>JAWNOI010000010.1:1274303-2548606 GCA_035046045.1 Zaprionus bogoriensis
TGTTCGGAAGGTGGTGAAAAGTGCTCTATGTTATATTTCGGAGTATTTCAAGCAACTATTTATATGGTATTAGAATACGATTGAGAAGGAAACTTTCAGTCCTACATAACGTCATAAATCCAACAATTTTAAATATCTTTCAAAAAGTAAACTCTTTTGTTTTCGTTTGCACTTGATTTGGGATGAAGCATTTTTTATAACACTCGATTTTAAACAATTTTTTTTTTAGCAATAGTTTCATGGTTTGTCCGTTTTTATTTAATTCGTTTAATTTCCCAAGCCTGTTCTTGATTCCAGATTCTTCTTTCTTGTAACTCTCTCATAAGACTTTCGCTTGGAATGTGAAGAACTTTATAATTTGCTTCTGGAAGATTGCATTAAATTTTTAAAGAAAGAAAAATATATTTTTCAAAATTGGTAATCCCTTGTTTTTGGGTAGAATCAATTAAAATTGTCAAAATTAAATTAAACTAAATTTTCTTAAATTAAATTATATTTAATGAAATTAAATTACAAATATTGAATAAATATATTATTCCAAATTAAATTAAATTAAATTTTACTAAATTGATTTGTATTATATTAAATTATATTAAATTAAATTAAATTATATTAAATTAGTTTATATCCAATTAAATTAAATTATATAAAATTAGATTGCCTCAATTTAATATTAATAATAATATTAATATAATTAAATAAATTCAATAGATTTACATATGCACCTATGATTATCTCGAGATGATATAATTTTTTCTAAGAAAAATAACTGTTTAGTACGGCCCACCGCATCAATCGAAAGATAATACCCGCTTAGAGCGCACGAAACGAGCTTAGTGCCGTGCATGATACTTTAATACGCTCGAGTATATATCATATTATATTACATATGCATGCATACATATATATATTTTCTTGATATTATTTCCTTGACTCTCGAGACGCGATGATTGTGGGGCGCGATGGCCTTTCAATAGGCCACCGAGGGGCATTATGCGATATCCGAAAGTTTTCTTAGCAGCTTTTTGCATTTACATAAATGCCACATGCACTCGCCTCGGCACTCGCCCCGGCACTCGTCCCGGTCCTCGTCCTCGTCCTGCTCCACTCCACTGCTGGCCGGGCTAAGGATGCAGGAACTCCACACACACTCACGCATACCATTACACAACTCTGGGCAGAATGTAGAATCATATGTGTGTACATAAGTAGCAACAGTACGTGTGCGTCTGCGTGTGCATTTGTGTGTGTCTGGCGACCTCTACGTCGTGCCCCTTGCCCCTGCTCTCGCACGCAGCCGTTGTGGCAGTTATTGGCATCGTTTAACGAGCTTTAAACGGTTTGCAAATATTTACGACTGTTACAATGCAAAAGTTCGCTCAAATACTCGAGACCGCAGCAGCAGAAGGGCTGCCGGCGGGGGATACCGTGTGAAAGGCAGTGAAAGGGTATTAAGTATCTGCGTGCCCGAGTGCATATCTTCTGGTTATTCGAGCAAATAATGGAAAGTGCTCGTTTCCCTTTTAATTGCGCCAAGACAAACACAGACTCAGCAGCAGACACACACGCACGCACACACACACACATGTACATATATGTGCAGACATACATGTAGAATACACTCATTTAGCTGAAATATCATAATCCCATAATCGTATAAGCCGCTGCGCCATAAGCCCAAGTCACAGTCACAGTTGCAGTCGCAGTTTCCATCACAGTCGCCGACAAAGCAGTCACAGTCACAGTTTCAATTACACTGTCAGTAACAGTTACAATGGGGGTTGACTTTGCTGTTAGTACAAATATTTTTAAAAGAATTAATGAAATTTTTGATTTTGTAGGGTATTCATGAGTCGTATATCTGTACAGTTGGAATTTTATAAATATAAATATAAAAGATAAATATATATAAATATTAATATGAATGTAAATATGATTTTTTTTTTATTTAACTACTCTGCAAATAATTAAGCCAAGTGAGTGCAGAGTATCTTATAGTCGTATACTGCAGCTAAGCCTTAGCTGTTACAGCTACAGTTACAGTTATTCTACCTACAGTTACACTTGGCTTTGACAAGCGGCCGTTCAATGGGCTTGTCGCCTATGCCACGCCTCCCCCCAGCCCCCCACCCCCCGAGCCGACGGCAGCATCCATTCAGCTTCAACTGCTTGCAAATCGCCTTTTGTGGGCGTGTGAGTTACCTAATTGAATTCACTTGTGTAAGTTAGCCTCGCCTCCACCCGCTTAACGCCCACGTCTCCTGGCAATTGCAGAATTCAATTTAACTGCATTTCAGTTGCCTTTCTCGCATGTCACGCGCCTGTCCGTCCGTCCGTCCGTCCCTCCGTCTGTCAGTATGATGAATGCACGGCATTAATCTGACAGATACGCCGTGACTTCTCCCTTGTTGGCAGCGCGAAGGGGAGTGAGTAGGAGGCAATGGGGGCAGTAGGAGGCAGTAGGAGTAGCAGCGGGGACAGTCAATTGTAGCGTTGTTACGTTGGCTTATATGAATAGGAGCCGCTGCCTTGACTGGCTTCACAAACACACCCAGACACGCACACACACATACACCTGTGTGCCTTGGCTTTGGCTTTGAGCCTGCTAAACAGGAGAGCAGCGGAGAATCAATTGGCCTACGGACCCTGCCGTCAGTTGAATAACACTAGCGTGCAGCACGACTCGAAATATAGCAAAGTTGGGTAATAAAATGTCTGTATGACTGGCAGATACCCTACAATGGGAAAAATGAAAAATATATAAATTAAACTAATTAAATAATTAAAATAATATATTAAAATAATGTATGTCTTCATTGTAGAGTTAGTAAGCACCATGCATGACTAGTAAATACCCTGCCAATAAATAAAAAATCCTTTTGCCAAACAAATACCCTAAGCGGTAAAAGCAAAAATCTGTATAATCAAAGAATTCTATTAAAAAGCAGACAGACTGGTAATACTACTATTTCAGATACCCTGTAAACATAATAAAAAATAATATTAGCGAATAATCAAAACAACAGCGCAAATTTACATAATCCCAATGCCTGCAGACATCAAAGCGATGTACATGACTAGCAAATACCTCGCAAGAGTCATAAAGCGTTATTCCTCCGCCCAGCATATACTATTGAAAGTGAATACAGGGTATTCATACCGACAAATCTGTTGCATATGAATGGATTGTGAGCTTGGATTGAATATTCAATGGCTGCTCGCACTTTTTTTGCTGTTTTCGCCTCGCTGACGATTTTCTTTTTTTTATTTTTTTTGTTTTTTGTTTTTGCTTTAAAGTACGCCCACTGGCTACAGCTATATTGTGGGCGTGCCATAGCCTGCTACCGCCATTAGCTGCTAATGCAAATTCCCACGACAGCGTGGAAGTTTCGAATGGATGTAGGGAGCTTCTTGGGCCAGTCAAGTCAAGCGATTGGTGTCAGCTCGGCAAACAAACCACAAGGATACGCATACAAATAGATTTGCCTGGCATTTTTTTGGTGGAGGAGGAGAGGGAATCGGGAGCGTAGAGGCAGCTAGTGTATAATTAGATCGACTTTGTAATGGCGGCCAACATGGCGCTAAAAATGTCTGGCGCAGCACTTTATCGCATCAGCGCGAGCGTCTGCTGCGCCCCGAACGCCCGATAGCCTAGGGACAGCAGACGCCCCCATTTAGCTGCTGCTGCTGCTTCTCTTTATAGTTGCTCTTGTTTTTGTTGTTTTTTGTTACTTGTTGTTTTTGCCACTTGGCGCGTACGAATATAAATGCCAAAAACAAACTCAAGGAATTCATGTGGGCAACGCGACGCAATGGCGTAAAGGCGGCAAAGGCAGCGGAGCAGTGGGAGGAGCAGTAGAAGAATTGTGTGTCTCTCGCCCAGAGTCCTGCACACATATCTGGAGTACACGAGTTGTGGGCGCCCCTAAGTGATTGCGGCTGCTGCGCGAGCAGGGAGCAGCAGCAGGAGAAGGAGGAGCTGCTACAGCCAGCAGGCAGGCAGGCAGGCTGGCAGCAAGTTTGTTTAATCAGCGCGCAGAGCTACAACAACTTGATCAAATTTTGCACATTTTAATGCGCACATTTTAATGCGTTTAGCGAAGTGTGCAGCGGGCGGCAGTGCCAGCGATGGACAAGCAGCGGGAGCAGGAGCAGGAGCAGTGGCGTTGAGGCTGTAGCTGTAGCTGTAGCTGGAGCCGGCAACGGAACTGCATGCAGCTCATTTCCCGAGCACGAGCACACGCTGTGCAAATATAACGCCATCTGTTCGCCTTGCTGCCAGCTGCACTGCAATCCCTTCTGCTCCCTGCCGATCAACCCACTGTGCAGCCCAAGCTGAAGCGCTGGCGATTGGCGTGCATTAGGAGAAAGAGTGCGGAAGCGGATGCGAGTCCCACTCACGATAAGTGCCTTTTGTACATAAGTGCAGTCTGCAGAAGCTCGTGAAGAGAGGGAGGGGAGAGGAGGGAAGCGGCAGCAGCAGACTGCGCCGGCAGCAGGAGTCAAATGTGAAATTAATTTCGAGCAATTGTTCGACACAGCGCGCAGAAATCACAAAGCGCAGCAGCAGCAGGAGGAGGAGCAGCAGGAGCAAAGAAGTGGAGCAGCCGGAGCAGGGGACAGCTGCCAGCAGTCCGGGCAAACAGCTTGCTGTGCAGAAATTGTTCCTAGTAATTTGTCTCCACTCCATGGTGGCAAGGCGCGGTCGCAGCGGTCTAGGCAGGAAGGGAAGAGAAGGGAAGGGAAGCGGACGAGCCTGGAGGAGTGGAGCACTCGTTCGACGTGTGCCGGCGCCAAGTTTATTGCAACAGAAATAATGAACTGAATGCCTGCATAATTTATGAAGGCAATTGCCAAATGAAATTCGTTTCGATTTCATGTATTTTTGCACTGTGAACGTGAGAGCAGGCTGCAGCTAATTGATGTCTCCTACGCTACCACTGTCCTCCTGCCCCCCTCCTCTCCCTCTGCTGCTCCGACTGCTTGCTTTAGCCTTGAGCAACTTAAGCATTTGTTAAGTTTTCAATTAACTAACAATTGTGTTTTGCAGCCGGCCAATGGCTATAAATCTTTTAACTAGCAAGAAACGGCAGCTGCGGCATGCTGACGGCTGTATACTCTTACTGGAAATTACAAAAAATTCCTATCATTGTGCTCAGCTTAACGATAGTTGTGTATGGTTACTCAGAAAGGTGGTTTTCTCTTCCAAACATTTTTTTTAAGTGTTTCCAGTAGGCTAAATATTCTAACGTTTGTGTCTATGCAAAAATATAATAAGGTTACTTAACTATAGTTGTGTATGGTTACTCAGAAAGAGAGGTTTTTTCTTCAACATATATATTTTTTAAGTGTACTCAGTAAGCTAAATTTTGTAACGTTTGTGGCTATGCTAAAATATGATATAGTAACTTAACTACAGTTGTGTATGGTTACTGGGAAAAGAGGGTTTTCTCTTCAATATATATATTTTCTAAGTGTTCCCAGTAAGCTAAAGCTTTTAAAGTTTGTGTCTATGCAAAAATATGATAAGGTTACTTAACTATAGTTGTGTATGGTTACTCAGAAAGAGAGGTTTTTTCTTCAACATATATATTTTTTAAGTGTTTTCCGTAAGCTAAAATTTTCTAACGTTTGTGTCTATGTAAAAATATGATATAGTAACTTAAACATAGTTGTGTATGGTTACTCGGAAAGGGAGGTTTCTCTTAAAAATATTTTTTTTAATTGTTCCCAGTTAGCCAAATTTTCTAACGTTTGTGTCTATGCAAAAATATGGTATAGTAACTTAACTATAGTTGTGTATGGTTGCTCAGAAAGGGTGGTTTCTCTTGCAAATATATATTTTCTAAGTGTTCCCATTAACGTTTGTGTCTATGCAAAATTATGATATTGTTATGAGATTGGATTAAAATTGAAGCAAATCATAGAAAATTTTCTTAAATTTAACTGTGCTGAGTTTGGTAATAATATCAGTAGAATTTTTAAGGTTCTCGACTAAAAACGTATAGCTTCAGTCATATTTGACACAATGAAATTGAGACTGAAATTTTGTATTTAGAGTATAAAAAACTAATTTAATATTTTTGGGCCATCAGTTTTTTTTTTTTAAATTGGTTCTAAGGCAACTAAGATGTATGGCTCTAACTTGTTCCTATATGATATATATAAAGAGTGCAGCAAATGGAAGTAACTGTAAACGGACTCATCCATCCATGCCAGTTATAGTTATGCATATATGCTTTATAGGATCGACTGCGCTTGCTACTGCACAAACTAGTTATACCCGCCGCAAGGGTATAAAAGAAGTAGGTGCTCGAGCCAACCTCATGGGAGAAACGCCTTAATTTCATAATAAATTCACTTCCTTTGTTTTCGCGAACAAGATATCAAAGGCGACACAGTGTAAAGTTGCACGTAGACGCGAGCTTATCGCAGCAGCAGGAGGAGTCGCAGTGGTAGAGTGACGGCTGCAAAGGACAAAGGACACGGGACAAAGGATGCAGCGGCAGGAGCGTTTAAGGAGCCAGCAGTAAAAAGCGGCCAGCACTGAAGAGTAGTGAATTGGCACTTCTTGCTGCACTTGCCCGGAACAAGGAGACCGAAGTGGAGGTGGAGGTGGAGACAGAGGCAGCAGGCTGGGAGATAAAGCTGTGAAGCTTACAAACGACTGCAAATGAGGAGTTAGGTGGCGCGATAATACGCCAGAGTTGCGTAACTGTTGCCAGGAGCATTCACTGAGAACGTGGATAAGGACGTGCTCCATGCGGCCCGGGGTGCGGTCGGGGTAGAGCCAGAGCGTGGACCGCGGGACAGACTGAGCCTTTGTATCTGCTTTTTGTTGGCGTTGCATATGCGATGCGCTGCGGTTGGGTTCGAGTGGGGTTTGGGTTTGGGCTTGGGTTTGGGCTTGGGTTCGGGTGCGGGTTGAAAGGATTGAGGAGGCTTGCGTGGGGTTGCTTTGGGTTTCAGTTCGTGACTGCAGCATTTCTCATGCTCAGTACGAGCGTACATCTCGCTGTCTCTCTCTGTCCGTCTGTCCGTCTGTCTGTCTGGCTGCCTGCCTGTCAGTCTGTCTCTTTGTCTGGCCGTGCATGTGTGTCGCTGAGGAGCAGAGCTCTTTATGCCCATTAACGCCTCGCTGAAGGACTGAAAAGGCTGAAAAGGAAGCGCTAAAACAGTTTTATGTGTTTAAGGAAATGCACCGCCCGCCACATGGCAATGGCGATGGCAATGGCGATGACAACTGCGCGACAAGGACGCCGCAGAGTCCCCCACTCTCTCTCTCTCTCTCTCTCTCTCTCTCTCTCTGTATCTCTGCAGCGTTAATCAGACGACTGGCGAACTTGGCCAAGTGTGGCGACAACTGTGAACGTCTGTTTCGCTTCAACCTGCCTGCATAGTCTTCCCCTTCTCCCCCCGCCCGCACCACGCGCTGACTGCACATTTTGTGCGCCTTGAATGGCTTCAAGAAATATGGGAGCCCGCATTGTGGGTGTGAGTGTGAGTGTAAGTGCGTTCCTTGTCGCACAGCCTTTGAGTTTCGCATGCACCTCAAACCGCACCCCCTTCACTACTTCTCCAGCCCTCGACACCAGAGCCTGAAGCTTGTAATAACTGTCTCCCCCTTGGCCTGTGGGCAGGACTTTTAATTTCATTGCGTTGTGCAGGCAGAGGATGCCTGTCCGTCTGCCCGTCTGCTTGTCTGTCAGACTGCGTGCTTGTCTGCCTGTTTGTCTGTCAGTCTGTATTTTTGTCTGTCCATCTGTCTTTATAGGGCTGTTTGTATACGTGTTTTGCAGCCTGTTTGTCTGTCTGTTGGTCTGTTTGTCTGTCTGTTTGTCTGTCTGTTTGACTGTCTGTATGTCAGCCTGTTTGGTCTGTCTGTTTGTCTGCCTGCCTCTCGCCCTGCATGTCTCATTATGTCTGCCTGTCTGTCTCCTATTTAACTGGCAGCCCATCTGTCGGCCTGTCTCTCTCTTTGCTCATTTGTCGCATGGTCTGCCTGTCTGTCTGCCTGCCTGTGCGTCGAGTATTTATCACAGCTTCATCATGAATGAAATAATTAATAAGCAGACATCGCTGTTTACAATTGTCTTGTTGCTTTGACATATGCAAAATAAATAATACAATAAATAATAAAATAAAATAATAATAAATAACCAAAAAATAATTAAAGCGAGCTGCACCCATAAAAAATATATGCTACTGTGGGCAAAAAGTAAGGTGAATATTTTTATAAAGACAAAATTCTTTATTTATTCTTCTAAATCAAAGTAATCCCCTCCCGATAAAATAATAATAAAATAATTAAAGCGAGCTGCACCCATAAAAATAATGTATAGTTCGACTTTAGATTTTTTTTAAAGCGATTGCGTATATTTTGAAACGGATTTCCAAAGTAAATCTCCATCTACTGAGAATATCGCAATGATAATTATGAATCAGTCATGCAAACTATGTTTATTCGAGAGTTGTCGTTGCAGTTCAAAGAGTCTTTCCGAATCACAGATCCGTTAAGAAAAGTCATTTGAGCTTGCACGCAGAGACAGCGACATCATGTCTGCTGTGTATTGCTACAGGAGCTTTGCCATCTATTTGCAGAGAGTTCATTTATGCAACCACCTGAATGGCATTGAGCACGCTGCGAGGATTGACAGCTGCAACATCAAAGGCAACGCTGTTCACTTCGAAAGGCATTACTTGCAAGCGAGGTAAATATCTTGAGTGTTGAGCGCTGCCTTTGCCAGTTGACGATGACGTCACAGCCATCGCTTGCAGCTCGAGCGTGGCTGCTGTTGCCCAGGGCAACAATCAGAAACACTCACACTCGCTCATTTATGCGCAGCACAAACAAATCATATGTAGCTAGCCGAAAAACTAAAAACTCAACTTTAAGTCGGCTAATGAAACTTAAAGTGTGCCTTAACTTATTTGCGACACTGTCAGTTGTGACTGCTCACGCTGGCAATTTCCGAGTCGCCGAGATACTCGCACCGCATGCAGCGACATCGTCAGCGTCAGCGTCAGCGGAACTCAGCCATGTGAGCGGCACCCCTAACCTTCAGGTGCGAGAGCTGTCGTGTGACACCTTGAAGAGGCGACGAGGGCCGGGACTGCCCCTGCCTGCCTGCCTGCCTGTCCGCCTGTGGGAAAGGAAAGGCGCCACGAAAACGTTTTCTGCATATGCAAGCGAATATTTTTAGCTGCTTTTCTATGCCCTGCAGTTGGGAATGACAGGCATGCTGCACTCTCCTGCAGGGTAAGCGCTAGTCTAGTAGTTCAATGATTCCTAGAGATACTTATTTTCGCAAGAAACTTTTTTCACGGGGTATGCTGGGTTTGTAGGAAAGAAACCATTTTTTTTTTTATTTTCCTCGCGTTTGTGCATGCAGGGTAACTGCTCGTCAGGCACTCGCCTCACACCTGTTTCGAATGCATTTTACATTTACAGTGCTGTGCTGCGAACTTGGCCCGTCACTTTTTCTTCTGCTGCTTCTGCTACTGCTGCTGTTCGCCCCTTGTTTGTGTTTTGTGCTCATCGGTGTGAAAACTTCAGCATGTAAATTACTATTTTCGCTCAGGCAGCCAAGGGGGGAAAGGCGCAGCGAGTGCATCGCAGAGACTTTCTCCCAAAAGGGTAGCACACGTGAAACAAGAACACAAGAATTGCGCATACCTTTTTTTTCTCTCTTTTTTAATTTATCTGACCCGACAGAGGAGCTCGTAATGCCACTTGTGCTTATTTAACTTGGTCCTCCGTTAGACTTGACTCGAGGAACTAAAGAAAATAAAGCGCTTTTCACTTTTCCATTATGTGAGCAGAGACAAAGTGACCACAGCCAAAGCGGAGGAAGAGCATAAAGTGCTTACAACATTTTCAAAGAAAAAAAAAAAACGAGTGCACGTGACTGTTAAATACCGTTCACTCATACCTAGAGTGAAATCTACATTATTATTAACAGACATCTTCGTTTCAAGAAGAAAAACGTACATGAACATATTTTTAAAATACATATACATTTTCACAAAGCTAATATACCATATCTGACCATTTAGATACCGTGCACTCATGTCTAAAATTCCAATTCTCTACGTTTATAATAAAATACTCCTTCATCAGAGTCTCTAGTTATTTTTTTTTTCAAGAAGTCAAACGAACATGACCTTTTGCACAAAGCTAATATACCATATCTATCCATTTACTTGGCGTGAATGGCTTAAAAAATGCCCTATCAAATATTGCAGAAAATATCTCAGTTTCTGCTCACAGCACACTTTAAAGTATTCACTTTTTGGTTGACTCCTGCGTGCTTCGGCCGCGTCCAGAGTCCAGAAAATTAATTATGGTGCTGTGCTGTAATTGAATTATTGCGTATACGACACGTTGGTTTTAATGCCCTGCCACGCGCCCCATAAAAATCATCGTCAAGCGGCGCTGCTGCTGCTGCTGCCGCCTTGCGAGCTACCGTTATTGATTTGATTTGCCGGCACGCACCTTGCTGAAATTTCGCGCATTTCGTCATACTTTTTATGACAATTTTATACTCGCCTTTATTGGCATTGACATATTTCTTATCGCGCAGCGAATAAAACCAAAAATCATTTCCGCTGCAGCATTCTTGTTGTTGTATTTTACTTCTTTTTTTTTTTTGCTGGGTAAAAGCACACTGAAATACGCTCCGGAAATGGCATGTCGAATGCGGTCTGAAAGCTACAAGTCCTGGGATGTCTGACCAGGACTATGCCGTCCCGAGCTGTCGTGCAACTTGTCTCTATCAACGCATCATTTGCATTTCGAGCATAAACAAAAAAGCAGAGATCTTTTTTGAATGCTATTAAAATCAACATAACGCGTATGCGAGGCATCAAGCTATTGTGATGCCAAAAAAATATAGCCCCATCTATACATATATATCGATATCGATTTTTGTTAAAATAACGCCACAACATTGTGCCGACACGAATTGCATTCTGAAATTTAATTTGTTTGCGAGGAGAGCCTCTGCTGCTGCTGCGACTCCGGCTCCTGCTGCATCCTGGTCAGGAATGTGTTAAATGAACGCCACTGAGTTTCGAGGCAATAAATGAAAATGTGACAAACCAAATATGCAAATACGCTAGAACACGTATCTCCCTGTTTTGAACTCCCTCCAAGGTTACTTCTGTTGAAAAATCTTTGTCGGCTTGCACTACAAATTTGTGTGTGTGTGTAGTCCATGTGAAAAAAAAACAAATGCAATTTTCATAAAGAAATAAAGGTATTCATTTCACTGGAATTTGAAAAATATTTTTAAAAGTGTTTTTCCTCTATACGATTTTTCTCTTTGCCTCAAAATATTTTCGTTGATATTGTCTATTATTCTCGGCCCACTGTGCCAATCTTATAAATATGTATGATATGTCCACACGAACATATGAATATATTCGCAGAGCCTGCGACTCGCCATTGTCATGCTAAACGGGAACTGCTTTGTATCTTTGAGTCTTTATTAGAAGCGACTGCCCCGAATGCACTCGCAGCACTCACACGCAAACGAGTAGACAGACGGGCAGACGGGCAGACTGGTAATGCTATTAGTAAATCTAACCAAATGTCAGTTGCGAGAATATTAGAAAAGCCAAACGAGCAGCGTTTTAAGCTCTCTGCCCCCCCACAAGAGTAAAGTTTCTTTCTTTGGGCGGACAAAGTTCGTGTGGAGCAGGAAACATTGAAGTATTAAATAAACAAGCAGATGAAAGCTGCACCCGGCATTACTTTGCATAAGTTATCAGTTTAATGAGTTATCGCAGCAAGCACTGAATAATTCAAGCGAAAAAAAAAAAAAATGATGAACTGAAAAGGAAATGAAAAGGAACGAGGGCGACACAGGAAAACAATTATACCGTTACGCTCGGTGCGAAATATGAATTTCCATTTATTCATACTTTAAATCGTTAAATTTGCCTCCGCCCAATACTTTGCGGCGACAGACCATCCATCAAATTGGCCCTTGCCCAAACAGCTTGGAAAAGTTTGCTCAGTTCAAAGGCAGTAGAGGAGAAGGAATGGATTGGAGTATAGGAGCAGCAGCAGCTCCCCTGGCAATGGATGGGTTCTAATCAACCACGGGCCTTGGCCCGTCCATCAAGCGGCAGGCCCGACCGCACCACCCGCTAAACTTGGCCAACAGTTCGATGTTAATTTAATTTCATATTCTTGTAGATTCACCACAAATTTGTCACTTTCTTGAGCGCTCTCTACGTCTTTCTCTCTTTCTCGATAAACTCGTCGCAAAGTTTGCCTGCAGCGAAACTTTTTTCTGATCTCACACATTATGAGGACATTCATTCGTCCTTACAACATTGTGCCAGACTCGCAGGGGCCACAGCCAGAGAAAGGCAAGAAAAAAAAAAAAAAGAATTCCCAATGCGCCAATTTAATTACACGTCGTGTTCTAGTTGCCAAACTAAGACTAGTACAAGTTCGAATCGGGAACTAATATTGCCAGTGATTGGTTGTCTTGACTGCTCTTGAATCCTTTTGCCGCGCAGCTGTGCTTAAGAGGCTAAGCTGCTGCAGCTTTAAATTGAATTTGAATTCCATTGAGTTGAGTTGAGGTAGCACTCCAGTAATCAAGTTCAGTTCCGGCATATGTATGCCATAATAATGCAATTACCGTATCTCGATTTGAAATTCATCAAAGTTAGATATGGCAGAGCGCAGAGCAGCACTACACAGCGAGAAAGAAAACTCAAACTCTGGCAATTAAATTCCATAGTAGCTTAAACACAATTTAAACATTTCGCCAAACTCACTCGAATTTTGTGCGCAGTGTACTGCTCATTTTCTTATTAAATTCACTTCGTTCATTGTGTGCTTCGTGCTCGGAATTTAATGGCCACCCGGAAATGCTGGCCGATGGCACAGCGAACGTTATCTTCGGCATGCGCCGACACACAAATGTCCTGGCAAATTTATCGCCGACTCGACAGCTTTAATGAGTTACAAATTGCATTAGCAAACAGAGATACCCGCCTGCAATGGCCCGGCAAAGCACTCGAAAACACACTACGTGACTGAACTGCAGGCACACTCACACCCGTAACTACAGCCCGCCTACACCCCCAAGTCGTACACCCAGCCCAGTACTCATAACAGTGGAGTTGCACAACATAACCTCAATGTGCATGCTTGTATAACGGGACAGCTTTGCCGAGCTGAGCTGAGCTACAAATCAAAGTTTCATTTGCTGCATCAGCAACTTTCGCTGCGAATTTCGGCATGCAAAGGCACAGATACACTAAACTGCATTACACTGCACTACACTACACTACACTGCACTGCACTGCGGGGCAATCTTAATTGCTTTACTGCGATGATGAGAGCTCTCAAGCAAGGCACAAAGGCGGTGGGAGTGGCTCTACATCGCTTCAATGTTTTCAACTTGTGTTCCATTTCCCGGGACTCTTGGCTCGGCGACGCGTCGCGGCGCCATAAGGTGCTTAAATATAATTTTGACCGCTTTGACCTTTGTACTGGGCGCCCGGCAGGCTTAATGCTCGCACTCTGCACTGCAGACATAAAAGTGAAGCAGGAACAGCAGCAAAAAAAAAAAAACAAAAACCAATAAAACGTTAACAAAAACACTAATAAAAGCGAAATGATATGACCTCTTTCTGGGGCCTGGAATTCAGCATTTTTTATTGTAGAATTTCGGCAAGAGATTTTTACAGTTGCCGCGTTCCTTGGCGCGCTCACGCAGCACGCGATACGCAACGCTACGCAACGCTACGCTACACGCTCGAGGTCCAGTCTTGATGCTGCTGCAACATGTCGTATACGCAATTTTGTGTTTATTGCCTTGTAGCACTTTGATACGTGCAAGTGTGTGTGCGTGTGTGTGTGTGTGTGCGTGGTAGTCAGTGTATATGTCTTGCTGTGTGCGCAAGCATGTGTGAAAGTGTGTGTGCGAGTGTGTGTACAGTACACTCGCGCTGGCCATGTCGCCCATCATAACGCGCTGAGCATTTGTTGCGCGCGAATCAATGCAGATCCATTCAAAGTGGGCGTGCTGGGCGGTTGCCTCAAATAAATTCGTGTGGCCAGCAGCACAACGCAAAGTTGATTGATGACTTTGACTGATTGCCAGCGGGAGGAGGAGGAGGAGGAGCAGGAGGACTACTACACCACCGTCCACGCGCCTCTCTGTGGCCTGCGCTGCGGTCAGCCGATGATTAACTCAATCTGCTTTCGCCCGGGGCTAATGTCGAGTGAATTGCCAAGTGCGACGAGTCATCCTCGCTGCCAACGACAAGTTGTCAACGACGTCTGCCGGCTGCCGGCTGCCCTCTGCTATTCGAGTTCATAAATAATGCACTAACGTTACGCAGACAGTCGCAGACAGACTGACAGACATACCTAGACTGACACCTTCACACACACATAGTCGTAGACATGTTACATGTGGCCCACTACAGTGCGCGACGGTGAGGCTTTCCTAATGTATTCCAAGCTATGTCTAGCGAAAGTTCGTGTCATGTTAGACCATACACTTATTGCATATAGTTTAAAGGGTATATTCATTTTGCACACCTACGTGTAACAGGCCCTAGAAGGTGTGGTAGACTAATAAAGTATATTCTTCACTTGTATCAATAGACAAGTCAATTTTAATATGTCCGTTTGTCCGTTTGTCTGTATAAACCCATAGAACTCAGCTATTACGAAAGCTAAAGACACCAAAGTTGGCATGCAGGTTTATATATAGCATATGCAGATAAGGTATATTTCAAATTTTAAGAGCCGTGTCTATTGATTCCGAAAATTAATATTTTCAATTTTGAGGTAAAGTTTTACAGCTGCAACATTTGGTTTAAACACATATTGTAGCTAACACTAATATTAATGTATGCAGTAAATTTCATTAGGTAGATCTGTCAATGAATACAGATATTAGTCTATAAAGGGAGAGTTTTTTCCATAAAACGCAGCAGAAAAACAAGTAAGGAAAGCTACAGTCGAGCGCGCGCGACTGTAAGATACCATTTACCCTATTCGAAGAAATAATACAAAATAAAATAAATGGTATAAAAATAAAAAAAAAAGCAATTCACATTAAGAAAAAAAACCGCCCCGCGCCAGATTCGAACACGAACTTTGTAACTTACGAGTCGGACCTCTAACCACTAGACCACACAAGTTTACGCCATGCGATCGGCAAATTAGGCTTTTATTGACGCGGGCCCTCTACTGCGTCGATTTAACGTTTTGGTTAGGAATCGCTAGCGCCCATAACTTTGTATGGGGAATTCGAACTCCTATAACTTCTTTGTTATTAAAAAAAAAATTGAAGAAAGCTACAGTCGAGTGCACTCGACAGTAAGTTATAATTTACCTTTGGCTGCTAAAAATAATTCTTAATATTAATTACTTTTATTCGAATTAATAACAACGCATCGCATATTTCCGAAATTAAATACACATGCATTGACGCTAATGGCACATGCCGACTGCACGCCGATTGTGCGCAGTCGGCGCAAGCATTGAAGCCGAGCCTCTGCTCCGTCTCTGCTGCTGTATGCAAAACTTCTCGCGCCTACGAACAGACCATGTGCTTCAGTGATTTGTTGTGAGAGTTGTCAGCTCTATAACTAAATGTCCCCGGTTCGAATCCCAGCGCAGTCTTCTTTTTTTTGTATTGCTTAGAAAAAGTTTTTGTTTTTATTTTTTTTTTTTTTTGCATAATATACTTTTCATAAAGCGCAAAATTATTAAAAAAAAAAAAAAATTGCCAGCGCAGGATTCGAACCCGCGACCTCACGCATCAGAAACTTGCGAGCCAACCATCAAGACCACACACAGTTACGCAGTGCGATCGGCAAAAAAAAAAAAAGAAATTGCCCGTTGCTGGATTCGAACCCGCGACCACACGCACCAGAATCTTGCATGCAACCATCTAGACCACACACAGTTACGCGAAGCGATCGGCAAATGAGACTTTTATTGATGCCGGCCTTCTGCTGCGTCAGTTCAACATTCTAGTTGGAATTCTAAGCGCCCACAACTTTATATGGGAGATTCAAACTCCTATAACTTCTTTGTTTATTGTCCGATCGGATTGAAATTTATAGGGTAGATCTGTACTATGGTAAGCTACAAGAGTGTTAAAAAAAATGTTTTGTTATTTCCCTACTTTTCTTAAAATTCAATAGTTTGGGGGCGGTGGGCGTGGCATCCAAAAGTTGAAAATCAAACATTCTTCGTAATGTTACCAGGCACCTTACTTTCAAATTTGGCGCTTCTAGCTTTTCTAGTTTTCTTTTAAACTATAAAAATGTGTTTTTTAGAGGCGGTGGGCGTGGCATCCAAAATTCTAAAATCCAACTTCTGCATAATGTTGCAAGACACCCTCCTACCAAATTTGGTGCGTTTATCTCTTTTCCTTATTGAATTATTTGGAAAAAATCGAAATACGCATTTATCGATTTGCGGAGGCGGTGGGCGTGGCACATCAAGTTTGAAATAAACTTCTTGTGTGTATTGAATACACGCACACTCCCACCAAGTCCGGTGCCTCTAGCTCTTTTAATAGCTGAGATCTGTGTGTTCATACAGACGGACAGACGGACAGACGGACAGACGGACAGACAGACAGACAGACGGACATGACCAAATCGACTCGGCTATTGATGCTGATCAAGAATATATATACTTTGTATGGTCTGCCACGCCTCCTTCTGCCTGTTACATACATTTGCACAAAGTTAATATACCATTTTTTACCCATTTTCAATGGGTAAATGGTATAATAATTTTTGTTTTTACAGCATCCAACAAAAACAATAAAATTTCCTAATAATTATACTGAATTTATAACGAATAAATTAGGCTGAATGGTATCTAATAGTCGAGTGCTCTCTGCTCCAGGTTAGTTTACTTTTCCCCCACAGTAAGCTCTGTTTGGTCTAGTGCTTAGTCGCCTCACGATTCTGTTATTAATTATGCTAAAGATAGCGGTCGGGCGTGAAACTTATTGTGTCATTTTAAGTAATTATCCCGAGGTTGAGCTCTGTCCAGTGCCAACGCCTGTCTGGCCGTGCGTGTGCATGTCGCCGCCAATCAGAGGCAAAACTCGCCGAGATAACAAATTGATATGCTCCCTCGGAACTATCCAAATACCCAGCCGGACAGCCGGATGGCCAGCCAGCTCGTGGCGTTCATTAGACATTCCAGACATTCGCTGCCAGCATGTGCAACTAATATATACATATATTTAAGCGCAGAAGTTTGCGCAATTATGTTGGCAAACGAATTAAACACACATGTGGCTCGGCCCTGCGACCTTGTCGCATCCCAGAGCAGAGCAGAGCAGAGCAGCCCGGAGCAACGCGCAGAGCATTGCACTTTCAATTGTATTGGAGTAGCAAATTGCATGGTGGCTGGCGGGTAAAGTTTGCTCGGGATCATTACGCCATTTGCATGGATGAATTCGCGGATTCGCATTATGCTGCATGCACAATGCTCGCTTTTTGCTTTGATGACTCAAGGGTTTGTGAGGGGGAGGGGGGAGCGGTAGGGAAGGGGCGGCGTTCTGTCAGCCTGAAACCGAATCTCTAGCTGGATTCCGGGTAACCACTCGACGTTAGAAAAGTTTCCTAATTGCCTCCGGCAGTGGAAATCGAGTGCTCCACATCAAAGCCAGAAGGAACTAAGCCAGAATCAGAAACAGAGCCAGAAACACACAGCCGTGGCTTAGAGTGGCAACTACTCGAGGCGAATATGTACGGGATGCCATTCTATATTCGTGAGGCATAGGCAAAAATTCCATGGCCCTCGTATTCCACCTCCTCTTCGAACAAGAACTTCACTTGATGAATGACGATAGTTGCCAGTTTCTTTGTCTGCTCCTTCGAAATGTCAAAAAAAAAACAAGTAAGGAAAGCTACAGTCGAGCGCGCGCGACTGTAAGATACCATTTACCCTATTCGAAGAAATAATACAAAATAAAATAAATGGTATAAAAATATATAAAAAAAAATATAAAAAAAAGCAATTTACATTAAGAAAAAAAAATCGCCCCGCGCCAGATTCGAACACAAGAACTCTCACGAACTTTGTAACTTACGAATCGGACCTCTAACCACTAGACCACACAAGTTTACGCCATGCGATCGGCAAATTAGGCTTTTATTGACGCGGGCCCTCTACTGCGTCGATTTAACGTTTTGATTAGGAATCGCTAGCGCCCATAACTTTGTATGGGGAATTCGAACTCCTATAACTTCTTTGTTATTAAAAAATAAAAATTGAAGAAAGCTACAGTCGAGTGCACTCGACAGTAAGTTATAATTTACCTTTGGCTGCTAAAAATAATTCTTAATATTAATTACTTTTATTCGAATTAATAACAACGCATCGCATATTTCCGAAATTAAATACACATGCATTGACGCTAATGGCACATGCCGACTGCACGCCGATTGTGCGTGCGCAGTCGGCACAAGCATTGACGCCGAGCCTCTGCTCCGTCTCTGCTGCTGTATGCAAAACTTCTCGCGCCTAGGAACAGACCATGTGCTTCAGTGGTTTGTTGTGAGAGTTGTCAGCTCTTTAACTAAATGTTCCCGGTTCGAATCCAAACGCAGTCTTCTTTTTTTTGTATTGCTTAGAAAAAGTTTTTGGTTTTTTTTATTTTTTTTGCATAATATATTTTTCATATAGCGCAAAATTATTAAAAAAAAAAAAAAATTGCCCAGCGCAGGATTCGAACCCGCGACCTCACGCATCAGAAACTTGCGAGCCAACCATCAAGACCATACACAGTTACGCAGTGCGATCGGCAAAAAAAAAAAAAAAATTGCCCGTTGCTGGATTCGAACCCGCGACCACACGCACCAGAATCTTGCATGCAACCATCTAGACCACACACAGTTACGCGGAGCGATCGGCAAATGAGACTTTTATTGATGCCGGCCTTCTGCTGCGTCAGTTCAACATTCTAGTTGGAATTCTAAGCGCCCACAACTTTATATGGGAGATTCAAACTCCTATAACTTCTTTGTTTATTGTCCGATCGGATTGAAATTTATAGGGTAGATCTGTACTATGGTAAGCTACAAGAGTGTTAAAAAAAATGTTTTGTTATTTCCCTACTTTTCTTAAAATTCAATAGTTTGGGGGCGGTGGGCGTGGCATCCAAAAGTTGAAAATCAAACATTCTTCGTAATGTTACCAGGCACCTTACTTTCAAATTTGGCGCTTCTAGCTTTTCTAGTTTTCTTTTAAACTATAAAAATGTGTTTTTTAGAGGCGGTGGGCGTGGCATCCAAAATTCTAAAATCCAACTTCTGCATAATGTTGCAAGACACTCTCCTACCAAATTTGGTGCGTTTATCTCTTTTCGTTATTGAATTATTTAGAAAAAATCGAAATACGCATTTATCGATTTGCGGAGGCGGTGGGCGTGGCACATCAAGTTTGAAATAAACTTCTTGTGTGTATTGAATACACGCACACTCCCACCAAGTCTGGTGCCTCTAGCTCTTTTAATAGCTGAGATCTGTGTGTTCATACAGACGGACAGACGGACAGACGGACAGACGGACAGACGGACAGACGGACAGACGGACAGACGGACAGACAGACGGACATGACCAAATCGACTCGGCTATTGATGCTGATCAAGAATATATATACTTTGTATGGTCTGCCACGCCTCCTTCTGCCTGTTACATACATTTGCACAAAGTTAATATACCATTTTTTACCCATTTTCAATGGGTAAATGGTATAAAAAAAAAATTGCCCAGCGCAGGATTCGAACCCGCGACCTCACGCATCAGAAACTTGCGAGCCAACCATCAAGACCACACACAATTACGCAGTGCGATCGGCAAGAAAAAAAAAAAAAATTGCCCGTTGCTGGATTCGAACCCGCGACCACATGCACCAGAATCTTGCATGCAACCATCTAGACCACACACAGTTACGCGGAGCGATCGGCAAATGAGACTTTTATTGATGCCGGCCTTCTGCTGCGTCAGTTCAACATTCTAGTTGGAATTCTAAGCGCCCACAACTTTATATGGGAGATTCAAACTCCTATAACTTCTTTGTTTATTGTCCGATCGGATTGAAATTTATAGGGTAGATCTGTACTATGGTAAGCTACAAGAGTGTTAAAAAAAATGTTTTGTTATTTCCCTACTTTTCTTAAAATGCAATAGTTTGGGGGCGGTGGGCGTGGCATCCAAAAGTTGAAAATCAAACATTCTCCGTAATGTTACCAGGCACCTTACTTTCAAATTTGGCGCTTCTAGCTTTTCTAGTTTTCTTTTAAACTATAAAAATATGTTTTTTAGAGGCGGTGGGCGTGGCATCCAAAATTCTAAAATCCAACTTCTGCATAATGTTGCAAGACACCCTCCTACCAAATTTGGTGCGTTTATCTCTTTTCGTTATTGAATTATTTGGAAAAAATCGAAATACGCATTTATCGATTTGCGGAGGCGGTGGGCGTGGCACATCAAGTTTGAAATAAACTTCTTGTGTGTATTGAATACACGCACACTCCCACCAAGTCCGGTGCCTCTAGCTCTTTTAATAGCTGAGATCTGTGTGTTCATACAGACGGACAGACGGACAGACGGACAGACGGACAGACGGACAGACGGACAGACGGACAGACGGACAGACAGACGGACATGACCAAATCGACTCGGCTATTGATGCTGATCAAGAATATATATACTTTGTATGGTCTGCCACGCCTCCTTCTGCCTGTTACATACATTTGCACAAAGTTAATATACCATTTTTTACCCATTTTCAATGGGTAAATGGTATAAAAAAAACACTCTGTCTGGCATTTGTTTTAAGCTGGGCATAAAAAAGGAATTCATATTCATTTTTAAGCAGAAAATATTCGTAGTTTTCCTCTAATTTAAATTTTTTGCTTGTGTTTCCGTTTTATCACCAAATAATGCTTTTCTCGATGTGACAGTGCTTTCGCAGCAAATAAAATAACTTAAACTTCCACTGAGTACTTTTCCGTTGTTTTCGCTCTGCGAATAGATAAACATGTTGTCCTTTTTATACCAACACTTGGTAAAAATGCTTGAAAAAAGGTATATGCAGTTTGTATAAAAATCGTTAAAAAAAAATTGAATCACAATCAAAAAGCTGTTTATAAACAAAACAAACCTTAAACCAAGTTTCAGACTGTTAAATAATAACATTTTTGTAAGCTGAAAGGTACATGATAGTCGAACCTCGCAACTAGTCGAATCTCTTTGCTATTCTGTTTTAGGTTATTCGATATCTAGAGCCATTCGCAATTTCAGCTTTTGTGTGCAAAGCAAATATTTGTGAATGAATATTGTGAATATTCTTTTCACAGCAGATAAAGTGAACTGTCAATGTAGCCGAACGAGCACAAAGCCGCCTGGCCAACATTTTTTTTCGAAACAAATTCACTTTATTCATACATACTTTTAAGTGCTTACAATAATATTCGATTATATTAGCAAGATAAAGTCCTGATTGTTGACCAAATTTCTTAGCTCTCTTCGTGCCGAAATTATTTACTCTAATTGCTTGATTTTCTCTAAGCTAAAAAGTCGACTTGGACTACATTCACCCTGGACTTTCACTTGAATTGACAGAGTGACCCTTGTCAAGTAGTTAAATAAACTTCTGGCAGCACTTGTTGATGACCTTTGCAGACACGACGGTCTGATGCTCTGATGGGCTGATGGGCAGCTAGAAGTAATCGAACCTTCTGTTATTTGCGGCTACTTATGGGAAAGTCAATATTAATTGGTCCCTCGGAGTCGAGATTCGGCACGCGCCGAGAGAGTGTAGAGGAAAATGTGAAAAATGCTCCAAGGGGAAAAGGACCGGCATGAGGAGAAAACATATCGTTCTATATCGTATTGTTCGCATAAAAGGGACAGGTAAAAATGAAGGCAAACTCACACACACAGACTCACTCACACACTCACACACATGACCCGCTAACTGTTGACTCGTTACTAAGTTGGCAGAGGGTCGGAAAGGAGGGAGCCAGGAACACGGAGCACGGAGCACGGATTCCTGGCCAGAGAGTAGAAAAAAATTAGATAAATTATTTGAACAGCATTCAATTTGTGGCAAAAGGGCCAGAGCACACGAAATGCAAACACGAAACGTAAACACAGAAATTTCGCCTTGGCTTTGCCTGCAGTGGTTCATCCTGCCAACAGCATTTTGCTATTGCTTGGGCGGATTGTGGTGCTGGTGCTGCTGCTGCTGCTACTGGCAGAAAAAGAGCGTCGAGAAGTTTGCGCTCAACTCATATTTTATTCAGCTGGACCAGAGGACAACACTGGCGACCACCGCCCGCGAGACCCTGCCCGACGACACTGACCATAGCTCAGTGCTGGCACATTAGCAATTTAATTGCTAGATCTAGCAATCTTGAATAGGTTCTTGCAATCACTTGTGTGAACAGAATATCAGCTAGAAATTTTAAAATGTTTTAGTTTTAATTTTTTAAAATATTTTGAAATTATTCTTTATTTATTTATAAAAATTTATTTATTTTCCATAAAATTATTTACTGCTTTATGATAAGGGCTTAAATTATAAGCTATTTTTAACTTAAAAAAAATATATAGATTATATATATATTTTTATAACATAAGAAAATTATTTAACTATATTCATAAAATTTTTTCTACCATTTTTTTTCGCAAATACATAAAATTATTTACATTTGTATGATAAGGGCTTACACTATTTGCTAATTTTGGCTTCAAAAAAATATATAGATTTTATATATATTTTAATAACATAAGAAAATTATTCAACTATATTTACAAAATTGTTTTTAGCAATTTTTTTCGCAAATACATAAAATTATTTACATTTGTATGATAAGGACTTAAATTATAATGAGTTATATTAGCTATTTTTGACTTCAAAAAATATATAGATTTTATATAAATGTTTATAACAAAAGCGAATTATTCAAAAATATTCACATAATTGTTTTTAGCAATTTTTTTCGCAAATACAGCCGATTTTGGCAAATTCCAGCAGCACTGCTAACGAACTTCTGCAGCTGAGTTTCAGCCATTTTTCTTTTGGTGTCTGCTTCGGTGCTGTTTTTTTTTTTGTTCCACCATTATGGAGAAAGTGAAAAAATGATGGGAATAAAGTGCAAGTTTACTGTCGTCTCTGGCAGTCTTAGTTTTTTGTTTGCATTTCTTTTATTCCCATCTTAATTTGCATAGCCCTTCGAATGGGCACGGCCAACTCGTCGGCGAGTGGCTTATGTGGATAACCTGGCTCTCAATTAATGTAAAAGCCCCCTAATAACTGTTCTAATTGTAAAATCTTAAGCAGACAGAAAACTTTGCCCGCTGCACAGCTTACATAATACTTAATCACAAGCAGATCTGTAGTTAATCTCCAATTGCTTGCGCTATTTTTGGCTGAAGTTAAAGAGGAATGGTATCAGCGCACAGCTTAATGATTACCAGACCTTCAACTCCTTCTACTCAGGGAAGATCTTTCGGCGAACAATGCAGCGGGCACTTCAAGCTACGCCTTCCTTTTCTAATCTTCCCTTTGCTGTACATGCTCGTTGTGGAGCTCATCAATGGAGCAAAGTGGTTGCTCGCTGAAAGGTGCCATCTTAATCGCCTAGAGAAGGTCACATACCGAGAGGGAGCAAAAATATATAATCGATTTAATGGTTCGGCCATGCGAAAAATGGAAAGAATCTTGAGTCGTCTTCCGGTTTATGGCAAGCCTGGTTGACTTTTTGCATTATCCAGAAGTTTGACAAAGGAAAGGAAATTATCATAAGTTTCGTTAGACGTCGTGGCCACGGGGAGGCGGGGCAGTCGCTTTAAAAGTACTTACGCAAACACGGAGCGAGATAGCGAAAGCAAGGGAGATAGAGCAAGCTGCACACATGTGCGTGCCTGTGTGTGTGTGTGTGTGTTAGTGTGTGTGGGTGTGCGAAGGGGGAAAGTGTTTTATGAATTATCGATTTTCATTTAAGAACATATTAAAGTGCAGGCACTGGAGATTAGAGCGAGAGAGAGAGAGCGCAGGAGTAAGAGAGAACAAAAGCAACAAGCAGACCTATGAGACTCACTGTTGCTGTTGCTGCTGCTGACGTAATGAAATTCCTGCTAGGTACTGCCAAGTTCGCTCCGCCTGCAGACATAATCGTGACAGTGCGAAAATCTAGCACAGTGTGGCAAAACAAAAATAGAATTAATGTAATTAGCACCGCGTGCTGCAGTCAAATTTCCTGACTCCAGTTGACAGATTGTGAACGAAATCCACTTCGGGTGATAAGTTTAGCTCCCCATTTGTGGCTAAGTAGCTGTCGACCCACTCAGCAGCGCGACATGCGATCGCCGACTGGCCACGCCCCCCGCCTGCGAATCCAAACGCAATCAGCGCACATGCAAGCAAAAGTAATTACAATCCCCCCTGGGTGGCAGGTGGCTCGCTCGCTGAGTTGCCCAAAAAGAAGCGCCGACTTGACGCTGAGCTCCGCTAATGGAGTGTGTGTGTGTATAGTATATATCGTGTGGGTGTACGTATTTTTTTTTTTTTTTTTTTTTTTTGTACGTTGACTGGGCATGTTTCTTCATTGCCGCAAATTAATTAGTAATGCCTGTAACATTATCTTTAATTAGATTGCTGCCGGTACTCGCAAGCAAGCAAAGCTCTTCCAGGGCCAACATTTTCGCACTTTCTACGCTCCTGACGTGACGCGAGATCTTAATCTGATGCCGGAAATGTAACTGTAACTACGACAACATTCGACAACACTCAGCATTTTAAGTGAATTAAAAATGTCACACCTTGCGAGTGCTTTGGCCAGGTCCTGTTGCTGGCCCCTTGATTAATTACCGAATGGCCGAGATTAAAATTCCCCCGGCAACGTCAGATTAATTTGACATTTATGAGCGGAACTTACAGCTGATTGAAGGGCAGGTACTTGAACCTAACCTAACGAAGGCAATGGAACTGCTCGTTGACGTAGGGGTATGCTCAGTTTGTGGAAGAGTACAAAATTTGTTGATGGTTCTAACATTGTCTCTATTTCAAAAAACATAAACATTTTTTTTTATTATAAATATTTTTTTTTTTACAATCTAACTAACAAAAGATAATAAGTTAATACTATGCTGAAAGGAGTGACAGAAAAATTAAAAAACATAAAAGATTTTTGAAAAAAAATTCTAAAAATCAAATACCTATGTGTATTTGTCAAGTCTTCCCAAAAACTGAGTGCACGGTATTATGCGTGTAATAGTTTTCCAGCTGCACTTGTTTTGTCCATATATTTACTTATTTCTAAGCTTCCTTCCTTATTGGATTTCTCTTTACTCTCGTTCAATTTGCTGAACAATTCTCAACGATTTGCTCAATAAACGTGTAGAAGTTTCGAGCTCCAACGTTATCAATATTTATTATGCGACAACTGCAAATGGATAAAGTTTAAACAGCCAGCGGACTGTGAGTGGGTTGTGTTTGGTAGGGGCAAACAAGCCAGCAACAAGATTCCCAGGCAGACTTTACTCGACTTTAGTTCGTTGCAAAGTGATTGGGATACGCAACGAGGCACGTTACATTAACTAATTAAGCTGTAAGTGATAACTAGAGAGAGAAAAACTTGAACTTTGCCTGCCTGCTTTGTGTCTAGCGATTTAAGCCAACTAAATGTAGTATTTGGTATTTTCGCCGAGTTCCCCTCATTGCTCTATGCTTATTACCAACCAATATTGAGTCCCGTTGTTTCGCACTGTTGGTGATGCACAATAAATATTGATTACGATGGTGTTGGAAACTGTTGTGGGTTCTTTGGTTGAGATGCCTGGCTTAATGTTCCGTTGAAATTCTAATTTATAAACCAATTAGCAGCCGAAGCTCATGGCGTTCCCATAAATTCTCGCTGCCAACAAATTTAATCAAACAGTTCACTCGACTGCCGTTTTTGCCGGAGTCCCCTGTCCTCCCCTTCACTGCCTGCTCATCCTGTTCGCTCCCCGGAGAACGTCGGCTAAGTAGTTCCTGGCAAAGTTCCACTCTTTGACTCGTCGCGTCGGCCTTGGTCTCTGATGTCTCTATGTACTTACTTGTAACTTGATTCCATTCACGCATCGTTAATTCGCATCCGAGTAAAATAAACTTATCTCAGCGTAGATATATATATATATATCTATATGGGGATAGTTAGGCTGATTATCTGGCAGATTAAGTTCGCTAAGCGGATAATTGATGTGCGCTGAAAGTCTTGGTAGAAAAGGGGAAAATGAAACTCATGCTGCTTAGAATTGTCACTTGGTATTTTATTTTTATTAACTATTAATTTGTATTTGTATTTAAAATGAAACGTACAAAAGGTGCGATACATAGGTGGAAAAACTATAACCAAATTATATTCACAGTTTAGTTGAAAGTTCTTGAAACTTAACTCTACGCGTTGCCGTTTTGACTCGCTTTTCGGGTTGCATTCCATCCAATTTCCCGACCAAATCCGTTTTGTACGAGTATTTAATGTATAGTACGATTGCGATTACATAGTACTGCGCTTTGGGTCTTCAATTAGTTCGCCAGTTTGCATTTTTTATGATTTAATTTTACGAATAGTTCGGATTTTACGCTAAATACGACTAATTCGCAATGCATTTGCGCTGAACTCATTGCCTAATTTTTGCATTGTTTTCGGGTTTTGCTTGTTTTCGGTTCACATATTTGGTTTTTTGTGTTTTTTTTTTTTTTTTTTTTGGTTTTTTTTTAATTTTTGGCGTGTTTTGTATTAAGTTCTGGTTAGCATAACATGATTAGCTTATGTACATTTAATTAATAACTTCGCTATTGTGAACATGCTTTAATTGTTATTTATTAATTGAGTCGCAGCAGCTGCCACTCGATTTTTATGCTTTATCCTATGGCAGAGGCCAACAGCACGAGGAGGAGGAGGAGGAGGAGGAGGAGTTAATTTGGCTAGTTAGTAAAAATGAGTTCTTGCTCGCCCCCTCTCTCTCTCTCTCTCTCTTTGTCTCTGTCTATGCAGTGCCTTTCGGTTTTTTGTTCTGTTTTCTGCTCTATTATGCTTTGCTTTGCTCTAGATACGAGTATACTGGAAGGTTTTGCTTCGACTTATTTACACTTGGGCTAATTGGGTCTATGCCGGAACGTGTGCGGAATCGTGTGAGTAGTTTCTCTCAGTTCGGCTATATACAACTTCAGCTTCAACTTGATTTTTTTTTATATGGAGTACGTACTTAGATGCTAATGAGGAAGGCACTTGACATTCGAAACAATAACGTCAGTAACATTAACAAAGACTCGACAGACGACTAGCACAGAGCTATAAACAATCAAACAGATGTAGTTATACCTAGAGGAGCAGTATATACAAATATATCTAAATAGAGATGTGCAATTAAGTGTCACGACTAGCGACTAGAACTACACACACACACCCGCACACACACAAATGAAGTGGCACGTCGAGCAGAGCAATCCATTAGCCAGTGGTAGAGCGAGCTGCAACCGGATATTAATTACGCTCATCCATTTGTAGCACATTAATACGAAATACTCTCGGCATAATGCACACACGCGAAATCGCTCATACGACAAGTTGTACGCGGCGCCGCTGAGTTATGTGCAGGCTTAGCACCTTACACAAGCGACTAACTCCGGCAGGCAGGCACACTCCCACACACACGCACACACACACGCACCCAACTGACTGTTATGACGTTGCGAGGAAGTAACGTGAAATTTATGGAGGCTTCCCGTTCGCCCGTTTGTATCGCTTATGTACATGTCTCGGGGTCTCGCACAGGGCAACCCATTAGTTTCCCCAGCTTCCTTGATGTATGTAAGCGTGAGCTTGTGTGCGTGTGTGTTCATTGGAATTTCTGTTGTTGTGTGTATAGCGTGTGTGTGTGTGTGTGCACTATTTGTGTTTATGCGGGGTATTTACATTATTGATAACATTAAATGAGCCTCACGCAATTTATTTTCATTTATGGCATTGAGTTTTCGTCTCTTTCCGTCGTGGCAGTGAGAAAGAGACAGCGCATAGGCCTAAAAGTTGCGAGTTTATTGCAACTACGAAACAATGAGATAATTAAAACAGTTTCCAGGAATTATTTTTACATTTGGGCTGAAAGAATGAAATGGGAAAGCATCTTTGCTCGCTTAAGCTATAAATATACCTACCCTAAGGTCGAGACCCTTAGACTAGACATACATACAGCTATGTATATCTGCATATCTATATTTATAACTGTAGCTCGACTTAAGTTTTCGTCTGTTCCGGTTTTTGAAATTTACAATTAAGGGAAGCTCGTCCATACACACACACACACACACACACATATATATACTATATACGATTTACGTTAAACGATATACGATATCGTCAAGACAAACCTCAGCTCCAGCACTCTACTCGCACTTCCGGTTGGGCCCGGCCGCCGGTTCCGGGCATGGACTTATCCCCTTTTGATTTGTATTGTCTTCTGTGCTCGCAGTGGCCAAGCTAAAGGGCGCGCCGCCACACTCGGCCTGTGGCTAGGGCATATGAGCAGCCTCCGGTGCAGCCTCTTGCGGCTCCTGTGCCTTGGCATAGCTGTGCACATTCGTGGCGGTGACATAGACATGCGGCTCACAGTCCACGCTGTTGGGTCATCCGTAATAGAACTGCGAACTCACCGACAGTCCGGTGGAGAGTGTGCGCGGTGCAGTGCCATCGTACGAGAGCTGTGGATGCAGCATGGCAGTCGGCGGCTTGTTGCGTCGCAACGTGGATGTGCCCTGGCCGGGCACATGACTCAGCGGCGTCATGGCCAATGGTGACGTGGTCGATGGGGCAGCTGGCTGCACCGCTGGATGCGCCGGCGAACCGCTGGCCAACGAGGAGGGCGGCGTCGGTGTGTTGGTCGGACGCTGCAGCACGCCCACGCTCTCCGCATTGATGAGGTAGCCACCTCGAATGGTTGGGGCTGTGGTGTACTGAGTCAGCGAGCTGAGCGGAACCATGGTATCTGCGGAAGCGGAGGGGAGCAAAATTATGCGGTTTAGTCGAAATTTTATGTTGGCACACAGAAAGCTTAGTGCAGTAGAGTGTAAAATAATATTCACTAGCTTTGAGCTTTTAATAATTATTTTAGATAATAATAAGAATAATATAATAATAAAAATAATTTAATAATAAGAATAATATAATAATAAAAATAATATAATAATAAAAATAATTTAATATTTACTTTTTGTTAGCACACAGAAAGCTTAGTGCACTTGAGTGTAAAATAATTTTCACTAGCTTTGAGCTTTTAGTAATTATTTTAGATAATAATAAGAATAAAACAATAATAAAAATAATATAATATTAAAAAATAATAAAATTGCCTAGCTGGATTTAGCTTTTGTAATTATATTATTATAATTATAATATAATAATAAAAATAATAAAATTGCCTAGCTAGAGATAGCTCTTGTAATTATAGTATTATACCATAATTATAATATAATAATAAAAACAATAAAATTGCATAGCTAGAGATAGCTCTTGTAATTATATTATTATAATTTTAATATAATAACAAAACTAATAAAAATCCCTAGCTGGAGATAGCTCTTGTAATTAGTGACTTATGTGTTTTTATAAAGACAGTCGGACAGCCAGCCAGACGAACATTGCCAAGTACGACTCAATTTTTAATGCTAGCTAAGCATATCATACTGCCACGCCCAACATGCCCTGTAAAAACTATTTGCACCCGGTCAGGTTTTTGCCCATTTGCAATGTGTGAAAGAAGAGCTTAGGGGCGTGCAACTCACTTATGCCGCTGCTGCCGGGCAGGTTGCCGGCGGGTCCGTTCGCTCCGATTACAATGGCCGGTGCCAGAATGCCTGTCATGGCAGCTTGGCCCGGCGCTGGTGCGCTGCCGGCGCTGCTGGTGGCCACAAAAGTGCTTGGCGCAATGCCGATGAGATCCGGCGATTGGCGTGCGCCCACAAGCAGCGAGTTCGGCAGCAATCCCGCTGCGGGCCCCGCCCCGGCCACGCTGGCCAGCTGACTGGGCGCCAGGCTGGCATAGAGACTGCTCGCAGGCGCGTAGGTGATGTAATTCTGCAATTGGAGCTGAGATTAAGTTGGCTGCTGGCCAAGTTTGGCACGGTAGGGGGTGTGGTGCGGGGGTGGCTACTCGACCCACCTCGTTCTTGGACACGCTGGGCACCGGAATGGATGTGGTCAGGTCGATGTCGGCGTCTATCTCGGAGATGGTGTCATTGAAGCCGCTCGGTATGGTCGTCTCGTCGGCCAGACCGCCCGCGCCGCCGCCGCCGCCCTTGGTCGATGAGTTCGAGTGGGTGTCGCTGGCCATGCGACGCTTCTGGACGAGCAGCAGGCGCGTGGCCACAATCACAATGGAGCAGAGCACGCCGACAGATCCCACGATTAACAGATACAAATAGAGACGCTGCTGGTCGTCTGCATGGGAGAAGAGAGAGCGGGGATGGGGAGAACATTACGTATAATTTCATTAAGAAATTCATTCGGCGCGCAGAGCTGAGCCGAGGATTTGCCTAATAAGCGGCCTTCTCGTTTCCAAATTGACTTTAAGTTGACTTTAAAGTTGTTTGCCTGCCAACGAGATCTGACATTCATAAATGTCAGGCGGCTGTTTGTGTCCCAAATGGGATTAAGCAGCACTACACTGTGAGAAACACTGTGAGAAACTTGTGTGTGAGAAAAGAAATGTAAGCTAATATTGAACTTGTTTTAAGACAAGAAGTAGTGTGAGTTTAGAAAAAGCAAAGTTATTAAGCTAGAAAAAAATTGTTCACTGCAATATTTAATTTAATATTAAAATTATTTTATAAATTCAATTACTTTAATTTAATTTTTCGCATGTTTTTATGTTGGCAAAATTAATTATTTTGGTAACATTTAGAAAAAATGTTAGGAGCAGTTTGAATAAAATATGCTGGCCAGTTTGCTTACGATATCTTTGAAAGTTACTAAATTTGGAATATAAATTCTGCCATACGATATATCGGCTTAATATAATAGACTATAATAACAGAATATAAATTCTGCCATACGATATATCGGCTAAATATAAAAGCATATAATAACAGAATATAAATTCTGCCATACGATATATCGGCTAAATATAATAGAATATAATAACAGAATAGAAATTCCGCCCTACGATATATCGGCTAAATATAATAGAATATAATAACAGAATATAAATTCTGCCATACGATATATAGGTTTAATCTGGCTTATATCCTAACGCCTCTATTACAGCGTACAGAAAAAACAAGTATATATTTCAAGTTTCATCAAAATGTCTTCGAAAAAGAAGAAGACGGACAAACGGACAAAAGTATTTCTATATAAACACTCTATACTCCATGTTCTGGCCAAAATGTTTATACCATAAATATATATAAATATATCCATTCAGTCTCCTTTTATTTTGAACGAAAAAATTGTGTAGCATACACCTACTAAGTCGGCAGCTTTTCTCGCAGTGTAGCTGTGTTTTTAGCATTTGGAAATGTAAGCACAGTTCAGCTCGGTTCAGTGCAGTTAAGCTTAGTTCAACTCAAAGCCGAGAACGCGTTGTCTGGTCACCTCGAAGGGCAGGGGGGGGACTTACCCTCTAGACTTAGGTCTGCGCTGTGTGTCATGACGGGATTGACACCGTTGCCACCGCCAGCTGCGGCATCGGCATCGGCATCCAGCGAGCCGTTTGTCACGCTCTGAATACCTTCCGGATTGGAGCTGGCCGTCAGTCTGGTAGTGCCAGCTCCAGCTGCTCCTGCAGCACTGGTGCCATTGCCCAGCGATGATTTGGTAGTGTTGCTGTAGAGCTTGGGTATGGCCTCCGACTCCTTGTAGATGAGCTCATCGTCGTACAGGTCGTTGATGTCGCCCTCGAAGTCTTCCGTCTCATCGGCCTCCACCTCCGACTCGTTGCTCTCCTTGAGCACTTGCTTCGGCACTGCGCGGAACAAAGACATAGACACGGTGTGAGTGTGAGCGAGCACTGCAAACGGCCAGCATAAATCATGTGCCCAAGTCAGTGCTCTTACGTCCGGACGGACAGACAGACGGACAGGCGGACAGAACGAAGGTGGCTCCGGGCAGCGGGCATCAATCTTGCGCCTTGACGCGCGATGTGATGAGAAGCGCCAACAAAGGCGCGCCCTAAATCATTCTGAGTGGCAGCAGCGGAGAGGAGAGAACGCCCCTTGAATTTCTCACGCCGCACCCTTACCGCACTCCACACTTACCGCATGTGTAAACAACCTTCAGATACATTCGCGAGTTTGGCTGGCACGGAGTGCCAAAGGTATTCGCATCGGCCGCCAGGTTGCAGCGCCTTCGTCCGTGGCAAATTTGCATCACCGTCTCCGTGGCAAAGGAGGCCAGGCAGGCTATACACAGCGAGAGAGAGAAAGATATACAAAAAGAGACAGAGAGAGAGGGAGAGCGAGAGACAGAGAGAGAGACAGCAGGTGTTAAAAAGTGCAAGTCTGGGATTGCTGCTTGATTGATGCCGCTGGGGATCGGCGCACTTACTCTCCTCGCGCACTCCCTGCGGCTGTGGACACTGAATGCTCTCGTACTCGGTGCGTCCGAAGCTCGCACTGTAGACGGCAATGCGGGAGTACGGATTGCACTCCAGCTGGGCGACATCGTTGTGGCATGCCACCTTGCTGCGAAATTCATCTGCGGATGGAAATCGAAGATGGGAATTAACTCGATAGCCAACTACAACGTAAGGCACTCGATGCTGTGAGAAAGCCGTAACTAAGCCATTTAGACTCTGTCTAGTAACAAGAAAGCACTGTTACTGCTGCATGAAATGTACTTTATTAACTATAAATAATACTTTATGCCTGAAAATTTAATATTCCGCTTTTTAATAGAATTTTTTATTTTTTTTCTTTTTTTTAATAGAATTTTTTCTTTTTTTTATAATATTATGTATATATATGCACATAGCTATTCTGTTATAGCGCAGCTTATATGCAGTAAGCTGTCGATCTTATATTTGTATATATTTATATTTTATATTTATATGTTTTATGTATTTTTTAAGCTTGAACATAATACTAGTATCTGTTTTTTGGAACTGTTACTGCTGCATAAAATGCATTTTATTAACTGTAAATAATACTGTTGGCTTTAAAATTAAACTATCCTCTTTTTAATAGAATTTTTCCTTTTTTCAATAGAATTTTTTCTATTTTATAATATTATGTATGTATATGCACATATTTATTCTGCTATAGTGCAGCTTATATGCAAAAAGCTCTCGATTTTATATTTTTATATATTTATATATTTTATATTTATATGTTTTATGTATTTTTCAAGCTTGAACATAATACGAGTATCTGTTTTTTAGCGAGATATTGAAAAGAAGCTATATATTTAAACAGATCTATATGATAAAGTGAGTTTAAAATTTTCAAAAAGTTGATAATGGTACTGGGAACGTTTTGACTTTAAGCTAAGGCCGGCTAATTTTCAAATTCAATTTTAAAGTTTAATTGTAATAAATTAAGCTAAGATTTTGTGTACCAAATTTGATCAAATTTGAACAGAATGTAGGGAGTGCAGTTAAAGTTTTATGTGTCTAGTTTTGTTATGATATCTTGAAAGCAGGTAAAAATACTTCTCATTGTTCTATACGCTATATTATCATATTTTGAGGCCTGACAAAAATCTAATCTATCTATATCGTGCTCTGCTAGCTATACGATGTATTATTGCTCTGACTTTTTTACAGCTTGAAAAAATATGAAGTCAAATCAGCCATTAGACTAAGAGACAAGTTTGCGTTTCAACAGACTGGACCGACAGACGGACAAGTGCCATGAAGCTGATTAAAATAAAATATATGTATGCTATGCCAAGTTAATATGCAGCTTATAAGCATTGTCTGTATGGCTGATTGTTATAACTAGTAATAAAGAGCAGTTCATGCCGCTTCCGCTTTGCCCAACACTCGACGAAAAACATTTTTCATTTCAGCAGCTGCAGCAATGCTCCGCTTTCTACTTGGTCTATCGTAACGATGGTTGACGGCGCACAGGCATCCAGTTGCCGCGATAATGTCGTTCTGATGAAAGAGTAATCAATGATTCAGAGCTTTGTAATTGAAAGTCACGAGCTACTCAATCATGGCCCCCGCTCCCGCCCCCGCACGCTGCGCCAATCCTCATTGCAGCAACTTTGGCTTCAATAACGTAGCAGAAATTCAAATATTCATTTGAAGAGCGCAGCGAGCGCGATTTCGCTGCAATTTCAGTCAAGCCCCGAATTCGACTCCAATTGCAGCCGCGCCCGCCAATGATTCCTCCTCCCTCCCCGGCGCTGCTCCAGTTCCAGCTGGAGGCGATGCGCTGCACGGAAACTTAATTTTGTATCGTCGATGTTTTTCCGTGCAATACAAAGCACGTCCAAATGCGATTGGACGGAGGCAAAGTTGCCAGCAGTCTGCATTCGATTCGCCTGCTTGCCTCAGGGGCCAGTCCCAGTCCCAGTCCCAGTGCCGTTCCCATGCCCGCTCCCAACTCGAAATGCTAACGGACTAGTCAATGCCCGCCCTAGTGCCAACGCCTCCATTCCACCTGACTGGATTTTTGGAACGCACGACAGCGCGCTAAACTTTCTGTCTGAGCGGGACGAGGGCCAAGCAGGGTATCAGTTTGTCAGTTGCAATAGTATTTGTACGAACTGTAAACGCCTGAGGGGGGGGGGGGGGGGGCAGTGTTAACCCATCCGAGCAGCCCGAGTCCGGATGAAGCCAACACCCATAGAGCCGTTCGACTGGACGTTTATTTGTCGATTCCGGCCGTCGAGCTTGTTTTACTCCGTACTGAGTTCAGTTCTGTTCAGTGCTGTTCCGTTATATTCCGTTCTGTTCCATTATTTTTCGTTCTTTTCCATTTTATTCCACTCTTGCATATTTTTTATTTTTTCTGTTCAGTTCTGCTTAGCACTTTTCTGCTCAGTTCTGTTCTGCCTTGTGTACGTATACGTAATATTACGTATACGACTGCCTGCACTCTCATAGGTATTCTTGCGAAAATTTGTTAGCCATTTTACGTGTGCCATTGTACGGCCAATAAATTCAAGCAAATTAAACAAAACTTTCCCCGGCGACAGGGTAGACGGGGCGACCGGGGGAGACTTACATGGACGACATTTGTAGGCGACTTCGACGATTTTTCTGCGCTTGGGGCACGGATCGCTGCTGATTGCATTTGAGCTGGCCGTGCTGCTGTGATAGCTGCTGGTGCCGGATGAGTCGCCCACACCGCTGGCGCCCAGGCCATAGAACTGCGGGGAGCCATGGAACTTGCAGTGCTTCTTTTTCTGGCAGGCCTCCACCACAGTCTGCAGCAGGGAGTACTGTACGGTAGAGGGGAGAGAGAGTGAGAGAGAGTGGGAGAGAGAGAGAGAGAGAGAACGAAAAATCAGTTGCAATTTAGTTTTCCATTTTATTTTATACTCTGTCGCATTTGGTGTGTGTGCAAACAGAGGCAGAAGAAAGAGACGGCGCTGAAGCTGCCGCTGTAGGAGCTGAAAAGTGAACGAGTTCAGGAACTGAGCGGAAATTGTAAACTTTACAAATTGAAATAAAATATTTGCATTAAAAATGTAATTGAAGTGTTTCCCAGCTTGTGCGACGACGACGCCGTATTTGATTCCATTTCGAGTCACAAATAGAAAATTGTCATATGGCATTTATTGGGTCAATCAGCTAACTAGGAAGTTAGTTCGAAGCGCACTAAGTAATGACAGTCTCGGATGTTGAGCACCAGAAAGCAGCCGAAGCAGCCTGCATGCTCTGGCAGTTATTTGCAGTCTTTATAGCAATGTGTCAAGCTACAGCTATAAAATACAATTTCCTTGGATTTTTGGAGTAAACAAAAATGATTGCAGCAATTTTAAGATTATTTAGCTGCATGTTTTGATGAAAATACTATGTTAGGGCACTTCAATTTTGATAAAACTTGGCAGGCAGGTAGACAGCATCGTTATAGTTATTTGCAGCAGGCTTGGTTGGTTTAACTTGCAAACTGGCAAAAATATTTAACAATGTTTTACAGTAAAAATTGTTGAGCACAAGAAAGCAGCCGAAGCAGCCTGCATGCTCTGGCAGTTATTTGCAGTCTTTATAGCAATGTGTCAAGCTAAAGCTATAAAATACAATTTCCTTGGATTTTTGGAGTAAACAAAAATGCTGGCATCAATTTTAAGATTATTAAGCTGCATGTTTTGATGAAAATACTATGTTAGGGCAGTTCAATTTTGATAAAACTTCGCAGGCAGGTAGGCAGCATAGTTATAGTTAGTTGCAGCAGGTTTGGTTGGTTTAACTTACAAACTGGCAAAAATATTTAACAATGTTTTACAGTAAAAATTGTTTGATTTGTAATTTGTATAGTAAGAAAAACAGGCAGTTAAATAGACTATGCGTGAGGCACACAGACAGTTACAAAAACCGGCTAAAAACTTGGGAATCAAAATAAAAAAAAATAAAAAAAGGTATAAGATTGTTGTAAAGGCATACAGCATAGATAATCCGACCATACACTGCAGCAGTCTAATTGGCAACGCTGCGATTCAGCTGTGAATATGTCCGCGAAACATAATCCCTTTGTTAGATACGTCTCGTAATAGTGCAACGCTCCGCAGGCCGTATTACTGCCCTGGTGCCTGTCCCTGTTCCTATCCCTGTCCATCATAGGGCTGTCATCTATTCAATCAGCGGGCCGCATTGTTGCTAACGATGTGCATTTTTCACGGAATTATGTTAGACATTTAGAGCATTGTTTACCGTTCGCTTTAGTGCGACGTCCAGCCGAGGCGCGTGACGAGCGAGCGGCAGAAGTAGGAGGGAGCAGTAAGAGCAGGACAGGACAGCAGGCTCCCCCGACTCGATTCGTAGTTTCCGGATGTCACACGAATGTGTGTGCTGGCTCGTAATCCGGCAAGCGCGCGCGAGTCTAAACTGTTTATTTTCAAGTTATTTTTCACTATCTTGTGTTGACAGCAGCAGAGCAGGAGGAGGAGCAGGAGCAGGAGAAGGAGCAGGAGCAGGAGCAGGAGCAGGAGCCTGACAGCAGGTTTAGATTTGTCGTTGGACGAGTCGTCACAAAATTTAATAACAACGCCAACGACAGCGACAGCGCGTCAGAGTGACAACAACACCCTGCAGAGACGACGACGACGACGACGACGACGACGACGAGTATAGACAACAACATTAACAACAACAACGTAGCTGCTTGAACAATGGCGGCCGAGAGACAAAAAACGATGCGAGAAATTATATGCTGCGGTAGCCATTTTTAGCGCCACGTTGGCGGCAGCGGCAGGGGGTGTCAGGCAGGCAGAGCGAGGCAGAGCTGAAACTTTGGGATTGCTGTCGGCCTAATGATACCCCATGGGACGTGCAGGAATCTTAGGGCCAACTCAGCGGGTCGGCGAGCATCGACTCGCCGCTTGACACAAAAAAGGCAACTTTTGGCCTTCGTCAATTTCTGCACAGCAGCTACAGATACAAATACTCACACAGATACAAATATATATAAATATATATATATATTTATAAATACGTGTGTATGTGTGTATGTGCATGCTGCTGGCAGTTTTAACGAACATTAAAAAGACGACAGCACGAATTCAGCTGTCTCGCATTGTTTTCCTCAAATTTAAATTGATTTCGTCCGCTTTGGGGGTTCAAAGGCTACGCCAGTTGCCCCGGGCGAGCGAGCAGTTGCCTAATGAATTGGAAGCGTTACCCGGCATTTTGGACAGCAGGCAAGCATTTTGCCATTCCCTTTGAAGGTCGCAACGCAACGTGACAAACTACAAGGCGGAAATGGTGATGCTATGCACACAGGTATGCCAAGCCCTTGCGCCACTAATTGGCCAAACTCAAGGGATTTTCTTCTTCTTTTTTTTGGGTCTGAGAAATAAAAAAAAATAATAATATAAAATATATATATATATTAAATAAAATAAATTGTTATATAATACCCAAATGCAGTCGAGCATTTTCCTGTTTGTATATTCTAAATACTTTTCTACATTTTCATACTGCCTTGAAAAAAAAATTATATAAAATATAAATATATAATATAAAATAAAATAAATTGTTATATAATACCCAAATGCAGTCGAGCATTTTCCTGTTTGTATACTCTAAATACTTTTCTACATTTTCATACTGCCTTGAAAAAAAAATTATATAAAATATAAATATATAATATAAAATAAAATAAATTGTTATATAATACCCAAATGCAGTCGAGCATTTTCCTGTTTCCATATTCTAAATACTTTTCTACATTTTCCTACTGCCTTGGAAAAAAAATAATATAAAATATATATATATAATATAAAATAAAATAAATTGTTATATAATACCCCAATGCAGTCGAGCATTTTCCTGTTTCCATATTCTAAATACTTTTCTACATTTTCCTATTCCCTTGCGCCCCCATTATCGATTGTTTTGCAGAAAATTGTTATAATTTTCGCAATGAAAATGTTAAATTTCCGGAAAAACTGTGCGTTGATTTTAAGCAGCTTTTTGTGCAAAGTTTGCTGAAGTTTTGCCGGCAAATAGGAAAAGTTTTGACAGTGGAGGGAAGAGCGAAGAGCGTGTGACTCACCTGTAGCGCATTGGGCCACATGCAGCTCTCCGAGGAACTTTCGCCAGTCTGTGCAGCGTCTGTTGAGGACTCGGTGCCGGTTGGATTGGAGCTGGAGCTGGTGCTGCTGCTGCTGCTGCTGCTGCTGCTGCTGCTGCTACTGCTGCTACTGCTGCTGGGTGCCTCCATGGCAATGGCGTAGCCTCCGTTCACGTAGCGATTGGCCGGCACCTTCTGTGAGCTGGAACCAAAGATGGAGCCGCGTAGCAAGTGCTTCGCCTTGCCGCGGATCTCGGGCCGCACGGTGCCCGTGACGGGGCACAGCTCCTCTATGCTGTAGCCATCTGTGCAGGCAGGCGAGCAGGCGGCAGGGGCAGATAGAAGTTGAAGTAGAAAGCACGAAATGGCAGACGTGTCAGGAATAAATGGCTCGACTATGGCCCTCAAGAGGGACATACACACAGACAGACAGACAGGCAGGCAGATGGAGAGTGGAAGAGAGGGGGCACACTTCACTTACCTTTCGCCACGAACTTGTTGTACTGGGCAAATTCAATTGAAATGCTGGTGCCGCGCGGGCAAGCAATTACCACCTGATCCGTATCACAGGCCGCTTTCTGATATGTGCGCAGTGTGGCCGATAAAAGAGCTGTTTATCCAGCGACGGAGCGTGGTACGTGGCAAGCGGCAAGCGGCAAGCGGCAAGTGAGTGATGTGCGCGATGTGGATGCCATTGTGGATTGCGTTGCAGTCATCAGCGGACAGCAGGCAGCAGGCGGCACATGCAAGAAAAAGTTCGAGATAATTTGATTGTAATTAAAATGTTTTATTATGCTGCTAATTGCATTGGGTTTCGCCAGCAAAATCAGTTGATTTTAATGAGCTGTAATGGAATTAAAAAAAAAAGCCCGCGGTTTTTTCCATATAATTATGCCCAATATCAGAGTTATAAGGGGTGCTATAAGGGTGCTATGAGTTTGTATATAATATATAAATTGTAGACAATATATATAAATTATTTTTTAATTTAATTAATTTTTTTTTTATTTTTTTTGTTTTTTAAATTTTATTTATTTTTTGTTTAAATTGTATTGCTTATTTTTGTTGTCACGCCAGCTATAGTTTTACTTTATTAATATTACTATATTATTATTTTTTATAATAAACAAAAAATTTTTTGAGTAAATAATTTTTTCTCAGCTGTACAGGGTATCTGACAATCAATAGTGCTATTCTAATTGCTTCATTACATTCTCATTATGAATGCCAAGAACATTTTAAAGTCAATGAGTGAAGCGGACTGCTGCATTATTCAGTTTCACGAGCAATCAGTGCACACACGTCGAACTCGCTTTTATTTATATCACATTTATTTATCTGTCAGTGAAAAGGGTATATATATATATATTTGCCCTCCACACACACACACACAACGATGAGCCGTGAACGAGCTACAACTTGCTTTCTTTCTAAAACAAAGAGCCAAATTGAAAATGACAGGACGTTGTCTTTCAGCATTTCTCGCAGGGACTCCTGGGGGAGCTCCAACCGAGCAGGCAGTTGAGGGACTGCGAATGAGGCAACGAATGCGATGAGGACTCGCCACAGTCACCTGAGCAAACAAGTGCCGACAGGGAGAGAGAGAGAGCGAGGTGAGAGCAGAGGTACAGCCAGGCGCTTTGTTGAGGGCAAAGCGTAGCAGCCCGACAAAGTTGTGGCAAGCGCTCAGAACTCGCATTCAACCCGAGGGCGAATGTTTGTAGGTGCGACTGGGATGGGCTGTCTCTAGGCGTGGGCGTGGCATGGAAATGCGCTTTCGCACTTCAAGTTGGGCGCGCGAAGTGCACATTTGCAAACTGGCTCAAGTATTTGAGCAACCCCCGAGGGACCCAGGGGGAAAATGCTAGCCAGATTCCAGGAAAAATATTTGTGCTTTGACAGGGTGTTTCGCGCTGTGAGATACCCTACGAAAAGGTTTAAATAGTCAGAGCTATAATTTTACACTGTAAATTGTTTAGGCTTCAGATTAAACCGAAATACAGAAATTATACTTATACATATATATTTTTTATTATATATATTTTTAGATTTTATTATATAAATTTTTATTTTACAAATAAATTTTATTTTATATATTTAGGCATATAGCAAAGACTGCGGCATATCTATTTCCCTATATTAATTCTCTCACGCAATAAATTAATTCGCCGAAAAACTAAATAAAGCCGCGCATTCATCAGACAAGCAATTTAAATAGTGAAACAGTTGCGAGGGCGTGGCTGGGGGCGTATCGGGCATGATGAGTCGGGTCTTGGGACAGGGAAAATACAATAATTTAGCAGCTACCGTACATTTTCTCCCTGGGCATTATATCCCTAATGAGTTTCTGCGAGGAGTTCCCCGACTCCAGTGCGCAGGAGGCTGCGCGTGCGAATTGGTTTTGTTTTTGACGACTGCCCATGGCGGGGGCGTGGCCAGCAGGCAGTGGGCTAGTGGGACGAAAGACACTGAGATTGAGGATATTGCACTGGGCTGCGGCTGCGGCCTGCCGACTGATTTATATTGCAAGCCATAAATTATATTTAAATGCTGCGTTTTCCCCCCCCCCCCACTCGGCTCCCGGCTCACGGCCTGTAATTATTTCACATACATACATATAAATATATATATATATATATATATATGTTTTTACTATACAGTACAGCTGGCATGTATATCCGTGTCCGTTACCAAATGGTGGCCACTGGCCAAATGGCAACTGCCCGCCCACTGACAATAAATTTCAAGTCTGCGGCTCGTCCGCCCACTCGCCTATCGCGTCGACTTGCATGTGGCCAGCGGGCGCGGCGTAGTGGGAGTGGCAGATAAATTGACCAGATACTCGGTATCAAGTGCCTTCGCACTGGATTGAAATCTGTCATACTTGTTAAGCAATGTGAATATGCATTGAATCAAGTGTTTGTAGAGCTCTCTTAAATTGTATATAATTTTCCATTTCTTGATTTTCAAATTTTATTTGAAATATATTTGTAAATTTTAGTATTTATTTAAGCTGTGTATTCTAAAATTTATACTTTTATTTTACTTTTTTTTACGCAACACAATTTAAATTCAAGTTTATATATTGTATAAATAAATAAAACTTTATGTTTGATTATTAAATTCAAACTGTATACATTTTTTTTTTTTAATTTCTTGATTATTAAATTTTATTCGAAATATATTTGTAAGTTTTAGTATTTATTTTAGCTGTGTATTCTATAATTTTTGCTTTGATTTTATTTTTTCAAGCACCTTAATTTGAATTCAAATTTATATATTGTATAATAAAGTAAAACTTTATGTTTGATTATTAAATTCAAACTATATAAAATTTTCAATTGCTTGATTATTATATTTTATTTGAAATATATTTGAAACATAAGGTATTTATTTTAGCTGTGTATACTACAATTTCTACTCTTATTTTATTATATTTTTTTTGTAAGCACCTCAATATAGAACCTATTGCTTGATTATTAAATTCAAGTTAGTTGAACATTAAATTCCTTTACAATTCATTTGTAATTAAACTGAAATTATATTTACTTTTTTTTTAATTTTTGAATGTCTACTAAGTATTTTTAGAAATTTCGCCTGGCGCTTCCTGCCCATTTTCACTGTTGTTTTGCAGCACTTCCAGCGCCAGCTGGCGGTACATTAAATTAATTGTTATGACTTTACAGCCCTCCGCCTGCTGCTAGCTCTTGGGAGGACTTTGAAGGGTTCCGGTGGTCCTTGACTGAATTGTGTTTGGCCATTGCCGGTCGGAAGCGAAGACGCTCTCGCAAGTTTTTATTGCTGCCATTTGACTGGAGCAATCGAATCGCCCCGAAATCACCATGGAATCGCCCCACGAATCGCTCGGATGCGAGTAAAAGTTCGCATTGCGCGTGGTCATAAAAGTCTTGAGGCGTCTGCTTCAATTTCGCTTACGGTTCGGTTCGGTTCGGTTTCGGTTCGGTTTCGGTTTCAGCTTTGGTTGCTGTGCCCGTTCCCAGTTTGGAAAAAAGTTTACCTTTTAAAGTGAAAGTTGTGCGAGGAGCTGCTTAAACAATAAAAATAACACAAAAGTCCCTTTGACCTTGTGGCTTGGCCCCTTTCATATAAATATGTGTATATATGTGTGCGTGTGTGTGTGTGTGGTAGGACTCTATAGTTGGATGATGCCACAGTTTTTTAGGCGGTTGCATGAAACTTTTTATTTGATTTGAAATTGAAAGCGGTCGAGACAGCTGCCGGTCGACCTGCTTTACAGCGCCCTGGAGAGGGCTTGAAGCGGCTGCAGGCAGGGAGGGGGTGTAAGGTGTAGCTACCAGGAGACAGTGGGCTGATGGAAAACTGTCGAGCATGAAATTCGTTTCAAGCCTCGACGTTACCTTTGCCAGTTGCAAGGTCTAACTTTGTGTGTGCGTGTGTGTGTGTGTGTGTGTGTGTGTGAGGGCATGTGTTTGAGTCTGTTTATATTTGTGTCTGTTATCCCCACATGTGAACCGCAATCGTTTTACATACTTATGAATAATTTAAATATATGGACTCTGCCTGCCTTGCCAGAGAGAGGGGTGGAGAGAGTGAGAGAGAGGGGGGGGGGGCAGAGCTTTCCCGCTAGAAACAACAAACAATTGAATATTTATATAGAGTGCAGAGTGGAGTGAAATCCTCTCGTAATACGATTGAATCCTCTTGACTTGCACTTGCTCATCAGCTCCAGCTGAAGCTAGAACTCGCACTGGAGCTGAAGCTCGAGCCCGAATGCACACTGCAGGCATAAGCCGCTGATTCATTATTCACCAAAAGCAGAATGTACTTAGTAGATGCTCTGCTGCTGCGAGTATAACAGATGTCCGCCACGTCCAACCAGAGTGGGCGTAAATTTATGGTGCATCGATAAAGTCGCCTCAGTTTGCTTGAGCCTGAGTCTCTGAGTCTCTGCTGCTCTGAGTGTGAATATGCATTCATCTATCTCTGTGCGAGCAAAGATAGATGTTTGCACAGCCCCCACACACGTTCTTTCTCTCTCACTCTCTCACTCTTTCTCTCTGTCGCACTCTGCTGCTTTGTGTGCACACAATTTGCTTTGCTGCTGCTGCTGCTGCTCTGCAAATCCCCAATGGAGCTCAGAGCGCAAGCGGAGCGACTGGAGCGAGTGCTGGCGGCGCTGACGCTCGCTTAGCCCCAATTTAGTTGTCACAACTATTTGCTGTCGGCATCCGCACTCGCATCCGCATCCGCACACGGAGTCAAGAAGTCAACGAGGCTGCCTGTCAGCCCGGCCCGCAGAGCAGGGGCAACTGTCAACGGGCGCTGGCGAGTCAATGGCGCAGAAGAAATTGATTTGTTTTGATTTATGCCCAAATACATGCAGCTACGTATGAGTGTGTGTGTGTGTGAGTATTGTATGTGTGTGTTGTGTTGTGCGCGATTGCCACTTGGTCTGCCTTGCTCGGTCTCTGACCCTTGTCGCGTGGGCCTCGCCGGCCATGCAAAGTTTTCTTGACACAATCCCCACTTACCCCGCTCTCCCCCTCTCTCTCTCTATCTCTCTCTCTTTCTCTGCCTTTTCATCCATATTTTATTGTCCCATTTGACTCGTTTAATAAATGGGAATTTGCCACTGTCAACGTCTCGAACCGGAGACCAGCTCCAAATTGGCATTGGAGGCCCTCTTGGCCGCTGTCGGCCTCGTTGCCTCGCACAGGGCCAATAAAAATTGATATGTATCTGATGTATCGCATATATCCGACTGTTGTTCGACTGTCGCAAATTAATCTAATTAAATGAAATTTCATATTTGACATGAGCAAACAGCGCATCCGCGCTGGACCATAAAAGCCTACATCGAGCGGTACTGGTCCAACCCCCCAAAGCGGTTTCTCCCGCTTATGACTCAACTAGCTGATAAGCCCGGGCTCGTGTCAGGGCGCAGACGGACAATAAACTAAATGAATGCCAAATAAATAAAGCTCTAGTTTCGCTTTTCATCGATTCTCTTTGGAAGCGAGTCGCTGGTGGTCAGAAAATAAGGTAGTTTGGGTTTATCCAAAGGGAAATGAAAAGGGGCATATAAAGTTTATAGATTCTTGCAAAGAATGCGACTTACAACAGTTACTGAAATTAAATTTTCATATATGCAGCTAATAATAATCTTCACATATGCCAAAAGTTGCAATTTAATCATATTAATAAAGCAGAAATTATTTAAAAAACAATTTTGGGTAGTTTTGCAAGCAATTTTCATTTTTGTTGCATAAATGCCTTCATGCTTGACTGATATCGACTGCTCAAGCTATATGAAAGGTAATTTAATAGTCAGAAATGATTTAAATAACACTTTTCCGTAGAGCTTTGCAAGCAATTTGCTTTCCTGTTGCATTGATTTCTTCATGCTTGACTGTATGTGTGAAAAATGGCCTATGCGTGTGATATCGACTGCTCAAGCTATGTGAAAGTTTTAAAGTATGCTCAATTTAAAATTTTCTTACAAGTTTTCTGTGCTTTTCCCTTAATAAAATAGAATTCAGCGCCTTTATGCTTGACTGTATGTGTGAGAAACGTACTGTGCGTGTGAGATAGACTGCTCAAGCTATGTGAAAGGTATCTAATAGTCAAGTCTGCGCAATTTACAATTTCTTTGGACTTTTTCTGTGCTTTTCCCTGAGTAACATAGAAATGCAAGCGTCGACAATAAAATATTATTAGATGACAACTGCAACTGCAACTGACTCTGTGCCTGAAACTGAAACTGAGAATAAACCTGAGCAGAGATATGTTCCTCAAATACATACCCACACCCACACACACACACACACACACATTTGCACACCTACTTATATGCATAAGTCTCTGCGGAAATAAGTCATTCATGAAGTGCAGGCAAAAAGCGACAACAGTGAAAAGTGAAATGCGAAAAGAATAAAAGTGCAGAAAGTAGACATAATATTTTCCCTTTTGCTGACTTTTCAGTTTGTTTTCCTCGGTTTTTCCCCTTCTTCCCCACATTTCCCTGCTGCTTTTGTATTGCTGGACGGCCGCTCCTAATCCTGAGGAAACAAAAGTTTATGACATTTTACGAGCTTTTTTAATACTTTGTGAAAACTTTACACATTTCCCAACGTCCGTGCGTCTGTGCGAAGCCCCCTCCGCCTCCCCCTCCCATCGTATGTCCGCTTATCCATCTTTAAGCCTCTGCAACTCGACGGAAACAAAAACAAAATTTATGAACGTGTTTTGTCATGTATGGATGGCTGACTGGCCAGTTAGGCAGTCCCACTGTCCGACTGTCCGACTGTCGAGTGTGTTGAGGGAGGTGCTTAGCACAGCAGCACACCCACACACACACACACAAACGCACACATATGTGTGCAGTTAACTCGCCTGCCACATCCGCAGCCAAAACTGCTGGCAGGACGCGCGTTGTTTGCTTATGTTTCTTTATACCCTTTCTGAGGGTATATCTATTTTACTTAGTTTTTTATAGATATATATTCTTATGTATAGTGGATCAGGTCGATTAGTTTAAATAAACTTGCAACAGATGCTTATTTTTTTGGCATGCTAAAAATAGAGCAGAACGAGTCGAAGTCGACAGATACAATATCCATTCTAAATAATGTTGAGACCAAGCGCATTAAATTTTAAGACTTTGTGCAAGCTTTCTAAGGTTCGTCTTATATTAATTAAAAGTGAATAATACTATATATATAATACTATATATTAATATTGATATATACTACAAATTAGCTGCCCTGAAAATTATGGCTCAATTTTTAAGCTTGCGTAGAAAGGCTTAAAAAATGTGCCGCAGTATTATTAGTATTAATAAAATGAATAAATTATTAACCATAAATAAAAATGCAAGTATTTCCTAAATATAAAAATATAAATAAATAAGTAAACAAATAAATAAATAAATATAAAAAAATCACAATTATTTACGTAAGAATTAATCGATTGAAGCTTAAGCAAGTGTATCTAGACTTCGTTATGGCTTACTTTCTATTTTTTTGGCTTTGTTTTCTACACGCCTGTTTGTCTACACATCAGCGACAAGTGGCATGCGGCAAGCGGCATGCGGCATGTGGCATGTGGCATGTAGCATGTGGCACGGTACATCATGCCGCCCGCCATGGCACAGAGAGACATTACTTTGCGTAATTGAGAGCATAAATTTGATGAGCTCTCGCCGAGAGTTTTGCTTTATCTGATGGGCTATGAAATATTCCGGCGTTGCATGAAGCTCTCAGTCAGGAGAGCGAGGTGGAAAGAGAGAGGGGAAGGTTTTAAAGTCCCCGCCAAGATATGGCCCGCATTAGCATGTAAAAAAAACAAAAAACAAAAAAGAAAAAAAAAAACCGTGTATATCTGAGCTTCCCGTGGGAGCATGCAGTTAAATGACAACAACAGAAGCAGCTTCAAGTCGGATTAGACGGCAGAAAATGCTTGGATTAGGCTCGAGCTAATGCCAAGCCCGTTACAATCATATTAACACGCATGGAGTAAATTATTGGACTGCCTCGAGTGGGCATGTTGTTGTTGTTCGGCTTGCTTACCCAGGGGATCGATGCGGAATATGATTTCGCCTTCGGCACTCGCCGCACTGGACGCGCACAGGAACGAGAGCCAGAGAATCAAACACTTTGCCTGCGTGCAATCCATTATCCTGCGGCCCGAGCTCCAATCGCTGCAATCGCTCCACTAGGTACGGGGACTGGCACTGGCACTGGCACAGGGACACACACACACACACACAAACACACGCACAGAGTCAAGTTGTGCTCGTGTGCGGCATTACAGGCGTGCCACCAGCTGCTCGAGCTGCTGCCGCACAGAACTGCCGCCAGAGCTGCTGCTGCTGCTGCTGCTGCAATTCCGCATGAGCGTTGCAGTGGCAGGAGTCAAAGGTGGCTGTAAAAATTGGCCTGTTTTGCTTTTACTTTTTTTTATTTTTTTTGGTTATTTTTTTATTTTTTTTTATTTTTTTTTTGTGTTTTTTTTTTGGCTTTTAACTTGTGTTTTCTCTGTGATTTGCTTGGCCTTTGGGCGGCCTGCCTGTTAGCTTGTTTGTGCTCGCGTTCGATTTCACTTCGATACTCGCACTCGATGCCGGCTAAATAGCGTAGTATATATTTGTATATATATTTATATATATATATATTTAAATTTGTGTGTGAGTTTTCAATATTTTGCGCTATTTTCGCTCGCTTTGCTGGCACTTTGCGCGTTCACAATTTTCCACTGCTGCAAAAACGATGCTGCATTTATTATCAATGCCGAGTGCTTGTCTCCCTCTCACCCCACCCCCCCCACTCAAAGCCAACGCATGGTGGATCAATAAAAGGCGCAAGCACAGCACACAACCACACGCCCAGCACGGCCCACAAGTCTGATTGTTATGGAGGTAATCAAATTGACCCACAACCGAAGCAGTTCCCAGTCCCAAAATCCCCGGCAGCAGCAGTCACTGCCAGTGCCGGCGGCAAGCGGGCGAGCTCTGCTATGATCCTGCTGAGGGAGCAGCAAGGGGGGGGGAGAGAGAGAGAGGAGAGAGGGAGAGCGAGCAGGCAGTCGCTGCACCTTGGGTCTGAGCAGTAGCCGCCTGCGGGCTGCAAAATGTGACTCCTGCCTGCCCACATCAAAGCCATCAAATCGAGTGTGTACAAGTGTGTGTGTGCGTGTGTGTGTGTGTGTGAGCCTACTCATACATATGCAAATCGGTGGGCAAAAAAAAGCGAAGCGGAAAGCAGCAAGCGGAATACGCAATTGTCGCACGCTGTCACTCTCAGTCGTTTTCTGTCGCGCCGCCGGCGATAACTGCAATTTTTCACGCATTTAAATTTCGCAGTTTTCGCTCCGCGGGCAATTCGCAAATTTGCCATTTTCGGGCACGGGAAGCTGCACGCAAAACAAAAGCCACATTGATTGGCTGCACTTCATTCGCAAGCCCCACTCAGGCGCTGGCGCTTGCTCTTCCGCTCCCCTGCCCATACCCCTACCCCTACCTCTTCCCTGACCCGCACAACCACACGCTAATTGCAGTCTCATTAACTGAACGCTTAGCGCGGCTTTTGGCCACACCCCAGCGATCTGCTTTTAAAGCTCAATGTATTGCAGCTGCATCGAACTTCAATTGCAGCCAGAGCGGCATAAATAAAGCCAAAAGAATTGAAGCTGCTAATTTGTTTCTTGCATAACTTCTGTGTTTACTATCGAAAGGCATTGCAATTTGCAGCGTAGACTGGCATTACTATAAGCTATGAGTATGCCCAAGCAGAATGTTGTAGCTCTGTCAATATGCGAGTTTTATTAAAAAATAGAGACATACGGACAAGCGGACAAATGAAAATCGTATTTCAAATGGTTGCCGATCTAGTGTTTCTATAATTTGCATCTGCACTAAGTAAATACACAATTTAGAGTTAATTCAATAGGTTGATTGGCATAAAAACATTAAAACTGCTGTTTTTACTATTTAATGTCATTGTAATTTGCAGCGTAGACCGGCATTACTATAAGCTATGAGTATGCTCAAGAAGAATGTTGTAGCGCAGTTGAATATGCGAGTTTTATTAAAAAAAGCAGGCATACGGACAAGCGGACAAGTTAAACCTTGTCTTATAGTGCTGCTTATCAAATATTTTTATAATTTACAACTGCATAAGGAAAATATAATTACAATACTGAAATTACAACATTGTAGCTCTAGCAGTATTAAAAATTTAATTGAAATTGAAAGCCAACGGACAAACGGACAAATAAAATCGCTTTTAAAGTTGTAGCCGATCAGCTATTTATATAATTTGCAACTGCACAAGGCAAATATATATTTCAGGCTTATTTCAAATGGGTAAATCGTAAGAGGCATGTAACTTCTGTGTTTATTTTCGGATGGCATTGCAATTGACAGCGTAGATTAGTCTTATAGTCAGCTATGCGTGTGCTAAATTAGAACATTGTAGCTCTATGCAGTATTACAAATTTAATTGAAATTGAAAGCCAACGGACAAACGGACAAATAAAATCGCCCTTAAAGTTGTAGCCGATCAGGTATTTATATAATTTGCAACTGCACAAGGCAACTATACATTTTTGGCTCATTTTAAACGGGTAAAGCGTAAGACACATGTAACTTCTGTGTTTATTTTCGGATGGCATTGCAATTGACAGCGTAGATTAGTCTTACAGTCAGCTATGCGTGTGCTAAATTAGAACACTGTAGCACAGTGGAATGTGCTACATTTAATTGAAATTTGCAAGCATACGGACAAACGGACAAGCGGACAATTAAAATCGTATTTGAAACTGTTGCTGAACAAGTATTTATATGATTTGCAAATATACATTTTTGGCTCAGCTCGACAATTGAAAGCTAATTGCAAACATTGCTTTGTTGCCGCAAAACAAAACGTTGACGGAATCCGCTCAGGATTCGAATTCGAATTGGGATTGCGTTTTTGCCGCACTCTCATCCATCAGGCGGCGCAGCTGCGCCAATTATGTAATGCTCCCCGCCTAAAATGGGGCTGAACTTTTAATTAAAATTCTATTTGACATGCTTAGACAAGTGCGGAGTGTGTGTGTGCGAGTGTGTGTGTGGGAGTGTGTGTGTGTGCTGTCCTTGTGCTCGTTCATCACGCTGTTTGACATTCGAATTCGAAAATAATTGCAGCTGATTTGAAATGTTTAATAAACGCTCGTACCCCCCTCGTACCACTCCCCCCTCTCTCTCGCTGCAGATGTATGTCAAGTACTAGCTGAACTATTTACCAGCTGCCACGCCCACTTACGCCCTTAGGCAATTGTTTTGGCGCGTTTCCACGCAGTCTTCAAGTGCAACTGTAAACCTAATCAATTTCAAGGGCATGTAGAGGGGGGGAGAGGGGGAAGGGAAGAGGGTTGGTAGTAGCCTGGCAGCAGCTTTGCCAATTTGACAATTTGACAATATGTCAAACTGGCTGTGGATTTGCTGGGAATTACGCTATAAGGTACGAGGGTCGTTCAATAAGTGCTTAGAAAATCCGAGTAAAGAAATCCGAAATCCTATTTTTTGGACGGGATAAAAATGTTGGAAACGATTGACAAAGTGTGTAGAGCTTAATGGGGACTATGTTGAAAAATAAAAAAAAATTGCTGCAAAAATTTTTTTTTTTTATATTTATTATTATTATTTATTTTTTCTAAAGACTTATTGAACGACCCTCGTAGTAGCGAGGCAATATGTTAAACTGGTTGTGGATTTGCTGGGAATTAAGCTATAAGGTACAAAATGCCACGCCTCTGCAGGCGCAGCTGCAAGTATTTTCCGCTGGCTTTAGTTTTGGACTGCAATTATCATAGCGCCGGGGGGGAAGAGCGGGCAGGGGGGTAGGGGGAGTGCAAGCAGTTGCCGCTGCGCACTTGAGATTTGATTAATGACGCGCTGCTCCACTTCAAAGTTGTCTGTGTGTGCGTGTGTGTGCGTGCAGCCACTCAGCCACACACTCACATACGCATACGCGCACGCACACAATGGCAAAGGAGGCGGAGGTGGGGCAATGGCGACAAAATTGAAATAAAACGTCACGAGGCAAAGGAATCTGAATTAAACGAAGCGGCAAACCGCCAAGCAGCAGCAGGAGTCGAGTGGGTGAGTCGAGTGGCAAGAGCAGAGCGGGGGGCAGTGCGGGGGCAGGGCAGGGCAGGCCGGCTTATCCTTGCCGCAGAGTGCGCTGCTGCTGCTGCTGCTGAAGCCTGCTAATCAGCGCCGGAAAGCAGGCCAACACACTGTTCTTGTTAATTTCTCATATTGCGGTGGCTTTTAGCCCCCCTCCCTCCTCCCCTGTGCATAGTTGCTGCCCCATGCTCCACTTTGCAGTTGGCTTTCTGCGGGCTCATTTCAATTTTTGCTTGGCCAAAAAAACACGCACACACACACACACAGAGACACACGCGCGCGACTCACATTTGCTGGAGCTGCAAGCACGTGCAAATTTTGGCACTTGCCACAGAAGGAAGCGCGCACGCCGCGGGGCAAGCAGACACTGGACAGCTTAGAGGGGGAGTTACGCGCGCGCACACGTCCGTTCGCTACGAGAGTCGGCGTAGAACTGTCGCCGGCGACGGCAGCATAGCCGAGACGAAGTGCGCTTCGTTAGCGGCAGCACGAAGCTGCGAGCCGAAGTGGCAGCCGACAGCGAGAGGCGCGCACGAGCGTCAGCAGTGGGGAAATTCTCTCTTAGCATAGGGCAGGACATGGTTGCCGTGCGTGTGCAAGTGTGTGTGTGTGTGTGTGCGAAGAGAGCGCAGCGCCAGACGTTGACGGCGAGGCTGACGAACTGCGGAACTGGGTCAGTATAAGGCGAGCCAGCACACACACACACACACAAGCACACACATACGCATACATCGTTCCCCTAACACTCTTGCAGGCTCGCTCTCTTCCCCCCCGCACTCGAAGAGCGACGCGCCGCATTTAATCGAATGTAACGTTTACAGTCAACTTAACACATTGATTTAGCCTATCGTAGGTAAATTAGTGGCCAACTGCCAGGGCCTTAAATCGCTGCTATCTGCCTGTGTGTGTGTGAGCTAGAAGAGTGTGTGCTCTGTATGCCTGTGTGTGTGTGCCTGTGTGCGTGCGGCCGGGTGATTATGGCTAGCGCTTAGCTTGGCGTCATAATTCGCCCTGAAATCGCTTTTATCACTTACAGCACATATCTGGCGTGTGCCTGTGTGCGTGCGTGTGTCAGTGTGTCAGTGTGTGTGTGTGTGTGTGCGAGCTTACCTTTGATGGGGCAAGGACACGTCACGGCGAGACTTGTGCGACTTGTTGCCAATGTGTAGGCTGAGGGGGAGGGTGAGGGTGAGGTAAGGGCATTCACGTATTTCAGATTTGAGATTGAGTTTGAGATTTGCACTGGGCGTTTTTGAGTTTGTGCGATTCTGGGAATTTGGCCAATCAAGGTTGTTGGATAGGTTAAATTATCATGTGCCGGCTGCTAGGATATTACCAAATGCGTGCATGCCCTTAAAATAATTAGAAAGGGGGTGGGGAGGGGACTGCCAGATTACAGCATATTAAATAAATAAATTTCGAAAATAATCTGCGCAATTATAGATAATAAAGTTGAACTCGATTTTCAAATATTTATCAATGAATATATGAATATATATATATATATATATATTCGGGTGTATTGTTGGCCTCGCTAATTTGTTAGATTACCGAAAGTCAATAGAGAGCGTTGCAGCCAGCGTTTAATTGGGAATTTGTTAAGTCAATGCGCGTGAAAGTACAGTGAGCACTCGCTGCAGTGGAATTATAGAATATAAATTGGGAATGGAAATTATATATGTTGAAGAAATATTACTATTTAGGGCTATTTATATATTTAGTATTTATTTTATTTTTATTCTTTATTAGTTTTCATTAATTGTGTATTAATTTTTATTTATTATTATATTATATATTATATTATATGCTATGGAAATATTATTATTTATGGTTATTTATTTATTTGGTATGTATTTTATTATTTATTATTTTTCATTAATTCTATATGAATTTTTATTTATTACTTATTAAATTTATTTTTTATTTTTATTAATTATTTTTTAATTATTTACGCTGCAGTGGAATGTTTGGTCGATTTATTGGGAATTGTAATTATATATGCTATGGAAATATTATTATTTATGGTTATTTGTTTATTTAGTATTTATTCTATTTTTGATTTATTAATTTTTATTTTTCATTTATTGTGTACTAATTTTTATTTATTATTTATTTATATTTATTTTTATTAATTATTTTTTAATTATTTACGCTGCAGTGGAATGTTTGGTCGATTTATTGAGAATTGCAATTATATATGCTATGGAAATATTATTATTTATGGTTATTTATTTATTTAGTATTTATTCTATTTTTGATTTATTATTTTTTATTTGGTTATTTATTATTTTTAATTTATTGTATGTTAATTCTTATTTATTATTTATTAATTTGTATTTATTTTTATGAATTATTTTTTAATTATTTACTTTTTCTTATTTATTTGTTATTATTTATTATTTGTAATTTATAACTTATTACTTATTATTTATAATTTATTCTATATTATTCATTACTTAATATTTATTATATATTATTAATTTATGGATATACTCTCTTCAGTTAGCACTAAAAGCCAGAGGCTTTTGGACTTATTGTTGGCTGCTGCTCAATTTGCGAGCTGCCATCGTAGTTGGCCCCAAATATCGAGTAACCTATAATTATATTGTTATTGTTATTGTTATTTATAATATTGGATAAACAACAACAGCAACAGGCACCCGGACAAAAGAGCAGCGCGCACGTCTCTATTTGCCAGGGGATTCGCAAAGCCTTTCTATACATAAATATGTATAATATTTGAGTATAAATATATATATATATTTATGTATATATGTGACAAAATATATGCAGAGAATATTTGCGCACATTATGAGTAATTAACACTCGAGCATTGTTTGTGCACACATTGACAATGCACACAGCAATTGGCCAAGGCAACGCAACTGCAAGCGATTGCGCTGCAAATGCTTTAAATTCTGTCAAAATTCAAAATTATGTTGCATTTATGATTTATTTCATTTTCTTCGCACTACTCAAGTGCGTGCAGCAGCATTTTGGACACTGCAGAAATGAGCATGGCCATTAGAATATTGTGTATACGCAGCTGCAGCTGGCAGATACCACGTACTTAGCTATCGCATTATATAAAGTAGTTTGCAATTTATTAAACTTGCTACAACTTGGATTTATTTTTAGTTATTTATATTATTAAAATATGTATATATATATTTAAAAAAAAAAAGAAATTATATAGACATGAACGAACAGAGTTGCAGTTATTGAGTAGTTTTGTACCCTAAGGCAAATTTAAAAAATATTTGTTAGGGTATTCAACCGTCGCTGCCATAGTTAAGCAAGTTTTTGGTTTTTGGTTTTGATGGATCGCCGTGTCCCCGCTAGTTGCTGCTGCTGTGGGAACAGTCTATTGTTCGCGTGCTGCGAAGTGGCAGCTGTCGTGGCTGGCAGTCATTATTTGTGTCTTAGATAAATGCAGCAGCGACAGCAGCGCGTGACGAACGTCAAGGAATTGGGGATATTTTCGGCATGCCGCTGATGATGCTCATGAGGGAAATTTGTGCAGGCGGTGCCCTGCAACGGCAGGCAACTAATTTCAGTGCGCGCCCAAAAGTATGCTGCAAATATTTACACTGCGCACAGCTACCTGCTTAGTGCGCCTGTGTGTGCGTGTATGTGTGACAAATGCAATTAGCGCACTTTGCTGCTGCGGAAATGTTGAATAACAAGTTGTTCATTTTGCAGCGCACACACACACTCACACACACACATGATGAGTTGATGGTCACTTCAGGCATTAACATTCCAGCTGCCTAGCGAGAGCAACTGCACCAACTATGCTGGCCATGGCACTGGGCGCACATCGCTTAGGAATGCGCCGTGGACAGCCGCACAACGAGGCCAACGCCAGCTGCCGCGCATATTGAAGTGGATCCCCCCCCCCCCCTTCTACCACTCCCTCTACACCCTGCTGCACACCTTGCAGGTAGCATGGCAAATCGAGGTCGAATGATGCAGCTGCTCCCAGCTTGCACTGCGGTCTGATTATCCCATCGCAAAGTTGACTTTGCCTAGCGCTCACTTTGCCTGCATAAGTCCGTGGTCAGCGTAGCCAAATCAATTCCGGCATGAGCCCCCGGCGAGTGCAGTGCATCGCTTTTTGGGACAGATTCTAGTCTGATTTGCGGCCAGGCAGCAGCAGCTGCATGTTAATTGTCGGCAAATTATGCTTCATACAATTCGCAGATCAGAAAAAGAGATTGAGAGAGTGGGCATGACTTGAATTTGCTTTATTTTGCCATTTACCCATTGAAAATGGGCAAAAATTGTATATTTTTTGAATTATTAAGAAAAGTAGAAAAGCTAGAGACACCAAATTTGGTAGTAAGATCGCTGGCAACATTATTCAGAATGCGGATTTTCAACTTTTGGCTGCCACGCCCACTGCTTCTAGAAATCGATTTTGTAAATCAAAAAATCGAATTATAAGAAAAGTATAAAAGCTAGAGACACCAAATTTGGTAGTAAGGTCCCTGGTAATATTACACAGAATGCGGATTTTCAATTTTTGAATGCCACGCCCACCGCCCCTATAAAACGTATTTTTTTTAGTTATCAGCTAGAGACACCAATTTTGGTAGTAAGATTCCTGGTAACATTATACAGAATGCGGATTTTCAACTTTTGACTGCCACGCCCACTGCTTCCAGTAATCGATTTTGTAAATCAATAAATGGAATTATAAGAAAAGTATATAAAGTATAAAGTATAAAAAGAGACCAAATTTGGTAGTAACTTTTGGATGCCACGCCCTCCGCCTCCAGAAATTGATTTTGTAAATCGATAAATCGAATTATAAGAAAAGAAGAAAAGATACAGCATATTTTTTAAATAATATTGTAGCCTCCAATAATATTGACCTACTCTACAAATTTAAATCCGATCGGACAATAAACACAGAAATTATAGAGAAGTTTCCCATACAGCAGCAGAGGCTCGGCGTCAATGCAAACTCTCGAGAGTTTGTCAGTTTGTATACATGCGTAATAAGCTTGCCGAATATTTTTCAAAAATATTGTATGGATGATAATTTCTTTTTTTGAAAATAAAAATGATGACATATCAAATATCACTTTAAAATCTCGATATGTTGATAGGCAATTCAAGCGTTTAAATGTTAATTTTTTAATGTGAGTGTTTTCAATTCGAAACCCGATAAGCATGACTGAATATTTAGCTAAAAGCTGGCAATACGTTTAAAAAATAAAATCAACCGGAACGAAACGCAATGAAAACGGAAAGTGCAAGGGAAATGCCGCTCTTATGCTCATATCGTAGTGATCGAGGGAAATTCAATAGTAAATTTCCCTCGTGTGTATTGAAAGCATTTACAGCATAGTTTGAAACTGTTCCCAGTTAGGTGTCTTCGGTAAATGTAAAGTAAACACTCGTCACGAACTGCGGCTTCTTGTCGAAGATCCACGTGAGGTTCAGCAGGTAATCCCCGCTGGGCAGTATCAGCGGTATGTGCTCGATGCTGTGGAAATCCTTTAAGCCATTTAGGCCCTACGTTGCGAGAGAGAAAGAGGGAGAGTGAGAGAGAGAGGTATAACAGTTAGCCGAGTTTCAGTGGAGTGACAGTTCTCACCACATAGGGACAGCTGTGGTTGATCGTGGACACATCCTTGATGAAGCTCCAGATTATCTTTGCTACCGGGTGGTGCCGCCTGCGCATGAACTGGCAGGCGTCCACCGTGTAGTCAATTAGCCAAGGCTTATAACCATTTGCCCGCTTGAGCATCTGCATGCGCACGTAGATGTTATACGCCGGCTCCGACACGTAAACAAAGGCCGTGAACGTCGTCTTGTTGCGGCTGACGGCGCGCAGGCGGCATTCCCGGTACACGACCCACGACTGGTTGAACGACTCGCAGCCCACGTTCGTCATTTTGAATTGAAAGGCCTCGAGAGCAGAGTGAGTTGAGGTGAGTTTCAGCAGCGGATTGGCGAGCAGTTGAACAACTCACGGTATAACAGTTGCAGTAGAACAGCCAAAGCGCTAGTATGCACAGTCCAGAGAACTGCTCGATGGCAGCCATGTTGCTTGCCGCACGAAAGCCTTGGCCAAACTGAGCTCAATTGGTACTGGCGCGCTTCATTTGATTCTACTCTGGGTTAATTGCTTGCCAATTTAATTGGTAGTTGGCTGCAAGCAGTTTACGTTCCACTTCCAACGGGACAAGCGGTGCACTGCTTGTCCCAAAGCTAACAGCATTCTGTTAAGCAAGCAGTGCGCAGTAAGACTGTCATACGACTACGCTGGTATAACGCAGTTGAAATAATTTAATTATAGTAAAGTTGTATAATCTTTTTCGAGTATTTTACAGCACTGGTAAAACAGTTATACACCTGCTTGAACGTAATTGTTGTATAATAATGTTGCGTAGCACAGATTAGTAAAGTGCCTATTGCTGTAAGCCTACGATACAGTTGAAACTTGGCTAGAAAACTGTTCTCATTATTTATCCAGCACACACACTAAATTTACCAATGTAATAAGCTTACTGTGCTACAACAAAGAGCTGTGTATGACAGCTAATATTACTAAATATTATGCACATACGTTAGAGGTATTAGCTCTGCCAATATGGAAATAAACAATGCTAGCCTCAAAGATAATCTCAACTGCATCATCATCATCACGCTCGAAATATATTGAAAAGTAAATAATTGCACGCATATTACTAGCATTATATATGCTTGACTAAATCCAGCGCAACTTGAGTTTCAAACCATTAACAAATATGACAACACTGGGAACAGTGCTGCAAGTCCTTGTTAAGAAATGCCGCTATTGGTGCACGCATCGCATAAGGTTGTAAACCTTGGTATGTGTAATACAGAGCCAAATAAACAAATTCGAACATGGTTGTTGTTCAGCCTTAAAAAGAGGACTCTAAAGTGTCATACTTGATGCCAGTTGGTGCAGAACTTGAATGGCGTAGAAAACTTGGCGCGTAGTTTGTGCTATTCGCTTGTGCTGGTTTAACTAAGGACTCTATTTGGACTCGAACCATTTCATACTCGTATACTGGGATTTTTTATATGCGCTTATATTATATAGTATTTTTTATTATTTATCTCTGCTTGTAGATTATACCAGTCAAGCAATAGAAATATAATAACACACTTTACTACAATTAAATGACCCAAACCAGAAGTTAATAATATTTCACCATATATATAAGTAACTGAATCCAAGCGGAACACTCAAATTGCTAAGTTCCTGTGAACTCATCGAAAATATCCCAACGCATGCAGGGAACAGTTGCACACAGGAAATTCGCCCTGGGCTTAGTCCTCGCTAAATGAGAAGTAGACATTCGACATGAACTGCGGCTTCTTGTCGAACAGCCAGGTCACATTCAGGAGGTAATCCCCGCTCGGGAACATAAGTGGTATACTTGCGATGCTGTGGAAATCCCTTACCCCATTCAGGCCCTATGGGAAGAGTAGTGTTCAGGGTGAATGTCTTGGCTAAGCTGCGCAGGCAGTTGCTCTCTCACCACATAGGGACAGGTGTGGTTGACTGTCGAGACATCCTTAAAGAGATTCCAGATAAGCTTGGCTACCGGATGATACTGCTTGCGCATAAACCTGCAGCAGTCTATCATGTAGTCCATCACCCATGGCTTATAGCCGTTGGCCTTCTTGAGCACCTGCAAGCGCATAAAGATGTTATACGCCGGCTCTGTGACAAATACTAGTAAATTTAGCGTGGTTTTGTTCCGGCTGATGGCGCGCAGGCGACATTCCCTGTACACGACCCACGACTGGTTGAACGACTCGCAGCCCACGTTCGTCATTTTGAAGCGAAAGGCGACGGTATACAAGCAACAGTATAACAGGCAAAGCAACAGCACTCGGACAACAGCCATGACTGCACAGAGAGCGCACAACGTCAACTGACTTCACGGACAGCTTGTGGTATACAGTGCGCTTCATTTGGTTTTAAATTGCGATTAATTGCTCGTAATTAAAAGCTCAGTGGAGTAGTAGTAGGTTAATGGGGTATATAGAAATTAGTATATAGAATAATTGGAAATATATAGCAGCTGCCAATAGTGCAGAACTTGACTAAGGTTGGAAACTTGGCTAAATCCTTTAACTGCCCATTGGCAATGACTTGAACCTTTTGTACGATATGACGTTTTTTTTGTTATAATACATGCGACGTGGTTGGAGTCTAAATAGCGTAGTTAACCGTAATATCTTTGTGTTATATAAGTAACAACTGTATACCATTGTTTATATAAAAATTACTAATTATGCCATTCACAGTTTGTTATATTAATTGAAATGCTTAGTATACCAGTTACAGCAACGTTTTTGTTATAATTAGGTACTAAAGTATAACAAGCAGTGTATACTCAGTTTGGCATATTTATGGCATGGCTAGTAGTATATACATTTATAAGCAATGTTTGTTATAATAGCGTAGTATAGTATAATAAGCAGTAGTATATACATTTATAAGTAGCACAATACCATATTACAGTACTGTCCCAAAAGTAGAGGCAGTGTCAAGCAGTGCTCTGAATGTTTACTGTTATAACAGTTTGAAGCCTCAAATACGAAAATAAGGCCAAAAGCCGAGATTTCCTTACGATACTCTAACAAATAAATATTCTTAGCATCATTTGCATTTATTTGAGGCCTTTTTAATAATTCATATGCGCCGCGCGAGCTCAGGGAATATGCACGTCGCTCTTGGGACACGCTAAATCCCACCACAGAGTCAAAGAGCTGACAACTCACCACAGCCCACGCAATATTCTTAATCAATGCGACTTTAAGCTCTGCCGTTGGCGTCACATATACCCCAGAGGGTAGGGCAGTGGCAGTGGCACAGGGGGGGGGGGGGGGGTGGGGAGGGGCAGCTGCTGCGCGAGTTATGCATAGAATTTATTGTCGCAGTTATACGCTGACTTATTTACCTGGGCTAAGAGGGGCAGGAGTGTAGCGAGGGGGGGGGGGGGCAACTTCGCTCTTCGACAGCGCGAAGTTATTACTGCAGCGAGGCGGAAAATTGCTTCTTTCTTCTCAGCGAGTGCTGTCGAGTGGCCCTACTCACCACTCACCACACACCACTTCCCTCTCTTCACACTCACACACACACATACAGCAGCTGGCAGCTTGCATTGTGTGCGAATTTCGGCGCTCGATTGCCGCTAATGAGCCTCAAATTGAAATTCCTGCTTAAGGCACAACAACAACAATAACAACAACAGGAGCAACAGCAGCTACAACAACCACAATAACAACAACAGCAGCAGCGACAGCAGCTACAACAACCACAACAACAACAGCAGCAGCTACAACAACTATAACAACCACAACAACAACAACAGCAGCAGCCGCAGCGCGTGCTATCATCGACTTCGCAGCAGCGCACACACACACACTCGCACTCTCTCTCACACACACACACACACACCCTCACACTTTAAGTAGTTGAGCCAAGACATAATCCTGCTGCTGCTTAAAATTCAGCTTGTCGCTCGCGCGCTCACCTTAAAGCCGCTCTTGGCTCTCTTTAGCTATGCCCCACACTACTGGGCGCTCTCCCATGCTCTCGCGCCATTAAAATGCATGGCAGCGTTTCGCAGTGTGACTGCAAACCGGACAAGCGAAAAAAGTCTCGCTCACTCGCTCTCACACTCACGCGCCGCTATCAACGCAGTGGGATCAACACGCACACAAATAAAGGCATGCAGGCATAACTCTCTCAAACACACACACACACGTGTGTAGGCATACTTCTCGCGCTTGCAGGCGCACATTCACACGCACACTTACATATGCGCACATTCACACGCACACCTACATATGCGCTCACCACCTCAGTCTATAATACATGTGCAAAGTTTTTGTAGTGTGCGTTCCGCAGTCCAAGCCTGCAATACGCGCGCTGTCCCTTTAAACGGCATATTAGAAGGGCAGTGGCGGGGAAAGGCAAGGGGGCGGCAGTTTATTCATGTGCCCAACTTTGGCGTTCGTCCGTGATGCCGACAGGATGTGTCAAACAGGACTCACTCACACGCACACACACACACACACACACACGCATAGAATCAGAGCCAGACTCGAAAAAAGTTTTGCAAAATTTGTTTGCACAAAGCAAACTCGAGACAGTTGTAGGAGTGAAAGGTAGGCAGTGGAGAGGGGGGGGGGGAGGTGCTTCTGCACGTGTTTCCGAAGCAGCGGCAACGAGCGCTGTCTGTCTGTCCGTCTGTCTGTCTGCGCAATTTTCTAATTCACTGACATCATTGCTAATAGCTTTTTGAAACGTTTTCGAACTTTTAATCGTTATTAGATTAAAGGTAAACATGCTGTGGTTGCTAACACCAGTTCTTTTCGGTGTAATTTAAGTTGGCCAAAAGGGAATTGATACGCACATGGAATGGCGTTGGATAAACTTTTAAAATTGACAATTTTGAATAAATAAATAGCAAATAAATAGAAGTACAGTGGGGTCTAGATAATTGTGACAGTTGGAAATGCTGACACCTGAAATACTACTCATTGTAGTGCCGATAAATAATTTTTTTGGTTGGCATCTTTAAAACGTAGACCAAATTTTAATATGTCTTGGACATTGCTACAGAATTTATTTCGAAATTTTAATGGCGTTTTTTAATCTTTGACTGATTTTTGATTGACATGCAATAAAGCCTGTTTTGTTTCAGAATTCCATATTTTTAGGATAAAAAAAAAAAATTGTTGAAAATATAACGATATTTTAAAGGTGTTTCATCTAATGGTATTTATTTATATTTTATTTAACGGACACACCCATAATTGGGACATGGTCTATGCGCAATATCGAGGACATGCTGTATTTAGTTTAATTATAACGAAAATAAGATATGATGAAAGTTGGAACTTTGCAATGTCATTTAAAATGTATATACCATTCAGTCAGTGAAAGTTTCTTTATGAGCACACAGGCTTCAGCTATTACAAGAGCTAGAGACGCCAAACTTGGTAGAGTTTGTGTATACACATAAGAAGTTTATTTCAAACTTGATGTGCCACGTTCGCCAACCGCGCAAATCAAAAAAGGCGTTTTTCGATGAATTGTGCATAACTCAATTATGATAGAAGCTAAGGGCATCAAATTTTGTGGGAAGGTGCCTTGTAGCATTACACAGAAGTTGGATTTTCAACTTTTGGATGCCACGCCCACCGCCTCCACAAATCTATTTTAAAAATCGATAAATCGAATGGAAGGAAAAGTAAACAAGTTTTAAAACTTGCCAAACAATTATGAAATCGATAAACGCATACATTTCATAGTAATGAGAAAAATTTATATATATGTATGTATTTTTGTGTATTTTCCATATACCGTAGACTGCTTGTATTTATAGAAACTATCCAACTTCGACTCTTCAGTTTCCACTTAAAATCAAAGACTAAACAATAATGGATCATAAACTGATAATTGTGTCTGCTTCCAAGGAACTCTCGCACGATTGGTAATACCCGCGAAGTGTTCCGAAATAGAAAAAAAAACAAACAACAGATCGTCGCTGGGCCTTGCGACCCCAAATTTGTTGCGAGATGTGCTCAGCCAGTTGCCGGGATCAGAGTTGTCGAGTTTCGGGGATTCGAAGTCGCGGCAATCGGGGGATCTGGCGTTGATTCATTGCACTGTGTGCTGTCAAAATTTCGTGTAATTGCGGCGGCGGGGAGAAACATTTGTTTATTTTTACTGCAGGTCGTTTTCCATTTGAAACTAATATTTTAATGTTGCACGGAGATGACAATAAAAACTGTGCTACGGCCAGCAGCAGCAGCATGCCCCAAAAGGGAAATCCAGAAATAGCATAAGCCGGGTAGGTAGGTAGGGCAAGAGCGGGACGTGAGGAGTACAACGTTGACAGCGTTGGCGCTAGTGGGGCGAAAACGTTTTCGTCTATAAATAGAATAAAAGCGAGGCGAGCTGGGAAGGCGGCAGGGGGGGACATGTGGCAAAGTGCAACAGGTGCGCGACTTAAGCGGGTATACGGGCGCAGACGCAACGCGAATGAACACATAAATCACACACAGTGAGGTGAGGTATGCCCGCTACTCAGTAAACCGCTCCTGGCAATAATCGGAAGTAATCGCTTGCCAAGCCATTATGGCACCGCCCACAACCGCAACACAGCTCGAGCAGAGAGAGAGAGAGAGAGAGGGGAAGAAATCTGCATTAGTCTCTGTCAGTTGCACTTTCGATTTTGCATAAATTAGATCCATTTGGGGTCTGCCCGGCTGCAACTTCAATTAAAGACTTTACGCTGCAGAGTTATGACTGTACAGTGAGTGCCAGAAAACTGTGTACACACAGCGTGAGGGACAGCAAGACTGAGAGGCCTTCACTCGGCATTTCAGGCACGTTTCGGGTGCGTCAAATAAATTTGAAATGTTTCATTAGAGCAAACCATACCGAAACAACAACAATAACCATCAAAACAACAACAACAACAACATCGTGCAAGTGGTAAAATGAGACGAAAACAATGAAATTAACTTAAGGTCTTTTCTCGCCTTGTGAAGTGCGCAGAAAGCACAATTAGCACAATTTTCCCTAAAAAAAACTTTGTGAAGAATTACGAAAAAATGTCCTGATTGTGTGAAGAGAATGGCAGAGGGGAGAAATTAGAGAGAAGAGGGAGAGAAAAGAGAGAAGAGTCATTGCCCCATTGTGCAGCCATGTGTTGCCTTTTTGTGTAAAATTTGTTTAAAATCAAAATGATTTCTTTATTTTTCAGCCTGCACAGTTTTTTGAACTTTCTTCTTTAAATCGATAAGGTTTATTTTGCTGAGAAAATCAAGCTGATTTCTGCGTGAGATTTTATTTGCGCAAGCTTGGTATACCCTTGCCTAAGTTTTTTCTTGAGTCTTTAATCGGTTTGTCATAAAAAAAAACAAAAAAAAATGAGAAGAGTACAGAAAAGTTGATGAAAACTGTGCTGTTCTATAAGTAATGAAGAGTGCTTTATATCAAATTTAAGCTGAAGGCCATAGCTGTCATAGCTTAACTTTAATAAATAAATAAAGAAGTAAATATATTGAATAAGTTTTAAATTTCAATAACATTTTTTATTGCATATATTTGAGCGTTGAAGAAAAAGCTTTAAAAATGTTAAGTTCTATTCAATATTTAATTTAAAATAAAATAAAAAAAAAAATTTAAATTATTTTATTTAAACACTAGTAAAAAGATTTTTATATGCTTACTAGAAATCCCGGCAAACTCCGTTTTGCCACCAGATGGCTATCTTTCTCCCAGTCGTTCTCCCAATCGCTCTCCCAGTCCCTCTCCCAGTCCCTCTTCCAATCCATCTCTTAGTCGCTCTCCCTGTCACTCTCCCAATCCTTCTCCCAATCCCTCTCCCAATCCCTCTCCCAGTCCCTCTCCCAATCCTTCCTCGTGTCGCTAGCTGACCCGGTTAACTTTGTTCCGCCTTAATGGCAATAAATAAGCAGTTTTTTTTGTATTTCAGTACATAGGTGGCTCTTCACTTAAGCACCTTGTGGTACACGACATTTTTTGTTTTATTTTCAGGTGCAAAAACAAACAACGCAGATGGTCTTCCGACCCGTGAACATGCCACGTATAATTGACCATGGGAAAAACATGAATGTTCTAGATTTAAACCACAAACTTGTAAGGATTGGCCTTGTGATTTGTTGATTGTCATGGCAAATGCCAGACGTATCGGAAATTGCAGTCGTTTAAATTCAAACGGCATATCGGTTGGGATCATCGGGATCCTCGGAATGAGAACCTCCTCACCTTTGAATTTTCCTATCATTATAGTAGCGGAAATTACATTGTTCATCAATTTACTAACCACCAAACGCGTACCGTTGCACAGTTTTGGTTGGTTTATGTTTCGAAGCATGATTACGACGGAGCCAACCTTTAGGCGTAAATTGTGCGGTGGTAAGCCAGGCACGTCCAAAGAGTTTAAAAATTCAATTGGATAATTGGTGGCTTCATCTTCATTTGTGACGCAGTCGATAGATTTGAATGAATGCATTCTTCCAATGATCTTATTTTGAATTATGTAGTTCAATTTCACTTTTCCATTAACGCAGCATAATCCAGGCGCTTCTCCGGGAAACTTTAATGCCCCACAATACTCGCAAACAACGTCCATTTGCCCAATGCAAACGCTTGGATGCAAGCTGTAATCATTGCTGCAATCGTATCGAAACGCCGCTCGATTCAAATCAGCTAAATATCTTGTTCTGCGTCGCAAATTATCGCTTTGTTGCCTTCTGTTGTTCGCTCGACGATTCTGCATTGCCAACCGAGCTGTTTCGCGGGCTGCTTCTCTTTGCTCTCGTGATTGAGAAGCACGAAGTCGAGCCATACTATTGCGGGACCGTTCTCGTTCATTTTCTTGTTCTTCTTCAGTCCTTTCATTTGCTGTATTTTGTATTCTTTTTCCATTACGGCTTTGCCGGGAAAGATTCGATCGTCTTGGTAGCGGCATTATTAAATAAAATTCACTTCACTTCAATCCACTTGTTAAATATTTTTTTAATGGAAATAGTTTTAATATTGATTTCTTCTTTTGTATTAGTTTCGATGTTGTGAACTGCTTTGTACGATTTCAAGTCATATCAAAATTTTTTTAAAAAAAAAGTCTGCCACCAAACAAAAGTAGACTATATTAATGTTTTTCAAAAAATGTGATATGTCTTGAAGTCATAAAAAGTGGCCAACAACACCGTAACTAATACAAAAGAAGCGACTAACCGAGCGATTTTAAAATTTTGAAATAAATAAAACTACCTTGCTGCTAGGTGAGCAAAAGTAGACTGTTTATGTATTACAAATAATGTGTTTAGGTGTGTTTTACTTTGACGTGCTCGTGAAAGGCTACTTGAAGTGGGCGGGAAAATTTGTATGGGAAAAAGAAAATGGCTATTTCTTGGGTTTATCCAGCAATAAGTCCAATTAAAACCAGAAAAAACCATCCTTGAACTTCAACGAACAATTTAAAAAAAGATTTTGCCAAATTGCTCCAGGCGTTCTTGAGTTATTAGCGGTGTAACTAACACGACTTTCTTTTATATATATAGATATAGATAAAACATTTTGAAACTTTCTCCTAGAATCTAAACTTTACTTATGAGTTTATAATTGCTAAGAGAAGACTATCAATTTTTAAAGAAATGGAAAATTTAGAAAAGACTATTAATTTATATAGAAATTAAAAATATATATTAACTTAAAAATAAAGTTTATAATTGCTTAATAAGATATATAATTTATATAGAAATTGAAAATTTAGAGAAGACAACTAATTAAATAGAAATTGAATATTCAAAACTAATCTCAAACTAAATTTCAGTTTCATTTAGTGGTATTTGCGGCTTTATGGTATTACACCAAGTTTTTATAAAATATTAATTGCTTAAATAAAATAAAGTTTGTATAGAAAACTCCAAACTTTCTTGTAGAATCTAAACTCAACAATAAAGAATTTTATAAAGAAGACCATTATTTAATATAGAAATTGAAAATGTTGGGACTTTATTGTTGAAATCTAAGTTTAAGCTAAATTTCGATTTCATTTACTTGAGTAGTACTTTTGGTAATTTAATATTAAATATAGTTTTTATAAAATATTAAACATTTAATTGTTTTTTTTTTGTATCAATTTCAGATATCAATACGAAAATGCAAGTAAGTTAAAAACCTTTTATGCAAGTTTTGAGCCATGAATAATAGAAATCGTTAAATTAAATTTATATTTTAAGCAAGTAAAAAAAGAGATGAGAGTCTTACAAAGTTAACTAAATATTCTAATAAATCTAAAAAATAATAATAATAAATAAAAGATTAAATATTTTGAAAAATATGTTCGTGGCTTTAGGTGAGCATCCAACTAAATTATACATGTATTTATTATGTACAAAAATATAAGTATACAGTTGATGTCTGTCATGTACATAGCTCTCTAAAGTTGGACGAGTTCGACGTGTGCGTCGAGGCAGTTCCTGTAGGACTTTTGAACATGCCCCCATGGCCTGCCACATCCGGGGCACCATTAGGCGTCTTTATGCTTGGCCTATGCATGAGCTCCCTCTCTCTCTGTCCCTCTGCCTCGTTGGGGGTTCGACGGTGTTGGCCAAACTAGAAAGTGGAAACTTTCAGCTGACCCGGATGCACTGCGAGCGTGCGAGAGGGAGAGGGAGAGCGTGAGTGTATGAGTGAGAGAGTAGGAGCATGGCATATACTTGGAGCCGTATTGCTAGACATATACGCGACATACTATCCCCAATAATACGAGACGACCTCGTGTTGCTGTTGTTGTTTTTCTTGATGTCGCGTCAGTCGTCGGTTTTTATTGCCGCGAATATTGTCGCTCATAACTTTTTAATGCGCATGGTTGCCCCTTTATAAACAAAACTCTGCTCTGCTATTGCCCAACTCGTAGTGGGAGCTCCCCAGCAGCCATACATGAGCACACACACACGCACACACAAACACACACATATATATAGCCACTCTGAAGCACTCGCTGCTCGCTGGAAAGTCTATTTATTCAGATTTGGCTCATTTCATGAAATTTACGCACTGTAAGCTGCGCGTGTGTGTCACTGTGCGTGCGAGTGTGCGTGTGTGGTTATTGCAATTGCCAGCGTGTCGTTGGCGCCGGGCTTATCTTGGGCAAATAGCACCGCGAGCAGCAATCAAAAACGCATTTCTCGCCGCAAACGCGTGTGTCACGATCATAACTTTATATTAAATTCAGACCTGCCACGCCTCTTATTCTCTCCTTCATGCTGCACACTTGCACATTAACTTAAGTGTTGGCACTTAGCATAAGTGTACTTTCACACACACGTGCACACACGCGCATATGCTGCTCTCACGTGAAACAGACACGCGGCTAATTTCAGTTAAATTAATACGCGATGCGTTAACAATAAACTTTGGCTGGCACTTGGCTTCAGCGCGACTTGTACTGAAACCCAAATTCGATTAGAAATAAACTTCTGGGATTAAGTGTGAAAATGCGCTCAACTTTAAGCTTTCTACGGGAGTTTAAAGCACGCGATATACTCACAGGGATTTGCTGTTTTGGATTGTGTGATTGAAATTTATATTTGCTTGTTTTGACTATTTTTCAAGAAGACTAAAAAAATTTAAAAAGTATTAAGAGAACTTATGAGAAATTATAAAAATATTTAACAATTTACTGAGTGCAAAAATAATAAAGAAATCAATGCGTAAATTTAAATTATCAAATAAAAATCATTATCATAAAATTATTTAGTTTGCTAGGATTTGTTAGCTATAGTTTGAGATATATTAAAAGCGGTTTGAAAATTAAATAATTAATATTTAGAGCGAGGTAAGATAGGAGCTTAAGTTTAGCAAAAATGTTTTAAAAAGCTTAGAATGAATTTTAAATATTTTTTTTTAATAGCTTTTACATCAAAAGGTAAGAAATAAAAACAAAGCATAGAACTAGGCGAAGCTGGTATAAGTTGGAGTGTAAAGCAAAAGGCTGAAAGAGGCTAGTAAAACATTAAAAATATTTGTTCAAATTTACTACTTCAAAATGAATAAAATAATTGGTTAAAAAATAAAGTCATAGCTTAGAATAGGAGGGGATTGGCATGGATAAATTTGAATATGTTGGGATAGGCTCAGAGTGGTTTTTACTGGTTAGGTGCTTTGACAGCGAGCCTGGATAAGTGTATATATGTTGGAATAGGTTAGGAAAGAACTTGTAATTTCTATAAGGGTTGGTAAAATAAAAAATGAATAAAGACGCTTAGAGTGAAACCTTCTAATTGTACCTAACACTTAATTATTTATTTATTTTATTATTATTTTATTTACTCCACTTTCGATTTGTATTACTGAGAAATAAATTAAGCTAATCTACTGAATTTATTCTAATTGAAACATCAATGGGCTATGAGTAGACTCAGCGGATATTTATGGTTATTTGAAATGCGTCAAAGCTTGATTCCGTCAGCTGAGCCCAACGATTTCTAATTCGATTGTAACCACTTCTGGCTTATGGATTTCTCCCCCCTCAATTGACTTGGAGTAGAGCGAGGAATCGAATTCCCGAATATAATTCACGGAATTATGAGCAGATGCCGCCAGATGCGAGGAGTTGGGGGCAGGGAGAAGTTGCCACAAATAATGCGTGGCATTTGCATATTGCGATCATGTGCGACACGTTTGCGCCTGTTGCTGTGCCGCGCTACGAGGAAGAAGAGCAGTTGAGCAGGCGAAGGGGCAGGATGTTTTAGGGCTCTTCACGCTAATGCGTCGAGTTGTCAAAGACAAAGGAAGAGGAAGCTCTCACACACACACACACAAACACACACACATACACTGACGAGGGCAAACACACGCGGCACGTACGTGTCAAAAAACGTTTTGGAAGCCATCAATCCGGCGGAAAAACAACGACAGATGACAATCAGCGGGGCCAGCAAAGCAGAAGAGGGAGAGGGGGGGGGGATAGACGTGGCAACAGCACAACGTACGGGGCAGCATTTCCAATTGATTATCGCATCAAGTTGTTGACATGTTCAGCAAAGTTTCAACCTGCTCCCCTTGCCACTCGACCAATTCCCTGTGGGGCACAATTATAGTTCGCCCAAGGAAAAAGAGCAGAGCGAGCAGAGTAGAAGCAGAAGCAGAGCAAAAGAAGCTGCTGTCCAGGGGGAAATGATGCGATGATTCGATGATTCAATGAATCTAGTTGTAAGCGCCTTTGCTTTCGGTAAATAGACGCTCAAACCGTCCCCCAGAATCATTCACTCGGAAAGCAATTAAAAGAGATCTCGATACGAACAGATTGTGCAGGGAAGCGAGTTGCCAGTGCTGCCAGAATTTCCAAGGCGGAAATTGCTAGATTTTTTAAAAAATATGGCAATATTTTTTTAATATTTTTATAAAAGTTGCTAATGTTTTTAAGGCTTTTATAAAAATATAATATGTATTATAAATACATATGAGCCTGAGATCCCATTGCAAATAGATTGCGTAGGGCAGCATTCTAGCAGAGTGTTTATTTGGGGGTATTTGTACAAGGCAGTGCCAGGGTTAGCGTTAATTTTGAAAACAAAAATAGCTAGATTTTGAAAGGAAAATAATATAATAATTCTTTATAATTTTGTTAAAAATTCGCTGAAGTTTTAAGCAGATCTTAAGTATTTAGCTTAGCTAATGATCAAATTTGACAATGAATCCTTGCGAATTTATTTCTTAAATACAGCTTGTAAACGAAACAAAATTTATTTTTAAATTTGAAAATAAATTACAATATTGTTGTGACTTCAAAACATTTAACGTTAACATTTAAAGTTAACTCTAAATGATTTGCAGAAATTGCTTAAAAATTACACAATATTACTAATTGATTTAAAAAAAAATTGAGAGAAATTTGCTCGAAAAATGTAAAAAATAAACAAAAAAAATATCATTCGAATTTTGCTCGATCTAGCAAATAATAAACTGTACTGTTGGCACTGGCATGCAACCCCGGGAGCCCATTTTAGAGTGTAAAGTTTGCGCATTTTTCATAGCGTTAAGCGAGCGCATGCAAATCGCAGGCTCCGGTCTTAATGAACTTCCAGCAACCTACAGAGCCTGCCCATCTCTCTTTTTGCTCCAGGAGGAGCAAATCAACGGCACAGAAAAATGTCAAATAACAACTCAAATAAATAAAAGATAAGAGACACGAGCGCGCGATATAGCCGAAACAAAGGACATGCTAACAGGCTGCATGTTGTCCTTGTTGTTGGCCCTATTGTAGCGCCAGTTGTTGTTGCTGCTGCTGCTGCTGCCATTTGAAAGTGGCTGGGCAGGGGAACACAGAACAAGTTGACTCAGTGATGTGAGCCGAGCTGTAAATAAGGAAAGCGATAAAGCCACTTACCCAATTTCTCGCCGCAGAGCACACCGTCGAAACGAAACTGCGCCAATATCAAGGCCAGCAGTGCGACTCGCACTGGCTCCATTTCGTGGGTAGGTGTGGGGTGTGTGTGGGTGTGGCGGGGCTACGGTCAGTTAGGGATGCGCAGGCAAAGGAATTCTCTATTAGGTTAGAACTTCCGAGTGCGCGGCGTTCATCTGCAATTAGGAGGCAAGGCGCGTCGAATTGAATGGAGTTCCGAGTTCTCGGGGTCCAGTCGTAGTTCCTGCCTTTGCTCTCTAAATGGTCTTTTGCACGCTTCAGTTGCCTTCTCTTTTGACCAGCAGCTGCATCAGAGCATATGCCAATTGACCCTACCCTACCCCAGCACAATGGACCGCACGTGTTGGGGCCTCGAGCTGTAGTTCTCTCCGTTGAAGTCCCTCAAATTGTTGAGCAAATTTTGCATGAATATATAGGAATTTGATCCTTTTGGTTGTTTTCTTATTTTTTCTTCCTTTCCGTTTCGTTTCACTTTGCTCGCTGCAGTTTGAAGAATTACTAAGCACTTTGCTGTAATTGGGGATTTTGCCTAAGTGTTTTTGTTATCCCTGAGAGATTTTCATGTCTGAAAGCAGAGAAGAATAAGTACATTATAGAAACTAATATGAATACATAATTGTAATAACAGGAAAAATATTTTGAGTCAAAGTTTTTTTTAATAATTTCTAAAAAATAAAAAAAGAAGTAAAGTATGAAATAATTAAGATATTATTTATAATTTTTAAAAAATCAATAAGAAGTAAAGTATAAAATATATAATGGATAAGCGCTTGAAATTCTTATAAATTAAAATTTTGATGGGAAATTAATATTGTTAACGTTATAGATGCAATATTTTATGATACTTTTATTATGCCTGAAATCGAAGATATAAAAAAAAATAAAATTTGAACGGAAAAAAATTATTAGAAAACGCAAAATAATTGTGGATATTTATAATATTTTGATTTTTTTTTATAAATTTAGAAAATACTTCAATGAATGTCATAACTGATAAAGATGGGAAGAGAGAAGATATACGATTAAAATAAGTGCTTGAATGAGAAAACCAAATAATAAGATAATTATTAATATAATGCAGATAATCTGGAAATAAAATGTATTATAGAGCTCTGCAATTTCGATTTCAGAAAAATACAAACTGAATTAAATCGTGAATAATGCGTTCACTCTGTCATTAATATACAATTCGATTAATCGAGTAAAATCTGTTGGAATCATCGTAATCTTGCATTAAAGTTTTGCGTTGCAGTAAATGCGAATTTATGTGAATCTCATTATATTTAATTGCGCTGATTATGCACTCACCATTCGCCGCTGCGAGGTAATCCGCAATTAATTCAGATTTGTCTGTCTTTAAGCACAAGTTCCCCCGTTCACCCAAAGTCACAGTTGACAATGGGGCTTATTATCCTTTCGCTGTTATCCCTTCACGTCACTGTCACAAAATGTCGCATTGCGTTCTTCAATTCGAACATGAACGAACAGGCTTAGACTTGTTCGCAGCGCTGTCGGATTGGCTTCTCAGTATTACGAGAATTGTTTCAATTGCTGGGCGTATCCTGCCACGCACAAATACACACACACACACACGCATATACTTGTGAGTATATAGTATTTTAAATATATATATTTTAATCTGGCTGCTTGCAGTATTATTTATCACTAAAGTAGCCTTGGCTTTTGTTTGCTTTCGAATTGATTTTATTTGCATTAGTCGAGCCCTGGCTGCGATCCGGTTTAGTTCCGCTCCGAAAACACACACAAACGTACACACACACACGCACACACAGACACACACACACTTATAGACTTCTCTATCTCTTTCTATTAATTTGCTGAGTCGACGCCAACGGGGAATTGGTTGAGATTCAAATTTGGCTCTCGAGGCTGATTTGTCGTTGACCCCCTTCAATCGCAATTTATGGAAAATGATGGCCAAACCATTTTCACATTTTCATCCGGCGATGGAGAAAAACAAAACCATTTCGCACACAAGCTTCATTAGAGAGCCATAAAATAAATTGATTCACGACAAGGGCGCGCACAGCTTTATCTATCTTCGAACTTCTTATCGAATTTTCTGAATTCAAATTTGTTTTTTTTTTAGTTTTGATTCTTGTTTCCAAGTTTTAACTTTAAGTTTTACAGAAATCAGATTTTTTTTTGTTTTTATTTTTTTTTTTGTAGGATTGATTCTTGTTATAAAGATTTTTCTTTAAGTTTCACAGAACTTAGATTTTTCTACATTTAAATTTGTTTTCTTTTATTTATTTTTTATATTTGATTTTTGTTTCTAAGATTTTACTTTAAGTTTTACACAATTTAGATTTTTCTTAATTTAAATTTGTTTTTTTTTTTTATTTTTAGTTATTTATTTATTTTGTTTCAAAGATGTGACTTTAAGTTTCACTCAATGCGCTTTATTTCTTTTATCGAATTTATTGAATTAAAAATTGTTCTTTATTTAATTTATTTATTTGGATATTCACTTAATCCTGCCTGCTCGACTTTAATCAGTTTTCGAAAACACTTGGGCCGCTAATTCAATTCGATTCCACGGCATTGTCGTGCGTAAATTCGCTAAGGAAGCAACGCAAAGCCAGACCCGGCGGAGTTACGCTACTAGAGATATCGGGACTCTGGCTGTGGCTATGGTGCGAGGCGATACGGGACTGATTCGCCGAGCCTGGCCATGGAAGCGGGCCAAGTACACGCTCGAGTCGTGGTCGTAGTCGTAGCCGAGCCGAGATAAGGATGCTTGCCAAAGAGCATGGAGATGCTGCAGGCGCTTTAAGAGAAACTCTCGAGAGTCCCGCCAGAGCTTTGGCTTGTGCAGCGGCAGTCATAGAGTCGCACTGCTCCAACACAGCGCCCATGGCTGGCTGTGCGTGTGAGCAGTCGCACAGAAGCAGCGCGAGTTGAGAGCGAGAGAGCGTGCTTTGTGCTGCGAAAGCTTCTCTGGCAGCGCTCAGTCAATGACGGCCTGACAGATGCTTCAGTGCTGTAGGCCGGGCCAAGAGGAGGGGAGGGACACCTTTGGTTATCAGTTGGTTTGGCCCTTATCACACATCAATGAGCTTAGCTAGCATTCAATTCATATAGCTATATTTTCGCATACTTCCGCCTTATATTTAATAAATTCTGGCCAACACTAATCGGCACAATTATGGCCCGACACAATTATACGTCATTAATGTGGCGATTAGGGAAATTGTAGCACTTAGGGAAAGCCCATTAATTGAGTCGCACGTAGCAAACTAGCCAAAGTTTCGCTGGCATCATTATAATGCTGCAAAGCGATCGGTTTGGGGTCTTAAAGTGATTTGAGTCATTAGCCGTCTAAAGTTTCGCTGGCCAAACTTTGGCTGATACGTTCTTGTTTATCGTAACATGGCTTATCTATTTGCCTAATGCCCACAACAGCTTAGGTAGCTGGGTCTGCCCGCACCCCTCTCGATGGCAGTGCCTGTCCCTGTCTCTGTTGCTGTGCCTGGTGCGTGTGGCCTAAGCCTCTGACGAGCTCAATTGGCCGGCGCAGAGAAGTTTCAGTTGGCCTGCCATGGAAAACGATAGCAACACGTCTTGGCCTGACGAGATTTCCAGCCTCATGAATACCGCCCACGTCTAATGAAGCAAATGAACCTCGACATTGCGGCTTACCCTGTCGACCAGCAGGCAGAGCAGAGCATAAGAGAGTCTTATGTTGTGGCAACTTTAGAAATATGGAAATTGTATTCAGCACCCAAAATCAATTAGACGCGTTGAATGAAGACGAATGGAGATGAATGAATGAATGAATCCATAAAGTGTCGAATTTCCTCGAGAATTTCTCTGGCCGACTTTAAAGCAGAACGAGACAGGGCTAATTGCGTTTCAGGCCATTGCAGCAGCAGTGCGCGTCCAGCTGCATAATGAAATTCATGGTGCACCCGTGGGATTGGGCCAAACTTGAAATTGTGGCGCTTTTGCGATAGATGAACGCTGAAGAAAACCCATTAAATAGTTTCCCAACAAAATAAGGACACCTCCGAACACGGTCTCGTTCCCTTCCCCTCACGACCTTTTTTGGCCAACTGTGAAAAGTTTATGCCCAACGCTGCTGCTGCGTGTGTTGTCACCTAATAAAGGAGGGAGCGAGGCAGGAGAGAGAGGAAGAGAAAACTTTGCGATATTTTGTGATTGTTTCTCGTTAAATAAGAATGAGAATACCGTTGGCGATACTCGCCTCCTCCTTGTCCGTGGTCTACTCTATTAATCCCCAGTTGGCATTTAACCAAACTCTCGCCTTGGCTCGAGCTTGTTTGCATACTTTCCTGCCTGTCGTTAGTATTTATTGTGATGAGCGCAATTTACAAAATTGAATTTTTTCGGCTCGCAACTCGAGGCAGACCTAAAGTATTTGCATATGGTAGATGTATGTATATCCCTGTTATGTATGGTGCTTTATCTAGCTACAGTTTGATGCATTGCATTTGGCTGGAAGATTTGTGCAGAGATATTGCCAATTTATTTGTAAAGTGTTGGCAAAGAATCGAAAATAAAAAATTGAAATTTTAAATTTAAAAAAAAAATTAACAAAATTAACCAAAATATTTTACCAGATGTAAATCAATTGATTTTCTTTTGTGGAGATAAAGCACGGAAAATAGTTTTAGAAAAAATGTGGCAAGAAAAAAATGTTTAAAAATTTTGAAAATAAAAAATTAAACTTTTTTACCAATAAAAATTAATGTTTTAAAAAATTTAAGTCGTCGTACAGCATATACCAAAATTCGAAGCGAAGAGTTTGGCATAGATGAAGACAAATAAATTTGCAGAAATTTATAAAAATCGATTTTTTGTCATAATTGTAGAAAAATAAATTTTCAGAAATTTATAAAAACTAAAATACATTTTTAAAATAGTTGAAAATGCTAAATTAAAATATAACGCTTCATTTATTGCACTAGAGCTATGCAATTTTGAGAAACAGCCTGATATATACATGTTAGTATTGGCATTAATTAAGAAATCATTAACGTTTGCCCTAGGTCCCGCGCATATTGCACAAATTCCGAGCTGTTCAATCATTCAGAATTTCACACATCAGCAAATTGCAAAGGAAAGAACAGAGTGTGTGTGTGTGTGGGGGGGAGTGTGGGTACAGGGGAAGTAGACTAATACTCTGATAATTGTGTGTTAATTTGTTTGTTTGCATTTGGGGAAGATTACGGAATTTGTCGCCACACAAAGGCGGCAGCTGTCGAGGAGACTCACATCTGCCCATTATACCGGGCAGGTTTTGTCCGCCTATTGAAGAGTCATCGTTGCCGATCCCTACCGCCCCATGGCAATTCAATTTGCAGAGCTTACAGGCGTTGGGGCCGCCGCACAATGGCCCGCATGTGAGCCGGCGGAGAGAAGGAGAAGCCTGCGCTGAGGCCTGCGACATGCCGAGGCGTTCGCTCGCGCTGGGCAAATGTAAATGAGTCTTCAATTGTCTCCGCGCTTCCTATGAGTAATTGTCAGTTTTATTTTGCTTTGTCATTTTAACGAAGTTCCAGCATCTTTTGCCTTTGCGAGGCAAACGCGCGGAAGATCCCAATGTGGAGGTGGATGTCGATGTCGATGTCGATGTCGCCGTCGATGTCGTCGTGTGCCTTAGTGTCCCTTTTGTGTGTGCGCATTTTGGCCAAATTAATAATACAAATTGTGGTTGAAACGAGCAAACTGGGGAATCGGCTGGCTTTAAGGTGTGTGTGTGTGTGTGTGTGTGTTGACTTGCCAGCGGAATTTGTTTGCACTTTAGCTTAAGCACTGCTTGGGCGAGTCAATAACTTGATGTGTTTGCCATAAATACCATTTATGCTTGAAAATGGTTTATAAGCTCTGTGCCAGGCAGTTGCAGGCATGGCAGAATATAGAAAATATTAAAATAAAAATATACAGAGTTCAGCTAGGGTAAGAGCTGGAATAACTAAATTAATTGTATATAGCGTAAGTTCAGCCGCCTCTCAATTTTATACTTAAATATTTGGCACAGCCGAAAAGCAAAAATATTTAAATTTTGCACAAACAAAGCTAATAATATTATTAAGTTTTGCTGCAAATTTTAAGACAATTAAACAATAAACACAGAAGTTATAGAACGAAGAGTAGTGCTGTGTGAGATGGACAAATTAAAAAAAAATAAATTAATTATATTTTTAATAATAAGAAATGGTAGAATAATATTTGTATTTTATATGAGTATTTTTATGCATGGTATATGCCAGTCGAGTGCATTGGACTGCCTTGATATTTACGTATTTAAGTATTAAAATGGAATTTGCTTTTGCAACGCCGAAGCGTTGACTTTAAGAGGAACTCCCCCAATTGGATTTCTCTTCCTCTTTCGCTGCTGTCCTTTATTTTTCTAGGCTTGGGCAAATGTGTGAATTGCCCCTCGTTGGCTTTAATGGCGATTTGATTTGTTTGTCAGTCGCTGCGCTTAAAAGACATCGCACGCGCTGCACCTCTTCCGGCCAGAGCGGACAAAGCAGCTGGCGAAGACTTTGACCCGCCCACATGTTCGAGTCGTAGCCGGAGACGGAGACGGAGACGGAGTTGGAGCAGGAGCCGGAGCCTTTGATAGGTTTAACCGGGCAGGGAACTGCAGCTGTGCGGCAATGCTTGTGAGGGTGTGAAGGTGTCTATGAGTGTGAGTGTCATGTGTGTGTGCGCTGGCCAAGCCCATGGAGCCAAAAGCATATGCAAAAGCTCATGTGTGCACACATTACCCTAGATGGTCGCCCAGTCGGTGTTGTTGTTGTTGTTGCTGTATCCTTTGGAGTCGTCTAGACGAGCGAATCACGGGGCAACTGTCCTTGTGCAGAGCTGCGGGACAGGGAACAGGGAGCAGAAGGACATCGGACATCGGACATCGCTGCATGTGCTGGCACGCAAACAAAGCGCATGCTGGTTATCCTTTTCGCCAGACTCGGCGCGCACCTGCAGTTCTGCCGACGCAGTTGCTCATTTCCTTGGCCAGCGTCAGCCGGAACAGACCTGCCTGTGGTGCAGCTCGAGCAGACAGTAATAACTGGAACTGCTGAAGTGCTTATCGTCTTTGTGCTGTGAAAGGAAACCAAGTGATTTCTGCAATGTTCTGCAATTGCATGTGGATACTTTTCGTTGGACTTGTGGTTGGTGGCAGTTTTCAGTTAGCCATAGATGCTGGCAACGAAGGTGAGTTGCAAGCAGTGCATAAGTATTATAAAAAAGTGAAATTGCCATTAAATTAAATATAAATAAGTAAAAAAATGTGCATTAAAAAAATAATTCTAGTTGATTTTTTTGATGCTGCAACAGTTTTCTGTGGTTGCAAACTTAGCTTGGCCAGAACCATAAACACCCTGTGGCAGCTTTCAGATTTGCCAAGAAAGCTTCAATTTGCGCGTAAGCTTCGCGAGCTTAAAAGCTGCATAGCCCAGTGGGAAATGGCATGTAAGGCAGATGACAGGAAGTTGATTTTTCATGTTTACAATAAAATTAAAATTTAATTAAGCTAGAAAAAATTATAAAATAACTGATTAAAATATTTAATATTTATTCAAACTCCATAAAAATCTTGAATAATTTATACAAATATTTAATATTTAAACTGTATAAAAATATTGAATAACTGATTAAATCATTTAATATTTATTAAAACTGTATAAAAATATTGAATAATTTATTAAAATATTTAACTTATATTCAAACTGTATAAAAATATTGCATAATTTACTAAAATATTTTATGTTTATTAAAACTCTATAAAAATATTGAAAAACGAATTAAAATATTTAGATGTGGTTAAGCACGCTTTGGAAGTATATTTATATGAAGGAGATAAGATAAGAAATGATTGATCTCTGCATTGTTGGGACCGACCTATGCTAATTGTAGAGATTACCTGGACTTATTAAGTATTAAGCATTATTTATGGAGAGTACTTTAGGGCTTAGAGTGTTGCGATGCCATAAAAGTGCAATTCTAATTAAAAAAAGATTAAGTAATTATATATAATATATATACTGAGTTATATTTAGTTTGCCGCACCGCATAAATCAGTGCTATCAAAAGTCAATAGCTCTGGACAATTATTATGCAATGTGTGGCGCGCTTTCCTTTGCCGGCTTTTCCTTTTTGCCTTAAAAATGACTTCCTGGCGCCCGACATTGTTCGAGTGCAGCAAGAAATCGAGGAAAATATGTGACACGACACGAAATTGCTCCCCTCCGGTGAAGTGCAGCACACATCAAAAGCGACCACTGACAAAGCCGCAAGAACTCAATATACAAGCGATATATCTACACATATATTTATACACATATACCTATATATATATATATATATATATATATATACATACATTTAAATGCATTCATTTGCTGCGCAGTGTTCGCTCTTTAAAGCGACTCGCAGCGACTTTGAATTCTGTGCGCGCTTCGTTTTCAAATTATTCAAACTCATCAGGCACAGGCGACGCGAGGGGCGCCTGAGTGTCATAAAAACAAATATTTCGGGGAGCGGAGTGTGTGAGTGTTTGTGTGTGTGTGTGTGTGAGAGAGTGTGTGGGGGAAGTATCTACGACTTACTACTCACAAGTCACATAAAATCAATCAGGGATCTGAAGCGCAGCAGACGACACACATGCTACAGCTACGGCATGTCTCTTTCTCTCTCTCTATCTCTGTCTCCCTCTCACTGTCTCTCTGCGCTGCGTCTTGTGGGATGTTTGGAGCAATTAGTGACGGTCGATAAGAGTAAACAGATGTTAATTTCATAGCCCAACATAAATCAGCGTCGCACTTAGTTCAAGTGAGCGAGCGAGAGAGGGAGTTGCAGAGAAAAGAGAGAGAGAGAGATACCATAGCTCTGACAGGCAAAGAGATACTTAAGAACATTTTACATGCTTTTATCAAGTACCACTGAGTAAACTACACCACACCTCACACACACATACACACACACACACATGCAGTGAAATGCATTTGGTTATTGAATTTATTGATTGATTACCCCAAATCTTCAAGAGTAATTAATATGCAATTAATATTATCATACTGTGGCCCGGATTCCATATTTTGCCCATGACAATAGCTAACACTTTAGACACACAATTGCCAGAGCTACTAGGAAAGAGAGAGAGAAAGAGAGAAACAGCGGTTGCTGCGTGATAATAGCAAATAATAGCTATTGTTTAGTTTGCACAAATAATTAATAAATTATGCCAAGAGAAACAACTTGACGTCACAGCACTTAAAAACGCCGCAGCTGCACTGCGAGAAAAGGTTGCTCAATCTTTTAAATAAACTTAGTTTATTTTATTTTATTTATACGTTCAAATATTATTATTAATAAAACTCTGCAATTATGTCTATAAAAATTTATTATTTAATTTAATTTTATCATTTTAATTTAATATATTAGGTTGTTTGGTAATGACATACCGGCTGCTTTTATTGACTTTTTGACATTTATTTATTTTGCTTAGTTGAAGTTTCTCTGCGATACTTATAATAGTCACATGACGATCTCAAGCCACTATTTCCATGATTTTAGCAGTATTAACGGTCACTGGTCGTTCGGCAACAACTACTTCGGAATCGCCTGCACCACTGTTCAGAACTTAAAACTATATTTTCTTCTGTCTTCTAAGGCAGAAATAAGCTGTCTGCGAGATTCCGCGGCAATTTTTCCTTGTGCGAAATAAAATTTGTAAAATTTGCTCGAATTTAAGCGTTTGTTTAAAATGTGTTCACAAGACCTATTGAACGATATAGTACAGCGTTGCCAAATAAGATTCCATTTGACTTCACAAGCGAAATAAAAACCGGTATATCATTACCAAGCAACTTAATATATATTGTTGCAATTATATATTTAATGAGAAAAATAGCGTCACTCTTAGCACAATAACTCACAAACCAATGAATAGAATATTATGAAATTTCAACATTTGTCTTTTGAAAGTTAGTATTAATTGAAAAAAAGGTGACTGCTGTGTTAGGCCCGGTACTTTTCAGCCCGTGTGTTAATTTAATTTATACGCCGCATACCGCACTACTAGCAAACTATTCTATACTATATCGTAGCATGCCAAACCGTATCATACAATACCATGCTACACACAACTTAAACTTAACATACCAAAACATACTAAATAATGAGCCAGCAAATGTATAAATTTATTTGTACTCAGTTCCATTATTATCAAGCCGTATTCGATGAGAATCTCAATACATGTTGCTTTTCCCATCTATTTTTGAACAGCTGCTACTATAGAGAATTCCCTCATAGCCACAGCGCATGCTTTAAGCAGATTTTCGTCTCGAAATAAATGCGGAATTTATCAAGGAAACAAAGGCGGAAAAGCCTCTCGATACTCGGTTTAATTTTTATTTAATTAGAGTTAAGCCCAGACTTTTTGTACGAGTGTACAAATGTTTTCAAATGTTATGCAAATTCAATTTAACAGACGGGCAGACAGACAGGCAGACAGCCAGACAGGCAGACGGCTGGACAGACAGGCGAGCTGAGGCAAACACAAATACAGGTGGACGTGTAAATGGAGCATTATATCGAGCGTCGAACGAGCCGTTGACACACTTAAGGGGGGGAATCGCTTGTCCGACGAGACGAGTGCCACTTTAAGTTTGGACAACTTCATCAACAGATTCGGATTCAGATTCAGATTCAGCAGTTGCCGCAATCGTTATTGTTGTTGTTGTTGTGGTTGGGCTAGAAAACAAGCGAACTAATACTTCCACAGCAACGATGTTGGCCCCAACTGCTAGTTGGGAGTTTCGAGTGGCCTGTTTGGAGGCTCCTCGGCCGAGTGTCCCTTTGCGGCTTGTCGGATATTCAACTAAGTAAATTATGCAAATTCTTACGGGCGAAATGCCTACTTGGCAGTTTACATTTGAAACGTTGTCGAGTCAAGGGCGGTAAGAGGCGAAATAGAGAATAACAGTGCGACAGAGCAGGAACTAGACAAAGGGACAGACAGTGGGAGCAACACATTGAGCGTAGGGCGCATGGACAGTCAGACAGACAGATAGAGAGGGGGACCCTTTGTATAGGCTGACAGACGGACAGACGGACAGACAGACAGCGGGACACTTTGAGTGGCAACCGCTCACTGATTGCTCTAAACGACGCGACGACTCGTAATATATTCAAAAGTCGCCAGAAATATGCAAGCCTGGCATATTCAGCAAGTTATTCACGAGTACTCGCACTCACACTCGCACTCGCATTCGCATTTGTTTTCCCCTTCGTATTGCCAGTTCATTTGCGTTTCACATTTGATAAAAAGTAAACAAGGACCCAATTTCGTAGCACACACACACACTAGACACAGATGTTTGACTCCCGTTCAAATTATATATTACAACAGCAGCAGGGCAACTACAACCAGCACAACAACAACAACAACTGTGATGTCCTCGACATGATACAATATCGTTTTGGGCCTGCATTCAAACAGGACAACAGTGGAGGCCTCCGCTCTGTCCCAGCCTCAACCCCTGCACCGGCAACAGTCTCGGCGGGATGACAATCTCGGAGTCGTCTCTGTGGGCCAACTACATATGAATACAATGAATCTGGGCAGCGCCCATAATATGTGCATATATATGCCTGCATGTACAAACATGCAGTTGGGCCTGTCCTTCCCCCTCCATCCCTCAGTCCCCTATCCCCCAGTACGCTCGGTGTGGTGTGTTGTATGCCGTATATAGTACCATATTCTGTATTCGACATTCGCACCGAACATTACCGGCCTCGAAATCCCAACACAAGTAACATTTGTCAGCGGGCGTGCCGGAAGGGGAAGGTGTCGTGTATGTGCTGTGTGTGCGTGTGTGTGTGTGTGTGTGGTAGTTAAATTGAATTGAAAGCTTTGTTATCGCTCTGACAGAATTATGATGCGATAATGCTTCTAATGACCTGTTTTTCGTTGTCAACTTCGTTTAAAAATAAACTAAAACTGTGAAATTTAATTAAGGTGCCCTCTGCAGCAGGGCTGAGTATGAGCCTGAGCCCGGAAAAGGCGCAAAATCATTTTGGTCAAGCGATAAATCCAATTTAACACCCATTATGTTGGAAGACATACACACACACACACACACACATACACGAAAATAGCTCGCAATCAGCTTGCACCCTCGGGCGGGCAGCAAACTCTGGCCCGTACTCCTTCTGACACCTTCCCCCACACGACGATACGTTTGGAAAAACATTATTGACACTTTCACATGTGCTGCGTGCAGCAGCGCGGGCTTGGTGCCTCGTTCCGGGGGTTGCAAACGTTTTAGGGGCAAACTCATTAAGGCGTCATCAGATAGAGCGCAGCTTTAAGCGTCCAATTGTTGCTGTAAACTGTGTTTGGGTATGGCATATAGGTAGCTCGATTGCTCGATAGCTCGATTATGGACTTCAGCTTTGAGCTAAAAATAAATTTGAGCTGTGGAGGTACTAAGGAAGTTTTATAGCCTGATTCGATTGTATCTTTGGCAATTTTATATAATAATATAGTTAATTAGACTTAATGCAGTTAATGTATATACATTTTCAAAGGCTGTACACAATAAAACTGCACTTTAAAATAAAATGCGCTTATTATGAGCAGTTCTTCTACCCCTATCTATTTATCTATCAGTTCTACCTAAGTTATAGTAACTGAAATTTTGTGAAATTCATAGGGAATGTAGAAAATATAGTGAAAATACATTGTAGCAACTTTGGCTGCGATATGTTAAAACATAACAAAATTATGTCACTTTGATCCTATAGCGCGCAATCGAAAAAATGGGATATATGTAGCTCGACTGCTCGATTATGGACCTGAGCTAAAAATAAATTTGAACTGTGGACGTATTAAGGAAGTTGTATAGCCTGACACGGTAGTCTTTCGATTGTATCTATAATAATAATATAGTATAATATATAATATAATAATAATAATAATAATATAGTTAATTAGACTTAATGCAGTTAATGTATATACATTTTCAAAGGCTGTACACAATAAAACTGCATTTTAAAATTAAATGCGCTTATTATGAGTAGTTCTTCTACCCATATCTATTTATCTATCAGTTCTACCTAAGTTATAGTAACTGAATTTTCGTGAAATTCATAGGGAATGTAGAAAGTATAGTGAAAATACATTGTAGCAACTTTGGCTACGATATGTTGAAACATAACAAAATTATGTCACTTTGATCCTATAGCGCGCAGTCGAAAAAATGGCATATATGTAGCTCGACTGCTCGATTATGGACTTCAGCTTTGAGCTAAAAATAAATTTGAACTGTGGAGGTATTAAGGAAGTTTTATACCCTGGCACAGTACTCTTTCGATTGTGCCTTTCGCAATTTTATATAATATACTTATATAGCTAACTAGATTTAATACAGTTATATTATAATGTATATACATTTCCTACGGTCGTACACAATAAAACTGCATTTTAAAATTAAAATGCTTCTTTTTTGTACCCTGATCTATTTATTTATCAGATTTACCTCTGAAAAATCCTATTTCGAATTTATTATCATTAATATTAAATAATATTATTTATTATTAATACTAAATATAAAACAATTTATTGGCAAATCAGTACTACAATTAATAATTATAAATTATGCGTGCTGGCTAATATTATACCCACTTCAAGCTTATAGATAAGAACGACCATGGCTTATATTTAAACAGCTGTCCTATGGCCCGATTATGGAGTCGGGGGCGAACTGTTTGAAACTGCTTGGAACTGCTTATCTGCTGTGCGGGAGCATGTGGAATCTCGGCGCGTTGCCGCACGCATATTACAAAATAATAATCGTGCAAATGATGCGTCTGCTGTGCTCTAATGACTCGCCCATATTTCGGCTGTCCTCCTGCTCCTTCAGAGCATACACTGCCGCAGTGCTACGTCGCTACCTCCCACCTGGCCCCCCATGCCAGACCCTTGTACTTACATGTGTGCCATTAAGGCACAGTGTTCCGGCAATTTCTCAGCCATGCGCACGCCACTGCGAGGTGCCGCTGGTGCGGCTTTTGCCACGTGTGACTCTGGTGGCAAACACCGAGTCAAATGAAGAACAAAGGATGACAACGCTGCAGAGCGGGTTTCCCTAGCGTACACCCGCAAGCAGCACTACCCCAGACCAGCCATCAACCCGCTTCCCCTCGGACGGAATTCGGGCGAATATACGACTATAACCAGCAGTTGGTGAGGTGGGCTAAAGCAGCAGCAGCAGCAGCAGCAGCAGCAACGACAGGCCGCAGACGGCGTCATCGAATTCAAAACATGAGACTGTGCCTGCGCCTGTGCCTGCGCCTGTGCCTGCGCCTGTGCCTGCTCCTGCTGCTGCTGCTGCTGCCTGTGCTTTCCTTTCCATTGGCAAACATCGAGTGTTGAGTACCGACAGCCAAAACAAAGGCGTGTCTCACAGCGCAGCCCCCGCCCCCAGTTCACCCCTCTCCGTCTACAGCGCCCGCCCCTGCAGGGAGTGTGCCAAGCCCTCGGTCGACTTGGCAGTGTCAGTTTTGGCTTGTTGGAGAGGGGTAGAGAGAGCAGCGGGTAAACGAGCAACAATGCTGTTGTAGTGCCTGCCTGTGTGTGTGCAGCGAGTGTGCCTGTGTGTGTACATATGTATGTGCGTGCGTGTGGCTCAGCTTTCACTGCTAATCGCAACAGTGCAGTGCAGCCCAACCGCACACTGGACCCAATCAATTGCAGCTGTCAAACGGGCGAGATTATAATTGCAACTTCAGCCCATTATTGTAATTAGATGCCCGAGCACGGAACCTTATGCAACATTTAAATTAATTGATTAAGTCGAAGCTTGCACTAAATTTGGGCAGAGGTCTGCGAAGATTTTGCCAGCTTGCTGCAGAATTCAAGTGAAAGCAATGATATCTTTGATTGAGTTGGAACTATGCATGCATTAATTTAATTTAATAATAATATAAATACAGTTATAATATATATATATATATACAGTAGTCAGGCTAAATGTATTGGAAAACAATTAAATGAGGTATAATTTATTCAGTTGCACTTGTAATTTTTAATTAAACTTACTTAAAAGCATCACTAGTTTAATTATATGAAACGTATGTATTATAAAATATTACTTTTAAATATATACAATAAGCTAAACTTTCTTTAATCGACATTAGATACAGCAACATATCAATATTAATTGAAAAATAATTATAAATTATGTTAACTTACTTAAAAACATATCTTACTTGAATTATATGCAACGCAATGTCATATGAATAATTCTCAAATCGGTATTGTTTATAGAAATATATTAATATTAGATACACAAATTAATTTAAAAATAAGTATTAATAATGTTAACTTGCTTTCAAGCATTTATGCTTGAATCGAACGTAGTGTTATGTCTTTTTAATTTGGAATAAAAAAATTTTAATATTTACGATAAAGCTAAAACTTTCTCAAATCGATATTAGTTACAGCAACAATAATATTCTTGTCTGGCAACTATTTGAGAGAGTTTATGGATTATGATCTTGATTGATGCACAAAGTGATCCAAGCAATCAATCTACGTATTATCATAAATGAAAAAAATGACGATTAGGCAATAGACCAGAGAGTAAATAAAATACAATCAAGACTTTGGTGCTAGATAATTAAAAGTTGGCTAGGACTTAAAAACAGTTTGCATTATATGTATGGTTGGAGAAGGTGTTTAAGGATATAGAATATATATAGAGTTTTATATCTCTAATGAAGCCTTATTTCACAAAAAACTTTATGAAAAACAATTTAAGCTGTTTGTATTGTATGTATGGTTAGAGAAGGTGTTTGAGAATATATATTTGATATAGAGTTTTATAACTCTAATGAAGACTTATTTCACAAAAAACTTTATTAAAAACAATTTAAGCAGTTTGTATTGTATGTATGGTTAGAGAAGGTGTTTGAGGATATAAAATTAAATTAGAATTTTATATCTCTAAAGAAGACTTGTTTCATAAAAAATGTATTAAAAACAATTATTTTTTTTTTTATTTTTTTTTGGCAAAGTTGCAAAGACTGTCTGCAATATCTTAAATATTTCGCTTTGCTTCTCTAAAATCTAGAAATCTATATATATATATATTATAGATATAGATATATGTATATATTTTCTCTTTTATTTATTTTTATTTTATTTTATTTCATTTTTTTATTTATTGGAATGTTCGCAGCGATTATGGAAGTATCATACTGAAATCTCTTGCAAAGGCTCTCCGCAAGCTCTTCATTAAACTGTTACGCGTTTCGCTCAGTGTATGCAAAGCGCTTTATTGCAGCGCGCTAACAAATTGAGATTGAGCTGGCACATGGGCGCGCTCTACGGCTCTATATAAGCTCCATATGCTCTAGCATACTTTTATATTGATGGCAGCAGTAGCAGGAGGCGGGCGAAGAGTGAGATTCACTTCTAGCACTTTGCTAGGGGGCATGCCATGTCCCACGCCCCGATGCCGCCACGCCCTGTGCCATTGAACGCTCTGTAAAATCAACTCTTAACCAATCTGTTCCATCCAATGAGCGCCACCGCAGTTGTTGGTGCGACAAAGAAACCACGCTAACCAAGACCACTGCCCCGCACACTCACCACACACAAACACACATACTTGAACGCACAGCACCACATACACACAGACAGCGTATGTGAAGGCAAAGCAGTTGCCATCAAGGAGGAATAGGATTGGGAGCGAGGGGGGGGAGAGCGACGGGCACGCTGTTGCGCTGGCAGCACAGAAACTAACCGCAGCTGCACGTGTGTCGGCGGAAGGAAAGGAACGGACGACAAGAGGGGCAGGGGGGCAAGGGCCATGGCGGAGGGCAGACGTTGGAAGCGGCAAGTTTGCCGCACGTGGCAGCAGCAGCGGAAAGGAAGCACGCCGAAAAGACGCTGCCGCTCATCGTTACAGCTTCGACTGAGTTCTGGAAACATGTTGAAAAAAGTCACCAGACAGCAGCGACCCGCCCTCCGCCCCTTGCCTTTGTCTGCCTGGTGTCGCATTGTAGTGAAAGTGCCTGTGAACTAAGAGACACACACACGCACACACACACACGCGCGAGCGAGTGTCGGTTGTTTGGCTGGAGAAGAAAAACTACATGACATGCTTCAACGTCAGGCGCCCGCCCGAACGTATTCCGTATCCCGCCTTATCAACAGGCGGCAGGGCAGATAAAAATGGTGGCAAGCGCCCAGACGCCCAGACGGGCCCCAGCAATCCGCATTAGGCGGAGCGTCACGCACAGTGGTGCGATAGTGCGAGTTAAATAACTGATTGTTAAAAGAAAGAGAATTTATATAATTTACTCTGCTTCTAACAATCTTAAGTTTTTAGTGTTGGTAAGGCCTAAAATTAGTTATGTACTCAATAGATAAAAGAAGGAAATTTTTGTAGAATTTTTATTACACTGCACATTTTAAAATTCTCTCTATAGTGTGGTATGAGATGAGCAGCAAAAAAGGATTAACTTGGTGGAACTTGGAATTTTAATATTTTCTATGCTGGTGCTGTACAATATACTGTACATTGTTGAAAACGTAAATTCCTAAATGAAACTAATTTTAATAACACTTTTCATATTTAAGAGATTTTTAAAAGCATAAGACACCATCTACGTAGAAATTTTTAGAGTAGTTCGAAAGAATCCACTTACGGAATTTTATTTATATCGATTTTGTTACGATTTTACCTACTTAATTAAATGGAGCTATAAGCACAATGTTTAAAAAGTAAATTTACTATAAGTAAATAAGTAAATCGCTAAATGAAGAAAAGTTTTAGTGACCTTTTTACATAGTGTTAAAGTTTAGTAAGTTCTCAAGCCTTGGTTAACGTAAAGGACTGCAGAGCAGAAAATTCAGAGACTGCGTTCGATGGAAAATTTTAATTTTGAGTTTTACTTATAGTGTTGTAAAAATAAATAATAATATTGTTTGCAATACAATCTTCAATTGTATAAAAACGTTGCATATTTAAGAGATTTGTAAGATTTCATACCACGACCAAAGTAGCGGATTTGCGGTTAGTACAAAACTGCGATCTATTGAAGCTTGAAATTTTGATCACTGCAACATTCGCATAGTGCCACTGTGCGAGGCTGGCGCCGCGCTAGCTCGTCCCTATACCGTACCGTGTCTTGTGCCATATTACCCTGCACGTCGATCGTCAGGATTTCATGTATGTCAACCGGCAAACACACACACACACACACACACACACACACATAAGCTCACATATAATATAGGTATATATATTTATATATATGTATGTGTGTGTGTGTGTGCGTGTGTGAGTATGCCATGGTGTCGGTTTCGCCTCGCACAACGTAATTTATTTTTGGCGCAATTGTGGAGCGAGGGGCTGGTGGGTTTGTAGGGGTCGGGGGCGGGGTTGGAGTGGCGAGATGGAGCCAGCCACGCCGCTCTCGTGTTGAACTCATCAGGACAACGGGACACTGGCTCCGGCCCAGCCCTTACAATGCTCTATCTGGCTGCGTTCTGCTCCCGCTCCGGTTCCCGTGCCCGTTCCCGCTGCCACTCCCTCCCCCTCGACAACTCGCCTCTCTGCCCCTTTATGGAGCATGTGCGGGCATTAAGTGTATTCCACATGAGTGGATTGCCGAGATTCGCGATGGTTCACAGCGTGTTAGGTGTTTAACCTGGATCAAAGCAAAATCACTTGCACCAGCAGCATGAGTACTGCTCATCGCTGCCCTCCCCTCCCCTCTTTTATCACTCGCTCTTTGCATACATCAATGTTGGCATCAAGGCGTGGGCTGCAGGCGTGCATAATGTCAATGTCGGCGCATCGATGTCATTATCAATTTGGATCGCATTTTAATTGGCTAATTTGCCTGTGCGCGGAATTTTCTCGCAGTGTATGCGATTGCCAGCGAGTGTAGTATATATATAGTGGTTTGCCATATGCCACATGAGAAGTGCTATCTGCCGCGCATAATTAGTAGCGTGAAGAGTCGGCAAATTCAAATTGAACGTATTGAGTTTATTCTGAAAACCCTCGAGCTACTTTTAATATATGTGTATATCAATTTCATAATTATAGACGCTGATGACAAATGATACATGAAGTTTAGATAAATTAGAATAGGCAAGTCATTAAATTTTAATTTAATTCGTATTGAGTTTTTCTGCCTTACTTAAAGCAGGCGACTGATATAATACGTATGTATCTTAAGTTATATGCATAAATATGTAGCTCATGTACAAGTCTTTCAAATATGTGTAATAATTTTATTTAAAAACATTTTTTTTTTTTATATCATTTATTTAAACATTTTTTTCATTTTTTTGAGCTTTTTTTTTTGAGTTTTCCTGCCATACTTAGAGCAAGCAACTGATATAATACGTATGTATGTTAGGTATGATGCATAAATATATATGAACTGCTATGTACAAGTATTTTTAATATTTATAATAATTATTTTAAAATTTAATTTTTTTTAAGTAATTTATTTAAGCCTTTCTTGAGTGTTTTGGGGCTTTGTATTGAGTTTTCCTGCCTTACTTATAGCAAGCAACTGATATAATACGTATGCATGTTAAATATTATACATAAAAATATATATAGTATTTTTAATATATGTAGTAATTTTATTTAAACTTCAATGTGTTTTCAAGTCATTTATTTAATCATTTTTTGAGTCATTGCCGTTGAGTATAGTAAGAAATTATATAATAAAAAATAAATATAACAAGTAAATTATAATAAATGTTAATTATATTTAATAATATGAATACTATAATTGTAATACACATATGTACATATACATTTATATACATATATATACATTTACCATACATTATAAATAAACCAGTTTAGAAGGCATCATTTTCGCAACTTCTCTTTAAGGAGCTGAGGCTCTCCCCCAACTTGATTTGCAGCTACTCCAGTGCTGTTAGCCGTCGACTCACGCCCAATTTGCATATATATTGCAGAAGCACTACATGAACATAAACTACCGGCACCTTCTCCGAAAGACATAAAAACGACTTATCGTCGCAAATTTGTTTGTCTCGCATAAAAACTATGTTCAATTTGTTGCTTTTATGGCTGGAAAATTGTGAAAAGCGTTAAGTAAACACACAATTTATGTCTCGCATATGTCAGACAGAGGTGTGCGTGTGTGTGTGCGTGTGTGCTTGTGAGTATATGTGTCTGCTCTGAACTAACCTTCGGTTTGAAGTCCCGCTAAATGGTTGGCTGCTCTTCGGGTCCATCCCGGCAAATTACGTTGTAGTCGCGTTTTCGCTTTCGCTTCAGAAAACAGTTTGAGACTTTTTTTTCGTACCTCATGACAGCTAATTGCCAAGGGAAGGCGCCAAGGGATGGGGCGAGGGACAGCTTCGGCAAATTCATTGTCACACAAAGCCCTGAAGCTCGGCTGGCGATAGATTACAGTGGGCTGAGTGCAGAGAACTAAAGCTGAAATAAAAAGGAAAGGGATTTTAATTGGGGATTTATGCTAGAGAAATATTGAGAAGACAATTTATATTATTTATTTATATTTTTTTTTTTTTTTATAAATATATAATATAAAAAATATTTTTTATTTATACCTAAATAGTTGTGCATTATATTTAAATACTCAACTAAAACTGAAGCTTAAAAAAATAAAAATATTATTTATTTTGCACTATACTTAAAGCTTTTAATAGTGCTAAATATATGTGGTATATCTAGTATATACAAGCTGTAAATTTTCGCTGTTAAGCAAACTTAAAGCCAAGCCTCAAGCTTCTAATTAAACGCCGCCCACTGTCGCGGCGCATAGCAGCTCGATGTCGAGGCAAACTGATACTGGCTGAGGCGGCGCATTTGGTGGGCGCAGTCAACGCTCTGTTATTGCTGCCGGCTGTGACGCTGGCTGAGGCAGAGGCGGAGGCAGAGGCAGAGGCATCATTATCATTGCCAACGACATTGCGTCATTAAACGAGATGCTCAACAACCGGAAAGCCAAATGTCCTTGCGATCGCAGGCAGTCCGTACTCGTGGCTTTGCTACGGCGCAACACAAACAGGCAAATAGACAAACACGCCTAGTTGTGTGTGTATATGCGTGTTTAAGTGTGTGTGTGTGTGTGTGTGTGTGTATGGCATGCAACACTTTGCAGTGGCAGGCAAAATAAGCAGTAACCGCGAGTTGTCAGTTGCCTGGGCGATGGCCAGGCTTAAGTTCGAATATGCTGGATTCGTATCTGTAGCTGCAGTTGTAGCTGTAGCTGTAGCTACATCTGCACTTGCAGCTGTAGTTGTAGTTATATGTGTAGCTGTATCTACAGCTGCATTTATATAAATATATCTATATTTATCTGTATCTATCTGTAGTTCCAGCTTAATCTGTATCTGAATCTATAACTGCATCTGTAGCTCTAGATTTATGTATCTTATGTAGTTATAGCCTTATCTGTAGCTGTATCTACAGCTGTATCTGTATAAATATATCTATATTTATCTATCTGTATCTGAATCTTTCTGTAGCATCTTCAGCTAAGGATTTATTCATCATTATAGGTAGTTAAAACCTTATATGTAGCTGTATCTGCATATGAATATTCTTTAGATGTATCTCAATTTAAAGCTGTAGCTGTAGTTGTCGCTGTAGCTGTATCTGTAGCTGTATCTACAGCTGTATCTATATAAAAATATATTTATTATTATCTGTATCTATCTGTAGTTCTAGTTTAATCTGTATCTGAATCTATAACTGCATCTTTAGCTGTAGATTTATGTATCTCTATAGGTAGTTATAGCTGTATCTGCGTATGAATATTTCTTACATGTAACTCAATTTAAAGCTGTAGCTGTAGCTGTATCTGTAGCAGTATCTACAGCTGTATCTACAGCTGTATCTATATAAATATATATTTATTTTTATCTGTATCTATCTGTAGTTCTAGCTTAATCTGTAACTGAATCTATAACTGCATCTTTAGCTTTAGATTTATGTATCTCTATAGGTAGTTATAGCTGTATCTGCATATGAATATTCCTTACATGTAACTCAATTTAAAGCTATAGCTGTTGACGCAAATATATCTTCAGCTTTTTCTGTAGGCGTGGCTTTTTCTGTATCTTCTCCAAATGTATTTCTGCAGATATATATATTTTCTTATGTATTTATTTTTAGCTGTATCTCTATCTTGTGGGTATAGCTTTAACAGTATTAAAATTCGTGTCTGCATATTTGTATATCCCTTGCTGTCACTGTATCTCTAACAGAATGTAGATTTGCATTTGTGGCTGTATCTAAAGGTAGCTGTAGCTGTATCTCTATCTGCAGCTGTAGGCTAAGTCTCGTAAAGCCGCACTTTCACCGCAACTTTCACTGTCCACAGGCGGGGATCGGGAATCGGGAGCCGGGATTCGGGAGTCGAGAGCTGGCAGTCAGATAGAGATACAGGGAAAGCCGGCAGTTGGGAGTTAGGAGTTGGCAGTTGAGAGTCGAAAGCCACAGCCGCAGGGACTGAACTGTGAATTTATGGCGTGCATTTGTTTTGCACTCTCGATTTGATTAATGTTGTGACAGCTTTACAAGTGTCGCGCCCCGGCCAAAGTTCATGCGGGGTATTCATCATTTACCCGACAACTGTTGGCTGCCTGCCCCATGTTGCCCCCCATGTTGCCATGTTGCCCGCACATGACAACCGTCTATACCACGCCTGCCCCCTCCCCTTCTCGCATCTACACTCGGGCATAAGAATTGTAAATCTGGCAAGTAAATTTGAATCTCGCATTGGGAATTCCCACGCGAATTGTTAACTAAGCGGCAAATTGTGTTGACAGCCGCAGAGCGCAAGTAGCCTGTCTATATAGAGTGCAATATATACATATATATAATATATATAGCGGGTATTTATAACTGAATCTTGCAGCTGTAGCTGCCTTTCTTCGGGTACTCTCTTCACTTTTGGACTGCCTTTTCGCTGCAGTTTCCTTTGCAATTAATTGTGGTTTTGGCAAATTTTAATTGAGTTTGCCAACCACAACATTTCTCTGAGTGTAGCTTGTGTGTGTGTGTGTGTGTTTAGTCCCTGCTCGCCTGACTTCTGTCGCGGGCTTCGGGGCTTTGTCGGAATGATTGAGGCGTTCGCATAATCCGTTTGTCATGCTGCCTGACAAAAGCTAATTGTCGCCAGTGCTGGCAATCCTATACTCGCACTGTGTGTGTGTGTGTGTGTGGGTGTCACTGGGAAAGGACTCGCAAATGGTTTTATTGTGACATTTCATTTTTACGCCCCGTGAATGCAGATGCTCTTGATTAATTATAGTCGAATCTGAGTCCTGACGGCCCCGGCAAAGAGTTGCCCTGCCTGATTTTGTCGTCCATCGTGCTGTGACAGCAGACGGCAAATGTTGTGCCACACACACAGAGAGATTTTCCCAACACCCACTCACACACACACACACACACACACACATGTGTACATAGATTCAGAAAGCTATTCTGGCGACTTATTGCTGCCAGCAGTGGATCCAGTGGGCGGATCCGCTGGGTTAGTAGTAGCTGGAGCTCGCTCTCTCTCTCTCTCTCTCTCTCCCTCTATCTCTCTTTCTTTCTCGCTCTTGCTCACTCGGCGTGTCAGCGATAATCAGTTGGCAACAAAGTTTTAAGCGCGAACTCAACCGCAATTTCCGCTTCACCAAGATAAACGACGCGTCGTCAGCGACAACTCCTCCGGCTGCTGCTGCTGCTTCTGCTCCTGCTCCTGCTCCTGCTCCGACTTGCGCCTCGGCTCCGCCTGGGGGCTCGCAGCACACGTACAATTGTTTACCGAACATAATTTATTCGAAATGAACATTTAAATAGGTGCCTGCCCCGCGCCGTGTCGCGCCACATTCATTTGCATTTGAACGTGAAATCGCTGGCATTCCGCCGACTCTTGCACCCGGACGGACGGACGGACGGACGTACAGACGGGCGGACGGACGGGCATCGCTTAGCTCCCCAATTGGGCTGCATTATGTGCACGCATCCGCATAACTGGGCCGTGCTCCGCGACCTTCGTCCGGCTTATGCTAGCCCTCCAGCTCGCCCACAGGCGAAGCTGCCATTATGTGAGGAATTACAAGAAAAATAAGGCAAACGAACTCAACGAATCACGCATACCCTTTGTAGTTAACTAATAGATAATTTTATATAATTTACGGAGTGAAAATGGGCTAAAAATTGTATATTAACTTTATGAATTTGTTTATTTTGAACCTTATGTGCCACTCTCAACGATTTTCGATAAAAAGGCGTTTTTCGATTTACTGCAAAAAACTCAAATATAATAAAAGCTAAAGGTATCAAATTTGGTAGAAAGGTTCCTTACAACATAATGCAAAAGTTGGATTTTCAACATTTGGATGCCATGCTCACCGCCGAATTATGAATTATAAAAAAACCAAATAAGCTAGAAACACCAAATTTTGTACGAAGGTTCCTGGTAATATAACTCAGAATGTGGATTTCCAAGTTTTGGATGCCGCGCCCACCGCCCTCAGAAATCAATTTTAAAAATCAATAAATTGAATTATAGGAACAGTAGAAAAGTTACTACATTTTTTCAACAAGCTATAATATTAGCTCGCTTTGTATATAATTATAGTATAGTAATTATAGTATATAGTACAAATATGCACACCATTAATTATTATATTAAATCAATCATCATATTGTCGAGTATCGTATACTCTTTGTGTAAGCAGATATATACCAGCTCACTAAAGTGCTGGTAGATAGGTGAAGATTGGTAGAGCTTTGATATGTTACTATAGATTAATCTTCCTATTCAGACTGGGCTGCAAGATGTTGAAACTACTTTAAGCGTTTAGGGAAAATATGTATTATATGTTGAATATCGCATATTATTTGAAGCATAGGAAAGTAAAGTTTCGACAGAGTATAGATTAGATACTCAAATATGTAACTGCCAACTTTGGTGGGAATATTACGCAGATTGTAGAAGTTATACTCGTGGCATACGTTACAATCGATTATACGGTACTATATAAATGTATAAAATCGAATAAACTTTTGGAATCATCTGCTGCAATTTAGCGAGAGTCTCGAATAGGTACTTAGCTAAGTAACAGCCCAGTTTGATGGGGATATAACTTGGAATTGGAGAGTTGCACGCACATCCAGTCGACTGCCACAAAGGGCAAACATGGCAATCGACTTTATTGAATATAATGACACTCACGGCGATCTGGATGGCTGAGTGAATGCGCAATCGTAATTTAAATCCGCCATGAAATCACAATTGCCGGACATTCTCAATCGTATGCCGGATAAAGAAATTTCAATCAGACATCAGACTCCGATTCGCTCCGACCTCCGCCCCCCCTGTGCCGCTACGCCACGCCACGCCTCGCCTCGTCGCGTCTCGTAACGCATCGATTTAATCGAGCCCAACAACGTAGCGCTACGCTATATGCTTGTCTACACACACACACACATACTCACACACACACATGGGCAGACATACATATTACATTGCCGGAGAGGCGGGAGAATGTTAACCTTTAACCGGTCGATCTGCGGTTGACACTGTCCGTCTGCTCTCGGAATTTATTTATCTTGGTTTTATGCAAATGCCTGCGAGCTTTTGATTGTCATGAGAATCTGCTGCTTAGACATGATTCCGTTCCGGCTCGAGTGCCGTTATTTGACTGCAATCAACATATGTGCATGTCCACACACACACACACACACAGATATATACATCATATGTAGTCCTGAATAAATATATACTATATACATATATATATATATTGTTGTGGAGCGCAAGGATTTGCCCGGGAAAACAAACAAGTTTATAAAGGCCTTATTACATGGCAGCATCTTGAGACGCCCCTTCAGCCCGATTTCATAATGAACATATGCACGCCGATGGATGGATATATGCTATAGATGGGTATAGCTGAAAATACAAGGCTATGGAGGGAAATTGAAGTATATAGGAGGATGTGAATGGATGGATGAGCATAGGGAAACTAATCAATTTATTTGGTATATTTATGGATATAAAGGGAAGTAGAGGAATATATTAGGGTATGTTAAAATTAGAGATAACAATATATATATTGAAAATATATATTTTAAAACAACAAAGTCTATACACACTTTTGTACATTCATATAATTTATGAAATAATTAAAAAATGTATTGCAATACAATATAATATTTTATTTATAGATATATTTAGTTGAACATAGATTTATATGAATATGATAAATTTATATTGGATATACATGGATATGAATAGAAATGAAATAAATATATAATATAGATATATAAAATTGTATATACAAAAAGTATTACATATATCTACAGGATATACATGGATATAAATGTTTATAGATCGTAATTAAAGGCTATAGAATAATAGAGATAGATATAAGTAGGCATCACCTAGTCGTAGTACTTGGTTAAGCTAGTAGTTACCATATAAATTTAATTTAAGTTTATTGACAATATTTTTTATTGAATATATATTATTTATATATTATTAAATTAATTTATTATATATAATATATATATATATATATATATATATATATATATATTATATTTAATAACAGAATCATTAAAAAAACATAAATAAATTGAAAAAAAACAGGTTTAATTTTATTAAGTCTGTTATACATTTATCTCTAACTATCCCTACTCTTCTAGAGCCTACAATTATAACAATTATATATAATTATATATTAAAATTAATATATTATATAGCATAATTATAGGCAAATATAAACCTAGTTATATAGCATATAGATGAATATGCAGGCAAATTGACGCTATATTTAAGTGTAAAAATATTTATAAAAAATATATATAAAAATTGTATATAAACAGCGTTATATAGAATACAAATTAATGTAAATATTTACTTGACATACATAAAACATACATATTTCTGATTGAGGTACGTCGCTTTGCTCAGAAAGTACTTAGCATAATGTCGAATGCGAAAAGCATTTGCCCAATTCTTGGCCGCATTGTCTGCTTGCTTGTTTGTAATTGCTGGGCCCCACGTCCGACCCCCGCCGAACCCCGAGGATTACTTAGAAATATTACCTTGCGACAACAAAATGGGCTAAAACAAAGGACGGCCTGCGCTCGGCATAAAGAACTCGGGCCCGAGCTCATGTGTCGACACTCTATTGTTGTCAATAGTTACATAAATTAGAATCAAATTAGGTTCTCAAGCCCCGACGACGATGGTGATGGCGCTGCCGTTGGGCCTACAAAGTGACCGCTAACGCATGTGTTGCGCATTTGCGTATAAGAGTTGCACGCGCTCAGGCTCAGGCTCAGGCTCTCTAGCAACATGTTGCCAGCTGACTGCATGTAGAGGGAGGCGCGAGACATGTAGCTAAATAATAATAATAGTAGCATTATTTCATTGTTTAATTGTTATTAAAAATGCCAAATAATACTGATAATAAATGGCTAAATTTATTGCATTTTTTATGCTTATTTATAATTTATTTATTATTTATTGAAATTAATAGCACTTAATTTGTTTGTTTTGTTTAAGCATGTATGCGCATAGCTTTGTCTCTCTCTCTCTCTCTCTGTCGCTTTGCTAAGCAAGCGATCTTTAGCCTGCAGCTGCCTGCTACTCACTGCACTCGCTTTCTCCCTCTCTCTCTCCCTGGCTCTTTGAGCAAGAGCGCGCAAGCACGTGCTACGCCAGCAACATTGTTGCGCTGCGTTGGCAACATTGTTGCCATTGCGCGCACGAGGAGTGCCGAGCATGCAGTGCCGAGTGTCGTTCGTCAGTCTAACGGGACCAGTGGATACGTTAACATCGCCACGCGCTTGTACTGCTGCTGCTGCCGCTGCAGTTTGTTCAGTTCTGCTCTCGTCATGGGTGCACGCCGCCGCCCCCAACGTTCGTCTTGTAAGTGTCTGCGCTGCTAGCGCTCGCGTCTTGCTGTCGCTGTCGACGTCGCCGTCGACGTCGCTGTCTGTGACATCAGCAACGCCGCAGATGCTGTTGACACGTTCGAAGGCCAACGCCAGTGGCCGGCGCCGTCGTCGTCGTCGTCACCGCTGCCGTTGGCAGGCCACGCGCTGCGGTCGCGTATTTGAAAGTGTAGCCGGCTTGCTGCTGGCGTCGACGCCGGCGTCGACGTCGAAAGCCTGCCAATAATCGCATTGCGGCAACGCGCGTCGCGCCGTGTTATTTGTGCAGTGCGTATAAAATATACGTCGAGCTGCGTGCTAATTATAATATGTTAATGTGTGTGTGTGCCTGTGTGTGTGTGTGTGCCGACGCTGGCAGCGCAGTCGACGTCGACGTCGAGTGCAACTTGTGAAATTGGGCAAAAATTGCGCTACCGCAGCGCCACGGCGTAGACGACGGGCACAACTGGGCACAGAGGCGTAGACGGGGGGAGACAGAAAGAGAGAGAGAAGGAAGAGGAGCAGCAAGCGGAGGCTGTGCAAATATTTGGCACGAAGCGAAAGCAACAAAAGCAATTATGCAAATATTGCAAAAATAACGGCAACAGCGAGTGAGAGTGTGTGAGTGCGAGTGTGTGTGTGTGTAAGTGTGTGTGTGTGTCTGTGTAGCCAGCGCCAATTGATTAGCATAAGCGGATGCGGATGCTGCCAGCTTCTACATGCAATTTCCACTTACACAGACACAAGTCTAGGCGCTGAGTGCGTGTGCGTGTGTGTGTGTGTGTGTGTGTGTGTATTGGTGTGCCTGTGTGCACAATTAGCGCCAAAGTCCACAAAATCGACTAATCAAACAAAGGGACGCCAAGCGAGGAAAACTCAAATTAAATTGGGGGGATTTTTCACGCCGCTGCCGGCATCGCTGCCGGCGTCGCTGCCACTGCTGCTGGGCCGCAGCATCATTCGCAAAATACGCGCGTAATCTATTTTCATCGCTCGACTTATTTTAATCTAGACGGCGCGGCCCAGTCTCTGGCAGGCAAGTCAATTGGGTAGCCCCCCCTTGGCCCCCGCCACTGCCCCCGCCACTGCCCCTGCTCCTGCCCCTCTAATGCTTCCGTCTCCAACTTGGCAGACAGGCGGCTAAAATCCCCAACAGCAGGCACTGCAGCAGGACGTAGCTTCTGCCCCTGCTCCCTGCCCTGCTCTCCCTTCTCTCACTGCTCGTCGGCATCAATTCGAGGCTTTGCATTCTGCGCTGCGAAATTAAAAGTAATTTTTAAGGATTTATCACGGATTTGCAGCATCATCGTCGTCGTCGTCGGCATCGTCATCCTGACTCCGCAGGAATGCGCTCTGCTCTTTTTTTTTATGTTATTTTTTCGGTTTCGGATTCGGATTCGGATTATAAATTGATATTAATACGCGTAATTTACATTGCTGCCACTTACCAGTGGCAGTGGCAGTGGCGCAGCTCAGTCTTCTCTCTGCCTGCCACTCTTATCTTGGTAATCCTCTCCAAGCCAATCCAACACTCTGCTGCTCGGCGACACACTCCACGCCTTGGGCAGAGTTTCGAGTTGCGCGTGTAATTAAATTATCACAAGTTTATCGCGCAAGATGAGAAATTGCCGAGCGGCAAGCGGGCAGCGGGGGGCAGAGGGGGGAGCGTGGGAAGCCCAAAAATGTCGGGGATGCCCGGCGAAATCTCAGTTTTAGTTAATTACTTGCTTAGATTGCCAGCTACCCCCCTCCCCCCGCTGTCTGCCTTGCCACTTTTTGTTGTTAATTATAAAGGGCTTCCGCGCCGGAGCGCGCTGTGTGCATGCTTGCAGCGTGCAACAAATAAAGTTCAAATTAGCTCACAATTAGCCCATTACTTTTAATATGCTATACAGTATAGTTTGCTATATATATATATATATATATATATATATATATATATATATATATTTAGTAAGACACTGCACTTTGCTGCTTGAGTAACGCGTGAGGGGGAAGAGCCAAGGGAAGCTGTGAAATTTATCGGCAAAGTTGGGCAACTACTAAATCATGTCAAGTCACTTCTAACACTAAATTATGCGAACGATATTATCGCAAAGTGCACAGATTTATAAAAATAAAAATTATATTTATATTAATTATGCTGCTTAGAAAAAAGGAATTATAAGCAGAGAGAGAGGGAGAGAGACTTTCCCTCAGATTCTTGAAAAGCTATACAAAAAAATTAAAAAAAAAACTCAATTCTCTGCTACAACAAATATTTAAAAGTATTAATTAACTCAAGGCTTTTGTTTCAAGAAAATATTTTTATTAATGGAGCTTATAAAAAGAGTTACTGGAACTTTTTTGGTTAGATTTGAAAAACTCAGCTTTAGACTTTTGTTTCAAGAAAATATTTATATTAATTATGGTGATTATAAAAAGAGAGTTATTGAAACTTTTTTGGATATATTTGAAAATCTCACTTATGGCAAACTATAAAAGCTCAAACTTAAAATAATCCCAGTTTCTTGCTATAATAAAAATTCTAAAGTAAATGTTGAAAAGTGAATTCTTAAGAAATAAAAATTTGAGAATTAATAACCTTCAGAATTTCGTTTCAAGAAAATATTTGTATTAATTATAGTGCTTATAAAATGTCAATTTTAAGAATGGAATTACGGCAACTCATTTGGATTTACCGTATTTCAAAATATCAGTTATGATAAACCATAAAAACCCAAATTTAAAAAAACTCAGTTCCCATCAACAATAAATATTCGAAAATATATCCAAAAATCTAATAATTTGAATATCTATTAGTGATATTAAATAACTTTAGCATTCCTTTCTTAAAAAAGATATTCATATCAACTTTGCTGTTTATTAAAATTCAATTTTCAGCTAAGATTTACTTGAACTCATTTTGAGTTATTAGAAAATCTCAGTTAAGGTAAACCCAAACTTACAAGGTTAATTTCTTGCTCAGTAAATATCCAAAAATGCGGAAATATATTCATTAGAACATATATGCTTTCTTACTATAAATATAATACTATAAAAATAAATAGCAGTTGTACAAACAGAATATAAACAGAGTAACCTAATTAAATGATAGAAAATCATTAATATGATATTATTATAAGAAGTCAGCTTTCTTCGCTCCATAATAAATTAATTAAATATTACTATGCTCTCATACAAAATATTAAATATCCTACTAAAACTGTAATTATTACTAAAATTAATAGGGCGTGATCATGAAAAAAAACTCCTTTATATTCTTTCAGTTATTGTAGCTTGCTTCTCCTCCGAGCATATTTTAAGCGAAATTAATGGAAAACTATTATCAGCATGGCACACCTGAAAGCAACTCAATAAAGCACTTTTTCAAGTATTTTTCATATTTTTTCGGGCCCACGAATGGCCACTCCCACAAACGAATATCTCTTCGCACATACATTTAACGTGCAGCCATATTTATTTAATTTTATTTACAATTTTTTTATGAACCTCCGATATTTGATATTTTTCGATATATGACTTTACGAGTGCCAACATATTGCTAACTTGCGGTAGTCGACCTCGTATACCCTGCAGACAGAGCATACAAATTATTATAGTTGAAGACTGCATTTTAGTATTGCCATTGACATTTTCTATATATTTTTTCAGCTGAGAAAATAACTATAAATTACATTCAACGGAAAGTGCATTGTGCCTTGGTGCACAGTATTTTGTAGTCGAAATCCATTTATGCTTTTCGTTCGAAGTTTCTTGTTTATTTTCGTTGGTGTTTTTGGTGTTTTGCTCTTGTTTTTCTTTCATATACGAAATACGAATGCGAATATTTACATTACTTTTAATATACGTCCAGGCAAAGGAGTCGACTCGACTCGAGTCGAGTTGTGTTCGAGCTTCACTTGAAGTCCGGCGGCCATTTATACATTTTCCGGTTTTCACTTGGCTTGCACTTTTCCTCGTTTCCATTTCGCCTCGTTCTCCCTATCCTCCTTCCTCTCGTTCTTTCGCCCTTTTATTATTATTAAACCAAAATAAATTGTTCGTTTGTTTGCTCAACAGAGTGTTACTTTTTAAAGGCCTCCAGTGCTGGCTCGAATCTCTCTCCCAGTTCACTCCACTCACCACTCACTCTCCTGCTCGCTCTGCGTCGCCTGCACCCTCTCCCAAAAGCGGTTTATTGGCAGAAGGCACATAGAAATATTATGTTCCCTTGTGCAGGACTTATAGGAAAAGCGTATTCGCATCGCATCGAACATGTGTTATACATTCTTTTTGTTTTCGTAAGCAGTTTCCTTGTCCTGCTTTCAGTCTCAGTCATGCCCATCCCCAGCTCAGCCAGAGGAGACTCGCTCCATCTCCATCTCCAGCTCCATCTCCAGCTTCATCTCCAGCTCCTGCCCAGCTCCATTCTAACAATCACAATCAGACCCTGCCGTCGCGACGGTTTGTTTGCTTGTTTGCACATTCTTAACTGGCAATCAGGACCCGCCCTCGTCCTCAGCCTAGCCCCAAATTGTGGGCCTACAGCCAGCCAGCCAACCCTGGCACCACCCCCCACCAGCATTACCACATGTGGGCGAGTGCGTGTGTGTGATTGTTGAAGAACTTTTGTCATTTTGCTAATTTACCATTATTTACTTGTTGTTTACTCGGCGCCAGCCCCAGAAATCTTGTCCTGCTGCAGCCCAGAGGATATTGCAGAACGGATTGGTTCATAATTGGGAAGTTGTTGAGTCTGTGAACAGGTAGCGTTTTGGGTTAGCTCTCAAAACTGGCCATTTGACTTAAACTTGCCATGAGCAACGTCGAAACTAGTTAGAAAAGCAAACATTATTTTCCGCTAGGTAAAAATTGTTTTTGGCATATTTTCTGTTGTAGTTGTCCAATCAAATTGGAATTTACTGTTTAGTTTTATAACATAGTTAGCTATATGTATGCCAAATTTGAGGCGTAGATCTTTTTAAATTTTGCTTTATAATTGAAAAAGAATGCGGTCGGCTGGAAGAAGGAATTTTTATGAGTAATAATAAAACGAGGGTCGTTCAATAAGTCCTTAGAAAATCCGAGTGAATAAATCCGAAATCCTATGTTTTGGACGGGATAAAAATGTTGGAAAAATGATTGGCAAAGTGTGTAGAGCTAAAAGGGGACTATGTTGAAAAATAAAAAAAATATTTCTGCAAAAAACAGTGTTTTTATATTTATTATTATTATTTATTTTTTTCTAAAGACACATTGAACGACCCACGTATCTATAATATTTGTAATAAAGCTCTCTCATTTTTACTAGGCTCATATACCCTTCTTACAAATTTTACCCATGAGGTATTAAAGGAAAACAATAGTTTATTGTTGTCTCTTGAGTAATCCCAGCCAGCGTCATATCATATTTTGCATATTTGCTTGCACCTCTTAGCTGTATCGATAGATTCATTTGAAATTCCACTTAAGCGGATAAACTATTTTTGTCTATTTACTTTACGAATTACGAATTACAAAGTCAAACAGCAGCTCGGCAAATCTTGGCAAACTTCGAAGTTGTCCGCACAAATGGAAACGGACTGCCACGTCGATTTGTCGAGACGGGGATAAGCTGTAATTAAATATAATCAATTCCACTTGACTCTTGTGCGCGACGCCGCATTTGATGTGCTCTCTAATCAGCTATTTATTTTGGCAAGTTCCCCTCCCCTTCCCTATCAGCTCACTCCCTCTCGCTCCCCCCGACGTTGTCTCTAATATATTATTAAAGCCCAGGCGGCTTGTCTACGAGGCGAACCTCAGTTCGTGTTTGTTTTCGTGGTGTATTGCTGTGTGTGTGTGTGTGTGTGTGAGTCGACTTAACTAGGTCAGGGGATTAACTTTGTTAATAATAAAACACGTAATATTGCTCCTGCAGCTGCCGTGAAGCAATTCCTTTGGCCCGAGCAGCAGCTGGCTTTAAAATTTCCGTTAAGCTTTGCGCGTTACTAAAGCAGCAGCCGGACATGAATGTGGGGCTGGGGGCGTGTGTGCCGGGTATTTGCGGGTCGCTCTGATTTCGCTGGCAAAGGCAGCAGTCAGCAGGAAGCAGACGCAGCGCAACGCAGAGTTTTCGACTCCTGCCGGAGAATCTTCTGAATTATTTATGACAATTAAGTTGTAATTTCATTTTATTGCCTTCAACAGAGCCAACATTTCACCGTCCGCGTATGCTTGCCACCTCGACGTGGCTGTCCGCCCCGCTCCAGCCGTCTGCCTGCCTGCCCCCTGCATCGAGTGCCTCGTTTGTCGCTTCGTGCAGGCAGGCAGCTCGGCTCCAAGAGCTTCAACTGCTCCCACTTCGACTCCGCTTGCTTTTCTTTGTTCTTTCGTCATTTCACGCAGCTGCGCAGCATCTCGCATGACCAGCACAGCTCGTACCCCCAGCTCCACTCGCTCTACTCTCCCCCACCCCCCTTCCCGTTCTCACTCTGCTCAAATGCCCATTCGGAGCCCCTTTCATTTTACTTTCGCCAAATGCCATCGTAAAGCGCAAAATGTATGTTCTTGCCCTTGATACCACGAAGCACTTTTTGTTAAGTTTCACTCGTCTCTCTGTGCGCCCCCCCCCCCCCCCCTTCTCTCTACCTCTTGCTCTTGTTTCCTTCGCTTTTCGCCTTTTTTGTGGCATACGCACTTTATTACTTATATATTCGCGTATATTCTCATATAATATGTTAGGTGTTCCCAGTCGCTCTGCACTCTCTACACTCAGCGAAATCACCGAGCACCTGCCCCGGCACTTCGTTGCGCTCCATTGACTTTTCCGCCAGACAAAGTTCATTTTGCGCAAAAAAAGCGAGAGCAAGAGACAGAAAGAGAGTGAGAGAGGGAATGGCAGAGAAAGTAATGTGAGTTATGCCTTCAGGAAATTGAAGAGTAAACTATACATTCCATATATTTTGGAAGTATTTTTCTTTCAACTGTATCTGGCTTGGTTTTCTTCTTGTTTCCGACCCAAAAAGTTTGCTTTACTCTACTGATCTTAATGGCTATTTGCCATATAAGCACTTTATATACGCTATGCCGTATAAATAATTTGGGTTATATGCCAGAAGAGTATTTATACTGATTTAATACTATTCAATATATTCAATGTAATATTCAATTTGAATCTGCTAAAGTTTTTCAATATTTTATACTATAATATTTTTTGCTGTGTTCATTTTTCTAGAAAGAAATTGAAATGAAATTCCCGCCAAATGTCATCAACAGTCCTGTTAACTCGAGAAAAAAAGTACTAGTTCGCCATCGTAAGCCCGTGAATTTTAAATTGAAAATTCACCTTACTTTTTGCCCACAGTAGTACATGATGAAGCTCTAATTTTCTATATCACTTTAAGCTCAATTAAACTGAAGCTTCTTTGGTTTAATTTTTTTCTGCTCCTGTGATATCAAGAATTTTCAATTTAATATATAGTATATATATATGTTTATCGCAATATTATTTAAATACTATATACTATATACGATAAAGCTCAAATTTTCTATATCGCTTTAAGCTCAATTAAACTGAAGCTTATTTGGTTAAATTTTTTTCTGCTACTGTGATATGAAGAATTTTCAATTTAATATATAGTATATATATATGTCTATCGCAATATTATTAAAGTACTAAATACGATAAAGCTCTAATTTTCTATATCGCTTTAAGCTCAATTAAACTGAAGCTTATTTGGTTTAATTTTTTTTTTTTCTGCGCTTGTGATATGACGGATTTTCAATTTAATATTATATATAGTATATATGTATATATGACTATAGCCACCGAATTTTCGGGTATTAGCTTCAAGTTCTTTTTTTATATGAAGTTGGCTAAGCTCGTTGCTATCTTAAGTGAAAATCTGTTTTGCCAACTTGCACACATTTCAATTTTGAGACGAGGCGAGAGCGAGCGGGATTAAAGGTGAAAGCATGCTGGAAAGAAAACGGAAAAGTGAAAAAAGTCGAGAAAAGGAAAGGCAATTGTGGCCTGCATGACTTGGCTGGGGCCCCACTAAGTATATCCTCATCAAACACCAGTCCGGCCCGTGCTCGGGCCGAGGCTATAGTATAGACCACATTTAATATTCCGGCTACGCCGTGGCGCACAGATGCTCCGAGATTTGCACGAACCCAGATCAATTATTTAGTAAATGAAGACGCCTGCGTTGCCCCCAGCTCGCTCCAACTTCTGCTGCTGCTTCTGCTTCTGCTTCTGCAGCTGCCTCCATCAGCGTCTCGGGCTTGTCACGTGGCTGCTTTGTGATTTCTCTTGATGTAGGAGTCGTGACAGCGCCAAGGTGGCCAAGGATGGAGGATGCAGGTAGAGCTGAAGGCAGCGCTGTAGGGCAGTTAGTACATGTACCAGACATTATTTAATAACACATTCTAGTTACAGTTACAGCCAGTGAAAGTTGTACGCGACTCACTAACCAAATTACTCAGTGTGCCACAGTGCACAGTGGGCAGAGTTGGCTAACATTTATCTCTACAGTCGGCAGGCCATGATGCGCATATGCGTATGCGGGAGAGGAGGATTGAAGATCACCTCGCCCTGTTCATTCTTGTAGTCCGCATAGGCGATCGCGTAGGCACACTTCATGCCCAGGGCGGCCTTCTGCCGGGCCGAGTAGAAGCTGGTGCAGCTGGCGCTGAGCAGCTGAAAGCCCTTGGCGCGACCCAGCTCCATGAGGGCAGTGGTGAGGCGAGTGCCAATCCCTCGGCCCCGTTGAGCGGCATCCACGCTGGTCACGTATGAGTAGAGTTTCTTGGCGACACCAAAGCGCTCGTAGAGATTGGCTGCCTGCTCGGCCAAACACTCCATTCGGATTACGCGTCCATAAATGTTCTGTTCCATTGTCTGGGCCTGCTGGCTGCGGCTCTCCACATCACTGGGGTACTCCGTAGAGGCCATTACCACGCCCACCATACGTCCGCCCGACATTGTATCGAATGCCACGAGGCAGGTACCCTGGCGTATGGCCGAAATGTCATAGGCCTTATCCTCGAAGCACTTGTGCGCCTCCTCCCCGGATGAGGCACAGAGCGGCTCCCCGCTGTAGAAATGATCGATCAGAAACTGCTTTACTTCCGGGTAGTCCTCTTCGATCATGGCACGGATCTGAATGCCATCGCCCGAACTGGTTTCCGTACACATGCTGACCGTGCCAAGCTCACTTCACAACTGAACAGCAGACTCACAGAGCAAGCTCAACTACCGAATTTTGCAAAAACTGATAAGGTAGCGCAAAAACTGTACTGCAAGCTTTCATAGATAACATTGTGAGATGCGAATAAAAAAAAATATATATATATATTTATGTTCGTATAGGTCACTGATCACAATCTAAGTTCTAAGTTGCGAAATGCGAATTTAGTAGCCGAAATGGCAAAATTGTGTTGCGTAACAAGTGCCCACTTGCACTTGGCTTCAGATAGCGAATTGCTCGCTTCCGCCCCACTGTGCACAGCAGCGGAGTCGAGTTAGCTGTGAATTCGTCCCGATTTAATAGGCCCACAGCTGTGCCCGTCCGTGTTGCCGTGTTGCAGCTGCCGCCGACTTCTGCTCGAGGGCCGGAGAAGCCATTGCACTGTCAAAAGTTTTTGACACGTACAACGACTAAACTTTTCAGCGGTGGGCACAACATAAATAAACACGCCCAACAGCGTTGGATCTGGGGTGGAGGCTGGTTGGGGCATGCATGCAGAGTAATACTGGTACTGGGAAGCTGGGGGCACCGGAACGTGACCAGCGGCCGAGCACTGAAAGAGAGAGCGAGCGCTGCTCACGTGGACCCATCGCTGGGGCCCAACGGCCCATCGTCGGCCTGTTTGTCCGATTTGTCCTTTGACGCTGCTGCCGCTCGTAAATTTTTCAACAAGTTTTTATTATGGTTGCGTGTCCTTGCCAGCAACAACAACAACAACAACAACAGCAGCAAATAAGTAAGGCAAGCTATAGGGGCGGGCGCACGCGACTTTCAGATACCATGTATTGTTTTGTTTGAGACGCTAAGAACAATACAAAAAAAAAATGTATATATAATTAATTTTTATTTTATATACTCAATGGAATTAATTAATTAAACGCGGGTTAAATTGATAAATAATAATCTTCAGCCTTAGACTGAATTTAAATCTAAATTATTAAAAAAAAAAATAGCTATATGAATTTTAACTTACAAAAAAATAATTTCAAAAAGACATAAACATAAATACATAACTAAATCGAGCTGCGGGCATTAGCATCAGTTATGCTGATATTAGAAAAGTACTGCTGTAATGTAGGCATAAATATATCACTATAGAGACTATTCAAATACACTTAATAAATTATATGAGAGCTTCAAGTCAAATTTTATGTCAGTCGTTCTAGTTATAGCACCAAGGATATACAAATTTTATATTTTATTTTTATTTTATTTTATTTTTACGTTTTCACAAAGCTAATATACCATTTCTACACACGTGTGCAATGAGTGCATGGTATAAAAAACAAAGCAGCAGCGTCACACACACTCACACACGCACATACACACCCGTTTCGGTGATTGCTTCGGGTTTTTTATTTATTTAATAAAATTCAGCAGGACGCCTGCCTGCAAATAATTTATGGCTCTGGAATTCGCACATTAATCCTGCGAAATGTTGCCAAATTATTGAGCTAATAAATATTTACCTTGCTCACTGGCCAGCCCCCTGTCACTCCCTCTCTCTCTGTTTTTGTGTGCACACCTGCAGCCTTGTCCTGCTTATGCGAAACTTTCAATCCCTGTTGGCTGAGCCGACACTAAGCCATAATTTTGATTTAGACCTCGAAAAGCTGCTCGAGATTCCTCGAGCGTGCATTTATCTTTGCTCTGCTCGCCTGTCGACACCAGGCAAGGGTTTTCGAGCGCCTCCCCTCTCAATCCATGTCCCCCCCTCATGCCTCACGGCGCTGCCATCAATCACCAAATGTGAATATGAATTTTGTATTTGGGCGCAATTTGACCTGGTGAAGATTTATGGGTGCATCGAGCAGGAATTATACATTTTCAATGGCCCAACGAGTCGTAATTGAATCCATTGAGTCGAATAGGTAAATTCTGCCATAATCAGTTTGTATTGCTATGTGTGTGTGTGTGTGTGTGTAAGACTGGCAGAGCTGCCACGCCCAGACCATTGTAACTGGCTCTGTTTTCACTCAGAGCCTGCTGCTATTTTTCACGGAATTCGAGTGATTCCCATAAATTCCACTGCCTGCTCTCGGTTGTGTCTATGCTCCAGTTTAATTCATTTGGAATTGGAATGCTCAAGGAATTGGAAATTTGAACAAAGTTCAGCTCTCAGTCCGACTGCAATCCATAGTATTATCTCTATTCGAGAAATATTTTAGTTTGAAATTTTAGTGCATTTTTGCAAATGAAATAAACAAAATTGCAAACAGAAAAAACAAATATGATAATCTGACGGAGGCATGAAAAAGGAAATTCGACTATTTTCAAATCTACTTCGAGCAAATGTTATCATATTATTGCGAGAGTAATTGTTATATACTCTTTCTGCAGATAAAAGACTTTGGCAGCTTGAAAATTTCCACAATTTATTAAAGAAAATAAATTTATGTTGGCACAGTACCTGTGCAGAGAGCAGAGATCAATAGAGAAAGAAACTGGAGTCTTTTAAAATCAACTTTAAATAAATGCGAATTTTTATCACATCATTGTGAGTGTATTATGGAGCCTGCCCACATCGAGCTACATCTGCTGCGGGTATTTGGGAAATTCAAAACTCGCACCGATAAACCGACAGACAGACCGAGCGACCCACCGACCTTTCGCCAATCGGCAATTGTGTGTATATTTGCGCTGCTGGCCCTGCTAAAATTGGCCACGGCTCGTAGCCGGGAGCCAGGAGCCAGCAATAGGGAGCCCATAGCCCGTAGCCTGGAGCCCGCAGTCTGCAGTCCGCAGAGTCCCGGCGCGAGAGAGAGAGACTCTAATTCAAATTTACAGTTGTGTCGAATCAAACAATTTGGTAAATTATTCAGCAGGGGACCATAAACCGAATTTTCGGCTGGTTTGCGGCCGAAACCACTGATGAATTTCGACGCGGCTGGCTGGCCCGTATTTTCCTCTACTTTCCTGTATATTCGTGCATTTTCCTGTCCATTCGTGTATTTTCGTCTTCTGCGGCGGACAATTTCGATGCGATGTGATGTGAGAGTGTTGAAAATGCAATTGATTTCATTGCGAAACCGGTCGGACTGCTGCCGCCGACTGTCGGTAAATACACCCACACCCCCCAAAGTGGAGAAAAAAAACACACACACACACACACACACACACACACAGAGTGACAGCCAGCGAGACGGACAGAGAGTTTTTGATATTTCCATTGGACTTTTCGGTTGTCGGCGGATAAGTTCACTGACCGACAAATTTCAATATGATTTCAATTTTCCACTAAATTGAACTGAGCACAAAAGATGAGAAAATTACGAGCGCAACTTTACGCTTAAATAAATTCGAATAAATAACTGTGCGACGCGGCGTCCCAACTGTTAATACTCCCCTCGCAGCAGCAGCCCCATGTCCACAGCTAACCCAGAGCTGAGCTGAGCTTCAGCTCGGTTCAGCCTAGTCTGTAAACTGAAGCTTGCAGCTTGCGGCGGCGGATGCCGGCCAAGATGAAAGTTAAAATATTCGTATATATTAATTTTGGTAGCCTGCGAAAAATGAAGGAAAAACATTGAAAAGCCATAAACCAAAGTTCGACGGAAAGTTCATCATCGTGAGTGCGGGCGGGTAGGCGGGTTAGCCGTAGAGGCGTGGCGTGCTGCAAGAACCACTACAAAACCTTCGCCATGCAGTGAAACAAACAGGCAGCCGCACTGACTGCTTGGCTAGACCTCAAGTTACCCTGTAAGCAAATTGTTATGTGATCGCTCTTTTGATCGAGAAGTTATAGCTATATGATATATATGATAAGATAGTATCAAAGTAAGCGGATTATAGTATCTTCTATCTTATTTTTTTACTCAGCATTACGTTTTTTGTAGCTTCGATTTTAAATGGTTATTGATCATACTCTACCCTGATCAAGAATATATAGCCTAATGCCAAAAATAAAGTGAATAAATGCTTTACTGCTTTGTGCATAACTCGACATATTTTTTGGTGCAAAAAAATCGTAATGGGTTCTATATTCTCAGACCTATCAGAATCACTTATCGACTGCAGTCTGAGATCAGGAAGCTATAGTAGCGCCAACTAGCGCCAAGGAAAATTAATTAAAATCGTTTTATGGTCTTATATAGTTATAAATATCTGCAGCGATAGTTCTAGTTACCCCCTTGTGCTCTGGCAATGGGTGCACGCTGAAAAAGCAGCTCAAACGCTTGCGACGGCACGTCAGAATCCGACAGATTCAGATACAGATACAAAGGCGGGCCAAAGACAGGCGTCGCTGTCGACGTCGCAGTTGACGCCGTTGCTGCAGTCCTAGAACTATAATGGTGTCACTAGTATGGGCTGTGTGTGTGGGTGTGTGTGAGTGTGCAGGGTAAGCACTTTCCGCTCAGTTTGCAAAATATGAAGTTTGCTTTTGAAAGTTTGCGGTTTTTGGGTTTCTTGCCGGCGCTGGCGCTGGCCCTGGCTCTGGGTATGGGTCTAGCTTTGGCTCTGGCTCTGTCTCGGGCTAAGGCGAAGCCGAACAATAAGAAAATGCCGAGAAATACATTAAGCCAACACAAAGAAGCATTTTTCAGCCAGCCAAGCAGGCCAGCTAAACATATGCAGGCTTTGTGATGGTGTGCTTGAGTGTATGTGTGTGTGTGTGTGTGTGTGTAAGAAGTGTGCTGAGCTGTTGCTGTTGCTGTTGCTAGTGCTGGTGCCTCTCAAGCCGACGTACTTACTCATAGCTCTTAGGATAACAAGGGATTTGTTTGGTCTCAACCCGATCCGAAACTTGCCTACACAGACGGGGAGCCCTTATTCTCTCTAATTCTCACTCTCTCTCTCTTTCTCTGCTTTCTCTAAGCCCTTCAACAGTTCGGCTCGTGTTGAGCCGTCACACATCCGCTTTCACATCCGCATCCGCATCCGCACTGGCCGCCCGCAAGTGTCAGTTAATGAATGTTTTGTCATAGAACTCGCATCTTTCACCCGAACCCGAAGCGAAGCTAAGCCAAAAACAGTTTACAGTTTGTGGGCGCCATCTGTGTGTGTGTGTGTGTGTTTGTGTGTGTGTGTGAGTGCTTTTTTGTGAATTTGGGTTACTTGCCGTTGTGTGCGTGCGCGTGTGTGTGTGTGTGTGTGTGTGTGGGAGCCATTACTCATCTCGAACGGGTGCTGTTAGAATTTCATGGATAAATGAACACAATTGATACCTTTTGTGTACTTTTAATCTAGTCAGAGCGCCCCCAGCACAGTCCCCAGCAAGAGACCCAGTGCCAGCGCCAGTCCTAGCCAGAAATCAGGCAAAGGCGAAATTCTATAAAGTCCTCTGCATTGAAAATTGCCAGCTGACAAAATAGAAAATCTTATCATGCATCAATTTTTATTTTCCTACGTTGGGAAAAACAAAAAAAAAACCTAGAGCAAAAATATTTTTAAAAGTTATGAAACCAGAAAGAAATGTTAGCTTCAGCGTGCTGCAGGTTTTATACACTACGATTCGTCTATATTATTATATATATTATTATATATATTTATTATAATATTATATATTATCATTATAGATAGTTTATATAATGTATAAAAATTAATATAAAAGTATACCTTCGCTATACTCTCGCCCATATACGAGGAATACAAATATATATAAAAGTAGCTAAACTATTGTATTGTATTATTAAATTATACGAGTTGGCAAATATTTTCAGCTTCTATAAATTTAAATTTTTTCTAATGCCAGTTATAGTATATAATTCACCAATTTCAGTGATTTTCGATTATGACAACTTTAAAAATTTTCATGCAAAAAAATATATATTTATTCTTAAAAGCAGAATGTATTTGTAAGTGTCATCAAGATACCAAATTTCCATACCCTACGCAAGGGTATATAAATAACGAAATTGTCGGGTTATGCAGCAGCCACAAAGTGCAGCCTCCGGCGCCCCCCTTTAGGCCCGCAATAATGGCTATGGGTTCGAGCGGCTTGTAGCTTAGGATCTCGAGAGCAGCCGCATTGATTTGCATCACAGACAGTGCATGCCTGCAAAACAGTAGAGTATATGGAATGTCTGTATTGTATGTGTATTATATAGTTTTACTATATACCTGTGCAGCTGCGTGGACCGTCAGCGAAACCCATAAAGAAGCCGCGCTCCTTGTACAACTTCGCCGCATTTGACTGCAGGAGGCGTTCGGGTAGAAAGGTGTAGGGATTGGAAAAGTAGCTTGCGTCCTTCATGAAGCAATACAATGGCGCAACGACCTTCAATCATGGTGAAGGGGGTAGGAATATGAAGAGTGTACGATTGGGAATGCTCAAAAAATGCTATGCAGAACCGGAAGCTTACACTCTATGCAAGCAACATGATAGGGAATCCTGTAAAGCTTGTCGAACTGTAGATGAAATTCGTTGGTTGGGATTATCCTGCGCTACTTTGCTTCCTGTTGCGAGTTTCTGGTACTCTGTGACTTAAAAAACATGTCAATTAGGTGAAAGGTTTAGGAAACTCATATACAATTTTTAAAAAAAATTTGGAGTGTTCTTACCAACATTGTTAGGCACTCAATCCTACCTTTTGCCTATACTCCGCATTCCCACTTGTTGCAAATATTATAATATGCTCGCATAGTTTAGTAAATTATTTTCTGAAATATTATTGAACTGCGCCAAATATTATATAATATAATCCAAAATGCGAAAAAAAATGACTGCAAATTATATGATGGCAATCGATAATAAACAGTAGGGACCCCACAATTTCCACAATTCCGCTGAAATTGTTTGAGAAAGTTTGCGGCGATTGTTAGCCGAACTAATTAAATGTGATTGCAGAGGCGCATTTGTTATAATTTTAAATTAATTTGAAATTGAATAAATAACACCAACCCAATTAAGCTGAGCGTGCGCACGCGCCGATTTACAAATTTATATATAATTCAATAATTTGTATCATCATTAAGCAAATAACAAAAAAAAAAAAAAAAATTAAAAACACACACAAAAAGAAGGCAAAACAAGCTCAAAGTGGCGGCCTGGGGGTCTGTGCCTCTTTTGTTGTTGACGTTGTTTCCACTTTTTTTTTATTATTGAATAATCGAGTTATCAGTAACGAGTATTGAAATTTGTTTTTGCATACCACGCACATACATACATACATACATATAAAAATATATATCTACGCAGAAAACTGAATGGAACGTGTAAAAACCACAAAATGAAAAAATTGAAAAAAACCGAATGCCAGCAAAAAAGGGAGTGTGAAATATAATTAATTGTTTTATTGCCCACGCGAAAACGGAAAACTGAAAAAAAATAAAACAACAACAACAACAAATAATAATAATAATAATAACGCGAGCGTCGCGGAAAAGCCAACAAAGAAATCACGTTGTGTCAACTAGAACTATGTGCGATCTTATCAATATAAAAATCCAGCTCATTGTAGAGTGAGTAAAATGTGTCTTCCCCTCTTCCTCTTCCCCCTCTCTGTAGCTAGTGTGAAGTCGCCATGAATGTGAATACGTATTCGCGTACGAGTATGAATAGCAATGCGAGTGCGAATATGAATAGGAATATGAATATGAACCACGAACAGAAGCAGAAGCCTGTGCGAGTATTGACCAGTCTAAAGAGCCACATTCGCAACGCATTGGCCAACGCTATCGACGCTATCGATAACAATAAATATGAAAATTCCAAAAATGCAAATTGCCAAATCTGAGGGCGCGCAATAAAATCGGCCATAAAGAACATCAAATCAACAGCAGACGCTAACCAACGATAATATTGGCCAGGACAAGAGCACAAACAGCAGGCAAAGCAGCAACAACAGCAACAACAAGGACAACAACAACAAGAAAAACTGCAACAACAACAACTGCGACAACAACAGCAGCGAGAGCTACTTTGGCCGCTGGCAATGGCCGCACCAGAGCCCAATCCCGCACAGCATCTGCAATGGCAGCCCCCACTCCGCGTCCAGCCAGCGCCCCGGACCGGGCCCCAGCAGCCCCGCAGATGTCGGCACGTGCAGTACGCGAGCTCCTGGAGCAGAGTCGCCTGGCTGCTGGCTGTTGTGTGCCTGCTGACGCGGCCCGTCATGCCGGAAGTTATTTATCGAGTTGATCCTTTGGGTAAATGTTTTGTTTTATTTTTCCCTTTTTCGCATTTCAGCTACAGCTACAGCTACAGCTACACAGGCAGAGCTAGCGCCAGAGCCAGAGCCAGAGCCAGAGCCACAGTTACATGTAGAAATCGCGTTGCTTTTGCGTTTTATCTGCAGCAATAACCGTCCCAGGGGTGGCTGCTAAGGGAGACGGGGGGAATGGGGCTGCTGTACCGCTTTTTAGCTAATGCAGACGCCGTACCCACAGCTGCCTTGCCTGGCAACAACAATGATGACGACAACAGAACAATTCGCATGCCACTTTGTCCGCTGCCAAATATATTGCTATAAATATCCCTATATATATATAAAGACATATAGACACACGTAGCTGTATATACATATATTTTATGTATAAATCATAATTAAGCTCAAATACAAACGCTCGACCTCGACTGTCCAGTTTCAGCTCCAGTTCCAGTTCCAGTTACCAGCTTCAGTCTGAGTGTCAGTCGCAGTCTCAGTATCTGACTCGGTGTCGGTGTCGGTGTCCGTTTCGGCGGACAAAGTTCCGCAAATGATCTGTAAGCGGGACCAAATATTTATGTTCGTCATTAATGATTAATAGGGCAGGCGAGGCAAACATTCATAAATTAAACCACATTAATTAACTGCCCGTCGCAGCAGTCGACGGTCTGATATTGTGGAGTGCTTTGCGAGTGCCGCCAATCTGCGAGCCATTGTCCCGAATCATGTTGAATCATGGCCAGGGGCCAGGGGCCACTTGCCGGACCATCATCATCAGCGCCTGCCCTGTCCTGCTCTGCCCTTTTCTAATCGAATAATTCACATCCACTACATACAAATCGTTGTATTAGTCTGACCCGAAAAGTTCTTAACTAGATTTCGTAACATTTCCGTTGCACTCTTTTGCATACTTATATAGTATATAGTATATGTGTATATAAAAATCGTATGTATCAGCTAGATTGAAGGTCATGCAGAGAACAGAGATTTATTTCAGCCCACACTGCTTTCAGCAGCATTCCATATTGGCCAAGTTTGTCGACAGCTTGAGAATTGTGAGCGCAAATTAATGGCCAAACAATGTTGAAGGAAATAGAAAAATATATGGCAATTTGATTTAATTAATTTTGATCAGCAACTGGAGGACTTGAAAAAAAAATATCAAACATCAAACTATTTAAAATTAGATTAAATTAATAAATTAATTAATAATTAATAAATTAATATTTCACAGATTTTTTCAAATTTCTTATGTAAGTTTTCTACTTTTTTAGTCGCTATCAAGCGCTAACCCCGCTTGTAGCTCAACTAAGCTAGCGAGAACTGAACTCGCTTCAGACGGCATTCAAATTTAAGTTTTAGAATTATGCATTATATGCTCAAAATTAAGCGTCTGCCGCCGATGGGAATTTTAAGCGTTTTCAACATTTATTTTGCCACTGAGCTTGCAAATAAGTTTTCTAGTTTCGCAAAGTTCTAATTAACTTCGAGAAAAAAGCGCACATTATGCCGCAAAATATTTATGACTATTGACGCGAAAGTTCGCAGCGCGCTCTTTCTTTCTCTCTCTCTCTCTCTCTCTCTCTCTCTCTTATACGCTGCTCTTGTATAAGAGAAACTTGAGCACTAGCAACCAGTGTTGCAAAAGCAGCTTATAGCCGGCAGAGCATCGATAAATCTGTGCTTTTAATATCTAACTTTAAATGGTTTTCTTGTTCAGTAAACAATGGAAAAAAGGTATATTCGCTTTGTGGAAATGTATGTGCAGAAAGAGGCTTAACAGATTATTTAAAGTACATGGGTCTATTTTTTCTATGCCGTATTAATAAAGTTCTGTTCGTCTGTCTGTTCGTAGACCTCTCCATCTGCCTGTCCGTTTGCTTGTCCGTTTTACTGACTTTACGCGTAGTACTTAAAAACTACAGTTTCTAGAGACACCAAATTTTGTATACCTGATGTAAAAAAAGTTTACTTGATTTTGAATGCGTATTGACTATTTTTTTAATTTTTAATGATGATAGAATAAACACATACAGAGTAGTAGTTTAATATCGCATAATAGCGCACTCAACTATAACTTTTTTTTTTTTTTAAGCTGTCCAGCTATTTGTAACATCGCAATAGCTGGCAAAACTGCTAGCAACATGCGAGGTTGCCATGCCATGTGTGCGACATACGATCCTGATGATAATTAAATAATCTCTGTGCAAACTTTTCCCTTCAAGTACTTAACGGCTTGGGTCATTAATCTCAAGGCCGTGGCAAATGAACATGTTTTTTTCGCCTCCAACTTTTGGCCACACTGACAATTTATGGAGTTTGTCGCAAACTCTGTTTTGGCCACAAGTTTGCAGGCGAAAGTGCGCAGAGTAGGTCGAGGGCGGCGGAGGGAATTTTACTTGTGCGTCACACGAACCCCATAAATATTCAATTGCTGTGCTCGGTCTGTATACTCGCCCGGTTTTCCTATTTTTTTTTAATATTTCCAGATAGATAGATAACACGCACAAGGCTAGAAATCTGCTCCATATGGAGCTGCTGGCTAGGGTTGGGCTCAGCTCTAGGTTGGGCTTGCCGGAGTAGCTCGCGTTTTGCTACTGGCGCCTTGGGTCGCGTTGATAACGCCAAGAAAAGTTTCACGGCCTACGCGTGGAAGAGCGTCAGTGTGAGAGTGAGCGGGAGAGCGAGAGTGCGAGGGAGCGCCAGAGCGAGAGTCGCCTCGCATTAAGATGTGCTTTAATCTCCCATCTTTTTGTGCCTGGGGGCTGGAGCCGGAGCGTCGGGGAGTCGGAGAGTCGGGGACAGGGGGGGGGGGGTAGTGCTCGCTGTCCTTGTGCCTTTGTCATATACGATGCCTTTTAGTGTCTTGCATGAGCTGTAAAATTTAACTGGAGGCGACAGGGTGCTCAGCACTCGCACACGAGTCACTCTCGACTCTCATCGCAGGCTCCTCGCGCGCGCTTCTGCCAGAGTCTTCAGCTCTCTGGCCACAGTCTCACAACAAACAGAAATGCCGCAGGGTCGTTAATATTCTTGTTTTCTATTTTTCAAATGCCACGCACAGCATTAAAACGGGTATATACGCCTGCAGGTGCAGGGATTCCTAGAAATTTCTCGTATAGCTTAAAATAAAATTTTTAAAAATAAAGCTAAAAAATTCTAGAAATTTCTCGTAAATCTCAAATTTTTCAAAATAAAAGTAAAGCTAGAAATATAGGCAGAAAACTTTTAAATAATGCAGATTTTACAACCATTTATTTTTTCGAAAAAAAGTGTAGCATACCTTTTGGGGCAAGCGAGTGAAACTGTTTTAGGGTATTCTTAAGCTGTTGTCCGCCTTAACAGTGCTTTCTTCGCCCTCATAATATAATAACACTTGTGTTTACCCGGGCGACGGGATACGTTGTGCGAGGGGTGGGAGGGGGGTAGTGAGGGAGTAAGACACCGTCCGCCCAACTAAACAGCCAGGTAAATGCTTGCCAAAATTATGAAAAGTGAAAGAGTTATTATCATTTTATGTCGCATAAATTTGCATGAAACGTCCGCCTCGAGTGCCCCGCAGCTTTGGGCGCTTGTTTTCCCGTTCCCCCCTTCCCCCTCTGTTGTAACTGAGCCTAAAGACTCCAGGCGACTGCTGCTCTTGCTGTTCCTGCGGCTGGCGTCTCGTCGCGGTCGTAAAAGGATGCCTCGACCAGGATGCGCGCACGGCTCGTGATTTATGAAATAACTCGTATTCCGCGTGCACACACGTGTAATGCGTGCTTTGTAGCCCGTTAAGTGGGGGAGCAGGAAAATAACCAAGGGGGGGGGGGGAGTTTTCGGAGTGGCGCTGTCAGAAACATCTCTCTAATGGCCACAGCCAGCTCGCAATTACAATTATTAAGATGCTCGGAAAGAGGTTTCCGCACTTCTGAGTCGACATCTCAATCTCGTTGGAAATTGGCCAACTTTTCGCTAGTTCAAAGCATATGAGTTTGGCGAGCGCGCAGAAAGCGCTTAGAGTTGGGAGAGTTGCTTTCCACAGGCCCGCAGGCTGCAGCGTGGGTTGCTCTTAAAGTCTCTGCAGATTAAGAAAGCTTCCTCGGTTATTTTCGAAAATTTAAATACTCTTTTATTTTCATTTAGTTACTATATATACATTAATGTAAAAGGCATTCTCAGTAATTTTGTAAGTTTCAATAAATGAAAAATAATTTTCCACAAGACTTGGCAACAGCTTTTGTGGCCTGAAGTAAAAAAAAAAACTCGACTCGAAGATACTTGGTACCAACTTTCGCCTTAAAGCTCTGTAGATTAATAAAGCTTCTTGAGTTATTTTGTAATGTAATTTCCTCTAATTTTTTAGTTATTTATATATACTTTAAAATCGAAAACCAAACCAAAAATAAATGAGAATTTATTTTTTTACATTTTTTATATATTTTTGTATAAAATATAATTATACAAATTTCCCTAAACCTTGTCGGACCTGAAATACAAAATAATAAGCTCGACTAGAAGATACTCGATACCAATTTTCGCTTTTAAGCACTACCTTTATCAGTAGTTTAGCTAAGCTTCACGAGTAATTATCGAAAATTGACATTCATACGGTTTGGGCCCTGTTCTATATATAAATTATAATCCCTTACCCATTCTCATTCATTTGCAGTCTTCTATGCGTAACCCATAATCCCTAACACATTCAACCATTCAGTTTCAGTTAGTTTCCGCAAATATATAAGCCATAATCCACAATCCATTCACATTTAGTTCCAGTCGGTTGCTATATATAACCTATAATCCATTGGAATTAGAATTACGCTAAAGGTCGACAGCACCGCATTGTGGGGCCCCGCACGAGTTACGCGTAGTTACAATATTGACAATGGACAATTTAATTTCACACGTTTCAGACACGCTCGGGATCGCTCGTTCGAGTTGTTTTCAATGTTGGCATTTCACGCCGAAAAATGGCTTTCAATAATAGAAATATTCTCTACAACTACGCGTGTGTGCTTGTGTGTGTTTGTGTGTGTGAGTGTGTGCACACGTACATGCCGTAGACACACTTATTGCTCGCTCCAGTTCGCGCTTTATAGCACACATCGGCGTGGAGCTGCTGGCAGCTATTGTAAGGCATTTGTTTTGTAGTGTAAACACTCACTCATGCATATACACACCCACACACGCGCACACACAAACACACACTAGCACACACGTAAACAATTTGGGTAATGAAGTCAGTGGCTCAGCTCTGAGAACGCCCCATCAGCGTTGTCGCCTCTAAAGTGGATAAGAGAAATGTACAATAAACAGAAACAAATGGCAGACAATTTTGTTGTTGCTTTTTCTGTTTTTTTTTTTTTTTGTTTTTTTTATTTATTTTGTTGCTGTTTTTTTTTTTTTTTGCCTGCCGAGCGAAACGAAAAATGCTCGGAAATAATTTCACATGAAATTGAATGTCTGAGTTTGCTTAGGTGTCAAGTGTCAGTTGAGTTGAAGACCGAACGATTGCATAATGGAAATTCAATTTACTTTACTTCAAGACTATTTCTCCGTCAGACAAAGACAAGCTCCCGCCCTCCTTCTCCTACACACACAAACGCACACACACACACATACACGAGTCCCAGAAGCGCCAGTTCACTTTGCACCTGCCACGCAGGGAACGTTTTCGAGTGCAATTTAACTGAAATAATAAATACAATTAATATCTATTTACGTGCTGCAGCCAATGTTGAAACGAAATAAAAGAATAAAACCAATTTGCGACATTGACATTTCGAATGAAACATTTTTTGTGCTACCAATTCGCTCGCAATTTGTCGACTCTACAACAATTTAAATTCGTGCAGCTGATTTATTTTCAATTACGGCTCTTTTATTGCTGACATTTGGAGCAGACACCCCGGTTGTAATTGAAATGAATTGCATATCTAACTAGCCATCTAATAGAGGGTTCAAAGAAGCAGAAAAACACCATGTGTCTGACAACAGCAGGAGGAAATATAAGAATTATTTCAGTACAGTTGGAAATAAATCGAAAACGGAGACTAGCATAACAGTTGATGGCCAACATAACTTCTGATTCCTTTTCAATTAGTCCGCACAGTTCACTGCTGTCAATTTGAACACATATAAATATTTTATTTATTAGGCATAATAGAAGAATAAAAAACTTTTGTATACACTCGACTGATTGAAACACGAGCGAAGTCATGCTCTTGCTTTTTTTTTATGTTTTTTTTGTGATTTTACATGTGCATTAATTGTAGTTGCTAGAAATATTCGTATTATTTCAATCAAAGAAGGAAGAGATTGTATATTAAGTTAGTGCGAATTTATGCTGCTTGCATCAGCATCAATAGCCGAGTCCATTCAGCGGTGTCCGCTTGTCCGTTTGTCCGTCTGTCTGTGTTTACACACAGAACTCAGCTATTGTAAAAGCTAGGGATACCAAATTTGGCATGAAGCTTTGTATATAACACACGCAGAAGAAATTTATTTTAAATTTGAGATGCCACGCCCACAGCCTCCAAATAATGGCTAAAACGCATTATTGTCAATTCGTCGAATCTAAGTATTTAATATTAAGTATTTAATTTTTTAAGACTTTTACCGTTCAAAGTAAATGGTAAATGGTATCTTACTGTCGAGTGTAGCTTTCTTCACTTATTTTGATTTATTTTCAGTTCGACATCTCCGCCTATTCCTGACAATTTTCTTTTGCAATTGAATTTAATTGAAAAGGTAAAAGGCTTAAACACAGGCTTGGCAGTAGGAAAAATGTGAAAGCTGCAGTCAGCTCAAGTGCTGCAACAATTTTACTTCCCTTGAAATGTATTGCATATCAAAAGAAGAAACACATGATAAAGGCTACGGTTGTGCGCACACGACCGAGTTCTACCCGGTACAAAGTCTTACCTGCAATATATTTTTTTAAATTCAAATGCATTTCAAAGCAAATTTCTTTTTGCTGGTGCTTAAACTGGTAGAATACTTAAGTATATATGTATATATATATATGTCTATTTATATACTAAACTATAGCAGTCCACTCCATTATGCGGGCAACTCTTTGCGCCATAAAAAACGCTCACTTCTGCCGATATTTGTTAGATTACTTCGCTTTATTTTTATAGATTCCAACTCTGTGCACACTTTCGGTGCATAGTTGATTTGCCAGCTTCGCTTTCCACACACGGCGAGGGGCTGCTGCTGGTCTGTTTGCTCTGGCGTGCGTTCTACTTGTCGATTTTCCGACTTTTGCTTTGTCCGCCATTCGAACAAACACAGGGGGAGCACACACACGTACACACACACACATACCCATCGAGAAGAATATATGTATTAATGCAGCCCGATTTTTGGCGTTGTTTGCTTTCAGCTCTGCTGGCGGCCACCTTGCGGACGTACCAGCGTGCCGGATGCGATTCCGAACAGCTGTCACTCAGCTGTCCACGTGGCACTAGCATTTCCATCGAGTTGGCCCAGTACGGACGGGCGGGTGGTAAGTTCCCATTGTCACGTAGCCGGGAGGGCCGAGCGTTATCTCTAGATGTGGCAAGTGGCGAGTGCGAAGTGCACAGTGGAGTGGAGAGTGGAGTGTGGGAGCCTGCTGCGTGGCGGGCAGCTCGATTCGGGCTGCCAATATCGCAATTGATTGATTGTTGCCTAAAGTTTGTCCGTTACACGCGTCGATTGTACGCATTGTATTTTACTTATTCCTGTTTTGCCTGCCCCACCAACTCCATCCCTGCAGCATGCACACAAATGAGAGACGTGCACACACGCCCATATCAAGTATACGCAATGTACACACATACAGGACTACGAGATGGTCAGTCGAAGCGTTTGCATTCAGTGTCTACTTGGCATGCGGTACTCAACCTCCACTTGAGCTCGCTTCAGTCTCTCCATACACTCCACACGCTCTCCACTCTACACGGCAGTCTCTCCACACTCTGCACTCTGTGTCTCCACTTGAGCGGAGTACTTGGGGGAAAATGACAACGACACGTTCACCCGAAAAAATTGCCCTCTCGTCCACTTGAACAGATTTATCCGACCACAGCCTGTGTCCGCCCGTGGCGCAGGAGGACCTCACCACGACCGGAAGTGCTGGCGATGCTGTCATCCACAGCGGCACCGAAATCGAAGTCAAACCGCCGGAAACGTGTACCGTAAGCGGATTACAGGTAAGCTGAATCAGTATAATTGCAATTCCATCATCGTCGCACTCATCATCGGGCGAAGCAGGCTCAGCCATGCTGAGCAGGCACACACACACAGTCACAGACATACATACACTTGTACACACATATGTACCAGGTAGTGATGGGTCGGGTTTATCCTTCCGCCGGCTGCAACTTTAGCTTCAGCTTCAGCTTGGGCTTGGGCTTACCTTTTCGTCTAAATGTGTTTTTCCCATTTTCCGCACGATTCCACAGCGTGCATTCAAAGACATTGACACACACACATCCACACACACACACACACACGTACAACTGTGGCCACCTACACATGTGTGAGTGGCTGGCAGTACAAATAAAAAATAAATCAGTGAAGTAGAACGATGCCATAAAAACAGCAATAATTCATAATGAAAATCGATTCGATTCACTTTGCCCCAGCCTCGAGTCGAGTCGAGTCAAGCATAAATCATGGAACATTTTTAGGGACTTACCCAGTCATAGCTTAAACCAATCCAATACACCATTTATAACTACTGCCACTGCATGAGTGAGTGTGAGTGTGTGTGTGTGTTTGCTGTGTGCTGCTCGGTGTGAGTGTAAGTCTGCAGTCAGACAGGCGCAATCGCTACACCAAATCTCCGCCATCATCACTCGAAAAATATGATTTTTCACAAATGTCCAACTGTGGTTTTCGCCCCATCTCTCCCTCCCCCCCGTCCACATTTATAATCGTTTTTCCGAGCTTGATCTGTACTTAAGATACTCAGATTACTTGTCTAAGTACAGCACTGAAAATCAGTTGATGGTTCGACTGTTAAATACCCTGTCTCCCAGCCTTAAATCTGTGTATCATAAGCGGCTTGTCGGCGGAGCAATGACCGACAGAGCGAGAGAGTTGTCTCGAGAGCTGAACTACTCGACTGGGTGAGGAGCCACTCAGACGGCCTAAGAAATCGATGCGACGGTTTTTCACCTCCCACTACCTTTGACTGTGAGTCCAGGCAGCTTTTCAAACATCTCTAAAAAAAAGAACTATGCAGACTAGTGATGGGCAGCCTTCGCTAGTCAGTGACATTTGTGATGATAATGAAAAATGATGAATATGACAATAAAAATAATTTTTATTGCAAAATTTGATAATAAAATAACATGTATGTTTTTTTAATATTAATATTATTTTTATATTATTATTATATTGAATATTATAATTATTATTATTATAATTATTATTGTTATTTTATTATTATTATTATTTTAATTATTATTATCATTATTATTACTATTATTTTAATTATCATTATTATTTTATTATTATTATTATTTTAATTATTATTATCATTATTATTACTATTATTATAATTATCATTATTATTTTATTATTATTATTATTTTAATTATTATTATCATTATTATTACTATTATTATAATTATCATTATTATTTTATTATTATTACTTTAATTATATTATTACTTTCAAAGTTAAAATAATAATAATAATAATAATAATTTTAAAAGCTATCATAAGCAACTATCGAGATCTGTCGATAGTTCTACATCTCTAGGCTCATAGTTTGACTGTACGAAAACTTAATACACTAACTGTTAAGCATCCACTGCGAGTTTGTCGCAATTTGTCACATTTATGAGCTCGTTTGACCTTCGACCAGTTGTCCAGTCACAGCTGGCTCAGCTGAACCCGATGTAGTGGTTAATTTTTCACTGGCGCAGCTCCCTCGCAAGGGGCCTCTGATGAGGCTCGCCTGTCCTGATTGCGTTTCATTGAGCACATCAATTCGACGTAAGACTTTGACTATATGTGCGCGTGTGTGCCATACGCACCAGCATGACCGCAGAGGGAAGCGTGAGCGAGCGAGCGAGCGAGCTAGCGAGAGGAGTAAGCGAGATGGCCAGGCTTCATTTCCGGCGCTTCCTTAAAGCGGAACTGAATTGCGTACGGCCCCATGGCCGGCCCTTGACTTATGGGCACATCGCATTAAGGCCAGCTTACGCTTATGCCGGATCCAGAGTCTCGCTCTCTATCTCTCTCTCTCTATATGTGCGCTTCTCTCTCGCTCGCTCTGCCTGTTTGTCTGCATGTGCGACAGCTAAGCATACGGCAGAACGAGACTCGAAACGAGAGTAAACAAATTATTGTGGGACAGTCCAATCGATGGACGCGGGGGCAGATAAGAGCAGAGCAGCAAACCTCAAAATCCAATTACGGCATTTAGTCGTCTTTCTGTGTGTGCGTGTGTGTGTGTGTGTGTGTGTGTGCGGGAGGCACAGGATGTGGCGCGTGGAACTCCAACTAATTAATAACAAATTAAAACATTTGTCAGCTCCACAAAAATTACTCAACTTTTCTCCTTGGTAATCGCTGCTGACAGCTTTATTTATTAAAACAAGAGCGCACACACATGCACACACACAGGGCGATGTGTGTGTTGTTGTTTCTCATAAATTCGAAGAGTAAAGGTAGCCTAAAGTAACGTTGTTGGATACCCTAGAAAGTAGTCTAGATAGTTGTAGATAGACCAAAATATATTTTTGAGAAGGCTGCTAAGAATGAAGGGAATAAAAATTATATATTGTACATAAAAAAATATTAATATTATTAATATTAAATATTAATTATTATATTTCAGAATTATTATTCTTATTATTTAATTAACGATTGAGGAAAAAAATTTTATACATTCATGAAAAATAATAAAGTAATATTTTAGAATTATTATTGTTATTATTTTAAGTAATGATACTTATTTATATTTATAATATTAAACTTTCTTTCTTTTATTCGGATTACTGATTCATAAAATGAAAAAATAAACATTATTTATTATTTTATTATTGAGCCAAAAACATAGAATTCAACAATTTGTAGATACCCTAGAAAGTAGTATTAAACAGTACCAGTAGCATTTAAACACGCAAAATTCTTATTGAAAACCATACATTTTTAATCAGTATATACAAATGCAATTTTAATAATAAAAAAAAATTGTTTGCCAAAAATTCCACAATTTAACTGGAAAATACCGAAAAATAAACACATACATGTGCATACATAACGTACATACATGCATATCAATTATTATATATTATTTTATAATTCACTTTTCGCGTGTATTACGAAATCTGTTTGTTTGCTCCTGACGTCGCTGAAGTAGCTGTATGTTAATCCCTGCCAGGGGCAATTGTCAGATAATTAATTAAATTATAATTATTCAGCTATTCGCACTTGCCGTCAACTGAAGCTGTGGTTATAAATGCGTGTGTATATGTATGTATGTATTATAATATATGCAGCATTTCGCATGCATTATCTCGCATCTCTTAGCTGGAGTCTGGGAGCTGGAAGTTGCCTTCGCCTGCCTGTTAGGGCATATTAAATGCATTCATAGCTTTATCTGCTCGCCAGCCGGAGATTTACGACTCTCTCGCTCTTGGAGCGCTGGCGTGTGGCGCACTGCCAGCCAGCCGGAGACTGAGCCGGAGCTGCTGCTCCTTGCGCCGGGGCTGCCATCTGCCATGTGTGCCCAATATTCTATCAATGGCGCCCTCATCGAGCCTGCCCACATATGCCACATACACAGACACAGACACATACACACATCCACGTAGAGAGCGTAACATGTACCGACACTATATCTTCTGTACGTATCTTCTGTTTCCTTGCAGTACGCCCTGCTGCAGACCGTGGTGGATGCCTGCCAGAAGAAGCGCCACTGCAAGTTCGCAGCGAATTCCAAAACGCACACAGCCGGCGACCCCTGCTCGGGCATACGGAAATTCGTCGAGATTGCCTACAAATGCCGTCCATGTAAGTATGCCAGTTCCCTCCGGGCACCCCGCTCCCTCTCTCTCTCTCTCTCTCTCTCTCTCTGCACTCCTGCATCTCCTTGTGCTCCTCCTGCATCTTTGGCGCCTTTAGCAGGTCAGCCAAGCGGGATCTTTCGCTCCACACACACACACACGCACACGAACACACTCGCCTGCACTTAAAAGAAATATAATCGCCCAGGCATTCTGGTAGGGCCGCCAGGTCCTTGTTATTGTCCTTGCCGCTTTAACCATGATATATTCGCCCCGTACGCCCTATTCGCCTCATGCGCCTCGTGCGCCTCGTGCGCCTCGTGCGCCTTGCGGCAGCATAAATATTCGCCAGATGCAAAAGTGGCAAACATCAATTTAAGCTGCGACGCAAACAAAAATTGTTTTGACTAGAGAAACTGAAGCAGCAACATGCCACATGCAACGCAGCCAGCTGTGCGTCTTTGCGCAAACAATCGATAACACCATTTCTGGATAGTAAGTGACAGTAAACATTGCTTCGGAAATTGTAGATTGCTCAAATTGAAAGGCTGAAAGCATTTCGAAGGGGCTTATCGATAACACTATCAAACTTTATCTAGGAAATTGGAAATTGCAGGGGAAATTGCAAATGTAAAAGGCAAAGCTATAACAATCGATAAGCATATCGATAGTAAATACTGCAGGGAAAATTGCAAATGTAAAAGGCAAAGCTATAAAAATCGATAAGCATATCGATAGTAAATACTATAATTCTTTACTGCTTTTACTGGAGAAGCCTTAGCAATAAAATCATAAATAAACAATGTTAAATTCCGCTTAATTTTTAATATTAAATAAGGCAACACAATCGCTCGAAGAGAAATTATTTAAGAAATCAGAAAACTGAATAAATTAATCAATTAATAATTTTAAAAATATTTTTGAAATAAATCTATCGATTAAAAAAAAGAAAAACACAGCGAAAACTAAAATTAAATTCAAGATTTATGTACATCCATAGCTTACTTCGACACTATGCTGCAAAGTAGTCTGTAAAGGAATGCGATAGTACCCACTATCGATAGTAAAATCAAATGAGGCTATCGCAAACTCAATTACCTAAACTCAGCGAAAACTAAACTTAAATTCAATATTTATGTAAATCCATTGCTTACCTCTACCTAAAGCTACAAAGTAGTCTGTAAAAGAATGCGAATAGGTACTATCGATAGTAAAATCAAACGAGTCTATCGTAATCGCAATAAAGATAAAAGCAAACGGGCCAATAAAACACTCACTTAAATCGCAATACACAAAGATACATGCATATTTAATGTCTTCGCAAAGATTTTATGCGCTCCTCGCACAAACCTCGACTGCAACAGGACACGCACGAACATGCACGAGGCGAGAAGAGTCCGAGTCAGTGGAACAATTCAGATTGGGATGCTGATTAAATGGCAGAACGACACGAAACTCGAATATGAAGCAAAGCCAACTCAACTGACTGGGATAAAAAATAATTATTATTATGCCATCAGCGAGAACAACAATAATAACCAGTGGCATTCACAACACAAGGTGTTGCCTCAATACAGACAGTGGGGAGGGGGGAGGAGCGCCGGAAATGGGCATGGCCAGCATCTCTATTTTGCCAGTGTGGGCGTAAAAATAAAATTAATGAGAACTCAACTAGTTAGAACTTCCGGCGGGTGATAAGAGCAGTCGAGCTGGTGGGAGCGGGCGGCAGAGCTTCAGTTGGCTGAGTGCAGTGGCGGGCGGGACGGGTTGAGCCCCCGAGTGGTACTGGATTTAATTCAGCTAGAAGCATAATGAAAAATGCAGCTGCGCTTTTGCTTTTTGCGAACATTAAAAATAGTTGAATAAACTTTTTTGCTGAGTTATTTGCATAGTTTTGCTCGCTCTCTCTCTCTCTCTCTCTCTCTCTCTCTCTGTGTGCATTTTGTGCAGAGCTGTCGCTTTTCCAGTTTCCAGTTTTCCCCGCATCCGCTGCCATGACCCGAGTTCCGACAGGCCATGGCGATTGGGCTAATGGCACTCGATTATTTACGATCCGTCGAGCAATTCGTGTTTAATCGCAATCATCCGGCAAACAGAAGCCGATAAGCGAGCAGATGAAGCACCTAACCAGAGGTCGCAGGGCGTAGGGCGGAGGGCTGGAGTGCCACTGGCATGGGATTCACCTGCTTTCAGTTGCAGTCTGCTGATAGTCGAGCGTTCGAGTCGATAGTCGATAGTCGTTAAGCGAGTTCTTAATGCCCCCCACAGACAGTTGAGTTGCCATTTTTTTTTTTTTTTTTTTTTTTTTTTGTTGCCAATGTATTCCGACGTAGAGTTTTGCGCTCGCTCCGCTGAAGCTGCTCGAGCTGCTGCTGTGCATTCCGTGTAATTCTTTGGTAATTTGCGTCAGCCTTTTAGCCGTTTTCCCCAGAAATATTCTCGCTGCTTTCGCTTCCATTTCTGCTGTACTTTTTGTGACAAGTGACGCAGATGTTATCTTGTTAAAGAGCACACAAACAAACCAAAGCAGCAGCAGCAGCAGGAGTAGAAGCCGCACCATGGGCGAGAGACAAAAGAGGTGCACGGCATTCAAATTAGAAAAGGGAAATGCACAGCGGGTCGGAAAAGCCGCTAGACGTTTGTAGAAAGGGGAGACAGCAGGAAGAGGAAGCAGACTCCGGGCTGGGCTTGCCTAGCGAGTGCTCGAGGGGTTTACCGGCACCAACGGGCTGAGCGCTGAGGTAATATAATTAAGGAGAGCCTGGCGTTATTTTCTTTTTTTTTTTTTCTTCTTTTTTCTAAATTGTCTGTTATCTTTTGCTCATTATGGACACCAGCGACAAGTAATAAAACTGCAAAGTACGAGTGGAAAACGTTGAAAAATTATGGCCTGGTTATATGCGTGGGATGGCGCTGGCGAAACCCGTCGCTGCTCCTGCTGCCGCGACACGGCACGCTCGAGGCAGTGCATACAAGCCACAGCCGCTGGTTGGTGAGAGCTGAGAGATAGAGAGAGAGAGAGAGAGAGAGAAGGAGCAAATGCTGCTCCAGGCGGGAGTAGCAGAAGAAAGCTGAGGGGAATGAGCAACGGCAGGAATACTGGGATGTAGGGCCTGCCAGACGGCAAATTGTGGTCATAAAAATATGGCAATTTTCAACTTTTCTCACGTCTGCTCATAATAAAACGTGCACTCGCACTCAGAGTGGAGAGCGAGAAGGAATCACAGCAGCCCCCGAAACGTGCGGGTGTAAAAGACGAGGGGCTCGGGGGTCTGCGGTAAGGATGTTTTTCAGGGGCTGCTGCTTGGGTCGGCTCTGCAGTCAGAGTCAATGCCAAAGGGCCCGGGCCTGTAAACAGGCTATGCAAATATTTACCAAATTTATTAAAGTTCATCTCTGACCAAGTGCTCCCCGCACGCCCTCTCTCTCTCTCTATCTCTCTCTCTTTCTGTTGGTCTCTTGTGCTGTATATAAGCCACATTCACAGTGCTAAAGCAGCTATATACAAAGCAGCACTCAAAGGTGAAAGAACAGCAAAGAGAGCAGTCGCAAGTCATAATTGCTGCAGTCCCGCAGAAGGCTTCGAGTACCCCTCGAGCACCCCTCGCCGAGTGCTGAGTGTTGGGCTCGACTGTACTTTGACAATTGCCAGGCCACGTTTGGCCAACTTCCAGCAAGGCTGTCATTCTAATGCATATACATATCTCCATTTATATATATGTACATATGTACATATATCCATATATATACATAGCGCTGCCTGCCTGCATGTACAATAGAGGGCGCACATGTGCCGGGCCCCCCGCCGAGTTATTTGGCATACTGAGCGGAGCTCGGTAATTGGATATTGCGCATACTTTTTAAGGACACATATATTTAGCAGTAACTGCAGCTGTAACTGTAACTGCAGATCTAACTGTAGCTGTAACTGAAGTTGTCTGTTTCCGCTGCTGCATTTTTATGCCGGTTGAAAAAGGCCAAAAAAAATGATATATTTGCTATGTGCAAGTGATAGATGTTTGGCAAAAAGGATATAGAAATTATATAAGCCTGACTTCAAAATCTGCATTTTCCATTTATATACATATAAATACTATATACCTAAATACATTCATACAATCATATTGTAGATTGGTCTTTATACTAAATAAATAAATAAACTATTTTAAGTGGCTTTGAGTGGCGAGGTCTCGCAGCGACAAGCAGTTTTTGGTTGGTGACAGTAATGAACGGTATCTTATAGACGAGCACGCTCGCCTTCTACTTATATACATATATATACTCTATATATATTGCAGATTAGAAATTATACTAAAAAAAATAAAATGGTTTACAATAAAACTATTTTGAGTGGCTTTGAGTAGCGACGTCTCGCAGCCACAAGCAGTTTTCGTTGGTGGCAGTGATGAACGGTATCTTATAGCCGAGCACGCTCGTCTTCGATTTATATACATATATATACTTTAAATATTTTGCAGATTGGAAATTATACGAAATAAATAAATAAACTATTTTAAGTGACTTTAAGTAGCGGCGCAGCCACAAGCAGTTCTCGTTAATGACAGTGATGAACGGTATCTAATAGCCGAGCACGCTCGTCTTCGATTTATATACATATATATACTTTAAATATTTTGCAGATAGGAAATTATCTTAAATAAATAAATTATATTGAAAACTATTTTGAGTAGCTTTGATTAGTGACGTCTCGCAGCCACAAGCAGTTCTCGTTAGTGACAGTGATGAACGGTATCTAATAACCGCGTACGTTCGCCTGTAGCTTTCTGCACTTGTCATGCCCTTCACTTGGGAATTCAAGGGAAAGGCATGCGGTACTTTTCGTTCTTGAAATTATTACGACGCCTTTGGGCGGCTATGCGATTGACGGAATAATTTGGTTGCTCTGCACTGGATATATTTAATAAATACAAAATTTGATTCAAATTGCCCAAATACGCTTCAGTGGTGAATACGCACACACATACACACATCGTGCTGCACAAATGTTTGCAGACTTGCATATTTCATTGCAAAATACGAGCAAATTTGAATTGACAATCAATTTGTGTGGGGCAACAGCACGAACTGCTGCAATAATAAATATATATGTATATATATAATATATAAATATATAGAATATATTTATACAAGCGCCTATAAATCGAATATGTGTGTGTGTGTGTGTGTGTGTGGGAATATGCAAATTCAAATAAACACTCGCAGTACTCGCTTTTCATGGCAATTTAAAAATAAATGCTTATGGTGAATATGGTGAGTATTCACATGCAGTATTCACTATTCACTAGCCACACACACACACACACACACATACGCAACATAAATATGTGTATGCATATTTTATTTTGGCAAATTGTTTAAGTTGCCATTCGACTGACAAAATAATTTGTGTGACAACACGGCGTATGCGTTATTTATGCTTCCCAATTCGCACCGCCGCAGAATTCTCGTAAAAATGCCAGTGCAAAACAAGTGGAAAATACTGCAGTCGAGCGCACACGACTTCTAGATACTGTGACAAATTATTTTTTAATTTTTTTAATTTTTACATGACGAATTTAAGCTTAAATTTATTTTGGCCAAGTTTCTTAACTCTGTCAAGCTGCCTGCTGCCCATTAAATACAGCTGTACAGAGCTAATATACCACATTTTCCCTGAATGGCGAATGGTTTGTGAACACACACAGTTTAAGATATATATATGTATATGTGTATGTGTACATGATTTCGTTTGCTGTGTAACTGCTGAGCATTTACCCATGTTTATCCATGTTTTGCGCTGACCCTGCAGAATGCCAATGACCGCAATTAAGAGATATTTTCGAGATGACATTTTCGGGCGACCCCTCAATAAATGTTTCGCATCGTTCCAGACGAATTCCGCAGCAAGTTGGCCTGCGAGAACGACAACATGCCGCTGATGTGCAATCCCTACTCCCGCATCGCCATCTACAGCGCCTCGTTCGGGCACACGGAGCGGGAGAGCGTCCAGTGCGGCGGACAGGGCGGCCAGCCCGCCGGCAATGTGCTGATCAATCGCGACGACAGCGGCCAGCCAAGTGAGTAGTGCCTGAAGGGATAACCCATGACATTAGTTATATGGCTAAAGCTGCTTTTCGTCTCTCATACCTGCCAGCCTGCCTGGTGTCCTACGCCACGGAGACTGTGATGCAGATCTGCCATGGCCGGCGACGCTGCTCGGTGACCGCCGATGCGGGCACCTTTGGACGACCCTGCAAGACGGATGTGCGCATGTATCTGAAGGTCGTCTACACCTGCAGTAAGTAACTGACTCAAGCCTTATCTATAGTAGTTCTCTAGTTAAACAAGCTCTTCCCCCTGCCAGTTCCACGCAAGGTGCTCAAGGACCGCTATGAGACTGCCGCCGAGTCGGATGAGCCGCAGCAGACCGATCTCGACTTGGATCAGGATGAACTGTACGACGAGGATCAGTTCTACAAGGAATCAGAGGCCATACCGCCGGCACCCAAGATACAGGGTGCCAATGTGGGTCGCTCCTTCGACTTCGATGCGGGCAGCGTGGGCGGCGATGTGGAGGCAACGAGCACGCTGCTGCCACCGCTGCTCTCACGCAACGATGGCAAACTGGAAGGTAAGTGAAGTGGGGCATACCTCTGAGATTTGGGTTAGGTTAGCTGTCTACTTCCCAGTGGATATGCTGTCGGAGTGAAGTACAGTAAACATGCTAGAGCCGCGGTCTCGGCTCAGGTTCCCTTTACATTTATAATGCGATTTCACACGTCTGGCTCTCCTAATGGAGTTGCATGCATGAATTTCCTGAGGCCCATCCGTCTTCATTAGCCGCCCTGACGCCTGTGACGCATATGGGAGAGATTCTCGGAACTTAGCGTAGCGTAATGTCAAATCATGTCGCGTGCTGCTCTGATGGATGACAACTTTACTTTGTGCCCCTTCCCCATACCCTGCTCCACTTCGTACTTTCGCAGAGCGACTGCAGTCGGCGTGGGGTCTGTTAAGCCGCATACGCGAGTCGTTCGAGCATCAACTGGTGGCCACTACGGCGGAGGAGGAGGAGAAGGCGACAACTCTGGCCAATGAGCAGATTATCGCAACGACAACGGGCGATGACAACGAAGACGAGGCAATACCCGATAATGAGCAGGGCATTGGGTCGCAGCAGGGTAATGAGACCAACACGGAGCGGGAGCGGGAGGTCGACAACGATGGCGATGGCGATGGCGAGCCTGCTGGCAACTTCATCTATGTACGCAAGTGCCAGCTGCTCGACGATTGGGGGCCAATTGGTCTGAACTGCAGCGAGCAGGACATCGTCAGGGAACGTGTCCAAGTGGTTGGTTTCTTGGCAAATTGGCTGCACACCTATCTCTACATTCGAAGTGAGTTCCAGTGACGCCTAGTTCCACATCAAGCTTCCTCCCTGGCATGTCGTTTGGCTCGTTCAGTTAAGGCTTTCATGTGTAACTAATCGAAGTTTTGTACACACACACACACACACACACACAATCGCTCACACACACACACACACACACACACACACAACAGCAAACAACTTCAACCACAGCTATGTCACGTTTGCTAAAAAAGCAACCCAATGGGGGTAGTGTCTAGGACGCTGAGGAGTCGAGAGGTCCTAGGTCCTAGGTCGACGTCGTCGGCCCAGGCTGAGACTGTCATCAGCAGAGAACACAGACAAGTCTTGAGGGACTCCACAGGGGGGGGAGCCTAGGGAGTGGCTCAGTCTCGCTCTACACAAAGTTGCATGTGCTGCACGTTGTTGCATCGTTGTTGCCACATGCTCAACTTTTTGATTTCGTTTCACTCATACACAAAGTCGCCCGATTAAAACTTTGGCTGGCCCGGCGACTGACTGCCTGACTGCCTGACGAGCTGACGAGTTGACAGTCGAGCTGTAGCTGAAGCCCAAGATCAGCCATGTGTAAAACTCATCTCGAGCCACGGCAAGAAAACATTTACATTTTGCTCGGCTCGGCAGTTCGCCATGATTAAGTGCCATTTGCACTGTGAATTGCCCAATTTGCAGGAGCTGCAATCGAGCTTGATGCGTGCACAAATGTTTCCGTCTCTCTGTCGCGCAATGTCAATGCATTTGAAGCTTTCAAAGTGTTTTCAGATATTAAAAAAAAAATTTAAGTTTTTAATTTTACTACACATTTATAATAATATGGAGAAATGGATTTTTCCAGCTGTTGTAAAATAGTGTATTAAAAGAATTATTGCGCTTCGAACCACGTTATTCCCCACAACTTTAGGCCTAAAGTGTGATCTACTGAAACAATTTTCTTCATTAAAAAATTTGTATTACAAAAAATACTATTTTGTATGACTTACCTATACCTAAAATAAATTAACTGAAAGTCAAGATTACTACTTTGAGCAAGGTTAATTTGTTTGTAAAGTGTAAATTCTTAATTTAATTCAATTTCATCCCCTTCAAACTAGTCCGCCATCTTCCCGCGAATTTTAAATTGAAAATTCACCTTACTTTTTGCTCACATAGTATTATTTAAAAATGTGCCAAAGTTAAACTAGAGGTATTTTTGCAGCTCTTTTTTAATTTTGGCAACTTTTATTTAATTAATTTTTTATATAAAATATTTTTTTTAATAAATTTTTTTAAAAGAAATTATTGCAGGTTTTTTTCAGTAAGGTAGAAGTCATAGTTTCCTATCATTATCTTTAAAAGAAAAATAAATAAATACAAAAATCTGCAGTCTTGAAGTTTTTTGATGATATGTTGAGAAGCAGAGTTAAATAAAGATTGCCATTTTAAAGTCACCATTTTTCAAGTTACCCTTTTAAAATCGCCATTTTGTATACCAACTTAATTAATATACATTTTAACGCATAATAAAATCATGATCACATCCAGAAATCGCAACTGGAAGACTCTACATATGTCATTCTCAAACTTCGCTGTATCTAGCTATTTTCAATAAAATAATATGGTAATAATAAATAATAACTATATTGCTTTTATTTTGCTCCTTTCCATTTACAGAACACCAGGAACAGTTCTACCTGTATCTAATCATATCGGTGACAGCCGGCGTGCTGCTCTGCCTGACACTTGTCATCGGGCGCCTCACGCTGCAGCGTCGCGGCGGCCGCAAGAAGCGCAACTCCAGCAGCGCAGGCGGAGGCGTTGCTAAAGGCTATGGTGACACTCAACTCGATGGCGGAACAGCAGCAGGCGGCGGTGGAGCAGGAGGAGGCGGCGGTGCTGCTGCTGCAGGCCAGCAGCTGGCAACAGGTGAAACCCATCTGGGCGATTCCTTCGGCGACGACATCTCCGACATCGATGTCGACGTCGACCTCACGACACCCGTGCCGCTGTCCAGCCTGTCGTCGCGGAACGAGGTGAGTTCGCGTCTCGATTGCGATTGTTTGAAGTGGGGGCTTAAGTGCGGTAAGCCCAGCTAGCGTGAAGGTAATGGAGCTTGCCGGAGAGCGTAGAAGAGAGAGAGGTAAAGAGTTGAAAAGTTGTTTTTAAACTACGCTCAGAAGTTTTTCGCTCGAGTCGCACTCGTGCTCGGGAGTGGGAACTGTTTAGCAGGCAAGTAGCCCCACAGTGGCCGAGCAGAGCAATTACCACAGGCTTAACGGGCAGTAATTTAGTGAATCACCTTTCCAATCGCACAATGAGTGTGCTGCTGCGAGTGGTAGAACGCCTGGCAACGGCGGGCCGAGCATTACCTGTAGTCATTACCCGGGCTAAATAATCATTTCGAAATATGGAAATTTCATTGTTCTTGCTCGGGCCGACAATAGAGACAACGAGAGCGCATCAAAAGCGAGAGCCAAGCTGAAAGGAAATGAGAGGAAACTGGGCGCCAGCAGTGGAACTCCACTCTGCCTCTTGGTCCTACCCCGTAGCCCGTAGCTCTTTCTTCTGCGCAGAGCTATTAAGCCCATTTTAGGGCCAAACAAAAGCAACGAGTCCTTAAATCGCTGCCGCTGCCGCTGCCAACCTCAACCTCAACTCCTTCCTCTGCTGCTCTACGCCCTACTCCCTGCCCCTCGAGTACAAGCGTTGCTCCAAATGCTCGTTGCAACAGTTTTTGTGCTTTGTGCTGTTCTTGTTCATTTCACGGACCCTGAGCAGGTTGAGGAAGCGCACAACAACAACAACAGAAGCACTTCCATAGCAGGGCGCACAATGCCACACCCACTCAGACCAAAGCAGACCAAACTATAGCCACTATATATATATATATAGTCTGTGTGCTTGTGAGTGTGTACACGTGCGTTGTGTGCTCATACAGCATACAGGCAGAGCCGAGCGCAGCATCTGAGGGTCTGTTGGAACTCGCTGAAAGGTGGAAAATTAAAATAACTGCAACCGTTTCGGAGCGTTTTCGACCGAGCACCGAAGAAAACATCCTCACAAATGGGAGAAATGCTAAGGGCAAGTGTAAATGTTGAGATATCGAAACTGGTGAGCTGCTCTCTGATAGGTTTAAGCTGTAGAGAGCTTAGTTGGATGGTATAATCTGGAAGAGGGTAAGAAAAAAATAGGGGGAGGAAGAGGGAAATGTAATAAAATATTTCAAAATTTAGAGAAGAAGAATGGAGTGAGGAAAGATACAAAAATATAGTGAGATAAAGAAAAGCTTAGAAAGAGGCAGAATAGAAAGAAGAAAGAAAGTGAAGAAAAAAGAGGCAGGAGAGAAGAAAGCTAAAAAGCAGAAAATGGAGGAAGAGTGATAGAAATCGTTGTCGAGAAGAAGAGAAAAAAAGGAATAATAATTAAGATAAAAATAGAAAGAAAAAAAGGTGAAAAAGACTAAAGAAGAGTCTTCTTCACTATAATTCACTTTGTTGCGATAAAGAAAACATTATAGAGAAGAAAGAGAGAAAGTAAGCTGGCGAAGAAGAAAGTAGACGAGAAAAGAAACATATATGAAGAAGAGTTTCTTCACTATACTTCAATTTCTTGTGATGTAGATAAAAATTATAGAGAAGAAAGAGAGAAAGTAAGTTGAAGGGTGAAGAAGAAAGAAAAATAGAACACAAACGTAAGTGAAGAAGAGTAGAGAAGAGTCTTCCTTACAACATTTCACTTTGTTGCGATAAAGAAAGCAAAATAGAGAAGAAAGCGAGAAAGTAAGCTGAAGGGTGCATAAAAAAAGGGAAGAAAAAATAAAAACAACAACAGATAGAATTAAAAGTAAAGAGATAAAAGAAGGACAGCGAAAACTAAAGAGAGAAATGAAGGTAAAAAAATTAAAGAGACAAAGGGGCAGACAACAAATAAAGAGACAGAAGAAGATAAAACGTGCTGAAGATTACAATCAAAATGTATGCAATACTTGGCAGAGATTCTGTAGGACCCTTGGAAAGGGCATCGTCGCGAAGGCTCTGCGCAAATCTCGCGATAATTTAAAATACAACATTTATTATGGAACACCCAAGGCTGTATGGATGGCAAGGTAGCGTAGGTAGGTAGGGAGGCAGGCAGCGTCACAGAGCGGGCAGATTCTCCGTTTGCCGGAAACGTCATTTCCAATAACAAGGATGAACGAACGCATGCTTAACTCTTTGCTTTACGCTCTTTTCTCTGCTGCTTTTCTGCTCTTTTCATGTTCTTTATCACCGTCACCACCGTCACCCACCCGAATGTCAACATCGTCGACAACGTCTGCATCTGCTTTTGCTTGCGCCTCTTTTCTGTTGGGCCTGGGCCAACAAACAAAAGACCTACATGACATACGCCCCGACGCCCAACTGTAACTACGGCGGTTTACCGGGCTCCGGCACTGGCCCAGTACCCGGTCCCGGCCCCGGCCCCATGTCGGCGCAGTTGCACCACCCCTCGTCGACGGCAACGAGCGTGCTGATGGCGCCACCTGCGCAGGGCAACATTTACACCAGCATGACCGGGCATCCGGCCGTGAGCGGAGCGATGACTATTGGTAAGCACTGTGCCGGATTACTTAATTATTTATTATTGCAACGCGGCCGCTCGCCCTGACCCAGTTTAAAAGATAATCCCGTTAAGAAAACGTTGAAATGAATACGATAAGAAGACCCTGAAATGAATACGATATGTGATTCGCGAAATGCCAACGATTTACGATAAATCATGCAAAAATCAAGCATTAATCGTATTTAAATTGATGCTAAATTTTGCACAGATTTTCTAGGTCATATATTTTCAAAGAGTATCATCGCGATTGCTCTATAATTAATAATATATTTATTTTAGTAATAATATATCTCTTTACAATATCGTTAAAATGAATACGATATTTAAATGATACAAAAATCATGCATTAATCGCATTAAAATTAGTGCTATTTTTAGCAGAGATTTTTCAGGGCATATATGTTCAAAGAGTATTATCGCGAATACTCTATAATTTGTAATTTCTTTGTTTTTAGTTTTTATATTTCCTTTAGACATCGTTGAGATGAAAGCGATATTTAAATAATGAAAAAGGCATACATTTATCGCACTAAAATTAGTGCTTTATTTAGGAGAGATTTTGCATATATATTTAAGGAGTATCATTGCGCTTAATAATATCGTATATCATTTATTGAAACGCTCTTCCGTTGCATGCCCCAATTTAAAAGATAATCCTAAAATTAATATGATATTTGATTCGCGAAATGCCAATGACAAAATGCTATTAAAATTAACGGAGATTTTTTTGGGCCATTATTATTTATAGTAAAAAACTTTTAATACGAGAAATCGCATTAAAATTAGTGCTATAGTGTTTCTCCAGGGCAATTAAAATGGTAATCCGATATATCATACAAAAATCATGCATTAAAATTAGCTAAAGTTTTAGGCAATTATTAATAAATTTATAATAAAATATTTGTATTACTCGTAAGCTCTGAAATGAATACTTTATATAAATGCACGAACTTAAATCTCTCATATATATATACATACATACATATATCGTGCATTAATCGTTTCATTTTCGCCAGGTCCACACATGCTTGGGCCCTCAAGCCTGAGCGGCGTGCCGCCGGCGTACATAAGTGGCACCATCATGGTGCCGGGGCATCAGCACACACACGCGGGTACACTCCGGCGGACGCTGATACCGACCAGCATGGGCCTAATGAGCTCTCCCTCGCCGCCGCCCCTGGGTCTGGGCGTGGGACACGGACACGGACACGCACTGGGAGCCGGAGTGGGAATGGGAGTGGGAACCGGAACTGGAAGCGGCATGGGCAGCAGCATGCCACCGCACTCACTGGCAGCGGCCTCCAGTGGCAGCGGCGTCTATTATGACAGCACGATGCCACGCAATTTGGCCCGCGGGCTGTCGACGGAGGGCAGCGCACAGTACTTCTACGGATGACACTCGCTCAACCGCAAGGCGTCGCTGCCGATGGCGATTGCGGTGCGGCCGCAGCCGCATCTGAACTTCAACATGCTGCCGCTGTCGGCCACCATGGGCCTGGCCGAGTCTGGGTCCGCCGGCAGCCGTGCGGGAACTCCCACCAATGGTAACGCCAAGTCGGACATACCGGCGATCACAGTGACGGCCTCGCCAGGACCCGCCGCCATGCTGCACGCGCTGAAGCCGGTCGGCGAGACGCGCTCGACGACGACGACGACCACGCCCACCGCTGCTGGTGCCGGTCCCGGTGCCGGTGCCGGTGCCGGCATGTCCATGTCTGGACGTAGCCAATGTTTCTAGGGGCCGGGCGCGGCGATCGTTTGCAAGCGACTCTCCTGCGAGGAGGCGAGACAGCAGTGTGAGGACCTCTTCTACTTGTAAATACGTTCCACTAGGTTCCACATGTCGCGTCCGTCGCTTTATCTAATCAAGCTAGCAAAATTTCAAGTCGAATCTCACATATACATACATATTTCTATGGTTAATTATAAACGCAGACTAGAGGCTACCCTGTAATCATAACCAAATCGATTTCCAAGTTGAAGCGAGCATATATATTATATTATATATGTGTACTTAGTATCAATTTTAACAGCAGTTGGTATTTTTAGTATATAATACGGTTTATACGGTACTCATATTTCATGAATTTCTAGTCTTAAGCCAGCGAAGTTTACATTAAAATACTACGACCTATGTACTTATTATATATCGTGGGTAGGGCCAGCGGGAGCACAACTTGAGAGTTTTATTTGCCTTAAAAGCCAACAAAATGGCGCCACTTATTAAACATTACTGAAAGTTTGTATATCTAATAAACCAAAAAAACAAAAAAAAAAAAAAAAAATGCTAAAATTAACCGACGTTACGATTTAGGAACGAGAATATAAATCAAAAATCAAAAGAAACCCCGATGAAGTCTTCATACGTAGATCAATCGGAGCAGTAATATGCAAGCATTTTAATGGAATCTAGAATGGAGTACAAGCCAAATACAAAAATACCCTGTATGTGAGCCAGAGCAGCGAGAAGGAATAATATTCACTCTGGAGCATACACTCGTATTGAATACCTGTAAGCAGAGAATAAATTGAAACAATTGTAAGCATTATATATAGATGTTAAAAAAAAAAAAACAGACCCACTTTAAGTTTGAAATCCTGCGAATCTTGTGTTACTTTGGCTCTAGTAAGTATCTCTGAGGCGAGCAGGTTTCAAAGATCCAGTGCAGTTCTCTATCAATTATGGAATACCTATCAACGTTATATATATACATATACTCGTTCATAAGCAAATCAAAGTGAGTAGTCAAGAAGCCTTTAGAAGTTGTTAAACGGGCGCAGGGCACACTGCCTCTGCCTCCCGTCGCAGTCCAAAACCGAAATCCAATCGAGTAACTGTTTCATTTCACCTTCGATAATATCAATCGATGCCAATTTTTGTAATATACAAAAAAATAAGTGAGCTCGCAGTGTTGGCTGCCAGAGCAAATATTGTTTAATTAATTAAACGGATTCAATCGAAAAACAAACAGAAGCCAAACCGAAATGCAAACGCAACCAATTTGTTACATTTTGTTATTCAATATTTATAATTTCGGGATTAAATCATGAAACAGGGTAATAAACGAATATACGTATTATCATTGAATCGACTTGCTTTTGTTCTTACTCTGGCAAGTGAACGGATGAGGAGTGGCAAAAAGGTAAAGTTCTAGCTCCGATTGAGACAGCAAACTTTCCGTTTTTGCATGTACTCAAAGACGATTACAACCGTTGCCTTGAGCTTTATTGCAGTCAAAAAGCGGATTTTCACCCGGAACTGATGGAAGAAAAGGGGGGAAAATCACTAGTTGTACCGCATTGACAGTAAAAATAGGGCGTATAAGCTTTGTGCAAATGTATTTTGCAGTTGGTAGAAGGCTAGGTAAATTTTATATATATATTCCTTATGTCTGACTCTCTATTTGACCAACAATTCGTCTGTCTATATGAACGCAGAGGATTAAATTTCTATAGCTGAGTAAAGGGCAACTAATAGTCGAGTATATGCCAAAGCTTTATTTATTTATCTATATGCACGCAAAGGATTAAATTTCTCAAGCTGGATCATGGGTATCTAATAGTCGAATATGCTATACCAAAGCTCCCTATATTTATCTTCCTGAACACAGAGGATTCAATGTCTCGTTCTGAGTCACAGGTATCTAATAGTCGAGTATATGCTCGATCAAAACTCTCTTTTTTTTTCTATATGCACGCAGTGGATTAAATTTCTGAAGCTGGATCATGGGTATCTAATAGTCGAGTATGCTATACCAAGCTCCCTTTATTTACCTTCATGAACACAGAGTATTTAATTTCTCGTTCAGGGTCACAGGTATCTAATAGTCGAGTATATGCTCGAGCAAAGCTTTTTTTATTTTTCTATATGAACGCAGAGAATTCAGTGCTTCCAGCTGGATAAAGGGCATCTAACAGTCGAGTATGTGGTAATCCCTAGTTTTCTTTACTTGTTTTGCTCACTTACTCACTTATGCTCAAGTGTGAGAGAGAGAGTGAGAGTGAGAGAGAGCGAAAACAGATATAATCCACGTTCTGTCGTAATTGTGTTAAGATTTCTGCTCGTTTCGCTTCTTTGTCTGAGAGCGACTGCAAAGTCTAATGGACTGCAATTGATTACGTCTGTCAATAATGATGAAGCAGCTCGTACAAACAATATGAATAGCTGGAGTGAGTGCCGAGTGACTGCTCTCGTTATGAAAATGTATTCACGACCAGAATTTCGTTGGCCAGAAGCAGCAGCCCGATCCGGGCCACCCTCTGGCAATGAGTTGTTAATGGCGCTGCTGTGGCCCAAGTGGGCACCTCCGTTGGCAAGTACATCGCAGGGAGCAAGTAGATGTGCCAGAGGAGTGTGGGGAGGCAGGGTGAGAAATAGCAGAGGGAACTGCTCCATTGGCACCGCCAGCAGTGGGCTAATTATGATAAGTGGCTGCAAGTAGTAGTTGTCGCTGACAGAGCCAGCAACTTGGACTTGAGCGCCAGGAGGACGACGACGACGACGACCACACCGGTGTCGGGGCCTCGATTCCAGAAGCTGGCAGTAGCTAGAAAATACTATGCCGGAGTCGGGCCAGAGTCGGGCGTCCGGATGCGACAACAAAAACAAAAGTTTTTCAATTAAAAACCTTAAATAGCCACAAGCACTTGGCAATAAATTCGCACTGCAAACGAATGCGGAACAATATTAGACTTAATGAAAGGCGGCCAGATAATAAAGCAAAATTGGAAAAATATATATACGTGTACTCGTAAATCTGTAAAGATTCCATGCACACACAGGGAGTGCGAAATAGAAAGAGAGAGAGAGAGAGCGAAAGCGAGAGAGTTACTGAGCGCTAGAAATATACTGCATTGAATTGGAAATACGATCCACATAAATTTGGAAAGAGTATACCGCAGCAGTACAGTGCGTGTGCTATGTATGCGCATACTTATCGATCCCTTGAGTTGTGACCACTCCGGCAGCTGGGCGTATGCTGCGCTTGTACTAAAATTAAACGAATTCGCTGTTTAAATGCTACCAAAACCATAAAACATTGTTAAAATAGCCAGCACCCACAGTAGCAGTAGCAACGGCAGCAACAAGAGCAGATAAATGCACATACATACATACATACATAATAAACAAGCAGCAAAAGGTACAGGTACGACTATTAAATACCGTTCATACAATTTTTTCATTCTAAAGCCAATGAAGAAATTAGCTTGATGCCAAAAGTGCTGAGTTCTCGCCTACTAAAATGCATCCAACATTTTAATATTATATTTTATATCATATTTAATATTTTATAGCATATTTTATATTTTTTAGAACTGCACAAACCCGGCATATCATTTCTGTGGAGCATTCGCCACAACAGGCAGACTTTTTGACCTTTCCGGCAGCACAAACTCTTCGAGGAGTTACCATTTATGGCTGGTAGATACCACATTCACTACTGACTCAGCACAGCATTCCGCTTGATTGAGTTGCTTACACCCCAGTTGACCAATTTGTTGTGTATAGGGTATAGAAAACAGGGAAAATTCGCGGCCACGCTCCTGCATATATGTATGCTGTACGTACACGAATACATACATACATTTACATACCCTGCTGGACACACACTGTGCTGAGGGTGTTGGGTGTTGGGGGTAAGGTGGCACACACAGCACCACCCATTGGCTATTTCCAATGCTTTTCCGAATTGTTTTTCGTTCCGTTAAATCAGAAAAATGGCGGAAAAAACAGTTAAAGCACTTGGGTTTTTAAGTTGGTGTTTCGATTCAATACACATGCGAATATCTACGGGTATTATTAAAAATATCTGTATTTATGTGTTTATTCACGAACTCACGAGCATATAAACCGAATGCGCATTCAACGTAGTGCACTCAAGGTACTCGGCAATGAGATACCCTTCAGCCAGTTGCTCTTATGGACTGCTGTACTTTTTGTTGGCAGTTTTTGTAGCTACAATATATTTGTATGGTTACAGTAGACTTTTATTTCGTCTACGATATTTTATTTTATTTAATTTTTTTATTTTATTTATTTTTATTTAATTTTATTTGAAGCTTTTTATCTACCAGCTACATTTTTTTACACGAGCTTTTTTTCGCAGCTGCTAACTAAGTTAGATCGAAACTTAGTCGTGCATATTTTTAGTGTCTAAGAACATTTTACCACCAGGCGCACAGAAGTAGCCGCACGCATACAGCCACAGAAAGGGAAAGAACCATAGATTGCAGTTTTGTTTTGATCTGCCTGCCTCTTCCACTCTCAGTCTTCCTCTCTCTCTCTCTCTCTCACTCTCTTGCAAATCTGCTGGCTTCCTGATCTGCATTTACAGCTCCATTTTAATTTTGTTTTGATCAAGCTTCGCTTCAATATCCTCTCTCGCTCTTCCTCTCTCAAATTGTCACGTGCTGCTGTCATTGTTTTGTTTGTTTTTGTTTTGATCGTTAAACTGATCAATTACGTAACACTTTCACACTTTCCTCTCTCTCTCTCTCTTTGACACTACTGTTCACAGCTGCCTGCTAATATTTATGAGTGCCTAATATAAGTCTGTACTTAGTGTATGACACCACCACGCACTGAGCTTGCTTTGATCGAGCACTTTGTCGCTCTCACTCCTCGCACTTGCTCTCTTACATCGTATCACTCCTGACGCTTGCTTGCGGCCTTCTGATTTTTCCGTGCGCCTAGTATGTTCTGCTTTGATTTACTCAGACTGTTTTGATCGAACTTAGCTTTCAACTCTCTCCAATTCTTTTTTTTGCTTCTGCTAATCTGCACGCATTCTGCAGGCTTCCACCTACTGATATTTCTGTGCGCTTGTTATGTTTTATTTTTTTTTCGGACGCAATCGCTTCATGCTGAGTTTGTTTTCTTCGAGCTTAGTACTTGGTACTCTCCACACTCACTCTCCTCATTCACTCCCTCTTTCGTTCGCTCTTCTTTCGTTTCTGCTACGATCTGCCAATATTTCTATGCGCCTGGTATATTTTGTTTTAATTTACTCAGGCCTATTGAGCTTATTTTAATCGAACTAAACTCATGCTGCCTCTCAACTCTCACTCTATCTCCTGCAAGACTGCTCATATTTTGCAGGTAGCTTCCTGCTGATATTTCTGTGCGCCTGGCACACTCTGCTTCGCACAAACTTAACATAGCCAACGTCAGCCGATGCAGGGTATTTATAGCATGCATGCAGTATCATATATACGAGCCCGCATGTAATATGAACAGAACTGTTTGAGCTCACACAGAGCTTTGTGCGAACGGAAGTTATGAATTTTAATATATATATATCATTTGTCGTGGGAGCTCTATAAAAGAAGCTGCGGCATCCACAATTGTTTTTCTATTTCCCACAACGATTTTCCATGCCCTCAGCGCTTTTTCGACTTTGCCATGCAGGCAATACACAGACATATATATATATATATATATATGGGTGTGTATAATATATAGAAAATGCAATGCTGAACTCTCGGCTTGTTCTACTGTCCGATTAGCATAATTAAAGTTATGTGCATAATGAAAGGCTGGCAGGTTGCTGCCAGTCGCTCAGCTCGACCAGCTCTTGACCTTTGCCGGGCGAGTGAACTCAGTTAGCCAACTACAGGGCCATATAATTTGGCCAGCGCAGTGCTTCAGTTCAGTTTCAGTCGGCAGCCGCAAATGAAAGGCCAGCAGAAATGCGACTGACTCGCCTTGGCTCTGTCCAGCTCAGCTCAGCTCTTTCATGTCCTTCGACTTTGTCAGCAGCTCTGGCAAACTTATACAAGGTGCCAATCTACGGGCACTCAAGTCTCTGTAGTATTATTAAGCAAGTGAAGAAAGCTACACTACTAGTGCACTACACAACTGTAAGATACCGTGCACCCAGTTTTTATATAGGAAATTAATTCATTATGCTAATTTTATTTTATTTTGTTAGTTCTTATGACTACATCTGTATATGTTGTCCGATCAGATTTTCATTACTAGCGTAGCTACACTCCTAGCGTACTACTCAGCTGTTAGATACCGTTCACCGACTTTTCACGTTATATAAGTTCAATATGCTAAATTTATTTTATTTAAAAATTCGTTTTTTTTTTTTAAACATCTATGTATATTGTCCGATCAGATTGTCACGAGGGAATATAATCTTTCTATAGTCCAAATTCCCTTTTCTGCGTGTTATACACTATACATGATAAAATATACAGTTTTCAAACACATTTGCTATGGATGAATGGTATAATTAAGCTGCGTTGGCGGGCGCTCTACACCTGCTATAGAGTGTGTCAGCTTCGGCGTGTTATAAATTATTTAATTTCAGCTTCCTGCACGTTGCCGTACGCTATCCACAGCCTTTTTACAAATTGTTTTAGATTCTCTGCACGTCCGAGGCGACGCTTTTCAGCTTCAGCTCCAGCGCCAGCATGCTGAGCAGAGCCGAGCCGAGCAGAGCAGAGCAAACCTGAGCTCAACTGAACTCATCTGAACTGAGCCTCGTTGCGCTGCGCCGCGCCGTGCTGCAATGGCAAATGGCAAATGCGAAAACTCCCACCTGAGCCCGAATTCATTGGTTGCTTCTCCGGCCGCACTCGCACGTCTCCCATCCTCATGCCATTGTAATTGCCAAAGTCACTGGCCCAGCTCACGCTTCGAGCCACCTCCGCCTCCACCTGCCCCCTCATCCACGCTGGCTGGTACAGGCTAGAAGAAGACGAAGCACCAAAAACGCTGATTCAGGTCATTGTATGTAAAAATTAATGGAACATTTTCCTGCACCGTGAAAATTTCATCTTTTCTTTCACGTTCTCCTCCTGAACGCGACTCATACACGGCTTTTCCTGCCTTCTGCCACTTGCCTCCTGTCGCTCCCCCCTTTTCCGCCCATTCGCCAATCACTTTTTGCCAGCTTCTGGTAGTTTGTGTTAGTTTCGCAGCGAAAAGTTTAATTTTCATTTGTAAGTCGGAGTTCCAGCACGTCAACATGCTGAAAAATGTACCGAAACGAACGGGAAAACGAGTGAAAAACCCTCTTTGTTTCGTTTCATGTTGAATTCGTTAAGAATCGGGCCCCACTGAGCTGTTAAAAACTCGCTATGTGACAGACAATAGCCGCTTTTTTCGACGTGCCTTGCAATATGTTCAATTAAAGCGAGTTCCATGCTGTAGGCACTGCAATCTCTCCTAAGCGGACAGCAACGTTTTATGTTTTTTCTGGCTAATAGAGGCAAACTGATTTCTATTTTCTGAGTAGGGTTTTCTTTTATGAATATTAGGCATTAAATTAAAATTAAAACTGATTAGAGTAAGCACAATTTTTTAATTTTCCTTTTATTCCTCGAGAGCTTTTCTCGATTATTATCCATCATCAGAGTACTATATACGATATAAATATGGTTGGCATGTGGCTTCGACCTTAAGAGGTTCGCAAATCCCCGCGAGATTCGAATTTTCAAAGTTCCTTTAAAACGCCGAGAGCGAAATGATGTTTGCCAACGTGAGAGGCGACCGCCAACAATTGCATATATGCAAGCCATTTAAGCCCTCATTAAGTCGGCAAAAGTTCCACAAATATTTTAACTATTTTACGACGCCTAAGCACCGGCATCGACGCGTAGTCATTGAGTGGCGGGTGGCATGGGCAAAAGGGCGGCAGTGCCTCGTTCAGGTTGGCAGTGTCCTTATGGAATTTATGCAGCCTGTGCCTGCGGAGACTCTCCCTTCCCCTCCGCTCTTCTCACAGTCCCGCGCGGAAACTTTCTCTATTGCCAGAGTCATGCCGACATTCCTCGTGGGATTGGGTTATGATGGGCACAGCGAAGTAGATGCGCCTGCTGTTGCTGTCTGCTGTCCTGCTGTCCTGCTGTCCTGGTGTCTGCCTTCTGCCGTCTGCTGCCAACAAATGCTCTTTAACTTATTTCAGCAGCCGCAGCTGACTGACGTCGTTATGCCAATCATTTCCACTCCGGATTCGACTGAAGCGATGCTTATTTAAGTTTTTCCTCGCAAGCTTATGACACTTAGCTAAAAGTTGCCGACACCGGACCACTGACTGCCGATGCCAAAGAAAAAGTTACGACGGACTCTGACAAGTTCTGCATCGTGTCAAGAGAGAGAGAGAGAGAAAGGGAGTGGGAGAGCGCATAACTAAATAGTCAATCACCAGAGTGTAGCGCCTCAGCTGAAGCAGCTTATCAGACTGGTGATGTTCCCATTTAACCAGTAATGCTCGCTTTACAAAAATATAAAAAAAATAAAATAAATAACTAAATAATCCAGCAAACTATTGGAAATCTGATTTAGCCTTTTGCATTTAGTCGGAGTGAGTGAAGAGCTCAATATTTAATTTAAAAATGCTTTCATTATTATACTAAATTTTACTTTTCAAAAAAATGCAATTGAAATTAAGTTAAAATTTCGATTATTTACCCAAAAATGGGAAAATATGATATGATACTATATTATTAATTATAAATATTTTTCATTGTCTTATATAAATATATAAATAATATTTTTCAGACTGTAAAATTGCAATCATTAATTTATAATGACCCAATTTTCTAATGTCATAATAAAATCGAAAGCTCAAGAGGAGTACAAAATCTAATAGCCAACGAAATTATATTTTATATTTTTTAGCTTTTTTATAGCTTGTGCTAGTACTATAATCTTTCAATTTCTCACTATTGCTTAATTCAAAATAAAAGCAACAGGTCAGAATTCGGAAAGCAACAATCTACAAAAATATGCTCTTTATGTATATTTCCCTCAAAATATGGATAATATACTGCAGCGTTTTTTATGGCTACTGCGGTTTTTTAATCGTTTCCCTGCGTCTCAGCTTTCGCGGCGAGTGTAGAGTGTCATTCGACTATGAGTTTCTTTTAGCGATTTTCTTTTTCGTTTCGTTTAAACAAAAGTTTAAGTGCTTTCCTGGAACGGATATGCCGTTAGCATACCATTTCTTGGCTTACTCGTATTACAGGCGCATCCGCCAGAGGCAGCAGAGGCAACCGCAAAACTGAAGCGAACCGAGCGCCTGCTGTGTGTGCGCGCGCGCGTCCTTTAAGCGCGCAGCCAGAAGCGAGAGATGGCGGCGCCTTTAAAATTCCATGACCCTAATTTTTTCGGAAGCAACTGCAACATTTGAAAAAACTGCAATTAGGCTGTAACATGTCAGGGGGCAGTGGGCGACGGGTGGCAGCGGGGCGTGGGGCATGCTCTGGTGATAGGGTGCGTCGTCTGCTTTTGGGTTAAGCACATGTTGTGTTGCAGTTGCAGTTGCAGGCACATCCAAAGCTACAGTTACACTTACTGCGACTCAGTCAGCTTCTTCTTCTGGACGGACAGCGGACTGAAATGAGACTCGACTGCAGGCAGGCGGTCGGGCAGGCGGGCAGACAGGCATCCAACCAGCTGGAGCAATTCAAAGGCAGGTGCAGACCGAGCAGAGCCCGTGCAACATTGTCGCAGCAGTCACCAGTTCAGGCATCGCTCTCCCTCTTGCTCGCTGTGTGCTCCGCTCTGCTGGCTGCCCGGTAGTGCTGCCAGAACTTTGGCTAGTAAAAGAGAATTAAAAAATGTTCAGAAAATTTCTAAACAATTACAGATGTTTGAAACAGGTTCAGAAACAGATCTTAAATAATAACCAAAAATAAATAAGTATTAAAAAAAATTGTATAAATTTTGAATACATTTTTTTTCACATATTAAAAATATACCAAGTGAAAAAAAAATAAAAATAAAACACCACAATTTTAAATGTCTCAAATAATAATGGGTTAACTGCAGACATAGTCTTTCAAACCTATATATTGTATGTAGCCAAAATTGTGTTAAACAATGAGAAAATGACGATATTATTATCATTTCCAGATTATAACTATAATTATTTAATTACTTAAAAATTGATTAAAATGTGAGAAGCAAAAATTTCCAATCTATCTTTAAAATAGCTAGATCCAGCCATAAACTAGCTAATAGGACAGCGCTGCTACCCGCAGCTGCTGCCGCTGCTGCTGCTGCTGTGCTCCGCATGCATGACAAATATAATTGCAACACTTTGTGGGCGTGTTTGAAGTGACAAGAATTTTGACACCATTTCGCTCTGAGCACACATTTGTTTGCATCTTTAACTTAATTTGACGGCGACGTCGTCGGAGTTCGCTTAATTAAAGCGGAATTAAAGATACATCCGAAATGTCTAGAGAAAACGCGACGTGCTATACGTAAACTCGGATTTCTGCTAATTGAAACGAAGAAGGGAGTCCTTTGCAGCTAACTAGGGCTCACATTTTAATACAATGTATGGTCATTTTGAGCTGCTGCTTAGCATGCACAGAAAGCACTTGTATCCCTATAAATACTATATATTTTTTATCAGATTCTGTACCCTTGTTTATCCTTCTGTTCATTTTTAAGCCTTTATGCTATCGTATTGATACGTTTTGAAGACATATTTTTTAAGTACATGTTACAAGCCCGATCTTAATTTTGAAATTATTTCGATCAAATTCAATTTCGATCAAATTCAAATTCTTACTTGCACTACATTCGCTATATTCCGTCTAGATTTAATCAAAATCGTATTGTGTATTTAGTGTATTATAGAATAGGCCTGAAATCTAAAGGATTATTAATGTTCGAGCTTGAGAAATATAAGTTGAAAAACCTCTTCATACAAAATTTAAATTTTCGAGAATTTTTTAGGTATTATTAATGTTCGATATCGAGAAATATAATTTTTCGAGAATTTTTAGATCGAGAAATATAATTTTTCGAGAATTTTTAGAAGTCTCTTGGTAATTATATTGAGCTTATGCTTCAATGATTTATTATGTAGAGCTTTCTAAGCCTTAAAATTAGTTTTAAGGGTATTAAATTGCGTCCAAACACCTTACGAAAATCTAGCCTTTTATTTGCACACCTGCACAGTCTGCACAGTCTGTGATATATATGTTTTAGAAAGCCATGATCGGCAGATAGATTCTGAAATCTAATACGGCACTCTGAATATAATTTATTATTTAAGTAATATTTCTTTAAGTAGTATTTTATTTAAATTTAAGTGTTATTTTTTTTTATTTTATTTAGATATATCGTTTAAGCTCGAATGAGAAATCAGGTTGAGTAGGTGCTGATGTCGAAGCCGCTGCCCAGCATCTGCTGGTCGATCCAATCGCGGGCGAGTGCAACGTTGGCGTACGCAGCGGGCACCGCGTCGTTGCAGCCAATGCCCCAGGCGACGATGCCGCTCTGCTGGTAACGATTCTCCCCCTGCTGGCCAATGGGGCAGGCGAGCGGAGCACCACCGTCGCCCTGACAGGTGTCGATGCCCGGCTGGCCGCCTGCACACATGAAGGAGCGATCCAGTGCGAATTTCTGGCCGAGACGCGTGCCGCGCAGCTGCGTCTGGCAAGTGTTGAAGTCGACGACGGGCAGCGGCACGCGCTTCATGATCACGCTAAACTTGCCGGCAACTCCAAAGATATCCTTGCCCCAGCCGGTGGAGAAGCAGGTGATGCCCGCGGCGGGTGAGGCGCCCTGCTGTGGCAGGCACACCACATTGATGTGATCGGCCAGCTGGAAGGGCTCTGTGAGTATGACCAGCGCGAAGTCATAGGCCACGTTGCGCGGATTGTACTGCGGATGCCGTATGATCTGGCGCACGCCGCGCTCCTGGAACGGCAGTCGCTCCCGTGTCGTCTGCGCATCCCATTCGCCAGCGCGTGCCACAAAGGTGCCCGGCGCATGTGGCAGCACGCAGTGCACGGCGGTGAGCACCACCTGCGGATGGATCAGGGAACCGGCACAGAAATAGCTGGAATTACTCGGATGCAGCAGCGCCACAGTCCAGGGGAACTCGCCGAAGCCAGCCTCGTTCTGTGTGGCGCCAGCCAGCGTGAAATCCAAGCCGCCAACGTTGCGCACGCCACAGCCACGCGGCTGGTTGGGGCGCTTGTCGAGGGGCGTGGGATTCAGTACTTCGTTGCGTGTGCGATTGCCGCCGCAGCAGACGTCCACGGAGGAGGGGCACACCGGATCGTCGTCGCCGAATCGTATATCAATCACGCCAAAGCCATCAAAGGACTCGTCCTCCGTGCGGGTGTTCGACGAGGGATCGCACATGTAGTACGGCACACAGTTGCAGTTGGCCTGCTTGCCGCTGATGGAGTTGAAGTTGGTCACTGGACTGGACGGATTCAGTGGCACCGGAGTGACCACCTCGGCGAATCCACCGGAACGGGTAGGCTGCCTTGGTTGTTGCTGTTGCTGCTGTTGCTGCTGCTGTTGCTGCTGCTGTTGCTGTTGTTGCTGCTGCTGTTGCTGTTGCTGCTGCCCGCTGGGACCTGTGTTGAACACGTCCATAATATTTCTGTCCACCACAGAGTTAGTGTCCTGTGGAGCAGCAGTTCCTGGTGCGGGCGCTAGGCACAAGGCCAGAGCGGCGAGCACAAGCAGTGCCAGCTTGGACGACATATCGAGCTGAAAGTCAAGCAGTTGAAGCTGGGATAAGTCAAAGCAAGTTTACGAAGCGTAGAAGGAGAAAGAAACAGAGTCGCTCTCTCTCTTTCTCTCACTCTCTCTCAAAGACAATTGAAGCTCAGTTCACATCTCTATAGCGATAAGTAATAATTATAAAGCTAAACCTGCTGCTCAGATGTATGTGTGTGTGTGGTATATATAGAGAGACGTTAATTGAATACACTCCAAAATCTCAGCACAAAACAAAAACAAAAACTACTATATCTTATCAGCTGAAATCAATGTTTAGAAAATAAAACACTGTTTAGAGTTCCTTGCAGTTCATTGTCGAGTTTTAGTAATACTAAAAAAATGAAACAAGTAAACAAAGCTAGAATTACTAAATAACAAAGATGTAGCTTTATACTTTGAAGCAAAAAATAATGAATATCGATTTTTGAAGGCGGTGGGCTGGACACGCAAAATTTTAAATAAACTTGAACTGCGTCTGCGATAGACGAACCCTCATAGCAAATTTGATGTCTCTAGCTCTTGTAATAACTGTGATCTGAGTGTTTATACAAGCAAACGGACAGACAGACGGACAAGACCAAATCAAGTCTGCTATTGATGCTAAACGAGAATATATACATTACATATACTAACGCAGAGCTAATATAGCAATTTTTTTACCCATTTTAAATGGGTAAACAGTATAAAAATAAAAATATTCCCAAAGTAAACAATATGCCGATTGCCTGGGGAAAACTTGTAGAGGAAACCTGCGGAACTCGTTTCTAATCAGAACGCGATGCGCACAGCAGTTAAATTTCACCCGTCAATCATCTTACAGGCTTCTACGACACTAAACCATTTAAGACTGGGAACTACCCGCCGAGCAATGACGTCAGGCCTGCGGCGAATTTCCCCCGCTTAGCGGGAAGTTTTGCCAAAAGTTGCAGAGAGTGCGACTTACCTTGATTTAATTGCGATAACCTTGACTTCTGCGCTTCGATTAGCGCTCTGCGATTCGTTCCTTTGGCAGTTGGGCCCAACTTGTTGGCCAAGTTCGTTGTCTGCTTCCGTCTGACGCTTGCGAGCTCTCAGCGAAGACTAACTTGCTGTGGCGAGAGACACGCTCAGGTAGACTGCGTGAGCCGCAGAGCTTTACGGCAAAAGCTTTGCTCTGCCGCTCTCAGCTTTGATAAGATACAGAAGAGCGCTGATCTTGAGTGCCAGGAGAGAGCACTACTAGCTTTGCTCTCGCTTGCGCTCTGACTCGGGCTCTGGCTTAGGCTATCGCTCGCTCTCGGCTCTGATAAGGCAGGGAGAGAGCTGATCTTGTGCCTCTTTCGATCTGGTCCGGCTTTTGCCCAGCTCGTTGGGGCAACCGGTTTTTGGGGATTTCATTGCACAGATTCTCCGGTCTGTAACTAGTATCATATCATACACACACACACACATATCGAGCATGAGTAAATCGCTGGGGTTATCAATGCATATCGGCGACTTTATTTAATTCATGCGCGTTGCTTTGCTTTGCATTTTCATTGGCTTCTGTTGACCTTTGGGGTGAGGTAATTGAAAACGCTTAGAACTATTGCACAATTGGCCTGACGTCCGATATATATTCAGCGAATCGATTACTTTGTATGATTAGTGAGTGAGCAGCAAAAATAACAACACGAGCACGAGCCGCTCTACGTTTACCTGTGTGCACTTGGGGGCCGGAAGAATAAATAGCTGAGAGTTGGAATAATATAAGTGCCACGCCCACCAAGATTTAAGAATAAAATTTCGGCTATATAGAGGGGTACCTGGGTACCTATTTGAGAATTTTAATACTGCATGCACTCAAGTCAAACCTTTTCTCTCTGATCTCAAAGTTCAAACCTTTTCTCTCTGATCTCAAAGTTCTCCTAGTTTATGCTTTAGCATTATATCTATTAGATAATATTTATATTTATATTTATAGTATTTAATATTTATTAGATAATAATTATATTTATAATATTATTTAATATTTATTAGATAATATTTATCTGCTACAACTTCTGTGTTTATAATTTGCTCGTAAATTTGTTTTAAAATCAAATCAAAAATGTGTGCATTAAAAAATCAACTGTATCACCAATGCTGTTCAAGAACATATAAACATATAAACCTTCTGCAGGCTACTAAAATATGCAATGCATAAATAGAATACCAAATTATTAGCTACTTTTCGCTGAGTGTATTAATAATTCTACTCTGCCTATGGCATTATTCTCTCGAGAGTTTTCAGCACAAACATGCAATGCATGTGACACTCCTGTGGAATGCAGCTGGAGGGGATTAGTCTTTTATTTGTACTTATCCCCTAAGTAAAACCTGCTACTCAAAGACCGGCCACTCGCATTGATCGTCGCTGACATACACACACACACACACACAGACAGACATACAAACATATGGACATATGTATACGGATGCGGCTCAGGGCAAAGCCTGTTGTAGGCCCCGACTGAAGTTTACAATTTACTCGACTGACGAGGGCAAAGCTCCTTTCTGGCTTACGAGGAACACTCGAATTGACACTGTCGGCCGGAATAAGCCGCCTCTGGCCGAATATCCAAATATGCAGAACGCACACACATGCACATATCATCGATAGATATACAAATGAGTGTGTGTGTGTGTGTGTGTGTGTGTGTTTTTGTGCTTGTGTGAGAATGGCAAAGGTAGCATGTTGAATGCAAAAACGTTTGATTGCCATTGATTGTGGAGAGCCTTTTGGGCATTTCCTGCCCGCAATCAAGCCACTTTTCCAAATTATTAGCAACAATCATCGACGGATTCAGCAGGAATTCTACAAATATCCCGTTTGCAGAACTTAAAATGAATAAATCTTGATTTAACATGTCGTACATTGAATATATATGTAAAAGCAAATACACATACATATATAAATTACACTCGTACCGACCGCATTCACCGGGGTAAATTAAATTGAATTAATTAATGGTGAGAAGAGAAATTACTCAAATAATATTTTAAAGTGAGAAAGGAAATTATCGGGATGTATTGCACATATAATATATCCAGCATAGTTGTTATTTAACTTTAAAAATAATATTAATTGCATTTTTGAAGCAAATTGAATTTTTATGGAATTTCAAAAATGTTGCGTCACCGTGGACTCACGATTTTATGTTATTATTATGATGAAATACAATTAATATATTTATTATTAATTTTCTGTCTGAAAAGTTTTTTTTTTAAGAAATTAATGTATTTATCTTTAGGCAGCACCTGCCCACACCAGGCGGCCAGTCCATCATGACTACGTAGCACTACCATGTGCACTTGTTCGTATGTCTGCACATACATTCATTCAATTCTGGCGGCCACCGCATATGCATACGCATTTGCATTAGTCAAGTTCAATGACCGAATTTCGCTATTTACATGCCGCCGATGGAAATCGCTCGCGACTTCAAGTTCATTAACTTCAGGAACATTACATCAAATCGAGCCTACGTTTGCTCAGCCCTGCAGACATGCGTCTATAGAATACTCTACACTTGCGACACCTCGATTATGATAATAATAGTACGCACATTTAAGCGAAAAATACTCAGTTACAGTTCGATAATAGAACTGATAATAATAAAGTTGTTTTTTCTTTGAGGAAAATTTCACGACAGAAGTTAAAAGGTTGTGTATGGGCACCTAAAATTGTTTCTGCTCTCATAAGTTTTATGTTTTATCGAATTTAATGTATGGTAAATGGGATTGCGTAAAAGTCGAGGATTATGTTTTGAATCAAGAACTTCTTCTTGCCTTTGCAATAATTTTATGCTTAGGTTTTATTTAAATTTATGTAAAAAAAAAATATTAATTATGTATTATTAATAATAATAATAATTATATATTATAATAATAATAATATTATATTATTACTAATAAATTTTTGGTAAATTATCTTATTGGGACAATAAAAAGTAAAAAAATCTTTCAATGGAAACTAAAAAAGAAATTCGAAGTCTTTAATATATTCTAAGATTAACACTAATTTCCTCTCTTAATAAACTTCCGGGGCATTTATAGTTAGCAACTAAAAGAAGAGTAAAAGCAAAAGCATTTTTCTATTGAACCTGAAAAAAAGGGCCTTGAAAATCCAAAATGAGCGCATTGAAACTAATTCATTATGTTAAGCAACAATTTCACATTCTAAGTATGGATTAGATAAGTAGAAAAACTTTCTCTATATATATCCAAATACGCTATCACTAGAAATCTCTATATATAATGTGTATATATAGGCAGCTATATGTGTGTACTAGCCCTTGAAATCACAGTGCATATCGAAATAAGAAGTTGATTTATGCGATTCGTTGACTTTAATTACTTGGGTGTGTTGGTGGTCAAAGTATTCCAATTCCGCATGTATTCCTTCTCGAATTTGTAATATGGTTCGATTACAACCGTATAAAAGCAGCCATTGCTGAAATTGTGGGTTCAATTGCAATGTGTCTGGCAATTCGATCGATACTCGCGTTGGATTACTCTTTTGGAAAGACTCTATAGCTCTGTGATCTGTGCTCAGTGTGTGCAAGTGAAAACTCCTACAGAAGGACATTATCGTACAAAAAAGCAATTTATCCCTACAAACAATTCAGTGCCTAAAACAGAACTCAACTCAAAGTGCAATGGCGACTACTCCCAACTACTCGAGATCGCGTCCCGCAACAGCTGACGATGAAATTGTCATTTCGGGAATGTCTGGAAAATTCCCAAATTCCGATAATATCGGCATTTATGAGCACAATCTGTATAATAAGGTGAATACCAAATGGAAGTTAAAAAATATATTTTTCGAATTCAAAATGTGATTGTATAACTAAAAGAAGTCAAAGTTGGTTCATTATATTTTAAATGGATTTAGTTTTTCATCGAAATAATTAGTTTTCTTAATGATAATGCCATAGAAACAATTTGAAATAACTATAAAACAGACTTTCAAACTCAAATCTCTAGAAAACCCTCAGAAAAGTGAAAATATTAAACAAAAGTCTTAAATTCAAACTGTATTTAAACTAGTATCAAGTTCTTTAACTTACCAAAATATAACAAATCGCTCTCTACTGCTAGATTGATATGGTTGACGATGACGAGCGTCGCTGGCGCCACTTCAATCCTGAGATCCCCAAGCGCTCGGGAAAGATACAAAACTTGGAAAAGTTCGACGCCACGTTTTTCGGAGTGCATTTCAAGCAAGCGCACACTATGGATCCCCAGACGAGAATACTGATGGAGGTTGCCTACGAAGCGGTCATCGATGCGGGTATTAACCCAAAAACTCTGCGAGGCTCGAAAACCGGTGTCTACGTGGGATCTTGCATTTCGGAATCGGAGAAAACCTGGTTTTACGAAAAGGTGTCCTCAGGCGGTTTCGGCATTACGGGCTGTAGTCGTGCCATGATGGCGAACAGAATCTCCTATTCGCTGGGCCTGGAGGGGCCTTCCTTCTTGTTGGACACCGCCTGCTCCAGTTCCATGTACGCTCTGGACAATGCGTTTAGTGCCATTCGTAATGGAGAGATTGATGCTGCGATTATCGCTGGCTCAAACCTGCTCCTTCATCCCTTTGTGACCCTTCAGTTCGCTCGGTAAGTCCCGGGTTAGGTGTCCATAGTCATATACTCTATAGCTGTTCCTTATATTCCTTATATTCCAAAAGCCTTGGCGTCTTGGCTGCAGATGGTTACTGTCGACCCTTTGATAAGGATGCCTCTGGCTACACGCGTTCAGAGACAATCAATTGTCTCTTCCTGCAGAAGAGAGGCAACGCGAAGCGTATCTACGCCAGTGTCATCCACTCCAAGACCAACTGCGATGGGTACAAGCCAGAGGGTATTACGTACCCATCTGGAAAAGTTCAAGAGAAGTTGCTGAAAGACTTTTACAATGAAATCGATATAAAGCCAAAGGACTTGGGTTACCTGGAGGCACACAGTACCGGCACCGTTGTGGGTGATCCCGAGGAGTGCAAGGCGATCGATAACGTTATCTGCGGCCAGCGCGATGAGCCGCTGCTGGTGGGTTCGGTTAAGTCCAATGTGGGTCATTCGGAAGCTGCCTCCGGCATCTGCTCGCTGGTCAAGGCTTGCTTTGCCTTCGAGACCGGAGTGATTCCGCCCAATATTAACTTCACTGAAGTGAAACCTTCGATTCTGCCGTTGTCAGAGGGTCGCCTCATCGTGGTCAAGGACTGTACTCCATTGCCCAAGCCTTACATCGGTATAAACTCCTTTGGCTTCGGTGGTGCCAATGCCCATGCCATCCTGAAAGCGAATCCCAAGTCCAAGGTTAACCATGGCCTGCCCGAGGACGATCTGCCCCGCATTGTGACCTGGGCTGGTCGCTCCGAGGATGCCTGCAATGAAATTTTCAATGCCATCGAGAAGAAACCGCTGGACGCCGAGTTCATCGGATTGCTGCAGAACATACAGGAGGAGGATGTGACTGGCATGGTCTTCAGGGGCTACGGCATATTTACCAAGAATGGTACGGAACCCGCAAAGACCTTGGCCCGCGATGTGCAACACTACACTGGTCTGAAGCGACCGATTGTGTGGGTGTACAGTGGCATGGGATCGCAATGGAACGAGATGGGTTTGTCGCTAATGATCATTCCAGAGTTCCGCAAGGCTATCGAAGTGTGCTATAAGACCTTGAAGCCCATGGGTCTTGATATATTTCATATCCTTACCTCAAATGATCCTGAAGTCTACAAAAATATCCTCCACTCTTTTGTGGGCATTGCTGCTGTTCAGATCGGCCTGACCGATGTGCTGCGATCACTGAACCTGGAGCCCGACTATATCATTGGTCACTCGGTGGGCGAACTGGGATGTGCCTATGCGGACGGCGGTCTGACGGCCGAACAGATGATCCTTGCGGCCTACTATCGCGGCAAGGTGAGCGTCGAGACGGAAAAGATCAAGGGCTCCATGGCTGCCGTGGGCATTGGTTACCAGGCCATCAAAAACTTGTTGCCCAACACGATAGAGGTAGCATGCCACAATGGACCCGACTCCTGCACGATCTCCGGTCCAATTCTCGACGTCGGTAAGTTCGTAGACGAGCTCAAGGCAAAGGACATATTCGCAAAGGAGGTGCCTTGCTCCAATATCGCATACCACTCGCGATACATTGCCCAGATGGGCGATCCACTGCTGAACTACATGAAGGAGACCGTACCCCACGCCAAGCCAAGGAGTGACAAGTGGCTGAGCACAAGTGTGCCGAAGTCCGAATGGGAAGTGCCCGAACGCAAACTCTGCTCGGCTGAGTACCACACCAACAACCTGCTGAGCAGTGTACTCTTCGAGGAGACGTTCGCGTTGCTTCCGAAGAACTCGCTGACCATCGAGATCGCACCGCACGGACTATTGGGCGCCATCCTGAAGCGATCCATGACAAATGGCGTTCACCTGCCGCTAACGAATCGCGGCAACAAGAACAACGCACTCTTCTTCATGACGGCGCTTGGCAAGTGAGTGAGATCTAGATAAAAACATAATAGGCCTTCTGAACCTGAGCTTAATACGTCTTCTCCCTGCTTTTCTAGACTGTTCCAGAACGGTTTGATGGTGCCTGTTGCCAATCTGTACCCCAAGGTACAGTTCCCCGTCTCACGATCAACGCCGAGTATCAGTTCGCTGATCCGCTGGGACCACAGCGAGGACTGGTTTGTCACAAAATACGAGAACATGAAGACAAAGTCAAGTGGAGAACGCATCTTCTCCATCAACCTGGGCAGCGACAACGAGGAGTTCATGAGCGGACACGTTATCGATGGCAAAATTCTTGTGCCCGCTACGTGCTATCTGCAGTACGTGTGGGAGACTTTCTCGCTTATGTACCACGGTCCCAGCTATATGGATGTGCCCATCGAGTTCGAGGAGGTGCAGTTTCTGCGAGCCACCAATATGACAGCCAACGGAGAGGTCGAACTGAACGTCATGATACACTATGGCACGGGACACTTTGAGGTTAGTGCATCAAGGAATACTCGTACGACTCCTGTCTATATAAATATATCCTCATATTTATCTACAGATCACAGAAGCTGGCGAACTGGTTGTGACAGGTAAGATAAGGGAAATCGAATACCCCACCGTGCCGGAAGTATACAGTTTCGAGAAGGAGTCGGACTTCCCAATGGTCGCCAAGAAGGACTTCTACAAGGAGCTCAAGCTGCGTGGCTACCACTACAACGGTAGTTTCCGTGCAGTGAAGAAGGCACGATCGGACGGCCTGTACGGTCAAGTGGAGTGGAATTACAACTGGGTCACCTTCATGGATGCAATGCTACAGATTCAGATACTTGGAACAGACTCACGCACGCTGCTGCTGCCGACGAAGATCAAGAAGCTGCGCATCAACGGCGTCCACCACTTCGATATGATGAGCAAAATGAACCAGGAGGATCGCGTATTTGACGTCTATGTGGATCGCGAGTACGACCGCATTATCGCTGGTGGCATCGAATTGACCGGTCTGCACGCCAGTCCAGTGCAGAGGCGTCGTCCCCCTGGTATTCCAGTGCTAGAGAAGTACGAGTTCCTGCCCCATCTGCCAGCACCAGCTGTGAGTCTGTCGAATGCAGCACGAATTTGTGTGCAACTCGCCCTAGAGAACATCACAATGCTGAAGGTGAAGCTGGTGGAGGTGGACACAGATGGCAGGGCCACCGTGCTGGACAAGTTCTACGAGGCCATCGAAGACCTGCCCGTCATTACCGGAGAGTATCTATTCTTGACCGACCAGAAGACCAGCATTCCTGGCATTCACGCCGAGAATGGAAAACTTTCGACACAATCAAACACGCACTTCGTTGTAATCGGAGGCGTCTGCGGAACCGGAAACGAGGAAGCCATATTGAGTGCACCAAAGGTGCTCGTCGACGGCGGCTACCTTTTGATCCGCGAACGCCCTACGACCAATATCAGCAGTCTGAAGCTGCCCGACGACTTCCATCTACTGGCGGTCATCCCCATCGACAACAACGAGGAGGTCCTCCTGCTGCTGCAGAAGACCTCACGAAAGCTGCAAATCCCACCGACCGTCATTCAAGTCTCAGACAGCGACAAGAACTTTGAGTGGCTGGCACAGGTGCAGGCTGCCCTTGCCACCAGGTCGCCCGTTGTGGTCTACTCCTTTAATGAAAACCTGAACGGCCTCATCGGTATGGTCAACTGTCTGCGCAAGGAACCCGACGGCAACCTGGTCACGTGCTTCTACATCGATGACGAGAAGGCGCCGGCCTTTAGCCTGGCGGATCCCTTCTATGCGACTCAGCTGGCTCAAGGCTTGGCCATCAACATATATCGCCAGGGCGCTTGGGGCACCCTGCGCCATTTGCAACTGGACGTACTTGAAGAGCCGAAGCCAAGGGTCGACCACATCTATGGAAACGTCGCACACCGCGGCGACTTGTCCTCGCTGCGTTGGTTTGAGGGACCGCTGGATCCCAAGGACTGCATGATCAAGATCGCGTACTCCTCGCTCAACTTCCGAGACATTATGCTGGCGACTGGCCGCCTGGCCGTCGAGCTCTACGGCTCAAGTCGCATCGATCAGAACTGTGTGCTGGGCTTCGAGTACTCCGGCATCAACCTGAAAACTGGCAAGCGCATCATGAGCATGGTGGTTAAGGGCGGCGTGGGCTCCTATGTGGAGAAGCCCTCGAAGTTGATCTGGGACATACCCGATCACTGGTCGCTGCAGGATGCGGCCACAGTGCCGGTGGTCTATATCACCGTGTACTACGCTTTCTTCATGAGCTCCGACATCCGCAAGGGCAAGAGCATTCTCATACACGCCGGCACAGGAGGCATCGGTCTGGCAGCCATTCGTGTGGCTCTGGCCTACAACCTGGAGGTCTACACTACTTGCAGTACACCACAGAAGAAGCAGTATCTGCTGGACATGTTCCCCCAGCTGAAGGGTAAGTGTCCGCAACGTCCGTATAGTAGATCTCTTCTTACTTATATGCGGTTTTCCAGAATCCCACATCGGTAATTCACGCGACACCTCGTTTGAGCGTATGGTGCACCGCGAAACCAATGGCAAGGGAGTGGACTTTGTGCTGAACTCTTTGTCAGAGGACAAGCTGCTCGCCTCGGTACGCTGTCTGGGCCAAAGCGGTCACTTCCTAGAGATTGGCAAGTTCGACATGGCCAACGATACGAAGCTTGGCATGGGCGTCTTCCTCAAGGAATTGACCTTCCACGCTGTCCTGGCCGACTCCCTGCTGGTTGCGAGCGATGAGGATATTGCGGTAAGTGCTTGACGCTATTCGAAACTAGTCTGAAACTTACAACGGGTTCGGTTCTGCAGCATCTGAAAAAACTAATAGACACGGACATCGCGAGTGGAATTATTCAGCCACTGCCCGTCACCGTATTCCCGGCCCATGAGATTGAGCAGGCCTTCCGGCACTTGATCGGCGGCAAGCACATCGGCAAGGTGATCATTAAGATGCGCGAAAATTCAGAGGACAAGCAGACGCTGCCGGTGCGTGTGCTCAATCAAGTGTACTTCAAGCCCGAGCTAAGCTATGTGATTCCTGGCGGACTGGGTGGTTTTGGCATGGAGCTGGCCGATTGGATGGCCATACGTGGCGCCCGCAAGTTGGTGCTTAGCTCCAGTCGCGGCATCTCCAAGGACTATCAGTCCTATCGCATTGCGTAAGTGCAGGGTAGCATAAAGTGCTATAGAACTCTGCCAATACTCATGTTGCACTCCTCTTCAGACTCTGGAAGACCTACGGCTGCGAGACGATCGTCAGCACGGCGGACATATCCACCGTCGAGGGTTGTCGCAGCCTGCTGCAGGAGGCGTCCAAGTTCGGACCCGTCGGCGGCATCTTCAACCTGGCTGTGGCGCTCCGCGACGGCATCTTTACCAATCAAACTGCGGAGCAGTACGTGCAAAGCTTTGCACCCAAGGCCATTGCTACCAAGCATCTGGATGAACTCTCGCGCAGCCTCTGCCCTCAGCTGGAGCACTTTGTGGTCTTCTCAAGCGTGTCGTGTGGCCGTGGAAACGCCGGACAGACTAACTACGGCATGGCCAACTCCGTGATGGAGCGCATCGTAGAGGCACGCTTTAGGGACGGCCTGCCAGCCAAGGCCATACAGTGGGGTGCTGTGGGCGAAGTCGGTCTGGTGGCGGACATGGCCGAGGATAAGATCGACATGGAAATCGGTGGCACACTGCAGCAGCGCATCTCCTCCTGTCTGCAGGAATTGGACACCCTGCTGACCGCTCCAGCTGCCATAGTCTCCAGCATGGTGGTGGCCGAGAAACGTTCGGGTCGCACCGGCAACGAAAGTATTATCGATACGGTAATGAACATCATGGGCATACGCGATCTGAAGTCCGTGTCGCTGAGCACAACGCTCTCCGAGATGGGCATGGACTCGCTGATGGCCGTCGAGATCAAGCAGACACTGGAGCGAGACTTTGAGCTGGTGCTGTCGCCGCAGGATCTGCGCGCGCTCACCTTCCAGAAGCTGCACGAGTACGTCGAGGCCAGGGAGAAGGACAACAACGATGCCGTCAAAATGATCTTCGCCTCCGAGGGCAAAGTTCTGGGCATGGATCTGCTCATAAGGAATCTGGGCGACGAGTCGCGCTGCGATGAGATCCTGGTGTCGCTCACAACCAAGGCACCAGCCTCGAAGCAGGCCGATCCGCCCTTCGTCATCATACCCGGCCTGGAGGGCATGGCGGGTCAGGCCTGGTACAACATTGGCGCAGAACTAAACAGCAGGGCGACCATACTGCAACTGCATCAGTTTGCCAAATTGGACACGGTCAGCGACATCGCCCAGCAGACACTCGAGGTAAGTAGGGAGTGGGTAACCAAAAAAAGGAATATATACTTAACTAATAATCCAATACCTCTATCCTGTAGCACGTCAAGTCTGTGCTGTCGCAGCGAGAACCCTTCTATCTGATCGGCTACTCGTATGGCTCGTTCGTGGCACTACAGATAGCCCAATTGCTGGAGAGTCAGGGTTATCGGGGTCACATTCTGCTCATTGACGGCGCACCGCACTTCCTGAAGAAACTGACCAACCTGCACCTGGGCGAGAACTTCTCGGACAACGCCCTGTACGACCTGCTGCTCTCAAGTATTGTTAACCAGATATTCCCCGAGGAGACCAAGGAGTCGGCAGCCCTCATGTTCCACAAGCTCGAGACGATCGACGAGAAGATCGAGCTCTTCATGCAGTACGTGGACAAGCAGACGCTCTACGGCAAGGACTACTCGCGCACCATGGTCGATGCCATGTTCCGACGAGTCAGAATGGCATCCCGATTCGACTTGGACAGCGTTAAGGACTTGAAGGCGGACATAACGCTGGTGCGACCCGCTGAGGTTTCGCTACAGGACATCGAAGAGGACTACTGTGTGTCGACGCTGACATCGGGCAAGGTCACACTCAAGGTCATCGAGGGCAATCACACAACCATGCTGGACAACCCAGCGCTCATCCCGATCATCAACAACTTCGATCCCAGACTGCTGGATGAGAAGAACTTTGAGGAATACATTCGGGAAGTGAAACCCGTCAACGTGGTTTGATTTCCACTCTTAACTCTATAACTATGTATCTATCCTCTGGTTATCTTTACACTATATTTTAACACATTTTCCCCCAATAAACTATATACATATATATAATTACTTAAACAAATGATTTTTATCTTCTACGATTCGTAATGTGTAAATAGCGCTTTGGATATCTTGTAGATATACTACTGTGGGCAAAAAGGAAGGTGAATATTTTTGTAAAGTCAAAATTCTTTATTTATAGTACTATACCTACATTTCTTTCAAACTCAAATTTGTTACGTTTTTTAATTATTATTATTTTATTTTACATTAATATGCTACATAACTATCACAAGTTTCAGAAGAAAACGTGAAGAAGAGAACTGTATCGAAAAAGGATTTAGAAGGTCTTTTCTTCCTAAGAGTGATCGAAAATCTGCGGCAAGCCTCAGCTATATCTACCGATATACAAATCTCTAATTTCACACGATTTTAATGATCGCAAAGCGAACTTAATAAATAACAACGGCATCTTAAGCTAATTTTATGTCTAACGCGGTGTTTTGAATGCCTGCTGCACGGTCTGCTGGAGCAGCTGCATCTTGTGGTAGCCGGCGACCTGGTTGAAGGTGTTGAGCAGCGTTTCGATCTCCTTGCCGCTGATGAGGGGCAGAAAGTTGCCGGCGCAGGTGCAGAACTCGGCGAGGTTCTCCCGCTTGATCTCGTTGCAGCGTGCGCAGCGCAGATCCTGCAGCACGTACGACATGAGCTTGCGCTGCAGCACGTCGATCATGCGCATCTCGATCTCCTCGTTGTCGTAGGCCACATAGCACTGGGCGCACAGCCAGACGGGACTAGGTAAGAGAAGGATAGGAGAAGCTAATTAGTGAAGGGATCGACAGATGAAGTGAGAGAAATGTTGGGGGCAAAAGATGTAGAGTAGGCGAGGGAAAGTGCAGGAGATGAAGAAGAAGGAAAGCGACCTAGAGCAGTGGATGCAGCAGAAGAGAAAAAGATGGCGGGAGAGGATGAGAGAAAGAGGTAACAAGAGAAGCAAGAAGCAAGAGCAAGACGAGGACTAAGGAGCAGGAGAGAAAAAGAGGGAGATCAGGAGAAAGACAGCGGTAAAGAAAGCATGAGAGAACAAAAGATGAGAGAACAAAAGATGAGAGAACAAAAGATGAACAAAATGTGGGAGGGGACGAGAAGAGAAGGAAAGCAAGAGAGAAAACAAGAGAAATAGAGAGAGAGAAAAAGCAACAAAGAGACAGAGACAGACTGTAAGCAGAAGAGAAATATAGAGAAAGAGAGGACGGAACAAAAGAGAGAGGAGAGAACAAAGCAAATCAATTAGACCAAAATAGAGAGAGAGAAAGAAAGAGAGGAGAGACCAAAATAGAAAGTAGTAGAAAGAACAAAAAAAAAGTAGAGAAGAGAACAGAAGAGAGAAAGAGGAGATAGCAAATTAAGAGAGTGTGAGAGAAAGAGAGAGGAGAGCAAAGAGAATGCAAAACAGGAGGAGAGAAAATAAGCACGACAGAGAGAAAAGGCAAGCGAGATAGAGAAAAGCAAAACAAATAGAGAGAGAGAGAGAGAGAGAGAGTAAGCAAGAGAGAGAGAGAGCAAGAAAACAGGAGATGGATAAAGAAAAAACCGGGACATACCATAGATATATAGACCGAGAGAGAGAGAGACACAGATAAAGAAAAAAAGTGAGAGCAGGAGAAAAGAGAGAGAAAGATAAACAGAGAGAGGGACAACAAGAGAGATACCGAGTGGGACAAAAAGAGAGACATAGAGAGATATAGAGGACAGTACTCACATGCCGTCCTTCATGGCGCGTTGCTTGTCCTTGCAGAGATCGAGATCGCGACAGTGATTGCAGGCCTTGCAGATGACCTCGTTGATGATGTACGTGTCGCAGGGATCGGTCCACTCGGCCAGGTCGGAGAACTCGCCGATGCCGACGAGGCGCAGCATGTTGCGGCGCAGCTCGTTGATCTGCTCGGCCAGCGCCTTGTCCACGCTAAGCACCTTGACAATGCTGCGTATCAGCTCCAGTCCAGGACTGGGCTTGCCCTTGCCATAGTTCTTGTGCAGCTTCAAGACAAAGTCGAAGGCGCAGTGCGAGATGTCCTTGATGGCCTGCTCGGTGCTCTTGCGCTCCGCCAGGGACTGCATGAAGAGCGTCAGCAGCGACTCGAACTTCTCGCGGCACTCGTTCTCCTCCGGCAGCTGCTCGCCAATGGTCCAGTTCAGCTCGAGTGCCAGCTCCTCCTCCTCCTGCTCCTGCTCCTGCTGCTCTGAGCCGGCGATCTGCTGCTGCTCAACTGCTTCCACTTCGTCGTCGTCATCATCATCATCGTCAGGTCCATCATTGGCCTCACGCCGCGCCGGCACAATGGAGGCGACCGTCTCATCCATGCCCTTGGGCAACTTGCCGCGAATGCCCGAGAAGTTAGACTGATCCAGCCAGAGCATAAAGTTCCAGCACTGCTCGTAGCTAAGCTGAATCGAGTGGAACATCTCCTTGTTGCGCAGACTCTGCACAATGTAGTCCACATAGCCCAGGGCATCCGCCACGGAGCGCTTGCCCGAGCTCAGGATGATGCGATTGAAGTCCGCGTAGACAATCGTTGCGCCCAGGCGCTTGAACTCCGCGATGATGCGCAGGAACATCTTGCGCATGAGATTGTTGAGCGAACGCCTCAGCGCCGGATCGTAGAGCAGGGCGCCGCTCGATCGCACCCAGCGATAGAAGTGCACGATCTGAAAGTCCGAGAAGATATTTCGATTGATGGAGACCTCACGCAGCCAGCCATTGACCATGGAGCGCATGACGCGAAAGGCTGCCGAGCAGAGCGCCGTCTCGTCGTAGCTGGACAACGTCGCAGCCGGCACCGTGCCGATCATCTCCTCCAGCGAGGCCTGCGGCATCACATCGAACGTGATCGCCGAGCTGGCGCCCTCCATCTCCTGGATGCGATGCGACTGCAGCAGCGCGCTCACCGCCAGACTGTCCAGTGCGAGCTCCACGCAGACATCCGGATAGAAGCCCGCACGATTCTGCACCACCGAAATGCTCTCCTCGAACTCGGCGAGCAGCCGGCTGTCGTCCGCCTCGCGTCCGCCCAGATCCGGCCTGGTGCTCGCCGACCACCACAGCACAAAGTTGTGCTTCTGCAGCAGCCGCGCGAAGAACAGATCCGCGCCGAAGAGCACCGTGTCCGGCGGCATGTTGCCAATGGGCACATGGAAGTATCTGCACTGATCGAGCATCAGTTCCAGCACATTGTTCAGATTGAGAAAGTGACGCACCACGGCGCGTGCGCCCTGACGCTGCCAGTCCAGGCCGGACAGCAGACTGGCATCGTCGGCGATGTGTATCTGCGCCTGGGGGAACTCCAGCAGCGTGGGCATCGCGGCGCTCAGCTTACGCGCCTCGATCGCCGTCTGCAGGCAGAGCATTGTGGGGCCGGGCTGCTCCTGCTTGTAGGCGCTCAGGGCGCGCTGGATGTGCCGGTAGATCTGCTTGACGTCCACCTCGATGAGCAGCTCGAAGCTGTAGTCGTCGCCGGGCAGCTTCTCCGCCTGCGCCACGTCCTGCAGATTGCGCAGCAGCGCCAGTCGCTCCGCCGTGTACAGTTGCTTCATGTTGGGCATCTGATTGGTGCGCACCGTATCCAATGCAAAGATCAGTGCCTTCTTGCGCGGCACCAGGAACAATGCCCACATCTCCTTGCGCGCCGTGGGTATGTTGTGCTGGTAGAGGTAAATCTTGCGCAGCTTGGAGCTCGCCTGCTGCAGATACCGCACATGCGACTGTGGACGCTGCTCCAGCTGCTCGATGCTGAAGCTGTCCAGTTCGCGCGTCTGCAGCTGCGCCAGGCGACGCGCCTCGTCGCGCTGCACACCGCAGACGCAGCCCATGTCCATGAGGGCGCGGAACTCGAGCGTCATCTGCGTCTCGTAGATGCCCTCGATGTCGGGCGTGGCCAGATCCGCCAGCATGCCCAGGCAGTTGTCGCGGAACAGCTGCTCGGGCACACTGTAGCGGTAGAGATTGTAGACGGGCCGCGAGCGCGGCAGCACGCGATTGACCTTGCGCCACAGTTGACCCTCCTCGGGCGGTGCCGCGCTGCGTTGATTCACATAGAAGATGCGCGGCACTGTCAGCCGGATGCGATGCAGCTCCTCGCCGATGAGCGCCCAGACGGTGAACAGTCCCAGATCGTTGACCGGCACCAGCTGCAGTATCTGCCAGGGCTGATCCAGCAGCGTGCGCTGTGCGCGTCGCAGGAAACCGCCGAGCGTCGCTGCCGAAGTGCTGGCGCGGGTTGCACTGGCGGCGAGCGCCTCGTCGCCGGCGCGTTGGCGCTTGCTCTGCTGCCGGCAGAGCTGCCGCTGCTGCTGCTGCCACGCCCACTTGCGCTTCTGGAAGCGCACCCACTCCACAATGGTCTTGCGCGTATCGCCGATGGGCGGTGGTGCGCCGAGCGCCTGGCGCCAGGTCTTGGGCGTGGCAGCCTGCTCGGCTGGGCTGTCGCCATCCTCCAGTTCGATGCGCTTGCGCTTCGTGACCAGCGCTCTGCCTGCGGTCTCAGCGCCTGGCTCCTTGCCCGCCAGATCCTCCATGTCGGCGAGCTCGAGCTGCTTCTGCTCCGGCGTCTCCAGCGCCGGCTTGGGCCTGGGCCGACTGGTGAACATCTCGTTGATGCGCCGCTGCTTCAGCACGTCGTTCTTCTCGAGCATCTTCTTGTGCAGCCAGTCGGGATGCTGGACGCGCGGCACGGGATTCCCGATGCCCTGCAGCGCGGCGGGTATTGTGATGATCTTCTGTATGGTGCCGCCCAAGCGCTCGATGTAGTAGTTCCAGTCGAGCACATCCCTGATGTCCGCATCGCCCATGGTGTTGTCCTTGAGCCAGCGGCGCAGATGATGCCGCCGCACGCTCGGCTCCGACTGGAAAATGGCCAGCGGCACGGCACGCTCCGTGACGGGTGCACCCTCGGGCTTCTTGGAGATGATGTACTTGCAGGCAAGGCCCGCATCCTTGACCATCTGCTCGCCGAGGAACTCGGCCAGGCGCTTGGCGGTCGAGATGGAGGTGCTCTTCTGGGCGCCATACTCCTCGAGCTTCTTCGACATGGACTTGTTCTCGGCAATCAGCTCGAAGAGCTCCGAGTCGGGCAGATTGGAACCCTTGCTGTAGAGCACGTCCAGCCAGTAGTCGGCGACTTTGGCCACCGAGGCGTAGCACTCCTCCAGCGTGCTGCCCGCCAGGAACGCCTCGAAGACGGAGCTCTGGAAGTTCTTGATCAGCTGCAGCTCGCCGCGACGCTTCACCTCGAAACCCTTGAGCTCGGCGAGGGATCCGTCAAAGTTGAAGACGGCGTAACGCTTCTTCAGCTTCTTACCCTCCTCCTTGGCGGCGGGCAGCACCATGGCCAGGTATGGTCCATCCACCTCGAAGAAGATGGAGTTCTCGTCGCGTATGTCGTAGCCGCTGCCGTCCTTGCGCAGCTCATGGTACTGATCGTTGGTGAAGTGATCCTTCACCATGGTATTGAGCACTGCATTCGGGTACGAGATGTTGATCTTCTTCTTCTTCGCATGCGTCGTCAGCACGGTGAACTCCTGAGGAAACGATCCAGGCAATATGCACCAGATACCATCGGTGTCCAGCTCCAGCGGACGTCCCACACGCTCGATGATCTCGCGCGCCTTTGTAATGATGTTGGAACCCGTGAGGCAGACGATGCCCGCCATGGGCATGGAGTGCCAGCGGGCGCCACGACGCATCACATAGCCGTAGAAACTGTTCAGGATGCACTTGTGCGCCAGCTGCAGCGAATCGTAGAGCACCTCCCGACCCTTGGCCGCCTTGATCTCGGCAGCATCGCCCGAAGCGATGGCCGCATTGACCGATGCCTTCGCCGTCTTGGTCAGGCCCTTGTACTCGTAGCGTCGATCGCGAAAGGCGCGCACGGTGTCCACATAGAAGCTGTTCTCCTGCTGGCAAATGGTCGAGTTGCGCGTCTCCAGGCGCGTGATCTTCGTCTTCTTGTACGCCTTGCGGCAGTAGTCGGACAGGCGCTTCTTCTCGTACGCCGCCTGATCCTCGCGCGAGAGCTCGTGGAAGGCGCGCGTCGGGCCGCCCGGGAACAGCGGTGGGAACTTCTCCGTCTCGAGCTGCTGCTGTATGCGCTGGAACTCGTTGCGCGACGCGGGCAGCATCTCGCCGCGCCACAGCCAGTCCATGGAGCGTTTACAGCGCACGCCGGGCTTATTGAAGTCGCAGGCGGCGCAGTCCATGTCGCTGACCATGGCCGACGGCTGCAGGCGATTGGTCAATATGATGTTGGGATACATGGCGCCCACGTCCAGATGGTAGATGACCGGCTGCTCCAGGCGATTGGGTATGTCGTGCAGTCCCTGCAGCGCCTGCAGTATCTCCTGCTTGACCTCGTCCAGATTGGAGACCTGCTCCAGCGGTATGCCCTCCTCCACCTCGATGGCATGCTTGAGCACGGCGTCCACCTGCTCCATCAGTTGCTTCACCATCTGCGGATCGAGCCGAAAGCGACAGGGTATATCGGCGCGAAAGACGCCCGACTCCAGCGCCTCCACATGGCCGCCGACATAGGTCTCCGAGTCGAGCACATGCCCCTCGCTGGAGAGCTTGTTCAGCTCGCTCTGATGCTTGTTGGGAAAGACGATATTCGCGTGGTACGCCTGCACCATGAGCAGCGTCTCGCAGAGCGTGCCGGAGCCCTTGCGCAGGATCTCATCGGGCTCCATGGGAATGATGGTGTTCAGGGCAAAGATGAAGGGATGCACGTACTTCATGTACAGGTAGTACGTGGCCACCGCATCCGAGACGGAGTAGTTGGCCAGCACCTGCGGCTGCTCGACGGCCATGCGGCACATGTCCTCCGGATCGAGCTCGACGGGATCGTAGCGCAGCTTCGCCTTCGCAACCGCCTTGAGGCCCTGCGAGCCGACGGGCAGATACGAGTCGCGCTTCACCCAGCACAGGCAATCCATGTGTATGGACGGACGACTCAGATAGTTGCCGTCACGCATCTTGGCGAAGCCGATCTCCTGCTTCATGTCCAGATCGTAGACGGCCGCACGCGTCTCCACGAACGGCCAGTCGAAGAAGTCGCCGTTGTAGGTGACCACAATGTGCGGTCGCACCTCCATGATGTGATCGAAGAAGCGCTGCAGCAGCTGCAGCTCGTTCGCCTCGTTGTACACGATGAAGTTGCCCTCGAACTCCGGCTTGGGCGTGTACTCGAAGTCCTGCACGTCGCCCGAGATGATCTCGCGGTTCGTGATCAGGTATCCCTGGCCGTCGATCATGTACGAGATCATCATGATCTGATCGGTCTGTGCGTCGGGGAACTTCAGCGGCAGCTTCGTCGTCTCAATGTCGAAGGCCAACACCACGGGCTCGGGTCGGTCCAGTATGTCCGGTCGGCAGCTGATCAGCGGCAGCTCGTTCCCACTGCGGCAGCGTATGTTGTACCACTGCCCGCAGAAGATGCGCAGATCGATGGAGACGCGCACATGGTACGGCACATCGTGCTCCCTGATGTCCATGATGCAGTCCATGTAGTCGAGCTGCCGCTTGCCGCCGGCGCCCTCCTCTGCGCTGCTGCTCGACTGCGCCAGCGAGCTGGCCAGCATCTGCATGTAGTACGTGTTGGACTTCTCGCGTTCGGTGTTGCGCCGCACCGCCGCGAGCAGTTCGCGGCGCACCTTCGTCATGGCCGTTTGATTGAGGAACGAGAGCTTCAGGTAGTGCTGCTGCAGTCCGGAGAGATGATTGGCCAGATCGAGATCCTCCTTGCTGACGTGCTCCAGGCTGGCGATCTGGCCGGAGTACTTGCGCCCCAGGAAGCGCGCCACCTCCAGCTGCATGTGCTCCTCGGGACGCACCAGCAGGTACGGCTGGTACGCCACGGTGCACTTGAAGCGCGTCCCGTCCATCTGGATGAAGAACAAGTCCAGCGCCGCGATCAGACGACGGTCGTCGTCCAGCACCTCGTTCTGTAGGGATTCAATGGTATTGTTATTAATATTATTATTGCAATTATTTATTTAATAAATATTATTATTACTATTGTTATTACTATTATTATTATTATAACTATTATTATTATTATTACTATTATTATTATTATTACTATTATTATTATTATTATTATTATTATTATTATTACTATTATTATTATTATTACTACTATTATTATTATTACTATTTTAATATGTATGTATTATTATTAACATATACTTATGTCCATATGTCTGTCCGTTTGTTCATATTTCTGTCCGTCTTCATTTGTATGTCCGTCTACCCGTCTGGCCGTCTGTCTGCCTGTTGTCCGTCTGTTTGGCTGTCCATCCTATCCCTCTGTTTGTCTGTATCGCACCGTCTGTATACTCATTTGTGTGCCTGTCTGTCACTATGTATGTCCGCCTGTATGTCTGTGTGTATGCACGTCTGTTTGCTTGTCTCTCCGTCTGTTTGTACGAATGTATGTCTGCCTGTTCACTTATATGTCTGTCTGTTCGTCTGTTAATCTGTCTGTCTGGTGGTTTGTCTAACCGTCTGTCTGTCTGCCTGTATGTTCGCCTGTCTATCTGTCCATCTGTTGGTATGTCCATCCGTCTGTCTATATGACCGCTCGTCTGTATGTTCGTATGTCCATCTGGCTGTCTAAACGTATGTCTGTTTTTGTGCCTGTCTGTCTGTCAGTCTGTATGTTTGTCTGTCCTTCCGGCTGTCTATCTGTCTGTCTGTCTTCTCGCCCGCCTGTCTGTTTGCCCGTCTGTCTGTCTGTCTGTATGACTGTCCATCTTTCTGCATTTCTGTCTGTCCATCTTTCTGTCTATCTGTCTGTCCGGATGTCTGTCTGTCTCTCCGTTTGGCTGACTGTCTGTTTATCTGTCCATCTTTTTGTATATCTGTGTGTCCGCATGTATCTCTGGCTGTCCGTTTGTCTGTCTGTCCTTCTGTCTGTCGGTCTGTCCACCTATTTATCCGTCTATACATCTGCCTGTCTAACTGTCGGTCTATATGTGGCTCTATCTGTCTATACGCCTGCATATCTATGTGTCTTACCATCCCTCCGCCCGACTGGTCTTCTGTCTATCTGTCCGCTTGTCCGTTTGTTATAACTCCAACCACTTTAGTCTCTCAATTTTGAAGCTATCTAGATGAAACTTGCTACACATACTGCTTTCTTCTGCACGCATAAGTCGCAATGAACAAGATCAGAGCGATATATCGCATAGCAGCCATAGAAACTATCGGCTTAGTTTTGTTATTTTTCAAGATATCGTAACCAAACTCGCCAAATCTCAATTTACTAGTGCCCCTGATATTTCCTTCAAATTTGATCAAAATCGGATTACTATAACATATAGCTGCCATAGCAACAAAGGAACAAAATGTGCATTTTCACATGAAAAGCTAATAAATTGGTATTTATTATATATTGTAGTAATAGTTTTTATATGATATGCCAATTTCTATACAATCGCATTACTATATACTATAGTTACTATAGGAACAATCGGACAAAAATGGAAATTTTTAATTAATTTGAATATATATCATTAAATGTTACGTAAAAATTCAAAAAATATGAATTTCAAAACTTTTACATGCAATAAACGTAAGAATTTAGTATAATACTGCATTTGCAGGGTATGCACACTTCGGTGCGGTGCTTCACTCACCGCGTGCATGTTAATCAAGTAGCCCGTGCGCTCCAGACTGTCCTTGACACGATCGAAGCCGTACTTGGAGTCGATCTTGTCATTCTCGCGCGACTGGCGGTAGCCTGCCTCGTTGTAGAAGTCATCGCTGTGGAAAATCGCAGGAAAAACAAATAATTTTCACGCGTAATTTGCAAAGCCCTTTGCACGTACCCCTCGGCGCGCGTTTCGCTGACAAATTTGCCGGTGTTCTGCAGCACTTTCGCTTTGCCGCCCTCTGCCATCACTGACACTGCATTTATGTGCACTTTACAATTGTTAATTGGCAATTTGCAATATTATTATTGTTGAATTTGCAAACTGCGCAAAATTCTGCCTGCTCACAGCTAAAAAGCGCGCGCGAAACTTGCAGCTGTGCGTTAACAGAGCATTAACAGCGCAGCAGCAGGGTTGCTTTGACGGTCGCAGCGATAGCTATCGTTTAACAGCTGCAGCCAACTTCAAGTGAGTGCGCTTTTTGCGCAAAGTGAACGCAATTTGAGCAACGCGAAGTTGGCTGCGCGCAAATTGAGCGGCTTGAAGATGACTGTGCGGGAAATTAAATTTATTTAAAAAGTGTTGCAAGTACATTATGTACTTGTTATATATTATGTATATATATATATATGCTTTTTTTGTTTTTTTTAAGGTGAGCGTAAGTGTGTAGCTTGCACTAGTTCTCGTTGCACACGTGCAAAGAGTGCTGCATCATCTGCAAATAATTTGTATTTAATTGTTGTGCATTGTGCACAAATTTGTCGCTGCAACAGCTGCGTGCAGCATGTTGACCAATAAAACGACCACACGCTGTTGTTTTGTTGCACTTTAGTGGAAACTCAATTGTAATTGTGTCCTCTGCCACTGCAAGTGGCTCGTTCATTGACGCCGCTGTGAGGTCTGTGGGCCTAAATATAACCTACATACAGAGGAGTCTCTCTGTGTGTGTGTGTGTACATATGCTGCCAATACATGCTCGTACATACATAGTTGTTGCTGTCCGTTTAGCTTCCATTATTCTGCCTGCCTTGCATCGCATTACACACGCACACTACTGCATTCATTCATAAAATCCGGCTCACCTACACGCGTAGTAAAAATGCAGTTGGCGAGCAACAGACACAGACACATACATACATACATACATGCACACACTGCGCGCAAGCGCACTGCAAGCAGCGCTGCGCTCTCTCACACTCACTCACTCGCGCTCTCTGTGTGTACCTCGTTACTCTCTTTCGTGTAGTTCGTCCTGCTGCGCCGCCGTGCACTTGTCGCTCTGCCGCTATTTAATTGCTTCTCCCTGCCAGTTGACAGTCTTTTGTTGTTGCTGCCGCTGCTGCTGCTGCTGCCGGCGTCGTCGTTCGCTATCGCTGCCAGTCAAGCATATTGGTTACACGTGTTCGTTATGCAAGGCTGCCACTGGGACAGGGAGCAGGCAGCAGGAGCAGCTCAATCTTATTGCCCTGCCCACTGTGCGGGTATGCGCATGTATGCGTGTATATGGGTAATTTATGCAAAAAGCGTTGCCAGAATATAAGCAACTGCATAGGTGTGCGTGTGCGTGTATGTGTGGAGGCAGGTCTATACATATGTAAACCTGTTTGCAGCCTGATGGGAGCGTTTCGTCTGCACAGTGGGCACATTTCGACAATTTACTCGCTGCGCTGTGTCACTGTGCGTCGTTGCTAAAAATTATTACCTCACACACACAGTTGCGCACACCCAGCCAGCAGCTACCTAACACATAAACACGCACACACACACGCGCACAGTCACACATGCATATGTAGCGTTCTGACCACGCAGAGTTTTTTTTGTCGTTTGACTTATTCTGATTTTCTTTTCGGTTGGTCTGTGGCTGTCTCAGTGTGTGTGTGTGTGTGCGAAGTTCTTGCTCTTCGCAGTCGCGGAAAAGTTGCGCTCTTACGGCTCCCACGCGCGCTCTTTGGATCGCAGTGCGTGCAATTGACAAAAATGATTTGCATGTGTGCAGACTGTATGTACGTATGTATGTGTGTATGTTTATAAATACTTTGTATGTATGCATATGCACACTTATGTATTTTCGATTTGTGCTTGCTGAGCTTTCGCACACTTACACACATACACAGACAGCGCAAATATTACTCTCGCTTTTTTGGCGTTATCAGTTGCCCACACACACACACACGCGCACACAGTTGCTGCTCCTCTCCCCGCTCACTGTTGCGCCTTTGCTACTGCTTGTTCTCGTTCTCGTTCTGCCTCTGATTCTGCTTTCGGCTCTCTCTGGCACTTGCTCCGCTCGCTCAATTCCCTCACAGCACACACACACACACACACACACAAGAGGGACGCGTCGGCGTCGGCGTGTGCTGCTGCTGCGACTGTTGCGCTGCGCTGCCTGCTTCAGTTTGTTTTCGACTCTCTTTGGGTTTGCACGCGCTGCGTCTCTGTCTTGCTCACATTGCGATTACGACTGCGCTCGGCCGCTGCCTCTGTCGCTGCCTCTGCCACTGCTTCTGCCAGTGTCGCCGTTTAACGGTTGTGTGTGTTTTGAATATATTTGAATGCTGCTTAACTACACGCAAAACAACAACAACAACAAACGTACATAATTTAATTAGCAAGCAAACTGATCGCGTTGTCGTCGTCTTCGTTTGTTGCCAAAGAAATAGCAACAAAAACAAATTTAAAAAAAAAGTCAAGCATCGGCAAGCATCGATACTTGTCAGTGCAATCAAAGGGTATACGCATCCCTGTCTGTGAAGCGAAGCAGTGCCGTAGCCAAAGATCAGCTCGAAAAAGGCTAAAAACGCTAAACCTTACGGGCAAAAGATTCCAAAATCTGTCTACAAAACCACAAAATCGCTTAAACATCGTGCGTGCGTGTGTGTGTGTGCTCGCGTGTGCGTGTGTGTTCGCGTGTGCGTGTGCATTCGGGCCTGTCTCTGCCTGCCTGCGTGTGGCTGTGTGTGAGTGTGTGTGTGTGGGTCGCCGCGCTCTGATCCATCGTCGTTCGATCTCTGCTGCGTCGGCGTCGCCGTCGCCGTCAACGTCAGCGTCAGCGTCGGCCGTCTTATAAGCCGAACTAAAGCCAGACCCGATCCGCTTCGATCCGATCCCATGCGATCTCCGCTTCCTTTCGTGCGCTTTGTTTCAGGCACGTACGTAATCTCCTCTCGCCGGGCATAATCAACCTGCCTGCTGATCCGCGCGATATAAGATACATACTAAGAGAGCGAGAGCGCGGTGGAGTGGGCAAGCGAGAGCGAGATAGCAGCAATACCTGAAGCTGAAGCTGTCGGCAGCTCCTGACTATGTTCCCGATCAAGATTATGCGCCTAATTTGAAGCTGTAATTAATTTGGATACCCTAATAAAAAAAAGCGCATAAAGAACGCTCGAGCAGGCAAGCGAGAAAGCATAGAGGAGAAACTGAGAGAGAGAGCGAGAGAGGGCGTGACACGCCTCCATTTTATTGCCCCACCGGTGAGTGAAGTGTTGAAAACAGTAGTTCAAGTAGTTTTATTCAACTCCAAGCCCTTCACGTGAACGAGTGTGTGTATGCGTGTGTGTGTGTGTGTGTGCTGCCTGTTTTCTTGAATGAATCTAGGAAAAACTGGTTTGAGCCAAGTTGCTAGCATTCGATTGGGGCTAGGATTGCGGCCGATCTTCAAGTCTCCGCTGCTGCTTGTCTTCCCAGTTCCCCCTTAGTAAGGTAAGGGCAAGGGCAAGGGCAAGCGCGGGGTTTTTGGCCAGTCTATATATAGGCATATAGTTTTATTTTTGTGCTGCTTCCCAACCCTTGGCACATAATTGAAATTACAACTGTTACAGTTTCCGGTGTGTTTACCTTTTGATTGCATTTCTCCTCTCTTTCTCTGTCTCTCTCCCTCTCTCCCTCTCTTTTTTCGGACTTTTATGGACATTGATTCCCATTTGCTTAATGGGAATGTTTTAATGCCTGTGGTTGGGTTTCGGTAGCCGTGTGATCGCTCTCAAAGCGCTACTGTTGCCCTCAGAATTTGGATCAATGAACGCGTAAGATCGTTCACGATCCTCGTAAGACATCTTCGAATAGTTGAAGTGTAGCTATGATGACTTGTCTCTTAGGTGGGGCAAATCATATGAAAGACAATAAACTGATAAATCAGACAACTGTAAAAGATAACAAAGTGTCGTAAAAACGATCATTTAATAGATAGCGAAATGTCGTAAAAACGATCGTTTATTGTCGCATATTATTCATAAATTTCGAAGAACTCTGAAAAAGCATCTTAGAATGTTATATCGGCGAATGTTATATAGTTTTGAAGATCTAAGAATTATAAATATTTCGAATAAATCAGAACTATAAATAAAACATAACGGACTATGCTAAAAACTATCGTATATTGTCAAATATTATTCATAAATTACAAAAAAAGTCCAGAAATCTTCTTCGGTTCGAGAATGTTATATATATAATTTTTTAATGTCTAAAAATAAGAAATATTGGGAATGCATTCAGCATTTCAATAATATACTGATAAATCTGATAATTTTAAAACATAATGGGAATAATAATCCGAAAAACGAATACTATTTATAAATTTAAAAATAAATTAACAGATTATATATTATTTTAAATCTGAGACCCCTCTAGAACTATAGAATCTAAATACAATTAATAAATAAGTAAGGAAGCCTATGAATTCGTTGAATATGCCAGTAGAATAGCTTTTTCGCAACAGCCAACTCTTCAGTAATTGATAAATCAGATAACTATAAGAGATAATGGATTTTTTTAAAAATGATCGTTTATTGTCGACTTTTATTGAATGTTGTTTGCATAGTCTGAAAGTCTTCCGCAATTACGATACTTTATAAACTTGAGAATGGAAAAGAATTTTCAATAAATTTACTCAAAATGTATATAAAGAAATAGATTTCGTAGAGTTTTTAATAAATTTGAAGAAAATGTATATAAAGAAAGAAATTTTGTTAAAGATTGTTATTTTTATTAAGTTTAATTATTTTGAGGATCTATTAATATTCTAAAACAAAGAAAGACTGTACTAAAGTTAGCGCCACCTGCTAAATTTCCTTGTAGCAATAATTTTCAAGCAATTCTCAATCCTTTTTCTGTCAGTGTACGGCGATGACATTTGACCGAGTCCAAAAATACTCGTGCATGCACCTCGAGCACTTCGCTTACAGTTCACTGCGTTGCAAGGTTCGTTTACTCACTCGTTCGATCGTTGGTTCGTTGCCCCATGCTACGTTTAATGGCCCTGGACCAGGATATATCAACCTGCTGCAGACATGCCGTGCTCAAGATCGATACCATAATCACACACACACACACACGCATACAGGCACAACCGATTCGGATTGGGAAAGAAAGCGGGACAGCGGGACAGACAGCAAACACATGTGCGCGCAGGCGCAGGCACCAACTGAAGACTGTAGACTGAAGATCGCTGAAGATCCCTTTCTCGGCACAAAAAAAAAAAAGAGAACTAAAAAGGAAAAGCAACAGCCTCAGCATCGGCTACTAAAGTGTAGTCTACCGTTACGTACACACCAAAATTGCACCCCTATTGTGTGTGTGTGTATGTGTCTGTCTCTGTCTGGTTTGCACCATATCGAAATATCATATTCGTTTACAATCTGTTCCTTGAGCATCTGCTGTCCGCTGTCTGGACCATTTTTTCCCATCTTTCGCCTGCGTTATTTTTGTTGTATCTGTGCGTCGGGGTCTGGGTCGGAGTCTGGGTCTGGCTTCGCCGCCTACAAATCCGAACTGCTCCAGGCAGGCCCAACACCGGTTCTCTCGTTCGATTCTCGCTTCCAGGGAAAACATATGTTCCGATACTCAGTGCGGTTTCGTAGAAAGTGGCGAGACTGTTGCTGTTGCCTCTTTATCTAACGCGTGTGTCTGTCTGCCAGATAATGTCTTCGGCTTCGTGTCTTCTCTTCCCTTGTCTTGGCTACGCAACGTGCCGAAATGTGGGCGCAACAATTAGATAGTTCGCAGGCCTTGCGCCCCTTCGTCATGCTCGGTTCAGACCCCCAATCGATTTTATTTGGTGCTTCAGTGTTGCCAAATCACAGCTGTGTGTAGGTAATTGCTTGAAGATCAGAGTGTTTGATTAGTTTTGATAGGGTTCGTTAAATTGTGGATTATAGATAATATAATATAAAGCAGAAGTGTAAAATTTCAGCTATAATTGCTTAAGCACCAGAGTGTGCGATTAGCATGGTATAATGATATACACGATGATATGATGATATCGATTTAATTAGATACTTCTCTTTTAAATATAGACTTTCGCATATTAAAAAGATTTATTAAGATACTTAAGTCAGTTGCGTAGAGTTTCAAAATCAGATACGTCCGATAGCACCCAGAATCTGCATTTTAATACACTTCGATTATAAATAAATTAAAGATTTCCATAAAAAATCGAAAATAAATATTGACATTTTATTGCCGGATTTGTAAATCTGTAAATATGATAAAATTGAGCAAATTTGTTCCACAAAGAGTGCAATAATGGGGAATCGTTGAATTCGCATGAATTGACTGATAGCAAGTCGGCCTAAGTTCACAATCCGATTATCGTTATCTTCCCCCACTTGACCAACTTGTCAGGCCGTATGCGACTCGTCGCTACACGTTACAGACTTCGGCACCCATCGACAGTCTGCATTATTTAATCGAATTATTCAGTCGTGGGGCCGACACGTAAAATCAATTTGAATATTCCTATTCGTATTCGTATACGATTTGCTTATTATTTTTGCCATTTTTATGCGTCAATAAATTATTTTCGTGTGAGAAGTGTACTAAGTGAAAGAGAATTGGTGTCTGTATGTGCATGCACACATACGTATGCACACACTATATGCACTATTGCGCTGTCAAATCAATTATGGCCAGATACACGAGTGCATATAGTATGAGGGGGGTATATATATATTTATATATATATATATATATATATGCTTGTCCTGCATTCAATTGATCGCGAGTGCGCGCTGCGATTTTATTATCCATTTAATGTTGATTAACTTAAACTCGTCTTGCTGCACTCAATCACACTTGATGCACGTCAGTCTGTCTGTGTGTGTGTGTGTGGGAGTGTGTGTAAGCGGGGTAGCCCAGCCAGTTGGCCAGCTCGCTGCGGGAATAACGGCCATAAAATCAGCAAATCAAATCGCAAGACAACATCAAATTTGATTTCGAAAGCGCACACCAAATTTATGCAGTTAGATTCACGCGATTCTGTATCCGAGTCCAAATCGGAATCCAAATAGCCGCATTTTACATACACTCACATGCAAATGGGCATATATGGTATAGAGATCGGACGCAGTACAGGCATATGCAGATGGATAACGTGCGTAGATAGCGGACAACACCTCGAGCCACCTCAAGCTGTTCACGTCACGCAGTCGAAACTGTATTTGCATAACGTATCTTATTAGAACCCTGAGAAGATATAGCTACAGCTATAGATACAGCAACAGCTAGAGATCCAGAACCCTTGACTTGGCTTCACTTGGGCAGGTTTTCTCCAGTTTTCTTCCTTATCAGCGATAACTTTCATGTAAATATTAAGTAAAATGCGTAATTTATTTATCTTGCAGTCACTTATTTATAGATGTGTTATGAGCTCCAGATATATACTATATATATATATGTACGAGTAGTGCGGGTTCTTTTTCTGCTTTGTTGATGTGTGCTTAGTCGAGTCGTCAGCGTAACTTCCGTTGATAAAAGTGCTAAGCACTGTTGTGGATTCCCGGTCTTTAGTAAATTTGTTTGGGCACTCATTAGATAACTATTACGATCCTCACTTGAAGACAGAACATTACTCAAAAAAGTTATTCAAATATTTCCACTGACATAGAGACTATGTAATACTGGCTAAACTGTTCTTGAGCTTTAAAATTTATATAATAATTTGAATGAATTGATTTTTTTTACTGTATCACATTTTTTGAAGTGATCTTTTTTTATAAATTAATTCATTTATAGAATAATCTCCATAAAAAGATTTATAACACTATAGGAATTACCAGTTTGACTGGCGATCGCAGTACCAAGCTCAACTGATCTTGCTTCACAGTTTATATAAGTTTATCAGTGTAATAGTTTAGCCAAGCGTATGGTCACTGTAGCGAGCTCACTTGCCTGCAATCTCAGTCGCTTTATCAGTTTATTCGGCCCTTTTGTTAGATTCGTAGTACTACGATCCACCGGAAGCTGCTATGCTAGCTAAAACAAAAGATTTTCATTTCAGTTTCTACATCAAAATTTAGCTATATTCCAGCTAAGCTTTTGGTTGTTCCCCAAATTGAATGATCTAAATGATCATTCGTTTATTTGAAACCACGTACTAAATAAACTCATTTTCAAGAAACTAACTAAATATCACCAGCTGCAACCTGTTCCCATACTTCGAACTTGTTAGATCAAAGCAACTCTCGGAATCGACCGAAACTTTTTAGAGAGAACATTTCGAAGAGTTCGCCATTCTTCGGAGCTGTCGGCTCGACTGAAAGGCAAATATTGAAGAAGTCTGAATCCATTAGAAACATACTATATGCGAGAATTAAACCCCTTGGCCCAGGGCCTCGAAAGTGTACGAGAGTATATGATGGATGCTGTGTAAACAGAACTGTCTCTATATGCAAACTGCGGCGGCTCCTTTTGTTGTGGCCGGAGACTTTGATGTTGTGCCCCGCTTTGTTGTTGTTGTTGTAGTTATTGCTCCTCTTTGTGTTGTTGTTGTTGTTGCCGCGTGGCACCGATCGTTTAGCCTGTGTGTGTGTGTGTGTGTACATAGTGTGCCGTACTTGGGCTGAGTCGCACAAAAGTGTCATAATTTCTTGGGTCAACAAGCGATCCTCGTCTCAAATTGGGCGGAAAGGTGCTAACAGCGGCCATAGTTAAAGGTGTGAACTCGGTCCACCATAAACTGTGCTAACTAATGGGCCAATAATGAGCCAGGATGGTGGTGGAGAGTAGTGGGGGGGGGGGGGGGGGGTGGTGCCTAAGCGCCTACAATGATCTACAGTGAATTTTAATGCGTCTAACTTCTCTCTTTTGTAATGTCTTCCAGATGAGCGCACAATATGGAACTGGCGATTTGTAAGACAGAACTGCCTGCCACCAAGTTTATGCTGCCCCCTGCCGCCGCGACGGCCAAGGCAAGTGCAACACACTCGTTCCTGTTCAACTTCAACGCGGGCCCACATCTCTTTAAGACGGGCTACAACAATTCTATCCTGACCGACAACAACAACAGCAGCAGTGTCGGCGGCAGCGCCAGCGGCGGTGGCACCTCCGGCAGCAACATGCGGCTCAAGAAGAATCGCAAAGTCACTTTTCTCTCCAGCCTAGTTGAGGTGAGTACGAAGTGGGGGTTCTCAATTAAAATCGCTTAAATTGCTCAATTCTTTGATTGAACTATGAATGTAGATTAGATATAGTCGTTGTAGATTTATATTCAATCTCTAATCTTTCGTATTGCATGATAATTTTATACCTTGTATACCAGAAAATAGTTGAATGAGTATAATAGGAATTTTTCATAGAAATCGATCCTCAAACTGATCGTTCTTGTTATATTTCTATAATAAAATTTTAAATGCAACTGATGATCAGTGATCAGTTCTATCGATCGCCATTAAAAATGTCAGTATACTTTCTATTATTATAAAGATTAGATTAAGTTATAAGCAACTTTTGGACTCTTTGTTCTTATCATATGAAAATCACTTGATCAGTCTTAAGGTATTGAATGCTTCGCCCAGAGCATAGTCGTGTAATACAAGAATTTTTAATGGCGCTGATGATAAGTTCTACCGAACGCCATGCAAATATCAGTGTATTATCTTTATACTACATAAATACATAGCCAATCTTTCGATCATCCTGCAGCTCATACTCATATTCAGTTGTCTGTTGCGATCGATTGATTGATCGATCGCTGCCGTGAAGTGCGTTGAGCGATGCCAGCTAGACAGGCTTCATCTTTGGCCATCGACAGCTCAGCGCGATCTTGACGACTATTTTCGTATGCAGCTCTCGTTGATCGGTTCTAAATTTGGTTACCCAAACAATACGCGATTATTATGTATTATGCTATTGTGCTTTTTATGCACTTTAAATACTCTACAGGGTAATGACTCGTCTGTGATGTGCTATTCCCATTGAAGTGACATCTCGGTTGATCAAGCTTCTGTGGCTCTATAGGGTATGCGCTTGTCGATCAGTGGCGCCCTCTGCCGTGTAGCCATAAAAGTAATAAGCGTGCCACTTAATTCGCGACGAAAATAGTCAGGCGAAGACCTGCCCGAAATGCGAATGCGAGTCAACGTATGGAGACAATGCACGGATCGAGGATCGACACAATACCAGTGGAGTAGTCCACGTATATGGCCATATAAGGCTTCGGCCAGGCGATGGCGACGGTCGACGATCGACGTTTGGCGATCGCTTTTTCTATAGCTTTGTTCCTTTTTGCTCTTCTTCCCTTTCTCTGCTTTCTGGGGGCTTGTGTGACGGCATTTGCGGTAAACATATCCGCTGAGCTGACCACTTTCATCCGGTCGCCTGGCGAAATGTCAAAGGACCTCAGCGTGAACCTGTGCGCATGCGCATTCGCGTGGAAAATGCTGTCGGGTTCGAGTAACTCAATCTAAAGTCGAGTCTAAAGTTTCGACTGCTTTGTATACCGTTCTAGCACTGAAATTGGCTAATAGTGATATTTTAACTTTGTGCAAATGTATGCAAAAGTATCATATTAATTTTATATATTCTTGTTCAATACAAATAGTTGTCTGGGTATAAACATACCGAAATTAGCTGCTATAAGACACCAAAATTATTGTTTAATATACGCAGATGAAATTTATAGCAATATTAATATTTGAAATTCAAAATATTATACTTTAAAAAATATTTTAAAAAGTATATTAATATTTAAAATATTATATTAATGCAAATATAATATATTTAAAGTATTATATGATATCCAATAATTAAAATAATATATTTAGTAAATACTTAATGTATACGATGAATTTACAACGGAAAAATGGGTGCATGGTATCTAACAGTCGAGTGCATGTGACTGCAGCTTTCTTTATTTGTTTGGCTTGGGCTTGAAACTGGGTAACCGGGTGACTAAGGAAGAGAAGCTGAACGCTCTCGAATCAAATTCCAATTTCCAGTTCTAATCTCTGGTTCAATCCCAATTCCGATTCGGACTCAGTACTGAATTCAAACTCAAATTGAATTGTCTGCTCGGCGTCAATTGATTACGATATTTATGAAGCATTTCGGTTGACTACTTTGACCTCCATTATCATAAGCGACAATAAACGACGGCAGCAGCCAGCCCCGAGTTGAGATCTGCCTGTGTGTGTGGAAGTCAAATGTACAATTCAATTTATTAGAACGCGTTTAACATGGATCGCACCCATGGCACGGACTGGGCAATTGGGGCAGGCATTCCCCCTTCTGCTGCTCTCGTTCCACCCGCTGCTCTCAATTGCCGGCAATCTCTGGCGTATTGTTGTAGCGCTCTCTCCGCTGTTTTGATTCTTGGGGGGGACTAAGCGTTACGTTTTTGGTGGGCTGCACTCGAAATTGCTAACTAATTTGGAAAAACAGACGCAGTTTGAAGGTATATACTATAGGTAGATGGAGGTGCATATGTGTGTGCAATTATTTCAATTGACAGCGTTACTTTTGGGCGGGAGGGATTTGCTGGGTCTCTGTTAATTATGCATAATTCTAGCTGTGATCTGCATAACATGCTGAAACTATAGATTACTCTTTAATCTTAGCTCTGCTTTAAACTGATCACAGTAGCTCTTCTTTCCCACAATTGTGAATAATTCGATCTACAATTTTTATAAGACTCTTAAACAGAGTAATAAAGTAAATTGTTATGATTTTTACATTTTTTTTTAATAAAACTGATTAATAAAGTTAATTGTTATGTTTTTAAATTTAAATAAAACTCTTAAAAATAAATACAGCTATTATAAAATCCTTGTACTGCTCAAAGAATAGATAACATAAGTATTTTTAATTTTTATAACAAGTAGAAACTGCTTTTTTGCTTTTACTGTGTCTAACTTTTAATTATAATAAGCGATTCTAATAACTAATTATATTTTTCGCTCCCTGCTGCAGTCCACCAACAAGTACATCAAGGAGGAACCTGTCAATGGCTGTAAGGAGTTGCCCGTCTGCAGTTTATCGGATATTTCAGATCACGAGGCCTCGCTGGGTAAGTGCAAAAGAGAAGCTGTAAATAATCTAGATATAGAGTAGAACAACTATAGAGAGGCTTCCAACTGCATTGCGCTGTATTGTGCACTGTATGAGCCTGCGCATACCCTAGGCAATGGCATAACTATTAACCCAAATGCTTTATGGGGCCCAATGTAGAATGTAGCATTTCCAGATAACGGGCTTCCAAGAAATGGAAATAATTAAATAGCAATATGTTGTGCGAATGTTTTCGTATTTTCTTATATACAATTGTACTTGGATCGACTCGACTCGACGCTCGACTCGACTCTGGCGCTATCTTTGCACTCGGCCAAAGACAGACGAGTGTGCCAGTGTATGTGTGTGTGCGTGTGTGTGTATGAGTTTGTATATACCGAGAGCTGCAAAGGGTGTGTGTATCAAATTTAATACACACACTCCACACACACAGACACACACACACACACACGATCGCACACAAATGCCATCATCAGTCATGTTGCGAGACTCTTTGGCAGTGCGATTTGTTGCTGTTGCCATTTTATTATTCACATATGCCTTTGGAACGGGGCGATAAAAAGCGAGAAAGAAAAAAGTACCAAATACAAATTATTTGCGATAAGATAAGTCGCAAAACAACGCACATACGTAGCACACACACCATGACAGATACATATACATATACATATGTATGTGTATATATACGCTATATATATACAACATTTTGCGATTGCAGTGCGCGGGGATATGACAGAAATATCGCATACTTGGGGGAACTTGAATTGTGTCCCTAAAAAGCACTCGAAGAATTGTGTGATATTTCGAGTATGACAACCTTTTTGTGGAAACTCCGCGCAATCGATTGATATTCGATTACAGAAGGCCTTCTAAAACGTAATAGACTTGCGCTGATTTGGCCATATCTCAGATACACTCGATGCTTTCATATAGTATAAATTTGCGATTAGAAACGCGATTTGTTGCTAGCTGAGAGTAATTTAAATTTTAAATTAAAATAATTTTACTTAAATTATGTCAATGCCGAACTGAAATTAATATTTATTTTCGCTTGCTTGCATTAAAATGAATTCTAAATTAAATTGATTTTACTGAAATTACTTCGGTGTTGAACTTAAATTAATATTTATTAAAAAAATCAGTTTGATTTAATTGAATTTAAATTATGTCGTTTGCGAACTTAGTTTAATATTTATTGAAGCGATTTGTCGTTAGCTTGGATTCATTTTAATTATTAATTTAAAAAATTTAATTTAAATTATGTCGAACTTGAATTAATATTTATTTTGAATTAATGTAAATTTTTAATCAAATTAATTTTATTTAAATTATGTCGTTGCTCAACTTAATCCATTATTTTCTTATTTTTCTAAAAGTAATAATGAAATAAATTCTAAAGCAGACCAACTGATGCCTTCAGGCTATCGAACTTCAATTCTATAGCTACAAAGTGTCGAATTCGATTTATCTTTCAATCGATATTCGATTACGTAAGGCCTTTTAAAAAATTCAGATACACTCGATTGAAACTCGGGGCTACTTGTCGCACGCTTGGGCTAACTTCAATTATTTTTCGCTTGCAAGTCGTGAGAATCGATTGATATACGATTACAAAAGACCTTCTAAAATCTTAATAAACTTGCAATAATTTGGGAAAAACTCAGATACATATAGTACAGCTGTATGTGCGTGTGTGTGTGTGTGTGTGTGCATTAACATACCGTAGATACGTTTGTATAGTTGGTTAATATTTTTATAAAAAGTCACGTCGTTTATTTCCGGTGTCCATTCAGAGGCAGAGGCAGAGGCGCAGCGAGGGCAACCGAAATGCCGGCAAAGTGCCAAGCGAACTTACAGATTCATTCATTCTAGCACTCGCTCCTTTGCTCATGCATTCACTCGCTCATTCATTCAGTCACTCACTCACTCGCTCGCCTCCAAGTCAAGTCATTCAATGCGAAGCGGCCAAACACTCGCGCACACACACAATTGCATTTCAAATACACAAAATAAATATCTTAAATGTGCACTCAGTGCGCTACCCACTTTCCCCCCCCCCCCTCTTTGCCTCTCTGCTAGCTGTTGCTGCTGTCAATCAGGCAATACGTCAGTCAGTCCGTCACTCTGGCAAAATACCCTACGTTATGTGACAAACGTCGTCGTGCGCTTGGCATGTGTCTTCTTCCTTCTACACTGCTATGATTCTATCACACACACTCGCACAAACACACACACGTAATGCTGCACATGTGTGTGTATTTATGTCTTAATGTATCCGACAGCTTTATGGTAATTTGTATGCATCTTTGCAGTGTGAATGCTGATGAAAATGCCTCGCCCCAAGGGGCACAATGCTGGGAAGTACCTACACAGAGGGGCACTAAGAGAGCAGAGAGAGGGAGAGAGAGGGAGAGGGAGGGGGAGGAAGGCATAACAAAGCGAACAATTGGGGGAGTCGGAAAAGCGTCGAAGTGACTGGAAACCTGTCTTCGAACCGTTTCACAGTGAAGTTCAATCTGATGTAAGTCAAGGTAAAAGGTTGAGTTCAGATTGAATGTGTATTGAAATTGAAATATGATGATCAATTCAATTTGAATTCAATTCGACTGATCGTATCACATTCAAATTTTTAAACCTTTGCTAGTACTTTTATAGCTAACAGATACTTTTGTATCTTTATGCTTATAATTTTGGCAATTCTTGTAGTTGAAAGTCAATGCGTGGTTGCAAGCATATTTTAATTCAATTTCAAATCGAATTGAAATAAATTTCTTATTTAGAATTATTGAAAGTTGTCGATTCTACTTGAGAAAATAATGGGCAAATAAAAAGTTTCTTCTATGTCGAAATTACTGCAAATTTAATTTAGCGTTTACTTTCGTATCTCAAAGATACTTTTGTATCTTAGGTACTTGCATATCTCATAGATACTTTTTTATCTTACCTACTTTCGTCTCTCACAGACACTTTTGTATCTTACTTACTATCGTATCTCACAGATACTTTTGTATCTTTCTTACAATAGTAAATCACAGATACTTTTGTATCTTGTTTACTATCATATCTCACAGCTACTTTTGTATCTTACTTACTATCGTATCTCACAGATACTTTTGTATCTTGCTTACTATCGTATCTTACAGATACTTTTGTATCTTTACAGGGAAATATAAAGCTGAAAAGCAGTATATAAAAATTAAATTAACCTTTTCCATTTAATTTGATTTACAATCAATTTATGGACAAATAAAAAGTTTATTTTATGTCGAAATTACTTTTGTACGAAAGTAAGTTCGAAACTCACAGCCACTTTTGCATCTTAACAGTGAGGTTTTCAGCTGTGTGTCTAAATTAAAATATCTTTTTCAATATAATTCGAATTTATGCAGCATTTATTTCCAGTTTACAACATGATGAAGTCACTCTACATTAATGCTAGGCTTTTAGTTTAATAATTCTAATCCCAAATGCAGCCACACGTTGTTCTTGAGCAGCACTTGAGTTCGCATCTGACAGATACATTTGTATCTTTACATTGTTCCCATGCAAAGCGAGGCGAAACAATGCAGCATCGCATACAACGCAGGCATCGCCAGCTGCCGAAGTGTCCGAATTTAATGTTGTTTATAAAAACAAATCACACAGAATGAGATATTTTTGTCTTCACAAACACTCGCACACACACGCACACACACACATAGACAAAAAGTATTTATGCCTTATCGCTGCGTACAAATCAACAACGGCAACAGCAACAACAATAAAAAAGTCAAGCGAATCAGCCGAAAAAAAAACCCAAACAATTTCAATGTCAACGCGAAGCGAACATGGAACCGGGAAGGGGGAACAGGGATAGGGGAACGGGAACTATGCCCAACTATGCCTATGCTCCACACTGCGCAGGGCCCGAGCGAGCAACCCCTGCAGCAGTTCGGGCGCCTCTGCCCAAACTCCTCGCAGCTCACGCTCGCTAGAAGATCGCAGACAAGAGCGGAGATGGGGCATGCGACATGGGGAGAGCATGCAAAACGGCGACAACTGCGCAGATGCTGCGCTGCGAAAAGGGAGCGCAAATAATAATAATAATAAATAAAAGTAATAATAACTAAAAGGGGGAAAAAACAGCAGGCGTCGCGCGTAAATTTAGTTTGCAGGCAGCCGCAAGTAAATACATAACAATACATACAAATTATACAGCGTGCGTGTGTGTGTGTGTGTGTGTGTGTGTGTGTGTGTGTGTGTATCCAGCCTGCCCTTATTTTAATTACGTACACACACACGCGCACATTGCGTTTATATTTCTGCGCGCCTTTAATCAGCGCATATTAATCATAAACTTTGAGAGCAACAACAACAAGAACAACAACAACAACAATAGCAACAACAACAATAAGAACAACAACAGCGAGCGCAGAAAAGCACCGCAAGCGCGCTGAAAAACTAAGGCAAATAAATATATATTTATTTAATATGCTACACTGTCTATGTGTTGGTGTTGGTATTGGTGTTGCTGAGCGCCAAGTGAAGAGAGCGTGCGCGCGCACTGAACGCAAGAGCACAAACACGAAGAGAGCGCGCCACAACTTTCATTCATTTTGGGGATCGCGCCTCAATTCATTCATCATGCGCGCTCTCTTTGCGCGCGCGACTCTCTCGACAAAACAAAAAAAAAAAAAAATAAGAGAGAAAAAAAACACGTTCGTTTTCATTCATACTTACGGCGAGTAGAAAAAAGTTTTTTCTGGTTCTCTGAGCGGCGCGCTGTCGCTGCTGCTGCTGCCTGCCGCCGCTGCCTGAGCGCCTCGCGGCGTTGAAATGCAGTTGATGAATGGGGAATAGCAGCGGTGGCAGAGGCAGCGGCAGCGACAGCAACAACTTTGACTTGCGGCTGGGGCTGGGGCTGGGGCTGGCAGTTTGCCTGGCCATCGAGGGCAGCTCTAGTTGTTTTTGTTTTCTTTTCCGATTTGCTGCTTTGTTCAAGTTCTGCCTGCCTGCCTGCCTGTCCGCCCGCTTGCCCGCCTGCCGCTCTCTCTCGCCTGTTGATGCTTGATGCTTGTTTCCTTCCTTTTTGCGTGTGTGCTGCGCCCCTGCCCCCTGCCCTGCTGCAAAGTTCCTGCAAACCGGCTTCGGCTGCAGCTACAGCTTCGGCTCCAGCTTCGTCAACTGCGACGTGGGCGCGCCGGCGTCGACGTCGACGTCGACTGCGTTTTGTATGCATGTGTGTGTGTTTGTGTCGCTTTAGACTGTATTTATTTTGATTTTAGCTGCGCTGCTGTCGTCGTCGTTGTTGTAGTTGTTGCGCTGCTGCCTTTAGTGTTGCTCTTGTTGTTGTTGTTGCCTTTTTCTTTTTATTTATTCATAATTTGGAGTCGGACTCCACGCCTAACGCACATTTGTGCACAGCTGCTCCAAACCAGTTGCTGCTTCTGCTGCTGCGGCTTCGCTGCCGAGAGCGACAGCGACAGCGGCAGCCCCTCGTCGACACTTGCTGCGTGTGTGTGTGTGTTTCTCATTTAAGTTTTGTTTTATTTTAATTTAAGTTTTTACCTTTCAAATTTCTTGTTCACAGATTTCTTGCTGTTGTTGTCTCTTTTCGTGGAACTGCTGCGTTAACAACTTTTTGCCTTTTTTTTCGTTTAGTTTTTTTTTTTGTTTTTTTTTTTGTTGCTTTCGTGGTTTTGTTTTTCGTTTACGATTTTTCATTCATATAAATTCATATGCACATGTAAGTGCTGGCAAGTGTGTGTGTGTGTGTGTGTGTGTGTGTGTGTGTGTGTGTGTGTGTGTGTTGTAGCTGTAGCTGTTGCCGGGGCTCGCCTGTTTTATATTTCGTTTGCACGTCACTTTTTACTCACTCATTAAACGTTAACAAACACACACACAGACACACACTCAGCTACTTTGCCCTCTTGCCTGTTTCTGCCTGCTGCGCGTTCATTCATAAATTTTATTTAGCTTTATTTATTATCCAAAACAAGCAATTTATTGCCTAGAAATCTCTTTTGATTGAGCCCCCTCCACTGCCCCTCTCCCGCTTTTCGGCCCTCCATTCTGTGTTATTCGAATCGAATCCAACTTGAATATCGAAATCGGCTTAGTGCGAATTGAGATTCTTATTAAGGCGGCAATTCTCCGAGAATTCTCGCAGCTTGCGGAAGATTTGCACACAAAGTGGTGAGCAGCGTTGAGATTGGAGAGTTTTAGAAATGCTATATAGAAGTTTTTTTTAAAAAATGATCTATAATATTTATAATATAATATTTATAATATAATAGGGTATTATAATTATAAATATTATATAAACGAAAAATGTTCAGAGAATTCGAAATTGAAATATTCAGTTGTTTTTTTAAATATATTTATATATTTATATATAATTTAATTAAATCGGGAATGTATCAGAAACATAAAATATAATATAAAGAAAAAATGCCAATATTAATAAAATAATATAATAAATATAATATAGGAATAAAGCTCAAGAAGTGGGTTATCAGAGCTTGATTCCTTTGTATATAATATAATATATGATAATTTAATAAATAAATAAATCTATAATATTATATATAAAATTGTATATGTTATGTACTAAGATGTGTGTAATATAATATATTATATATGATATGATAATACTACATATGAAGTATATATATATATATATTATATATATAAAGCTGGGAGAGTTCTTTGTATAAGCTAGAGATATGATTGAGCCTTGAAAATGCTAGAAATTGTTTATATATAGTATAGTTAAAGTATTTCTATATAATATGTACTAGCTGAAAGAGCTTTATAAATAGGAAATTTAAGAATATTAAATGGATGAATATTCTTTATAATTCTTTATAATATTTCTATACATAATATTATAAATAATAATATATTCAAGCCGAAAAATATTCTAGAATTAGAAGAAAAAGATCTGAAGTGATCAAAAAAGAGAGATCGAGAGATAAAGAAAGAGACAGAGATAGAGAAAAGAAAGAGAGATAGAGATAAAGAAAGAGAGAGAAATAGAGATAAAGAAAAAGAGAGAGATTGAGATAAATAAAGAGAGAGGGATAGAGATAAATAGAGAGAGATACAGATAGACTGCTTTAGCTACAGATAAATCTCAAATGGGTATATCGTGCCGCTTATCAGAACCAGGTCCTAACTAAAAACGGAAGTTGCGTTTTTTTTAGAGTAATTTGCCAACGATAACTGCGGCTTATCGCACGCTTGAAATTGAGTTCTACGCGCTTGGATAAACCCACAGTATCTCTGTGGGCATTTCCTTCTCAATTGAAAATACTCTGTAAACATGAACATATATATATATATATATATATATATATATTTCATTCAACTCGCGCTGGGTTTATCCCGAGCATCGACAGCGCTCTATCTAATCACGTTCGCAGTCGGATTCATTCATTCATTCATTCATGAATGAAGCCCGATAAATCGTATGCCCTGCTGTGCTTGTCTTGTCTATATGCATATACCATATATATTCATGCTGAAAACGGAAATGACTAAATTGATGCATCCCCGAAAGCCCGGCGCATGGCTAATCAGCACGCGCTATATTGCCCGCTCCCCCGCCTCCGCTCTCGGCCACTGCCCCCACAAGAACTGACCCAGCACAATCGAGTGCGAGAGAGACGAAGATAGCGCTGTGGTCAGGTAGCGCTGTCTGCGATCCAATGGGAAAGTTGTGTCGCTCGCTTTGCACGTGTCGAGGCGTTGCTTAACCCCTCCCCTCCCTCTCTGGCAATGACTCCGGCAGCAGCAACGACCTTCAAGCAGTTGAACACAATGCCTTTCGGTGTTTCTGCGCCGATAAGAGTTGCGTGGCTTATCAGCGCAAGCCACTTAAATATTGAAATGTATGAAAGAGAGAGAGAGAGAGAGAGAGAGAGAGAGAGAGAGAGAGAGAACCGCATACAAACTAAATTTGTATAGCTTCTTTGTTTCCAGTTAATTAATTGTTGTTAACAAAGCATTTAAGCGTTTGAGCAATAAGCGCAACGCTAATGGTTTGTGTCTTTGCTGAGTGTGTAAAAGCAATTGCCTACTTTTGTGCTGCATATTGAAGCTGCATTTAAATAAAGCATTGCATACTTTGTAGCGCAAGCACTAAATTTAAATAAAATGGTTTTCAATTAAAATAAAAATTATCTATATATAGCCATTTTTTTATACACCAAATATATTGAAATTAAATTCTATAAATATTTTATGCTGCACCAAAAATACAGCTATAGCTATTTTTTTTTTTATTTTAAGTTCATATTTCACTCGAATGTCAACAAGTTGGTGTAGATTTCATTTATCAAGCACACAATGCGGAAACTCCATAGATTATAGCCATAATTAGCATTCGAATTAGCTGCTGATACTACTGGTAATTAACTCAAAAAGTCGCCTGACCATTGCGAGGCGAACTCAATTAATTATCCTCGCCTAATTTGGCGGCCCATTTGCAGCGACGCAGAGGTTGCAAAAGGCAAGGCGGAATGTTGCAGAGGCAACTGCAAAAGCTGCTGCGAAATGTCGTCGCAAATATGAATCAATTAATTCGTGCAACAAAAGGCAACAGATTCGCCTGTGTGTGTGCGTTGTGTGTGTGTGTGTCTCGGTACTTGTATGTGGCCATAAGCGCAGCAACAACAAGCTGGAAAAGAGCTGCAGTCGAGCGTATACGACTGTGAGATACCTTTCCTATTTTATGGCAAGACTTTTTTGTTTATGATTCGATTATATTGCAATTTGAAGTGTTGTTGCATATTAAAGCAAGCTAAAATATGAAAATTGCAACGATTTGTTTAGTATTTAAATTTTAATAGAAAAAAATAAATTCTAAAAATACTTTCAAATTAATACAAAAATAACTTATTTGTTCTTGGTCTGATTGCATTGCAATTTACATCGTTGTTGCATATTATAGTAAGCTACAAGTATGCCTAATATGAAAATTGTAAGACTTTGCTTAGTATTCAAGCTTTAAATAATTAAATTTAATAAAAAAATAAATTTTAAAAATCTTTTAGTTCAAAATTGATGGCTTAATCTTTTCTTATAACTGACTAACATGTCCATTATACTCTGTATGCACTGCCACGCCCGCTTCCGTCTTTTAGTTAGATTTACACAAACTGTGCATACCTATTTGCTACCCTGCTGTATGTTTGCCGGGTATAAAGCAGCAGCAAATTGCACACTGCGTTGGGTAAACCAGTTCTGGGGGCTGCATCAATTGCCAATTGGCAACTGCAAGAGGCAACTGGCAACTAGCAAGCAGCAAGCAGCATGCAGCATGCAGCAAGCGGCAAGTGGCAGCTTGGCCAATTGATAATGCAACGGTCAATTGACAAACGAAAATCGATGAAACTGCGGGCTGTAACTGGAGCGTGTGTGTCGGCCGATCGGCCTATCGATCTGCCTAAGTATCTATCATGGCATTAGGAAATATGAGAGACACACACACACACACAAACACACACTCTGGCACACACCTGCAACTACACAATTTTCCAGTTGCCTGCACAGTGGCAGCGGGCAAGAGGCAGAGGCAGAGGCACGGCAGAACGTGCTACGTGCAACGTGCTGCATATATTTTTCCAGGAGTTGTCGATCAATTGAAGCGTGTCCGCGCAAGCGCAGAGGGAGCATGCTAGGGGAATGGTGGCAGAGAGGGAGAGAGCGCATAGAGCGGGTGATCGCCCTGCCCATAAGCCTTTTGGCCAATTTAACGCTCTTGCCCACCCCCGCTGCAATACTTCCATGTCCATGCTCCCTTTCCGTTACCGATTCCGATTCCTAACCCTCTGCGCATTCATGGCTCTTGCTCACTTCACTTTAAGCCCAATTGATAATTTAACGCTTCAATTGGCCCAAAAAGAAAATCGTTAATCGAAAAAACAAAAAAAAAAAAAACAAGTTCAAATTAACTGCGAGTGCATACGTTAAACTATTTGGCCGAGTGCGCAGCGTCTGCGCTCCAATTTGTGTTTTAATTTCTTTTTCCAACTTGTCATAATTCAAGTCGAGGGGAAATGTGTTTTTTTGTTGTTGTTTTTCTTGTTTTCTGTTTTCCAATTGTCATCTGAATTAAAAGCCATTTCGTCGCGCCAGCAAAGTTATAGGTTTTTGTGCAGTTCAGCCGAATGGATCTGCACTTAAAGTATCTTCTTTATCTTTGAATATGTCCGCATGGAAGGAAGAAACTGTCACGATAAGGAAGTAAAAGGTGTGAAAGCCTGCAAACATTTGAATAATGTATTCTCTGAAGCATCATAGACTTGAAAGTAATGCTATTAATTCTATACAGTTATTGAGGATCTATTGAGGATCCCACGTTAAGCGGAAGCCTTTTCTATTAGTTTTTGTAGAAGTTCAAATAGCTAAGAAATTTTAAATACGCTTTAAGCTTTTTAGTTTATAAAGCTAACTTTTAATTTAAATTTATCTAGCATTGACTCCCATATTTAGCAGCGATCATTCCGCGATCTTTAAACTGAAAATGCTATTATTGTATGCTAATTTTTTTTTTTAACTGTCAGTCTACACTTTAAATTAATTCTAAATGCACTTCAAATAAAGCCTTATAAAAATGCTATTTATTCTATTATATTTATTTTTTTTTATTTTATTTATATTTAATAGCTACGATCATTGTCAAATTGATTTTCAACTTTGGTATTTTGATGATGGTAAAGTTACCATCTATTCTAAACTTTAAACTATTGTTGCGATCGTTTCGCTAAGCGATCTATTGATCGTAAATCTGCAATCTTTCAGTACTGTTGAAATTATTATGGAGCTCTTAGAATCAATTCTTTGAAAGAGCGTAAAAGAGCGTCTGATCTTTAGAAATATACGTAAATATAACTACGATCGTCTCTCTCGCAGATCAACTGATCGTAGAAATTATAATACGAATTGACTAAGTTGCGATCAAAATTCTTAGTTTTTCGTCGCATCTCATTCAGTTTAATCAAATTTTTCTAAATGATTAATAGTTTCATTTTGTTTAAGATCGATATTAGTATATATTTTCTTTGTCACGTTTCTACTGAAAGTCGATTAAATTTGTAGTTATAGCTGCGATCGCCTATTTAATTGATCTGCTGATCGTAAATTAGCCCAATTACGATGCGCTTCCGAATGGAGCGTTACCCAATCTCTCAGCTGGAAGCTGGAAGAAGTTCTTTTTTCCGATTTCCCGAGTGTTGCAATTCCCATTGCACAGATCGCCTTCCACCTGACATTCACCTGCTTCTCTCTCTCTCTCTCTGTCTATCTCTCTCTCTCGCTCGCTCGCTGTGGCTAATTGTTTTGACTTTGCTGGCGCTTTTGTGTCTGTGTCTGAGCGAGGGGAGGAAAAGCGATTTGCTGCTCTAAACAAAAAAACAATCGATAAATTTTCAAAGCAGATTGCAAGTGGCTGTGCCCATTGTTGTTGTTGTAGTTGTTGTTGTTGTTGTTGCTACGGTGGAACTGTGAAGCGCCAGCAGCTCCACGGGTTGCCTGTTCCGCGCCTTTGATGCTCGGCGCAATTTATCAACGCATTTTATTGAGTGTTTTTGTTGCTGTTGATGTTGCTGTTGTTGTTGCTGTTGTTGTTGCTATTGGTGCTGCTGCTGCTGCTGTTGGCATTGCATTTTTAATTGTTGCCGCCTGACGCTGACCATAACACCAGGCAGCAGATCCTCTCGCATCGCGAGAACTCGAACTCGAAACTCGGAACTTGTGACTGAGCATAAATTTGTATACAAGTTAATTTATGCTCGGTCCCAGTGCCTGTGTGTGTTCCCTGCATATATACCTATATATATATATAAGTATATGTGTATATGTCTATATATCTATCTGCTATCAAGGGGCTTTGTTTATTTGAGCAGAGATTTGTGGCTGAGCGCAAAGGGGCATAAATTAGTTTGTCTCGTTGCCCCAAACATTTTTTTTACTATTTTTTGGGAGGCTCAAGTGCGGCTCCTGCTCGGGCAGCTCGCGCCTGTAGCTTGCCACCTTGCCACCGTGCCACCGGAAAGGTGGTGCAACAAATGCAGCACAAACACTTCAGCACGCAAGCTGCAAAATCTCAACTAGGAGCAGGTGAAACTTGCGCTCGACCAGCCGGTCTGGCAAACTGGCAAACTGGTCTGCGACGCGGACTCGCACTCGGACTCTCTATTAAAAATAGTCTAATGATCAATAGTAACCAAAGCCCCCCCTCCCTACCCCCTCTCTACATATGCAAATGCTGCAGGGGGGAAGGCGACGACGCACAATTCAAGTGCAGCTTCCAGTTTGAACTGGAGCTAGGGCAGCACAACGCCAGGTGCTGCGCAGCACTTGATAGTCCAGTTGTTGTTGTTGTTGTTTTTCTTCTTGTTGCTGTGGCAAGTGCTGTAGCTGCTGCTGCAGTTGCGTTCTGGCCCGCGTGGGCTTATTACGGAACTCGAATTGCATCTTCATTCGCAGTCGCATTCGGCGCGGAAGTGCAGCTGCCCACTGCCAATTTGTTATGAGGAAATTGAACTGATTTCCAAGACCTCTGGTGCCTGCCCCTTGGCGGCGCTACTAGACACAATTAATTTGGCTTTTGGGCTTATCGTCACACTTCCCACTCCCACACGGCGTTGCCGGCGTCTTAATTGTTATCAACTAATGGCCAGAGATTTGTCAAACAAACCAAACGGAAAACAAAATGTTTTACTACCAACCAAAGATACCGATGAAATTTGGTGACTTAATTTATGCCGAAATCGCCGCCAGACGAGGGCACTATAATGAGCGATCGGTGAGCGGATTACGAGTGTGTGAAAGCCATTAAAACGGGATCAATCGCAGTCAGTTAAGTGTTCTCTGCCTCGTTTCAATTAACAGATTTGGAAAAATTCAGTAGCTGAAACAAGCCGACTGATTTGCATACTCTGTAAAGAGAGTGAGGAGCACTCAGGAATATAGTATTCTTACTTAAAAACTTATTATCCCTTTAAACGTATTTCTAAAAGTATTAGGATCACTTGAAAATATAAGAAAATTTCATTATTTTTAAAACATTTTACCGAGAAAACTGTTTGTACTTAAAAATTAGTTTTTAAAGTTTTTTTTTTAAGTTTTTAATTTCTGAAAAATTATTGACAGAATGTAAAAAACTCTATTTATATGCTCTGTAAACATTAAAAGCTTGTAAAGATTATATGGATCACTTGAGGATCATATGTCATTTTTAAACATTTTACTGAAAAACTGCTTATATTTATTTTTAGTAAAAGTAAGTTTTTCATTATTTTAGAATTTTAAACGGAACATGAAAAATGTAATACTTGATTTTCAAACTTTTTAAGCATTTGAAGCTTTTAGAGAATATGAAGATCATTTGAGAATAAAGAAAATTATCGTTAAGTTTGCAAATTGTTAAGGAAAAATATGTTTTTCCCCTTTTTCATTCTTAGAAATTATTGATAGGAATAAAAAATGTAAAAACACTTCGAGATCATTTGCGAGTGTAGGAAATTATCATTAGCTGTGAACATGATCTAAGACAAATTTAAATTTTCTATTTTCAAATATTTTTAACAGGCCTAAAAACTGTCAACTGCAAGTAAATATAGTGTAGATCGTGCGACCTTAAAAATGCTTGCAGTTTAGTGAGAGTTATTGGATCATTCCTTTTGCATAGACTTCCATCGTCGATCGCAGCTCGCAGATCGCTGCCAATCAAGCAAAATGTCGCAATTATTGAGAAAAGATCTCGCTCTCACTCTGCCGCACTCCCCGTGGCCCTAATGAATAATTATTGCTAATTGATGCTGATAAAAATGAATTCATGAATGTGTTATGCGCGTTCTGCTCAGAGTTCCTATCAATTAAATTGGCCTCCCAGTGGATTGTGAATGAATGGAGAGTTGATTGGCGAACACACACACTCGCCTCGACTCTCGACTTGAGTCTGTGAATAGCCGGAAGTAACGTCGGAGTTATCTATGTGTCTATCTCGCATAACTTATATCTTCTATCCGAACGTCTGTCCGAGCGGCTGGGCAAACAGTTAGATGCGTCAGAGAATCACACGATTTGCAAGTCGCAAAAAGCTAACGATAAAGAAGATAGCAGAAGTGTTGTAGGGTGATGAGCATGAGGTGGTCGGGGGGGAGGGGTGATGGAAGGCGGAGGGGGAGTTCAGGCATCTTTGCTTGATTTTCATTCATAATTTGCGCTGCGGCTTTAGGTAGATTCATGCGCCTCTCTACGAAGTACAGAAGCGACTATACAAACAAAAGATACACACAGCGAGCACACACATATACACTCGCATGTGTGTGTAGCATATTTAATTTGAGGCAAACTAGCAATGATTAGGAACATCCGGTTTACTAACCGAAAAACCAAGCGAACGAACGAACGAGCGAGCGAGCGAGCCGAACGAGAGCCATCCACAGTCATTGAACAGTAGCTGCAACAACAACAACGACAACAACAACAACAAAACGACAACACGATGAACAACGACAACACTCGAGTTGATTCGTTTGGGTTCTTATGTCTACGACGACGACGACGACAACGACATCAGGCACAGCATCCACAGCATCAGTGCTGAGCATTTCTGCCTTTTCCCGTCAAATTTAGCTTCTTTTTGATGTGGAAAAAACTTTAGAAAAATTTGAGAAATTTTGTAAATGCATTTGAATATCATTTTATTTTCTCTGTCAACTTTAATTATTTTTTTTTAATTTAAGCTGCAATTATAATAAATTTAAACTTCTTAAAATAATGACTTAGAAGAAGAAATCATTTTTAATCGAATATTCAAAATATGAAAATACGAAAAGAATTTAAAATTTTGATTTTAATGAAATTTTAATGCAGTATCAAATAAGTAAAAACGAAAATAGTAAAATATGTAGACAAAATTGGAAGCTTTTGAAATAACTGAAAACGGATTCTCAAAAAAAGTTAAAAAGATATATATTTAAAAGATAGTTTTGAGGTTTTCGGAAAATCTGAAGATGGACTTTGCTAATTTTCTCAAAAAAGATATATCAAGCCGTGATTCGTTTTAAAAATAGATTTATATGTTATTTCTTAGCCGAAACGTTTATTTTTTTTTTCAATTTTCTTAGAGAAAAGTTGCAGACTTTTTCCGCTGTTTTCTGCAGTTAAAAATAGCTATTTTTTGAGAAACCGCTGGCAGCACTGGGCAGCATCCACGGCAATCCCATCATCATGTAGAGCTTCAGCATCATCACAGAGTTTCATCATGAGCTGCGAGTGGGGTGCCAGCTGTAGCGCCAGGCTGCTGCTTCAAGCTTGGACACAAAAGCAGAGATAATAATGTTGTTGCTGTCGCTTTTGTTGCTGCTGCTGCTGCTGTTGTTGTTCTTATTGTTGTTGTTGCTGCTGCTGCTGCTGTGCTGCGCTCTGCTCGCTGTGAAGTTTCTGTTTGGAGTTGGAATTGTGTGTAATTTGTTTGCCGGCTACTGCCGCGGCTACTGTATTTCAGCTGCGCCTGTCCACTCAAACGAAGCGACGGACAGACTGGCAGACGGACATACGAACAGGCAGCGCAGGCATGGGCACACGAACGAGCTGCCTTAGCTGTTTGTTGTAGCCGCGAGATTTGAGCAGCGATCTCATCCCATCCCATCCGATCCGATCCAATGCGATCCGATCAGCATCCCAGCGAGTTTATCTTGCGCTTTCAAAATGCGGCCTCTTCTGCGAGCTTGGGAATTTCAACGCCTGTCGTCGCACTTGTGCTGTCTCTCTACTGCTCAGGATTTACCTGAGCTAACGAACTTTTTGCGTAAATTCTGTATAAATTGTCAAGTAATTACAATGTTAGCCATAATTGAAAATGATTATAGATTTTATATGCAATATGTTATGAGTATTATAGGGTGTGTCTCAGTCTTTTCCACTCTCTCTCCCTCTGTTGGAAGTTTGACTTCAAGTTAATCAATAATTTAGTATAGATTCTTATTTTCTATAATTTTTATAGATATATTTCGGTTTTTTTTTTCGAATCTATATTAAATGATTTATTACTTTTAAAGTTATTAATACGTTTTTCTTCCTTGGCTTCGACTTCTTCTCATTCTCTCTCAATTTTCTAAGCGTTAGAATTTCAATAAACTTATAAAAAACTGTCTATTTTTATAGAAACTAGTTTTTTTTTTAAATTAAATATATAAAATTTTAGAAAAATATTTTTCAAATATAAAAAAATTATGCAATTTTTTTAATATTCTTTTTTTCTAAACATTTGCTGTCTAAATTTCCCCATGAGTTTGACTTTTTAATGTACTCACTCAGTTCTCACTTCTGATATTGTATTCAATAATCTTTAATATTATAGTTTGATATCTTTTCCTCTATCTGTGCATCTATCTGTCTTTCTCTCTCTCCCATTGGCTCTAACTCACTGCCTGAAGTAGATTAACAAGCTGCTGATTTTTCCCATTGAACTGTGCGAATTACAAACGGGTTACTGACCGTTTTCATTATAACTGACTGATAGCTCCCATGCGCCACTTCCCAGCGCATAAATTAACTCATATGGAATCACTGGATGAATCTGTGAAAATTAAATTATTAAAGCGCGCTTCCCTTAAACCAATTAAAAGGCCATACAGAGTCGATTCTGGCCAACTCGCTGCTGCGGCGAGTCGATAATTAATTATCGATTGCTGAAAACAGCAAGGGGCATAAAAAACAAAAAGAAAAAACGTAGGAAAATCAATGCAGAGCAGAGGAAACCCGTTCGCTGCGGAAACGTATCCTGTGTGCACTTAACTGTTTTACAAGCGCGCGCGCTTGGCCAACTTCCGCAGCAGCGCCGCGGCGACAGAGCTGCGACTGCGCAGCGACAACTGCGCTTTTCCATTTTTTTTTTGCTTTGCTGCGCGCAGTTTTTCTTTTCTTTTTTCTGCTGTTGCAGCTTCCTTTACGATCGCGGATGCTGAAATGGCTTAAATCTGGCTTGACTCTGGTCCAGTGCTGCCAGAACTTTGAACGCAAAAAAAGCTACGAAAATTACTAAAAATTTGTTTGAAAATAGCTGCACATTTTTTAAAAGTGGCTAAAAATATTGATAATGTTTTTAATATACTATTGATATATATTTTGGCGGTTTTATTATTTTTCTCCCGATTTAATATCATATATTATTTAGAGTTTTCTGACCTTAACATGTGTTTCTCATTTTCTGTTCTGCTAGATGGCTAGAATTAAAAATAAAAAAAAAACAAATAACTGATAAAAAATGAAAAAATTGCTTAAAGTTATTTATTAATATTAAGTAATTAACAAAATTATTATACTTCCAAAAAGCTAGCCAGATCTAGCTATTTAATAGCCTTTACGGCAGCTCTTTCTGCCTCGACTCGGGCTCGCTTGGGCTGCTCACTTGTTGCGCTTTTCCAGCGCTGATTTGAATGCCAGATATCCTGTGCAACAGCTTTCGCATTCAGCTGGCTCCCCCTGCTGTCTGTGCCTGCCTGCCGCTCTCCAGCTCCCGCTCAATATCGGACTAAATGATCAGCCTCAGCCTCGGCTTCAGCTACAGCTACAGCTTGAGCCCGAGCTCCGAAAAGAAAAAGTTGCATGCGTTTCTTCGTGTGCTTGTCTATTTTTTCTCTCTGCTTCTTGTATTTTTTTTTTTTTTTTTTTTTTTTGCATTTTGCGCCGAGTTGTGTATTTTTTCTCACATTGACCGGATGAGCAGCTGCTGGGGATCAGGTGAGGATGAATATAATAACATAAGCCCCAATATCAACAACAACAGGCAGGCAGTCGAACTGACTCTGACGAAACCAGTTTCATTGAGAAAACGGCAAAACGCTCAGGGGGCCGCTTCAGCTGGACCTGGAGGGAGGTGGTAGGAGCACGGAGCACGGGGGGGGGGAGGCACGGGGCTGCCTGCTCGACAGCGAATACATGAATTAATCACTTCGTTTGTAGTGGACCGATCGAAGCAGGCGGGTGGCTCTGGTATTAACCCAGCGTGTGCGGATGTGTGCGAGTTTCCAGATCACTCGCGCTGTGTGAATGAATCTTGCCAGTGGGCTGAGCGTGTGTGTGTGTGTGCGAGGGGCTCCCCATGCACATTTTATGAATGAAATGATCGACAGCTGAATTGCGAAATTGTTGCTGAAACAACAACAGCAGCAGCAGCAGCAGATCTCGAGCAACTTCAGTTGTTGTTGCTGTTCCATTGATCCAACAGGTCGACGCCGACTGCGACTGCGACTGCGACGCGACTGCGACGCGACAGCGACGTCTACGTAGCGCCGGTGGAAACATAATTTCTCTTAATTATATTGCCGACGATCTGCTAGAGTTAATGAGTGTTGATTAAGATTTGGCGCTGCCGATCTACCGATTTATGTAGATCAACCAGATATATGTATGTGTATTTGTATATTTGTCTGGTATATGCTAATCTGTCATTGTGGCATTGTTTACATTGCCTCTTTATTGGCCGCGGCGACTGAAAGCTCGAAATAATGAGCAGACTGACGGATCAGCCTCGAGATCGCCGCGATCGATCAATCAATTTCGTTACACTTGTCGATTTCTGCGTAACTTTTGTGATTTATTCGTGTGTTGAGTGATTATTCGAATATCTGTCGAGTTGGAATCATGGCCAATTTGGGAATTATAAGACAATAAATAAGCGTATTTAAACGGAAGCAGAAAATTCCACTTATAATTGGAACTTAGGAAAATTTGAGGGAAATGAAGAAGAAACTGAAGAACTTTTACTTACAGCGTAAAGTAAGTGAAAACTTGAAAAATAATTGGTATATATCAAATAATCTATAGATGGAAGAGGCAAAACATGCCTAAAGTTAAAAAAAAAATATACAACTTTTTCGAAACTATCTGGAAATAATAAAAAACTTTTAAATGAAACTAGAGAACCTTAACAAAACTTACTAAAAATATTGAACAAAAAAATTGCATTACTCAGCAAAAAATTGAAAATAACTTAAAAGAAACTGACTAAAAATAATAAAAATAGTTACCATAAATGGGTAAAAATATAAATTATTGAAGACCTAAAAAAATTAAGATAAAAACTTGAAACAAATTAAAATGGAATGGCAGAACTTTTTCTACAATCAAAAATAACTGAGAACACTAAAAGTAATTGCATAATTTACCGCAAAAGCCTATAATATATTTACTTAAAATACTCAGTAGCAACTGTGACTTCCCTTCGGGAAACACCACCCAAGAAATTCGGCACTTCTCGCGTCCCATAAACGCGTGTAATCATAATCTCGATGAGTGCACTTCAAACAGTTGCCAAAGTGTCTGTTTGATATCAGACGCATAGTTCCCTTCCGCTAGCCAGTTTCTTCACACCTTATGAACGGCATGCTGCCCTGCCCCAGCTACTCCATCCCCTCGGTGGCCAGGCCAGACGCAGTGCAGCCACAACAAGTGCAATGGCAACAAACATGAAAGCGAATGCTTTGATCTATCGACTGCAACAACAGTGCTCACTCTATCCCTCCCCTCTCTACAGCCCCTTTAGAGCCTCTACCCCGTTCCCCCTGCGATTAGAGCCTTGTAGTACTCATAATTGTACGATATGCTGGAAATGATCGCGGGCCTTTAATTACGATCGGACGGAAGAAGACGCGCTATTGAAAACATATAACAAATCGTTTCGAGACTCGTAAAAATGGCCTTTTTGTTGCTCTCGCTTTTTTGCGAGAATTTTCCGCTTGTGCCCCCATTGTCGTTTGATGTTTTTCCAACTGCTGGAAAACGTGTTAAAAAATAAACAACATAGGATACTGATTTCGGATTCAGATTCAGTTTCGGATGCGACGCGACTGGAAATTTATGTTGCAGCCAATTTGCTGGCCAAATATATTGCCACATCGAGCAGTTAGCTAGCACATATAGTATATACCATATATATATATATATATATATATATATATACGATATATATATTTGGTAATTTTTCCCGAATTTTAGCATAATGTTTGTAAACAGACGGCGAGTTCCGGCGAAGCGAAAGACTCCAGCGAAATTCATTGAAACAAAAACGCCGCGCAGTCTGTTTGTCTTTCCTAATGTTGTTGCTCCAATTGTTGTTGTACATGTTGGTGTTGTTGTTGTAGTTGTTGTTGCTGCTGAAACAAAATACCCATAAAGATGCGCTGTACAAATATGAAAAAACAATAATGTCTTGGAGCAACACACGGCAACATATTAAAAATGAATTTATTCGCCGAAAACAGAAAATCGAACTCAACCGACTCGGAGACGATTGATCTCAGTTCCGTTCGGGTTTCCTCCAGCCCCTCCCCCACTCGCTCTTTCTCTCTTTTTCTCTGTCGATCACTCGCTTCGATCGCCTGCCTTCCCCCACTCCCCCAGATTGCATTCACGGCAGAAAATGTGAGAGTTTTCGTTTGATCATCAATTTTATTACATAAACGGCTTGGGGGCTTCGTATTTGTCTTATACCCTGTACGTCCATGACAATTGAGGTATACACACTGACACAGTTCGTTGAGAAAAATGACTTTAAACTATTTTCAACTCATTTTAATTATTTCTATTGGTTTCATTGTACTCTACAGGGTATCTACTGGCTGGCACTCGCCTGCGCACATGGCTTAGTTATTGCCTTTGTATTTGTTGGCGATTGCCAGTCTCTATAAACACACAAAGTCAGCTATCGATTGACTTTGGCCTGTCTATATAAATTGTATTCTGTGTTGATCGTTTGCTAAATAAACATTTTCATTAGTTCTGTTTTCCCTGTTGTTGCCATTGTTGTTGTTGTTGCTGTTTTCTCATTTTCGTTCAATTTCGCGCCATTTGTCTCGAGAGAAATGTTCACATAATTTTGAAATTTGAAATTTTGTCGAGCAGATGCTAGTCGAGTTGGGCGGGGTTTAGGTAAAAATTGCAAGATTTTAGTGAATTTTCTGAATTTATCTTGTTATAATTTAAATAATATTATTTATGGGTCTTTTGATTAATAGTATACAATATATATAATATATTAATATTATTTGTGAGTTTCTGGAATATTAAAATTTAATGCGCTTTAGGTGAAAAATCAGATCTGGAAATAAAAATTCAAACACAATTCTTTTGTTATGTGCCTCGAAAATTTAAGTCTATTTAAATACGTCCAATATTTGTTGTTAAAATTTGTGGCTTTTTTGTAGAAAGCATTTTTAATAAACAACTAAAATTAAAACCGGGATTCAAAAAACTGTTAAACATTTATAAGATAGTTTTAATGTTTCAGAAAAAAACTTTAAATTTATAGAGAAATGGATTTTTTTTTAACTTAAGCATAAAAAAGAGCTTTAAAATATGTAATTAATAATACTACGACATTACATTGGCACAGTATAGGTGTATAAGGCCTTATACTTGAATATTATTCTCCATTTTCATTTAAAATTGTGGCGCTCCTTTGAGTTTTGGTTCCATATACATAGAACATATACATACATCTATGATTTTAAAACTAATTCGATTAGCGCAATGTGATGTTATTTAAAAATTTGCTCTCTCTGTCAGAGAGATCAGAGATAAGTTCATCTCTGGCAAAGACTCTAGGAAAAGTGTTTGCGCCGCCCACGATCAATTAGACAACTCTCCGAGCTGAGAGAATGAAGAGACTGTAGAATTGACAAACTGAACGAACAAGCGAGCGACTAACTACGCACAATTAAAGACGCGTTTGCCCTTTTTTTTCGTCAGATTTCCATAATTGAATGAAATTAAAATTGAAATTGAAAGACGACAATTAAAGCGACGGGCAGCAGCTGCCAGTGGAGTCGACAAAAATGTCGCTTTAAAAGTGCTCCAACTCCCGCCTCTGCCCCGCCCACTGCAACTCGCGGTCTGGAGCTAAATGCACGCCCTTTGTGAGGGTGCGAGGGTCATTCCGACTGTCGCAGACAGCGCGTTTTTCGACGTGTTTTGATAACAAACACTAAGCCGATAGCCTGGCGAGTGGTTCTCGGAATTTGGTATTCCATTAACTGAAGTTATCGCCGAGTTATCTCGCCATATCTGTATTGCACATACTAAACAGCAGAAGGTACACGGTGAGAAATCGGAGTACATTGTATTTAACTCTTTTTTTTTTAAGGAAATCGAGTCATTTATTTATGGTAGACTAGCTCAGTTCTCTCGAGGTATATAACATTATAAATATATATATATACATACATACATATATAAATGTATTTTTTTTAGATTTAAAAAAAGGGGTATGGTTATCACAGCCTTCAAGCATCTTGAGTATTCATTTTAAAGAGAATAAGAATATATAATATAAATATAATTTTTTGCAGTGCACTTGCAAAGACTATAAAACGTTGAGGACTCTAGAGGGGACTCTCCGGGGCAGGTTTGCTAGTTTCCCAAGTTGGGGTCCCACTAGACACAGCAGTGCTTTGTTATCAGCTGTCATTAGGGCCGTGAACTAGCCCTACTGCTCGCCAATTACTTACCCGGACCCTGGCTACCTGGTCAGGTGACTCGACAGACTCTTTTCAGACCCGCAGTGGGAGTTGCGTCGCGGGGAGAACAAAACAATTCGCAGGGGGGGCACAAGAGGCAAAAGCTTGAGAATTTTTGCGAAATGCCCCCGAAAAGGTAAACCAGAGCAAACTTTTCGTTGTATTCCCACGACTCTTGGCCGCCAGACGCCAGGCCGACGAGTCCTTGATCGTGGCTGAGTGAGATTTAATCGCTAGCCCACTGTCGAGTCGAGCATGCCGTGCCCGCCCGCGCAAGGGTATTCACCTCGCGCTCTCGAAAGGGATTAGTTGGCAGGTAGCGAAAGCTGCAGCCTCTTTGTGTATCTCGAGTCGAGCTGTCGAATGTCCTCGCCGTGCCTGTAACTTGAGTCGTTTCTTCTGTCTACTACAAACACACTCAGTTTATTCAAAGATGAAATACTCTCCTTCATATGTCAAAATATCGCATGGAGCGCAGTAGGTACACCGCGCCGGCAAGAATTTCAAGTTCAAGTGCGTGGGAAATTTTGTTTCCTCGAATCGGACCATTGCACTTCGAGGATCGATGGTCATTTCGATGCTGCAGATAGCAGATTTAAGGGAGCTGCTAAAAATACGGTATGTGAGAGTTCTAGGGAGTTCAAATTGCAATTTCACATGGACGAGAGAGCTATCGATAGTATAGATTTATTTGAAGATCACCTTGAGGATCGTTGCTAATTTTGATGTTGCAGATAGAAGATGCGAGATAACTGCGATATTTAGAGAGTTCCGATTGCAATTGCACATTTTTTATGTACAGTAGAGAATGTAGCTTATTTGAAGATCACTTTGAGGATCAATACTATTGATTTTATAATTTATATAAAGATCACTTTGAGGATCTATGATTATTTTAAGCATGTAGATAAAAAAATCGGAGATAACTGAAGAATTGCTATATTTGAGATTTACCCAGGAACTATCGTTGCATAGAGCGTAGTTTAAACGCAGATCGATCGATCATCTTTATCGATCGTAAGTAAACAGGATTCTGATTCGCTTGCTTCAATCAAAAATCAATCAATGAAGTAATTCGCAACGTTTCACTTTGCATTGATGGATGTACACATCCTTCTACATAGTCCCTCCGCCCACCTCACAGCCAGCTGTAAGTAGCAACAATTATCACACTCCTCAGGTGCAGCACTTTTCGTGTCTTTACCCTCATCAAAATGGCAATTAATTATATCATTTCGTGGCGATGGTTTTTTACACCAAAAACGCAAGAGAAACGAAAATATTCAGAACTCGATCGTTTTGCACCCTGTTCGCCCCGAGAGCACGCACCGGGGCGATCGATTGAAGATCCACACTAGAATCTTCGTTGCAGCATGCAACATGTGAGAAGCACACACTCACACACACACACATACACATACACACACAAACAAAGAGAGAGGGAGAGGCAGGCATACACAATTTAAGTGTTGAGTGTGTAATTTTATATTTCCGGTGTAGTAAGTTTTCATACGACAACTCTCGGGCCCGACGCGACGTCAGGGCCGCATCTTCGGGCTCTCGGTCTCTTGTCTTCTGTCCTCTGTTTCAGCTGCAAAAGTGCAGCAGCGGCAACTACAACAACAACAACAGCAACAGCAAGTATCTGTCCAGCAGTTTGGCGTCTCACACAATTCCTGCAATTATTTTTATATCGAAAAAAAAGGAAAATAAAATAAAACATAAAGCTGAAAACACCCCACTTCACTATCAGCTCCATTCAGACGGCCATTGGGACGCCCTGACAAGCATATATATATATATATATATATATCTGCATGGGTGTGTGTGTGGGTATTTATCGGCCTGTGTGTGTTTTCTTGTGGTAATTTGGATGCATATTATTTGATTTATTTGCTTTCGATATAATTTGTTATGCTGCACGGTTTAGTCGGAACTGAAGTCATTGTATTCTTATATATGGCTTTAAGTAAGTTCCTCGATTTCGAGGAATCGCATGCAACAAAAAAGCATTCCGTTTTGACTTGGAGGCAAGTGGAAATTGCCGTTGGCACTGCAGAGCTGCGAGAGGTTTCCCTAGGGAATCGCCAGAAATTAAATAAAGGCAGTTTTTTGAAGTATTTACAATTTAGTAAAATTTATATTTAATTTGTAATCAGCGTCAAAATTTGGAGAGAAACAATTTTGTATCTAGAAATAATAAAGTTAAGTCATTTTTTTTAGATATTTCTATATAGAATTCTATAACTTAAAATTACTGTATGAAGAAATAAATCAAATAGTTTTTTTTCTTTTTTCAAAAAACTAGTATATAATTCTGCAAAAATTTTTATGTAATTATAATTGAGTTAAGACATTTTTTTAGACATTTCTATATAGAATTCTATAACTTTAAATTACAGTATGAAGAAATAAACCTGAAGAGTTTTCAAATAAGTTTTTTTTTTCAACTAAATACACTTTTATACGACTTGAAAAAGTCTCTTCTCGCATTTTCAATTTGCTTGCATTTTTGCAAACAGTTTTTAAGCTGAAGTTATTGAATATTTCTCGTTTTTTCGCAGAATTCCCCATAAGAAAACCTTAAGCAATCAGATATATATATACATATTCATATATGCTATATAGGTATACTCGACTTGTCGACGATTTTTATTTAATGTTCGCAGCTTTTCCAGGAATTCGTATATGGATATGTACTTCAGTTTTTCTGTCGCCCCACTATTGACATAATTTACGAATTAAAATGTCGACGACATGTCTCTCTCTCTCTTTCTTTTCCCCTATCTCTCTCTCTCTCTCTCTCTTTTGACTAACTTAAGCTGTTGGACTTCAATCGCAACTGAATCAAATTAGTTGAAAACTCTCCAAGTTGCCTTGTCTGGCCTCGGGCTGAAGCGACTTCTAGCCGAGTGGATATCAAAGGACAGGGTGAAAGTGGTGTATAGAGTGATTGGGGTGGGGAGGGGGAAGGTAGAAGCTCTCGAAATGCGTATATAACGCCAGTTAATACAGTTAGTAATTGTTTTACAGCATAATTTCTCGACGTTTCAATCGCATCTCACGCGCTATCTCGCTCGCTCTAGCACAGCATCTGTGCACAGAGATACCCCCGACTCTCTCTCTTCCCCTGTATAGAGTGATTGGGGTGGGGAGGGGGAAGGTAGAAGCTCTCGAAATGCGTATATAACGCCAGTTAATACAGTTAGTAATTGTTTTACAGCATAATTTCTCGACGTTTCAATCGCATCTCACGCGCTATCTCGCTCGCTCTAGCACAGCATCTGTGCACAGAGATACCCCCGACTCTCTCTCTTCCCCTCCCTCGCCCTCTTCCTCTGTCGCTCCCGCACCGACTCCGACTGCCGTTCCATCAGGTTGGTAATGAAATATCTAACGACCGGAAGTCAATAGCAAATACTTAATAATGTTGTTGGCCCGCCTGGCATTGCGTTGCGTTGCGCTGCGGTTGCTTGTTGCGTTTCTGCTGCCTCTTGCAGTTGTTGTTGTTGGCTTGTTCGGTTGTTTCGTTGTTGTTATTGTTGTTGTTGTTCTTGCTTGCCTTTGGCTGCCATTTTCCGTTGCTAATTTCCATCTCTGGCTAAAATTGCGTGTAGTTAGTTGCACGTCCAAGTGAGGAGCGAGCTGCGGGTGGGAGGTAGGTAGGCAGGCAAGCAAGTTGTAAGGGGGGAGTGGCACATTTAAGGTGAGAGGCAAGAAAAACTTACAAGTGAGCTGGCAGACAGCATGGGGACCAAAGCGTTAGCAATCATAGAAATATACTACTGTGACAACTCTCAGAACGAACATCTCCAATAATCGCATATCTCTCTTAAGCGGACAAAAATCTTTAGAAATACTATAAAAACTCTGTGAGATCATAGAAATATAGTACTGTGAAAACTCTCATAATGAACTTCTCCAACAATCGCATACCTCTCTTAAGCGGACAAAAATCTCTAGAAATATATTACTATAAAAACTCTGTAAGATCATAGATATAACATATATTACTATAAGAACTGTCAAAACGTACTTGTCTACTAATCGCATATCTCTCTTAAGCGGACAAAAAACTCTTGATATATATTACTATTACATACTACTTTTAAGCGGACAAAAATAACTCGCACATCGCTGTCCGTATAGCTTAATTTTGCGTACTCTTAAGTAACATTTATTAAGGGTCTTTTAAGAAAACTTTAAATCTGTAAGGCTGCTTTTATGCTTTTATGTAGTTGTGGATGTGCGATTTGGATTAAATTTTAAGCGAATGTTGGGAGTGTAATAAAAATAAGATGTGCTGAGTTTGATTGCAATATCTTCAAAACTAATAAAATTACAGCCATATATGTTTGTCCGTTTCGGCAAAATTGAGAGCGTGCAAAAGAAAGAAGTATCTCTACTAAAGTTAAGCAAACACGAACAGCCAGATGTGCTCGACCTTTACTCTTGAGCAATGCCATATCGAAAATTCTCATAAAATTCCGATACATTCAGCAAGAATACAAAAACAAAGAAGCCAAAACGATACTAAACGTTCTCTAATTAGCGACAAATTTGCCAAAGTGCCAAAACGCACTCTGCGATTCTCGGAAATGGGCAATCACTTCGAAACGAGCACCAATTGGCAATTCATTTGGCCGGAGATAAGAAATCGGTTTCCGGCTCTGCAACCGGAACATGTTCGCACTCGTGCCAAAGTGCCGATATCCCCCAGACTATCGTAATACGCAAAGCTATAGCGGGTATTTCGATTTCTATCGCTCTGATATACGATATGCAAACTTTTGCGACTTTTCGCACCCAAATAGAAAGCAAAAATTTCTATAAATTTCGGAAATGTGAGGGCAATTAGTCTGCTGCGCTCTGTTTGGACGGGTACAACCTTATCGCCATACGCGATAACTGTACGGCCGTACAAAAATAACCTGCACTAATAAATTTCAGCGAGTGCTGCGCGCGCTCTGCCATTTCCTTGATGGGCCCAGTCAAGCGGTTTCTTGGAATTCTGATAAGCGGCATTGGCTTCTTGAATGAACATACATATACATATATATATATACAATATACTACACACGAGTGTGTAAGATTAGAACTGACTCAGCGCTATAAAGTGGGCGGTCGCTCGGGTCTTTACAGGCTGAGCGCTCAGATCCCGCTTAAGATTCTCGAAGAGGACGTTTTATGGACTACGTGACAGTTATGGCGTAGACCCCATGCTAAATTCAGATAAAGCCCGACGGATTCTACATAATGCGAACTATGTTTGACCTTGAAAAATGTCTGAGCATGCGATCAGCGTGGCAGAGAAACTTCAGTCGATCATTATCTATTCAGATCTGCAGTTGCGACTTGATCTGTAACGACTTGATTGACCCACTTCGAGCAATGAACACCTCGTGGGCAACCACATCGACTGCCCAGAAGAGTTCGAGTGGCTACAGCGCAGAGTCTAGGCTCCATTAACACCCAAGTTATTGTTGTTGTTGTTGTTGTTGGCTCTTGTGTGTGGCCCCCGGAACTCCTCCATCAAGATTTGTTCGGGGCGCTCATAATGAATTTCAGACACGCACAGACGTTTTGTAATTTCCAGTTGTAACTACTGCGTTTTAAAGAGCTTCTGCCTTACGAGTCATGAGACGTCTGTATAACTAAATATATATACATATAAATATATGTACTATATACATACATATGTATTAAGCGTATGGGTATATCTGCTGCAATGTCAAATATGCGACTGTTTGGCTCTGCCAGGGCAATTTGCCCAGCAAGCACGGTGGGCCCTTTTGTATCTGGCAGATACTTGTGTAGCTATGGCTAGAGTAACAGTTATATATGCTATATATTAGCGCGATATATGCTTGATGCGGCTTGAGATGTAGACGGAAATATTTTAATATTATATTTATAGATGAATATTATTATATTATATTTTGGGTGCTATATAGGACGAAAATATGCTGGTTTAGTTAGAGGTAAAGCCAGAGATACATACTATATCTAAGACCTAATATACTATATGCCTGATTTAGCTAGAGTTGCAGGCAGGGGTACATACTATATATAGGCTCGATATATGCTTGATTTAGCTGGAGATACAGTAAGATAATAACTAAATCTAATAAAGATATTCAACTAGAGATGCAGACTGAGAAGCATACTGTATCTAAGTATTAAGATAGATGCAGATGCAGACAGAGATACATACAATATATAAATCAGATATATACCTGATTCAGGCAACATACAGATAGATTGATACTGTGTAGAAATGCAGACAATGATAAATAATATATACATAGGTATCTAAATAATGCCCGATTCAGCTAGAGATACATACAGAGATACATACTGTATCTCTAAGCCCAAAATATTCCCAATTCAGCTAATCATAAAGCCAGAGATACATACTGTATCTAATCCCGATTCTGCTATATATACAGCCAGAGATGCATACTGTATCTAAGCCCAATGTATTCTCGATTCAGCTAGAGATACAGCTAGAGGCACATACTGTATCTAGACCCAATATGCCCGATTTATCTAGAGCTAAAGGGATAGCCTGAGATACATACTGTATCTAAGCCCAATACAGCTAGATTTACATGCTATATCCAAGCCCGATTTAGCTAGAGATACAGCCAGAGATACATACTGTATCTAAGCCTGATTCAGCTTGAGGTACAGCTTGAGATACATACTGTATCTAAGCCCGATACAGCTAGAGATACATACTGCATCTTAACCCAATATTTTCCCAATTAAGCTAGAGCTGTAGACAGAGATACATGCTGTATCTCAGCCCGATTCAGCTAGAGATACAGCCAGAGATACATGCTGTATCTAAGCCCAAAATAAGCCCAATACAGCTATAGATGCAGACAGATTTAGCTATATACTGTGTATATATACGTCTGGTATATGTTTGCGGGTTTCCCTCGCGCTTGTCGCCAATTATATGCGGTTTTCTGATAATGACCAAATGATCTCAGCGCTGCCGCCGTCGCTGCCGTCGCCGTCGCCGCACGTAATTTCAATTCATTCATAGACGCAAAGAAACGCGACGTCGCGGCGCAGCGCGCGTTTGTTTCATTCATAAATCTACCTGGTCGGCGCAGTCATAATAGCTCTATCTGCTGGCCGCCCGCTCTCTCCCTTCGCCTGTCTCTCTCTCTCTCTCACTCGCAGTCTTTCCTTTTGCCTATCTCACACACACACACACACACACGCGCACACTTGCCACGTCTCAACTTGCTTTATCACATTCTCATGCTTGCGATACCAAAACGCAGCGCAGCGAACGGAAGCAGCGGAAGCGTCGACGTCGACGTCGGCAGCGGCAGCGGCATCGGCATCGATCATTGTTGTTGTTGTTGTATTCTTCGATGTATTTTTGACGCAGAGTAAACGAGCTGCTGCTGCCTTTCTGCTGCCTCTGCTGCTTCTACAACTGCTTCTTCTTCTTCTTGTTGTTGTTGTCTCATTGTCTGTGCGAAGAACGCGCGTGTGAAGGCAACACGAGAAATTCATTCATAAATTCAGCCTGCCTGCAGCAGAAGGAAACCTGAGTAGAGCTGCCATATGTGAGCTATGAGAACACACAGACACACACACACGCGCGCGCAGGCATGCACGCGCACACGCACACATGCAAAACACTGTAGCCACCTGATCAGGCTGCCAAGCGAAGAGAGCGACTGAACGAGAGAGGGTGAGCGGGGGGGGGGGGGGGGCTGTGTGCCTGGCCTGCTGAGCTTTGAACTTTGCGTATGGAGTTTCGCGCAGCTGCTACACCCTGTGTCACACTCACACACACACACACGCACACGCACACTGTCACCTGTTGTTTGCTTTGGCTTTCGTTTCGTGCATTTTTTTTTCGCTCAGTGCTAAGCAAACAGCTTGTTGCGCTGTTGTTTTACTAGCTGTAGCTGTTGTTGTTGTTGTTGTTGTTTGTGTCGGCGCGCTGTGATGGCCATTTCCGTTCCACGCACACACACACACACAGAGACAGTTTCGTTTGTGAATGAATTCCCATTTCGTTTCGCGCTCCGAGATTTACGAGGCGAGCAGTCCAATTCCACTTGTTGCACAACTACAACAACTCAGGCGTGTGCGCGCTCTCTCTCTCTCGCTCTCTCTCTCTCTCTCTGTGGCTGTGCTGCTGGCGGCGCTCTCGCGCGCTCTCTGGCTCTCGCGCTGGCTGGCCCGTTTCTTCTCGTTGTTTAGGATATGCCGGGGCGATCGCACGTTTCGTTTCAGTTTGGCTTCACGAATCCAGCAATCCGATAGATACACAGCGACACAGAGATACACGAGCACAGCGAATTCATTTCAGTTTCGTTTTTTTGTTGTTGCATTGTGCAACGCTGGAAATTGACTTAAATAAATTTAAATAAATCTTATCGCGCGACGTTACGCGAGTGCGCCACTATCTATGCGCATGTGTGTGTGTGTGTGTATCGGTATATGTGCGTATATGTGTGTGCGCGTGCGTGTGCTCAAGTGATAAATGATAACGATAAAACGCAGCAAGAACCATTGCCGGGCCAGCAATAATAACAAACATAATACTAATTATTATAACAATTATAATAATAATAATTTTAATAAAAATTATTTTAATAAAAATAATTTTAATAATTACACAGTTAATAATAATAATAGTGCAATTGATAACACTGCCAACTGTTTGCGCGGCGCTGAGTAATTAGCGTGGCAGACACAGCAGTACACACTGGGCGGCACACAATAAGATACATTTGTATCTACGCATTGGGTCGCGACTTCCACTGACATTTCGGGTTAAATTTGTTGACGCTTTGATTTCACGCCAATAAATTGAAGGCAATTGAATGCGCCCAACCCAACTGCACTGACATTTGACACCCAACAACAACATCAATAACTAGCAGATACATTTCCATTGGCCGCTTGAGATACGCGTGCATTATGACAAATGAGTGGATCGATTGGAGTGATTGCCGCATGCTGCCGCCGCTGCGCACAGCCAACTACAACAACAACAACAACAACAATAGCAGCAGCAACAATAGCAACAACAACAACACTGCGCAAACGTATCTTGGCAATAATAATTACAACTATCAGAGCCTAACGAGCAAGTTTCATCTGAAAGCTCACAAGCTGCAGCAATTGCACACGAGCAATGGCAAACTGCGAGGTAATGCGCTGCCACGCCCACACGCTTAATATTCAAATTTGGCATAAACGTAGCTAACTATATAAGGGATTTGTGCTGTAAATTGCAAGCCAATCGCTTAGCAGTTACAGTAGTTATTACAGAAACAATTTATAGATTAACTGGGGGCTTGCATAGAACTCACTGTTAAATTAATTACTATCAGCTTAATAATAGTTTAAACATTATACTAATTTTTCTTTTTTTTCTTTTCTCTATTTTTGCAGAGGTGCCCACCGCGCTGCCGCCTCTGACACCCGGCACCAATCGCAAGGTGAACGAAGTGCTCAAGGCCTCATTTGCCTCCTGGGAGAAGGAGGTGCAGAACTGCAATATAACCAAAGGTAGGAGCGTCTCTCTCTCTCTCACTCTCTGGACTTTTTCCCATGCACTTGCACGATTTCAAATTCAATTCGATTCAATTGGGCCTAACATCGACTGTGGCGACGCCAATAAAATAATAATTTAGAGACGTGATCATAAATGAATATTAATCGTTTCCCACAGCAATAGAAACCGAATTCGGTTTACAGCGCTCCCACGCACAACAACAACAACACGAACAACAGTTAATTAATCCGGCATTAGGAATTGTAATTAATTGAATTATACTTTGCATCTACTTGGCAGATCCCCGCGAATGGACGGAGGACCATGTCATCTACTGGCTCAACTGGGCCAAGAACGAGTTCTCGCTCGTCTCCATGGATCCCTTCTGCAAGATGACCGGCCGCGAGATGGTCGAGCTGGGCAAGGAGAAATTTCTGGCCATAACGCCGCCCTTCACCGGCGACATACTCTGGGAGCATTTGGATATACTGCAAAAAGGTGAGCACGTGACGAGCATATCCCATCGAATACAACAATATCAACTAGGGATACAACGGCAACTGGCGCCACTCACGCTATTAACTCAATCGGTCTGTCTGTCTGTCAACCGGTTCGGCCATAAACTACAGAAATAGTTTCTCATAAAATCGTTCTGAAATTTATTCATAATTTCAATTAATTTTTACAAGCCCCTTGAACTGCCCAGATATAGTTTTCAGCTTGTAAATAGTCGAGAAACTGAGCTCTTGGTTCTACCAGTTTATGGTTTTATACAGATATTTTACTAATTGTTGCTGTGGCTTTATGTTTGCACAAATCACAGATATTTTCTATATCTTTTTTTATTTTATTTATTTATTTTTTTTTATATTTATTTATAAATTTTGTTGTATTTTTTTCTCAGAAAATTTCAACTAATAGCTAAATTTATAGCTATATTTTGCATACAGAAATTACTTCAAATTTTCGTTATATACTTCTCTTTCTATTTCTTGCTCTAGTCTTTCATTTTGCCCTTAACACCTTCACTTTTATTTATTTCCATACACATTTAAGCCCCTTTATAAATCGCGTGCCCCAATAAAATGTTAGAAATTGCAAGTGTTGGCCCTTTTGCTGGTTTGTTTGCGCATTCTTAAACCCAACAAAGCCTCGAAATTAACCTGCTTATGGGCAACTCGCTGCCATGGCGGAAGTCAAAGTGGAACGCTAACGCAATCAAGGACCTGTCTGTGGGGGAGGCAGGGTATTGCCTTCGTTTAGTCTCCGGCGAACGGGTTCCATGAACCGTTGCCCGTCGCCCGCTGTCCGCTACTTCCTGTCCGGTCTGGGCCCGCTCGAAATTCGATTTGAGCGAGCTGCGGACGCTGAAGGACACTTGACTCGAATCAGCTTCACAGTGTAACAAAATTTTTTTGCAGCAATTTATTGAGTTTAAAAAGCTTTTAGTTAGGGTCTGACGAAATATTATTAATGTAATGTAATGCAGCAGGAATCTAATAAATATAATATACAGTTATTGTTGTACCATATACCCATGTACCTTTTAAATGAGTAGGAATGGTATATTAGCCTTGCGTGCATGTTTGAAACAGGTAGTGCCGGGGAGACCATACATAGTTTATATATTTTTGAGGTTTGTATTTTGGCCATATCAATAAAAACCTGCAGATCTCTGGTATTACAAGAGCTAGGCACACCAAATATTGCATGCAGTTTGCTGTATGGCATACGTAGCTCTAGCTTATATCACATTTTGTATACCATGCCCACAACCCTTATCAAATTTGTATTTTCGAATATTTTACACAATTTAAAAGTTACAATATTTCCCTTTGGCATATATGAAGCTAACTATAATGTGCAGCTATGCTGTGAATTTGAAACCAATCGGAAAATCAATATAGAAATTATAGAGAAAAGTATTTTAGTAATTTGGAAAAATTGGATGAATGGTATTTAACAGTCGAGTGCGCTTGACTGTAGCTTGATCTACTTGTTGTAGTTATTATTATGTCATTAATTTAATTTCCTAATTTTCTTTTCCTTTTTTTTTTTGGGCAGATTGTGAAAAACCAAATGAGGATATTGTGCATGGAAATTCCTTTGAATCGGCCAGCACCGCCTCGGTCTGTGGATCAGACCATCAGGTAGGCAGTTACCCACCGACCACGCCGGCCACTACGCCAGTCTCTAGCAGCAGCAATAGCAACAACAAAAACAACAACAACAGCAACAGCAGCAGCAACAACAATAACAACAGTAGCAGCAGTATTGCGAGTCGCCTGTCCATGGATTACGTGACGTCAGCTGCAGCGGTCAGTGATAAGAGCAGCAGCTTTCCACACAGCGGTAAGAAATTACACGATTACATAAATCCCCATAAATCCCACTAGAGCCGTATATAGCGAGCGTAATTAGTATTAGATCAGCGAGATGGGCCCATTAAGCTATCAATGCTGTTTATGGCGCATCCTCTGCCTGTCGCTCTATATCTTTATCTGTATCTGTAGAGCAATACTCTCTGTATATGTATGGGTGTCTCGATTGGCATGTGTTTAGTGCATCCGGCAAGTGCTGCTGCCCGAACACCTACAATTCCGATTAAGATTATATATGGCTGACAGATTCCGATACAGTTCGAGATCGGGCTACAGATACAGATACAGATCTTTAATTTATTTATGTGAAATTGAAATTGAAACGGAAATTAAATTTGAAAACAAATAGCTCGCGCTGCGCCTGGCGCCAGCGTAGGCCGCCCGGAGACCATGTCGACAGCATATCTAAATATCTATTTAAATTGTTTACAAATTAGGCATTCGCAACGGCCGCAACGGCAACGGCGACGACGACGACGACGGCACAGCTTGAGATACATTTACTTAATGCTGTGTCGCCGTTCAAATTGGAGCGCATCATTAGTGCAGCTTCCCCTGCCTACTGCCTACTCCTCTTTCTCTCCATCTGTCTAGCTCTCTGCCCTCCCTCCGAGTGTTAACATGATGTAGCATGCGCCACAAATTTATTAATAATCAGCCAAGATACAGTTAAACAGTTAGGCTCAGTCTGTCTGAGCTCCGGGAAAGCATCTCATCGGATCGTCTGCCACCGTTGACATTATAATAAATTAATTGAATTTACGCTCTTTGACACGTTATGATCGTAAAACTCTCAGACGAGTGGGGATAACGATCGGAGAGAGGGGGGAGAGGGGGGGGGGAAGACAAGTGTGCGCTGCTAATGAAACAATCAACTGAATTTGATGGAAACCACGACATGAGATTCTCGTAAACCCACGAAGATTTCTTTCAATTAATCATGTGGCAAGAAGGGAAATGAATTAAATATGATATATGGTATGGTATGGTTTTCATAAGGCATTTATATATACTAAGGCAGCTAATATGGTGGGTCTATAATCATACATTATATAGAATGTTGACTTACTTACTTTGTATTGCCTTAGTCTTTGTCACACACGATCGTAAAACATGTTTTTAATCTAAATCTACAATAAAATATGTTAATACATATCATATTCATATATCTTGATCGCTAAACAACTTTGCTTGTGATCTATAATCAAATATTTTATCATAGACTTAACTTACGCTATCGATCGAGATCGATATCGATAGTGTATGATGTAAGAAATGGGTTCGGCTGAGTATAAAATTATATTTGTTCACTTGAATATGCATAGCAAACGTTGTCACAAAACACATGTCTAAACCGTAGAAAACTAATAGGGGACTTACGATATATTATAGTATATATCATAGATATGGATTGTTATTAAATGTTTCCAGCTTACTAAAATTGCAAATTGTATAGTTATATTTACTGCTCCACGATCGCAAAAGTACACCTTTTATAGCAATATTATTATATTATATTATATTATATGCATCAGATTATTATATTTATGCTTATATATAACAGGTGTAGAAGTGAAAGATATACCAATTTTATTAAGACTATATATAGTATATATAAAAACAGCAATGTATTTAAATGAACCTATGATCACTAGCGAGTTCTATAAGCATAGTCTTGGCAATTTTTGTCACACGATCGCAAAAAAGCAACCCTGCGAAAACTACATTAATTCTTAATCGTAAATTGTCGTCGTCGAGAGTGCGTGGTCTTCAGTTCATTTGATTCTTAGTCTGCCCTCGCACAACTTCTTCAATTTGATTCAATAATTTCTAAATGGACTGTGTGTATTTTTTTTGTCATCTTGGGTCCCTCCTCTGCCCTCAGCCTGTTGCTCTGATCCAACTGCCCGCATACAAATGACTGGCGACTGGCAGCAACCCTCCTGCTGGTTTTGTAGGTTGTTTGCTTAATTCGTTTCGATTGTCTTTTTGTCAGTCATTAATTTGCTGCATTTACATATTATTGATGTAGCTGTAGCCGACTACCTCACGGCTGCCCCCGCGCTTGCCCTCTGTCTTGCCTGCGGTCTGCTCTGCCTGCCCATTTGCATGCATTGAGCTTATGAGACCTGGGAGTATGTGTGAAAATCGAAGGGAACCGCTACCGCTTAACAGGAGTGTGTGGATATTTTTCTCTCTCTCTTTTATACTCTTGCCTCTTTACTTATACTTAGTTTGGGTTTGACTCTACTGGTAAGCTTGACATTTTGACTTGAAAACTACTACTAGAAATACTACTCTGTTTTGTCTCTCTCTCTCTGAAGTTACTCGCCTGGAGTGTATGACAATTACTTCGAAGGTATATTTCTTTTCCTCTCCTTAAGCTGAGCTCCAGTACTTTGGTGCTATTATGAGTTCAGGATTAACTCGCCTCGATAGGTATTTTTCTCTGTCTCTGTCTGTCTCTCTGCTTAGTTAACTATTAAATCGTTGAGAATGCGTGACACTTTGGCTTGAGAGCTATGACCCCTCGCTGTCTTTTTCTCTCTCCGATCTACCTCTTTCCCTCATTCGATAATGTCCTTAAGTGCAGCAGGGGCAATTATGCAAATGTGCTAAAGACAATATTTATGCGTACCAGGTGTGCGTCGTCTCGTGGGGATACCCTATAAATGCTACCGTATATAGTATACCCACTAGTACTAGTTGCAGTCTCTGGCGCTGACGCTGACGCTTTGAAAGCAGCTCAAACAAATTATGATTAATTGTGCTCATTAAAATCGAGTTTATGGCTTGCAAAAGTCCAAATTTAACAGTCGAAGAGGCAAGAAGAAACCAAGCAGAAGAAGCAGCAGCAGAAGAAGAAGAAGAAGCCAAGAAACAGTGTCATGATCGTTCGTTCGGCTACCAAGTTGAATTCATTCGTTTTATATGCTCTTTTTGTTGTGTATTCTTTTGTGAAGTTTGTTTTTAATTTCAACTCCGACTTTGGAGCGGGAGTACCCTGGCAGGCCCCTTGCCAGCGCCCCCGCAGCAACACCTACAACACACGTCGAGAGTCAGCGAAGCGCGAAAAACCAACTAAAACCGTGTGGAGTTTCGTCATCGCAGCAGCGATTTCTGAACGATACGTGGGGCGATACTACAATATTATAATCCCAAGTCGGGCATCCCCCCACCTAGCACCACCCGCGGGGCGAGTGATTTACAGTCGGGGAATGCATTAGCCCTAGGTGCCATATAGAGGGCAGAGTTCTGCTTGCTTCACTCACTTTTCCTATTCAAATTTTTCACTTTTCAAATTTGACTCGAGTGAATTTCCCCGCGCACACATTCAATCAATTTCGCAGCGAGCGCTTACTCATCGTTTCTGCGATGCGGCAAAAGATACAATAACTCACGGATACATGTGTGCGTGTGTGTGCTGGTGTGTGTGGACAGCCAGGGTCTTTCAGTGTTTTGGTTGAGAGCGCATCTAGGCTAGTGTATCTTAGATATTTGCACGCAAAATTGTTTTTATTGGCGCTGCGATTTCATTGTTCTTCAGCACTGAGACTCTTCACCTACCTTCTACCCCCTCCAACCACTATCCTTGTAAATGGTCAAAACTTCTAAACGTTTTTTGAGGCCTAATTATGCCCAGTGTAGGGCATATACTTATCTACGATCTGTGATACGATACGATCTTTGTTGAAACTGCTAAAAGCATGTTAAGTATGCAGTTTAGCTTTTCTATATGGTTTACTGGACTTTAATTATATAGCAGATAAATCGTATATATTTTAAAATGTATACAATAAACTAAACAATCGTCGATCGACTGCGATCTGTGTTCTACGGCGATCTTTTAGCATTATTAAATTCGCGAAAATTCCGTTATATGCTCAGCACAGTTTTACCAATATATCTAACTAGTTATTCAGGCCTTATAGTATATTTCTATAGCATAAAATGAACAATCAGCCAATCAACGAACTCTGTGATCTGCGATCTACAAACTGTACTGTTTCGGGGGCCCCAATTATACACCTATCTGCGATGTCAGTGATCTACGATCTGCACCCATTGTTGAATTCGCGAAAAATCTGTTCCATTTTTAGCTCAGCGATTTTCATATATATCTCGCTAGATTTTCATGCTATATAGTATATTTCTACACAATAAAATGCCTGATGCGTGAAATGTTTGTCCAAGCTTGAAGAGTTGCCATTGTTGCCGTTGCCGTTGTGTGTGGCTCTTGTTGATTCATGTTCATTATCGTCATCACGCTGATGTCGGCATATAACCTCAGCCCAGCCAGCCAACCGATCAGACAGACCCCAGAGTGAGACAGAGAGAGAGCAAGTGAGAGAGAAGGATAGAGCAGCGAGCAAGACAGACAGTCGAGCAGTTGACTTGAGTCGACTTCACTCTCCTTCCAGATCTTTGCTCGTGCCGCGCGTAGGTTGTTCTTGTTGCCTCACAAAATGACACATTTAATGCATATTTGACTTGTAGATACATTTGACTGCGCTTGCAGCTGCCCCCAGTACGCCTCCCCTCTGCTGCCCTGTCCCCGCTTGCTACACTTACCTCTTACCTCCAACACTCGCCTCACCTCAGCTCGCCCAGCCGTCGCCTCGCCTTGGGGTCAGAGTCAGCACTGACGCCGTTGATCGCCACATTGCGTGTCACACACACATGCACACACACACACATACAGATATTCACGTGTGTCTTGCGAGTACTCATAAGTATGTTCGTGTGACATTTGTGGACTCTTGAGTGTGTGCCAAGCGTTTTAGTTTAGTTACAGTTTGTTGATTCTGAAAGCGACAATGGAATTCTGCGCATGTGACGGACAACACGAGCAGGGTGTGTGTGTATGTGTGTGTGTGTGCAAACCGTATAGAAAATAAAGATCTCATCGATCTTTAGTGACTTTTGTGAATTGGAAATTCAATGGAAATGCTTGTTATCATAAGAATTATAGAGAAAGTAGTGAAGTGATCTTACTACAAAGTGGCAAGATCAATATCGATTTGAAAAATAGTAGCACTACTTAAAAATAAATTTAGTATAAAAGTTTTTAGTAATCTGCAGTTAAGTTTGAACCTTTTTAAAGAAAAAACTGAAAATCTCTGCGATCTGCAACGATCTCATCGATCAGTAAACTCAAGTGCCTTATTGAAGATCTCTGCCAACTTAAGTCTTATGTGAAACGTAGTATTTTACAAGAATTTTAAATTAATGAAATGGTTCTTTTGCTTTTTCTGGTATACCTCCAGTTTCTCTGGCATTTTAGCCCCGATAGATCGTCTTTCAGTCGATTAGCATACAATGTAGAGCCCATCAAATGATCGGTTTGAAGTACGCGTATATTAATTACACTAAATTCAGCCATTAGCACAAGACACTTTTCACCTCCCACAAATTATGTGGCAACCGAGCAGAACCGCGCTATATACAGATCTTCTTCGTCTTCTTCTACTTCGGGGGATTCTACGAGGCGCTCGACTTGGGTTACAGTACATAAAGCGCCCGCGTGATGAGTAAAAATTATGTTGATTGCAAATTTGTTAAGGTCATAAAATTAAATTTCATTTTTAATTTTAACGCCATTGTTTGCCGTGTGGAGCCGCATGAGAATAGTAGTGGTAGTGGAAGAATTACCACTAGAAGAAGTAGCGCTCTCTAGGCATATTATTATAGCATTTAGCGGAATTTAATGCGCCCACTTCAGCGGCCCCTCCCGGAGGTAGCGTATTAATCATTCTCACAGAACTAAGAACTTAGTTAGAGCTGGAGAAGAAGGCTGGGCCTGGTACAGTGGAAGGGGGTAGCTTCTAGTCAGAAATCACATTGCCAGCTAATTAACATAGTCGAGCTGCAGACTGAATTTGTGCTACGCGCCTGCGCGCTTCGCTGGTCACTTGGAGGTGCTGGTGGTGGCCCTGGTGGTGGCTCCGGCCAGACCTGGCGTTGATCTGGCGGCGCTCAACGGGTTCGGCTTAATGGTATTTTCTGTTTTCCGACTTTTTTTGTCCAGAATGCTTCAACCTAGAATTTAGTCGAGTCGAGAGAACTCTCGCAACTCGGGGGAGGTTGCAACGCTCGCTCTGTGGTCGCTTACCTTAACACCACACGCCGCTCCTACACCCTCCAACTCTTGTGGTTGCTGCCACATTGTTGCGCTCCTATTTGAGGTGTTTTTCTTTTTTTTTTTTTTTTTTGTTTTTGTTTTTGGATTTCGCTTAATTTATTACCATATTCAGCTGAATCTGACGCGCGCCAACGGCAACACCAGCGTTGGCATTGGATCGCTTCCCCCAGTGCCGCCTCCCCCATTCGCAGGCAAATTCAAATGGGTTTTCAGGCTGTATTCGCATTCGTATTCGAATCATTTTCTATATACTCGCACTCGTGCATATACCCATTGTTGCGACGACGTCTCTTCGCGATGTTGCGACTCGAACTGTTTTTATTTTTTTTTCGTTTTCGTTTTTTTTTTTTTTCGTTTTTCTGTTTTCTGTTTTCAGGTTTTTGTGCTCGTTTTATTTCGTTACGTTACGTACGTAGATGTAAATTTACGCCATAGAAAAGCGTTACGGTCGAGTTAATTTAAAACAAAGAACATTCAAAAGAACACAACATCAGCTCGGCTCGGCTTGGCGGCGGCAACTGTGAGTTGGGCTTTTTGCTGTCGTTGCTGTTGTTGTTGCTGTTGTCGAGTCGGGGGAAAAAAATTAAACATTAAATTGTATAATGCGAAAGCCGCTAATAGCAGCAGCAGCAACAACAACAACAACAACGAGAGAGAGAACCAAAGGCAATGAACGAAACGCAGCGACGAATTGCATTCGGATTGTGAATACTTACGTGAATACACTCATAGTTTGGTGAGTGTGTGTGTGTGTGCAGCTAGATGAATAGATAAAAGTGCTTCGAATATACCATGAACTGCCCTGAACCCTGCTGATTAGGGTTGCCAAACGATCGCGATAAATTGCGATCGATTTCTTGCGATCATTTCCTAGTTTTATATTTATTAAATTTTTAGCAATAATTTTGTAGTTAAAAGATTGTGATTACAATTTTATTTTATTAAAATTTCTACCTGCTAAAATTAAAAAACAGAGTTGATAAATAAACAGAAAAATCGTATATGGTATAATGTGACTTAAAATAAAAATGTCCTGTTCAGTTCTTGAAAATAATAATTATTTCCAAGTATACAGGGTATACAGCATGACAGATTTGACACTCATCACTTGTACTACAATTTGTTGAGTTCTTATCGTATTGCAATTAACAAATTCCAGATTATCTATGCAGTTAATTGCAGCTTTTACGTAATTTCATTTCGATTTTAGATTCATAAAAAAATCAATAAATCATTTGCGTTTTGCATAACGTAATTGCCTGCCATGCTAGCAACCGCAATATCAGATTATTAAAATCAAAGCGTTTAATTATATAGTATTAAATTGTGGCTTAGGGGCTAGAACTGACTATTAGCAAGCTAAAGGCAAGAATCGCACTCAATAATTCATAATGCATATGATCGATGTGCGAGAATTGTATGAAGTGAGTTATCTGAGGTGCTTTCAATAATTTTATCAAATTGTTTATAAAGAAATAGTATGAAACCCTTTAAAAAACCCCCTTTTTATTTATTTTATTGTGTAATAAAATTCATAAATACATACGATATTAGATAAAATTAGATAAAATAAATCTAGTTTTTTTTTTAAGTCAAAATCTTTTTAATAATTTTCCATATTTCTCTTGATTCTTACTTAAAGTTTACACATTGTAAAAAATCTGATAGTCATTGCTTATTTATTGTTGAACAAAATTGGAAGCAATTAAATTTTGGAATAATCCCTCAAATATCACTTGATTCCATGCCCAACTTTAATGTTTCAAAAAACATATAATAATCTAGGCTCACAAGAAATATAAATAAAGAAGATTCAAACTGAGCTGCAGTAATTTAAGAGCTCCTGCGTTAATCCCTCAAACAACACTTGATTCTTTTCCAAACTGAGGCATATGTAGGTACTACCATATATATCTCGCTTTGACAGACATATCAAAGTCGTCGCTTACGGGGGCAGTTTGGCAATTAATTTGCAATCAACTTTCAAAACTCTATTTGCCAAGCTACAGCAAAGCACTTTATGCATCATTAAGAATTAGGCAAACAAAAAACGCCAACGACAAAATGGAGAAATAGACAAATGGACACAGAAACTGCGACTAACTCACGCTGGAGTTGGCCAACACACACACACACACATACACACAGAGACGCCAATTTATAATTATTAACTCTGGCAAGCGAACAAATAAATAAAATCAAATTATGTTCAGCAGGGGGAAGCGGGCAGGGCACAGGGGGTAGTGGGCTGCTGATCAACGTCTTGAACTGAAGCTGGCCCCCTCGCCAGAACTACGCGTACATCCGCTCTGGCAGGCGAGAGAGTCGATGAATGGGGGCCGGAGCCAGAGCCAGAGCCCCCGAGTTCGAGCCCGAAAGCCGGTTCGTTGCTCGATTGAATGAATGAATGAATTGAATGAATGGAAATGAATGAACTGTAACTTGTTTTAGATTTTGCGCTTAACTAAACAACGGACAATCTGCCCAGACTTGCCGAGCGGCGATCGCCCGACTACCGACTCCGACTCCGTCTCCGATCTACACTCGTCATATGTACATATAGCTAGAGATCGAGCCCGCTGTATGTGTCTGTGTGTGTGTGTGTGTACCAAAGCTTTGTGTAATTTGGTTTACCTTTTTTCTTTTTTTTTATTTTTTTTGCCTCTGAAAAGAGTTCACATGAGAGAGAGACGGCAACGGCGACAAAATGTTGACCGGATGTGAGGCTGCGCTTTTTCTGCTGCTGCCACCATCGCTCCTTTCCACACACACACACATGAGTGTGTGTTTGTGTGTGTGTGTGTGTGTGCCACAATAATTATATTATTAATGCGAATTTCATGTCTGCGATTAATAAATGTGTTGAAAATCCTATCGCAGCCAAGAGGTCAAAAGAGTCACGACAAACCTGGGGGATTTTTCGGTATCTGGCCAAAACGATAACTGAATTAGTTTGAGCTGATTTTGTATTTAGAGCAATTTCTTGGATTTCTTGGAAGGCGACAATGTTTGGTAGACAAAGATGTTGAAAGATATTGACAAAAGATCGGGAAAGCATTTATAGCAATTTTCTAGGATTTCTTGGAACTCGAAAAATCAGAGATAAGCAAAGATGTTTAAAAAAAAATTGAAAAAAGCACAATAGACATGCTTTTTCGATATCTTGAAAATCGATAACTGCACTGATTGAAGTTGATTTCCTTTTTAGAGCAGTTCCCTCGAATTTCTTAGAAAGGCTTTAAGTTATCTGTAATCTGTTTGCTCTTAAAAAAATCAGAAGTCTTGAAAAAAATTTAAAAAAATTACAATAAGCCTGGGAAACGTTTTTATAACTTGCCAATCGATAACAGCTTAAATCAATTTCTTTTGATTGCTTGAAACGAAGTACTTTCATTTTCTTTCTCAGCAAAATAAATCTAGGGATTTTTCCATATCTTGTAAATCCATAAAAATTAGATTTAAACCAATTTTGTATTTGGTGCAATTTCTGCGTAATTTCTTGAAGCAGTTTTGGGGCAAGCTTTCACAGTCGCTTCGTAAGCCGCAATTTCCGCGCCTGACGCCCTCCAGCTGAAAAGTGGGTGTGGTCCGTCTGCGCGAATATCCGTTCTACCTGCTCTGCTCTCCCCCTGGCCTCCTAGGCCAACTCTCTGCGCTCTCATCATCATTCAGTCAGCGCCTTTGCAATTTCCTTGCATATTTCCGCTGTTACAGTTTTCATCGGCGTCTTCATTCGCTTTTCCATGCCATTCCGCTGCGAATGCATTTTCATGTCTTATCTGCTCCTACTCGTTTGCTCGTTTTGTTTATTTTCCTTTGCGGCATTCGCAATTTTCATTAACGCAATTCTGTGGCCGCCAGCTAATTGGATTGTGTGAATTGTGAATTTTTGAATACGGCGAGTTTTCTGGCGAAAATCGAATTAGTTGCGAATGAAAATGCTGCTGCTGTAGTGGTAGTAGTAGTAGTAGTAGTAGTAGTCTCGAAGATGCCTTTGTAGCTGTGTGCGCAATACGAAAATATACACAGCTGATTTTTTTTATGGATTTCGATTTAAATGCAACGCTGTGGGTTGGTTATTAGCGGACTGCAAATCACAGAGATACATTTGTATCTGCGTTTTGGCGAAAAGAAAATGTTGCTGTTTCGTCAAGATACTTTTGTTGTGTCTGTGTGTGATATATAAAAATATACTCAGCTTATTTTATGGACCGCTATAGCTCAAAGATACACTTGTGGCTACAAAGAATTTTTAAGACATTTGAGACTTGCTGTAGCTCAAAGATACTTTAGTATCCAGATGAGAAATACAAAAAATATATATGTGCCTTTAGTAAAAGGGTTAATTAGTAGACTGAAAATCTCAAGTATACATTTTTAGCACAAAGATATATTTGTATCTGCAACAACATTTTTTTGAGAATTTTTACTACTATCTTGTTCTGGCGAAAATCCATTTATTTGCCAAAGAAAATGTTTCTTTTTGGTCAAGATACTTTTGTTGTATCTGTGTGGGATATATGAAAATATTTTATGGGCCCCTATAGCTCAAAGATACACTTGTAGCTACATCGAATTTTTAAGACATTTGAGACTTGATGTAGCTTAAAGATACTTTAGTATCCAGTTGAGATATACGATAAATATAGATGTGCCATTGATTAAAGGGTTAATTAGTAGGCTGCAAATCTCTAAGATACATTTGTATCACAAAGATATATTTGTATCTCGGCTTACCGTATCGACTGCATGGCTCAAAGATATATACGCATCTTAAACGATTTTCTGAGACATTTGAGACGTGCTGCAGCTCAAAGATACTTTTGTATCCATGTATGAAATACAAAACAAATATCGATGCCACAGATATACAGGTTAATTAGTAGACTGCAAATCTCAAAGCTGCATTTGGTATCTGCATCGCATTGCCGGAATGTCTCATATAGCTAATAATGCTCATATTCATCAGATATGCGTGTTGACCTTGTCTGCGATAAAAAAAAAACTACCCTCGGCAGGTGAGCCAACACCCTTGGGAACAGCGGCAGAAAAAGCAAAGCAGCGACACTTGTCACACGACAGGCAAATAACGAAATTATATAGAAATGCGATTGGTGTAAGGGAAATGCAACAAATACTGCAGGCTGCTGCACGGGGGAAACGAGCGGGCAGGCGGGTGAGCGAGCGGGCGATGAGGGTCAGGCTGGCGATAAGAGTGCGGCTGAGGGTGAAGGCGAGTGCGAGGGTGCACTGCATTCCAGCAGTTGGGGTGGTTCGCACTTGATGTCTATCGCTGCAACCACCAGCAGCAGCAGTGGCAGCGGCAGCAGCAGGTCCTGCACCGGCATGTCCTGCCAACAATTTGTTGTTGTTGTTGTTGCTGTTGTTGTGTAATTTGTCGAAGTCGTTGCTTGTCTTGGGCTGCCGCCGGACAACGTGGGAAAATTCTCATTCCGAAAAAAGCTACGAGTGCAATTTGGGCCCTCTCGTAAATTCAGTGCAAAACTCTCTCTCTCCCCCTCTCACTCCCTCTCTCCCTCTCTCTCTCCTCTCTCTCTCTACTGATTTTTATCAGCTTGCCGCGCCGCTAGTTACCTATTTTAATGTTCCCCCCCCCCCCGCGTCCATTTTCGCTGTCTTTTCATTTAGTTTTCACATCGTTATGCGTGTTGTTGCTGTTGTTGTTGTTCTAGTAGTTTTTGTTGTTGCTGTTGTTGTATTAGCAGTAGTTGCTCTTGCTGTTGCCGCTGTCTCATTTATTTGTCTACATTTCGTCGCGTTGTTTTTGGTTTTTCTTGCAGCTTTTTTTTTGCTTTTTTTTTGTTTTGTTTTTTGGCTTTTATTTTTTCTCGCTCTCTTTGTTTTAAATGCGTCAAAGTGTAAATAAATTTGAATTTTCAGCTTGTTTTAGCTTTTAATTTTTTTTCTTGGGCCTTTTGCAATTTCAGCTCAGACTCGGGTGGGCCCAGCGTATTTTTTTTTTTTTTATTTTTTTCGGTTCACTCTTCTTCCATTTTGCTGTCGGCTTTTGGCTTTTGATCTGTGCGCTTGCGCAGCTGATTTGTTGTTGTTGTTGTTGCTGTTGTCATTGTTGATTTGTGTAAATGTTGTTGATGTTGTTTTTCATATTGTTTCATTTGCAGCTCTTTGTTTGTTGTTGTTTGCTCGCCATGTTGCGCCTATTTGCCCAGTCGCCGCTGCCAGTGCCTCAGTCGGGCCTGGGCCAAGTGCTCGCTGGACGAATTCGTCGCCGCATTTGCATAGATAAGAGCGACTAAGAGAGAGAGAGAGAGAGAGAGAGAGAGAGAAGCAGCTCGAGTGGGAACAGTTCGGCTGTGCGCTTGAACTCATTGCAACTCAATGACAAATGAAATTTGAGGCTTTCATTAAGTTCTGCTGGCTGCAGTTCGCTTGGGAACAGTGCTGGGAACAGTTCTTTTTTTTGCACTTCGCTGCGCTTAGGCTTAGCCGTGTACAGTTCAGTTGGGAACAGTGAGATCACTTTGTGACTGCTGCGTTGCAACTGGGAACAGAAATTATTATCATCGGCTTAGCCTGGTACAGTTCAGTTGGTAACAGTGAAACTGGGAACAGTTGAATTTGCTGTCTGTAGATAGAAATCAACTGCAATTCTATGTCAAGCTGTGAGACTTCAAGTTAGTTCAACTGGGAACAGTTTAGTTAGGGACACTTAGCGCTCTATGGAAATTCTCTTTGGAACTTTCCTGCGGTTCACCTTAGAGTTGAACTGGGAACAGTGAAGCTTTATGCCACAAGGTTGAACTCAATAAAATTTCATTGTAAAAATAGGAATCGAGTTGAACTAGGAACAATGCAGCTTTATACCCAAAGGTAGAACGCAAGTAAATTTTAATTTATGTTTTGCTGTCAATTGAACTGTTCACAGTTAATTTGGGAACAGTGAAACTGTAAGTAGAACTATATTAAAATTCCATGTTAGACATTGTCTACGCATTCTGCTGCTGTGAACAGTACAGCTGAGAACAGTTCAATCTACCAAGTTATTTATTTATTTTTGTTTTATTTATTTTATTTATTGTATTTATTTTATTTATTTTATTCATTCACTGCACCCGGTAACAGTCTCGAACTAGGAACAGTTCAACTAACTGCCAGTGAATCCAATTAGTTACTTTGTTGTAGTTTCCCATAACTGCAGCTCAGACAGCAATTAAGTCATTTCCGAGTACCTTTTAACTTGCTAAACATTGTCCTGCTTCCCCTCCCCCCCTCCCCGCTTGCTGCTCTGTGCTTGTCTCCCACGCTGTAGGGTCCTGGCCAGGACGCGACATTAAGGTGCAATGAGCTGGAACTGCAGTCGTACTCGCACTCTCCCTCTCTCTCTCTCTCACTCCGCCTCTTCCCCCTATTCGCCTGCATGTGTCGTGTAATTTATCAAAATGCAAACCGCGAGGTGCGCTTGAAAAGTTGTAGGCAGCGCGGCGTGGGAAACGAGCTGCAGTGCAAGTTGTTGTTGTTATTATTATTACTATTAATATTATTATTGTTGTTGTTATTACTATTATTATTGTTGTTGTTGTTGTTGCTGTTGTCGCTATTAAAAAGCAATTGCATTTACGCAATTAATGCTGCTAATGAATACGCACATGTGTGTGTGTGCGACTGTGTGTGTGTGTGTGTACACTGCATTGCCAAAAAAAAAAGAGCATGCCAGGCACATCGGAAGGGGCAAGCGGTTTATTGGTCATTTCAAGCGAACTGAGCGAACTAAGCGAACGGCAACAGCATGACAAATGAGCAAAAGCCGCAGGATATCTCGGTGAATCACAAAGAGCACAAAAGGCAGGAGTAGGAGGCAGGGGCAGGAGGGGCAGCACAAGCAAATGAGAATACAACATCCGGTAATTTGCTTCCTTTAGTTCCGTATCGATGGCCAACCTTAAGGAGCCTTCAGTGCGCTTCGGCTCGCTGCTTTGTTCGCTTGAGATTTTCTCGTTCGGATTTATGAATGAAACACAAGTGCAGTGAGGCAGACAGAGAGAGAGAGAGAGGGAGAGTAAGAGAGAGAGTGAGAGAAGTAAATTAGGCAAGCCAAGGGCAGCAGGTAGTCGACTCTGATCCCGTTCCCGATCCTGACATTCTAATATCCTATTCACATATCGCCCGACTGCATCTCGACCTCGGGCTGCCTGCAGTTTTCTCACAGCGTTCACAGATCGGAACCAAAACTCGGAAATGTGTGGGCGATTGCGTGTGTGCCAGTATGTGTGTGTATGCGTGTGTGTGTGCCTGTGTGTGTGTGTGTGTACAATCTGGCTACGAATTACGTTGGAAAAAAGCGCAAACTCAGGCACACACAACAGTTGTGCCGACTTCAGGGGACGCCGGTCTCTCTTTCTCCCGCACACATGTTGTGCGAGTTGTTGTTGCTGTTGCTGTTGTTGTCGTAGTCATGGTGATAGTCGGACAGGTGCACAATTTGACGTTCAGTCAGCCGTTCGAGCTGCGTTCGCAGGGTTCAGCTTCATTCGTTTGTGCTTTACGCTGCAGTTGCTGCAGCCTTTGCTGTTGCTGTTGCTGTTGCTGTTGCCGTTGACCGCATGCCACCTTCTGTGCACAGTGGGAAACGGCATTAAATGAGCCATTTAGCGAGTCACTCAAATTTCCGAGCTGACCAACTGTCCACAGTTGACGAGCGCAGCCTGATCGCGATCAGTTGGTAGAAGCAGCAGCAGAGCTATAGCCCAGATTGCAGATCACTAAACTCGATACTGCAGTTGCCTCAATAACCACAATTATTGACGATCAGCGATCGCTAGTCTACTCAAATTTGCGCTTCATGTATGACAAATCTACATAAAGTCACTCTGCTTGCAGAGCACTGATCGTTTATCTAATATAACATGCATTTAGAACTGATCCTCGTTGGGTTAGTGTCTGCTCAAAAACATACAACTCGCTTGAAAACAGCAAATATGCAGCATTTAAAGCCCTGATTGAGGATCACTGTTTATTAGCGCCACTAAAAATTTAATTTAGCGTCGAACAAAAACTCACGATCACTTTTCACACTCACACAGCTCGCTTTCGAGCAGTTGAAAAGCATCAACCGCTAGTCCAGTTAAACTTAAACTGCAGGACGAACCTTTTGTGAGCAGCTCACGATCAGTTGCTCGTCAAGCTCGATCACTGATCGCTTGTTTGGCTAAACTTAAGGCTTAAGGCTTCAGGCTATATGTCAGTCAATAAAAATTGCGAGCACTACTTCTCAAAAAGATCCTCTACGCTGCTTGAAGATCACACGATCACTTTCACATAAAATATATTTAATTATATTTTATCATTTATAATTTAATCATATGGTTTGCTGCTTAAGTTTGATTTGATGTTTCTATGCAAAACTCGCGATCACTTGCTTTGACCACCGGCAGCAATGCAGGTCAAGATCAATGGCCGCATATTAATTTGTTCGTCTGCCTGTTGCGATCAATGTCTTTTCGAGTAGTTGTTGCGGCTAAGTAGTTGCCGCATTAGTGGCAAGATCAACAGCAGGAGCCGCCGGAGGGTTTCAATCAAGCAACTACGTAGATCAATAAATATAATATACGTATGTGTGTGTGTGTGTATGGGCAGGCCTCATTTATGGCCAGATCATTACAGTGTGCCCCTCATCAGAGCTGAAGATCGCTGCGGAGAGCGACTCCTGCGATCGCTCGCTCGTTTGTAGCAAAGTATCTGGTTTCATTTCCGCTCTACATGCGCGCCAAGGAGCTGCCAAGATAATGCAACTCACACGCACACACACACACACACACACATAGACTCATTCCCATAGCCATAGCCATTCCGATTTGCTGCTCCTGCTGCTGTTGTTTGTATTCTGTGTGTTGTTTACAAGTCTAACAATCAAAGCATATCTCTAGAGCTGCATCTGTTTATTTTGTTGTCAAAATGCAGGTACACAATCACAGGCACCCCACCCCTCCACCTGTCCCCGCTCCCCTGCTCCCACTCTTCAGACGTTGCTCTACATAAATTGCGGACGCATCGTGTCCAGCTTCTGCAGCAGCTTCTGCTCGTTTTACGTGGAAAATTGATATTTTTCTTTGCCACCGCGCAGCACGGAAGCAGCAACAGGTGTGTCTGTGGGGCGTTGGGTTGGTGGCCCAACTGCAGCTGCAATTATGATAGTATGCGTGTCAAAACATCAACAACAGCAACAACAACAACAACAACTGCGCTGTGTTTATGATTTCCTTCCGTTTCGCAGAGTAACAGTTTATTTATTTATTTATTTATTTAGCTTCGCTTCTAACAGGTTCTGGCCTCAAGTGGCAGCGCTCTCTCTCTCTCTCACTCTTTTTTTCTTTCTCTCTCTTTTCTCTGATAATTTATATACACATCACGCTGCATTGACATCCGATTTACATTAGCGCAAGAGCGGCAGAGCGGCAGACACGTGTGCCGGAAGTGCTTACAAAGCCAAAGAGTGAGAGGCAGCGAGAGGCAGCTACAGCTTCAGGTTTTGGCTAGGATCGCTGGGCACACGTGTGCCTTGGCAGCAGCTCCGTTCCAGCTTTAATGCGATATCAATTCGCAGTCTATAGCCAGCTCAAGTGTCGGCTGCTCCTTACCCTAGCTGCTGGCTGCTGGCTGCTGCTGCTCCGCCCTCGACAGCTGTGCGAGGCCTCGGCTAGGCGCTTCCTGCAACTCCCAGCAGCAGTTGTTCATCTCGGCGCGTCTTCAGCGCGTTATTGCATTAAATTGTAATCCCTCTGCTTGCCATTGTTGTCTATGCCGGGAGGCAGGAGCTACAGCCAGGGTCAGGGGTAACAAGTTTTTAATTGAAATTCAACAGCATTTTGCGTGGCAGCGTCGCCTGCTCCTGGGCAACGCCTCAATCCTTTTGGCACACACCACACACAGCACACACACACACACCACTCGACACTCGACGCACTCACTTGGTATTCACTCGGCTATTCACATAATTATTATGTGTGCGCGTCTTTGTCAAATTCTCGATTGAAACCTGAACGTGTGCGTTTTGGGCAAGTAGCCGCAGCCCAAGAAGCAGCAGCAGCAGCAGCAGCAGCGGCAGCAGGGGAAGATCCCGATTGCAACTTGGATTTCGATTTTGATTCGGATACGGACGCGGACGCGGACGCGGATTCGGGTACGGTTTTGGGATTCGGTTTGTGATTGGTGCGCGACGCGGTGGTTGCTGCCAGCTCCGTGTCTCTTACTCTCTCTCTCTGTGTGTGTGTGTGTGTGTGTGTGCGTGTGTGTCTCCTCTTTAGTGCGCACGTGCTCCGACCGGAAACGGCCGTAAGCGAGGCGCATCAGCAGCTCACTCGCTCACTCCTTTGCTCTGCCTCTCTCTCCCACCCTCTTTCTCTCTCGCTGGCTCTACAGCTGTCAGTGCGTCGCTTAGCGCTGTTTTTTCGTGTATTTCCGCTCGGGCTGCCCATTGTTCTTGCCACTTTACGCAGCAAATCAAAATATCAAATATATATGCATAAATATATATATATAGTTGTCTTTATGTTCATATACAATATTCATGTTTCAGCATGTCTTTTAGCCATATTTGTCGTGTGTCGCTTGCGCCAACAGAATGCCAAAGTGGCCAAAAAAAAATTAAAAAAAATACTACGAAAAATACTCAGGCTCAATTGTCGCTCCTTTTGCGGTCGTCGCTGCCTCACATGGGCAACAGCTGCTAACTGTTTTCCACGGCGATCAGCACTCTTCGTACAAGCACCGAACAAAAGTGTTGGGTAGTGTTGGGGTATGCTTTATGCTTTATCAGCAAGGTGAGAGCGCGAGGGTTTCTGCAACATTTTTCCAGGAAATGCACTGAGGCCATTTCTGCACTGCTTGCCCGCTCGTTTTATCAGTGTCACATTGTTGTTGACTCTATAAAGTCACTGATAATTTATATATAACCCCAACGATAAGCATCGACTAGGGCGACTGTAAAATCGTTTACATTGGCCGGCAGCGGCCATTGTTTATTTGGCTTAATTCGCTCCAAAAAAAATTGTTTTTAATTTTTTGTAATTTTTTTAGATTTTTAATTTATTTTGCTTTCCAATTTCGAGTTATATTTATACAGTATTTTAAAATATATGAAATGTTATACTTTTTAGAGGTATTTTCGAAATATAATCATGCATTTTCGGAATTTTGCTTTATTTTTAAAAATGTTATAAAATGTTATCGTTTTTAAAGCATTTTCTTAGTAAAATCATGCATTTTCGGCATTTGCCGTATTTTGGAAAATTCAATTATGGTAAACAATTTAATTTTTTTTAAAAAGTAAATTAGCAAATGCTCATTTAATTTTTTTTATATCATGAAATGTGTTTTTTCTGTGAGCTCATTTTTTCTTTTTATTACTTTTCATTTCCTTTTTTTGCAAAATTGTTTTATTCTTACAAAGTATTTCTCTGTTGTCTATGATTAATATGAAAAGCAATGTAGTTTATAACAAAGAGATATCCATATCCATTGCTTTTTTCAAGTATTCTGTATAATGGTTATCTATGAGTTTCGGTATTAGTTTTTTTGTTATTTTTTGTAATTTTTGCAAAATATTTTCCTCGTATTTATCGCTGACTTTTCGGGAGTTTTACGGCACGGGAACGTGCCCTTTTGCATTACACGTAGCTCGTTTCGTTTGGGCTTACTTGTCTTTTTTTGTCATTGGCTGTTGCCACAAATCGCGCCACAACACGTTTCATATGGACGGGGAGACCACCATTTTTAATTTTTAACAACAATAATACAACAACAGCAACAACTGGTCGAAATATCTTGGAGATTTCAGCTTTTTTTCCACGTTCCCGCAACTAATTTCGTTTTGCCAAAAGAGTCGACAGCAAGTTTTCAACTTGGTTGGGTTGTTGTCCGCCAGTTGTAGCCGTAGCTGTAGCTCTGTGTTGTTGTTGCTCTTGCTTATGATCTCATGCATAAGGCACCGGCAACCAATCCCAACTTTGTCCAATTAGGTGCGTGTGTGAATGCGCGAGTATCTGTGAGATGCTTTTTCAGTCTTTTTTGTGGTCCATCAACGAAATATGTTGGCGTTCGCTGATGAGCTGCTGCCCACACAGACATACACACACACGCACATTGGCTCCCATGCAAACTGGCCAGTGGGCCGGCGATGGCCATTTTGGTTAATGATCTTTCGCCTCCAGTTTGCTCGCTAACTGTACTAAAAGCAAAGGAAAAACTTAAAAACAAAAACAAAACTAAAAAAAAAAAAAACTAATTAACGCAACAAGTGGGGAACCCAAATTGATATAAATAAAGTTTCGATAGAGCCGCCGCTCGCAAATACACTGACTAACTGAGAGCGCAGCGACGCGAGCAACAGAGAGAGAGAGAGAGAGGGTATCAGAGAGTGCGCCTTTAGCTCGAGCGAGATTGTAATGACTGCTGTGTGTGCGTGTGTGAGCGTGCGAGCATAGCCATATATGTGTGTGTGTGTGCCTGCCGAACGAGCGCATGCGAGTGTGCGTGCGTGCCTGTCTCAGCCTCGTGTGGTCAGAGCCGAACGCAACAGCTTCGGCACACGAGGCGCTCCCACACACACACGAGCGCGCTTGCTCGCTCGCTCGCTCTCATGCACACATGCAAAGAGATACGACGACTGCGGGCCGACACACAGGCAACAACACGACGCGCAACTTCAGGGCAACTTCAGTTCTTAAACGGATGTCGAAGGTAGCGGAGCTGCCGTCGCTCGCTCGCTCGCACAGTCAGTCAGTCGCACAGTCGCCCGCTCGATCGTTTCTGCGTTGGGAAGTCGCGCATACGCGCCGTGGTACGCAGTGGATTCAAGACAAATCACAGTGACATTGACAAAAGTAAATAAATAAAAATAAAAAATAAAAAAACAAAAACAAATAAATAAAGTCGCATGTAAAAAAAAAACAAAAAAAAAACAGGCAACAATAAAAAACGAACGCGATATAAAATATGTACGATATGCGCATTAATTTATCAAGTGGCATTTAATGTGCACAAGTGTGAGTGCGTGTGTCTGTGTGTTTGTGTGTGAGGCGAGATTATTCTGCCCATAAATTGCCGTCAATTATTTGCCATTAACAGCAGCAGCAGTGTTAAGTTTTTAATCTGCGAAACTGCGACGGAATTCGACAACTGCAATCGGCAGAGATTTCAGCAAACGGAAGCTGCGCGCGATAAGTGCACAGTGAGGGAGAAAAGGCAGCAAGCGAGAATAGAGTGAGAGAGAGAGAGAGAGAGAGAGAGAGATAGAGCGCAGAGATAGCTTTATCTGGTGTGGCCGAACGAGCGCAGAAATTAACATAGAAACATATAGAGAAAAATCATATAAAGTGCCAACACGCCCCCATTGCAGAGGTCGCTCAATTGATTGGGTACCCGCAGCCAGCAGAAGTTACCAAAGCCGCAGTGCAAAAATTAAAATACTCGAAAAAGAGAGAACGAAAGTGAAATCAATTTTAATACAACTGCAAGTAGCACCAGCATAAAAGCCGAAAATCTCGTACTTATCCCATTGTCAATTGAGTTGACACAGGGACAGGGACAGCGACTGGGACAGGGGGCATCCCGCAGTTTTGATTTGAATTGAGATTGAGATTTCGTGTACAGCAGGCCGGACAATTGGATTATCGAATAAGTCAATGACGTGCACATCCATTCACATTCCCATTCAGTCTTTGAGCATTGATCAAACGGAAAACGCGAAGAAATGCCGCCCTCTGCGTTCCTAGTTAATGCCACCATAATCAGTGCAGCGAACGCGTCGGATAACGGCAACGGCAACGGCAAGGAGTCCACAGTCATAGACATAGAGCAGCAGCTGAGAAGCCTGCAACAACAGCAGCAACAGCAGCAGCAGCAATATACTAGCAGCAACAACAATTGCCAGACGGCAATCAACTACAACTACGCAGCCACAAAGGAGCTTAACAACAACAACAACCACCACAACAACAACAACATGGTGCTGCAAAGCTACGACAACTACTTGAGCTACCACCTGCCGCAGCAGACGGCGCATCTGCAGCACCAGCAACATCTCTTGCCAGCACAGCAGCAGCAGCAGCAACAACAACAGCAGCAGCAGCAACATCTGCTGCAACAGCAACATCAACAGCAGCAGCAGCAACATCTGCAACAGCAGCATCAGGCACAGCAGCAACATCCTCATTACGTCTCACCCACGCATCAGCAACAACAACAGCAGCAGCAGCAGCATCGCCTCTCCGGCGGCAGCACCGGCAGCAACACGGCCTCCTCCTCCTCCGGCTCGAGCTCGAGCGCCTCGTCGAGCGCCTCCTCGCACAGCTTCGCCAGCGCTGGCCTGGCTGGCGCCTTGGGCAGCTCGACGGCCGCCTCGCTGGGCCTGGGCTACTTCAATGACATGGCGCCCTTCGGCGGCGACTACTCCCCCAGCTCAGCCGCCGCGACGACGCATCACTCGGCGTCGACAGCGGCGTCGTCGGCGGGCAGCGCATACTACACCGACTCGGATATCAACTTCTTCAGCTCAGGTACAGAATCACAGCAAGCCCCTCCCCCTCCCTCCTCCTCCTCCTGGCCATTGCTCGGCAAATATTTGCGGACTTCAATGGACGCACGGCTTTAATTAGACTCGAGCTGCGTGCGAGGTGTTCGAGTGTGAAAAGCAGCGCGCGACGAGGACGCATAATTAAATTGTAATTCGTTCGGTCTGTTTGCTTGTTTCTGCCCGGCAGCAACCGCAGCAACAGCAACACAACAACAACAACAGCAGCAAACACGCAACAAGTTGAAGCACAGGGGAGGAGATCAAATCGCACGATAAATGCCGCAGCGCGGTGTCAGGCTGCTAAATTGTGAGCGCAGCGCGACAAACTGTGGACTAGAAGAATATATAGATAGATAAATATATGCATAGATAGATAAATGTAAAGATATATAGATGGATAGATTAGTGGGTGGATAGAAAGATAGGTATACAGAATGAAAAATAAAAATAGGTAGATAGATAGATAGATAGATAGATAAATAGAAATATTGGTAAATATATAGATAAAAAGATGGATAGATTGATTAATAAATTGACGGATGGATAAATATATAGATTATTTAATAGATACATTAATAAAAATATAGACAGACAGATAGATAGAACTATAGTTAAATATGGATGAATGGATATATTGACAAATAGATGGATGGATAGATAGATAAATAGATGAATGGCGAGATAACTAAATGGATGAATAGTTAGATTGATATATACGAGATCTATGGCTGAAAAGATATCTACAAGTTTTTCTTTCTAAAAATATGGGGTTAAGTAACAGATAGATAAATGGATATATACAAAAACATATAGATAGAAAGATACACAGAAAGGTTAAATGATACATCATTTGAAGGATTACTAGATTGATAGATACACAGCTAAATATATGGATATTTACACAGACTTATAGATGGATAAATACGCATATAAAAATAAAAATTTTTGTATAGATCCACAGCATAAGAGATAAATTGGATTATATAAAGATAGATATACAACTTAATAGAACGCTAGCTATATGAATAGAGAACACTACCAGCTCAATAATACACCGATGCAATAAACTATGTAGAAAGATAAACTGAATTAAAGTATAAGTCCATTAATAAATTTATTTAATATAATAAAAATAGAAGTAATAAACAGGATAAAAAGTTAGACAGAATGATATATTTAAAATATAAAAATTAATTTATTGCTAGATACACAGATAGATTAATCTAAAGCTGCACAGATAAATTGAAAATTTCCCAGTTGGATTGATAAATATAAAGATAAACAGGTAGATAAAGCTAAATGGATTAATATTAATTATCTTTCTATTAGAAAGATTGATAGGTAAAAACAGTTTGATGGATAGATACGCGGATAGAAAATTTATAAAATATATAGAAAGATAAATCAGATAAAAATGTTTAATTAATAGTTACACAGATAAATAGAAAGATGAACTGATAGATGTAAATATTTATAAAGATATAAAGAAGGATGCACAGATATATGGATTGATAGATACATAATTATATATATATTTATAAACAGATTTCCAGTCATCTCGATAGATACTCATAGATAGTTTGCTAGAGATAAATTTGCTCGCAGTTAGCAATATGCAACACAGTCAACTGGGAGCCTGCCACTGGGGGAGGCACCCAACTCTTTGCCGCAGCCAACGGCGAACGGCGTTCTGTATCTTTGCCTCTGTATCTGTATCTTTGTATCTGCGCAATACGCGTCGTCATCGTGGTCGGGCGAATGGGAAAACGCGCTAAGCGAAGACGGCGAGCGCGCGAGTGCGAGCGAGCCAGCGCATGTGGTGGCATGTCGAGGCATGTGCCCGTATGTACGTGTGTGTGTGTGTATGTGTGTATATCTCAACAGGTTTTCTCACATTCACACATACACATGCATTCACGCTGAGATGTGTGAACTTTCGACGTATTTGCAATTAATGTAGCGTGCGCTCTCACATTAGATTGAGCGCAGCGTGAGAGTGGGCTGCGCTCTCCCTCTCTCTCTCTCTCTGTCGCTCCCTCTCTCGACAACTCTTGCTGCTCGCTTGTGTGCGTGGTTATCTGTGTGCGGCGCATGCTTGCGTATTAGTGTGCGCTTCGAATTTTGATTGGCTTCCGAAGCGTTTGCGCTCGTTCGACGCAGCGACGCCCCTCGGCGCCGCGTCACCCCTTCCCTTGCCGTGTCCCGGGGCTCAATTGAGCAAGAAATTGAAAAGGATTTCAATTTCAGTTGAAAGACGCGCAATTTATTTGGCTGCGAATGAAAAGAAAATAAATTTGAATTTCAACTCGGAATTTCTGTACTTTTTATGCGTATTTTGCATTTTATTTTATTTGCTTTACATACTTATTTAATTATATTAGGCTATAAAATTATTTTATTATTTATCATATTATATTTTATTAAATTTTTAATATATAAAAGGGGTTTTTGGAATTTTTGCTTGTTTCAAAAATATTATTAATGCCTTTTAAATTATTTAAAATGCTATTATTAAGCTTTCAAAAATATTATTAATGCTTTTTAAAGTATTTGAAATTTAATTATTAAGCTTTAGAAAAAATAATAATAATATCCATTATTCGTATTTCTATATTATTTATATTATTTATTACTAAACGATTATTTATTATATTATTTTTTATTATTTCAACATATTTGAAATTTATTATAATTTTCCTTTCAACCTTTTTTTATTCTTGCAGGCTATAGCAACAATAACAACAACAGCAATGCCCACGATCGCAGCAACACCAGCCCGCCACCGCAGCAACATGTCAATGGCGCCAGCAGCAACACCAGCGGCAACAGCAGCAGCAATATGTTGCCGCCTGGCGTGCAGCAGCAGCAGCAGCAGTCCAACGCCAGCGATAACAACAACAGCAGCAGCAGCGGCCCCAACAACAACAATGCGGGCAGCAACAACAACAACAATAATAATAATAACAACAACAACAACAACATTAACTACATGACAGCGATGGCGGCGGCGCTCTACCAGCATCACCAGCTGAAGGAGGAGCCCGGCACGCAGTCGAGCAACAACAGCAGCAGCAGCGGCGCCTACGTAACGAACGCCCAGAACGATCCCACAGATCTCAGCAGCTACGGCCTGCCCGCCAATCTGGCCGCCGCCACAGCCGCCGGACACTATGGTGGTGCCGGCGGCGCCGGCAGCGGAGCGGGTGGCGCCGGTAGCACTGCAGCCGATGATAGCGACTATCATGGCTCGATTGCGGCGCAGGAGCATCAGAGTCAGGCCTCGAGTGTGGGCAACGGCAGCAGCAGCACGAACAGCACCAATGGCTACATGGACGGCAGTCCGGATTTCTACAACTCGTACGCACGGGCACGATTCCACGAGGGCTTCCCCTCGGAGTTTACGCCGTACGATGCGCAGTTCCAGCAGATGAACGCCCAGCCGAATATGGAGCAGTGGGGCAGTCACGCGCATCAGCATCCGGCGGCATACATGACCACCCTGGGCCTGGACAAATCCCTGCTCGGCAACTACACAACGCAGGGGGGCGTGCCCTGCTTCACGGGCTCCGGTCCGATACAGCTGTGGCAATTTCTGCTCGAGCTGCTGCTGGACAAGACCTGCCAGAGCTTCATCTCCTGGACAGGCGATGGCTGGGAGTTCAAGCTCACGGATCCCGATGAGGTGAGTCTGCCTTTTGTTACCCGGCATGCCAACTCAAATACTAATACATATGTATGTATGTCTATTTCCTTCCACACAGGTGGCACGTCGCTGGGGCATACGCAAGAACAAGCCCAAGATGAACTACGAGAAGCTGAGCCGAGGCCTGCGCTATTACTACGATAAGAACATCATACACAAGACCGCGGGCAAGCGCTACGTCTATCGCTTCGTCTGCGATCTGCAGAATCTGGTGGGGTAAGTAGTCGAGCTCTCACTCTCTCTGGAGATCATAAGCTAATCTTCTCCCCGCCTTACAGTCACACACCCGAGGAGCTGGTCGCCAAGTTCGATCTGAAGATCGAGAAGAAGGACGTCGACTAGCAGTGCGAAGCGGGAGCTGCGAGTACTCAAGAGCGTAATACTTTGAGCGTTATTATTTCCATGCGTGATGTTAAGTTTTAAGCAGCAGCAGCGTCTGCGATCTTGCTACGAGATTAAACACCAAACCCCGCCAACCCCTGTACCACCTACCCCATCCCCCCACCCCGCTGTAACTCCCGTTGTAATTATAATACTTTACGGTACTGTCTAAGCATGTAAAATATCAGACTTTTGGATTAATTTGAAATTAATTGCAAATGCGCTAGCGACTAGTTTTAGTTATAGCAACTAAGCGAAAGGCAACGCAATTCTCCGACCTGCAACCAGTTTCAATATCGTAAGGTTCGAACATTTGAAATTTCTTGTGCAATGTCGAGAGTGTAGAAAGAGAGAGACAGAGAGATAGAGAGAGAGAGCTCTGCACAGAGATCGTACAGATACTCGTACGCTATCCCATTGTATCCATCGTTAAAGAGGCCATAACTGAACGAGTGCATGTCCCCAAAGTGATATTAAGAGCTACATTAAAAAAAAAAAAAAAAACAAAACAATACCTTTTCATTTTGTAAAGGGGGTCGCTTGCTTCAGCTGACACCCCTGAATTGTATGTACGCGTGTGTATATAGAGTTCATGATATACCCATATCTATATCAATATATGTAGCTGTAAGTCTATCGTATTTATGTGTACTCTGCACTCCCCCCGCTCCACCTTCCCAAATTTGTTTTCTGCGCTTCCTTGCGAAACCAAGAGTTTTAAACGTAATCAATATATATATATATATATATATATGTCGAGAAAGATCTAGTTAAGCGCCCCACATATTACTAGCTATTTTTAATAATTGGCTGCTTAGAGTTTTCCATGCGTTAAGAATTAACAGATCAGCGATAAAAATTAAAATTAAATATTTACACAAAAAAAAAAAAATAAATAAATAGAAAACCAGATAAAATACCTACGTTTACTTCTGTGTATAGTTCTTAACTATTTAACTACTTAAGCATAGCTCGTAGCCCGTAGCCACGTATTATGTAGAGCAATTTGAAAATATGATATGATACTACTTTACTTGTATTTATACGATAATAAAAAAAATTCAAAAAATTATGAATTCAAAGCGTGTGTTTCGACTAACATCTCTCGGTTCGATCATGCTAGACATTAGTAGTTTAGCTTTCGACAACTCCTTAAATCAAAATTTTTGAGAAAATGATGCGTCGTTTGAGGAAAACCCTTCGCATCGAGAATACGCGAAGCGCGCTCCATACAATCAAACGATATGAACATAGAATGCCGGAGAAGTTGCAGAAAATCGCCACAGACAAGGACCCCGAGTTCTCGTCCATGGTGCTCTACTACTACCACAAAGCTGCACAGGTAATGGAAAAGGAGTTGCTCAAGGATATGGAGAAGTACACTCACTTCAAACCAGAGGAGAAACAAGGCAGGGTGGAGGCGATACTCAGCCTGATCGGAAGTGTGTGCACCTCACTGGAGGTCAGTTTTCCCATCATCAAGAATGATGGGTCCTATGAAATTATAACGGGTTATCGCGCACATCATGTGCGTAATCGTCTGCCCCTCAAAGGAGGTAAGTCTTTCTGATAAGAAGTGGGAACAGTTCAGCCGATTGGATTATCACTTTTCCCTGCACCAAGGTATTCGCTTTGCCATGGATGTGGACGAGTCGGAGGTTAAGGCCCTGGCGTCCATCATGACCTTCAAGTGCGCCTGCGTTAACGTGCCCTATGGCGGCTCCAAGGGAGGCATCAGGATAGATCCCTCGAAGTACACAGCAAAAGAGCTGCAGACGATAACGAGACGATATACAATGGAACTACTGAAACGGAATATGATCGGACCTGCCATAGATGTGCCCGCTCCCGATATGAATACCAGTCCACGCGAAATGGGCTGGATACTCGATCAATACGTGAAGACCTTCGGGTACAAAGACATCAATGCCGCTGCCATTGTGACCGGGAAACCCGTCCACGTCGGGGGTATTAATGGACGCAACTCGGCCACGGGGCGAGGTGTGTGGAAGGCGGGAGACATGTTTCTTCAGGACAAGGATTGGATGGACCTACTGAAATGGGAGACCGGCTGGAAAGACAAAAAGGTAATCGTACAGGGCTTCGGCAACGTGGGATCCTTCGCCGCAAAGTACGTTCAAGAGGCTGGTGCCAAAGTGGTGGGCATTCACGAGATCGGGGTCTCGCTGGTCAACAAGGACGGCATCGACATTAATGTGGGTTTGCTTCTATAGCGCTTCAGCTAATGATCTAATGTATGTTCTCTCTAAAGGAAGTTATTAAATATAGAGACGAGAAGAAGACAATCAAGGGCTACCCAAAGGCGACGGAGAGCACAGAAAACCTGCTGATAGCAGAGTGCGACATACTAATGCCCTGTGCCATGCAGAAGGTCATAACTGCCGAAAATGCTAACGACATCAAGGCCAAGTTCATACTGGAAGGAGCAAACGGACCCACCACGCCGGCTGGTGAGAAAATCCTCTTGGAAAAGGGCGTCCTCATCGTGCCGGATCTGTACTGTAATGCAGGTGGCGTCACTGTTTCCTACTTCGAGTACCTGAAGAACATCAACCATGTCTCGTACGGCAAGATGACGGCCAAGACGACATCCCAGCTGATCTACGGGATTATTACGTCAATAAATGAGTCCCTCGGAAAGGACGACTCCTCGAAATACGTATATATAGGCCTGTAGTAGTTACGTTCAGTTCTAATGTTTGTCCCACCATCCACAGCCCAAGGTGATACCTAACCCACACTTGCAGAAGATTCGCGACTGCACCACAGAAGCGGAAATTGTGGACGCAGCTCTGCAGAACGTCATGGAAGCGGCAGCTATTGGGATTAAGATGACTGCCAACGAGTTTGAGTTGTGCAACGACCTGAGAACTGCCGCTTACATTTACTCTATTTTCAAGATCTTCCGAGCCTTGGAGAGTTCCGGTATTTCACAACAGTAAAAACTGAACTTTCATTTATAACATTTTATTGTCGAACTAAAAATAGAGTCCTAAGCTCTGTATTTTTTTTTCCTAAGCTCTGCATTATTTTTTCCTAAGCATATGCATATCAATTTCAAGCTTTAATGCCTGCTAAAACCAGAAAATGTCAGCTGATCCCCAGAAAAACGCAATATCAATTAATGTCAAAGTATTTGACAACTTTTTTGCAATTAGAGTGAGTTAAAATGGATTGATAAAATATCACTGCTGTGATATGCCAGAACTTTCCAAGGCTCGGAATATTTTGAATATGGAATAAACGTAGGCCGCAGTACGCAAATCATTGCAAAGCTGAAACTCATGGGCCATTGCCTTGATACCGTCAGCTGCCGCCTCCATGACAGTCTGCAGAGCTGCGTCCACGATCTCGGCCTCCTTCGTGCAATCGCGGATAACCTGAAGGCGCTTATTTGCACGGACCACAGGCTATTGGAAAGTTTAACATGGAGAGATAGATTTAATATTCTGCTCTACTTACTATGTCGCTTTTGCAACCCAGGGACTCGTTAATCGAATTGATCACCTCAATGATCAGCTGCGATGTCGTCTTGGCCGTCATCTTGCCATACGATACATGATTGATGTTCTTTAGGTACTCGAAGTAGGACACAGTGACGCCTCCCGCATTACAGTACATATCCGGCACAATGAGGACGCCCTTGTCAACGAGAATTTTCTCACCAGCCGGTGTGGTAGGTCCGTTTGCTCCTTCCAGTATGAGCTTGGCCTTGATATCGTTAGCATTCTCGCTCGTTATGACTTTTTGAGTAGCGCAGGGCATTAGTATGTCGCACTCTGCCGTTAACAGGTTTTCTGAACTTTCCTTGGCCTTGGTGTAGCCTTTGATAGTTTTCTTTGACTCCTTGAACTTGATGAGATCCTATTAGGAGAACTCACGTTAACGTCAGTTAAGAGTGGACATTTTGCAACTCACATTAATGTCGATCCCGTCTTTGTTAGTCAAGGAGAAACCGGCCTCCTGAATTCCAATGACTTTGGCACCAGCTTCCTGAACAAACTTTGCGGCAAAAGATCCAACATTGCCAAAACCCTGAACAATAACTTTCTTGTCTTTCCAGCCGGTCTCCCATTTCAATAGGTCCATCCAATCCTTGTCCTGAAGAAACATGTCCCCCGCCTTCCACACGCCTCGCCCCGTGGCCGAGTTGCGTCCATTAATACCCCCGACGTGGACGGGTTTCCCGGTCACAATGGCAGCGGCATTGATGTCTTTGTAGCCGAAGGTCTTCACATACTGATCGACTATCCAGCCCATTTCGCGCGGACTGGTATTGACATCGGGCGCTGGCACATCTATGGCAGGTCCGATCATATTCCGTTTCAGTAGTTCCATTGTATATCGTCTCGTTATCGTCTGCAGCTCTTTTGCTGTGTACTTCGAGGGATCTATCCTGATGCCTCCCTTGGAACCGCCATAGGGCAAGTTCACGCACGCGCACTTGAAAGTCATGATGGACGCCAGGGCCTTGACCTCCGACTCGTCCACGTCCATGGCAAAGCGAATACCTTGGTGCAGGGAAAATTGACAATCCAATTGATTGAACTGTTCTCACTTACCTCCTTTGAGGGGCAGACGATTACGCACATGATGTGCCCGATAACCCGTTATGATCTCATAGGATCCATCATTCTTGATGATGGGAAAACTGACCTCCAGCGAGGTACACACACTACCGATCAGGTTCAAAATGGCACTCACCCGCGCCTGTTTCTCTTCAGGCTTGAAGTGAGTGTACTGATCCATCTCCTTGACCAGGTTTTTTTCCATAACCTGCGCTGCTTTGTGGTAGTAGTAGAGCACCATGGATGAGAATTCGGGATCCTTGTCCGTGGCGACTTTTTGAAGTTTCTCGGGAATCTTATGCTCTCTGCGCCGCTGCAGTGAGCCTGGCAACTGGAAACGACCGCTCAAAAAGCCGTTCGAAATACTTCGAAACATATTGGAATTATATGAAGAATGTACAATAACAATTTTGGGATTTGTTGACACCGGTTGGTGAATGGCTTATAAGATTTTGATTCGAACTGAAAGGCTTCGCACAACCTTTTAGATAATTTCGAAGTAAATAAAGTCGATCATGTTAGCTCTACTTCATAGTACACATTGATTATAGATGGTACGTGCTGGGCACACCTCAGGAAGTAATGCTAAGGGACTACAGGTCGGCAAAAAAGTCATGACATACTCTTCGAATGAGAAAGTCCTACATCGCGCAGAGAGTGCTAAGTAGGCCTTTTCCATCAACACTTCTCTGACATTAGGAAATTACTGAGTCAAGTGAAACGATTTTTATTGTACTGTAGCAGCATCAGAGCTAAAAACTGGAATAGATCCACTCGAAGAAAATAAACGTCGCAGCATTTCGGCAAGTTTGCAAATTGACAAAGTTTTAATTCGAAGAGTTCATAAACAGAGAAATGGAGGCTCCACCGCCGTTCGATAAGACCGCCTTCCTGGAGGGCTACCTGCAGAAGCATCGGGAGCTCGGCAAGCGCCAGCGTGAGTACAAGAAGCTGCTGTCCAGCAAGCTGAAGACGCGCAACGAGACGATCATCGATGCGAGCTACGAGAACACCATCGATCGCCTCGAGGAGGAGAAGAACGATCTGCGCGCACAGATCTGGGTGGCCGGCGGGACGACGCACCTGAAGAAGGACGCGCGCTACCTGCAGCAGATACGCTGCCACGTCGAGTGCCAGGAGAACCTCACGGAGGACATCACCAAGCTGAAGACATCCATTGCGAACATGGAGCGTGAGATCAGTCGCGTGCGCAAGCAGATCTACAGCCTGAATCGACTAACCGTGCCGGAGCAGCAGCACCAGGCGCACGTGGCGTCCGTGCGCAAGAAGATGGTCATACTGGAGAACTCGCTGGAGGTGGGTGTGCGGCAGGAGTGCGGCTTCACGGCGGCCAATGCGGAGCTGCGCGAGCAGCTCATACGCATCCTGAACCATCGCACGTTCTTCAACGAGTCCTACACGAAGATGGTGCAGAAGCTGAACAGCGACAAGAAGTACCTGATCGATCTGATCGAGTACGCGCTGAACACCTTCGACGGCTGCATCGATGTGTACGAGAAGATCGACAAGATCACCAAGCGCGAGGCCAAGGAGCGTGAGCTGCGCCGCATTGAGCTGCAGGGCATCATGCGCAAGGTTGCCGCCGACGCGGACAACACTGCCTTCGTCGAGTGCAAGGGCCGTGAGCGAGTGCTGGCCGATCTGCAGCCGAAAGAGTATCGGCGGCGCGACGAGTTCCGGCGCAAGCACAACAAGAAGATCAGCCTGTACAACTCGGTGCTGAAGAAGATACTCGACTACACGAACTCGAGCAACGTGGACGAGGTGATCGAGAAGTTCCAGCAGCAGGAGAGCCTCTACTACTCGTTCTTCAACTACGCCAACGAGATGAGCTACCACATCACGCTGCTGAACAACTCGGTGAACCGCCTGTTCGAGGACATCGTGGAGCTGAAGCGCGAGAACACCAATTCGCTGCAGGAGCAGATCGATCTGATCAACTCGCTGGAGGAGCAGGTCACGCGCAAGCAGAGCGCCAACATCGAGCTGAATAAGACGCGCGAGGCGAACGACACGCGCCTCGAGAACCTGCTGCAGGGCATCGAGATGATCTGCGACATGTGCTCGGTGGACACCAGTCCGCTGGCCGATCTCCTCGGCGATCACACGCACGTCAATCTCGTCAATGTGGAGCGCTTTGTGAAGCTGCTCGAGGCGCGTATCCAGGATATTGTGGCCAGCGTGTATGTGTTCGAGCGCCAGGACGAGGGCAACCTCGACTATGTCGTCAAGCAGATCGAGAAGATCTGCGAGCTGCCCACCGATCTCAACGACATTGTGCTCACCCAACAGTGTCCCGAGTGCGCCGAGGGCGAGGCCTTCAACATCGACGACGGCGGCGACGGTGTCGCCATTCACACCGTCAAAGAGGCCAAGCAGAAGCTCTACGAGAAGATCACCCAGCCGGAGATGCAGTACCGCCTGCACAGCATCAGCCAGTGCCGCCTGCCGCGCTCCCGCATGCTTGCCGCCAAGCGCAACATGTAAATCGCGCGGCGGAGACGAACTCAAGATTCTTAAGTTTACCCAGTTTCCCAAGTTACCTCTTACCACCCACTTATGTCTTTCGACCAGATACCAGCAAAATTATCAACCGTATTCGGTTTCGTTCTACTCGAAAAATAAAACTAAAATTGCGAAGCAAACAAAAAGTTATCTGGAATTAATGGTATTCGACCCTTACACGTTAGAGGTCAACGGTTTCGATTCATTCAACCGATTTTGATTGATTGCTACGGGGTAACGTTAGAAATACTTGCTGAGTTTTCGGTACTGATATCTAAGATTATATTTTAAGGTGCTTATACCGCTAGATTCGAAAATAACTTTGGACTTAACTAGGTGAACTGAATTCTTGACCTAATGCACTCTAAAGTATATCTTTGGGAAGTCCATGTCGATAGTTTTTCGAACTTCAACAGAGTTGGTAGAATTCTGTATTTAACTTAGCTCTCAACTTCAGCGGTCACCGTAGCTTGCAGGACCTCAACAGATGTCTTCTGCTGCTCAATAGATGTGCCGGGCCTTAGGACCTCAAAAGGCGTTATTGCCTTCAGAACTTCAGCTACGGGTCTGGGTATCTGGTCTAACGTTGGCTGCGAAACATTAGGGTCTTCGACGAACGTCGTTAGATTACGGACCTCAGCAGATGTCTCTGGCTGCTGGACTTCAATAGATTCAGTCAGATTTAGTGCATTCAAACTGGTAGTAGATGTCTCTTCTCCACTAGAAGTATTCTGCTTTACTGCTTTTACAGTTGCTTCTTTAGAGCTCACTAGCTTCTGGTCCTTCGAACTCTGGTCATCTGTAAGTTCATTCCCCTCCAATGTACTCTCCAAATCACCGTCGCACTGGTACATCAGATTGATCTTTTCCACATCGAAGGCTGTCAGCATTATGCGCTGACCCATGCGTAGACCGCCCAGGGGAAGCTGTGGAATGCAGTGGAAGTGAGTTGACAACAAGGAAAAAAGAAATTAACATACCTTTGGCAACAGAGTGTAATTCCCATTGACAGTGAAGGCCCTCGCCGAGTAGTGCATGATGCTGCCGTAGTCGTAGGGCATACCGAAGCTGAGTGTGTCGTTGACTTTGATGAAGTTCTTCTCGCGATTGGGGGAAATATTTTGATACTGGATTTCCACGTAGTCATCGCGTTCCGCGCGATTCTGCTCGTGCAGGAATCCCAGCACGTGGTTCAGCTCGTGGACAATGGTGCCACGTCTTTGCACGCAAGAAGGAATCTGCAGATTTAGCCACTGTTGTCCGCCCCTTCGCCCCAGATTAGCCCAACATCCTGTCGATGCACTGACTATGGTCAAGTAGTCGTCCTCGTATGTGCGCGGCACGAATTGCACGCAGGTGTAGACGTGGAATTCCTCGAAGGCCGAGTGTATGGTCGCCAAGTGCTTGTCAGTGAACTCACCCAACAACTCATAGGGCACCGTGGCATTGGGCCAGCGAGCACTTAGGTAGGGCATGCCATTCCGCATAGTAATTCGCGGTGACAAAACGATATCTCCTTGAAAATAGTCCCCCATCTCTTCAGGATTCGCTTCCTCGTCGTCCTCATAGCTCTCAAAAGACTTCATGGGCAGTGCCCGTATGAGAGCTGCTCCTGAAACTAAAAGTATTACGAGAAGCCTATTCATGTCTAGCTTTTTGATGCCTTTCTACACTTCGACTGAGCTTCAATCCGACGGACGGTAGGTTTTATATCCGAATTCGCGGATGTAATCTGTAAAAGATATTTCTTGATACTCTTAATACAAATCTTATCACTCGCAGGCGACCTTCAAGAGAAACACCCGAATTACAACTAAATTGGTCTATGGAAATGTTATGAGCTTGACCGATAAGTCTGGAGAGAACCTCGCTAAATGGAATTTTCCAGTAATTCGTTGCGTCAATTGAATGAAGCAAAACTTGAACGTTATTCATCTCTCATTATTAGTTCCCTATAAGTTATTCGTAGAGCTATATTTTATCATAGCTAAAGTTTTTGCATTTGTAATGATTTACAGGGTGTACAATAATCGCATATATTTCAGTTTAGATAATACCACAGTTAGCTCAGCATCTGTTACGCTTTTCCGTCACCCCAAAAGTTTTAACCGATAAGCCCTATCACAACGACCTTTCTGCTGCATATGTCTATGACTATGCGGAACTAGTCGGGAGTTTATTGGACTGGGATTAAGTATGAGAAGGCAAGTCGGGATACTCTGGCGTTGTTATGTGTACGAAATCACGTCTCAAAAAACAAAACTGTGGACTGACAATCGGACACAGATGTACATCGATGTTCATCAACGACAGTAAGAAAAAACTCTCTGTGCAATATCTCCAATAGGCTCCAATAACTTTCGTCTTAACCATTGTTAATCTTTGATTTTTCGAACATATTATATTAGTCTCTATTTAGCGGATACCGCTTTTAACTGAACGGAAAGCGCAAATTTTCAACAATTTCAGAACATTTTTCTCTCTTAAACGGACACAAAACACTAAAAATCGAACGCGAAGCACTTAAATACTTCACAGATCATACGCAGAAATTAAGGAAATAGAATTAAGGATTTTCGGAATTTCGGAAGATTCTTGCTTTGATTTATTAAGCTTAGTGTAAAAATTTCAAATTCGAGAAAGAAAAATACTGAATTAAAAAATAAAAAGGGAAAAATGAAAGTGAATTTAAAAAAAAAAACTGGTTCCTTTATAAAGTGGGGAAATACTGGGAGACAAGTTTTTCTTTTTTTTTTATTATATACGAGGCCTGTCCGAAAAGTATTCGACCTGATTTGAAATCTTGGTATATTCAAAATTTACTGTTTTGGAAAATTTTAAGACTAAAGTTTGGGGATGGTCTTTGGTGATTCTACCATGTCCCAGAAAAATGTGTGACTTCTGGCTACTCCCAAAACTCAAGAGACCACTCCGGGAAACGCGTTTCGAGTTGATTGAAGAGATAAAAAAAAATCATCGAGGGCGCTCATGGCTATACCGGAAAGGGACTATTTGGCCTGTTTCGAGGATTTGAAAAAACGTTGGCATAAGTGTATTTAATCGGGAGGGGATTACTTTGAAGGGAATGAAATTGATTTAGGAGAATAAATAAAGAATTTTGACTTTACAAAAAAATTCACCTTACTTTTTGCCCACAGTAGTACATCTCAATATATCTTTATCACTCAACCTGTATTCCCATTATTAATATATCGGGGCCATTTTTTTTCAAATTGTGCTAGTTTATTTTCTACTTTGATCGGTTTTACATGCCATGCTAACTAGTGCTAGACTAAGTCTATATGAGGTGTGATTAAATAGTTGGTCGCATTTGTGATCGGGTGATTTGGTGGATTCGTTGGGGAGTTTACTGTCTAGCTGCTGCCGGTGCTGGCCTGCTGCTCTTCCTCTCCCAGTCCCAATCCGCTGATGAGGCCGCTAAGGAAGCTGTCCACAATGGGATTTCCGCCAGGCACAACAGGTGCGGGAGCTGCGGGCGCGGGTGCCGGCACTGCTGGAGATCCCGCTGTGTAGCCGCAGTCGTACATGCGATTCAGTTTCTCAATATCGAAGTCGGAGAAGCCGTTGCGTTGACCCATCTGCGAGGCGCCGCCAGATTGCTATGGGAAGAGCGGAGAAGAGAGTTGATAGAGAGGGATTCGTGATCTATAGCAAGCAACTCACCGTGGCCACAATGGTGGGTTGTCCGTTCGTGGAGAAGGCGTTCGCCGAGTAGTGCATCACGCTGCCATAGTCGTAGGGCACGCCGAAGGCTTCGGTCTTGGCGGCCTTCTCGAAGTTGTTCATGGCGGCCGACTGGATGTTCCTGTACTGAATGGACACGTAGCCGTCGCGCTCCATGCGATTCTGTTCGTGCAGGAAGCCCAGGGCGTGCATCAGCTCGTGCATGGCCGTGCCGGGGCGACTGAGGCAGCCAGGTGACTGCAGATTCACCTCCTGCTTGCCGCCCACGCGGCCCACGGAGGACCAACAGCCCGAGTTGCCGCTCACAATGGAGACGTAGTCGCGCTCGCCGCTGTAGGGCACAAAGCGGATGCATGTGCGCTTGTGGTACTCCGCGATGGCGCCCTGAATGGTGGCCATGTCCTTGGCATTGAAGTTGCCGCGAATCTCGTAGGGCACCACGCCCTTGGGCCAGCGTGAGCTCTGCGTGGTCAGGCCGTTCTTCATGGTCAGATCGGATTGCGGCACCAGGATGTCGCCCTCCAGATAGCTGCCCAGCTCCTCGGGATTCACAGCGTTCGCCTCGGCACTGTAGTTGGCCACCAGCGTGGCGGTCAGCTGCTGATCCGGCCGGCCAAACATGGCGGCACCATAGGAGCTCAGATCAATGATGTCCTTGCCGGCCACCAGCGCTGCCTGCTCCGGCTCCTCAATGCCGTTCTCGGGCAGCTCAATGGCCTCTGTGTCGTCGATGTCCTCGTCGTAGAGCGGCACGGCCTGTGCCAGCGCCACGCTGAGCAGCAGCAGCAAGGTGTATCTGCGCATGTTTGTAGACATTGCTGGGAATCGAATTGGACTGGATGGGATTGGATTGAAGTTGGACTGTTTGCCGCTCGCTGTCGGACTGTGCTCAGCTCTGGCCAGCAATGGATTTATATACACGCAGTTTATCGTAGACCTTCGGGCGGTGCTCCCCATCGTCTCACACGGCAAATATTTACGCAACGCTCGCGTCACATAAACGCGTTATGTTCTTGTTCTTGTTTTTGTTGTTGTTTTTCCTCTTTACTTTCGTTGCTTTTGGGGTGAAATTATTTCCATAATGTGTATCAGTAGTTTGTTTGCATATATGCAAAGTTTAATGACATCTCTGCGCGTAGTGCCGTAGTTCTGCGCGCTTTTGGCATGCCATAACCGATAAGTCTTATCGCACTGACCTTACGCGCTGGGATTTGGAGTGGAAATAAGTTATGCAAGCGCACTGGACTTAGAACTAGACATGGATGTGGACTAAGACTAAGAGAGAGAGACTTAGTTGCTAGCGACGGTACATGCTTAGGTCCGCCTAGGACACAATGAGCCTAATGAGAGCTATTTCTAACTTAAATACAGTCTGCGCCGCCGGCGACTTCAAACACGAAATGGTGGGGGGAAAAAAACATTGCCGACTATATCAAAAATCCCATGCAGCAGCTGTGCAAACGGCGCACCAGAGAATTGGGTTCAAGTGCAGCTGCTGTACAACGAGATCTGAAACGTCTTTAATGCCGATGACTAAGTTGTATCGAAGCTCATATCGACGACCATGTTCGAGTCGGAGTTGGCATCGGTGTTGGTGTTGGCATCGGTGTTGGTCTCGGTCTCGGTCTCGGTATTGGTGTTGGTATTGGTATTGGTATTGGTGCTGGTGCTGGGCTGCTGTTCCACCTCCTCTTCGAACCTGAGCGTCGTCTTGATGCCGTTCAGCTTGTCCGCATTGGCCATGGCCAGGCGACTGGTGGTTATAATCGATTCGGTGACCTCGCGCAGCGCCTTGCTGCAGATCTCGTTGATGGTGCTGCTATCGTCCATGAGATCCTCGATGCAGTTCTTCAGTATGGTCGACGTCACAATGCAGTCGCGATTCAGCGCCAGACTCTTGTGGAAGAACTCGATGGCCTCGTCCAGATTGCCGGTCAGCGCGTGTACGAAGCCCATGGAGGTGTACGTGGTCGCGGTTTGTGGCCGCAGCAGCAGCGCCTACAAGTGCAAAAGAGCGGGCTTAGTGGGCGCATAAAAGGTACAAAGGTTAAGCTCTGGTTTACATATTGGAAATTGTAGAGCGCCTGCTCGTACTTCTGTATGCGGCGGTACGAGTGCCCCAGATTGATGAAGAGCGGCTCCCAGCGCGCCGAGATCTCCTCGTTGTTGGTCTTGGCGCGCTGCTTCACAATATCCACGGTGCACTGGAAGATGGTGGCGGCGCCATCATAGTACTCGTACTCGTACTTGATCACCCCGAGCTCGTGCAGCACATACACATCCATGGGCGCAATGGTCATGGCCTGCAGAAAGAACTTCTCGGCCAGCTCCAAGTTCTTGGTCAGGCCGCACTCGACGCCGATGTAGAGCAGCGGCAGATGGCAGCCGCGCATGAGCTGCGTGGCCTTAAAATACGCGGCCATCGCCTGCTCGTGCTCGTTCTCGTTGGCAAAGGAATGGCCATAGGCCAACCAGGCGGGCCCGTACAGCCGGTCCAGTGTGGTGGCCTTCGAGAGGTAACGCCTCGCCGGATCGCTCTTGCCAATCATGTCGTAGTAGCAGCCAACGGCGTACCACGAGATCGCCTTGTCCGGATAGCGATCGACCAGCTTGTGGGCCACATAGAAGAGCCGATTGTAGTTGCCGTTCTCCACCAGGCAGGCTATCTGTATGGTCATCGCGCTATTGTGGAACGGATCCACCTTGAGCAGCCTGCAAATAGGTAGAGTTTAGTAAAATCAGAGGAGATCCCAAGAGAGCTGCACCCACTCGTTGAGTATCTTCAGGCACTGCTTGTAGTCGCAGTCGTAGAAGCACTTCTCGGCCTCCGCCGCCATCAGATCCGTGCTGCGCTGCACACGCTGCAGGCAATCGTTGAGCGTCATCATCGTGTCCGGCTGCTCCAGCTGCTCGCGCGAGTTGCGCCGCTGCGAGGCGTCGAACAGCGACCGCTGCGTGGCGTCTATCATGGAGGAGGCGCGCGAGAGGCTCGTCTGCAGCGAGAACGACGGCGCCTTCAGATCCTCCAGCACGCTGCAAGCAAGCAAGCAGACAGACAGAAACAAACTACAATCAGAAGCTCAAGCTCTGCGAGCGGCCACTCACCGCTGTGCCGGCGACATCATGTGCGACGGAGTCGGCGGTGCTCTGTGCGTGGACGGCCTGGGAAATTGGGTGGTTGATTGATCGGTGGAGCAGGTCTGCTGCACGCGCACCGTGAACTCCTTGACGTACTTGAGCACATCGGGATTGACAATGGGTGAGATCTCCTCGGCGTTGCGCGCCGAGATCAGCTCGTAGTACTTCTTCAGGCGCGACTCGTAGAGCTTCAGTATGAACTTGGCGTCCGCCTCGCTGGACTGCTGCACCAGCGGCAAGTGGTGCATTAGCTCGAACTCTGGGGGGGTAGAAGACAGTGAGTGAGTCATATATATAGAGATGCTGCTCCAGCTCCTACCTTCCCAGGCCATCAGCATCTCGTGCTGGACGAGCGCTTCGAGCGCCTCGAAGCAGTAGATGGACTTGTGCAGCGCCTGCACATAGAAGTCCATGGCCATGCCGCGATTGTCGAGCGCCTCGAAGACCTTGCCCTTGAGCAGGTAGATGGAGGCCATCAGCTCGTTGCGATTGTTCTCCTCGCCGCCAAAGACGCTGTTGCTCTCCAGGTAGCAGCCGCTGGCCGTGTCCACGGGCTGATTGATCAGCGACGCGCTCATCGCCTCCACCTCGACGTTCTGTATGACGTTCGCCGCGTCGTTGAACTCCTTGGCCGCATAGAGGCTCTCCAGCAGCAGATTGAAGCACGGCAGCGATGTCTTCTCCAGCTGATGGTGCTGTATGGTGTGCGCGGCACGATGGAACTCCCCCAAGAGGTACATGCACTGCGCCTGGTAGTACACATCGCGCGGCTCCTGGCCGCTCAGCACGGCCACCTTCTCGGCCCAGAAGAGCGCCGTCGAGTAGCGGCGCTGCAGTTAGCGTGAGAACGAGCGAGAGCGAGAGAGAAAGAAAAACTCAAAATTTACAGAGCTAAAAACTTCGCCTGCACTTACCATGTCTATGAACTGCTTGACCAGCTTGCGGTAGACCGCCAGATCAATGCTATCATTGCAGACTGACGACGAGGTCTCCGTGTTGCTATTCTCATTTTCATTAGGCATTTTTTATACAGAAATCAAGTGTTTTTCAATTTTCTTCCAAATTTTCTCCCCTGCTTTGCTTTTGCCTTTACCCGGCAATGGCGTCGTTTTGTTACGCCCGTCTGGCAACGCCGGCGCGCGCAGCTGTTTTTGCCATTCACAGCGATGCGGCGTTACACGGCGAGAAATCCAATACGAGTTCGCTGCAGAGCGCGCAAGTCAAATTTGCCCAGTAGGCATAATATTTTAAGCAAAAAATAAGTAAAAAAAAAATTGTAAGCCTTAAATAATAATTTATAAAATTATTTATTTATATATTTAATTGCCAAACGTGCTAACGAACATTTACCCATTGCCTTGCAACTTGTTCGTTGTGTGCTGCTGCCTGCGTTTTGGGGGTTGGGGTTAAGGATTTGGGGAGCCAACTTGGAGATGTCATTTGTGCGCTCTCTCTCTCTCTCTCCCTCTAAGCCTGTCTCTCTCTCAGCAGCAGCAGCAGCAGCAGCGGCAGCATCTGTCGACGCCTGAGTTCGGTTTCAGTGTATTTCAATTGCTCGTTAGGTGAGGTTATTGCGAATGCAGCTGCGAGCAGAAACACAGAGTAAAAGTCGATTTTTTTCTCGTTTTTTCGTTGCTGTTAAAATAGGAAATAAATACAAGAACTAAACGCCTTCAGTGCCACAGCGACTGCAGAGCAACAGCAATACAAATACAACAACAACAACAGCAGCAACAACAACAAGCACAGGCACAGTAGTATAGTAAAATTAACGAAAACGCGTGCAAAGCAGACGAACACAAACTGAAGTAACGGTTTCCAGCCGCCGCCGCCGCCGCCGGATGATAGCAGAGTGTGAGTAGAAAAAAAAATGTGCTTTGCATGCGAACCGTAGGGACGGCAGAAGGGACGGTGGGACGCAGCAACGGAAAATATTGAATGCAAGTGCGAAATTCGAAATTAAATTCCAATTCGAAATTAATGTGAGAAAAACGTGTGACAAAAACAAAGTAAACACAACTGTAATTTCGGTGCGTACGCACACACAGACGCACGCATAAACGTAGTGCATGCGTGTGACTCGTGTGACTGTGTGCATGCGTATGCCTGCCTGTGTGTGTATGTGTATGTGTCTGCCTGGTAAGCTAAATGGGCCCGGCACAACAAAACGCTGGCAAATTATAAAGCTCACGTGTGTGCGAGTGTGTGTGAGAGTGTGTGTGTGTGTGTGCGTGTGTGTGCGTTAGAGTATTCCCGGTGCGAGTAACTCAACTTGAGATGCAGTTATGCTGCTCTCATCGAGTGCAACTTCAGTGCGTGCTGCTCGTGCCTGCGCTTGTTGTTCTTGTTCTTGTTGCTTTGTCACTGTCTTTCTGCTAGTTTCCGTTGTTCCGCCATACTCACGTCATTTGCCCCAGCAACAACAGCAACAACAACAACAGCAGCACAGCAGAGGCTCCTACTCACGACCACTACGAGTACAACTACAACTACAACTGCGAATACGAATGCGAATACGCACAGAGAGGACGAGCGCAGGCAACAACAAAGCTGCAGCTTGGCGCTCGCCTATTGTTGTTGTTGTTGCTGCTGCTGCTGCTGCTGGTTGCGGCGTTCTGCTCATTTCATGCTGATTTATGGTCCTAATAATAGCTTCGCTTCCTGTTTCTCAAAAGGATTACTGTGCCGCCGAGACGAGTACACAGACATCAACACGTTCACGCACAGCAGCAGCAGCAGCGGCAGGCAGGACTCCGTGTCCGGGTCTCCACTTGGAGCAGTGGGAAAAAGTAAAGTAAAAAACGTGAACGAAAAGTAAATGAAAATTAAAATAATTACTGCGAACGACAAAATTATGAGGAGGCAGTCGCTCGCACGAAAGCACTTCCACTTCCCGCAGGGGGCGGAGGGGAAGAAGGCGGGTATGGGGAATAGCGGAAATTGGTTAATTACAGTTATGTTTGCGGGGATACGCCTTGATCGATTTACAGCATTTAACGCTTAACTGAGCTCATTTACGAGTGTTTTTGAATGGGCTTGAATGGGTTGCTTAGCCACAGTTGTGCCTTAGTATAATACCCGTGACAGTGGGGGAGGCAGACAGCACTAGGCCGGGCTTCCATTCTAAAAATAGCCTGAAAAGGATTTCCAATTGAATTGTGCCAATGAGTGCGATACGAATTAGGGCTTAGTCAGTCTATTTTTATTTTAAGATATAATATTTTGGATAAAGCTCGAATTGGTAAAACTAAACAGAGTTTAACAAACAAAAAAAAGACTTGTTGCAGTCAAAGTGAGAAATAGCTGTCTGGGATAGTTTAGTATTATGAAAAAATCATTTTCCATTCATATTAAATAATTTTTGAAAATAATTAAAAACTTTTTAAATATTAGAATTAACTATTATCTAATTAAGACGTATATTTCGTTTCTCTGAAGTTCTATATTCTTTGCATGAATTTCGAATGAAAAAAGTATCTTAAATATATATTATAACCAAATTGCGTATTTATATATTTAGATATTTTTCTGTTCTCTAAGTTGCAAAAGAAAGTGATACGAAAACTAAAGAGAACTCAATGAAAAGTAATAAAAAAATGTATAATTCATATATCCTGCAATTAAGCAAAATATTCTAAATTGAATTCTATATTGCTTGATTGAACCGATATCTAAATTTTTTAAGTTTTCTTTTATGAAAATAATCTATAATTATTATAAAAAAATTTCAATTTATTTTACGTTATTTTTTAGGTTCTTAAAATTGTAAAAGTATCTAATAAGGCAACTTTTTAGAGAACTGTGGTGAATTTAAGGAGAAAAAATACTAATTGATATTTAGGGCTTGAACCGATATCTCCATTCAGAAAGTTTTCTTTTATTTCATAATTATTATAATAAAACCTCAATTTATTTAAGGTTATTTTTGATGTTCTTAAATTTTCATTTTTTAGAAAACTATAGAGGATTTAAGGAGACAGAAAATACTAGTTGAAGTTTAGGAAATTAATTCTAAGATATTTTTGAATTAAGCATAATATTCGATATGCTAAAATGCGACTTTTACTTGATCTACCAGTAATTTAAGATTAGATTAAGATAAGATTAAGATTGTGTACAGGCTTCCTTTGGGCTCATTACATTTGTAAACTTTAATGCTTGCTCTGGTGATTTAAATCAACAGTGATATATCTTTTCAAATAGTTTTCAACTGATTAAACATCTGTCTATAATATACTATATACTATACTATTTATTTGCACTGCTTCCACAGGGTGCAACAGAGGTCTTGCCGTCTTCAAGGGGAATAATGAATCGATGACCATTTGCGTCAGCTGACACGGACGCCGCAACTGCCTGCTGTCTGCCCAGTCCAAGTCCGGTCCAGAGTCGAGAGTCGCGCGTCGAGTGCTGCCAAATTCTGATTACCAACAACGACAGCCGTAGAGCAGCCGGAAGAAGAACAACCACACCGACAGGAGGAGCAAAAGCAACAACTAGACAACTGGACTGGCTCGAAGCGAAGCATTTTGGGCAGCAAACCAACATGTTTGCCTGAGGCCGGCCAGACTGCCAGCCAGCCAGCTAGCCAGCCAGCCAGCCAGCCAGCCGTCAGCCAACAGCATCATCAGCCGCTCCTCTCGAGCTCTCGAACCGAGCGCGCGCTGCGCAGCACGAACGAACCGCTGAGAGCAGCATAGGCATAGGCGAGAGCGAGCGCAGCCAAAATAAAAGAGAGCACAGCGAGAGAGTGTGTGTGAGAGAGAGAGAGCGCCCGAGAGACAGAGAGAGGGAGAGACACGAGGCATACGGAAGTGGCGACATCTGTTTTGCCGCTTTGTCAGCTTATCCCGCAGCAGACACGAGGACGACAAGGAGCAAGCGAGCGAGCGAGAGAGCGAGAGCGAGAGAGAGCGAGCTAGAACGAACGTGCAGCGAGCAACGTGAAATACAAGTGTGGAAATTGGAATTTTTATTCAAAACAATGCCCCTGCTGCAACAGGTATGTAAATAATAATAAAACCCATTCGCACTCGCAGTCGCAGTCGCAGCCCGTAATTGAGCCGCCCGAGCGAGGGAGCGACTGAACCACTGAGCGAGTGAGCGAGCCCGAGCGCATCAGCTGCTTCCACGCCCAGCCCAGCCCAGCCCAATCGCCCCCCGCTCCGCAGTCCCTTTTTTGCACCTTGCGAATGATTGTGGGGGAGCGAGAGAGTCTTAACTTTGGCTACTAACTGTTTGGGCGCCTCAATGATCCTAATGGGATTAGTGCTTAACTTTATATGCCTCGTGGCGACACGGTGTGGCAGCAGCAGCAGCAGCAGCGCCGCCTCCCCTTGCAACAGGCGTACCAGTCGCCCCCCTCCCCCGCCACTGGCCTGCGCTCAGTGAACCCTTCTTCTTAACGCGGCTCACGACTCTTGTTGTCTGTTGCACATTATGAGTAGTTGAATTCGATTAAACTTGCGGCCTGGGCACAGTGCAACGCCTCCGTCCTTTGTGTGTGTGCCAAGTCCTTGCTATCAGTGTGTCTCTGTCTCTGTCTGTGTGTGTATCTGTGTGTAGGTGTGCGTCGCGTCGGGGGCGTTTAATTGTACTCTTTGTCGCGCAAAATAGTTGCGTGATTTAATTTGCTGCGCTTTTAAATATTTTTAATTCATTTAAATGAGCCTAATTCGATTAGGCGACCAAGTCCGATATCAAATCAAATAACGCTCGGAAGGACCATGGCGCTCAGAGCCTCGCATAAAAATCAAACAAAGCAGGCAAATTGAATTATTACGATACGCGTAATGATGGAAAAGCAGATTACGTGCGAGTGAGTGGCAGACAGAGAGAGGGAGAGAGAGACAGAGAGAAAAAGAGAGTAGTACTACGACTACAACTACTATGAAGGCGACTACATTTCCTCGCTGTCTCAGTAATAATATTTAAGAAGATTACACTGTCATATGTGGCCGAGCGAGCGACATATGGATGTGTTCGAGACAGCAAATAAATATGAAATATAAATAGTTGCCCAAGTCTCTGTCATGAAATCCAATAATATTTACACAATATCAATGCCATGAGCTGGAAAACTACTTGCAAATATTTCATATGTAATTAGCTGTTATTTACCATAAACTTAACTAAGCACTACAATGAGAGGAGCAAGTTGAGCATATTTTAAAAACTTTTAAATAACTTATAAATGAAAAAAAAAATATAGAATATGTCAAATTATTTTGAAATGCTTTTTAAAAATTCTAAAAACTTTTAAATAACTAAAAAAATGAAAAAAAATGAAATGAATGAAAAATTATGGAATACCTTTTAAAAAATATAAAAACTTTTAAATAACTTATAAATTAAAACAAAAATTATAGAATACGTTAAATAATTTAGAATAACCCTTTAAAAATAGATTTTGCACAGCTTGCGCCTCTGTAGATGTTATGCACAACAATTGTCCACGAACAGCAACTTGTAACTCAGCGACTAGCTTAGATAATGACTGAAGAAAATTACTTAAGCTTCAACAAATGCTGATAGGGTCTTGGCTTAAAAAAAAAACAACTGCACGAAAACACACTTAAATTCAAATCATTTAAATTGGTTTACCTTTTTAATTGTCTTTGCCTTCGTAGGCAAAAAACGCTTTGCAAATTTTTAGCATACTTTTTGGAGACATTGAATAATATTGAAATAGTTATTTTATTCAAGATTCGCTATAATAACTGCAGCCTTTGTACTCCCTACAAGACTCCAAAATTAACGCTCGCATTTTTCCAATGCTGTCAGTTGATGAGGAAGGCCCATAACAATTCGCAATTTAAATGCCGGCTTTGAGGATATCCTTAAAATGTGACACACAAGTCAATGTTATGTCAGTCCAGGCAATTTCCAGTAATCCAGCCCCTGCCCAAATTGTCACTTGTCGCAGTTACTTCCGACCCGGGGGCGCCCCGCCTAGTCAAGTGACACACATGTAATCATTATAATAAAATAGTAGTCGTAGGATGGGATAGGGCTTACGCACATGTGTTCACCCCTCTTTCGCAGGCGGGCTTAAACGATCCCAAAGTGTTGTCTCAGTGGCAAGGGGCGGTGTGCGGTGGGTGAGGCGTGGGCCGGTAAGACGCCCCCATTTGCATTGCCATTGTTGCATGCGTAAGCGTCTCATCGCAGTCTCTCTCTCTCTTTTTTTTTTACTATCTCCCTCTTGCTCTCTCTCACTCACTCTGGTTTTTTACTGTGCATCATCTTGCGGCATGCTACAAAGTTACTCATTGTCGACTGTGACGGGCTCGTCTATTGCTCATCATTCAGCCATTTGGAGGAGAGTGCATGGGGTACATGGGGTACGGGCACGGGCACGGGCCCTGACAATGGGGGCTGTGCATTTGTTACAATGTTTACACAAATATTTAAGGATAATCCGACGATTTCAAAGGGGTTATTATGCAATTTTTCTTCTCTGCTGCTGCTGCTTCTGCTGCAAAAAAAAAAAAAAACTACTGGCATACAACGGATGGGGAGAAATAAGTAAAATAAGTAAATGCAAAATGTCAATTTTGTCGTGTAAGCGGCATTCCCATTGACAGCGTGGGGCGAGAGCGGCATTATTGTTGTCTTCATGCAAAATGTGCATGAATATATAGACTCATATTTATTTGCTGCTAATATCTCTAAAAAAAAAACAAGTAAGGAAAGCTACAGTCGAGCGCGCGCGACTGTAAGATACCATTTACCCTATTCGAAGAAATAATACAAAATAAAATAAATGGTATAAAAATTAAAAAAAAAAGCAATTCACATTAAGAAAAAAAAATCGCACCGCGCCAGATTCGACCCAAGAACTCTCACGATTTTTGTAACTTACGAGTCGGACCTCTAACCACTAGACCACACAAGTTTACGCCATGCGATCGGCAAATTAGGCTTTTATTGACGCGGGCCCTCTACTGCGTCGATTTAACTTCTTTGTTATTAAAAAATAAAAATTGAAGAAAGCTACAGTCGAGTGCACTCGACAGTAAGTTATAATTTACCTTTGGCTGTTAAAAATAATTCTTAATATTAATTACTTTTATTCGAATTAATAACAACGCATCGCATATTTCCGAAATTAAATACACATGCATTGACGCTAATGGCACATGCCGACTGCACGCCGATTGTGCGTGCGCAGTCGGCGCAAGCATTGAAGCCGAGCCTCTGCTCCGTCTCTGCTGCTGTATGCAAAACTTCTCGCGCTTAGGAACAGACCATGTGCTTCAGTGATTTGTTGTGAGAGTTGTCAGCTCTATAACTAAATGTCCCCGGTTCGAATCCCAGCGCAGTCTTCTTTTTTTTGTATTGCTTAGAAAAAGTTTTTGTTTTTATTTTTTTTTTTTTTGCATAATATACTTTTCATATAGCGCAAAATTATTAAAAAAAAAAAAAATTGCCCAGCGCAGGATTCGAACCCGCGACCTCACGCATCAGAAACTTGCGAGCCAACCATCAAGACCACACACAGTTACGCAGTGCGATCGGCAAAAAAAAAAAAAAATTGCCCGTGGCTGGATTCGAACCCGCGACCACACGCACCAGAATCTTGCATGCAACCATCTAGACCACACACAGTTACGCGGAGCGATCGGCAAATGAGACTTTTATTGATGCCGGCCTTCTGCTGCGTCAGTTCAACATTCTAGTTGGAATTCTAAGCGCCCACAACTTTATATGGGAGATTCAAACTCCTATAACTTCTTTGTTTATTGTCCGATCGGATTGAAATTTATAGGGTAGATCTGTACTATGGTAAGCTACAAGAGTGTTAAAAAAAAATGTTTTGTTATTTCCCTACTTTTCTTAAAATTCAATAGTTTGGGGGCGGTGGGCGTGGCATCCAAAATTTGAAAATCAAACATTCTTCGTAATGTTACCAGGCACCTTACTTTCAAATTTGGCGCTTCTAGCTTTTCTAGTTTTCTTTTAAACTATAAAAATGTGTTTTTTAGAGGCGGTGGGCGTGGCATCCAAAATTCTAAAATCCAACTTCTGCATAATGTTGCAAGACACCCTCCTACCAAATTTGGTGCGTTTATCTCTTTTCGTTATTGAATTATTTGGAAAAAATCGAAATACGCATTTATCGATTTGCGGAGGCGGTGGGCGTGGCACATCAAGTTTGAAATAAACTTCTTGTGTGTATTGAATACACGCACACTCCCACCAAGTCTGGTGCCTCTAGCTCTTTTAATAGCTGAGATCTGTGTGTTCATACAGACGGACAGACGGACAGACGGACAGACGGACAGACGGACAGACGGACAGACGGACAGACGGACAGACAGACGGACATGACCAAATCGACTCGGCTATTGATGCTGATCAAGAATATATATACTTTGTATGGTCTGCCACGCCTCCTTCTGCCTGTTACATACATTTGCACAAAGTTAATATACCATTTTTTACCCATTTTCAATGGGTAAATGGTATAACAAGTACAAAATAAAAGAAAAATGCCCGGCAAGCGCACTACTCGACTATTATATACCGTTCACCCACTTTAGTCGTAGGCTGCAATTTTATTTGAAACAATAAATAAACTTGTTTTATTTATGCGCTGCCAAAATTTTTTCTATATATGCTTTGCTCTCTAACATACATACATGTCAGTTCTACAAGACTAATATACCATTTTACGGTATAAAGAGACGACGACTACGTCTTCTGCATGCGGTAATGCTTCCTGGCCATGTGGCGTATACTTTATACTTTATACTCAATTCTCTCTCATTTGTTCGCCGACCCGTCGCTTTATTTATTCGAATACGAATGCCGTATTTATGTAATATATTTTATTTATGTGCCTGCCGCTGACCCGCTGTTAAAAACGCCTATAAATAAAGCGCATTTGTCGTTTGCTTCACGTTTTATTTGCAAACTTTGGGGGCCCCGCTGCCCTCGGAAAATGATGCCTGCTGTGGCACAGTTACATTTAACGGCATTCAAAATAGACTCAACGGTCTTAACTGCACTTAGTGCGAAAGTCGAAAGCCGAAAAAAGTTATACCATACATGTATGCCAAGAATGTTGGATATATTGAGCCGAAAACTTCAATTCAGCTAGCAAATATGCTTGAATGGGTGCAACTGCGAGCTGCAATTGTTCTGTAATTATTTCGATGAGTCTGATCTGTAGAAGCTGAGATACATACTTCTATATGACCATAATATTTTTTTTTATTTTTTTAAATATTACATATAAACAATTATTTCCTTTTTAACTGTTGGGAAATTAAAAGCGAAAAAATTCGGGTTGAACTTGAGGATATTTGTCTCTTTTTTATATCGAAATCAAACTGCTTTTAAAGGCGAAGTTTATATGATTGATTATAGTATAATAATAATATAATTAAATTTTTTTTTTATAATATTAAATATGCTTTTTACACCAATACGCATATGCCAAAGGTTCTAGATATTCTGATTTATCCAATTTATGTGCCAATATTTTGACCAGCATCAAACTTCATCAGCTTGAGAGCTGAGTGAGTCTAATCAGTTCAGATTGACTAAGAAAAGGCCTGCCTTTGCCTTTATTATTCTACAAAAATATAGTATTTTTTTAAAAACGCATCCAATACATTCTGAAAGCATTTCAAGCATTTTCCGAGCGTGAAATTCGCCCACTTAGGTTGAGAGCAAAATTTCAATGGGGCCGGAAGGGAGGGGCGGTGTGGAGTTGCTGCTTGTCCGCTGCGACATTCATGGCGATTTTTCATACAAATTCGGCGCCTGCATTTGCCAGTTATTATTATTACAATTTCCATTATTATTATTCTTATTAGCTGCGGGAGTATACGACTTGACTCTCGACTCGGGATGCTCGACTCTCGAGGGGCAAATCATTGACATTACACTTACAGAATGAGACGCGAAATGAATGAGGAATCGTTCTGAAAGCGCAGCATTTACGGATATATATATGTATTCTTATATATATATATATATATATTTATCCATACATATGTAAATATACATAGACGTGTATTTGTCTGCCCGTGGCTGTGTGTGTTGGGGTTTTAACAAAAGGCAGGCGGGCTGACAGCTTAGCGACTCTGGCGATGGCCAGTGGAATGTCTTGGAATGTCTTGCAGCCAGCGCTGGCTTCGCTCTCATCCTGCCAGCCAGCCTGCCATGCTCTCTGCTCCTCTTGTCCTTGTACAGGACGACGGCGACGGCGACGGCGGCTCGCACAATGGCGGCCCGGAGAGAGCGCCCCGAGGCACATCATTAAAATGTCGATAGCAAGCAAATCACACGCCCGCTGCCAGCTGCCAGCCGGAGGGATACAAAAATGCGACGCGTTTTGCGGTGCGGGCGCCTAAGGTTGCCCCCATCGCCGCAGCTCTAGCCCCCTGCTGGTGTTGTACTGGGCGGGGCCGGTGTGTAATATGAGCCGCTGGCATTAAAAATTGCAAAAATTCAATTGAATTTACTTTAGCGCAGACAGCGTTGCCTGCAACACTCCCCCCCCCCCACCCTTCCTTAGCTCCCTTAGCAGTTAATGCATGCGACTATGCGTGGGCCATGGGCGTGGCCAGCTGAACTAGGGGGCAGGAGGCGCTGGTTTACAACAATGCTGCAGCTCGTGCTGCTGCTGCTGCTGTTGCTGATGATGGTGCTGCCCCTGCCGCTGCTGCTGCTGCTGTGTGTTATCATTAAAAGGGCACAAAAAATGCAAGCAAAGAAAATACGGGGCAAACGTACAAAAACAATAACCACACGCAACCACAAAAGGACAACAGCAGCAGCAGCAGCAGCGAAGTTTTTCTGCCATTTTTATTTCGTAAATAGGCAGGCAGAAGTTCTTGCTATGGCAAATAAAACAGACTGCAATTTCAGCATGCGCGACTGATAGATACCCTGTAAATGCATTACACAAGTTCAATGTTTGCTTAGAGATCGCTACTACTGTATGCAGCATACAGCTCTGTACAGTTAAAGCTGCTGCAACTGCAATTAGCTGGAGCTGTAGATACCCTGTAAATTGAGCTGAAGTGCGTTTAATCCGAGTTCTTGTTAAACTCTTTGTGGCCGCACACATTAACTTGAGTGAATGCGACGAACTGAGAGAGAGAGAGAGAGAGAGTGGGAGAGAGAGAGAGAGAGAGAGAGAGAGAGTATACTTGCCACGGCCAGCCTAAGGCTGTTGCATGCGGCGCCCAGTGCAAGCAAATATGCAGCATACGCCCCGTGGTGCGCATAGATAATACACAGCGCGGCGCAAAAGCGCGTGTTTTATTTCCACTTAGCACGCACACACACACACGCAGGAAGGGAAAGATATATATACACACACACCGAGAGAGAGAGAGAGAGAGAGAGATATACATACATACCGAGACACACACACACACTCACACAGGGAAGACAGACTATTGAATGCCTGTTGACGGCTGTTTAAAAAATTGTCTTTTATATGCTCTGCCACGCCTTGCCTGCCGCCTACCTCCGCTCTGCGTGTAACTGTTGTACTCGCTGAAACAATAACAACGACAAGAGGCAACAAAAGCGCAGGCATCGGAAATGTTGCCGTTGAAACTGAAATGTCGCTACGCCTCCGTCTGCCTCGCTGCTGCTGCTGCTGCCGCTGCTGCAGCTGCTCGTTTGTTTGCGCCTCCGCCCACGCCCACGTCCACGCCCTCGCTCTGTCAGGAGTTGCTTGAATTACGATATTGTTATTATTAAATGGATGCATGGCAGAGCGTTTGCTGCTGCTGCTGCTGCTGCTGCTGCATCTGTTTGATAGTTCATTCAAGGCGTCATTTAATGCCTTGCATTGTGTGCGTGTATCTGTGTGTGTCTGTGTTTGTGTGCGTGTCAAAGCTGAAATCAAGTGAGGCTGATGAAATGACATTTAACATGCAACTCAATTTAATTTGTCCCAACAGTTACTGCTGCAGCAAGTGCAGCAGCTGTGTGTTGCACGCTGCACGCTGCATGCTGCATGCTGCATGCTTGTAGGCGCACTGCAATTACTACGTGCCACTGCCACAGCGCAATCGTCTGTTCTGCAGGCATTTGAATCCTTTCCATTCCACTCGGGCCAAATCGATTGCATGGAGCAAGATTATGTCCTTGTGCTTTGAGAGTTTCCCCCAGCAGTCTTTTAATTCGCAATGAAAGCGCCAAATGCAGTCCCAAAAATAACAGGACAACAACTGCTGCACGACTAGCAATATACCCTGCAGGCGATAATTGATTTCTACAAAGTTTTGGGGTTTAGGAATTTTAAACTAGTAAACAAAAAAAAAAAAAAAAAAAAAAAAATAGAACTGTGTAGGGCATACGGCAATTTTCATGGGAATTTTGGTCTCTCCATCTCGTAGAATAATTGAACGCTGTGAGCCGTAGTCTGCCGTAGTCCTTGATTTAATAATCAATCGACCAAATTCCCCATAAATATAACTTTCAAAAGTTTTATATAGGCTTGAAGGACTTTTATGCCATTATTTGATTATGCTATTTATACCTGACCAGTGCTTGTTTGCATTGGAAATGGTCGTAAAACATGGGCATAAAAAGCGCAAATATATACATCTTGGACGGGGCTATTCAGATACTTATGGATGTGCCATAACTCTTGGGCCAGGCAACGAGTGGAACGTTATGAGCGTATTCAGCCGTAGCCGCAGTCGAAGTCGCAGTCGCAGCCGTAGCCGCAGATGAAATAAATCTTATCTGTCTGGGCGTTTAGTGCCTGCTCCTTGAACGGGCTATTACCACTTACTTAAGAGGAGTTTAAACTCGAACACGCTACGTAACGAGGCAACTGTGGACAGGAGGTGGGAAGGTCGAGGATTGAGGGTTGAGGGTTGAGAGGGTCGAGGGCAGGGCAAAGTAAATTCAAATGTATTTGCCAATAACTTTTATTCTTTATGGACTGCCAGTGTTCCCAAGTTAGCAAGTTTGCAACATGTAATCGGCCATAAAAAATTACAACTGTGCATTAACCTCTGGCCTGGTCACTGGAGGCAGTATCGAATCGACTGGAATCGCATCGAATCGAGTGGAAGCGTTGCCAAGCGAAGGGCATGGCAGTGCAGTAAAGGACGCGGAACTGGGGACTGCGGACTGGGGACTGGGGGAGGACAACAAGAGGACAGCCCCATCGACAGCGAGCGCTTATCACTACATGCCATCAAATTTTAATGTCGAACCCTTTGGCCTGGTCGGAGCAGCAGCTCCCCGGGCGGGCACAACAACATCTAATAGGAGTGTTGTAAACGATGCAAACATAATAATTTGTAGGACTTCTGAAAGCGGAAACTTGTAATTTTCTCAAACAGCCAAGCGGACGGGGGCAGATTGCTTCTTCACCCCCCCCCCCCCCTCGGTACCCAGTGTGCTGCACATATGCACTAAAATGCAGGCCAGAACATTCCAAGAGCTTGCCAAAAAAAAAAAAAGAAGAGAAGAGAAGAAATGCAGCAGTGGTAGGGGCATATCAGGGGGATGCAGATGGAGCCGGAACGACTGTCGAATGGCCACTGGATAAATAACTATATACTGAGTTATAGTAGCCTCTAGTTGGCTGGCAGCACACCCCGCCCCCTCCCTCGCAGTGCATGCCCAGAGATTTCAAATATCTCCATGTGGCAATCAGCATCAGCGTGGAGTCGAGCACAACAACAACAACAAAGACGGCGACGACGACGACAACGACGACGATGGCAACGGCAACAAAAAGAAATCAAATTTGGAAAATCCTTGACGTCAAAGACAAACAGAGGGCAATAGCAATGTGGTCGACTAGGAGTGGTTACGGTTGCTAGAGGCGGGGCGAGGCGGGGTACGGTTGGGGTGTCAATGGCATGAAGCAAATGCCCGGACACGAGACTCGTGGACATGTGGCAAGTGGTTAAGATTTTTTGTCGTATTCAATTTCCTAGTTTATGGGCTCCATTGTGCACGCGGAGGGTGCTTTAACTGGGCCATGCTCCCACTACGAGCAGTAAGCATATTTCCTGCCTATTGCCACTTTGATATCTCAAATGAGTGCTTCAAATTTCATAGGGTTTTCCCATTCTGAGTTTTAAGTGAAAACTTAATTTTCCATGGACTTTTTTAAACAATTTAAGCTTTGAAAAAAAAACTTAACACTTCATAGAAAAGTATAATTTTGAATTTATTGTTTTTTATATATAAAGTCTTAATGAGGCCTAATGAGTCCTAAGCTTAATGAGTCTTTTACTCCATATTGAAACCTTTAGACCTAATTGGAATTTTTTAGATTTTTATTTAAATCTTCAGCTTTAACTAAAAACTCAAAATAAGATTTTGAGGAGAAACTCGTCAGTTCAAGCTGTAAACTTTAATCTTTATATTTTAAATATCTTTCAGTTTTAACAAAAGTCAAAGAATTTTCAGTTGAAAATTTAAGAAAAATTTTTCAGTTTGAAGTTAAAATTTAAAATTGCATTATATTTGCTTGAAACTTAAAATTGCATTATATTTGCTTAACTTTTAAAGTAATATCTTTAAGTAGAATCATCAAATTTCGTACACTTGTGTGTAATCTTTCAGTTTGAAATGAAACGTGAAATTTCATTCGACTACTTTAGTTTTACGCACATGATTTGTCTTTTGTTCCACGGTTCGGATGATGCCATGACGCCTCCACTGAATGGCCACTCATTAATCGTCCCACGCACTGGTTGGGGACTGGGGACTGGGGACTGGGGACTGGGGACAGGGGTTAGGGTTAGGGTATGGGTAAGGGTACGGGTACGGGTATCGTATTTAGTTTCTTTTGCCTTGGCTTGTTTCCGTTTGGCCTTTAGCATTGCGAAATAGCTTGAAGTCTCGCACAGCGCGCAATTTGCATTCATTGACGCCGCTTTTATCGCTCTGATGTGTCGCCGATGTGCGAGCGTGGCGAAATCTCCGTGCGACACGCTGCGAAATGTGTCAACAGGCTGCGACAATGCCGCCTTTGCCTTTCAGCCGCTTGTCCAGTTGCCGTCTGCACATCGACTTACATTGGCTCTGGATGTGCTCCTGCTGGAGCGTGTGTACGGGTGTGTATCTTTGTGTGGGTGTGTGCGAGAGTGGGTGTACGGGTGTGTGTATATGTGTGTGTGTGCGTGGGTGTACGACTTCCTGTGTGCGTGTGTGTGTGTGTGTGTCTCTGTCTCTCAATCTTGCTACTACCCCTTCGCTCCATCTCCTGCTCTCTGCATGCGGATGCTCATGCCATTTCCGACTTTTCACGTACCTTCATCAAGTTGTCATTCAATTTTTAAATCCATAGCAAGTTTTGTACTTAACATAGTTGTGACAAGTTGACAAAAAGTCAGTTGGCTTCCATTTAGGACTTGCCACATGAGTTAAACTGCCTTCAAGTAGACAGTCGACGTCTGCAGTTGGGCCAACTTTAAGAGCGGAACGGGGCGAATGTAAGATAAGAACTACGTAGGAAGTTTTCCATATTTCCATGCGATCGAAAGCGTGTGACAATGTGTGATTTCTATGTGGAACAGTTCCTTTGTACTTGAGAGACGCAGAGTCAACCATACCAAAACCTTGCACATCAATCAACGAGTTGCTCTCTCTATCTCTCTCCACACTTTCTCTGAAGAACTACGATAAGTTGTATTAAAAGAGTTCTGTGTGGCTTCAATCAAATTGTAGCTTGTTATTCTTGCATGATTGACTGGGGTATTTTATGGTATTGACTATGGTATTTTATAAATTCACTTAAATTCTTTGTAGTAATTCTTTCGTGATTGTATTAGTGGGATTGATTGAAGAAGAAAAAAAGCTCTGGCAACCAGAGCTTTTACTTTGGAACCGCTGCTCTACGCTGTCTCTCTCTTTTTTCTTGGAGCCTAGAAAACTTATTTTTCAATATATCAGAAAACTTCAAATGAAGAAACTGTCAACTCTTCTTCTGATTCCATATTGCTTTGCAGTTGTACGTTTAGAGTATTTCGTAGTAGTCGTAACATCTTGAATTTGATTAATTGAAACACCTGTTTCCCGTAGTTCCCACATGTGTAGGAGGAGGAGAAGGAGAGCTGGCATCCGAAATCTCTGCTCTTCAAGCCGCTGTAATCCTTGCAAGTGTTTGTCACTTGTCCCCTCTCCTTCTCCCTCTCTCTCTGCCTCTTCCTTTCACTTTCGCCTGTCTCTGCATTAATCCCGCGTAATGAGTTGTACGCCATTTTGCGCTAAATTGTTTGGCGAGTGCCTGATAACAATATTTGCACTAATTTGGCATTTTTAAGTGTGCTCCACTGACACTTGATGCGCTTTTAATTGCGCCCAACGCTCGAGTGTGCTTGCCTCCAGAGTGCCAGAGAGAGAGAGAGAGAGGGAGATACACAGAGAAAGGGATAGAGCGAGAGAGGGAGACCGAGAGAGTGACACTGACTTGGTGTGTGTGTGTGCCTGGCCCTGGCGGTGCACTATGGAATATTTACAGATTTTCGCAGGTTTGAAAAACTCGCTTTAAATGCCAGAAATTTTAACGAAATATATATTTTTTTTTTAAGTGAAATTAAATAATTATATCAAATTTTCACTATAAGGCTACTTAAAAAAAAAAAAAGTTGTCGACTTTGATCAGACAAGAATGAACATTTTCCAATCCACTTCCAGTCTTTTTTGTCGGCATATCAGTTATCTTTACTATATATCAATGCTAAAGTGAATTTCTGCGTATTTCACGAAAAAAATATATATATTTAAAGAATAACTTGAAGGTTGAAATAATTAAAGTGGAACATTTAACTGTAAACGGAATATTATTTAAGGCAAAAAGAGGGATATTTTGGAACCACAAATTACAAAAAATAAATGGTTTTAGTTGTAGTTTAATTTTTTTGGGCGATGCGTCTTTGGTGTTATTTAATTTTGTATATTTTTAACTACTACAACCTTATTTTGGTAAATAATTACATAATTAAAAATATTTAGATATTATTTAAAAAAAAAAAAAAAGATTAACTAACTAAAATCAATTTTATCAATAGTTTTAAATAATGGTCTTTTGCCCCATAGTGCTGTGTACACTTTTGCACTGTGCTTCTGCTGCTGTGTGTGTGTGTGTGTGTCTGTGTGAGTTTGTCCTCCGTGCGGTTGTCTTGCCAACTCCTGGCTACGTTGTTGCAACGCCGCCTGCCGTCATGTGGCAAGAAATGCAAAAGATAAACGATTCATTAGTTGCCACAATAGTGGGCTTGTGGGTGGAGTGATGTGGAGGGGAAGGTGCGTTGTGGAGTTGTGCTGCTGCAACTTTAATGGGCGCTGCGTAGCAAGTGGCAACACAATCAATGTTGCAGCTGCCACACGCGATATTTGATTTGTTGCCTCCGCACTGTTTCTTTCTCAACCCTTTTCCCAGTCTTCCCGCTTTTATTACGCTTCGAAACTCATATGCAAATTCTCTCTACTTGCAGTACGAGACGGCTGACTGCAGCGCTGCTGGCGGTGGCAGCGGCCTCGGCGTCGGCATAGGCATCGGTGGCAACATGCGTGCCTTGAGCGGCCCCAGCGCTAGCGATTTGATGCAAAAGCACACGCTTAGCTCGCTGCTGGAGCAGCATCAGCAGCAGGATCTGCTGGGCCGGCGCGGTGATGTCAGCGATGGACTTATCTCCTTCATAAACGGTGAGACACCTTGAGAATATTTCCAAATTGTATTTCATAGGAGTATAAGTATTTTTCATAGAATATTGAGAGTTGAAGGCAGGGCAGCTTGATCAGCAGTTAAGCCACGCGCCTGCCAACTAAGAATATAGAAAAAAAAGTATAAGTAAAACGAAAAATTCGATTTATTGCAATTAACACAACTGTAATCAAAGCACCAAGCTTGGTAGAAAGGTCGCCCTTAACATTACGCAGAATGTGCATTTTTTAACTTTTACAATATTTTTGTTAAATTTGAAGCAAATGAGAAAAGATACAAAAAAATAGCCTCATAGATTATAATGATATTACCTGCCCTTAGAAATTGCAATTCGATAAAAATAGATGTTATGGAATATACAATTTAGTATATAGAATCCTGCATCCGCTAGACTGTAGCTTTCTCCAATGGGCGAATCATCATTATCGATTTTTTTAAAGCAACGCATGGAATCCAACAAATGCCTTCCCTATTATTTATTGCTGAGTCGAAGTACTTCCCATTTAGGTTGCTTTATGAGGCATAGAATAAAAAGTAATGTAGATTAATCTAAAGTTTTTTTTGCTTAGAGTTGTCTGTTAGTAACTCACCTTTGAGCACAGTGTCTATACCACCAGGCCCCATGACGATAACGTGCACAATTACCAGACTCATCTTCATCGTTGTCGTGATCGTACGTCGAAAATTGTGCATTTTTATGATAAGTGAAACTGTCTTTTGTATTGCCTGAGAATTCTCCCAACGTAGTTAGTCTGTAATTGTCGCTTTCGTCCGAAATAGCAAACTGATCGTATCGAGCAAATTCAGAGCTGCCATTGAACGACTCCATATGTATATAAAGCTCATGGGGTTTCTCTCTGGTTATCTGGTGAATTTTATCCAAACCTAAAAAGAAGTCTCCATCGAAGCTGCCAAAACCTTCCTTATACGTCGCCCAATCACGATAGAAATCTTCTTCACCATTAATCCTTTGTTGAATGACAATCCAACCAGATCCGGCAATCTCAGAATTATAGAGGACATCGAAAGAAGATTTTTCCTCGCAAATTTTATACTTATTTACGGAACTTTCATTGGCAGTAGATAATTTTTCTTCACAGCTTGCTACTGGTTTGACCATTTCACTAAGTTCTTTGATTAATTTATCCTTGAATTCCATTTGAAGTTTGATCAGCTGCTCTTCTAGCTGCTTTATTCTATTGTTCTTACCTTCCATTTCCTCATTGTGCTCACTAAGTTCCTTGATTAATTTATCCTTGAATTCCATTTGAAGTTTGATCACCTGCTCTTCTAGCTGCTGTATTCTATTGTTCTTACTTTCCATTTCCTCATTGTGCTTCTTGGCCTTCTGTGTTATTTCATTGAAGTAACCTAACATTGGTTTTAGTAATGTATGTGCATATGCACCACATTCTTTATTCGGTAAGCGTGACGCATGACAGGACTGAGAAGAGCAATATGGATATTGTCAATCTAACATAACCAGAATACATTCCAAGGCTTCTTTACTTACCTCACTCGCAAGAGAAGCCCCTCTTTCGGCAAGGATCAGACAGAGGAGAAAGCAAATCAACTTCATTTCACTTCAGCACTTCACAGAAAACTAAAAGCATGAGAGAAGTGAAACCAAACTCGACGTGAATTTTTGATGGCACATTGTGGTGTATTTTATACCAATTTATGTATTGTCTTAGGAGATAAGATGCCATAAGTCAGCGTATGCGAATGTTTGTTATCAAGGTTAGCACTGACACTGACTTGTCATTTTCTTGTTTCTAAAGATGAAACTAAATAGCAAACTGATTGGCATTAATCAAGATGATGAAATGAGTTCAGGTTCAGATGACCTAAAATAAATGTATTTAGAACGGGAAAAGCCCATTGGTTTTTCTTAGTGGAAAAACAATATGCGAAATGATTTCAAAAGAATTCAGTTTTATGCTTTATTGTATTACAATATAATTCAATTGTTAGAATTGTTCAAACACATATTCTATTTGAAATCTTTTCATATGTATGAATATATAAATAATTAATTAAACATATATAAATATAGTTTTAATCAGTCCATTTGATCATAGGGAAAACAATATACACTGAATACACAGTAAATAAGAAATTGAAAAAATGATAAGACGCTGAGTTGTTTAGTATTCGTAAAGCAAAAGTATTCAATATTAAGAATAAGTTTTTTTTTGGGCTCAACTAAAGCTTCTACTTATTTGTTTATTATTAAAAATTCGCATTCAATTGGGTGTCTCTAGCTCATATAGTAATTGCGTAAATTGCAATGATGTTTCTCGATTTTCAGAGGCAGCGGGATTGACAATAATAGTTTGCGAATAATTTTATTTAGGTATGATATAAAGGAATTTTTATGCAAAATTTGGTGTCTCTAGCTCCTACTATGGCTGAGCTATGGGGCTTATAAATACAGACATGCAAACATGGCCAAAAATACTCGGTTCTCGATGCTTTCGACTTGACACGCTTTGTACTGCCTGTTACATGAATAAAAACTTTTTTTTGTTTACCCATTTTCAATTGGTGAAAACCTTGGTTAGATTTCTCTTTCATTCCCCCTCGATTTCTCGCACTGCTCGGGGGGATGCCATGGAAATCAATGTCAGGGAATGAATTCCGTCAGCTTCTCTTGTCAACTTTATTTGGAGTCTGGCTATCGACGCATAAATTTCAATCATTTTTTACTTTTTGAAGTCGGCACACACACATATAACCCTCGATAGTTAAATTATAATTCTTTATTTTCAAGTAGTGTTTAATCTAGGATCAAATTCCTTGAAATTGAAATTGCATTCAAAGTGTACCATTGCCAATTGCAAAGAAAGTGCAATAAATTTTCAAGTAATCGAAAGTCAAATTTTTTTTAAAAAAAAAGCAAATTAATAAATATATATAGAACGGCAAAATTTGTGTGTAACGTAACGAAGGAAGAACACAAAGAGAGAACGAGAAGGAGAACCCGCGCAACAGCGTTTCACAATTCCAGAAGACGACATCCAGCAGCCAGGAGAGTAGCAGCAGTAGTAGTAGTAGTAGTGGAAGAAGAACAATTGTATAAATACAAGAAGACGAGTGTGAGGGAGAGAGAGAAAGAGAGAGAGAGAGAAGAACGAGAGCATGTTGGGAATCGAGGAACTATATATGAGACAGACGGCGAACGCCCTGCCAAGTAGGTCGCCCACGCAGGAGTCTTTCGAATTTGGCATTAAATATGATGGCAGCAGCAGCACCAATAGCAGCAGCAACAGCAACAACAGCAACAGCAATACTAACAACATCAATGCGAGCAACAACAACAGCAGCAACAATAATAACAACAACAACAACAACAGCGGCAACAACAGCGGCAATGACGAGGCAGCTGGTGATGGCGATGGCGCACAGAATTTGGCATACAGCAATAATAATACGAACAGCAACAACACCAGCAACTGCAATAGCAACATCAACAGCAACTGCAACTGCAACAACAACAACAACAGTAGCAACAACAACAGCGCAAGCCATGGCAATTGCAGTAAGTTGCTGTCGCCTCCCACGTCCAGGCCAAGGGCTGACTGGCTCGCATCTACGTCTGTCCCTGTCCCAGTCCCTCTCTCTGTCTCTGTCTCTTTCTCTTTCTCCGTCCCCGCGAACCGAATCGAGCATATATTTATGCCTAATTTATTAGCCATCGCGGCGAGTATTTGCGAAGCCCTAGAAAGCCAAAATTTATATTTGCATTCCAGTTGTAGTCGGCAGCACTAGTCAAAGCTGCAGTTCAAGTCTCAGTCATAGTTCTAGTTACAATCATATACCCTTCACCCATTGACAATGTGCAAAAAGCGTGTATTGGCTTTGTGCAAGTCTATGTTAGGGGTAGATCATACAAAGCATATATATTATTGAACAGATTGAATAATTAGAAGGCTATGCCTTCTGTCTGTATAAACCAAATATGACTCTGCCATAGTAGGAGCCTAGCAGGTATACCAAATTTGGCATTAAGGTTTAGGTTCAGTTTAAGGTTAGTTTATTTTTAGATTTTGGTATCGCATTCGAAAAACAACAATCGATTCAGTCGCCTAGGGCGTAGCTATTATGAGCCCTATTATGATTTTTATTAAAATTTCCTAAAATTTTATTTTTTTTCGATTACTAGGAAAAAAAAAACGCAATTTTCTTTTTCGTACAACAGTAACATGAGGTAGATGCACCAGACTAGGTGAGAAGGTGCTTGTGAACAGTACGCAGAATGTGGATTTTCCACCCAGCCTATGCCTCTTTAAATATTTTTTTAATTTTAAGATAAGTAGCAAAGGAACAAAACTATTTAAATATTTAAATATTTTTTTTAATTTCGAGATAAGTAGCAAAGGGACAAAACTATTTAAATATTTTTTTATAATTTTAAGATAATTTTCAAAGGAACAAAAATATTTCTCAATATTCTCGTAGGCAACGAAAATATGGAGCTACTCTATAAAATACAACCCGATCGCGTAGCTAACTCTACACTTTAAATTAAAATATAATAATATATAATATATATAATCGGACAATAATCGCAGAATTTATTAATGAAGCAATTTATTGCGTAATGATGAATGGTATCTGACAGTCGAGTGCGCTCGACTGTAGCTGGCTCATACTTTTTGTAGTTGTAGTTGCTCTTTGATTTATCGAGTGGACAGCAATAATAACTGTATGCGTGTGTGTGCGTGTGTGTGTGTGTGTGTGTGTGCGATTGTGTGATTGTGTGTTCTTGTGTACTCTTGCTTTCAGATCCCATCACACTGAACGATCTGCTTGGCTTGTGTGGCGGCAGCGGTGCGGCAACTGCAGTTCAGGCAACAGCAACCGCCCCAGCAACAGCAGCAACAACAGTAGCAACAGCAACAACAGCACAGGCAGCAGACATTGCAAGCGGCGCCGGAGGTAACGGCAGCAGCAGCAGCAACGGCGTTAACAACTTGCTACTTGGCAATGCGGCGACTGCTGCAGCTGCCGCTGTCGCTGCCACTGGCGATTGTAGCCAACTGTCGAGCGTGAATGCGAACTCCTCGAACGCGAGCTCGAATTCGAATTCGAATGCGAATGCAGTATCCTCCTATGCACCACTAACACCGAGCTCCACGCAGTCCTCGGCCTCACCAGGAACCAAGTCGAGTTTCGATTACTTTCAGGTGAGTCTTTCCCTCAACAACAACAACAACAAAAACAACAACACACGGCCCTTTTCCCCCGCCCCCCTTTTTGCTATACTTGCACCGAATCTGCACCGATAATAAGACTACTCTAACCTATACTGTTGCTCGTCGTGTGTGTGTGTGTGTCTTTCTCACTCTCACTCTCTCTCTCTCTCTTTCTCTTTTTCTCTCGTTCTCGTTCTCCTTTTATGTATTTTTTTTTTTATATATTTTTAATCTGTGTTTATTTGTTGATTTGATTCGTTGTTTCTTTGTTTGTTTCTTTTTCGGGTGGAATTGGCGCGCTTAGTTTGAAAATGTTGCACAAAGTAACCCACTTAAGGCTTTCCAAAGATCAAACATCAGCTTCGATTGCTCTGCACCCTTATCGCCAAGTACGCCTTCATCTATTTACAATCGCTCCTTTCACAGTTCACCTTTAGTCAGGTAAAAATGCGCACTTTTATTATGTCACCTTGTCCAACCCATCCGCTCATTGTCACTCACCCCGCCTCCTCCGTTCGCTTCGTACTCCACAGCGACAGCAGCAACTCCTCCAGCGCCAACGGGCTGTCCCTGGACTCGATCAACATGCTCTACCAGCAGCAGAGCTACAACAACTTGGGCAGCGGCGGCAACAGCACCGGCAATCTCGGCCTCAATCTACAGAACGCCTCAACGCGCTCCAATTCGCCGGAGAGCCAGAATAGCAATCAGTCGCTCAACGAGCCCAATCTCCTGGACATGATTGTGAGGAGTAGTATTATTCCATTATTGATTCACTCTAATCTCAAACTCTCTTCCCACACAGAACCTGCTCTCTGTGAGCAGCAATAAGCTGGCTTCGATGCAGCAACAGCAGCAGTTCCAGCAACAGCAGCAGAAGCACCACCAGCAGCAGCAGCAGCAGCAGCAGGTGCAGCATCATCAACACCAGCAGCAGCAGCAGCAGCAACAGCAGCAACAGCAGCAGCAGCAATTCAGAAGCTATGAGCCGCAGCTGCTGGGTGGATCCCAGCAGAGCTTCGACTTGGGCGGCGGCAACAGCGACTGCCTGAATCAGTGCAGCCTGGAGAACTTCACCATTGTTGACATGGAGCTGGCGAAGCTGCAGAATCTGCAGCGCATCAACACGCTCAAGCTGCTGCAGGCGCAGACACAGCAGATGCCGCTGCTCAATCAGCTGCTGCAGAGCTATGCCGGCAATCTGCCGACGGCAACAGCAGCAGCCACAGCTGCCGGCAGCTCCAATAACATGGCCAATGCCGGCTTGATTAGCGGTGGCGGCGGCAGCGCCGGTGCAGCCGTCAGTGCAGTGAATGTGGCCGCCAGTGCGGGCGGCGGCGTCGGTGGCGTTGGTGTCACGGGCTTGTCCAACAACGACTGGCACTTGGATCGTGTTGCGAAATTCTATCGCAGCTCTGCGGCGTTGTGTGAAGCAACGTGTACTTGGAGCGGACAGCTGCCGCCGCGCTCGCATCGCCTCTTGAACTACTCGCCCAAGGTGTTTCTCGGCGGCATACCGTGGGACATCAGCGAGCAGTCTCTCATACAGATCTTCAAGCCCTTTGGCTCTATCAGGTAGAGAAATTACTCGACTCAATATATAGGATATATATATTTATATGTATGTGTGTGTTTGTGTTTGTGTGCCTACAGAGTGGAGTGGCCCGGCAAGGAGCAGCAGGCCACACAGCCAAAGGGTTATGTCTACATCATCTTCGAGTCGGACAAACAGGTGAAGGCGCTGCTCTCGGCGTGCGTGTTGCAAGTGGATGATTCCCACAGCGGCAGCAACTACTTCTTCAAGATCTCCTCGCGGCGTATCAAGTCGAAAGATGTGAGTCTATAATGTATTTGCGTAATATGTTTATATACTATTGTGGGCAAAAAGTAAGGTGAATATTTTTGTATAGTCAAAATTCTTTATTTATTCTCCTTAATCAATTTCATCCCCTTCAAAGTAATCCCCTCCCGATAAAATGCACTTATGCCAACTTTTTTTTTAAATCCTCGAAACAGTCCAAATAATCCCTTTCGGTACCAAACGAGATTTGACTTTTCGTAGGCCCAAACGGTTTTTCAAAATGGTTTTCACAGATCCTTTTGATATTCCGATCATATCAGTGAGGTCTCTTATAGTCAACCGACGATTTTGGAGCACTAATTCCTTCACTTCATTGACCTGTTGGTCATCTGTTGACGTCGATGGTCGTCCGAAGCACGCCAAGTCATCAACACGTTCCCGACCCTCTTTGAAGTCTTTGTAACACTTATAAACATTTTTCTGGGACATGGTAGAATCACCAAAGGCCATCCCCGAACTTCTTCAACGTTTCCGCAGCCGAAATTTTACTCCACAAACAAAATATGATGGCACTTCTCTGCTCAATTAAATCAGACATTGTAAAAATCGCCAAATGCACTCTTGATCGTTTGGTAAACACAAGCGTAAATGAAATTCCCCCCAAATGTCATCAACAGTCCTGCCAACTCGAGAAAAAAAGAACTAGTTCATCTAAAACATCTTAAGCCCGCGAATTTTAAATTGAAAATTCACCTTACTTTTTACTCACAGTAGTATATATAATATTTATATATTTATTAATATATTTATCGTTGTGCTCTGCCTGCAGGTCGAAGTTATTCCCTGGATCATAGCAGACTCCAACTTTGTGCGCTCCAGCTCGCAGAAGCTGGATCCCACAAAGACCGTTTTCGTCGGCGCCCTGCATGGCAAGCTGACGGCCGAGGGCCTGGCCACCATTATGGATGATCTATTCGATGGCGTGCTCTATGCCGGCATCGACACGGACAAGTACAAATATCCGATCGGCTCGGGGCGTGTGACCTTCAGCAACTTTCGCTCGTACATGAAGGCCGTGTCTGCCGCCTTCGTTGAAATACGCACTTCGAAGTTCACCAAGAAGGTACAGGTTGATCCCTATCTGGAGGACGCGCTCTGCTCCATTTGCGGCGTGCAGCACGGGCCCTACTACTGCCGCGAGTTGTCGTGCTTTCGGTGAGTGCATTTATTTGCTCTGGATTCGATCATTCAAATGTATACTAATATCGCGTTGCTCTTTCGCTTGCAGCTACTTCTGTCGCAGCTGCTGGCAGTGGCAGCACAGCTGCGACATTGTCAAGAATCACAAGCCCTTGACGCGCAACTCCAAGTCGCAGACTCTGGTGGGCTTCGGCCCGTCGTCGTCCTCGTCAACGATTTCGTTGGCCTCATCTGGCAATCGCTTGAATGTCGAGCAGAAGATGCAGCAGCAGCAGCAGCAACAGCAACAGCAACAACATCACCACCATCACCAACAGCAACAGCAGCAGCAGCAGAAGCTAATGCAACTTCAGCAGGCAAACAACTTGAGTCTATTGTCCAATGGCGCTGCAGCAAACGCAGCGGCCAGCTCATTGTACAACTATCAGCAGCAACAGCAGCAGCAGCAGCAGCAGCAACAGCAACAGCAACAGCAGCAGCAGCAGCAACAGCAACAACAAAGCATTTAGGAAAGTGCGTCAAGGCCAAGACAATTTGCCCCCCACTTTTAGCGTACCGTTTTAACGTACCTCAAGTCAACCGTTGGATGTAATGAATTTTGAATTTTAAGTGATGCCAAAATTTTTGCACTTTTAGGCAGCAGAAAGCGGAAACTTTCCACATGGCCAGATTTGTACGGAAATTGTTACGTGTTGTTACGCACACACACGCACCCAATTCACCACGAATGTTGTAAATCTACACTCAGTTATTATGTTGTATTTACATGAGCGGTACGATATTAAGTATACGTATATATTTACATATATATATATATAATATATATATATATATATATATATTATATATATGATTTCTTTTAGGCTTAACGAGCACTTTTCTCACACACACACACACACACACACACACACGGAACACGCACACTCTTACCTATATTCTAATACTCTATACCATTTTTGATAATCATGCTTACATATCAGCATTTGGAGCGGGCATTCGAGTGCTAAACGAAGGAGCCCAATTATGTTATGATTTTGGCAAGGAAGGCCGCCCCTATATAGTAGTATATAGCATATATAGTATATACTTTGAAAACTGTTGTTTAGCTTCCTAGGTTTCTATATATTTTTGTTGTGCTATTAATCAGAAATTTTATAGCTTCTCTTTTATTAGCCAAGGCAGAATTATAGAATTTTTTTTTCGGATTTGTCCATGTGCAGCGTTTACGTTTACCCTGGCGAATTGCAATTTTTAAATGCGCTTTAAAAATTGTGAATTTAGATCATTTATCTTTTTTTCTGTTACATTGAATTTACATTGTTGAAGTTACATTGTTATTATGATTTGTTTTTTTTTCTGTTCTAGTTAAGTACATTTTTTGTATCGACTCTTTTTTTTTGTTGAACATTTACATTACGCTCGATTGTTAAACACCCTGCGAATTTTTTTCGGCTTTAAGAGTAGAACTAGTTTTAAAGCAAACACCACCCACACACAAACACACACACACGCACCTTGTTATTATTTATGTCTTACATTATTTTCATGTATTCTGAGAACGGATCTCATTGCTTTGTATGTAATGCAAGCATTACATATTGTACTCTAATAACGCTTTAATTTAACGCCTAAACATTTACTACACACACACACACACAAATACACGTATTAACTCATTACAAGAGCAAATATATACATGCAAAAGTTTTCAAGACTTTCACAGCTTTTCTTTAAATTTCTCTGTCGTATTTATAACTACCCTAATCCTTACTTAACTAAGCCAATCTCAGCTCACACTACTTTCCAGTTAGTCTAATATCAAAGATTAAATTCAAACGAATTTAAGCATAAATACAATCAAAACATAAATTACTTTACCGCGCAACTAAAAATACTCCACAAACACGAGGCTCAGAGGGGGTCGCGGGGAACGGGAAACTGATTAGTGTAGGAACTAGGTAGATACCAATCAACGGGTTTATTATCGACATATTACCGGGTGTCATTGGCATTAGTTCGTTTCACCGCGATTCTGTTGTTCTCCTTTGTTTTTGAAGAACGTAAGCATGTAAGAACCTACAGGGATTTTATGGTAGACTTCGAAATGAAATGTTAGTAGAGAGCAGGAACGCAATGTAGTTGAATTTGTTTAGTTTCTAATCGACAACAATAAGCAATTTTAATCAATAGCAGGAGAATATTTGAAGCGGGTTTTAGGCTAAACTTGGATGCCTCTTAGTGTAACGGTTTCTGTTTTAGCTTAGCGCCTAGCTTGGATCAGTTGTACGATATGATTTGATGATGGTAGAGCACCTTATAGGAATATACCAAACCATACTATGCCACACCGGTGTTTAGTTGAAGTACTTCTAAGTGGATGATAATTAGCTATTAAATCTACAAAAATGCTAGACAATTATCACGCATTGTTATCTATATGCCTACACATATATACACCTGCAGACATACTTATACTATATATATATATATATATATATATGATGTATGATATATTGAAGCCTCTACCCGCGCAGCCTGTATACACATAGTCAAATGCCTTCAGTAAGCCAATAAATTTAGCTAGTCGCCCACCCGAACGGCGGGGGGCATCGCTTTAAGAGGGAAACCACGAATCAAAATGCTTGTAAACATACTACAAATACGATTATGATACTATATATATATATACTATATATTGTATGATGCAAATCATGGGAATCAGTTGTCAGAGCATATTCGGGAAGCATAGCAGATATTTACCGATACCAGGCGGAATAATCAACTTTCATAGAAACGACTACGAATGCGAAAGCGAATGACATACATATACATATATACACACGTATACATATAACGAACATATACCTTAACTAGTGTAATAACTGTAAATACTGAACGACATTTATACATACTATAAAATGGTGCTTTAGCTGAATTATAATATATAATTACGATGTAATCTAATTCTAACGCTAAGACTTGTACTCGACCCCTTGACATTCCCATTCCCGATTCATTTCCCTATCAATGCAGACGGAAGAGGAGCCTCTTTTAAATTAACCATATATACTTTTACCATTTTATTGGATCGCGTCGGATCGGAAACGCAGTGTTTTAACGAGGACGACACGAACTCAGATCAAATCAAAGATTAACTAAGCAATCGAACTAAAAAAAAAACGCAAAACTTTCGTTTATTTGAAAATGCACCCGGTCTGCTGGCAGCAGAGACAAGCTTGACTTTTAAATAACTAAAATTTATATACTTTTACTAACTAAATTAAAAGGGGAATCATGCAATTTTTAAAGTCAGATTTTACGGCCATTCGGCGGGGTGTGCGCCCCCGGGCCCAATTGGTACTTAATCTCTCAAGTCGTACATACTTAAACTACTTTTACTTTAATGTTTTTAACGCTTTTACGAGCTAAACTTTTAAATAACAAAACTATTACAGAAATTTTAACAATTTTCCATCAAGCTTTTTCCGTATTATTTCAGAAAAACAAAGAACAAAAAATAAAAAAACAAAACAATTTTTTAAATACGAAAAAATTGTTGAGAAATTGAAGAAAAAAAGAAAAGAAATTTAATGTATCAATGAATTGAATAAAACGAAATGTAATGGAACCAAAATCGAACGCTTCCCACGCAAAACCGATAATATTAAATTTTAGCAAGGTAAAACAAAAGGTCAAAGCGACTACAGATAATTATAGAGGTCAAATGCGAGAAGTAATACTTGTATTTTACAAAACTAATTGATTCGTATGTTAATCTAGCCTTGTTTTAAGCGATCCACACACACACACACACTCGTAACACGCTAACACACACGAACTATTTTTAAACTGAGCCAAGGTGAAAGGCAGTAAGACACTTGGGAAATTCCCATTGACCTAACCCTATAAACAGTATCTATACATGCGCCGATATCTCTAGCATGCATTAACCAAACTATGCTAAACTAACACTAAAAGCGAAACTAAATCTACATCTAAACTACACCAGACTATTTCTAGCTATATTTACGAGCAGTATTTTTAGCGAGTATTTAGTATGCAGATGGAGTAGGTGCAGGAGAAGAGAGGAGAAACACAAGCGACATGTGAGACACATTTTGGGGGAACATTAGCAAAAACCATTTGCAAATTGAATTTTAAACTAACGATATTTGCACGGCAAACAAGGACACGCAATAAGAACGGTTTTTAAAAAGACTATTATACACGTACATACTATATACATACTATATACTATATACAAGGACATACAATATATACACAAACGGAAAGCGGAATAATAACGACGAACATTACTAAGCTTTTAATGCAATAATCAAGTACCATATATATAGTACATATATATATATATATTTTAATATCGGATAACTTCAAGGAATCGCTCGACTCGGTGTGCGTGCGGCAAGTACTTGATCGATCGTACTTATACAAGCTATTGCAAAATGAATATTGTTATTAACTTTAGCGAGGAATTGCGAGTTGCGAGTGGAGGAACACGGACAACACATAGTACTTGGGGGTCTTGGGCAGCACTTCAGCTTCATCTCGGAAATCGGCGCAAGGCCCACGGGCGGAAGTGATGAGGTTCTCTCTCACCCCGATTCTAATTGATTTTCCCACCTTATATATAGGAATATAACAAAATTACTGCAGTGCCATTTTAAATAGCTTCCGATAAGTAACAAAATATTATACGATATATAATATACTATATACATACAATACACATAGTACAGTACACACATACACATAAATACATACATACGTACATACCTAGTATATGCATACCTATTTATGTATTTGAATATATATTGTTATGAGCTAAAGTTCAAATTGCATTAAAGTTACGATCACGAAGATGTCGAAGAAGAGACATGATGAAGAACAACAAGAACAAGAACAAGAACAAACATAAAGCAAAGCAAATGGAACAAAGTTGAACATATTTTGAGTGCGAAGATTTTTTCAGACTTTTTGATGCTTTTTTGTATGGCATTTTCAAAATGCGCGACCCACAAAAAACACCAAACACACACACACACAGAGACATTCACACACGGACAGTGGCGTACACACAGATAGTTAGGTATATTAACCAATTAACAAATCCCAAATATCTATTAATATCAAAAAAAAATAACATGATTTTTAAAGATAAACTATATATATTAACAAAATATATATATATATCTATATATATAGATATATGCGCTTACCTAAAGAAACAACGGGCTAAAAGTAAATATTTAAACTAATTACGACACGAATTAAATTTAAATTTAAATTAATTTTATCTTAAAAATATATATATGTAAATTCCCCATACTTATTAAAGAGCTTAAATCGGAGACGGCGAACCCAGTATAATAATAATTGTTAATATGTATTTACATGCTTGAACAGCGAATCATTGCGTACCACAACAGAGAAGACTGTGTGTGGTCGCAATGCCCATAGACACGCCCCCCCTCCATGTACTATACCCGATAATTGCGGGCATATGCATAGGATACATACACCAACCGAAAGCCTACAGAACTTAACAATAATCATGACTGCTAAACTAAACTAAACTTAACTGAAGAGTGGGGAGAGGAGGAGGAGAACACACGATAAGTAAGGTATATACCCTCAAAGAGTCGACAATATATGAGCCTGTAAAAAAAGAATTACTTAGTTAAACTGCGAACTACACGTGTATTGTATATCAACATGAACCAGAGAAGGAATAGACGATAATAAAGGACACACAGACCAAAATACAAGCCGCTTATTTATTGATCTATCGAATACATAATATTAATACATAGTAAATCCACACAGTGTTAACAACTTTACTCCGTACAAAAAATGGGTTCTTCATTTGTTTTTAAATATGATTGAAAGTGCTCTAGGACTAGTTGGAAAAATTCATCACCTCCCACGCCTGATATGCTCGCCATTTTCTACTTGGCCAGTCTGCGCTTCGCGAAGATCTGGTAAATGCCCAGGCAGGCGGACAGCGTTCCCACGGCACCCACCTGGAAGGTGGACAACTTGCCGCCCCAAAGGTAGCCCTTGGGCAACGTGCTGACAGCGTGCACAAAGTCCAGTGATATGCGGACTATCGACAGCATTTCCAGTCGGTGCTTGGCCAGCGACTTGCTGTCAATGTTGGTGGGACTGTAAGAGTAGCAAAAACGAGTGAGTAATGCCAGAAATTCCCTAATTGAATTAAAACTAACCTGCACAGTTGGTGACTGCGATTGAGTTTCTCCTGGTTCAGCCAGAAGTTGCGTAGAGTGCTGTAAATGCGATTAGCATACTGTTAAATTCTCTACTACTGCTGGCAAAAAGTAAGGTGAATTTTCAATTTAAAATTCGCGGGCTTGAGATGGCGAACTAGTTCTTTTTTTCTCGATTTGGCAGGACTGTTGAAAAGAAAAATCGACGAGGGCGCTCATGGCTATACCGGAAAGGGACTTTTTGCCTGTTTCGAGGATTTGAAAAAACTTTGGCATACGTGTATTTTATCGGGAGGGGATTACTTTGAAGGGGATGAAATTGATTTAGGAGAATAAATAAAGAATTTTGATTTTACAAAAATATTCACCTTACTTTTTGCCCAAACTAGTATGTCTGCATACACAATATATGTTAGTCTATGCCTGTCCATATCTGTCCTTTTCAATTTATGTTCTTATAGCCAGACGATGAACTTCTCCTCATCACTCTGCCTGCCCTCGTTTCTCCATGTCTGTCTATCTATGTCTGGTCAAGTATGCCTGTTCATAGAAGATTCTATGGCATGTCTACATGTGTCTGTCTATGTCTTTCCATGTCTGTCTATGACTGACCCTGTCTGTCAATGTCTGTTAATGTCTCCTAAAATCTGCCCATGTCGCTTATCCAACTAATTATGTCTGTCTATGTCTTTCCATGTCTGTCCATGTCTGTCTATGACTGATCCTGCCTGACCATATCCGTCGCTTTTTATCTATGTCCACCCATGCCTGACATTAGTCTGTCTTTGTCCGTATGTATGTCCGTCTATGTTAACCATAGTTGTCTATATCCGAGACCTACCGCATTAGATTCAGGTAGACCGATAGCACCCAAAATACTGAATTGATATTGTCCCAGTTATCGGAGTTTTTCACATCCACAATCTTGTGCTCCGACAGCCAGCAGATCTTCTCGATGGGATAGTACAGCAGATCCACAATATTGGCCGTAACGCCAAGCATGGCCATAATGCGATCCGGCTCATCCTGTCCCAGGCCATACTCCAGGGCATACTGTATCATGGGAATGTCGTCGATCAGGCGTAGCGTTGCTCTCGCTCCAGAGATTCTGGAGCTGGCGATGGCGTAACGCTTGGCCAGGTCCGGATTCCGCTTGGCATGGTAGCCCGCCACCAGTTTGGCGCTGTAGCAGAGCGCTTTCATAACCTTGAAGGGGGTATATATGCAAAAATATAATAAAAATATAAAATAAAATATATATAATATGCAGTATATTCTCGATAATTCGGATAACTGAAAATTTGGTCATCCAGTAATTCGGGTAGTAAAATCATTCTTATTTTAAAATTTTAATTTTTTTAGCCATTTCTATTAAATATTTAATCCATTTTAATTTATTTTCTATCCATTTTAATTTACTTTATGCGGACACTTATTTTATATTTCTATATCCATTAAAAATTGTAAGAAGGTATATTAATTCTTCAATTCAGACGAGATTTTCTGTTGATTGAAAAATTCTTAGAAGGTATATTAACTGTATTTAAATTCATAATCTCAGCGAATTTAAGGCTTAGATTAAATACTATGTTTTTGGAATGAACATTTTTAATTTTTTTATAGTTTTTAGCTTTGATGTTTTGGCCATGATCTAATATTTCTGCCATGTCGGATATGGTCTGGAGCCTGATTATTCGGATTTTCGAGAACATACTGTATACAAATATCTTTAAAAGTATATACTATATACGAACACCTATTTAAATATATGATGTATATACAAATACCTATATAAATATGTATATATTCACTCGCGACCCAATTTTAGTCTGCAGTCTACTGCAATTTGTGGAATTGCTTGCCCGCCACGAAGAGATAAAAAATTATCAGTGATATAAAGAATACAACGAATGCCACGAACATCTTGATAGTTATCTGTCCGTCCGACTTCCCACTACTATCGCGCTGGGAATTCGTTTTTATGGGGCTTCGCTTAAGTTTGCTTAGCGCTTTATGAATATTAAAAGCTGTTTGCTGTCCTCTTGCCTGTTTACAGTGGGGAGTAGTAGTCCATAAACCGCAGGTAGTATACGACTAGATACCCCGACTGGCACTTAAAAGAGCAGCCAATCAATGGGAGTGCAGTAAATTGCTTTTCGATGAGTCTTTAATTGCCCTCCCAACAGTCTCAATTTCTTGATAGGTTAATGCTCTGCTAGGCCTAACTGTATTATTATCTGGCTGATAAGGCTGCAAGCCTGAGAGGCGTAATAAGCAGGAATTAAAATAAGTTACCATACACGCGACTTTTATCTACCATGCACAATTTACAGCGTAGATCAGCAATATAATTAACTGCTCGCCAGATAAAAAAATTAAAAACCATTAAAATTTGCTTTTAATTGGAGTTTGCCATAGAAAATATCGATTTTCGGGCGTAATGGGCGTGGCACGCAAAATTTGATATAAAGCCTATGTGCATATGGCTTATGGGAAGCTTCAACTCAAATTTGGTGTCTATAGTTTAGGTAGTTGCAGAGATCGAAGCGTTAACATAGTTAGATAGAGATGGACAAGCATAAATCAATATTAATATATATATTTTATATATAGTCTGTTATGCCTGTTTTTGCCTGTTAAAAAAATGTACACAAAGCCGAAATGCCATTTTTACTAATTTTAAAAGCGTGCACGGTATAACAAGGCCAGGCAGGGTGCAGCGCTGCAAGACAAGGTGGGGCAAGGCAAGGTTCAATAAGGCCGCTTCCGATTATGCAGAGAGAGCAGCAGCAACAACAGCGACAAGAAGAAGCATGTCAAACCTGTTGGAGCGCTACCAATGCTGGCCGAAACAGGCCCACGCAAACTGCCACGCTACAGTTTTGTAGTTTTAAATGTTTACAAAATTAAAATTTTGTTATAATGCGTAAACAAATAAATAAAACAAATAAAATAAAGCGCATCGATATCACTCACCTTATCACGACCGCCATACGAGTCAATAATATCACAGAATTCGTTAACAAATTTTGTTGTGCTGCTCATTATCAAATTGTTTAAACTTATTGCCACTCTACGCAGACGAAGGAAAATGCAGTAAAAGGTGCCGCCGCGCCAAACACAACAATAATAATAATTGCTATCACACACGACGGCAACACAGCTGTTGGCACCGCTTGCTGTTATCGAACTATCGATTGAGACTATCGATGGCACGAGTGCAGCGCTTTGCAGCACTGCCGGCGCATACACGCACACACACACGCACGCACGCAGAGAGACGCAGCACGGATGCTTGCGACAGTTGCAGGACAGGATTAGGTTTAGGAACGGAAACATGAGTTTGCCGAATGCGAGCAGCAGCAACAGCAACAATAATCATGCTGCATCGCCCATCTACAACAGCAACAACAACAACAACAACAGCAACAGCAACAAGTCAGCGACAAAGAAGAGCTCGAAAAGCGATCTGATGCGCGCCGCCGTCGGCCTGATGCTCAAGCAGAAGAATTATGTGGTAAGTGCAAGTGCAAAAAAAAAAAAAAAAAAAAAATGTAAACAAAAAAAAAATTCGTTCGCTCGCAGGGCAGTGAAAAGTACCGGCGCTCGGACTTCCTGCTGCTGCAGAACAAGACGCAATTCGCCGTGAACAAAATGCTGGACACGGACCTTCACGGCGGCAACAGCTTCACGTACTCCAACGTGCAGGTGATCACCAACAACCAGCACATGGTGGACCAGCAGTTCGGCCGCTTCTCGCAGTTCGTGGAGGCGCAGCCGGAGGCGCTGCGCGGCGAGATGAAGCGCTTCTATGCGCCCATGCTGTGCCATCTGTACCTGGAGCTGCTCAAGGCGCGCGAGTCCAAGGGCGCCGTGGAGCTGCTGAAGAAATACGCGCATCTCGTGGCGCCCGTTGATCTCTATGACGCCCCGCTGCCCACCAAGATCAATGGCTGCTCGGTGACGAGCGAGGCGCAACTGGCGGCCGCCACCGACTGCCACATACGTTTCGCTAGCGAGGCACAGCATACCGGCGACTCGGAGCTGGACTACTTCATGCGCCTGGTGCAGATCCTGTCGGGCTACACGAAGCTCGAGACGGCCGAGTCGGATGCGACGGTGGCGCACTTTCGCGCCTCCAAGTACGAGCTGCACACCACGGCGCAGGTGGTGGACCGCATTGGCGCCTTCCTGCAGCGTCGCGGCCATGTGCTGATCATGAACCTCATCTACACCTGGCTGCACATACACATCGTCGACACGGACCAGCGTCTGACCACCGAGGATCAGCTGCTGGGCATCAGCGAGGATCTGGAAAGTCCGGAGCAGGCCGACGCCGAGGAGCTAGGCGCCACGTGCGCCGTCGCCGGCGTCGGTTCGCACAAGCCTGGCAAGAGTGCCAAGAAGCGTGCAGCGGACGAGCCGACCATCAAGCTGGAGTCCGATCTCAAGATGGACATCAAAACGGAGGCGGATGAGGCTGCTGATGCTGCGCCAGCGTCTGCGGCCCGCATGAACATCGACGCCTGCCTGGAAACGCTGAAATCCTCCGCCGCGCACATACTGAAGGCGCAGCTGGAGCTGCCGTGCTTCTACAGGATCAGCGAACGCACGCGCGGACTCACCGCGGCGCATGTGGACGCCAACGAGTGCCACCTGCTGGCGGGCTACGACAACTCGGCCGTGCAGCTCTGGCAGCTCAATCAGCACAGATGCCGGGGCAAGAGTCTGTACCGCCGCGCAGCGCACTCGCAGTGCGCCTGGGAGCTGAACAACTGCAGGGATGAGCAGCCACAGGAGCAGGAGCAGGATCTGGACAGCGACGATGACGGGGATGGAGCAGCCGAGTGCAGCAAGGCGCTGCGCAGCAAATACGCGGACAACTCCTTGTACGTATTTACCTAGCGACATTTGTATACACTTACGCAGGGTACATTCACTTTGGGCGGGCTTATGTATATTATATATATTCTTGATCAGCTTTAATAGCCAAGTCGATCTAGCCTTGTTCGTGCTTATGTCTATTGCACTGCATGCAAATTACATATATAGCTGATCAGCATAAATAGTCGATTCCATTGGGTGCTGTCCGTTTGTCCGTCTGTTCTGCAAAAACTGTTCCTAGTCCCACAGTTTTTCAGATATTTCAATGAAATTTAGTATAGTATGTTTTTTCTAGCTGCATGCTGTACATAGCTCGCAACGAGCCAGTTCGAAGCGATATATCGTATAGCTTCCATATAAGCTATCGGCCGTTTTTTATTATTTTTCAAAATATCGTTAAAAAAAAACGCCATAACTTATTTTAATAAGGCTACTACCAATTCCTTGAAATTTGAGCCCAATCGTTGCACTATAACATATAGCTGCCATAGGAACAATCGGTCTAAAAACTAGTTTTTGTATGAAAACATAGATTCTGCGTGTAAATTTTACAAAACTAGCCACAACTTATGATAAGCTTTCAACGTTTTCAATAGTCTATTTAAATTTCCATAAAATCGGATTAATATAAGCCATAGCTTTCATAGGTACTATGGCACGAAATTCAAGCTTTTTTTAATGAATTTCAATATAACAGTATTTGAGCTCAAAAAATGTTAGTCTAAAAAGCTTATAGAAATTAGATGAGCGATAACTGAACGAGTACTTTATTCTTATATCCCGAATGTCTATATCCCATAGCTTCCATTGAAGCGATATCATGAAAATAAAGCTGTTCAGAAATTTAAGTATTGTATATGATATCGGCTAGGAGCTCAAAAAATTGAGAAACTTGCAAAATCAGCTTCCTTTTAACTGAATAACTTGTAATACCGGATTACTATATGCTATAGAGCTTCTATATAATAGGATATAAAGTATAGAAATGAAGCTTTTTTGAAATTTTAAAATTTTAATCAATATTGGGTACGAGCTGGAAAATTTTAATTCAGAAAACCTCCTACTCATTAGCTGCGATATAGCTGGAAAAATCGTAATATCGGCTTACTATATGCCATAAAACAAATAGGACCAATTGCACGAAAATGAAGAATTTTAGAATGTTTTAACTTTCATTCTAACGAGCTAAAGATATACATCTGGAAAAGTATACGTTAGCTGATTTATGGCAGGATAGTAAGTAATATATATGTTTAGGAGGGAAGAATCTATGTATAATCAGTTATATATATACGAGATCTGTCCGAAAAGTATCCGAACTGCAATTATTTCACGGCGCCAGAGTTAATTTTTAAATTTCCCAAACTGTAGATTTCGGTATACCAAGATTAAAAAAAAATTATATATATAAAGGAAGGAACAATCAATGTATAATTAGTTATATGTATATATATGGTATATATTAAGGAAAGTAACAATCGACTGAAACATAAGCAAGTATCCGCAAGGGTATGCACTGTTCGGTGCATCGAAGTAAGCATTTCTCTTTAGCCCAATCTCACGCTTCTCTCCCGCTTCTTGTGCTGCAGCAACGAGTTCGGCGGCCTGCAGCTGCGTGGGCACACGCGCGGCGTGACCGACGTGCGCTTCTCGGCGCACTACCCGCTGCTCTACAGCACCTCGAAGGACTGCACGCTGCGCTGCTGGCGCGCCCACAATCTGCAGTGCGCTGCCATCTATCGCAGCCACAACTATCCGGTGTGGTGCCTGGACGAGAGTCCCGTCGGCCAGTATGTCGTCACGGGCTCCAAGGATCTGAGCGCACGACTGTGGTCCCTGGAGCGCGAGCATGCGCTGATCATCTACGCCGGCCACACCCAGGACGTCGAGGTGGGAGCAGCTAACTGCATATATTATATATTTATATTATATGTATATCCATTTATATATTTGACTTGTGCTTGCAGTGCATCGCATTCCATCCGAATGGCAATTACTTGGCCACCGGCTCGGCGGATCACTCGGTGCGTCTGTGGTGCACCACCAGCGGCAAGTTGATGCGCGTCTTTGCCGACTGCCGCCAGGCGGTCACTAGTCTGGCGTTTAGCGCCGACGGCAAGATGCTCGCCGTCGCCGGCGACGAGTCCAAGGTGCGCATATTCGATCTGGCAGCTGGCGCGCAGCTGAGCGAGCTCAAGGATCACACGAGCAGCGTTAGCTCCTTGGCCTGGGGCGCACACAACCAGCAGCTGGCCACGGCCTGCAGCGACGGCAGTCTGCGACTGTGGGACATCAAGAAGCTGACGCCCATGAGGTGAGTTATGGCCTTGCAGAGGAAGGTGCTCCGTAATATAAAAATATAATTTCCACAGCGAACTGAGCGGCAGCAGCGGCGCCTACTCCACCACCACGTCATCGTCATCATCGTCTTCATCGGCTACAACGAATCGTCTTTTAACTCTGAATAGTTCCTGCCAGCGTCTGGTCGACGTGTTCTATGGTCGCAGCAAAAGGCTCTACTGCATAGGCACTTAGGGAAACGTCGCGTCGGCGTGATTGTTTTAAAATAATTTATTCGTAATAAGTCTGTATAATAAGTATTACTGTTACTCTATCATCAAGTGGAACATGTTTTCTTCTTCTGCTTGCCCTTTCACTGCGGCACACTCCAATTCCAAAATAGGATAGGTCCACTAATAAAAATACTTGGTATGCTCACGCTAGCGACAGACAGAGACAGAGTTTAAGCCGATTCACTTGGCCATGGCCAACAAGCGACTAACCTGCCTAGCGTGAGCCTACTAATTAATTCGTGATGCTTCTAAGCTCCTCCCGACCATTGTGTACATACGCGTATATATAACTATATATTTATATATATATATATAAATTCTCATAATTCTGTTGCGCTGATCTAATTGAATTGAATAAACGAAGATAAATGTGTTTTAAATTGAATTCAATAATATTAAATATAAATGTGTGTGTGTGTGTGTTTGTGTGTGTGTATGCTTGCTTGTATAATACACAATGTGTGCTGGTATTTATATATACTATATATGTATGTAGGTAGGTATGTACAATCGCATGTACTCTCACAATCGTTTTGGACACTCGCACAGCCCATGGGAACAAAACATAATCGAGAACTTAACACTAGGTTTTTATACAATTATCTGGTTGCTTGGGAGACTGCTAGATGGATAGATGCATATATAGAATGATATACGATATACAAACGCGTCAACAAACAGGCTAAACTATTCGACTTGCAGCTTAAGCACTAGCTTCATAAATATATATGTGTGTGTGTGAACATGAATAAATAGATTGATTGATTGACTGATTGATTGGTTGATGCAGTGCAGAGACAGTCTGGTCACAGTTCAAAATAGTCTATTGATCGATCGAATTATGAGGAGGCCTAACAGGTATAAAGTTAACAATTGAGTATACAATCTGCAGCCGACGCTCTTTCTCTCCGGGTCCTAGCGACGTTGCCGTCCGCGTATCAGTTGCAGCGCCTTCGCCATGAGTGGGGCCTTCTTGTTGCGCATCGGAGCAGCAGCTGCAAGTATATATATATATATATATAAACATAGTGCTCTATATAGTTGTTCTGTGGACTAACCAACTTGCGCCGTATCGCGCGCTGCGCTCAGCACACGCAGCCGTGCGTCGCCCACTTTGGCCGCATTGGGCGTTACGCTGGAGAGCGCTGCGACGCGTGCCGCTGGCGTGGCAATCAGCTTGCCCTTGGTGCCGTACTGCTCCTGCTTGCGCTGCACGCTGCGCGGCGGCTTCACCATCGAGTCCACGAATGCCAATTGCGTCTTACGCACCGGCGCCTCGCTGATCTTCTGCGAGGCCTTGATGCTCTCGGCAATGGTGCTCAGCTTGCGCTCCTTCTCCTCCTCGCAGCGCTGAAAGGTGGAATTATATATATAATATATATAAAAATATATATAGTGCGCTTTGTTGCCACTTGCCAGAAACATCTCGCGCCACGTTTCCATCTCCTCGCGCCGCTGGCTGCGGCAGTGGCGCTGCACATGCTGCTTCCACAGCACATCGCTGTCGTCCATCAGATACGGATTGTACTCCTCGAAGTTCAGCAGCTGATGGGGCGTGGCACGCTCCAGCACCGGGCGCAGCACCTCGAAGGGCACACCGCCAGTGTACTCCAGTGCTGCAGGGACAAGATTAGATTAGATCAGGATTAGTTCTATCAATACTCAGTTCGATGCCTACCATCAATATTCTTCTGCAGCACACGCGTGCAGAGATCGAAGAGCGAAGGCACTTGCAGTATCTGTCCAGTACGCACGCCCGAGTAGATTTTGGTGCTGCATGCAGAGTGAGAGACAGAGAGAAGGATTACATTATGCCACCGCCTGCGGGAGCAACACCTACCGCATTGTCTTGGATGAGATGCCGGCTGCGAGTGCCTCCGACTCATTGATGCTGCGCGTGGGGCGATGTGCGCTGCTGCTGCTGCCGCTGCTGCCGAGGCCCTGATTGAAGACCACATCCATCACGGTCTGATTGAGCGGCATGGGCTTGTAGTTGTTTGATATGGTTGGCAGTTCCAGCGCTATGCTCGGATCCAGCGGCTCCAGCTTGGCTGAGGAGGCCAGCAGCTCGGGCTTTTAGAGGGAGAGAGATTGTAGACTGACTTAGTGCGCTGTTGTAGCAGCTAATCTCTTAGAGCGTTCACCTTGGTGCTGGCCTGTCGACTCGAGCTGAGGTTCCTGCTGTTTGCTGTTGTTGTTGTTATTGTTCTTTTGGCTGCAGTTCCAGCTGTTGTTGTTGCTGCTGCTGCTGCGGCACTCGTCGACTTGCTGGGCGTCTTGGGCTTGCTGGACACCTTCTTGCCGCTCATTGGCATATTGAGCATGCCCAGCACATCGTCGAAGTTGGCGCCCATGCTGGAGTCGAAGCCATCGGCGGCAGCAGCGCTCTCTGCGCCCTTGGGCTCCGCGGCATCTGGCTTCGACTTGGACTTGGACTTCTTCGACTGCGGCTGATCGCCGTCAGTGCGCTGTGGACTGCGCGAGCGCTTGGAGGACTTGGACGACGCTGAGGAGGATTTGTGCTTGTCCGACTTCTCCTTGGGAATCTGTGAAGAGCAACAGCAGTTGAGTTAGGACTTTAGCACTGCGCTGGCTACACTCACCAGCTGCTCCTCCTTCTTGTCGTGCTTGGATTTGCTGCTGCTGTGCTCGCTCCTGTGGCTGCTGCTTTGATGCCGCTGCTTGTCGCCGCTGGAGCCACTGCTGCTGCTGCTCTTGTGATTGCTGCCGGCTTGGCTTGATGATGACTGCTGCTTTGTGGCAGACTCTTTGGGCTTGCTGCGCTCGCTGCTGCTCTTGTGCTCTCCCCTGTTGCTGCTTCTCGACTTGGCCTTCTCCTTGTCCTTGTCGTCGCTGCTGCTGCTCTTGTGCCGCTTGCTGTCGCTCTCCGAGCGACTCTTGGAGTGATGACTCTTGCTGCTCTTGCTGCTGCTGCTGCTGGTGCTGGTGGATTTGCTGCTCTTGCCGTGGCGCTCGTGCTGCTCCTCGTCGTGATGCTTGGATTTGTGTTTACGTCGCGTATCCTCGCCATCGCCGCCGGAGGAGTTGCTGCCCTTGTTCTCCTGATCCGGATCCTCATCGCTGGAGCGGCGACCATTCGAACGCTGCGAATCCTCCTCCGTGCTGTGATTCGGCTGCGCGCTGTGGCCGCCGCCCGTCGAGGGTTCCTCCTCGGCGGCGACCATGGCTTTCCATTTTGTGACTAGAGTTTTGGCGGCGACACCGACCTCGCCGTTGATCTTGCGCAGAGCATTCACCGTCTTGCCAATGCCCGTCTCCTGCAGGTGCTCGAATGTGATGGGCAGATTAAACAGCTTTGTGATGCAGTGCAGCAGCTGCGGGGCAGGTAGGAAGCGGATTAAGCGGCATGTCAGTAAGGATTAGCACAGGGCAGGCAGGCGAACCCGAATAGACTGATAGATAGAGAGACACAGAGAGAGAGAGAGAGAGAGGGAGAGAGAGAGGCTGCTGCTCGTCTCGGGGTGCTTGACCGGAGAGGGTTGTTCGAGTCTAGAGCTATAATTCTAGGCTTCCGGTTTCTGCATTAAGTGATGGTATGAGGGTAGGAAAGGCAGAAGTTCTCTATATGCAGGCGATCGATGGGATCAGTTAAGATTGAAATGCAGGTATGTAAAATGGAGTAGTAATTACCAATACATGCACAGGGTTGCATTAAATATATATATATATATATATATAAATATAAATATAAATATAAATATAAATATAAATATAAATATAAATATAAATATAAATATAAATATAAATATAAATATAAATATAAATATAAATATAAATATAAATATAAATATAAATATAAATATAAATATAAATATAAATATAAATATAAATATAAATATAAATATAAATATAAATATAAATATAAATATAAATATAAATACAAATTAAATATATATAAAAAATAAATTTATTCAGATTGATAGTGATCATAATTATATTAATTATATATATATATATATAAATGATGATCACGATCAATCTGAATAAATGTATTTTTTTTTATTTTATATTTATATATATTTTTTTTATATACATATATTTTTTTTTTTTTTATTTTTTTTATATATATATTTGTATATATATATATATGCATGTCTATATAATGTCAATCACGATCAATCTGAAGTCAGGATAGATATATATATATATATTTTTTATATATGCATGTCTATATAATGTCATTGCCAACACATGCACAAACTTGCACTATATATATATTATATATAATTTCGATCCAGATCGATCAGTATGCAGGCGCAGGCATTTGCCTGTGTATATGTAGGTCTTTACAGTGTCAAAGCCGTAGGATCTACCAACACAAGCAAACACTGCACTGCACTTGTGTGTATGCACTCAATTAGAAACTGCATGCGTGCGTGTGTGTGTGTGTGCATACACGTGCAAGCTAACAACTGCTTGCCTGCCTGCCCGTCTGCGTGTGTGTGTGTGTGTGTGTGTGTCTGTGTTTTTCTCAAGGCAGTTGGTTTTCCCATGGAGCAGGGGAATTACACAAGTGGCAGAAAAAGCGTTAACAGCGCAACAGTGAGAGAGAGAAGGAGAGTGGGGGGGGGGGGGGTAGTTGCGAGTGGCTGCAAACTTACGCGTGTCTCATCCTCGCCATGCCGCTCGATGCTGCGCTGATAGTGGCGCACTACGTCTGCCAGGTTGTTGGTGGACATGACGGCGTCGCGTTCGTGCGTGCTGCTGTTGTGTCTCGCGGGGCTCGCTCTCTCTCTTCTGGCAGGGGGGGCTTCGGCTCCCTCGTCTTGGGCTACAAAAATGGCACGCAGGCAGCCTCGGGCTCAGTCCAGAGAGAATCTCGCAGAAAACACAACGAAAACAGAGAATGTTTCGGGGGGGACGAACACAAAACACATGCACACTGAAATCTGTCTCCTGTGTAGGAGCACTGTAGCCTGCTTTACTATCTGGAGGGCATAGTTGCATGAATTCAGTTTCGACTTAAATATATCTAATTAATATATTTCACTTAACTGTGTGACTTTTCACTTTCAGTTGAACGTTGCACAACACTGGCGAACAGCTGGCCCGAATGAAGTGCGCTGCGAACGCAATTGTGAGACGTGTTAAGTTAGCTGCGTGCTCAGCTGTTTTTGACAGCCAGCGCCATGCTATCGATAGCAAAACGGGCCAATCGATAGCACATCAACAACACTACATGTCTTGCAGTGTTGGCAACACTGTGCCCATTTTGTTGTGAATTATTGTTAATTTCTTAATCTAATTTGTGTAAGTCGTGCATACGCGTGCAACTACAACATCGACCATATTACGGCCAGGGGCCAGCATGCGCAAGTGGCAATAACTGAGCAGAGAAACGCCCCCTCAATCCACGAAAATCGAGCATACGTGCGCGCCCAAACGAAACGCCTTAGAAAATGACCATGGGCGAGCGTGAGCCAACTTCGTCTCTCGTTCTGCCCGTCATACTGAGGCCCATTTTCACACAGGTAAGCGGGACAGTGGGACAGCGGGACAGCGGGACAGCACAGCAGCGGGGCGGGGCGCCCCAATTAAATGCAGTTGAATGTTGCGTAAACGTAAAATATTGCTTACAGCTCGAGCGACGCGACGTTGGCACGGCCCAGTCACTGCGCTCGGCCATACTGAAATCGGAGCAGAACAATCCGGGCTTCTGCTATGACCTCGTTGCGTCGATCATGCGACGCGCCGATCTGAATGTCAACCTAAATGAGGCCGTCTTGCGTCTGCAGGGCAACATCAGCGAGGCAGACCGTGAGTATCTGACTAGCTGCAGTACTAGACCTGTACTAAGCCTGTACTATCTACTGTCACTAACTAGCTATACTATTATTATAGTATTAGCACTAAGTAACGGTGCTGCTGCTATATTAGTACTGGAGCTGTAGTACCAAGCTCTGTTAGTGTTATTAGAGTTGTGGCATTAATCTATATTGCAGCTCTATTAACTTCCCGTATTAGTAATCAGTCTTTGATGACTGCTACAACTTTAATTAGTACTAGTAGCTGTATTACTTCTAGGGCCAAAATGCTACATTACTACTATACCTTCCAGTAGTACAGTAATACTATAATAATTAAACAAGTTATTAATTTTATGTGTAATTAATTAATTAAATTTTAATTCAAATTAGTAGTTAAATTAATTTAATTTAATTAATTAATTACCCATAAAATTAATAAATTATTAATTAATTGAATTAAACCAATAATTTAAATTAAAATTCAATTAATCAATCAAATTAAACTACTAATTTGAAATAAAATGTAAATAATTAATTAAATTTAACTACTAATTTGACTGAAAATGTAATTAATAAGTCAACTTAAACTACCAATTTGAATTGAAATTTGATTAATTAATTGAATAAAACTACTAATATGAATTCAAATGTAATAAATTAATTAAATTAAATTACTAATTTGAATTAAAATTTAATCAATTAATTACAACCCATTTAAGTTCATTAATGACTACATTTACGATTGTATTAAGTTTTAATTAATTAAATACATTTTTTTTGTATTGTATTATTTATTAAATGAATTTAAAGTTAAACCAATTTTCATTCATTAATTTTCAATAAATTCATTATAAATTAATTTCATTTTATTGCTATAGTTAATTTTTAATGTAATTATTTGGTAAATTTATTTTAAGTTAAACTCATTTTAATTCTATAGTTAATTTTTAATTTAATTACTTAGTAAATTCATTTAAATTTAAATGTAACTCTAATTAATTCATAAATTTTAAATCAAATGAATTTAAAACTTATCATCAGTAAACTCATTTTAATTATATATGGTAATTATTAATTAGTAAATTCATTTTAAATTAAATGTAACTCTAATTATTTCATAAATTTTAAATCAACTGAATTTATAGCTTATCATTAGTATATTATTGTCAGGTATTGCTCGACAATGACACTTAAGCATTTCGCACAATTCATGACGCATTGCCTCAAGTCTTGGGATTTTCCATACTAATGCTATTATTACTTTTTTTACAGTTAACGAATATCGCTTGACACGCACCGAGGAGCCGTTCCAGGAGCTGAATCGCAAGTCTGTGGCGCTGAAGGTGATACTCAGTCGCATTCCCGACGAGATCAACGATCGCAAGACCTTCCTGGAGACCATCAAGTGAGTGCAGCGAGAGAGAGACAGAGAAAGAGAGAGAGAGAGAGGGAGAGAGATAACTATAATTTGAGCTTATCTAACGATAACACTTTCGTTTTCCAGGGAAATCGCTAGCGCCATAAAGAAACTGCTCGATGTGGTCAACGAGATCGGCTCGTTCATACCGGGCGTGACGGGCAAACAGGCTGTGGAGCAGCGAAAGAAGGAGTTCGTTAAATATTCAAAGAAGTTCAGCACAACGCTGAAGGAATACTTCAAAGAAGGACAGTAAGTAATAAGTGGCAGCTGCTGCCACTGGCCTAATCAGCCCGGTATCTGGTATCTGCGCTTATCTTGGCCTGCCTTGACCGCGTATGATGTCATGCAATTGTTACGCTGCTTGGCCTCTTTATCAGTGCGAAGTTGTGGCTAGATAGGCTTATTTATTTTATTTATTTATTTTTATTTGTATTTTTATTTATTTATTTATTTATTTTGGCAACCAAATCAGTACTAATCACTCTATTCTCTATCTCTCTACTTGCAGGCCGAATGCAGTATTCATAAGTGCACTTTTTTTAATAAGGCAAACGAATCAAATAATGCTGACAGTTAAGAGTAAATGCGAGTAGAAAATTAAATGTTTTAATTAATGCAAACTTAGTGGCATTTTAACTTTACGTTTAACTAACCAAGCACACAGCAATAAACACGAATAAAATAAACAAGAGCAAACAGACAGCAGGCAAAAATAGACAAAATAGACACAGGCACAGGAACAGCAACGAGAGACACACACACACACACGGATAAATAGGCATAATGTATTTAAATAATTGTAATCGCAACTAAATTCCAACTAACTAGAGTTCTGCAGACTAACTTCTTTTCGTATTTAGTCAATTGTGTGCGCGCGTGTTTACAATTCATTGTAAATAATTCAATCGCTTCCGACTTGAACTTGAAGAGCTTTTGTTTGTTTTTATTTGTTTTTTTTTTTTTTTTTAATTTTTTATTTCGAGGCGACGCGAACACAAGTAAATTTAATGTTAGCCAACAAAAAAAAAAAAGAAATACAAGAAAACGAGACACAGGAAATCTACTATGAGAAAATAAGCAACAATTGAATTTTTAACTGTTTTTAATTGTTAGAGTTTGAACGAGAAACAAAAAACTAAAAACTATAAATATGAACAAATAAAAAACAAACACTTACTATTTAATATGTTCAATTTGAAGCAAAAAACAAAAAAAGAAAAGCGAAAGACACTGGCAGAGATCGAAAGAGGAAAATTATTTTATTTTTAATAAATGTTATATGAAAAAACAAAACAAAAACAAAAGCATATTGTAGAAATAGAGAAACGAAACAAAACAAAAAAAACGACAAATAAAATGTATTTATATTCAAAACTGCATTTCCCCGCTTTTCACTGTTAACAGGCATGTTACTGCTGCTAACAGTGACAGTAGCATTAACAGTAACAGTAACAGCAACAGCGCGCTAACATAGCAACCCCAGAGAGTGGGAGACAGTGACAGAGAGAGAGAGAGCAAGCGAGCTTGGAGAGAGAATTGCCCATTTTTCAGTGTCATTTGACAGAAAAATCGATTCGTGCGTTTTCTTCACACTGGGCCAGTCCGAGCAGCAGGCTGGCAGGCAGGCAGTTGGCCAGAAATCAGAGTGGAAACCAAACCAGAGCCGAGCAGCGCGACCGAGATGACCCACTTTTCGGTTTTCGCATTCGCATCCAACTGCTCTACCAAATAGTGCTGCAGTTCTTTTTCTAAGCCTAGCATTTAGTCGCGAGCGCGTTGTACTATATATATACCTATATATATATATATATATATATATATTATATTATGTAAAGCCTAGCAAAGCTCCGTTAACTCTAGTCCTAAACTCTCTATGCATTTATGTAAATTCTCTAACGGTAAACTGGAAGTGGAAGTGGCAGTGGAAAAAGGCGATCCCAAAAATCAGCAGCAGCAGCAGCGAAAGCAAACGAGAAGCAGCAGCAAAAAGGTGTGCACCAAGTTTTCCATTTAATCGCAAAAAAAAAAAAAAAAAAAAAAGAAAAACGGGAAAAAAAAGATTGATAACAAAAGCCATTGCCAAATTCAGGACAAGTGAAAAGCCGAGCGCCAGTCGCACGAGCGCACGAGAAAATTTCGCTGTACACCAAATGGGGGAAAATTGTTTTCCCCAGCAGCCGTTCAACTCGCTCGCGGAGTATTCGCAGTGTCCCCCCCCCCTCCTCCCCCGCAACTAAAGCTAAGCTCTAACTAAACCCGAAATACTAAATGAAATGTGAACATTAATGAATTCGATTGCGCGTGTGTGTGTGTCTGTGTGTTTCAGTCTGTGTCTGTGTGTGTGTACGCGCAGCGAAAAAAGGCCCGTGTCAGTGTTCGAAAATGTTAAATGGAAAGTAAAAGTGAGACTCCGCCACAGTGGAGCAGGCATATCGATGAAACGATAAAAAAACGCAAGCTAAGCTCACATACACACACACACACATACATGCGTGAAACTGCATAAATAAGCAGGCCGAAATTGGCAAATAAATTGCATTTGTGCAAAAAGCGCGCGCGCACAAGTGCACACCTCCCCCCCACCCACGCCCCTGCCACTGCTACACACGCATACACAAACTGGAGCAGAGCAGGCTTAAGGCGCTTGTGTGTGAGTTTCATATTCATAGGCGCAGTAACAGCCTCAGTCGCAGCAGCAGCAGAGGCAGCAGCGGCGGCGTAAGATAAATGAAAAGTGCTTTCGGGGGCGGTTTGCACGCTTGGCGCGCAGCAGCAGCAGCAAACAACTTTTATGCCTCCCACGCGGCCGCCTCTGCTGCTGCTGCTGCTGCTGCGTGCGTAACAGAAAGTGCACAACCACATGCACACGCACATGTGTGCAGCTGTGCGTGCCTGTGTGTATGCATTAATATGTATACGGGAGAGCGGCAGAGCGGCAGCGCATGGGATGGGAGAGCGTGCGGCTGGGGGCAGGTGTTTGCCTTGTTTGCCATGCGGTTGCCTTCTGTCACTCTAACAGTGCTAACAGTGCGCGCGCGTGTGTGTGTGCGTGTGTGTATGTAAACAGTAACAGCGGCAGCGCAGTCGACTGTGCCCATCTGCCTCACTGCGGCTGTAAGCACTATTTTTGGACGTTTTCGCAATTTGCTTTTCCATTGTATTTATATTTTTTTTGCTTCCTGTGTTTTTGTTGCTGTGCGTGTGTGTGTGTATGTGTGTCTCTGTATATGTATGCGGTAATAAAGCTTTTTTTGCGAATGCAACGATCTAATGTCACGCACGGGGGAAATGGAGAAGCGCGTAGAGTTACGCCAGCTGTAGGTGTGTGTGTGTGTGTGTGTGACAGTTACGATTAATCGTGGAATGTGCTCAATTTTGACATATGGCCATCATTCAATATCATGTGAGCGTGTGTGTGCGTGTGTGTGTGTGGATTCTGAACGCAAAGAAAAAGCAAAAAGTCACATGCTCGATTTCCCCAAAAACTATGCTACATATTGTCGGTATCTGTGTGTGTAGGTATGCATGTGTGTGTGTGTGTAGCCCGCATAAATTGGATAGTGTGTGTGTGTGTCAGTGTGCCTGGTTATAAATAGCCAAGATAGTTCTTGTGCTCGTTGTCTTGCGGCCCTCGACCCCTCGCGGCTCTCTGTTTACCCCGATTGAGGTCAAACTGTCAGCAGGATAGTGAACTTTATAATACTAGGAAGGGGCCTTAAAACGCGCCTTAGCGGAGGCCAAAATCGGCTTCCTGCTGCCAGATGAAACCCAGTGCTATGAACTCAATGCTCAATGAAGCGAAAGGGAGCACGTGCTCGGATTTAAATATAGCCCAGAGCATACAGGAATTAATAACTTTTCTATATTTATATATTTATATCTTGCATAAATTTATTTTTATATATATATTACATATATATTTTTTAAATGATATATAAAATATATATTCATTTATAACATATATAATTTAATATATGTATCTCATAATTACTTTCCATTATATAAATATATTTATATTATATATTCACTTATTATATATTATTCATATATTATTGTAACTTTATTATATATGTATATTTATATGCATATAAAAATTCTCACTTATTTCCGTCTTTGGCAAGCACTCAACACCTCACGTGCCCCATGAAGTGTGCTCTAAAAAAAAGTTGTCAGTTGCAATTTCCCTATCTCTTTCTCAGTTTCCCGTTTGTTTTCTACAGCTTTGGGGTTTTTTGTTTGCCTTCCGCTGGAAACTTGCGACCATATGCAAATTAATTGTATTTCAGCGAAAAGTTCTGTGTCACGAGTTTCATTGCAACTCGCAGCTTGCAACCTCAGCTTTCTGATGCGCTTAAGTAGGGTATATTCGTTTGCTTCAGCTGTTTGCACATCTTTGTATATGTATTTCTTAAGTGCATATATATATTATTGATGACCAAAAATAGACCGTCCATCATTGTACATGCTTGTCCGTCTGTTTGCCCGTCAATACGTTTGTTTCTCCTTTTGCCTAGCTGTCCGTTTGCCCGTCCGTTTGTTCGTTTATTCGTTCAACCATTCAAAAGTCTGTCCATTCGTTCGTCTGACTATCTACCTGTATGTTTCTTCTTCTATCCGTTCACCCATTTAAAAGTCTGCCCTTTTGTCCGTGCGTTCTTCTGTCCGTATGGGTGTCCGCTTATCTGTCTTACTGTTGCAATGCAAATTTGTCTGTTCATTTGGAAGTTTTTTTAAGCTTTAAGGAGCTATATAGTTTCCGAGTTAGTAAGCTTTTAAGATATTGCTGCCAGCTTCAGCTTTTTTTACATTTACGTAACTTTTTTTTAAATACTATTCGATTTCTATCAGTCTGATTAATAGGCATCGTATACCTGCCATAGAAACGATTGGTTTTAGTAGGACTATTTGCTTGATAGTAAATACTGACCTGAGTTAAGTAAATATATATCTGACAATTTACCAAAAATATTTTTTTGTTTATTCTTAATTTATTTGTGTAGAAATCGTAGAGTAGTAAATTGCACAGTTATGTATATATTAAAGATTAGCCAAATACCATTTTTTCATAATGGTATTACAATTATAGCTGAATAGCAACCGAATGAAAGGGTATGCGAGCTTCGAGTTGCCGCAGCTGACTTTTTGTTTTCTAGTTTTGCTTTGTTTTTCGCTGCTGAAGTGCATCAGAAGTTGCGGAAACTTCTTAAATTACTTTCGAGTTGGCTGTCGGCAGAGTTTAACGACCCGCCGCCACCTTAGCACACTTTAATTACAACTTCGAGTAGCAGACACACACACACACACACAAACACACGCACACACACGTAGGCAGACACACACACATGAAATGAACTGAAATTGAAATGCGAATTTTCCGTTTAATTTGATGCCTGCAAATTGGGTTAATAGCGTGAGCATGAGAGGGGAGAGGGGTGTGAGAAAGACAGAGAGAGAGAGAGAGCGCATGAATGGATATGGGGCTAATTTCTCATTAAATTTTAAAGTTCTGTTTGTTGTGTTTAATTGTGCGACTGTGAATGACAACAGTTTGTGGATCAACGATTAAGAGAGAGAGAGAGAGACAAAGAGAGAGTGAGAGCGAGAGAGATGCATGCAAATTACGTGCTCATTACGCTTGGGGTCTGAGCGGAAATGACGGCACTCGTCAAGATACATGGGAAAAGATATGAGCAAAGAAGTGCAAAGCAAAGATAAACCACAAGCCCACACACACACACACATACTCCTACACGCATACTCCCATACACATACTCCCACACACACACGCCCACTTCATAATCATAATTAAAAAATCCTGTCGCCCACACAACATTTAGCTGTTAGGCACTTAACAGCCGACTGTTAAGTTAACAGTGCGCTCTTGCGCTTGCGCCAGTGTTGCTTAATTGCAAACTCTGGCAGGGATATTTGCTCTCGCGAGAGCGCACACAGTAAGATTGGCACGCTCCCACTCGCACCCACAAACAAACACACACACACTGGCAATGCTGTCATCTTGTTCGCACATACAAAAGTCAAAGAAGTAGGCAACATTGTTGTTGTTGTTGCTGTTGCTGCTGCTGTTGTTGTTGTTGTTGTTTGTGCAGTTGTAATTTGCTGGTACACGCATACGCTTACGCGCTGGCAGCGCAGCAGCAGCGACAAACACAGCGACAGCGGCAGCGGCAGAACGGCGCTCTGTGCATAACAGCAACTAGTGGCCGTAATGAGAGTCTGCTGCTGTTGCGCTTCGCATTCGACAGAGCAACGCCGTGCAGTGCACACTTGTTTCCCCACAACGCTGGTATACAGTCACACCAAACACACACACACAAACACATAAAGTAACGTTTAGTGAAAGAAAAAAACTATTTAAATATAACTGTGTGCTGCAAGCAGGTACCGTTATTATTAGTACGTACAAAGTGTTGACCTCTCGCCTACAGTGGCTCGCAGCAGTTGCTGGACAGTGAGTGCAGTGCAAGTACATGCAATAAGCGACGACGGCCCGCCCACCTGCTGGATGCTGTCATGTACGCCCACATTGGGCAGGGGCGGGGCAGCTATTGACGGGATAAAGCTTGTCATTGCTGTTAAATGTCAAGAGGGCGTGCGGGGGAAGCGCCACAAACACACACCCACACACACACACGCACACACAAACGGAGATGCCAAAGTGCAGTGTGGATGTGTGCGTGCGCGTGCCTGTTCGTGTGAATGCGTCTGTGTGCGAAAAAGAATTTATCGCTGCGCTGCGTTGATTCGTTTTCCAGAATTCCCGCTCCTTTCCGTCTCCGTTTCCCCGCACCGAGCCTCAAATTGAATTTCTGCTGCGATTTATGATTGCATTAAAGTCGCAATTAAGCCGTCAGCATTAAAGCCGCTGCGAGTTGCGCTTAAGCCGCACTCTAAACTGTGTGTCGGCCTTAACGCCGACTTATCGCCTTTGCATTTGTCCGCTACTGTCGGTTTTGCCCACTGTCATTCGCCTCGTCGTCTTGCGGCTGTCTAGACAAATTGGCGCCTGCTCGCGATACCCTGTAGTATTGTGGGGTATACCAAAACTAGTAAGCTGACAGCGCTTAGTTATTATTTTTAATTCCTATACTTAGAATATTATTTTTATATTTGATTTGACTGGGGTAATGCCGAAAATTCCAAGAATTTAGTGTTTGTAGTTGTTCCTATATATTGTATATAGTCTCAATTGTGAATTAAGAATTTCTAGGGTATTTAGTAAATCAGCAAACTTCACATTTCATTAGTAACAGGCATTTTTTAAGGTATATTTAAATTAATTTATATTTTTACGTAATTAAATTCCGAAAATCTCTTTTTTCGAACTAGGAAAGTAGATATTAATAATTAAGAGCTGTTCAAATATAATATGTAGAATTAACTGTCCAGTAGTTAAACTATTGACAGAGCTTGTATATATATATTTTTTAATTTGTTTTATTTTTTTTATATTTTTGTATTTTTTTATTAAATTTTTCCTTAAAAAATTTAATTTCTGTTAATTTTTCTCCCATTTAAATTGCAAATTAATAGAGCTCTACAGGGTATTTAGCAGCTGAGCAATTGGCAACTGTAAAAGTATTTTCCCTGTCCATCTCCATGTGCGTTTTTTTTCACCACGCGTACAACATGTCGTATGAGTAATACGATGCGTGTTCGCTTTGTTTCTATCTGTGACCGCTGTGTGTGTGTGTGTGTGTGTGTGTGCGTGTGGGCAGACAGCGCAATCAAAGCCTTAAACGCTTTCGTAGCAGAAGAGTTGGACAATTAAAGCGGAAAAGGCTGGCAACGACCACGTGGCGTATGCGTAACGAGACAAGCCTCTGCCTGGGGAACTTGAAATAGAAACGTGTCGTTTATTTTAGTGGGTAACCACAACGACCTGCAAACGGGGCCACAACGCTAATTAACCCAAAGTTCAAAGTTCAAAGAGCACACACAGAGCAGAGCAGAGCCAAGCCGAGCAGAGCAAAGAAGAGCAGCGTACAAACTTGCCAAAGTTCGAGCAGTTGACCCATTTGCAGGCCGAAATAATAGAGAGCGTCACGTAGGCAACCCGTAGGGAGTGATTTATAGAGCGTATAAAGATTCAAATTCAGATTGTCCACATTCTTTGCTCTTTGCAGTCGTCCGAGTGGCAGCCACAGCATGCCGTACGAGTCGATGCACCACCATCAGTCGGCGGCCGCTGCGGTGGCCGCCGGCGCAGCGCCCAATAGCATGCTGGACGCGCTCAGCCTGCAGCTGCGCGACGCGGAAATGCGACGCACCGAGATCGAGCGCGCGCATCAGGTGAGTTCCACTGCAGTACTTGAGGTATTTTACAGTCTGTAATATTTTCTTTCCTTGTCCGGCAGGAAACCCTGGCACAAATACGCAATCTGAGCGGCAGCGCACGGCCCGACACGGAGGCCGTGGAGAATCTGCAGTCGCGCGCCCGCGAGCTGGAGAAGAAGGTAGCAGAGAGTCCTGCAAGAGAGTCTCTATTGATTGATTTGACTGCTATTCACTCGCTCTTACAGGTGGCGCTGGAGAACGTGCACTGCGAGGAGCTGCAAATCGAGCTGACCGCCGCGCTGAAGGCCAAGGCTGGTCGGTCAGCTGCGGTCTCGGGCATGCCGGGCGTCTCCTCCGCATCGACGTCGGCCTTTGGGCCGTGCGCCAGCATTCCGACCTCGGCCAGCAGCTCCACCGTCACATGGGCACCGACAATCAGCCACCAGGACCAAGGCTCCGAGATTGACATCATAATGGCCAAGATCGAGCAGGTGAGCGCAGAAGCTGAACGCAGTTTGGCAGTCATGATACTCTATAAAATTGTCCAAAAATGGTAAATTAGCTTAAATATCTAGAACCAAGAGCAGCGAGCGAGACAGCCCATGAAAGTATATAAATTTCGTATGATTTTTAATATCCGCGTCAATTTAAACATTTTTTATTCCCTCGTTTGTCCATATAAACGCATAGAGCTCAGTTATTACCAGAGTTGGAGACATAAATTTTGGCATGCGTGTTTTTGTGTATGATGCATAGCTAACGTTTATTTAAAACTTTGAGTGCCACGCCCACCGACCCCAAGAACTTAAAAACAAATATCAATTTATAGCTTACAACGCAGACATTGACTGCTAGAGAGGGCAAATGTATTTCAAAGGTTTTAATTAAAATTTCCGAGAATTGCTGAAGTTTAAGCTGCCACGCCCATCGCCCTGGCTATTGTTTTTTTTTTAGAAAGTTACAATATTTAATTTTAGCAGACGCGTAGCCAAATATCATATATTATAATTATAAGCCGCGCAGTTAATTACAATTCAATCGGATAACAAATATGGAAGTTTTTAAAGATACAAATTGTATGAAGGGTATTTCGCAGTCAAATTATGCACTGCTTTTTAGCAGACTATTTAGCTTGAGGTGGTTCGTCATGATCACTCTACGGCTCTTCCAACTTCTCAAGTTTCTCCAGCTCACTAGCCATGGAATTGCCGAAGGAGCAGCAGGTGAGGAAACTCTTCACGCTGTTTGTGCTATCCGAGTCCGAGTCCGGCTGATGGATATCGCCATGCTCGATCTGTGTGCCCGCCTCACAGCGGCTGGGCAGACCCTGGCGAAAGCAATCGCCGGCATCGCCTCCAGCCGCTGGTCCAATCTGCAGCTGGCGGCGCATGCGCGCATTCTCCAGCGTCAGCTGATTGATAATGCGCTGATTCTCCATGCTGCTGTGCTCCTCCAGGCCCACGGTGAACAGCATGAGCAGCGTCATCTCCTCGATGCGCTTGTCCAGCTTGTTGACGACCTGTTGCAGGCGGGCCACGTACTTCTCGCGCAGCTCGTAGCGCTCGTTCAGCAGGTTGCTCTCGCAGTGCTGTTTGTACTTCTTCAGAATTTGATCCATGCCGGCCACGTAATCGTCCGCGATCTGCTTGAGCTCGGCGTTCTCCAGCAGCTGGTGAATGCGCTCGTCGTCGTTGCAGTACTTGACCAGGTTCTTCAGCACTTGGTCGTCCTGCACGCCGCACGAGTCCACGAGCTTGCGATCCACGTACTGCCCGTCGACCAGCAGATGATTCGACTTGCGCATCAGCTCTTGTAGGTTCCTCGATAGCCGCTGCGCCTTCACCGTGAGGGTGTTCATCGGGTTCGAAGTTTGGCTCATCTCGGTTTCTCCGTTCCTGCGTTTCACGTTGAATTTGGAACAATTCCTTGCCTCCCTGAGCACAATGAATGAATCCACTCTGTACGCTTAGTTCGGAAATCGGATTGAGCTTGTGCAAGGCTGGCTTTGATGGGTGTGGAGTTTTTTTTTTTTTGTTGAAAATGGATATATTCGTTTTATGCAGATTTATGTAACAGGTAGTAAATGGCGTGACAGATCAAAGCTTAGCTGCATCAAAATTATCATCTGCAGCTGTCCGTTTGCTTGTCCGTCTGTCTGCTTACACACACATAACTCAGTTATTAGTGGATCTCGAGCTACCCAATTTGGTATAAGCATAGCTATATAACTAGCGCATATGTAGCTATTTTCATAGTTTGATGGGAATGTCCTACAAAAATCGATTTTTGTATTTCAAACCTAAATATTAAGTGCAGTTTATAAGCTACAATATTATACTTTGGCTATTATGTAGCAAATTATAATATTTTCATTCGCTGCGAATTTTAACCTGATTGTCCAATAAACACGCAAGTTATAAAAAGTCGTAGAGGTATGGCAAATACCTGAGCGGCCGAAGTATTTAATAATGTGAAAGAATTTGTGACGACCAAAGTGGCTGCAAGGTATTTTAGAGTCGAGATTGCGCGACTGTAGCTTTGCTTAATTGTTTTATTTTATTTTTCTTTTAAAAATATAGACACTTAAATGAATCTTTCTCTTCGATTCACAGGATAATCGCGTCTTGGCCGAGCTGGAACAGCCGCGCACCTCGGCGAGCGCCAGCATGTCTGCTCTGCCGCCCAGTTCCATGATGAGCACGGGAAATAGCGAATTTAGAAGCATATCAAAGAGCGGTAAGTGCGGCACGGAGCTGCTGGATCAGTGCGTGCCCATCTCACTAGCCCTACGTCGATCCGCAGAGCTCGAGGAGGAACTGAATCGTTATAAGCGGGCCGTGCTGGGCGGCGCAACGGGTGGCGGCGTGTCCGTCCTATCGTCCGGCTACTCGAGCCTGCCCCAATCGCTGGCCTCGACGCTGGCCAACGGCGCCGGCACCAGCTTGAGCGGCACCAGCGTTGGCTCCGCCGCTGCCGCCGCCGCCGCCATGGGTGGAGGTGGAACCGGAGCCGGAGTACCGGGCGGTCTCTCATCCATATCGGCCCAAATGGGCGGGCCCAACTCGCTGGCCGGCATATCCTCGAGCCTGAGCAGCCATGCCATACAATCGCTGAACGCGGCGGCGGCTGCGTATGGCGCCACCGGTCAGAGTTCGGTGGAGAAGCTGCTGAGCGGAACTAGTGGAATAACTGGCATTCCACCCTTGCCGGTAAATATTCATACGATGAAGGCTATGCCGACGGCATTAAGTCAGGTAAACCAACTATTTTCAATTGCAATGAACTACAAGCAACAACAACAACTACAACAATAGCAACAGCAACAGCAACAACATCAACTTTTGTACTATATAAGACAACAGCTTACAGCTACTATATCTCTATATCGTATATCGTATATCGTTTATCGTATATCGTAACTCGCATATCGTTCAATTATGTAGTAAACGTTAACAATCGAACTTGGCCTGGCATATCAGAAATGGCTTTGGCTCTCCTCGGTGATCCTCATCTGCTTCCAGTTAACCGTTATCCACAGTTATCGATTAGCGCGTGTTCCATGTTCCGTTCATTTGCTGACGTCATGCATTCGCTGAAGCGGCTCAAGCTGCGATCGCCGCTCACAGTGTAAATCGACACATGAATTGTGCTTTCTTGTAGTTTCATTATTGAAAATATGAACATGCTCACACACACGCACACGCCTATGCACTCGCATACACACGCAAACATTACGTACACACATCAAGCAGAAACCATCACAAACATTGCCTGACTTGTTCTTCTTCTTGCCATGTTTGTCGTGATTCGTTGAATTTGTTAAGCATTTTACAGTTTTTATTTAATTTTTTTTAAATTAAATTAAATTAAATTAAAAATTGATTAATTGATTATTAATATTTTCAAAGATTTTCATAAATACTTTTCATAAAAACTTTTGAAAAATCTAAAAAATACATTTTAAAAATATTCATATATTTTTTAAACTAATTTGAATAGTTTTTTTTTTAAATTTTGTTAACATTTTCCAAAGTCTTCAATATTTAGTCAATAGTTTTCGTATACTAGTTTTATTTTCACTTTATTATTTAATGTTTAAATGAATATTAAATACGTTTTCAAATTTTGAAATTAGTTTCTAAATATTATTAAAAATTGTATAAAAATATCATATAATTTTCAATATTTACTGAATAGTTTTTGAAAGAACATTCGTATTATTATTTTTAATTTATTAAATACTTTTTAAAAATCTAGCAAATACTTACCAGCAATTACCAAATATTTCTTAAAAATTTTCGATATTTTGAAATGATTTTCGTATACTATTCAAGCGTTTTTCCCATATTTATCAACCATTTTTTCAATACTTATACAATTGCTAATAAATACTTTTAAAACACTTTTCGAAAAGCTAACAAATATTTTTTGTACAATATTTTACAATTTCGATTAAATACTTTTTCAAAAAGTGTGATATATAACCAAAACAAAAGTGCTCTCGCTTTACAAGTAAAATTCGTAGCCTAGTGTTTTGGGTATCAAAAAAAATGTTGAGGGAATTTTCAATTTTCTAACATTTCGAAGACTTTTATGGTATTTATTAACGTGTTTTTCATAAAGTTTTAAATGTACTTGTATTTGTTAATGGTATTAGTCTATATTTTCGCAATGTACTTAGTTTTCCAAGTGTTTTCTTGCAATGTTTGTGTTCTTCGCGTTTATAGAGAACTTAGAAATTAAGAGTTATATTTGTTATTTATCTAACTGAGTGATTAGAGCTGGTAAATGATTTAAAAATTTTCTAAATAGTTAGTTTAATCTTTTTCAAAGATTTCGGTGTGCTAAATTGCATGATTTTCAATTTCAATTACCGACTTTTTCTGCTCAATATCGCTGACTATATATAGCATTTTTTTCATATCCTTAAGAATCGAGTTCTTAGAGCTGTACCCATTCACTTGACTATAATCAATATCATCGCTATCAGAGAGAAAATTTGAGTTTCATTCGCATAAACATAATTGCGCATTGCATATGCCACTCCATACTATAACTATATGTATAATACTATATCTATAGCAGGGGTGTACATAGTTTGCTTATCGATCATGCGCAGACTCGTAAGTTCCCCTGCTGAAACTCACGTTCATGTTACATAGTTCCGGCTTGGAAACAACTTCATTCCTTCATTCGTTCAGTTCTCTAGCATATATCTATATATATATATATATAAAATATATAATAATACTCGTTCTCATCAGCAACATTCCCGATTAAAGTCCCATTGCTAACGTACTAATGCTGTTCCCATAGCTATAGCCGGCTTTCATTTGATATATTGACCAATAAACGTGTACTCTGTGATCTCTTTTCCCGTTCTATGTGTCTCTCCTCTCTCTCTCTCTCTTTCTCTGTTTCTTTCTCTCTCATTCTCTTCTCTCTCTCTCTCTCTCTTTTTGTACAATAACTCGTGCTTCGAATTGTTCTCTTCCCACTCTTGTGTACCAATGTACTGTAATGTTCGTGTCTTGTGTGTGTGTGTGTGTGTGTGCGTGTGTAAATGTATCTGTGTCTGTGTCCTGTCTAACTGTATGTGCAACTATCTAACTACACACACCCGTACACCAATCCGAACCAACAACAACAACAACAAAAACAACCACAACAATAACAAAACGAACAAACAAAACGCACCCGAAATTGAATTTGAAATTGAATCGAAATCGAAATTGAAATTGAATTTGAATTGAAATTGAAACGAGAAGCGCGGAACAATACAACTGTACAATTTGCAGAGCACAACCATGCCCCTCCTGTCACTGAACTCGCAGAACCTGCCGCCGGGCGCCTCCACCAGCTACTCAGCGCTGGGCCTCAGTGGCGCCGCTGGTGGCGGTGGCGTCGGCGGCGGCGCCAGCAGCGGTCTTGTGGGCTCCGCGCTGACGCACCCCACGATGAGCAGCATCAACATGTTGGACACGAGCGCACTGCTGGCCGGGCTGGGGCCCGCCGGCGGCGGCATAACGGGCGCCACCTCGCTCTACGGCCTGAGCGCCGGCGCTGGCGGCGGTGCTGGCGGCGGCGGCGGTGGCCTGGGCAGCGCGTATGGGCCGCCGTTCATGGACGCCGCCTCGAGCGCCTCGTATCCGTTCACAGCGGCCGCGCTGCGGCAAGCCTCCAAGATGAAGATGCTGGACGAGATCGATATACCGCTGGCGCGCTACGGCAATCGCAGCTCGCCCTGCTCGCCCATACCCATGCCGCATGGCAGCTGGGGCCTGGACGAGTTCACCGACGGCCTGGGCGCCACCATGATGCACAATCGCAGCGGCCTTGCGCTGGGCGCACTCGATCTGGACAGTGAGTAGACTATATAGCTATATATTACTGTGAGCAAAAAGTAAGGTGAATTTTCAATTTAAAATTCGCGGGCTTAAGATGGCGAACTAGTTCTTTTTTTCTCGAGTTGGCAGGATTGTTGATGACATTTGGCGGGAATTTCATGTCAATGTCAGTATGAGTACTATATTTACGCTTTTGTTTACCAAACGATCAAGAGTGCATTTGGCGATTTTTACAACGGCTGATTTAATTGAGCAGAGAAGTGCCATCATATTTTGTTTGCGGAATGAAATTTCGGCTGCGGAAACGTTGTGGAAGTTTGGGGATGGCCTTTGGTGATTCTACCATGTCCCAGAAAAATGTTTATAAGTCTTACAAAGACTTCAAAGAGGGTCGGGAACGTGTTGATGACTTGCAGCGCTCCGGACGACCATCGACGTCAACAGATGACCAACAAGTCAATGAAGTGAAGGAATTAGTACTCGGTTGACTTTTAGAGACCGCACTGATATGGTCGGGAGGGGATTACTTTGAAGGGGATGAAATTGATTTAGGAGAATAAATAAAGAATTTTGACTTTACAAAAATATTCACCTTACTTTTTGCGCACAGTAGTATATATAGAGTTGTTATAGCATACTGATCCTCTGCTCTGCTTCACAGCTCGCAACCACGCACTGAACGGCGCCAGTGAGCCACAGGTGGACATGCTGGACATACCGGGCAAGGGGCGCTGCTGTGTGTTCATCGCGCGTTTCCCCTACGATCCGCCAGAGTGAGTACTAAACCGGAACATGGCAATGGCAATTCCGCAGAGACTCTCCACATTCCATTTGCAGGGAGGCCGAGGGCGAGCTGTCGCTCTGCGCCGGCGACTACCTGCTGGTGTGGACCAGTGGCGAACCCCAAGGAGGCTATCTGGACGCGGAGCTGCTGGACGGACGTCGGGGCCTGGTGCCCGCCTCGTTTGTGCAGCGACTTGTGGGTGAGTAGAAGAAGCAGATCTACGCCAGCATCGAACTGTTCCTAAACGCTTCCACTGCAGGCGACGATCTGCTGGAGTTCCACCAGGCGGTGCTGTCGACGCTGCGCGATGCCGAAGACGGCTCCATGCAGTGCGACACAACGTCGCTGCCCTCCTTGCCGCCGCACAACCCATTGCTCACACACACGCACGAGGATCTGGCACGTTTGAGTGAGACGCACACCGATCTGGAGCACGACCAGGATGACATTAGCGATAACGGTAAGCTGAGAGACCTCTCTTCCCCTTCCCCAATCCAACGACAAAGGTCCAGCGTCTTGCAATCGTCGTTAATCTTTTGATTTTTGTGGCCAATCTCGATGCGTTCCATGGCAAACGTGAGCATGAATCTCTCTCTCTCTACCCGCTCTGCTCTAGGCTAGGCTGCGCTAGGCCACTCAGCTTGCTGCTTGTAGGCGTAGCATATTTGCTTGTGTCTTCTCTTCCGCTCTCACTATACTTGACTCTCTTCTGCTTTCCCCTTGCAGTTCCAGCTCCGAAGCACTTGACGCTGGAGCGGCAGCTGAACAAGAGCGTGCTCATCGGCTGGTCGCCACCGGAGCCGGTGGGCTACAACCTCATCGACAGCTACCACGTCTATGTCGATGGTGTGCTCAAGGTCACGGTGAAGGCCAACGAACGCACACGCGCTCTGATCGAGGGCGTCGACTCCACGCGGGTGAGTACAATTAATACACTCGACTGTGCAATACCCTGCATGATGTTGCAGGTTGGCATTTCAAATTGATAAAAAAGCACTGGCTAGAACTTTGAATTTATAGGGTATTCTCTGTAAATTGTGTGCTAAGCGTTTAGACGCTTATTTTAAGTTTAAATTATTTTTATTTATCAATAAAACAAAGTATAAAAATTTAAATTTTTTTGAAAACAAATTCGTAAGGTGTTAAGCTATGACCTACGGGCCAATAGGGCACAATGTTAGGATATAAAGGTCATAAAGGGGTAGCTAGGTACCCTGTTTACCTTAATACTACTGTGGGCAAAAAGTAAGGTGAATATTTTTGTAAAGTCAAAATTCTTTATTTATTCTCCTAAATCAATTTCATCAAAGTAGTACAATAATATACTGAAAAAAAAACTCGTAAAGTTTTTGACATTTTATTTTTATAAGTCTTACAATTTCCAAAATTAATTGATGCCATATTAATTTAGAGATCTAAACAGCGAATTTAAACGAAGACAAGGACTCTAAAATATTTAAATATGAGGCGTAAACACACATGGCTAATAAAAAATTGCAAGATAAAGTTTATTTTGAATTTTTTTTATTAATTCTGACAAGCTCAACTATATAATAGTGAAGTGATTAATTTTTAATGCTGAAAAAACTTGAAATATTTAAAAATATTTTTAAAATTTTTAAAGAATCTGCCATAAATATGTTATTAAAATATTTGCTACTTATGCCAATCAACAGCATACAAAGTACGCATGAACCACATTTTTCATCTATTGACTACATTTTCACAAGCCGAATATACCCCATTTCAAAACGCGAAAGTACTTAAACTATGCTTGGTTTAGTTTGATAGCGTGCCAGGCTTTCTATGTTCCTTCACCTGATAACATGTGCGATCTTACTAATTTTTTCTGTTTGTATTTTCTCCATTTAGCCGCATCGCATTAGCGTGCGCAGCGTGACCCAGAACCGTCAGACGTCCAGGGACGCGGCCTGCACAATGATCATCGGGCGCGACACATCGCATCTGGGCCCCTCGGCGGTGCGCGCCTCGCACATAACGTGTTCCTCGGCGGTCATCTCGTGGCTGCCGGCCAACTCGAACCACCAGCACGTGGTGTGTGTGAACAATGTGGAGGTGCGCACCGTCAAGCCGGGCATGTATAGGCATACGATAACGGGCCTGGCGCCGAGCACCCAATACCGGGTGACCGTGCGCGCCAAGCATTTGCGCGCCGTTGGGCAACATCAGCCGCAGCAGCAGCAGCAGCAGCCGGGCAGGCCTGGTGGCCAGGAGGAGGCACCGGGCGCCTATGCCGATTTCCGCACACTGACCAAGGGCCTGCCCGATCCGCCGCAGGACATCCAGCTTGAGGCTGGCCCTCAGGATGGTACCATACTGGTGACATGGCAGCCGGTTAACAGACCCACCGCCACGGGGCCTGTAACCGGCTATGCTGTGTACGCCGATGGTAAGAAGGTGACGGACATAAATTCGCCCACGGGCGATCACGCCCTCATCGACATTGGCAAACTGGGCGTGTTCAATCCGCGGGCGGTCACCATTCGCACCAAGTCGCGCGATTCACAGTCGGCGGACAGTGCGCCCATGTTGATACCAAGTGAGTGGGAGACCCAACAGTGATCTATATCCATGTCATATCTAATAATCCCCCCTCCTTCCCTCCACGTCACAGACACCGTGCGCAATGCCGTCGCTCGCCGTGGACCAAATCAAATGGGCATGGGAGCCCAGCTGCCGCAGCAGGGCATGCACGGCCTGAGCGCGCAGCAGCAGCAGCAGATGGGCCAGCAGCACATGATGGGGGTGCCGGGGCAGGAGCACACGCAGTACGATCCCAACCAGATGCAGCCGCAGCAGCCGGGCCAGCAGCAGCAGCCGGGCCAGACCCAGCCGGGTCAGCAGGTTAGTTCCAGTTCCAATTGCAGCTCCACCTGCAGTTGCGATTCCAGTTCCAGTTGCGGTTCCACTTACAGATCGATCGCTGTACATAGATCTATACAATATATACCGTATATACTATATATATACCATATATACCATATACTCGTATAATGTTCTGTGAGCTCGTTGTTTTCTCTTATCGTTTCAATGCAATTGGTTGAGTTTTCAAAATTTTCGAATCCCTTTCACGATTGTACAAATGTAGATACAGATCGTACCCAGATCGTGCATCAACAACTCCTCCATTCGGAATGCGAATCCAAATTGAAACCCTTTTGATTTCCGTACACCTTTCGTACTGCACCTGATGCTGATGCAATGGAGAACCATTTACCACACAAAACTAGAAAAAAACATTAACTTCGGTGTACCGAAGCTGGCATACCCTTGCAGATAGTTGTATATATACTAAATATATACTATATACTAAATATACTAAATATATGCATATATAGAATATTTTCTGTTGCAATACGAAAACTGCTAATTCGACCGATTAATCGAATGAAAGCTATATGTTATAGTAAACTGATTTAGATGAAATTTGTAGGAAATGTTAGGGGTACTAGTGAAATTAGATGTGGTAAGTTTAGTTACAATACCTTGAAAAATAACAAAAATTGGCCGATAGGTTCTATGGCAGCCATACGATATATCGGTCCGATCTGGTTCTTGTTGACTTATTGACAGCGTGTAGAAGAAAGAAGTCTGTGTACCCAGTTTGATCAAGATAATTTCAAAACTTAGAGAATACGAGCAGTTTGCGTAGCAACAGACGGACAGAGGAACGGACAGGGTAATATCTACTTCCAAACAGTAAAATTTATACTCTTTGTAGAGTCAGAGATAGTTCCCTCAAGTATCTGGCTAAAATTAATTCACCTACTGCAAGGGTATACGAACATATGTAACATCTTTGGTTTTTTTTTCGTTTTTTTTTTTGCTTTGAATGGAGTGTACTGGAAAGTGACGAGATCGTGGCGATCCTATCGCCGTGATACTTGCGACTACTGGTACATTTCGCTCAAAGTGCTCTGAGAGTTTTCATATCGATTCAGATATAGCGGATTATTTTGGAAAGGAAAAGTATTCAAATACTATTCATACTCTCTATCTCTCTCTCTACTATTCCAACTTCTACTATCTTTGCCACTCTGTTCCGATCTCTTTTGAATTGCCTATTCTATTCTTGTTCTGTTCCTACGCCTTTTTTCGCTGAATTCTTTTGCAAATATAACCACATTATATACATACACAACTATATATATATATATATATCTATCTATATAAATATATTCAATATGAACTTAGACAATCGCACAAAATTCACACACAAAATTTGAACGAACTGTGAGAAAGTTGAACCCTCGATTATCGTTATAAGAATTAAAAGACCCTGCCCGAAAAAAAGAGCAAAAATCAAGCCAAATGAAAAGAAAACAAATCGAATTTGTATGTATGTAAAGTTAATCTTGATTTACTTAGTTCCCGTTTGTGCTAGTGTTTGTCTTTGAGTTTGGTTAATGATTCATGATTTCCGATTTCTGAGTACGATTCACATTAGCATGCTCCGCATTGCCGCCGCAAATATTACAATAATAAAAAAACAATTACTAGTAATATCAATTACAATTATAATTACGATTACGATTACAACTACAATTACAAATAATTAACCAAACTTATTCAAGCTAATTAACCGAGTTACTGAGATTTACCATAGAGCTTTGCATAAGTATCGGGCGACTCTAGCCGAATACCCATTACAATTACAGTCTTAAGGAAACGCAATGCAACGAACAATTTTAAACAAAACAAGTTACATACTATTCATTTCATTATATGAAACCAATACTGAATACTGAACCCGAACCGATACCGATACCGATACCGAATCGAAACAAACGAATACAGCCCGACGGCGGCTCCGGCTTGTTAGGTGGCCTGCTCGGGGGCCTCTTCTCGAAACCCACACAGAATCAAGTGAACCAGAATGTAAGTTATACCCACAACATCTCTCGCCTACTCATTGCCTACTATAACTAACACTCACACACACACACACACACTCACACACATACACAGAGAGACACGCCATCTTAAGAGTTCGATGCATTTTAGTGGTACAACTTCTGTCGATCTAGAATCTATATATAATTGCGTACGCTTGATATTTACGAACAATTAGAAAAGCGCCTCGAATGCGCTTTATCGTGTTATATACATATGTATAAATATGTGTATCTTAAGTTAATGTTGATTCTACTTAATTTTAAGCTCATTATTTCTAAAAATGCTTTGATTTTGTTTCTTAGAAGTTGCGAAATTGATTTAACTTCTGTCTATGTTCGGAGTTATGTGGTATATAAGAGTGATCAGGCTCGTCTCTAGGGTAGAAGGTCTGCATGGTTAGCGGGGGGTTTGAACTACGTTTATGTCATGAAATACGTTCAAGTACGGAGTTAAGTTAGCTGTGCCTAAGAACTATGTAGTTTTCTGATTTTTAGACAAATAAAAATATAATAAAATAATATTTACTACTGAGAATATCTCGAAAACGAGCATGGCATAAACGTAGCTGCAGTTCTACATGTATAGTATCTCCTTATAACGTTTTCCTAGCTTTTGTTCAACTAGATTCGGGAACAACTGAACGCTGTATATTGTAATATCGTATTGAACTAAGTTTGCCTATGAATTGCAATTTCGACTTCCCTTATAGCTAAGCTAAGTAAGATATACCCGTAAGTATGCCCTCAGTAGGTCTGCCCGACTATTAGCGAGAAAAACCCCAACAAGACACAAACATATACATATATATACCTTATCAATATATAATCGATCTACATAGAGCTATATACTCAGACTCTTTGCTTTCTTACTTCCGAAATCGTTTTAACTGTAAACTAAGCTTCGTACTTGCCTCTGACCTACTGCTATATACATGCCATATAGTACCTACTTATCGGCCTTAGCTTTTGATTTCCCAGTTGGTTGTACTTAGTGCCCATAAGCAAACACATACACACACACACATACATACATATATAAATACACACACACACACGCATAGAAACCTTTTTAGTTGTGCGCAGACGCAGACGCTAAAGCCATAGCAGCTCCTTCTCTATAACCCTATAGAGAATGTGAATGAAAAACAGAGTACAAAACTAAAAAATAAAAAATAAAAAAAAATAAAAACGAAAACTAACACAAACCTGCAAAGAAACGAACGCTAACAAATTGTTGAAATTCATTTAAATTCAAATTCATTCAAATTCATGCGCAATCGATCGACTAAATTACCGCTAACCAGGGCTACCAGCCGACAGCCCCCCAGCGCGGCCTCGTACCGGGCAGACCCCAGGGACCACAGCAGCTGCAGCAGCAGCAGCAGCAGGCGCAGGGACAGCAGCCCTACGGGCAGCAGCAGGGCGCTGCTCGTTTCCGAGGGCCTGTGCCGGGTCAGATGCCCGGTCCAGTGCCCGGGCAGATGGCGGGTCCACGTGGCCAGCTGCAGCAGCAGCAGCAGGTGCAACAGCAGCAGCAGCAGCAGCAACAACAGCAGCAGCAGCAACTGCAGCACCAGCAGGGCCAGCCGCAGGGGCAGCAGCAGATGCAGCAGCAGGTGCAGCAACAGGTGCAGCAGCAGGTGCAGCAGGCGCAGCAGAAGAAGCCGCGCTACTTTGTGGCCATGTTCGACTACGATCCATCCACCATGAGTCCCAATCCCGATGGCTGCGACGAAGAGCTGCCCTTCCAAGAGGGCGACACCATCAAGGTAAGCTCCTACTCGATATGCTCCCGAAAAAAACAGAACCACCAAACACTTTGCAGCAGCGGCAGCAGCAGCAGTCGCCGGAGTTCCCCGACTAACGGTAAAGCCCATCAGATAATCAGATAATCCGACTAATCGGTAAATCAGATAATCAGCCAATCAGTCAATCAACCAATCAATCAGCTTATCAGCCAGAATTGGATGCAATTGGATCGTTGCCAAGCGAATCAGTTCGAATCAGATCGAATCAGTGCATGTTTTTCCTTCGCCACAGCTCAGTCAACGCCCCCGCCACTCCCCCTAACCCGCTCCCCCCGCCCACTCGTTAAGTTAAACAGTATCCAGCCCCCAACTTAAACTTAATCTTACTATACTCACACTAAGTAGACGTTGTGCTCCTTTCTACTAGTTCCATAAGTTAGCGGTATGCACTACACTTACAACAACTACAACAATTACGATTACAACTACAACTAGCATTATCAATAGAGCCGCCCACATTTATAGTGTTAGCATTACCCCGACTCAACGCACTCTCTCTCGCCCCTCGATCTCTCGCACAGGTGTTCGGGGACAAGGACGCCGACGGCTTCTACTGGGGCGAGCTGCGCGGCCGGCGGGGCTATGTGCCGCACAACATGGTCAGCGAGGTGGAGGACACGGCGGCTGCGATAACAGGCGGCCAAATGGTGCAGGGCACCGGCACGCCCGGCACCGCCCAGGTAATGCCCGGCCAGGCACCACCGCAGCAGAGCATGCGCAACGTGAGCCGCGATCGTTGGGGCGACATCTACGCGAATATGCCCGTCAAGCGGATGATCGCCCTCTACGACTACGATCCGCAGGAGTTGAGTCCCAATGTGGATGCCGAGGTAGGTGGCCTGATTTTCTGAAATTACTTTGGGAACTATGAGGGAACTAGGCATGGCTTTGGGATAGAGGCAGAAGTAGAGAGGCACACATTGCTTGAAATAAGAAGGTTGTAAGGTCTCTCGGCAGATTGAAAGAGTAAGAAAGAGCAGCTCGAATACAAATTCTTGATTCTGCTCTCACGATTGAAAGATTGAGAACAACTGGGAATATTAGGCTGACGATTGTAAGAAGAAGAACCGCTCGTGTTACTCTTCTCACGATTGAAAGAAGAAAATTTCTGTTTAGCTGCTCTCATGATTGAAAGAAGAAGAACAGCATCTGTTTCAGCTCTCACGAGAAAGAAACATTCGTTTTACTGTTCTCACGATTGAAAGAAGAAGAAAAAATCGGTTTAACTGCTCTCACGATTGAAAGAACAGCTTCGACATTGCGCTCGCACAGCTTCGGAAGATGCGCTTACGTTTGAAAGACGAACACGACTGCAGAACGAAGTGCAGCTCGTGGTTTTGCTCTCCTGATTGAAATACGAAGATCAATTCAGCTTACTGCTCTCACGATTGAAAGAAGAAGAATTTTTTTTGTCTAAATGCTCTCGCGATTGAAAGAAGAAGAACAGATCGGTGTGCAATACTCACGATTGATAGAAGTACCACTATGGCTGCCGTGCTCACGATTGAAAGAGAAAGAGAATCTCGAGTTGCCGTACTCAGCAGATCGGATAATGCGCTCGCGCAGCTTCGGAAGATGCGCTCGCGAATGAATTGAATATAAATAGAGCTGTCAGTCAAACATGCAGACGTGTTTTTAATAGTTCCTCCTCGACATCAGATCGGATCCCTCCTTATGACTCTGTTGGAAATCCCTCACGACTGAAGCAGGAAGAGCAGCTCGTGCTCTCATTATTGGAAGACGAAGTTCAAATCATCTTGGTGCTCTCACGATTGAAAGAAGAAGACAAATTATGTTTAACTGCTCTCACGATTGAGAGACGAAGAACAGCTCGAAATATTTGGCTCTTTCTCTCATGATTGATAAACGAAGATCAATTCGTCTTACTGCTCTCGCGATTGAAAGAAGAATCGCTTCGACACAGCGCTCTCATCTTCTGAAGATGCGCTCACGACTAAAAGACTTTAAATAGAGCTGTCAGTCAAGCATTTACTTCAGTTGACTTTTGAGTGTAGTGCAGTGCAGATGTGTTTTAAATAGTTCCTCCTCTACCTCGATATCAAATGGGCTACCTTTTTAGGACTCAGCTGTAAACGATGTTGAACCGCTACTCATCTTCGTTGATCTCGTTGCAGCAAGTGGAACTGTGTTTTAAGACGGGTGAAATCATACTCGTTTATGGTGATATGGATGAAGATGGTTTCTACATGGGCGAACTGGATGGCGTCCGGGGCCTGGTGCCGTCGAACTTCCTCGCCGATGCGCCCGACCAGTACAACAATCAGATGGGGCCGGGCGGAGTCGCTGGGCGCGGCAACCTCAGTCAGCGGGGCAGGGGCCAGGGGCCTGGCGCAAGGGGACCACCGCCGCCACCGCGGGACAACATGATGCCCGGCGGCGTTGGACCACGTGGTCCACTAGGAAAAAGTAAGTAGGCTTTGTGAAGATCTTTAACGATCAGTTGATTTTGCATTTTTTACGTTTTGTGTTTCGATTACTTTTCGATTTCATTTCAAAACGATATTTACAAAATGTGATACTAAAACTTATTCGAAAAGCAATTACAGGCTTACTATTTTTTCATTTACGATATTTATTTTAATTGCCAAAAAAAAAACCAAAGAAAAAAAAAAACTGAAAATCTCAAAGCAAATCTCAACAAAGAAAAACATTGTACACACTCTATAAGATAATCAAATACGCAGGTTTTCTCCAGACCACACAAACAAGCAGGATGATAAAGTCTCGCAAACGTGAGACGCGTAGCGAACTATTCCTATCTCTACAAGATTCTCTCTATCTCACCCGTACTCGTACACTCTTACATGTGTAATATCAATATTGGAATCAGCGAAAATGAAACATTTTATGAACAATACGATCACTCTTCAAAAAGAAACCAAAAACAAACAGATTCCGCGACGACACAGAAAATCTTTCTCACTCTCTTCTCTTAACTCTGTCTTAACTCTTTCGCAAAATTTCAAATACTTAAAAAAAAAAAAAAAAAAACCAAAAAACAGTTACAGATTTCAATATATGAATACTTACAATTTCTTTTTATGAACGCCGCTAATTTTCGATATTTCAATATTACAATATTTTCTTTTTGGTTTATTGTACCTTACGATTCCGCAGAACTTTTCTAAGGTGTTCTACCATTTCTTTACAATATTCAATATGTTTTCTTTGTAAGATATTTCTCATTGTTTTCAGCACCAGTCAGTTTTGAATCCTCTTATACTTGTTTTTCGGTTTTATTCGAATTATCTAATCCTACTCAAATACAATATATAGATACATAGTTGTTGTTCTTGTTGTTGTACCCACACACACACACAGTCTTTTTTCAATTGCTTCTTACGTTTCTTCCATCTAAAAATGTTTCAAAGCTGTTCCAATTTAAAATTTCAAAATGTTGCATTTAATTGGAATGGAATTGTGGAAGAGCTTTTGAATATATATTATGATTTTCATCTCATCTTTCTCTTTTATAACTTCATGTTTCTTATCGTCTTCATTTCTTTTCTGTCTGTACACCAACTTTTTATTCCGAAATTGTGTCTACTTTCTCTTGTCTCTTGTCTTGCGTGATTTTCTATAGCCTGGCAAATTTCTAGATGGTCTCTTGCATGATAACTAATCCAAGTAAACCTAACTGTATTGTACTCTTCCCTTAACTTAATCGGTTTTGTCTTAAGTTCTTATCGTTTCCATTGATTTGCATACGAAATGAGACTAGTTTCTGCACCTGATTGTCGAATGAACTGTAATTCCTTAGTTGCTCACCGATCGATGATAGAGTGAAGAACTGTCGACTCCAACCGAGGCACGGCTCAGGTTGTAAATATCGAAGCGGCTTTTACTTAGAGTCTGGCCGAAAGAAGAATGCGCCGCATACTTCCCTCGTACGAGCAGAATCTCCCCGATGATTACTCCGACTGTCTGATCCCCCCTCCGATTTCGGTTTCGATTTCGATTTCGACTTCCATTTCGTTCCGGTTTTGTGTTCCCCAAGTGTTTGATCTCTGTTGCGCTGCTTCTTCGAATTATACTTTGTTCTCTCTTGCTCTTTTGTAATTTCGATTTACTATTTTCGATTTTCGATTTCCTACTTTCCGGCTGGTTTTGAATGTTGCTCCTGTTTGTTTGCCGTTTATAGCCTATTCGGATATTTTCTATGATTTTCTGTTCCTTAGCGATATAACAACAAAAACAACAACACCGCAGGGGCTTAAAGCACAAAACGATTCGAAATATCAAGTAAATAATCAAAACAATCGATCTATCGAGCTATCGAGCAATCGAGCTCACTCTGTACATTTTGTGTAAATTAATTCCCCCGATTTGAACTGTAAAATACTAAACTAAAGTCCTGCAGTTTTATCCAATCTAACTATCGACCCACTTATATAATATATCAAAAATAAATATATCTACAATATCATAAGTGCCACCAACCCCGTGGCGTGCAATCTCCACCTCTCTCTATCCTATGTATAATCGTTCTGTTCATAATCCCAGACGCTGCTCCAGCGAGCAGGTTTATAGGGACTTTTCCGTAAGACCCGACGCCAAGCGCACAAGGTAATATTTATGCTACTTATTATCTCTACCACACGACAATCATAACTAACTTAAAACATTAACTTTAACTTTAACTAAATATGCCAACAACTAAGCAACTCTCTGTACAGTTAACTCTCTAACTAAGCGACAAGTCTCCTGGCGATCCACTACTCCTGTGGAGCCTCTTCTCCGTTTTTTGTACTGTGTTTGCAATCAATCAAAATTTCGATTTCTCTCTCGATTTCGATTTCGATTACTCAATGAATTTCCATTTCGATTTCGATTACGATTTAAAGGTGCCCCGTAAATAGTTTGAAAATGGATTTCTGTTTCCGTTTCGTTTTTCGGTTTGTGATTGGTATTCGTTTCATTTTGGAATTGCTGACTTGAGTTTTAAGTTTAAAATTCTCGTTCTGGTTCTCGTTTTGAGTTTCGTTTTCAACTGCGGTGATGATTAAGTTAAGAAACACGCACGAGTATTGAAAAACATGCCGGACCCACGCGATCTCGTTCTCGTTCTCGATCTCGATCTAATCTAATCTAATCTTATTCAATGGAACTGCTTAAGAAACAGGAAGACTCAGACTCAAAAACTCTCCTTGAAATCTTTGAGACTACTATACATTCAATTAGATCTCTTGAGTTTGGAATTTAAATGAGTTTTCGGTTTGGTTTCCATTTTGAGTTAATCGGTTCATTACATTTGATTGTACTACTACAACTTCTTTCGAATAATTTTTTGTAATGGTCTGCTGTGGTAAATGTGAAGTCTTTATGTTATATTCGTTGCTATAGATGCTCGCCCTGCTTCCCCTACACTGTTAGACAACACGGGCCACCCTGCCCCCGATCACCAAACGCAGGTAAATACTCTTTCTCTTTTCGTTTCTTTTGATTTCGAAATAAATACTGAAAAAGCAAATATACAACAGATTCTACTTTAGTTTGAAAATAATGCTAAACAAAATACGAAAAAAAAAGAAATACTCCAGAAAAAATGTTAAGAAAGCGCAAACTATAAATATAAACTACACCTCATACGCTACAAGCTACAAAATACCGTTATTACTACTAATACTACTACTACTACTACTACTACAGCTAAACTACTTGCTCTCTCTGTCACTCATTTGATTTCGGTTTCGGTTCTCTTCCTTCCACTTCAACTCAACTTAACTCAACTCAGAACTCAGAACAAGCGACTGTGATATACGACTCATGCATTGCCATACCTCACAATAGCCCACACTAACGACAACTGTACAGTTCAACCTATAGAAAACAGCTATACTCGTATATATTCCTCTCCGAATGTTCATTCGGTGCATAACTGTGTAAAATGCCTTCACTCATCCATTGTTTCGTCTCGCTCGCTCTTCCTTTTGATCTTACTATGATATATTGCTCTGTCTATAACCTACTATATACCTGTGTACCTATGTATCGATATCTTTATGCCTATATACCTCTCTACCTACATACCAACCGCCTACTCTCATACAAAACACCCAATAGAAACCTGTGTGTATGTCGTGCGTATCTCCACATCCATTCGAAACGCTTACAGAACAGTACATGAACCACATGAACAGCCAATAGAAGTGACAACTATGTATAGCTAGCAACATGTTCGTAGTGCCCCGATCAGCCAAGTCGCCATATGTTCAACTGTATATTTGAAACTACAGCAGAATATCAAGCAACTCGTCCGTGTGTAAATTCGCCTCTAACATCGACTCCAATCGATCCGCACTTAGTGTAATATATATACATATATATATATATACTTATAAAAGTATCAGCTATCAATGTGTGTATAGTTATAGCTTATATAGCATCAGCTGAGCTTTAAAACAAACATTAAATACAATTCCCGCAGCACCACATCATCTTCACGTTTCAGTTTTCCTCTTTAATTTTTTTTGATTTTTTTTAAATTTATTTCAATTTGATTTCTATATTTAAATATTTGTTTTTTATTATAACTTCAGTTATAAGGGGGGAAAAGTGAAGCTTGGCTGAGCTGTACTCAGTGCCAATAAGACTCAATCGCAGTCGAGAACAGCCTCGTTTAGCCACTTATATATATATTTTATATAACGTTACAACTCATAATCTCTCGCATTTTTCGATTTTCTATTGATCCTCGGAACACGCCGGGGCAGATCAAGCGCGTGTGTATATAGACATACTATAAACCCAATGAAATACTCAGCACTCAATACACATTGCCAGACGTACAGCGAACTCTTGCCGATACGTTGTGAATACCCGTTATAACTACTCGTACTCGTACACGTATTCGTACCATATCTAAATCTAATCTTATACAAACTGTTTTTGGTTTCCTTACTGCGTAAACGCTGCTACTACTTACATTAACCAAATTAACTATATACTAAAATTGCTACTATTACTACCACCACTACTACTACTACTACTACTACTATATGGAATATATTGGATGTAATGTGTATAAAATTCTATGTGATTCACTGTATGTGTAAAGTACTCGATTTTTGGTTCTTCGACTCATTTGCTGCTTTCGATTCTCGATTTGCTTTCGTTTTTCTGTTTGCCCTTCATTTGGTAATCTCCCCAGCTTTACGCCGCATACTGGTCACCATATACCATATATGATTTTTTAGTTCGATCTCACTTTATCACTTTCTTGTTTCCGTCAGGCTAATTTTTTTTCGAACCAAAACTGTTTTACAGAAAACTAAGAACGAGTTTTCACTGAAAGGCCTTCAGCCGCATTTGCCTATACACACACATACACATATACATAGCATAACATGCATAAAGCTAGTGTACATAAATAGTATAAAGCTCGCAGAACGGTTTCCGCTTGCACACTCAATGTAGCATACTTTTGAGCGTTTTTTTTTTTTTTTTAAATATAGAATGAAAGGTATACCGAATGCTCCGTTGTGCCCTTATCTTAAATATTGTTGGCCCAAATGGGTTGACAATTAAGCATATTATATATTATTAATAAATTAAACCAATTTAATTTATTTATTTATTTTTATTTTTTTTTTTTTTGTTTTCTTTTTTACAAAAAGCTTAGTAAGTACATGCATTTAGAGTACCATAAATACTGAATACTGGCTAAGATGTCAAAGAAATTTAAAATAAAAACTTTAAAAAATTAAAAAAGAAAAGAGAAATATATTTTTATAATTTTTTTTTATTTTTAACACCCCAAAAGTATGCTACAAATGTAGAGAAACTGAAGCCGGAAGTGCAGTTGCACTGTTGTTTTTACTATAATTTTCAAACTCTTCAGTTGAGCCCCCGCATAATAACGTCAGTTTCACCAGCCTCTCTTCAGTTAACATTTACCTAGACTTGATTTTGGTTTTTGGTTTTGGTTTTGGTTTAGTGCAAGTGTATGCGAGTTTTGAGCGTAGTGTAGGCAAGAAATGAATTCTTGCGTTGCATAGCGAGTTGAGAAACGTTGCTAGTTCTACATAAAAATAACAAAAAAAAAAAAAAAAAAAAAAACAACACTCATCAATCGACATTCAATACAATCAGTCGACTGATTTGATAGATATGTATGGTATATCACCCAAGTCACGTATTGTTACTGTCATCCGTTATCGAGCAGTGGGCATCTCTGCGCGTGGAAGATCAGAAAAGCGACGAAGTACAGCCCGATCGAAACTCCATAGCTGCGAGATTGACAGACACTGAACACAGCTGCAACTCGCAACTCGAGTCGAATCTAATCCCGAATCATCAACTAACTCACATTCAGCTCGTAGGCTACCACTACTACTACTACTACTACTACTACAACTACTGTATTCTTACTACTATATATATACCATATAATACTCCTAGTCTGATATCACAACTTTCCACTCGCGGGAGAGAAAGAGACCGATTATTTAACTGATTAGTTGCCATTTTGAGAATTTGCATTGCCCTCCTTGCGCCCGCGCGACTGGATCACACGACTAATCCGATCTCTTTGCTATATATTCGTACACCCGACAACTTGCAGATGATCGGTCGCGTTGGTAATGTTGGCCTGCAGCAGCAGCAGCAACTCCAGCAGCAACAGCAACCTTACGGTCAGCAGCAGCAGCAGCAGCAGATGGGCATGGGACAAACTGGAATGATGGGCATGGGACAGCAGCAGCAGCAGCCGATGGGCCAGCAGATGGGCGGACAGATGGGCCAGATGGGCCAAATGGGAGGACAGTTGGGAGGACAAATGGGAGGACAGATGGGCCAAATGGGCCAGATGGGCATGGGGCAACAGCAGCAGCAGCAGCAGGTGCCTGTGACGACGCAGGCGCCAACGGGCGGACTCTTCTCCGGCGCGACTAGCCTGCTCTCTGGTGCTACCTCGGCTGCCACCGGTGGTCTATTTGGGTCGAAGCAAGCGCCCAAAACGGATCCAATGCAACCACCTGGTGGTGTGCAGCCAACGCAGCAACAAGCAAATGCCTTCGGTGTACCACAGATGCAGCCCGGCATGCAGCCCGGCATGCAGCCTGGAATGCAGCCCGGCATGCAGGGTATGCAGCAGCCGGGCATGCAACAGCAGCCGGGCATGCAGCAGCAGCAACCACAACAGCAGCAACAGCAACAACAACAAGTGCCACCGCAAGCTCAGCCACCGCCGCAGGGGCCGGGCGCCGGCCTGCTGGGCGGGCTCAAGGGCATCGCGGCGGCGGCGCCCGGCGGCGATGTCCTCTCGAAAGGCAAAGATCTATTCGGCAAGTTCGGGTTCGGGTTCGGCAAATAACCCCGGTCATTCCATAGGGTCCTGTTATATTATTCGTAGATTAGAGCTATTATTATGACTACGATTACGATAATGACTATGATTATGATTATGATTATTGCTATTGATTACGATTACTAAGCTAACATACTGACACACACACACACACACACACACATAGACACGGATATACACCTATAAAAATATACACCTAGCAAGTTATACACCTATATACATGAGCGTCAAGTTGCAGCTCGTCTGCCTGCTCGGCCAGGGAACTAGCATATTTTTCATTAATACAATTGATAGAAATATTGCCAGCAGCAGCAGCAGAAAATACTAAAATATACCAAAATACCAATTGACAATTGAAGCAGGCACAGCAAACTGAAGCAATAGCAAACACACACAGACACATACAGACACATATTATTTCTATATATATATATATATATAAGGGGGATAAACAAATACATACATATATTATATACATACATTATATTTACAATTATTTGTTAACGCACATTGTTAAATTTGCTACTGTTGCTGACCAGTTTATAAATAAATAAAGATAAATATGAGTAAATGAAAAAGAAGAAAACAAAACAAAACAAAAGCAAAAGCGAAACCAAAAAAACTACAAGTGAAATCCAAAAACATACATATATTATATATATTTAAAATATATTAAAAACAATACAAAATACACATTTAATTAAATTTATGAAATCAAATCGCGAAGTGAACGAGCAGGAAAGTTGAGCAATATATAGAAAAGCGCGTTGGACAAGCAAAAAGCAAAAAGATAAGCAAACTAAAGATTTACCATAATACGCATTAAAAAAAAGGTCGAGTAAATCGATGGCGATATATACTAAACATACACACACACACACACACATACACGCAAACACATTCACACACGCAGACATCTTAGCTGATTCATTGGATCTCTCAATATTGCAGGGCACAAATCTATAGCATACTTTCAAGCGCAGCATTTAAATGAGAACTATGCCCAGCTATGCTATACGTGGGAACAGTTCGCAGCAAGCTTATTTAAATAGAGAAGTGTTAATTGTTTAATACAAGCAAACATACAATTTAGCAAATTCATTGAGTTCACTTTCAGTTTAGCTGCCAAATTCGCAATAAAATCAGGCCTGTACCCTTGCAAAAAAATTCCATTGCATACTTTTAAGCGCAGCCCACAAATGTTAACTGTTCCCAGCAAGCTGCTTGAGCTGAGTGTAACGCTAGCAACAGCTCGCTTAGACCAAACAGTAGTCAGTCCAATCACACACACACACACACACACACAGACAGTGTTACTTATAAGCAGACATGCAACAACATGTTTCCTATTCGAAACCAAATAAAACGTACCCTTCTATCGTTTTCTTTGTTCGACTACCAAACCACAACTTCCAACTACTCGCTAATCGAGCCTAGCCTAACCTTAAACCTTATGCAGCCAACATTCCGTATCGAACTCGCTTCTTTCTCCGCTATGCTGAGATCTTTCCTAATCTTTAATAATTGCTTTAGCAACACAAAAAAACAAAACAAAACAAAACGAAAAAAAAACATGAAAAATCGAGCGAAAAAAAAACCTAAAACCATACAAAACAAAATACATCGCGTACCTCTTGCTTTACGAAAACAGAAAGTATAAAGAATATTAAAAAAAAATATACATATACATATACATACATACTATATTTAACAAAAGCAAAGCAAAACAAAAAACCAACTATGAAAATTGATTATGAAATGTTTGTAAAGCGAATGCGAAGGGAAGGAGAATTGTGAGCGAATTGTGAGCGAATTGTTACTTTAATCAAGCCGGAGTCCTTCAGAAACAACACACACACACGCACACGCACACATACACACACATAGCATACTAAAGCAGCAGTAATAGAAGTAGAAAGTCAACTGTAAATTGTAAACTGGCGCATAGATTCAGCTTGTACCACCACCACCCACACACTAGATACCCTACAATAGCTGAGGAGACTCGGAGTGAATGATAGCTATGTAGACACGTATATATGATTCGAGAAACAAGCGTTAACTTTTCCCCACGTCAAATGATTTCTACCTGAACAAAGCAATCATTGTATGATTTAGCCGCAGCTTGTCGATGGGGCCACACCGAAGCCTGTTTGCCCTACTACTATCAGCACGATGCTCAGTTTCTTTGTACATACAGTAGATAGTATATAGTACGATCCGGCGCGACGAGGCTGCGGCAGTTAGCGACAGTTAGCACTTAGCGACAGTTAGGGTATCCAGCAGTCGACCTACTCGGCAAGTTTTAAACAAACCAAATACGATTTATTTCCAAGACAAAACACAAGTGGGAACAGAACAAACTTGTACTGTTCTCACACACACATACACACACACACACTGAAACACTAAACAAGTTAATGGCAAAGAAGAAAAAAGAGAAAACCAAACAAGAAGAAGAAGAAGCTGGTGAACAACTAAATTGTTATACGGTATTATTATACTTTTTCTATAACTTATAATTTCCTTATTGATAACAGAAAATGAGAAAGCAAAAAAATAATAATTAAATAACAATTTGAAAAGCGAGAAGCGCGCGTATTACTGACCTCCAGGGGCGGCTGATATCGACTAAAATATATATATATATATTTTATATATATAAGTATATTGCTCAATTATAATATATAGTGAGCTGATTTTTACAGTTTTTTTTCAGCATTATATTGACTTTGAGGGGCTATAATTATTATATATTTATCTATATATTCCTGATATTCTTGATCGATTAATTTTTAATAGAGCAGTAAGTGATATAGACTTAGCCATATAGTCTTGATCTTTTATAGACTTCGATATGAAGCTGTTTTGCTGCTCTATTCGTAGCGCAATAATGGATAATCCTGCGACCCAGTTATATAAGGTTTTCACTTGGCTTATCTCGGATCTCAGTTCTCAGATCTGCGAGCTTTATCTTTATTCGGGGGTAGCTGCATTACGTACCCTACGAGGCCATAAACGATGGCGACAACTACGCCTATTTACCGAGCAGCTGCTGCCGGCGCGATAAAAACTAAACACACTCATATATAGTGATATCTGTCAGATCTAAATGAGGATCGTATAATCGCACGCGAGCAAGAAATTAAGGCGGAAGCGCGGGCGGGCCGACAGGGCCGACGTCTGACGTGTGTCTGGAAGCGTAAATAGAGCAGAGATTTGCGAAGACTAGCGGAAATGGACTAGTAGCCAGACGGAGCAGGGTCTGACGGGGTAAACTGTGCGGGATTACTACAACTATTACTACTACTACTACTACTAAAACTGCTACTGGTACTGCTACTGCTACTGCTTGGCCTCGAGTGGCAGCGACTCCTGTTCGTCGTTGCAGAAGCGCACGTTGGGCGCCACAGGCAGCATCTGCTGCTGCTCGAGCTTCATGTGATGCAGTATGAACAGCACATTGTCCGCGGCCAGCTCCTTGGCGACGGCCATCAGCATCTCCACGAAGGTCGCATCGAACTGCATGAAGCGTCCGCACTCGAGCACCACGGGAAAGTCGAAGCGATAGAGCAGGCAGGCGGAGCGTATCTCAGCGCGCAGCGCGTCCACGCCCGTATAGAAGATGTCCGACTGGGGCACCACATGCACATAGTAGCTCGAGTCACGCTGCAGAAGAAGTAGAAGAAGAAGCAACCGCAGCCGCAGGTTAGAGCATCATTGTCAGATACTCAGTTGATCGATTGTTTGCTTACCTGCATGAGGCTGACCTCGATCTTGGGATTGCCCAAGCGCAGCAGTATGCAGATCATGCTCACCACAATGCCGAAGAGCAGGCCCAGCTCTACGCCGGCCACGAGGCAGATAATGAAACTGCCCACCCAGCTGAAGAAGTCCTTCTTGCTCGTCTGCCAGAGCTCCTTGACGGGCGACAAATCGATCTGGGGAAGATATGTTAAAGTGTTAGCATCAATAATGTATGAAACCTAGATCCCAGGACCCTAGGAGTGTAGGTCTTTAGGAGTTTTAGGGGTTAGAAAGCTAGGAGCTTAGCCTGGTATCCCAAGAGCTTGAAGCTTAGCAATCTATGAGCTTATAATCTTAGGAAACCAGGAGCTTAGGTACCTTGGAGCCTAAGGGCGTATAGGGTTAGGAGTTAGGGAGCCTAAGTGCTAAAGAGCCTAAGTGCTAAAGAGCCTAAGAGCAAGGGTGCTTAAGAGATAAGAAACTTCATGCCTAGGAGGTTAGGAACTTAGAGACTTAAATGCTTAGGATTCTAAGACCCTTGGAGCCAGTATCCCTGTGGTCTATTGGTCCAGGAGCCTAGGAACTTAGTGGCCTAACAGCCTACAAGCCTAGTGGCTCAGGATCCAAAGAGCTTAGGACCTTAGGGGTCTAAGGCTTATATGTAAGAAGCTTAGGAGTCTAGGAGGTTAGACGCTGAAGAGCCTAGAGCTTAAAGCCTAGAAGCTTAGGATCCTGGGAACCTGGGAGTTTAAGAACTAAGGAACTTAGAAGAAGAGCTAAAACTTCAGCTACTTACTTAGCTACTTACTTAGATCTAGGACAAGCTGGAACTCACCATAAAAACCACAGCGGCGATAAGGACGGCGGCCAACGAGGCACGTGGTATGTACTGGAAGTAGGGTGTCAGTATAGACAGAGCGGAGAGGACAATGAGACCCGTATAGATGCCAGCCATGGGCGTGCGTACGCCAGAGGCCTGGCTGACAGCGGAGCGGGTGAAGGCGCCACAGGTAGGCATGGCGCTGAAGAAGGAACCAGCCAGATTGCACAGACCCAGCGTAAGCATCTCCTGCGAGGCGTCCAGTTTGCCGTCCTTGACTAGAGGGAAGAAGAGAGAAAGAAAAAAGAAGTTCGTTACAGTGAGTAAGAGAGGGAGAGGGAGTTAAGGAGAAAGGAAAGACCCATATTACGCATACGTACCGAAGGCCTTGGCAATGGCCACGTTGGCCAGTACAGCCACAATGGGCACCAGGAAGACGCCGCTGCCCAACTCCTGCAGGATGTCGGTGAAGACATACGTGCGATTCTGGTACTCGAAGGCAAAGGGCGGCAGCTTGACCGTGGGCATGGCCGACGAGACCTTGGCCGAGAGGGCAAAGGGCACCGCCTCCATAGATTGCTTGTGCACCCAGACGTAGACGAGCAAACCGCTGAAGAAGACGACGAGCGCGTTGCGCGAGATGCTGACGTACCACAGCACCTTCTTCAGGCGTTGCGTGAGCGGCGTCTCCTGCTTGAACTTCAGCTGGGAGAGCAGCTGCAGGAGCGGGAAGAGCGTTGTTGAGTACTACAGAGTCAAAGTGAATCCAAGTCTGAACTTACGCGCAGCGCGAGCAACAGGCAGATGCAGGAGATGCCCATGGCGGCGTCCGGATAGCGTATGTTGGTGAAGAACTCGCCGACGGAGGGCACCTGCTTGAGGCGTATGCCCAGCAGATTCTTGATCTGCACCAGAACCACAATGACCGCCGTGCCGGAGGTGAAGGCTTTGGTCACGGGCGCCGGAATGAAGCTGACAATGAAGCCCAACTGGCAGATGCCCATGAGCAGCTCGACGAGGCCCGCGAGGAAGGCTAGCACGATGACCACTTGGACGGGTTTGTCCGCACAGAACTGCAGCGTCATGATGGCCATCAGGCTGGTCGGACCAATGGAGACCTGTGGAATTGTGCCGAAGAAGACGTAGATAATCGATCCGATGAAGGCCGAGTACAGTCCATACTCGGAGGAGAGACCCGCCAGCGCCGCGTAGGCAATGCTCTGCGGTATGATCGTCAGACCCAGCGTGATGCCCGCTATGAGATCGGCGAAGGCCTGCGGCCGATCATAGGCACGGATCCAGCTGAGAATGTAGATACGTCGTAGCAGCCAGTGCGCCTCCTTGGGCGGACTGTAGCGGCTCTGCATGTCCATTTCCAAACATTTCTCGCCCGACTGCGCCGTGTACTTCTGCTTCTCCCCGCAGCTGGCTGCAAGTGAAGAAGGGGGCGATTAGTTTGCTAGCTCGATAAGCTTCTCCAGAGCGAGGAGCCCTACGATTGTAGATGGTCTGCACTGTGGCCACGGGCTGCTGGGCCGACGTGCTGTGCCCGCCGCCACGCCTCTTTGCCACACAGAGCGTCTGTCTCCACGGCCAACGCATTTCGTACTGATCTGCGGATCACGCCAATGGCGACTGCCAATGCCAAAACGCTTGCCAAACGGGGAACTTTTCAAGCGTTTCGACCGTTTCGAGCGCTTCGAACGCTTCGAACTACATAGATGAGTCCCGGCTCGAGCACGGGCTGTGGCTCACTTTGTTGCCGTAGTGCGAAGTCGCAATTAAATGGCCCAAAGTGACGTAAGCAAGGTGCGAGATCGAGCGAAAACATAACGAGGCTGCTCGACCAGCAGATACTGCGCAGTCGTAAGCAAGCAAAAAGACGGATTGAGCTTAGCTTTGCAGATGTCAATGGAAATGAGCATAAAATCAAAAAACACGTGAAAGTTTTGCTTGACCAACTAACAGATACCCTGTAGTCAAAAAAAAACAAGCGTTGCTGGCTTAACTTTGCACATTTTAGAAGAAATTGGAGTGAAGCTTAGCAACAAGTGAAAGCGTAAAATGCCTGCACGACTGCCAGATACCCTGCAATGCAAAAAAAACAGGCAAACAAGCGAGGCGACCTTAAGCGACCTTAACTTAATACGTGTACAAATTTAATTATAGTTCAATAACAAGTAAAATTTGAAAGCATGCGCGACTATCAGTTACCCTATAGTCCAAACTAAGAGAACATATGACAACATTTTGTTTTTGCAGACATTTATAAAAAAAAATAAAACTGAAACGCAGTAAAGAACAATAAAGAAATGCAGCAACTTCCAGATACCCTGTAGTCAGCACTAGCTGATCAAATTAAGTATGGAACGTAATAGTTAAGAACTAAACGACGTCAATTCAAACTTAATTTGTAGTTAAAAAATAAAACTATGTGCTACGACTGCTTAGATACCTTGTACTTAATACCAGGCGAGCTAATCTTGACTTTGCAGAGGTTGACCGAAATGAGAAGTAAGTGCAGAGACAAATTTAGTTGCAATTAAGATGCTTGATTGGCCAGATACCCTGTACTGGAAGTTAAGCGAACTATTGGGGTTATCTTCCTGAAGAAGGTGTTAAAATATTACAGAGAAAGGTACGTTTTTTTGGTATTATCGTTTCTTGGAATCGTCGAGTCGAAATATATACTAGGAGTAACTCGTACACGAAATTTGATAGCTCAGGATCGACGCTTCTCTATTGACAGACTGATCTAGAAACGTGCTGATACTTTTTAACCTAAATAATTCATAATAATTCATATATTTCTCAAGTCAAATATACCCTTGCTCAAAATACTTCAATGCCTGCAGGGTATAAGCACTTAACATGTTGACTTAGAATAAAATTATACTGTAACCTAAACCGACTTATAGATACCCTAGTTGCTTATACCCTACAGCCCTGAGTCTAGGGTATTGCATAACAATTACGCTGGTTTTTTCGGAGTGAGAGTTCGATCCGGCGTGGCTTCCGACTGGGAATCGATCTAAGCTCCATCATAACAACAACTCCACCACACGCTCCGTGCTAAAAACCAGTTTTCGTCGAAAACGTTATGCAAAACTGATCGTCAAATTGTTTATTTTAGTATAATTTGCAGGCACATTAATTATTTAAGCAAACAAATAGATTTAGCAGTTCCGAGAGCGCGATTCGCGTGTAATTTTCGTCAATTGTTCCTAGTCGAGTTCCGAAAATTATCAAATGCGTCATGGATCTGCAAAGCTTCTGGCTATATCTGTAGCACTCTCTCTCTCCCTCTCAATATTTGTACTAACAATTAACACTGCTTTTCGCTGAGTGTACTCAGTTCAGAGTCCCTAGAAGCCTGCGCTGACTCAGCGAACTTGGCGCTACTAATTAATCTAGAGAGGCGGCTTTGGCGTTAATACCAGCTTTATCCGACTGTTCTATAGCATCGACATGTGTTAATTTTGCTCATATTTCTCAGATATTTGTTTTGAGCCCGCGACACGACCGCAGCGCATGTCGATAGCTGCTAAATCGAGCTGATTTAACCGATTTCCATATACTAGTATACGCGAGTTTGATTTAATTATGTCAATTATTAGGCTGCGGTTTTTATTTCCGCTAATTAACTGCTTAGTTGTGGCTTGGCGGGGGCAGTAGAATGGAGGGTAGACTTCCTTCCCTGCTCATTTGTTCTAACTCGAAAATAAACAAATTTTAAATGGCAGCAATTTTTTTTGTGGCAGTTTTCGGCTTAAAATTGAGGAGCATTTTGTAAGCTAATAATTTTTAATTGAATAATAATTAATACTTTTACGACAATGCTTAAGTCTGACTAGCAGGAAGGGAGACCAGCTTCCTTGCAATTGAATGTAACTTGTAAGTTTTATGTTTATCAAAATTTCTAGGAAAATTCTTACAGCGAAAACTGAGCCTGAGAACACTTTACGCATATACCTATAATATGAAAAAAAACCAAATTATCAACTTTATTATTAAATCGGAATTATAACAAGCAGAATGCGCTTTATAATTGACGATAATTGGACGACGGTGACTCTGACTTTCCGGTCTTACGTATCTATCTACTTGTACCGTCTATAGTTCAGTTATAATTCAGTTTCACGCATTTATGCCACATTGTGTGAAGCTGTGAATAACGCGAGCTTATGACGATTTATTTAGAGCGATGAGAACTCGGCGTGCCTGACACGCGTCCAAAAAAATAAAAAGAAAACAAATTATCGCAGAGTTTCTTACTGACGACATCGATATATATGTGTATATATGCTGGGCCTAGTCACTGACCTAGACAAGAGCGAAGAGAGAGAGAGGAACAGCCTCACTGGAGCAATTGATCAAATTGCACTCAATTGCTGAACCTGTCGCAAGTTGATCAAGTTCAATTACGGTAAAAATAGTCAGGCAAATGTTTCGATGGCAAATAACACTGATAAATTGTGCTCAATATTTTAAAAAATTTTCAAAATTTATTTAAAATGTTCTAACTTGATTTTAGTATTTTTTTTAATATTTTAATAATTTTAATTTTATTTTATATTATTATAATAATTTTACTTTCACGTACCGTCGAAGGAGAGATTTTTTTTGAGCGTCATTTCGAACTTATTTGTTAATGTATATATCCTATATATCCTATAAATCCTTGATCCTGATATCCTTGATCCTTTCGCTTTCTCTTTCGCCACGCGCTGCGTCCAAGCGCTGCGCTCCGCAATCTAATGAAAACTGCCGAATGGACGAATTTCGGAATGATAAATAAGTAAAGTCGGGCAGATTCGCCAGATAAACAAGAGGAAACTGACAAAAATGAAAAGAGTCAAGAAAACGGCGACAATTTCTTGTCAGTCGCATGCGATCCGATGCCAACAACAATGGGGCACTTAACGCCGGATAAACAGACGCTGACGCGCATAATCGCGCCGATCTCCATGGGCGACATGGTCCGACTGGCCAGGGATTATATCTATATGCATATAGTACTTTGATAACGAGCCGGGGGCGAGATCGCAACGATATCGTGCAGCTATATGCCTCGGTTTTTTCCGTTCGATCAATTGAAATTCCAAAAGCATAATTGGCTAATATTTGGGCTAGAGTTTAGACTGATAATGCCCGCTGTTATCATAAGAAATTCTCGAGTGTGGATCTGTATCGAAGCGTGATAATCGACTGGTGACATCTAGTGACAACTTATACGTATGCTAATTTTAGGTTTGATCATTGGATATATCACATATATGTTTAATTGGCTGATCAGCTTCCGGCCAGGTGCTAATTGCCTAATAGTGTAACTTTTACACACTTACAACAGCCTCCCCCAAGTACAAAGAGCCCGTAATCTGCTCACAACCTTGTGACAAGGTTTGCGGCTAATCTTTGTTACAGCCTCTTCCTATCTTATCTGCAAAATATACAAATGCATATAGTTTCGTGCGAAAATGCTCAATCAACGCGCCCTTCTTTTTATGATGTTCTCGCTTTGTTTTCTCAGCGTCTGCGTCTGCGTGATTGATTTGGCCCCATTCTGGCGCTTATCTGTAATAAATATGTGATTTACGCCGCAGCCATATCGCAAATGTACATCTATTTTGGGCGCAAGATAAGCTAGAGTTGCGTTTTAAAATAGATCGACAAGGAACTAGCATGATTCATACGGTCTATGCAAATTCAAATAGTGCGCCTAAGTGAGTGTTGAACATTGCCGAGTTTCAGTGCTGCACAGCACTCACAAGTGCACATGGCAATACTTATCGATACATCGTTAAGAGTGAACAGATCTATCGAATAATCTAATGACTTTTCACACACACTGAAAGTGTAATAATTTTACAGTTTTCAATAAATTCGAATAAAAATTAAAAGTATTTTAAAGAAGCGCAACGATTTGTCGTCGGCAACAATTAATCAACTCGAGCATCGATACCTGCATGCAGTCGTGTATTTTCGTGTAGGGTTGCAAAGCGTACGCATATCGATACATTGTCACATCAGTTGAATTAAATATGCAGTTCAGCTAACTTTTGTGCAACCTTGCTCGTTTATCGCAGCGAATAAAAATATAATTAGGAACAGAAATTATATTTAACTGACTTTAAACGACTTGAGCGCTGTCGCCATTGCTCGTGTTTGCCTTCCCCCAAAAAAGGCAGGCAGTGCGAAACGCAAAATAATAGGAGGCGAGGCAACAACTGAATGACAGCAAAAATTCGCAAAAATCGAGCAGCGAGTGCGAGTGCGAGTGAAAAAGAGCAGAGGCAACAGCAGCAGAAGAAGAAGAAGCAGCAGCAGGCGACGACCACGGAGAAGGAGGTAAAGTAGAGAGGCAAAGCAAAGCAAAGCAGAGCAGAAAACGAGCAGCCACAAAGCACGACAGGCTAACCCCCAAACAAAAAAGAAGTGCGTGAATATTTAGAAAAATTAACGCCAGACCGCCATTAGTGTTTTTGTTGTTGTTATTGTTGTTGTCGTCGTCGTCAACGTAGTCAACGTATTGTTTGTTATTGCTGCTGCTCAGCCGTAAAGCTAAAGTTAAAGGTGTTGAATGCTCGCCCCGGAACAGGCAAAGAAGCAGAAACAGCAGCAGCAGCAGATCGGGCGACAAATACTACTACAGCTGCACTAAGCGAACATATTGTCGACAAATCGTCCCATTCCCCGTCTCTCCGTTCCCATTTTTCCCCCCCGTTTCCGTTGTGTGCATCGTGACGTCGCCAAGCGAAATTCAGATTCGATTCTAAAGCGAGAGCGAGAAGAGCGACGGCAGAGAGAGTGAGAGCGACAGAGAGCAGCGAAAGAAAGAAAAAAGCAAACAGCAACACAGAAGGAAAACAACAAAAAATAATAAAATAAAAAAAAAAAAAACAACACGAAGCGAAACGGCAAAGCAAAGCGAAACGCATATAAATAAAATTGAAATCAAAAATAAGTACAACTAAAACTACAAATACAACTACAACTACAAATACAAATACAACTGCAACTGCAAGAAGAAACAAGTGAAAACGCAAAGTTCGCTGCGTTCGTCGACTTCTGGTGCTGGTGCAGGCAATTGGCAATTGACTTGCCCCCCATCTTCTTCTATTATGAACAACAATAGCAAGCGAAAAAGTCGACCTAGTGGAGGAGGCGGCGGAGGAGGAGGCGGCGGCGGTGCCAGCGGCGGCATCTCAAGGTAAGAAGAAGCAGTAGCAGCAGCGAAGCGCATGCAAAGGCAAAACGCACGCAGAAAAACACAAGCTGCTGCTGCTCCTGTTGTTGTTGTTGTTGTGGAAAAATAACGTGAAAGGTGAAAGCGCGTGGATCGTGTTTTTTTTTTTTGTTTTCTATTCATATTTATCTATTTAGCAGTTTATGCTGCGGAATTTGTTGAATTGAAATGGAAGCACAGTGTAATCAGGGCGAATTGCAATTACTTATATAACACTGATTTATGTGTGTGTGTGCGTGTGTGTGTGTGGTGGATCTGCTGCACGTACACACACATAGCTGTGTGTGTGTGTGCATGTGTGCTTGCTTGGCTTTCGCGTGTATTTTGTACTTTGTTTACATTTCCCTTTCACGCAGCATTCTCAACACGCGAAAAAAGTTGAAAAACGCAAACGACATAAAATGTGTGTGTGTGTAATTTGTTTAAAGGCGTTCAATTGAGCAGCAGCAACACACACACACACACACACGCACGGGAGGTGACTACGTGCCTGCAGTTCCCTCTGTGTTCTTGCCCCGTCTCTCATTTCCTACTGCTTCGTCGAGCCCTTTAAATTTTCAATTGAAACATGACTGCGCGCTGCATACACAGACACACACGCACGCAGAGAGCGACACACACACACGTGCATACACAAATGCATTACATGCATTTGTACATACAAGTGCGCACAGTGGTTTAGTGCTGCTGAAATACCGCTGCAATATCGTACGCTCACGCGCACTTATCGTATTTTTATTTTATTTTTTTTGCTTCTTCTTTTCTTTGGGCTCTGCTTGCCTCTTTTCGCATGCATTTTTCTTGCATTGTCAGCATTTTGCAGTGACGTGCTGCCACTGCCACTGCTGCTGCTCTCGCTCTCTCCCTCTCTCTTTCGCTCTGTGTTTCGCTCTCTCTGCCTTGGCACACTTCGCCTCCCGCCGGGCGCATAGAATTTGGGTCACTCTACAATTTGCTGACCGAACAATCGCATCGTTCTTGTCGTTTTCCCCACTTCCTCTTGCTTCGCATTCCTTTTCTGCCGCTGTGCCTACGCGCACACAGTTGCATTTAAGCCTCGTTCACACACACACACACACGTCTCAGCCTAGTTGGTCTGCAGGCAGGCGGAATGTAGAGTATGTGCAGATGCGTAAATCACTCGATGCTCAATACTTGAGCTTATCAATGGCAGACTTGGTGTGGTGGGGGAGCTGGGGTGTAGTGCAGCAGGTGCGGATGCAGCGTCACATTTGCGCTTTACGCATGATTCATTCTATAACGCAATCAATTATTTGTTTTCATTGACGAATATGTGCGCAGTGAATCATATCCCCCCATGCCCACCAACCGCTGGGCACCCTTTCCTCATATCACATTGTGTTTTTATTATGATTTTTTATTTCTTTCTTACTTACTCCATCTCTCTCTCTTTCTGCCTGCTTTTTGTTTTGATATATGCGTGTCTCCAGCGCGCGCGCGGGTTCATTGTGCGTTGCGAGTCGAGCATTTCACGGTCGTCGATCCTACCCGACGTGCGATGTGCCTGCACGCAATCGACAGAGAACAACCCCAAAAGGCGTTCGCCCAGAAATAATTGCCATTTCAACTGAACCAAGTTGTTCAGCAGTATAATTCTATCTATTCCATAATTCTATCATTTCGTATTGCTGGAAGCTCAGACTCGATAAGCGCAACGACTTAAGCTACTACCGTATCATGTCTTAATACTTCTAAGAAAGTCTTATGCTATGTAGGATTTTTAATTTTTGTTTTTTTGTATACAATAATTTTTAAAACTATTTTTACGGTTTGCTTTCTTTTTTATAATTGTTTTTTAAACGTTTTTATCTCTCTCAAACTACTGACCCCATTTTAATCGAACGCTTACATCAAATTTCCGACAAATTATGAGTAGAAAACTTGCAAAGCAAAATTCTTAGAAATTAACTAGAAACACAGTAATATTAATTAAAATTCAATACTAAAAATAGCATTGAATTTTCAGATTTTATAGAAATTTTTGCTATTTTGATTAATCTTACATATATTCGATTTTTTTATATTCATAAAAATAAATGCAGAAAAATAAATGCTAAGAAAGTAATATTAATATCTTCTTTAAAGAATATAATGCATTGCTTACAATTAAACCGCTTAAATTATGTGCGAAAAATAAATAAATCAAAAAACTCTCTCTTAAGCGGACAAAACATTTACTAACATTTACTGTCCGTTTTTGATAGTTTTCACTATGGATGGCAATATAATATATATTAATTGACAGGGAATACCCCTTCTTCATTTACCGAAATCCGCAAAGTAATTTTATTGTATGCTAGTACCACTGTGCAGGCAGCAGCGATAATTATTTTATTATAGTAAAAAGGTATTTCAGTCTTTGGCTATCGAAAATTTCAAATTGCTCCCATTCCCAATGTGCCGTAGAATTTAATAATTTTTATTTTTTTACCACTGTGCAGGCAGTAGTTATAATTATGTTGTGATTAGGAAATTAGAATTTCCGTTTTCCCCAACGAAAGTGAAAGCTAAAAAAAGTCCACAACAAACCCCTAAAATTTTAAATTCTCATGTGAGTGCCCCAACTGGAGTTCATGCAGGAGTTCTGCAGAATCGAGTTCACTGGACTCAGGCCCAAAGACACGACGCGCCCGAATGTGGCCTGACCAGAGCACGTATTCTGTATGCGAGGGCAGGGCGTGGTCAGGCAGGAGGGAGGAGGGGGTCGGTTTAACAAAAACAACAATGAGAACAACGAATCGATATCGCAGCGCAGCTCAGACAGCGTCGACCCTGAGCTCGCACAGTGGTGCAAAATTGTCAATTCCAAACTAAATTTCTCCCTCTCTCTCTCCATCTCTTACATTCTTCCTCTCTGCAGATACAACGCCAACGATAACAGTTTGCGGCCAGCTAACAATAAGGCCGGCGTAGGAGGCGGACCAGGAGGAGTCGGCATGGCTGGAGGTGTCGGCGGTGGCATCGGTGGAGTCGGCGTCGGCCGCTCGCTGGCGCAGGGCGTCTACAATAACACGTTCTTCATGCACTCGGCCACGGCGCTGGTCGGAAGCGTTGTGGAGGTTCGCCTGCGCTCGGGCAACATCTACGAGGGCGTCTTTCGCACATTCTCAGGCAACTTTGACATCGCCCTGGAGCTGCCGGCCTGCATCAAGGCCAAGAATCAGCCCGATGAGGGCAAGACAGTGCCCAAACACATCATATTCCCGGCGGACACTGTGGTGACCATCATAGCCAAGGACTTTGATTCGCAGTACGCCACAGCAGGTGCCTTCCAGACCGATGGCGCCATATCCGACAAGTGTAACGGTAAGCCTAATCTCATAGCCACACCAAACTCATCCACTTAACGCTTTTCTTCTCTCTCTGCTCGGCCAGGCACGCGCTTCGATGAGAAGGAGCTAGAGCCCTGGGACTCGGGCGCCAACGGAGACATTGACATTGAGCTGGATGGTGCCTCCAATGGCTGGGATGCCAACGAGATGTTCCGCAAGAACGAGAATCAGTTCGGAGTCACATCCACGTTCGATGACTCGCTGTCATCGTACACGGTTGCCCTGGACAAGGGCGACTCGCTGGAGTTCAAGGAGGCCGAGGCGAAGGCCGAGAAACTTGCAGCCGAAATCGAGAACAATCCCACATGCCGCGAGCGCTTGGATCTGGAGAATGGCGACGAGGAGGCACTGTTCGCTGCTGTGGAGCGACCAGGTCCAGACTACGAGTTGGACCGGGAACGCGAGCGGGAACGCAACGATCGCGACAGAGAACGCGAGCGTGAGCGTGAGGAGCGCGAACGGGAACGTGAGCGGGAGAGAGAACGTGATCGTGATCGCGATCGTGGCAACAAACCACGTGGCGGAGGCGGTGGTTCGGGATCGGGAGGTGACTACCAGCTGCGCGAGACCATGAGCAGTGATCGCTACATCACCAAGCAGCCGCGCAGCAACAACAACAACAACAATAACAACAATGGGCCGCCGCCGACACACACCGGTGGCATGTCGTCGTCGCAATCGGTGCCGGGCGGTCCACGGGATCGCGATCAGGGCATGATGACGGCACCGCAGGCAGGCGCCCAGTCGGCAGCAATCCAATTGCTTACCGGCAGCATTAAGAACACCGGCGGGCCGCCCACGGGCTCTGCCAATCCGGCAGCTGACGCTTCCTCTGCGGGCAGCAAGTATCTTGGTGGTGCCGGCGGCGGCGGTGTAGGTGGCGGTGGAGGAGGAGGCGGGCCAATGATCAAGCGCAAGACAGTGCCCCAAGGCGGCAAGATAATGCGCGGCAATCCGCCCAACAATGTCGGTGCCGGCAATGCACCCATTGTGCCCAGCGGCGGCAACGCGAACAACGTGGGCGGCAAGAGCGGCGGCGGTGGCTACCAGCCCTCGATGAGCCTGCAGAATCAGTACTCCTACCAGGGCAATTCGCAGATCATACACGGGTAAGCCAAGGGATTGATAAATTGTACTACATAGATGCTTGATACTCTGCTTTAACTCTTAGTATATATATATATATATATATATATATATTTTTTTTTTTTTCTGATCAGCTTGAACAGGCGAGTCGAGCTAGCCATGTCCGTACGTTGTCCGTTAGTTTCCCTATTTTTAAGCTGTCTTCAAGCTTTCTGTACGTAAATCCTTTTTCCTTACACTGTAAATAACTAGTAGCAAGCTGGATCGAACTGATATATCGTTTGTAACATATATACAGGTTTTTGTTGGTTTTTAAAATACCACCAACAATCTGTGGCAAGTTTTTTACATTTATCGTAATTTTTACTTTCCATTGAAATTTTAGTCTGCTGTAATTTATTGCTACCATAGCAACGATCGATCTATGTTTGTCTATGAGTAATAACAATAGTTTCCACTGAAATAATGCTCTACTGTTAGACCGCGTATAGCAACAATTTAATTAATTAATTAAATTAAATTGACTTAAATTTCATTAATATCGCTTGAGCTTAGGCGAAAATCGTTTACAAAATAATACTAGATTTAATGCAGATATTGTTCAGAATATTGCTAGAACTCAGTTTTATTATATCTCCCAGTATTTTGTAAATATTTCAGCCAAGTTTGCAGTGCCATAAGGTATAGTTACAATAGGTACGATCAATATGGGATTCAACTTTTGTAGAAAAACATTAGAAATCTGCTTGGAATTCTGTCAACGATTACAATAGCATAATTGAATTTCCCGAGTCTCGAGTCGATTACCTTTATGTTATAGTTGTCATAGGAACTAACGGAGGTAAATCAAGATTCTATATTAGGGAATACTACTTTGGGCAAAAAGTAAGGTGAATATTTTTGTAAAGTCAAAATTTTTATTTACTCTCCTAAATCAATTTCATCCCCTTCAACGTAATCCCCTCCCGATAAAATACAACTATGCCAACATTTTTTCAAATCCTCGAAACAGCCAAATAGTCCCTTTCCGATATAGCCATGAGCGCTCTCGTCGATTTATTCCTAATTCTTTCATTTCATTGACGTGTTGGTCATCTGTTGACGTCGATGGTCGTCCGGAGCGCTCCAAGTCATCAACACGTTCCCGACCCTCTTTGAAGTCTTTGTAACACTTATAAACATTTTTCTGGGACATGGTAGAATCACCAAAGGCCATCCCCAAACTTCCTCAACGTTTCCCCAGCCGAAATTTCACTCCGCAAACAAAATATGATGGCACTTCTCTGCTCAATTAAATCAGACATTGTAAAAATCGCCAAATGCACTCTTGATCGTTTGGTAAACAAAAGCGTAAATATAGTACTCATACTGACATTGACATGAAATTCCCGCCAAATGTCATCAACAGTCCTGCCAACTCGAGGAAAAAAGAACTAGTTCGCCATCTTAAGCCAGCGAATTTTAAATTGAAAATTCACCTTACTTTTTGCTCACAGTAGTATATAGTCATATTTGTAGCAGCGAACAATCGGATAAGCCTATTGGCAAGCCTTCTATATATCCGTATATTTCTAGTAAGATCTTGTATTAACGCAAACCCTTCGCTTCTCTTGCAGCTCCTCGCAGTACCGCAATCCGGGTCATTTGAGCGGAGCGCCCAAGCTGAACGGTGGCGACTCCGGCGTCAACTCGGGCAAACCCTTGCCCCAGCGCCAGATGCGCCAGTACCAGGGCTCGCAGAGCAACTCGTCCATGAACTATGGCGGCGAGTCGCTGCCCCTGGGCAAGCCTATGCACACGGGCCACGTGCTCGGCGGGCACAACAGCAACTCGCCGCCGCTGCAGACGGGCGGACAGCAGCAGCAGCAACAGCAGCAGCCACAACAACAACAGCAGCAGCAACAGCAGCATCCAGGTCAGTCGCAGCAACAGCAGCGTCCGGGCGGCCGTTCGCGGGACAATCAGCTGCAGGATCTGCGACAATTTGGACAGGACTTTCAGCTGGCGGGCAGCAACAATTCGCCGCCCCAACAGCAGCAGCAGCAACAGCAGCCACAACAGCAGCCGCAGCAGCAGCAGCTGCAACATTCAATGCAACGTGGCGGTCTGCAACAGTCGGTGTCGCCACCGCAGCAGCAACAGCAGCAGCAGCCGCAGATGGTGGCCATGCAGCATCATTTGCCGCAGCAGCATCATCACCAGCAGCAGCAGCAGCAGCCGCAGCAGCAACAGCTGCCACCACAGCAGCAACACTTTGTGCCTCAGCAGCAGCAACAGCCGCCGCCGCCGCAACAGCAGCAGCAGCAGCAACATGTGCAGCATATACAACAGAAGGCTCCCCCACAGCAACAGTTGGTGGTGGAACAACAGCAGCAGCAGCAGCAACATCAGCACGTGCCCAAGCAGCAGCAGCAGCAACAGCCGCAGCTGCAACAGCAAGCGCCCGTGCAGCTGGCGCCTGAGCCCAGCCAGCCGCAACAGCAGCCCATATATCACGTGCTGAGCGCGCCTCCGGCTGGCGTGCAGCAGCCTCAAACTTCTCCTGGCATACTGGAGCAACAGGCACAGCCGCTGCAGTCGGTCACACCCAAGCCGGAGGCAACACCGACTGCTGGCAGCAACAACACGCCCACTGGCTGCATCACGGCCAGCACGCCCACAACAGCAGCGGCAGCAACAGCAGCTGGAGGTGCCGGAGCAGTTGCAGCTGGAGCTGGCGCTGGCACAGGTGTTGCTAGTGCCGGTGGCGATAAGACGACACCCGTGAGCAGCGTCACATCAACAGCCTCGGGCAGTGGAGCGGGCACTGGAGCAGGCACGGGTACGGGCAGCGGCAGCACCGTCACAAGCAGCAGCACCACCACCACCGGCACCGCCAGCAGCACAAGCAGCACCACCACGCCCGTGGTGAAGAAGCACGTGCTGAATCCGTCGGCCAAGCCGTTCACGCCGCGCGGCCCCAGCACACCGAATCCATCGCGGCCGCACACGCCACAGACGCCGGTGCCGATGCAGGCCATCTTCACGGCCACGGGCGCCCATGTGCCGGCAGGCAATCAGCAGGTCTACATGATGCCGCCGCATGCATTCCAGCCACCCACACACCAGCCCGGCCAGGCGCCGCGCATACGTCGCAGCAACTATGGTGAGTAGAGCACGGGGCAACACTCCTCCCCGCGAGAGGGGAGAGTTTGCACGATGAATACTACTGATACTGATCATCCATTCGATCTTAGGTCCCATGAACGCCTCACAGATGCACGTGTCCGCGTCGGCGGCCACCGGACAGCCGCTGATGGCCACCGGGCCGATACCGCAGTTCATACAGTACCAGCCGACGGCGCATCCGCCACATTTCCAGTCGCAGTACGGGCCCCTGCCGATGCGCATGTACCACGACCAGCCGCAGCAGGTTCAGTTCTTGACACAGACGCCGCCGTCGACGACTCCGTCGCCGGGACAGCCGCAGCAGTCGTTCCATCCGCCACCACAGCCCTCCCCTGCCGGCGGGGGACCACAGCCGGGGGCGGCATTCACGGCGCAGACACAGCCGCCGCCGGCGTGTCATGTGATGTATCTGCCGACGCAGCTGATGCCCTCGCCATACTTCCCAGGCGGAGCGCCGCAGCATGCGCCGCAGAATCAACAGTTTCAGCTTGTAATGCAGCAGCCGACCACGCAGTGAGACGCCGCTGCTGCTGCAGCTGCGCCTAATGCTGATGCTGATGCTGATACTGAACCTGCTCCTGATCCGAGAGAACGCAATTAATGGAACCAACACCAACAGCAACAGCAACAACAACAACAACTACTACAACAACAACAAAAACACCAAAAGCAACAACACCAACAGCAACAACACCGGCAACAACAACGTCAACAGCAACATCAGCACCCAAATCTCATAAGCAGGCCCCCAACGCGCACCCTTTACACATGCGATCCTCTCGCCCTCTCCCCGAGCGCTGATAGTAGTGTGTGGTTCATTCAACAGCAACAACAACAACTAGGAAATTATACTATAAAAATGAAAAAGGAAAACGGAAGGCAGAGGGAGCAGCCGTAGGGGAACATCATTAGTAGCAACATTTTTTCCAATGGCATGCGGACAGAGAGAAGAGAGAGAGAGCGTGAGAGCGAGCAGGTGAAGCACCCTATCGAAATGGTATTACCTTTATACCTATGTATATCCCATGGCTCGAGCTACACTTGCAATTGTAAAGATCTAAATCTAAAATGAAATGAAATCAAAAACCGAACTGAAACCCAGAGCAGAAGGAGAAATGAGAAGAAAGTAGAATCAAATTAAACTGAAATTTTGTAACTCTTGAGAAAGCACACACACACACACACAACCACCCACACACCACACATCCAAGCAAGCACACAGATCTACACTCACACGCGCAATGATTGACGTGGAGGAGAACGAGAGAGCAAGTGAGAGAGAGAGAGAAGAGAGTCATCATTCCAAAAATTCTGACAACGAGCAACACTTTCCCCCAAGCAAAGTCGTAGAAGAACACTCTGTATTGTTTTCGTATCATGTTATATGCAATCCAAAATTTAACCGCGAATTGACAAAATTGTCGATCTGCTATCGTCCGAGGATACAGATCTTTAAATACAGCAAACGTAAAACTATTCTGGAAATTGTTATCTATTCATGCTTGATCGACTTGAGTTCAGGCCAATAATAATCATCATATATATATATAGGCATATATAATGACAATTTGAAGACTGCATCGATAGGAGAGCTTTGCTTGCTTGGTGGGCCGGTGAGGAGTGTGAAGTGAGAAGAGTCGTTCGTTCGTTCGATCGATCGATTGATCGCCAGCCGGATCATGCCATCATATTGTAAAAAACTGCAATTCTACATTATTGATTCAAAATTTCGCGAGTGAAAAGAAATCACAAATCGTTTCTTTAGAGTTTTGGTTCAGATTTATTATTATCACAACATTTTCGAGAGAAGAGAGCGAGAGCGCGTGAGTCTGAGTCTGATTCAGGTTTTTGGGTTTTAGTGCCTCCGTTGTCCATCAGAGAAAACGTCTTAATCCTTTGCCAGTCATACACATAAATCAGTTCGATTGCATTCAGTCCGATCCTGATCGAGATGCATCTGTTGTGGTCCTGTTTTGTTTTGTAAAGTTTCCTTAAATGAAAACACAAAAAGAAAAAAATAATTATTAATTAAAATAAAAACAAAAACCACAAAAAAAAAACCAAAAAAAAAAACAAAACATCTAAAAAGCAACTTGTTTTATTTTCACGGATCGCTTGAACTTACTGTAGAAAGTTTAGTAACCAAGACATCGGAAATAACTGGAATCTAAAGGACTTGTTGTCCTGTAGTGCTCGTTGGGAAGGTGAAAGTTTTCGGTGTCTGCCGAAGGATTTCAGCTGCTCTGATATTGCCCAAGGAAAACTGCGAGCTTCCAACGCTCTATCAATGGATCCAGGAATACCTTCAACAGCACAGTTAATATTTTTGGTAGAATCTGAAATAAATGTGACATGTCTGGAGTCTCCTATAGACCAAATTTCCAAGGGCAAACGTAATCCCGCAACAAGGAAATAACTGGAATTTAATAGAACTTATTCTGCTGTAGTGCTCTCTCGGAGACCAGATTTCCAAAGGGTAAGCGTAATCCCGCAGCAAGCATTGAAAAGAAGGAAATGTCTGGAATCTTAGAGAACTTATTGTTCTGTAGTGCTCTATCAATGAGTCCATGGATACCTTCAATAGCACAGTTATTATTTTTGGTAACATCTGAAATAAATATGTGCAATGTCTGGAGTGTCCAGGAGACCAAATTTCCAAAGGGCAAGCCTTATCTCGCAACAAACATTGAGAAAGATAATTTCAGGGATCTCCCTCTGAAGTTACTGTTTTATATATTGATACAACTTTGGTAATATCGCAAAAGGTAAAAGTATGCGAGGATCTTGAGATTTCTAAAGAATGCATCCAATGATAAAGAGGAATCCTTAACTCACAACGTTCTTTCGTAGGGTCAGTCCAGGAATCAGCAAGTATCTGGAAAGAGCTTGTGCCATTTTTAGGGATTTGCTGCAAAAAAATAGCATAAAACTTTCTTTTAAAGGATGAATCCGGTAAGCTCGTAAGTACTTCCATTAATTGCTACTATATTTTTTTTAATATCTGAAAAGCATATATCATAAATTTTATATAGCTATAGCTTAAACTGCTTTATTTTCCGCATTCTGTTGAGATTTCTTTACCCAAACTCGTCAAAATGGCTGTGATATGATATAGAATACATAAGGTCACAAACATTTTGACGACATGGTATAAGAAAGAAAAGCGTTGGGGGCGACAACAAGTTGGAGTTGGTGTTCTGCCGGTAGGCAGACAGACCACAAGTAGTTAGTGGATTCGCACGAAACTCATCAAAATGGCTGTGATATGATTCGAGAAATGGCAACATTTCACAACCCCTTGAAGAGTTACGCAAGAATCGGGCGAGTTTCCCGGCTATGGCAATAATGAGATACAAACACTTGTTGGCTTGGCTGGCGAATTTGTTTATGCCCACACACACACACACACACACGTATGTACTGTGTATGTATTTGAGTGTGTGCTGCCTGCTCTGCTTTTTGCTCTGCTTCTTGCTCTGCTTCAACTGTCCTTTGCAATGCCCATCAAAGCTGGCTGTGATACGCTTCAACTGCAGAAATATCATGCTCAGCCCTTTTTGATGACATTTTAAGTAAGACGTGTACACACCCACACACACACACACACACACGCAGCTATGCGTACGTCACACACACACACACAGAGAGAGAGAGAGAGAAGCTGGCGTTGTAGTAGAATTCACGTAACCAAGCGACGGGAACCGGCTGCGATGACGACGACAACGTAAGCGCTGCGGCCGTAATGACATACGTAACGTTTGTTCCCGTGTGTGTGTGTGATGTATGTGTGCTGGCTGGCTGTGTGCATGTGTGTGAAGCATATGTAATTAACCGTTAACTTCTATAATTTGGCGATGCTTTCTTCTGTAGGTTAAGTAGGCGAAGTGCTGCTGCTGCTGTTGCTGCATGTTGCATGCGTGCAGCTCCACATACACACATATTTTACGCTCGACTGCATGTATGCGTGTCTATTGCCAGGCAGTAAAAGTAGCAACGCTGCCGACGGAGACGGCGACTGCGGCGTCGACTGCGACTGCGACTGCGACCACCGCCCTCAGCCGCAGCCGCAGCTTAAAATGTCTGCCAGTCAGTCTAACTGTGAACTGCTGTCTGCGCCATTTACTTGCGTATGTATGCGTATGTGTGTGTGTGTCTGTCTGTCCATACACCCCTGCTGTGTGTGTGCACCCCCTGCCCCCTCGCTCACTCTGCCATGCTCTGCAGCAACAACAACAGCAACCACCACTCGCATTTCGACTCGAATAATTCGAATTCGTATTCGAATTCGAAATTTCGAACTTGCGACTGCGAAGTGTTCGCTACAGTTTCGGGGCTTGCAGCTCGCGCTAAGCGTTTGCGACGTTACAACTAATTGCTGTTGCTGTTGTACACACAATGTATGTGTGGTTGTGTATGTGTGTGTGTGTGTGTGTGTGTGTGTATGTGTGTATGTATGTTTGTGTGTGTATGTATACGCGTGTGTTTTGCAGGGTGTTGCCCAGTCGGCTTATTGATTTGTCTGCTAACTGTTGTTGCTGCCTGCGCCGCTGCAGTCTATGCAATCTGAATTGAACTCCACACATTAATAATGTGTAAATGTGAGTGTGTATGCGTGTGTGTTAGTGTATACATACACGAGTAGTGAAAAAGGAATTGACGGACCATCCCTTATTTGGCACGTACCCGGCGCGGCACTCTCGCTGCTTTTCTAGTTCTCACTCTCTTCGCCTCGCCGCTCTCCCCGCTCGCTGTCGCTCTACACTCTGCGCGCACTCTTGCTGTACCCACCATCTGCTGTGCTGTGGTGTCCGTGTGTGTGTGTGTGTGTGTGTACATGTGCGTGTCTGCCTGTGTGCGTGTTACTACTGTCGCAGACGGACTTGCTGCCACCCACCCTGTTTCCAGCAGCGGCAGCAGGAACAGCAACAACAACAAGCTCATCATGAACATTAACATCATCGTCGACGTCGTCGTCGTCGTCGGCGTTGCCGTTGTCGGCGTTTCTCGTGTGTATACCGAAATACGTAAAATTCATTTATGGCTTGTATCCTTTTTGTTGTTGTTGCTGCTGAGGTCGCTGCCGCCGTCGGCGTCGCTGTCGCTGCTGCTGCTGCTTTGTTCCTGCTTCAGGGCGACGGCCGCTCCTCCTGATCATCCTCCTGCTGCTGCTGCTCCTGCTCCTGCTTATGCTCATCCTGGACGTTGTCTCTGCCTGCCGCTGCCCGCTCTGCGGCGCTGCTGCGGATTGCGGGCATCCTTGAAAAGCGAAGCAGGGTGCTCCGCTGGACAGGCCGCAGCGTGCTGTCTGCCGGGCTGCTGGGTGTACAAACCTTTTACTACATCCGCTTTGCTCTTCCTGCTCCCAGCTACAACTACAGCTACACTGTAACTGCTTGCGTGTGTGTGTGTGTCGTTGTGTGCGTTTGTGTATGTGTAGCATGTAGCGTTTTTGCGCAGCAGTTTTTGAATGCGAAGAATGGCGGAGGAGGAGGAGGAGAGGGAGAAGGAGGAAAGCAGGCAAATGGAAGAAAAGGCAACAAACGCCATGTTCTGCGAAATTTTCATCGCTCGCTTTCACTTTGCTTTTCACTTGGTTTTTCTCGCCATTTCTCGCCAGATTTTTGCAGATTATTTACTTATTTATTTACTCAGCATTTGCCATGCAATTGGCAATAATTTATTAACCGGTTTTCCTCGTGACGTTTTCGCCTTTTTACAACCACACACAGAGAACACACAGGAGTACAGAGAACGGAACGGAGCGGAGCGGACCGAGCAGCCAACTGTCTTGCTGTTACTTGCCTCTGTTAGCCGTCGTCGGCGTCGGCGTCGCTGTCGCTGTCACTGTCGACGTCGCTTCGTTTCGTTCGTTTCTTCGCTAAGCCGGCCTCTGTACATGCGCCTGTGTGTGCGTGCGTGCGTGTGCTGCCTGTGAGGCCGGGCAGGACTTCGGCACACTTCGGCTGACACTTCGGGCGGCACTTCGGTTTTCGGTATAGTTTTCCATTACATGCGTTGCATGCGCGCGCGAAAAAAAGGGCAAAAAAGGCGCGCCCCACCCCCTCAGAGCAGTCAACCACCGAAAATACATAAAATGTATTCCGTGTTTGTTTCTGCCCAACTAGCAGTGCGAGAGAGCGAGAGAGCATGGGCGCTAACATGTTAGGGCAGCGAGAGAGCGTGCAGCGAGCGTGCAGCGCGCTCATGTCCTGCCACTGTTAACTAACAGCGCTGCTGCGCAGTGCATCCTGTAGAGTAACGTGCGACGTGTTATCGTTGCGTATGCGATAACAGCAATAATCGATAGCACAATTTGAATGTGTCAATTTTCTTTATTTCAATCATCCTTTTACACAAATGTCGTAAATGTAAACAATGTTAATAAATATCGTACGAATTACACGGTATTAGGGTAACAAATGTGCGGATCGATGTGCTCTGCTTGATGTTGTTGTTGTTGTTGCTGTTCTGCTGTTATTCTTCTTCTTTTTCGTCTCTTGGGATGGTTGTGTTTGAGGTTAGGTTCCAGCCGCATCCGCATCCGCATGTAAAACAATTAACAAACATCCGGAACCGTTCCAGGGTTACGAGAAGCAGCGAAAGTTCTGGCAAGTTAAAACTAAAAACGAGATGCATGTACATAAAACTACTTTTCTTTCTTCTTACTTCCTTACATTTCTCTTCTTTTCTCCTTTTCGCTTGTTCAAGTTCATTTAAGTATGTATGTGTGTGTGTGTGTGTATGTTTTTGTTCGAATGCATGCGTGATTGTTGAGATACATTTCATAATTGTTATCGAAATCGAAATAAAAGCGCGATCGCTATGCTAACTACAAGATCGCCAGTAAGTACAGGTATATATATATTTATATATGTATATAGTATAATTTGTATGAAGAGCTTAAGACGTATTGCAACAGGGCCAATTTCCAAAATGCTAAAATTAAATTTTCAAAATTCTTGTGCGTGCAGCGCAACGCAATGCTTACGATATCCGTTTACGATATTCGCTTACGATATTCGCTTACGATATTCGCTTACAATATTCGTTTACGAGATGCGCTTACGATTTTCGCTTACAATATTCGCTTACGATATTCGCGTACGGTAATGTTAAGTGTGTGAAGCTACGAGCTAAGGGGAGTTCTGCTGTATGTGTGTGTTTGTTTTATAATTACATTAACGATATTAGAAGGTATAATAAATAACTATAAGTAGCATGCATAGATGGATTCGCTATATGTACTATATGTATGGTATATATGTATCAAATATATATATATTAATTTATATATATATATTCGCTCTAGTGTATTCAAATGCAATGTCCGCCCCCGCCCCTGCCCCCAGGCGCGCACGCGCTCGCTCAGTCGGCGTTCTTGATCTCGCTGAGACTGCGACAGGCATCGCGCTCTCGCTCTCGCTCACGCTCGCGCTCTCTCTCCCGCTCGCGCTGCTCCTCCTCCAGCTTGAGCACTTTGCTCTTCAGCCCGCAGAGTATTTCCGCCGTGGCGATGTTCTTAATGGTGCTCAGGTCCAGCTGCTGGCTGTTGTTGTTGCTGCTGTTGTTGTTGTTGTTGTCGTCGTGCTCGCCATTGCTGCTGCTGCTGTTGTTAGTGTTGTTGTTGTTGCCGTGTTCCGCTGCCTCTGCTCGCTCCCGCTCCCGCTCGCGCTCCTGCTCCAGCTCCAAGCTGCGATTGATCGCATTCAGCAGCTTGTGCTTGCCCAGCGCCAGTGCCAGGCCTGCGCCCACATCCAGTCCATTGTTGTTGTTGTTGTTGTTCGCCTCGCTGTTGTTGTTGTTGTTGCTGCCCTTGCTGCAGCTGTTGTTGTTGTTCGAGTCGATTTCCATGTTGCTGCTGCTGTTGTTGTTGTTGTTGTCGTCGTACTTGCGCGCCAGATCCTCGTCGTGTCCGTTGTTGTTGTTGCTGCTGCTGATCTCAGTGGGCGTGGCCTCAAACTCCAGCTTTACCAGCTGCATATCTGGGGGCGGCGGTGGCGGTGTGGGCGTGGTTGTGGTCGTGCTGCTGGATGCGGGCGTCTGCGGGCGTGCGCGATTGCCGTTGACCAGATTCAGTGCCTCCTCGTCGCCCGAGCTGTTGTTGTTGTTGTTGGGGCTCTTATTGCTGCTGCTGTTGTTGTTGTTGTTGTTGCCGGTCAGCTGATGATTCTCCACCAGGCGTATCTTGAAGTTGTTGTTGTGCTCGGGTGTGCGCGGTATGATCGTCATGATGGGCTCCATTAGCTCCCGTTCCCTTTCCCGCTCTCGTTCCCGCTCGCTGTGTGCGTGCGCCTGCGCATAGGCGTGGCTGTGATTGTTATTCAGCGCATCGTCATGCTGCTCCGCACTGCTGGGATACCGCTCCCGCTCCAGTTCCAGCTCCTTCAAACGCTTCGCCTCGCTGGCGCCCAGCTGCTCGGCGCTGTAGTGCATGAGGATCTTGCGCTTCGCCAGGTACTTGTGCTGCTTGCGCGCCGAGTCGAGCATCTTCTTGCTGTTCGCCTGCAGAATCGCGTAGTTGCTCTCCGCCTCCAGCTGACTGCAGCTGCTGCTGCTGCTGTAGTTGTTGTTGCTGCTGCTGTTGTTGTTGTTGTTGCCATTGTTGCTGCTGCCATTGTTGTTGTTGTTGCGATTGAGATTCTTGATGAAGCTCTCGGCCAGCGCAGCCTTCGACTTGATGTGCTCACGGAAACCGGCATAGCCCGGCGATGGACTCGGCGCCGGCGTCGAGGTCGGTGTGCCTGTGGGTCCATTGAGTGTGCCCTGCTCCAGCGGCGTGGCTGGGCCGGCAGTGGCGCCAGCACCGTAGCCAGAGGCATGGCCGCTGGTGATGTTGACGCTGTGCGTGCCGCGCTCGTAGCGGCACTCGGTGCCGTCGCTCTCCAGCGGCGAGCTGATGTCGCTGGCGTCGCTGTCGAGGTTCTTCTGCGGGAGTAGGAGAGAGAGAGAGAAAAAAAAATGGAAGTTTGAGAGTGAATGTTACGGAGAGTTTCCTAAATAGTTTCTGGACTAGTTTCAGAGAGAGAGTTTCAAGAAGATGGGGTGAAATAGTGAGAGGAAGAAAGTCCTTAAGGGTTGTGAGATGAGATTGAGTGAGAGGTAAAGTGAGAATGGAAGAAAGCGAGGAAGTTACTGAGTTGGAGCGACTAAAAAGTTGAGACTGTAAGCAATTGAGAGGGAAATAGAGAAAGTAAAGACGTCTGAGGATAAGATGAATGTTTTAGCCTATGGTTGCTTCCCTTACTACCATAAGTTTGATTGCAATATCTTGAAAAATAACAAAAATCGGCCGATAGGTTCTATGGCAGCTATACGATAGATGGGTGCGAATTGACTCCTTTTGACTTATTTACAGCATGCAGTAGTAACAAGTATGTATACCAAGTTTCATTAAAATAGGCTCAAAACTGAAGGACTATTAAACGTTGCAATAGACAAACGGACAGACGGACAAGCCAAAAGCGATTTGGCTGTGGTCAGCCTCAATAATATATACTCAAAATTTTCTGATATAATGTGTAAGTGTGTCAGGTAGATAGTGAAAGAGATATAGCGAGATTTATAGAGAATTTAAAAATGAAGCAAAAGCTACTAGTAAAAAGTCCTAATCGGCTGCCTGCTTACCTCTGTGTGCAGACCCTTGATCTTCATGGCCTCGGCGACCTTGAGGAAGACGGGCAGATCCTCGTACTTGACGTTCACCTGGCCGCTGTACATGAAGTCCAGCAGGCCGGCCATGTGGCTGGCCTCGACGTCGGCCATCAGCAGGATCGGGTGACTCGAGGGGTTCTCCAGGAAGATCTGCTGGAAGTACGGACTGCAAACGGACAGCACCTGCAAGAGAGAGAGAAACACAAACAGAGAGAGGGAAGAGAACAAAGATAAGAAGAGAAAGAGAGAGGGAGAGAACTGTTAGAGCGAAAGTTCCACGGGCTGCGCCTCGCTTTTACCAGTTTGTGCGCCTTGAAGATTTTGCCGCCCGCGGCGATGGTCACGTCCACCATCTTCTCGTCCTTCTGCAGCGTGTGGAAGCCGCGGCACATGTTGCCGTGGAAGTTGTTCCACGAGAGCAGGTACTGGTCGATGGTGTTCGGGTCGGTGTAGGGCTGCTGCTGTTGCTGCTGCTGCTTGTGCTGCTGCTGTGCCGCCTGGTGCTGCGTGGCCGTGATGTGGATCTGCTGCGCTGTCGTCGGCGGCGAGTTGGGACGTTGCAGCTGCAGCAGATGTGCCTGTGCCTGCTGCTGCTGGTGTTGCTGCTGTTGCTGTTGCTGCTGCGCCTGCTGCTGCTGTTGTTGCTGCTGTGCCTGCTGCAGTTGTTGCTGTGCCTGCTGCTGTTGCTGCTGCAGCTGCTGCTGCAAATGCTGCTGTTGCTGTTGCAGCAGATGCTGCTGCTGCTGCTGCAGCGACGACTGCAGGCGATGTGGATGCGGCGACAGCGCCGTTTGGTGTCCCATAAAGCGCTGCTGCTGCTGTGCCTGCTGCAGTTGCTGCTGTGCCTGCTGCTGCTGCTGTTGTGCCTGCTGCTGCTGCTGGCGTGCGTGCTGCTTGATCTTCACCATGTTCTCCTGCTGCTCGTGCTCGCGCTGCCGCATCAGCTCCTGCTTGATCTTGTACTGCTGCATTGACAGATCGTCCACGCTCTTCGACAGCTTCACCATGTTGTTGTTGCCGCCGCTATTGCTGTTGCTGTTGTTGTTGTTGTTACTGTTGCCCAGCATGGGCTTCAGATCGTACTTGAAGTCGGCGCCAACTCCGCCGGCCGCTGCGGCGGCCAATTTGCGCTCAGCTGCCAGCGCGGCGCGCTCCTTCTGGCGGCGGATGAGCTCGTCGATCTCCATGTAGGCGCCGCTGGTGGCCGCTGCGATGGCCGACGCGATGATCGGATCATCCTCGAAGACACTGTCGTCGAGGGTCTCCTTCAGTGTCTTCGTGGAGGAGAAGAGCCGCAGCGAGGGATCGTTCACCTGATCGCTGAAGTACACGTCCATCAGCGTGAAGAAGGGCCACTCGCGCCGCTTGGGCTCCTCCGACATCTTGATGGCCTTGTACTCCTGCAGCAGATTGTTCCATTTCTTAATGATCTTCGACAGTGGCAGCGGCACATTCAGTTCACGTTCCACCACGCTGCAGAGGAGGGGAGCGGGAGAGATCAAGGCAATTACAATTACAATTACCATTGAGAGATCGAACGATCGAGCGATCGAGATACTTACGCCCAGGCGTATTTGGAGGCGTTCCTCTTGCCCGTGAAGAGGGGGGAGAGCTCCGCGCGCAATCTGATCAATGATTTGACTTTTTCGGCTTCCCCTATAGAAGAGAAATGGGTGAGTTTCGCATTAGACAATTGAATAAATTACGCAAGCGACGGAGAGTTACGCAATGCGCGGGGGATCGCTGCAGGCAGATATACGATATACGCATACGATATTCGCACTCAAAGTACGACTGGCTATAGTAATTATAAGTGTGGGTTGGGCTCAAAGCAAGACCTAAGACCAGTTATGGCAAGGTGCTTTCATAATAAGTCACAATGAAATGGAAAGGAAGAGTAGAAACTGTACTTGCTTAGATCTGATCTATGTTTCTTTTTGATTTAAAATAAAAGTCAAAATTTTTATAAAATTGTTGATAGGGTGTTACAATTAAAGAAACAACATTTTCAATAATTTAATGAAATATTATTGGTAAATCAATTTAAAGTTCATTATGAGGAAAATCGCATATAGAGAAAAATAGCAGAATTCGTTCTACTAGATTGATCTTTTTTGGTATTTTTTGTGGGATGTAAAGCATTTAAAGATTTTAAAAAAGTATACTTAAGTGCGACAAACTATTAGAATATATTTTTTAATTTGCCTTCCACACAAAAACTGATAAAAGCTTGGAATACGATCATAAGATCGATCGCTGCCTGGTTGCCTAATGGAAGTAACGCAATGTGTTAAGTAGAGATCATCTTTTGGTATACATGATACTTCTAAAAAAGCTGAAAGTCTAAATCTGATCATACGATTTATCACTATAACCGACAGAAATGTAAAGCTTCAAAATTATCTTAAACTGATCGAGGCGATAGGCAAGTCAAGAAATGCTTTAAAATCACTATCGATCGTAATAAAAATTGAAAATCCTTTACTGCAGGTGCATGACAAGTAAATATTGCCCCCCAATAAGAATCCTTATACAGAGATCCGTTTCCGTTTATGTCTTCGATTTCATGATCGTGAACTGATCGCGTCGGGTGCATTGATCCGATCGACGGCAACTTTCCACTGGCAGCATTGCCACTGCGGTTCGAGTCAAGTTTAAGTCGCACAGTCGATCGAGACCTCCAGCAATAGCAATTCGAGTGCAGCAACAGCAATAGCAATAACAACAGCAACAACAAACGAAGCTGCAACAGAAATGTGCAACGTTTCAATGAACCCGTCGCAGCGAGCGCTCGAGAAATGCCGCCAGCATTCGTTGCCTGCCGCCAGGTGAGTTGCTGCCAGGTGAGTTGCCGCCGGTTAATTGCTATAACGAATCTAGCAACTTTTACCAGGCAAAGCCAAAGCCGAATTCAAAAACCAAAAGAAAAATCCGAAACCAAAACCAAAACCAAAACCGAAACCCAAGTCGAACTCGAAGTCCAAGTCGAAGTCGGCGGCAAGATCAGCTCGCATCTTGAGTGGAGCTGATGCGCAGTTACATACGCTATGCATGTGTGTGTTTGTGTGTGTGTGTGTGTGTGTATGTATGTGTGTGTCTCATCAAGTATACGCCAGGGGCAGCTCCATAATGACTGAAACTATTCAACGTTGAAGAATTCATTAGCAGATTTCACTTTCGCTCATGACGACGCGAAGCTCGCTCGTTGCCTCCTTCTCTCTCTCTCTCTCTCACTCCATCTCTGTCTCTCTCGATCGCTTGTTTCTTTCTTTATTTATTTATTTACCGTAATTTCTACTCGTTCACTTTTTACCCCCCTTGCCTGGCCCCCGGTGCCATGTCTTGTGGGATTTTGTCGTTTCTTTCGGTCCAAGAAGCTGCCGCGTCGGCTTCGCTCACTTTTCGCTTGGGAGAAAATGACACGAAGCCGGATCTAAAAACGTTTTCGGTCTTCAGTCTTCGGTCTGCAGTCTCCTGCTGCAAAGGCCAGTCGAGGGGTTGGTGGGGTTACCAACTGCCGACTGCCCGGCTGCATTCTAGTTGGGCCCACGAAATTTACTTTCTAAACTTGAACTGGGTTATGTGCGCCGAAGATGACGATAAAAGGACGAGAAGTCGACGAAGAAACAAGAAACGTTTGGGGAAATCTTATATGAACTGAAGAGTGATATTTGTAATTTATTTTTTAAATTATATTTTATTATTATTGAGTTTTTTCTTTGCTTTAGTTGACTAAAAATAGGTGAAAAGTTGAACAAGCGCACTCTTTGGCGAGTATTTGGGGAAAACGTATGTGAAATCGATTGCCATTTATTTAGTTTATTTTTTAAAATTATTTTTTTAATTTGTAGTTTTTCTTCTAGCTTATTTATTTTAAAGTTGTTTAGTCTTAGTTCACACTGAAGTTGACTTTAAAAGGAGAAGAAGCTTTGAATGCAGAAACTTTGAAAGTATTTAGGGAAAAGCTTTTGAAGTTTTTTCTTTATTTTTAATTAAACGTTATTTTTCTTATTTATGCTGAAGATGATCGCAGGACGCGAAGTTCAAAAGGGAAAACTGGAAAAAAATTTGGGGAAGTATTTATGAATTTTTTAACAATATTTTTTTAATATTTTTTTATGTTCTCTTTCAGTTCCCAGCAGCAACAAAAGACGCGACACTTAGTGGGAAAAAATCTGAGAAGCACTTGGAGAAATTACATATATGAAAAAAGGGAAGTGATGTTTTTCTTTTCAATTTATCTTTTTTTTTATTTTTTAGATCTTATTATATTTTTATGTTTTTTTTTTTTAGCTCACGCTGATGCATCATTCGAGCCAAGGCAAGGCCGTTGCTGTGATCGCAATCTGTGGACAGTTTTACAGTTTGATTCATTCGATCGTCTGGTCGCAGCGCTATAACCTAGCCCAACCCCAGGCATCAGCTAATAAATGCAGACCTACTTACAGATGACTGTATATATATATATATATATTTGTATCTTTAGAGTGACTGTGCGATGTGCGATAAGCCAGAGATTCGCGAAGATCGGGCGAAAACAAGCTCAACCTTCTGCTCGACGAGGAAGAGAGAGGTAAAGTAAGTGCGAGAGAGAGCGAGAGAGAGAGAGGGGGAGCAAGTGGGCGGGGAGCGGCAGAAGTGGCTCATTCCGTTGCCCGGGGGAGCGACGCGTCGAAAAGTTTCACTTTCTTTGCAACAAGTTTTGTGCGTGCAAGTGTGTGTGTGCGTGTGTGCATGTGAGGCGAGCTTACGCTGACGCACGCACATCTAGAGCTTGTCTTCTGTCTTCAGTCTTCTGGTTTCTACTCACCGCGCGCCCTTTTATGTAACCCAAATCAACGCCAGCTTCTCTGCGCAGACAAGCCGCAGCGTTGTCTTAGCAGCGTCGGCAGCAGCGTGTACCGTTAGTTTCTCTTTTGACCCATATTTGACCAAAGACGCGACGTTGTTGTTGTCTTGGGTTCTTCTGTCTTTCTCACTCACACTCTCAGTGCTCTAGCATCGCCCTCACGCAGTCGCAAAGCATTCTCTATGTTTGCCACGCTTCGCTCCCCTTTGCCTCTTTCTTCTCTACTAACTTCCGCTTCGTAGAACCGGTTCTTGAGCATTTGCATTTTCTTTGGGGAGAATCTCAGCTCGATCTTCCGCTTACACTCACACACACACACGTGCACACTCGCATATACATACACAAACATTTGAAATTGCTTTTAGAATTCGAATTGTTTGCGCTTCCTTTCGGCCGCCTTTCTTCTGGCTCGCTGCCCCTTTCTACCTTTCTCTCTTCGGCTGCTTCTTCTCTGGCTTCGCTTGTTTGTTTACTTAATGAAATGCGAAGTTGTTTAGCGTGACGTTTCGCTTTTTCACAGTTTTTCTTCTCGCTTTGTTCTTCGCGTGAGAATCTCCAATTGGGTCAGGATTTTAGTGTGCCTCTGTCTCTGCCTCTAATGCATATCAAATGTAGTCTCGACTTGCCCTACTCCCATTAATCGCCGGCCCGGCGAAAGTGATCGATGTTACAGTTGAGCAATTGTAGCACTCGGATGAGTCTGTAACTCAACTCCATAGATTCTCGTTTAGTTTTAGATGTTTGCATGAAAATTGTATTGTTGCTGATTTCGAGTGAGCTATCGATTTATTATACTAATGGAGGTCTTGTCTGTTTGCGAAACAGCTATCGTTTTGGCTGTCGAATCTACAAATGTAGAATTGTAGAATTTTTCAGCGATTCTACTAATAAATGCTTTAGCTGTTTGGCGGTTATCGATATAACTATCGATAGTATATAAACTAAAGCTGAGATTGAATCTTTTGCTCAATTCTTTTAATAAATTCTTCAAGCAATTATTATATATATTATAAAGATTCAATCTCAGCTTTAGAATACATATTATTGAGTTTTTTTTTATCAATATAATTATTATGTAAAGGATTTTCCCATTACTATCGATATTTTAGAAAGTTCTTGCTTTACTTAAAACTTGCTCAATTAGATTTATAAATTTTTATATTTGTTTTACATACATATATATTTTAAAAAAAAACATCCAAAATATCTATCGATAATATAATTAATCGATACTTAAAAATTCTCAGTTGAGCTTCGTTTCATCTTTCTTCTTTTCACATTTATTTTTAATTTATAGCCAAACCTACAAAAATATTCTGACTACACTGGCTGCCAAAAGAATGATTCCTGGCTCAGCAATATCGTAATCACTTATTGTAATATCTATCGATATTAGAATTTAGGATTTTTCAGCAGTCTCTGCCTTCTTTTAATTCTTTCTTTTTTATTCATCGCCAAAGCTATTTAAATGTTCTGCAGCTTTGAACTCTATCTACAGTGGCAGGCAAAAGCGCTCTCCCAGGCTCAGTCGAACGTGTCAAACAATCTCCGCTCGACGCCAACTGCCCGTGAATACAATGTGAAACTCTGGTTCGATTGCATTGCCAAGGCGAATGCAAGAATTCGAATGCGTCGACTGCAACAACAACAACAGCATCTCGAATAACAAAAACAACAACAACAATGAAAACAAATGAAATACGAGACGCTGCTCAGCGGCTTTCCAACGACAACACGACCGGCAGCGCCGTCGCTTTTCCACTGAGAGTTTTCTCCGTTGCGCATACGCCCCGTGCGCCGTGCGCCAGGCCGGCTTGCCGTGTAAGTCATCGACCAGCAGCCGCAGCAGTTGCAGCCGCCGCGAGGCTGGCATTTAATTCTCGGCTTTTACTTTCTCCCGAGTGATGCAGAAATGTGTTTGTTGTTGCCTTTTCCATAATCTAACGGCGCTGCGAATGCGACGGCAACTGCATTTTCTTTCTGCTTATACCGTTCACACCATTGTATATGTTTGGAAATGGTATATTGCTTTTGTGCAGGCATATCTCACGGGCAGCAGCAGGCGTGGCAGAGCATAGCTAGTATATTTTTCTATACTTTAAATTTGCAAGCAGTTTTTTTTTTAATTTTTTAACTTTTTTTTTAACTTTAAACTCAAATATTATAGAAATATTAAAATATATAATTTTTATATTTTACAGACGTATAATTAGCTCATATCGGAATATATGTCTTTAATTTCAAGCCGATCGAAAAGTATTTTACTATGCATTATTTGATGAAAGGTATCTAACAGTCGAGTGCGCGCGCCTGCAGCTTTCTTTACGTGTTTCTATCTGTTTTCCTTTGTATTTGCTGTTGACTTTTGTTTCCGACGAAAAGCGCTAGAAGAAAGAAAAGCTGTGCAGACAAAAAGTCAAAGTTGCTAATTAGCGAGCAGCGAGCAGTTGTTTCCACCACTCGCCACCTGCCACTCGCCTCAGGGGCAGCAGCGACTTTTCTCTCTCTCCCACTCTCTCAATCTCTCTCTCTTTCACTCTCTGCGGCAATTTCCATTTTGCAGTTGAACGTACTGTGGAAATTCCGACGGCAACAATATGATCGTCGTCATTATGAGCGTGATTATATATTATTGTAATCAGAAGTAATTTGCCAAATCGCGTATCTCTCTGTCTCTCTCGCTTTTCTCCATGTCTCTCTCTCTGTCTCTCTCTCTCTCTATCTCTTGGAAACCTGCTTGAAAATGCTCTGCTGCAGTTGCAGCCATCTCGTTAGTCGCTTTTGTCTGCCAGAAGGTTTATGAACTTTAACAAAGATTTTCCATCTGCTGCTGCTGCTCCTCCTGCTTCACGCTTCCCCTTCCCCTTCGCCTTCGCCTCCCTCTTGCTCTCGTGCGCCTGTTTAACATGCACTTGAGCGCGCTGCGCTTTTTGGAAAGTGCAACGCGGCGTATGCGCAACTTCTGCAAGTGTTTGCCCCGCTGTGTGTATAGCGTTGTTTGCGTTTTCTAATTGTTGTTTGGATTTCTTGTCTCTCAAAACTTTTCACTTTTCATTTCGTCGCATTCTGAGCGAGCGCAGGGCGTGCTATGTGGAGATATACGCAGCGATATAGCTGCAGCTATACCTACAGGTAAAGCTCTTCAGTTTGCCGATGGCTCAGCGCAGCTAAGCGCGGCTCAGCACACACACACACACACACCAGCACACACACACTCGCACTGCTCACAACTTTCACTTTGCGCTGTCAGAAGCAGAAACAGCAGAGGCAACAAAGCAAAAAGTAAAGCTCTAATGTTAATGTAAATAGCGGTAAGAGCCATGGTACACACGCACACACACACACACGCACACACACATACACACGCACGCAGTTACGTGCCTTAGATGCGGTCGCGTAGATAGACAGACAGACAAAGGTTCAAATGACTTTGGCGCGTCTCACAAAATTGCAAAACCCAAACTCGAAGCAAAAACAAAAACGAAAATAACAAATGGCGAGAAATAAAACTAAAAACCAAATCATTCATTAAACATATTGTATATATATATATATATATAGGCGAAATAATTCACCAAACTCGAATCTCATTGCGGCATCTTACATAAAGCTACAAAAACAAAAACAACAGCAACAACAACAAGAAACAAAAAGCTTAACCTTCGCCGGATGAAAGCAAAAATCAAATTCGAATTTGGTTTTTCTGAGTGTTTTTTTTTTTTTTGTTTTAGGTTTTGGTTTCTATCAATAACTGCCCACTCGACTGTGCTGAAATTACAGACTAGAAGAGCTGTCTGTAGAAATTGTGGATATGTGAAAAAAAATATTTTCAAACAAATAAAAAAATATATAAAAAAGTTTATGTGAAGCAAACAAAAATATTTAAAAAAAAATATAATTATCAAGATTATAATAAATATTTTTTTATTAAAATAGTTTATACTCAAAAATATTAAAAAAAAAAATATTATTATAGTATAAGCATTTATTTTAATATTTGTTTACAATTTTTCAAACAGTAATTTGTATGGCAAACTATTTTTAAACTGTCTGCCAAGTCGCCTCGATCGCGCTGTTATTCAATTCCCAGCAGAAATGCGTACAAAAGGTGTAAAAAGTACACGAAAATAGCTGTGGGAGAGTGAAGACGGTGCAGGCGCGGGGGGCAGCACTCGCAATTGAGGTGAACCTAAAGTGAAAGTTCTAATAAGTGCGCGACTCGTGGTGGAGCACTCGCCGTGCACTCATGCGGAGAGCAGGAGGAGGGTGCTCGGTTGGGTGGTCCGTCTGTCTCTTTGTCTGCCTGTTGTGGTAGTCCGCCAGCGAATTGGCTGGGAACGAAAGAAAGGCGAACGAAATGTAACCGACAGATACTAGATCGCCGCGTTGCTTTCTTTGTCTCGTTGTATCTGTGAGATACAATGGCTTCACTTGTATCTATTAGTCATTAGAGCCGTTTGTTGCGCCCGGCGGTTCTCGCAGCAGTTTTCTAATTTCCCCAAATTTTTGTAAATGACTTTCGTAAATTGGTTTCAAATATTTTTCAAAATTGTTTCCAAAATTTTCCGCTCAACTAAACCGTTTTGGCCTTACATCACTGTCGCCTCGTCTTCTGCCACGTCTGCTGGCCAATTAAATGGAATGCGCTGTAGAATTAATGGAGCTTATATAAGGCCTTGTTGCCCCCTCCCCCCTGCTCTTCCTGGTCTCTGTTTCTGTGTCCGTTGAGCAGGAAGCGGAGCCGCACGCCGCACGCGAGGATTGGCTGGCAGTTAGAAAGCCCCTAGAGCGTAGCTGGCTGGGATTTGGCTTGGCTCAGTTGGGCAATTCTATGGCCACTGGGGAATTTCTCTGCTCGCGAGGCAAGAGCAAGAAGCGTGGAGGCGGGCAAGCGGGGGCTGACGGGACAAGGCGAAGCGTCGAGGCGACGACGAAGCTCAAGCGCAGGTTGCATAATCGCAGTCAAAACGAAAATAGAAAACGGCGAGCAGATATATTGATGTATTGCTGCATGTATGGGTGTCGTGCGAGTGTGTGTGCGCATGTGTATGTGTGTGTAATTTGTAGCGGTTTATCGGGCAACGGTATTGTTGAGCAACCTCCACTCGAATCAGCTCGCAGCTCGCAGCTCGCAGCTCGACTCCAACACTCGCCAGCATTTAAACTATTTTCTTGTTATGCACTTCAAAAGTGAGACACACGCACACACACTTACTCACACACGCACACACACACTCACTCACACACTGCTAGTATTTTGGCAAGACAATTTTGGATGCGTCATGCTGGATAATTGCGCGTGCAAAAGTGCCAGCAATAATATTTTGAAAACTAAATATCAATAGCATAGAAATCCGACTCGCAATCAGACGCAAATTCGAATTCGAATTCCAGCTTGAGTTCGAAAACAGAAAGCAGAGAGCAGCAATAGCGGCGCATGCCAAATTTGATTGCGCATACGCCGCGTATTCCAGAGAGATCCACGCGCGTCGCCCAGGAGCTGTTGCAATCGCCAGACAGATCGCTGTGTGTGTGTGTGTGTGTTTGTGTGTGCTGCAACAAGTTGGGACATTGAACTCGAAAAGCGAAGCTGAAGCTGAAGCAAAAATTTGTAAACAAAACTCGATTATGCAAGCGCTTAATTATAATGGAAATGGAAATGCCAAAGCGACAAAGCCAGGCCAAGTTGTTGTTGTTGCTATTTGTTGTTGTTTGTTGTTTACAAGCAACAACAAGCTGAAGGCTAACGGAACGAGGCAGCGCGAGAATTTACCTTGATCATCGAACGGATTTTTCCAGATATTACTTGGGTCTTCCTATCAAATTGGTATAACGAAATTTAAATGGATGCAAGCATATTTTGGGATATACTGCAGATTTTTCTGTAGATTTGCATAACGAAATTTAAATGGATTCAAGGTATTTATAAAGAAAATCAGAATAAACCTATAAAATAATAGAGACATACAGTTATAAAAAAAATTGGAACTTTTAAGTATTTTTTTTATATACCACATAATTCTCTACAATCTACAAACTGGGTCAGGACCAAGCAGAGTTAGCTACCTTCCCCATCCCCAGCCCACAAACACCTGCCCATAAACTGACAAAAAGGAAACATAAATCGCACTACACGCAGAGCTTCTTCAGCAGCAGAAGAAAATGCAGCGGAAAAAGATAGAGACAAACAGAGAGAGAGAGAGAAAATAAAAATCAAAATCAAGCAACAACTTTCACCTATTAATATTCGACGCGTACAAGCAGAAGCGAGCATCGAGCCGACTCCAACCCGAAGACTCGGCCGAAGACTTAGCCGAAGACTCTGCCGCAGCCGAAGCTGCTGCTCTGCTCTGCACCGAGCCGAACGTAGCGCAGTTGCTGCCGACGCTCGACGCTGGCAACAGCGTGAACACGCGAGCTGCCGCTCTCGGCGAGATCTTCGCACGCAACTTTCTACAAAGCTTAGAAAATATTTTGATTGAAATTGAGCCGGAAAAGAGCTGTGCAAGAATTGCTCACTGGAATCTTTGAAGAATCTTTACCGTAACTCTACAGAAGCTTCGTAGTTTGCAGCAGACAGTTGAAATTCTAGCAAGATTTGATTGAGCTACTTTGAAGGCTTTGGGAACTTGCTGTAACTGTAGAAATTCCAGCAACTACTTTTCTACAAGGCTTAGAGAATTTTTGAAGGGAAATGTAGATTTGATTGAGCTACTTTGAAGGCTTTGGGAACTTGCTGTAACTCGAAAGAAGCCTTATAGATTGCAGCAGACAGTTGAAATTCCAGCAACTACTTTTCTACAAAGTTTATAAAATTGTTTAAGGAGAATGCAGATTTGATTGAGGCACGGGCTTGGTAAAACAGCTTGCAGGAATTTTTAAAAATTTGGAATACTTATGGGAGACTCTCCACTTGATACGCTGTTAACAGAAGACTATACAAGTTCTACAAACTTACTTTTTACAAAGCTTAGAAAATATTTTTAGATTCAAGTCGAGTAGAAGAGCGCTTAGATAAATAGCTCTCGCTCAAGTAAACGGCCAGCACAAGACTGAAAGCAGCAATACCTGAAGGTGTTCTTGAAAATGTATGCTAAGAAAATATTCCAAAAACTCTGCAGCGGCTTTAAAGAAAGCAGAAGATTGTGAAAGAAGACTTGAGGAATTTAAGCTAACTCTACAGTGGTTTCAAGGCTTGCAAACAGTAATGACTTTAATTATTGGAAAAATTTAATGACATGACTTTTAAAAAATTTGAGAAATCTTTCTGGAAGGAACTGGAAAAAATTTGAAAAATTTTGCTGTTCATGTTGAAACCTGCAGTATTTTAAGAGTCATATAACTTTCTGTAAATTGTTTTGATTAAAAAAATATAGCTTAAGAAGACTGAAAATAGTTTGAGATATATAATAATAAAAGCTAAATTATAGTCAGACAGAACTGTAGAGTACCGCGATCTGGAGTATGCACAGTGGGCAAAGGATGCTATGGAGCAATATCAAAGTATCTGAATGCCTATAAATCATATCTAACTCGTATCTATAGCATCTAGCTCGTATCTATGGCAACTAATATCTCCTAGAGTGAATTTAAAAACTAGAAAAATATTTCTAGCATTGAATTCCAATTGATCTTGAGTCTGGCAGGACGCTCTACAGCATGCTAAGGTCTCTCAGGGGCTTGAACTTACAGCAGTATCTGGTTGAGTATTGACAGTTAGCGTTGACTGTCGGCGCCATTATCTCGTTGGCAGCCATATCCAAATGTGATGTAGTAGTATATCCTGCTTCTTAGAGATGCTGTGGCAGTTGCAGTTGTTGCTTTTGCTGCTGTTGTTGTTGTTGTTGTTGCTGGTTGTTACGGGGTAATCCAATAAGTTGGTCAACACGCTGCGTGTGGCAGGGGGCAGGGGGGCAATTGATAGTTTCTCTGTCTGTCTATGCGGTGGTCTGCCTGGTTTCCATCGTTAGACTTGGATATTTGGAATTCAAGAGGCACTCACGCACGAGTCCCCAAAAAACCGAGCCGAATCGAAAGAGTTCGCTAAACACTTTCACTTTTTTTTTGTTGTTGTTGTTTTTTTTCTTGTTTCTTGACAGTTTTTGTATCTGCCTGGAGGAGAAGAACACGGGTTGCTCTTTAGCTCTTCAGAGGAGTCAACATTTTGCTGGCGCACTGGGAACACACAGTATTACGTATAGCTTGGAGTCGGAGCCGAGCGCACACACACTGCACACCGGGCAGAGTTCTTCACGGTTTCAGTTCGGTTTCTTATTTTGTATATTGTATATTGTTGCTGTTGCTGCTGCTGGGCTCACAGTTAGATTCTTGCGCGACGAGCGGTGGCACGTAGCGTCTGCCTCGAAGCACTGTGAACGTCTGTGCGGCAGCGCGCAGTGAAACCCGCGCTTATCCTCAGCAGATCGCCAAGAAATTTCATGCCATTCCGTTTTGTTGCGCTGCTGCGGCGACGCTTTCGCTTAACCAGCACGCACACAGTGACAAGCCAAGACACACACACACAACACACACACACGCACGTACACAACTTCGCAGACAGCTCGAGCCGGAGTCGCAGTGGAAGCTCGGCTTTGGTTCTGCGCGCTGTTACCATTTCCATTTCTTTCTCCACACACACACACACACACACACACACACACACACACATGCACAGTCGCGTACTCTCACTCGCTCGCTCACGCTCTGCGCTCACTTCAAGTTTGGTTCTTCGCGCAAGTCTTTTGTTTTGGTCTCCACTTTGCGCCATGTGCGCGAGCTTTGCAGCCAGAGTTTCGCCTTGGGAGCGCACGCGCACACACACAGCCAGTTACACACACACACACACACACACACACTCACATAAACTCTTACTCACTTACAGCTTAACGGGTGTTCCGTTTCCAGCGCGTTCCCCGTGCACTTTTATAACTTTAACTTTAACTTTCTTCTAAGCGCGCTGCGTCGCTTTTTTCTTGCTTTCTGTCTTTCTTTTTGCTCTCTTCTGCGTCTTTTGCTGCTGCTGCTGCTGCTTCTGCAGCAAATTACAACTTTCATCTATTTTCGTCAAGATTTTTTTTAATTATATAATTTAAACTTTTTGCGCTCTGTGCTTTGTTTCGCTGTAACTGCTGCTCCTTCCCCCGCCGTCTGCTCTTACTCAGCTGCTTCTGCTGTTTTGCTGTTGCTGCTGCTGCTTTGGTTTTACTTTTGTTTTTAAGGGCTAATTACGCGCGCGAAAAGAGTGAAACGCGCCGCGGATTCTTAATTATAATTTAATTGCACGCAGCGCCCAGCGCCAGGCTGTCTACCTGCCTCGCTCTAGCACTCACTTGCTGGCACTCTCAGCCTTGCTCTCTCTTTCGCTCACTCGACAGCTGCAGTTGCAGTCAAGCTGCAGCATCCCTGCTCAGTATGTGCCCCCCCTCTCTCTTCTACTTACACTCTTCTCCCCTCTCTCCCAACAGCTCTTACTCTCGGCCCACTGTCCATCCTCCACTTTATCTCAGTGGCTCGTTTTGGGCGCTTTTGTTGCCCCTTTGCGAGCACTTACCACAGTCGCTTCTTTTGTCTGCGCGCTCTGCTTCTGCCCCGCCCCCCGCACTAACTCCTCCAACTCCGACAAGTCTACTTTGTTGTTGTTATTGTTGTTGTAGAAAACTTTCTAATGTAGAAGCCGTCTGCCGTTTCATTGCTCACATTTTCCCTCTCTCTTTCGCTGCTTCGCTTCAATTGCAGCTGAAGTTGATAGGCCTCTTTTGCTCTGCCTGCCTGCTTTTTCTTTCTTTTGAGATTTTTCCCAAGCTTGTGAAATCGCCGGAGAATTTCAATCGTGTTTTCGAGCTGCAATTACAATTCTACGCACATGTGGGAGGGGTACAAGCGGGAGGAGTTACTAGAGAGTGGCGAGGGAGCTGCAGTGTTCAGCCCAACTGCAGGTGGCTCGGTCTGGCTGCATCACAAGTTTGAAAAGTATTTTCGTATAATTTTCTTGGTTTCTTGGCAATCAAAAATTTAACTTATTTTGCTTTAATTTCATAATTTAATAATAATAATTTAATTTGAAATAAAAGTATTTTGTTATCATTGTTATAGCTTTCTTTGGTAGCACAAGTTTTAAATATGCTTCTATAAATTAATATATATTGACTTTTTAATAAAAATTTTGGAAATGCATTTTTTTTTATTTTAGAAAATTTTTTATATATCTAAAATTTTCTCTCCTACGTGCAAAATATTAATATTGATTTTTAGAAGCCAATAACTTCGAAATTTTCGAACTGAAAAAGGTTTCTAGGAAAAAAATGTATAATCTGTCATGCTGTTGTTGCAGTTTTTTAAGTTTCACTCATATTTAAGTTTTAAAGTTAAAAATTTCGTATATAATTTAATTTTTAGTAAGCAAATTTACGATTTTTTAGGGCTTTAAATTTTTATGCCTGTTCTCTCATTTTAATAAGCTTCTTGAATATTGTAAAACTGAAACTTTCGGAACTAAGTTTTTTTCTAATAAGGAAATATCGTATATTATAGACCTTGATGATGCATTATAACAGCCACAAGTAGAAGACTATTATCGGTGGGCATCCGCTGGGCCACTTGATGGCATTACCAATCCAACCCAATCCAATCCAATGCGATGCGAGGCGAGATGATGCCGTTATTGCGCTCGCTCTGACGGCCATTTGGGTGAAAGTTGTCTGTGTGCTCGGAGCGCGCACAGAGGCAGGCGCTGGTGCGGCGTTTGCCCCTCACTCTCTTTCTCTCTCTGTCTCTCTTTCTGTCTCTAGGGAACAACCGCTCGAGAATCGAGAAAATCTCATTCGAAATGATTTCGAAAATCAACGGAAAACTCTGTCGATAATCGAAAACTCGTTCGAATCGAGAGCAGAACCGATCACAAGACTCTGGCAAGCGCATAAAACTCATTTTCACTTTTTAATAATTAACATAATATTATTAACCAGCAGCGCAAAGTAGCAGAAGGCGAGAAAGAAATAGCAGAAGAGGCGGACGGCGAGTGTGGGGAGAAAGAACCAAGAAAGACTCGACTGGAGGCCGAAACAAACCACGAAAGTTGTAAACTCAATGAAACAGAAATGAAACGAGACACGAGAGATCGGAGATTTCGGCTCGGCTCTGGGAAAGAACACAAGGCAGCGGCGAGGAGTGGGGTAGCGGGAACTGAAAATAAGTAAGCAGAGAAAGAGATAGAGGTAGAGTCAGAGGTAGTAGAGGCACATTAAGCTGAAAGAATCTTAAGTGAAATGAATTTGAAAGCTTTTCCCGTCGAGTCTTGACCCAGTTACCCATTTCCGAGCCGAGTCGGAGCAGAGAGAACATCTCGCTGTGTGTGACGAGGAGGCGGGGGACAACAGTTATGTGACGAACCGGAGAGCCAGACAATCGAAAGTTTATGTCATGCAACACTCGCACAGTGGAGCCGAGCTGAATGCTGCACAGCAGATGCTGCTCAGGTAAGCTAAGTGTTGGGATTTCAAATCGACTGAGTTGTAGAACTAAATTCTGTAGTTAAAAAAAAACTTACTTAATTGCAAGAAAACTTCGAAATTTGTAATAAAAAAAAATAATGTAAAGAATAAATATTTATAAATAAGAATCCGAAATAATCATATAATAATATAATAATCATATAATCATATAATAATATCAAATCTTTATTTATTCCTTTATTTAAGAAAATTCTTCCCCGAATATTCGAACCACTGTGCCTGACGGCAGCTGAAACCTTTTGAGATTAACCACAAATTCGACATGCCTAGAAGTACAAGCGGCACAGGCTCTGCACGCACAGCTGCGGCTGCCGATCGACGGGGCTGTCAATTGGCCACGCCCAGTTTGGAATACATTTTGGGAGTAAGTTGAGAATTTCGAAAGTAATTTACGTAAGAGGCTGAAAGTGTAAGAGTATCTGTATCTCCGTATCTGTAGCTGTATCTCTGTATCTGTAGCTGTATCTGTATCTGTATCTGTATCTTTTTATCTGTATTTTTGTATTTATATCTTTGTATTTGTATCTCTGTACCTGTATCTTTTTATCTGTATAATTGTATCTGTATCATTCAATATGTATATCTGTATCTGAATCTTTGTAAATCTAGCTTTGTATCTGTATACAGACATCAATATCTCTGTATCTGCCTTTCAGTATCTTTGTATCTGTATCTCTGTATCTGTATCTTTGATTCTGTATCTCTGTATCTGTATTAGTAAATCTGTATTAGTATATCTGTATCAGCAGCTTTGTATCTGTATGTCTGCATCTAAATCTGTATCTATGTATCTGTATCCATGTGTCTTTATATAAGTATATCTGTATATGTAGCTCTGTTTTTGTATTTCTGTATCTGTATCTCTTTGCATTTGTTTCTGTATCTCTGTATCTGTGTTTGTATCTTTATATCTGCATGTGTATCTCTTTATCTATACCATTGTATCTATATCTCTGTATCCATATCTCTGTATCTATATCTCTCTATCTGTACCTCTGTATCAGTATCTGCCTGCGAAGGTAGCGCATTTTGGAAAGTCATGCGATGAAATTGTTCTTGCGCAGATGCGCGTATCTTTCATAGGCCTAACAATTGAGAGCAGTCGAAACGCAAGAAAAGAAAAAGTAACTTCAAACCAACACACACACACACACACACACACACATGCATATACAAATACATACAGCCACATGCAGGCAGACAGTTTGATCGCCGTCGAAAAGATACACGAAACGAACACTAAAGAAAATAAAATAATAAAATCGAAACATGAAACATTCTGATTGTGCGCGCGTGGAAGTAGGTCAACTTCGCTGCCGCCGTCGCTGCCGGCAGCGCTGCCTTCGCCATCACCATCGCCAACGCGCGCTCTCGAACTTGGCTTTGGTCTCGACGGCCGCGCAGACACCAAAGCCGAACGGCAACAACAAAAAGAATCAAAAAGTACTCACACACAAGCACACACACACATACAAATAGAAGCAAACACTCACACACACACGCACACACACACACACACACTGATAGCACGCTGGCCACGCTGATGGAATACTTAAGCATCCGCGTCCACTTGCACTTTCTTTTTCAAGCGCTACAGCCGCCTCGCTGCCAGCGTCGACGCCGACGCCGACACCGACGTCGTCACAAACTTGATTTGCCTTCTTCTGTCGTTTGCTTTTGGCTCATTCTACTTCTGCTCAGCTCCCAGTTCCAGTTCCAGTATGCGTCGCATTCGCCGTCGGCGTCATCGTCACACAGCGCAGACCCACAGCGCAAGTTCGTGTCTTAAGTCTTTCGTTTTGGCCACGGCGCACGTTCGCTGCGCGTAGCTTTCGCTTTGTGCTGTTTCATTGTTTCGCTGCGCTGTGCCGCTCTGCTGCTGCCTACCAAAAGGTTCTCTTCAGCCCGAGCGTTTCGCTTAATTTGTTTAGGCCCCAAATTTCACCATCTTGTATAACCGTTTCGAGTTGTGTAAGGAATCAGAATTACATATTAACGCTAATATCCGATTTCAGTCGTTACCAACCAGAAGATTCTTTTCCACAGAGATGCCAGCAGTATCTGTACACATTTCATGTTGGAGAGAGTATTCGAAAATAATTTTGAAAACCTTTCAGAGATTTAATTAAGTCAGCAGACCATGTAAGGCATATATGATATGTATTCTTGAACAGCATATAGATATGTATTCTTGAAAGTAACAAAAAGACTGAAAAAATAATGGTTTTGATTTCCCAAGTCTCATAACTTTTATCAAATTAATCATAGTTTTTCTTTGGAATTTTTCTTGTTTTATTTTACTATGAATTCTTTTATGATTCACATGTTATCACGCATTTTCAAAATGTTAGCTCATCAGGTTTCGTTTTAAATCGACTGAATAAGCTAAGATTAGAACAAGAATCAAAATGCAAACAGTTGCTGGCTCAGAGATTGAGAAGTAGTAGTAGTAGTCATAAGCAGACAAGAGAATCCCAGAATTTTAAGGCTAAAAACTTCGGCGAAATTATTCTTATTGGGGTTTTGGTGGTATGTAGGTAATGTTTTTATGTCAAAATTAATTTCATTTAAGCTTTAATTGGCATTTATGTAATGTTTTTAATTTTAATTTATCTTTTAGCTTAATTTATTTTAATTTTATTTTTTGCATGAATATTTTGATGTAAATAAAATGGCCTTCAGTGAAATTGTTATAGAAGGGGAAAGCAAATCCAGAATTAATTCACGATAGCGAGAGCTGCAAAAATGCTACATACTTTCAGGCTGCCTATAAAATACGGCAGCCAGTCAAAACTTTAAAGCGTAATATTCAGTTTTAAACAAAGAACTCTTTTTTATAAATTTCATATTTATGTTACTAGTATTGAATGATTGAAACATAATTTTACAGGACTGCAGTCGAATTTCGAAATCATCTTTAAAGTTAATACAGTATAACATTTATTATTATTTTTTTCAATTTGTTTTTCCATTTTTATTGAGCTAAACGGGGATACCTTTATGCCTCTTATAACTGCTAGCCTGAGGGCATAGCTTTATCTATATCATAACATGAAAATAATATAGGATATAATCTCAATATATATATATATTTTTATTATTTATTATTTTTATTTATAGTAAAACTTTTTTTCCCATTAAATTTAATGAGAAAAGGATTTTTAAACGAATTAAATACAGCATATGAAGATACCAAACATTAGCTGATCACAGCTGATCGACAAGATATTTGCGTGAAATTCAACAATTGGCTGATTGATTGGGAATCTCACTTAATCACTTCCGAGCTATCGACAGATATTCTTAGACGTGCTAATTATATCGAAATGTCTACGCGATTTAAATATACCTTGCCACGTAACACGCAAAACGTAAAAGAAGATCTACTTAAAAGGATAAATTCAATCGGAATGTGGCGAGCAACAGAAACAGAGAGAGAGAGAGAGGAACGATGAGAAACGGCAAATACTTGGCGAATCCGTCTGAGAAATCGCCGCGAATGAATCTCTATCAACGCCGTGGCTGATTTTGGTAAATTGCAATGAATTGGCATGAAAAATGCACGCCACGGCAATTTCGCAACTTCACAATGGAAGGGGCAGGGGCGTGGCAGGGCAATAGGGAAGGCTGCTCGGTCGATGCTTCCTCGAGCGGCGCGCGGATATCAACCTTGATGTTGATTTATAGGTGTCGCTCTGCAGCGGCGTCTATTTCGGTGCATCGATGTCTGTTGCCCTGCATCGCGCTGCGGCCACGCTGCGTGCCTGCGCGTCCCTGACTATTGCCGTCTCGCTCCCTCGCGCCGAGAACTATGTTCGTTCCTTTCGCGCCGATTGTCATGCGGCCGCGTCGGTCCTTCTAAGGTTCGTTTCTATTTTCTGAATTGGCAACGAGACGAAGAGCGCTCGGCAAACGCGCTCGACGCCAAGGGGCGGGCGAAAAAGAGGGCAGGGCAGCGCTCGGCTAATCGACGCTACCGACTACGCATATTTGCTTATCAGTTCGGCGTACAAATATCTCTGGGCCTTGCTCTCTCACTGCGAGAATCAGTCTCTCAGCTTGCACCCTACACGCATTTTTTGGGGCTTCAAATTGGATCTACGGTTAGTATACAGACTCCGCTGAACTGGAGTATGCTTTACTCAAGTTCTCTACAAACACTGCTAGTTTAATTATAAGTTATTTACTTTAATTTTTCCTAACTCCCTACGATATTACAAACTGTGTGCAGCGCATTCAGCTGTCGCCTATGCCGCGCCCATTCGCACGACAATTAGGAATTCTGCTTATATGGATCGATTCGCGTTGCGTGGTGGCACTTTCGCGCAGCGCTGCCCCGCCTCGCTGCCAGCTAATTGAGTTCTTATCTCCGAGCGAGAGAGCCGACCCGATATAAAGACGATGCAGGGCGATCGGCGTGCCATTTGTTGTTGAGTCTGGACGCCAGCAGGAATCGAGCGTGCGATTTTATTTTCATCCTTTCGTTGGCCTAAAAGGTGTGTGTGTGTGGGAGTTTTGTAAAAGAATAGAGACACAAGGACTCAGCAGGATTATTGGAATACTTTTTGGAATATGTGTTAAAGCCAGTATTCTGCTTCATTTTAAATTGAAATCAGTTTGGAATTACGAAACTGTGGATTATAGAGCACGAGATTACTCAAAAAACTTAAAACTTTGATACCAAAAATGTTTTAAAATTGCAAAAATTGAAAATTAATTGATACAGATTTCACAATTGCTGTAACACATCGTTCAATAAGTCCCGAGACTAACAACGAAAACAACATTTTTCTTCCAAAAATAACTTTTATTCATCAACATAATCTCCCTTTAGAGTGATACAATCGTTATCATAGTTTTTTGAAAGTTGAAATATCAAATTTAGTTAAATTTCGAAGAAAAAGTGATCTGCATCAAAATTTAGTCCTCTTTTTAATGATCTTCATTATGATTATAAACTATTGAATTACTTAGTTTATAATTATTATTAATTGAGAGTTTTCCTATATCAATGTTACAAATCTTCGATATAAACTCAAAAATGAGAGATCCGATAATATCTGTATTTACAAAAAGTGATCAATATTGTAATATTAAATTTTGGCAATTTTTTAAAAACCAGAAATAAGATTTCTAAATACAAAGTAATTATTGCATTGCATTGGCTTCATAAGACTTAGGTTTTTTAATAGGAATATTCCATTTCATTAAAAAAAAACTAACAATTTCCGCTAAAAATAAGGAAAAATAATTATATACGAGTATATGGAAATTCTCAAGCGTTTTTCGACTGACGTGTATGTTATTCTTGTCTCAGAGAGATCTCCCATTGGAAACTATATCAAGCATATACTCCACCTTGTAATTACAGATAAACAGCTGTCAAAATGTGTGACGATGATGCGGGTGCATTAGTTATCGACAACGGATCGGGCATGTGCAAGGCTGGCTTCGCCGGCGATGACGCTCCCCGTGCTGTGTTCCCCTCGATTGTCGGCCGTCCACGCCACCAGGGTGTGATGGTGGGCATGGGTCAGAAGGACTCGTATGTGGGTGATGAGGCGCAGAGCAAGCGTGGTATTCTCACACTGAAGTACCCGATCGAGCACGGCATCATCACCAACTGGGATGACATGGAGAAGATCTGGCATCACACGTTCTACAATGAGCTGCGTGTGGCACCCGAGGAGCATCCAGTATTATTGACAGAGGCGCCACTGAACCCCAAGGCCAATCGCGAGAAGATGACCCAGATCATGTTCGAGACCTTCAACTCGCCGGCCATGTACGTTGCCATCCAGGCCGTGCTCTCGCTGTACGCCTCCGGCCGTACCACCGGCATCGTGCTGGACTCCGGCGATGGTGTCTCCCACACTGTGCCCATCTATGAGGGTTTCGCTCTGCCCCATGCCATCCTGCGTCTGGACTTGGCCGGTCGCGATCTGACCGACTACCTCATGAAGATCCTCACCGAGCGCGGCTACTCGTTCACCACGACTGCCGAGCGTGAGATCGTGCGCGACATCAAGGAGAAGCTGTGCTATGTCGCCCTGGACTTCGAGCAGGAGATGGCAACAGCTGCTGCCTCCACCTCGCTGGAGAAGTCCTACGAGTTGCCCGACGGTCAGGTCATCACTATTGGCAACGAGCGTTTCCGCTGCCCCGAGGCCCTGTTCCAGCCCTCGTTCCTGGGCATGGAGTCGTCCGGCATCCATGAGACCGTCTACAACTCGATCATGAAGTGCGACGTCGACATCCGTAAGGATCTGTATGCCAACTCTGTGCTGTCCGGTGGTACCACCATGTACCCAGGTGAGTCGAACCCCAGCTGTTATCCCTTGCCTATATTAATATATACTTCGTTTCTCAGGTATTGCTGATCGTATGCAGAAGGAGATCACTGCTCTGGCCCCGTCGACCATTAAGATCAAGATCATCGCGCCTCCCGAGAGAAAGTACTCCGTCTGGATCGGTGGCTCCATTCTGGCCTCTCTGTCTACCTTCCAGCAGATGTGGATCTCCAAGCAGGAGTACGATGAGTCCGGCCCTGGCATTGTGCACCGCAAGTGCTTCTAAATCTTTCCCATGTCGCGAAAGATCACCCGAGACACGCACCAGTCTAGCCAAGTCACAAACCGAAAACCAAAACAGCCGAAACAACAACCAGGGCGAGCTTTTCACCAACGCCAGCACGCCCCATATTAAAGCGGATCAGCAGAGAAGAGAAGAAAACCTAAAGCAACAACAACAAGAGATTATAAGGAGCTTTGAGCTGCTTTTTAAGATTACCACTACCATTACAGACACCGGCGACTTTCCAGCCCTAAGAACCCTGTGGAAAGCCCGCCGCGATGTTCGCTATATGATAATTTTTAAACTTATCTAACGTGTTAATGCAAGAGCTTTTAAACTTAGTGAAATGAAAGCCAAATATATCTTCCATTAAAACTATAAACATTTTCAATAAAGACAATTTTTCTATTAAGCTTCGCTTTTGATGATCGGCCGGATCGATACAATTTTGATTCTTTATCCTCCTTGGTATTATTTCCTCTTTTTTAAACTTTGTCGGTGAAATTAAAAACCATTATAAACTTCCCTTAATGAATTTAAAAATTTTTAATTTTTTTATTATGCTGAAAGAACGATCAAGCAGATCAGTTCCGATTTTAAGCTTCTTTATTCAACCCAAAACTAAAAAAAAATTATCATTGTCTTCGGTTAAACAATTGCTTTTATTTTCTTGTTTCTCTTGTTAATTTTGTGTGCTTAGGTTAAGTTTAGGCTGAGTTTGTGGAAATGCTTAGAATAATTTATTAATGTATAATACTAAAATACGTTAACATTTAGTTACGGGTAGCGAGGATTATGTGCGTGTATATAAGGTTGGCATACAGGTTGATAGACTTCAAAGTCCATATATGTAAACATGCATACACATACGGCTTGGCAGTGATCTTCGTTGTTGGGTTGGGTCTGAATTGGGTCAACTCAACTCAAGCTCTATCAACTAAATGAGTATTCTTTGTTGGGATAACGTACGTAATTAAGCATATAGTACACATAGACAGTTTTTTATATATATATGGTAAATAGTTGGGACTTACAGCTAAGCTCGTAAAACTCGTAAAACGTTTATAGAATGACTTAAGATAGGCATACAAATATTGTATAAAACGGCATTGCACTTTGTTTAGTAAAGTTGGTCCAGTGAAGAGTTTTAAGAGCTTACGATTACCATTCTGACTGCTCCGATTCTAACTTAGCACTCGATAAATATAATTTAGAAATATCATAAGCTGGCTCGCTAATTTGATTAACAAGCTCCCGGGCTTGTCCTACTCTTCCTCTTTCTTTCCCTCTATACCTCCTCTCTTCTCTCTGCTAGCTTAACTATGTACAGTGCTTACTGACTATGAATGGCGATGAAATCTGCTCGAGGAAGTTTTTGTTGGCAGTTGCTTTTCTTCTTTTTGTTTTTTTTCTACTGTTTCTCTTTTTCTTGTTCTCTAATTAGACACATAAGTATTTGGCGTGCTTTTCGTGTGCTGGAGACGCTAAAACTATCGCAAGTACTATCGCAGGTTCTAACAATATTAACACTAGCACTAGCTATATCAAAGCTATATATAGATTAACAATCGTTCGATTTGATATACATAGGACTAGCATCAATTGCCTGATACGATAGTTCTGCCGATAGTTGTGGCCGCTCCAGTTTGTTCGGTTTCCGAAAATACTCTGCCTGACCCGACGGTCGTTAGTAATTTGCCTAACTAACTAGCTGTAGCTATAGTTCCACTCCTTCCCTCATGATTCGACGTGATACTGCACTACGCTGGCACAGAAGAGACAAAGAAGTACTCTTCCAACCACCTTGCATGGTGGCGGGCACAGCTCGCGGCACTCTGCCATCTCCTGGATGGGAGAAGCCTCGTGCTGCACTCGCTGCCATGGCTGGCGTAGTGTAGTGTCGCGTCGAACCACCTGTCCGCACTACAGCATAGCTTTGTGTGTTTGTGAGTGTGTGTGTTGGATGTGTAAATCGTTGTAATACTATTGAATTTGTATGTTTTGTGCATGGGACTCGAGTGCACTCGCTCACGAATCTCATGAACACTTGGCAGCAGTGAGCTTGCGTTCGCGACGGAACCGGAACTAGAGCCTGAACTGGAAGCGGAACCGGAACTGGAACTGGAACCGGAACCGGAACTGGAACCGGGACCGGAACTGGAACCGGGACCGCAACTGGAACCGGAACTGGAACCATCGCCGGCAATGGCGGTGAGCAAGCAGTCGAAATGCACAAATCTTAGCACCACAGATTCATAAAGGCAGCCCAGCTGCAGGCTGCTGCACCACGCATAAAAGGCCGAGGCAGCGGCTTACACCACCTCCAGGTAGAGGCCCGACGTCGGCGCTATGGAGCAGCGTCCGCAGAAGCCGCCGCAGAAGGCGCGTCGCGACACCGACGACGTATCAAACTGCAAGAGGAGCATGTAGTTCATGGACCAATGAGAAGCCAACGGTACTCACCTCGCTGGAGCGCTTCATGACGGCGCGACTGCCGTAGGTGTTCCAGATCGTGCCCGGTCGCAGCGCGAACCCCGTGCGCTCCAGGCTGATGGAGAAGTCACCCTGCGGGCAATTCATATTCCGATTGTAGCAGTCGCCGGCGGAGCCGAGCGCCTGTCGCTGACCCCGCGACTCGGCGAACTCGAAGTCGTTCTCGATGATCCGCAGATCGCTGATGTTCAGTCGCAACTTGCGGAAGTGCGTCCGCCCCGAGTTCTGATCGTTCGCGTACTCGTGCGCCCGCGACTCCGGCGGGCAGCTGTCGATGAGCTGCGTCTTGTACTCGTAGTAGATGGAGTAGTTCTCCTGCGGATCCACCGTGATGTACTCGCGTGGCGCGGCGCTGTTCATCTGATGGCAATAGATGCGCACCGCACGCGTGCGCACATGCAGCGTGTACTCCCCATCCTCGTACTGCCGGTACATGCGCTGCAGATCGGCGCACGTCTGTGCGCTTCTCGTAATGCTGCTGGAGCTGCCGATGACGCTGCGCATTCGGCAGCTGGCGGGCGGCTGGCACTTGTGCTTCTCCACCTTCGGCCTGCCGGCCACGCGGCGCATGTGCGAATCGTAGTAGAGTATGCGCCGGCGCTCGTAGCCCGAGCAGTCGCACTGCAGAGAGGAATAGAAAGAGATTAGAAATGGGTTTTTTTTCTGAGGACAATTGAGCTACTCCTACCGGTGTGAGCAGCTTGTACTGCCGCCGCATGCAGTTCGGGCAGATGCGGCGACGCGCCGGACGCTTCTTCGCGTCGCAGTGGCGCTCGTTCACGTTGTTGCCCTGCCAGGCCTCGCAGCGCACGTAGCGCGACTGATAGTCCTCGGCACAGTCTTTGGAGCAGCGCGTCCAGTCCGACACGGCCCAGCGGCAGTTGATGCGGCAGCTCTTGGTGGTCTTGCGCAGCGTGGGCTTGCGCACCTTCAGACTGATGCAGAAGGAGTCGCTGATATACTCCTTGCGCTTCTGCGCGCCCGGCACCTCCGGCTTGTAGACTCGCGCGCAGCGCTGCACCTTGCGCTTGCTGCCCTCGCCACATTCCACAGAGCACTGGAAGGGAGAAGCAAGCGGAGGAGATTATTTTGACTGCGGCTAAAGCTATTATCAATCGACACTCACCTGGCCCCACTCGCCCATGTACTTGATGTGGCAGCAGTTGCGCACCTCCTTGGGCTTCTTGTCCAGCGGACAGTGATGGCCATAAGCATGCGTGCAGGTCACCGTGCGGTTCATCTTGCACCACTCGCTGCACTGGCCCCACTCACCTGCCAGCCAGTGGCTAACGGAGCGTGTGTTTATCTGCGTGGTGATAATAAGAAGTAAATATAACAATTAAAAAAGGTATAGTCGAGCACGGACGACAGTACCATACCATTTACCAAATTAGTAAAACTTTTACAAATTGGAAAAAAAAACTATTTAAAATAGCGGTGGGCGTGTCATCCAAAAATCGAAAATCCGCATTCTTCATAATGTTAACAGGGACCTTCCTACCAAGTTTGGTGCTTCTAGCTCTTATTATAGTTGTGATATTTGCAATACACCTGTTTACGGGGAAGGTAGGCGCGCCACTCAAAGCTTAAAGTAAACATGATCTGCGTATGCCACACGCGAAGCATCATACCAATTTTGGTATCTCTAGCTTTCGTACAAGCTGTAATCTGTGTGTTTATACAGACAGACGGACAAACGGACAAACATCTGAACATTTACACAACATAAATAAGAAAAGAAGCAGAACTGACCGTCACTTCTGGATAATAGCGACAGGGCTCCATGTTGCAGGGGCGCAGCAAATCCTTGAACTCGTTCTTGGCATGAGGATTGCAGAGATCGTTGCTAACGATCATGTTGTTCAGGTAACAGCGCACCTCACGCACTTGGCTGCCCGTGCCACAGGTCTGGGTGCACTGCAGCAGAGAGTGATATAGAGAGAGAGAGACATGGTTGTTAGTAAATATATCCTAACTTGATGTGCTCCTCCTGCACTCACCTGGGACCAATCCGTGTAGTTCCAGCAACCCTCGCGGCATTGCTCGTGGCGCACAATCTCGAACTTGAGCTGGCAGTAGGACATGTCCACGATATTCAATCGCTGAATATCCGGGAATGTCTGCACGCAGTTGTAGGTCTTCTCGCGCGTGCCCAGCTCTCCACACGCGGCGGAGCACTGCGAGATGCTGGTGGTGTTCAAACTGAGATAGGAAAAAATATATCATATTAAAGAGGAATAAGTCCTAGTGTCGGAGACATCACACTCACGTCAGCACGCAGTCGGTGTTGCAGCTACGGTACTCCGGCTTGGGCATGGCCGACTCGTCGCAGAACTGTGGCGCCACCTTGACACCCTGCGTGGTGCTCACACACGCCGCCTGGCGGTGCATGGTGCCCTGGCAGAGCGAGTCGCAGCTGCTCCACGTGTGCATCTGCCAGCGATAGATCTCCACCTCGGCCACACTGGCATAGTCCGTTCTGTCCAGCGTGTACGTATAGGAGATAAGCACAGTGTTCTGGTTCTTGGCAGCACTCAGATCGATGGAGATGAGCTGCGGGCAGAGAAGTTTAGAGAAGTGAATGCCAAGGAGAACATGCATATCGAGTGAGTGTGTCGTACCTCTACTCTGAGATCACGCGTCAGCTTCCACGAGTACGTGGAGTTCACGCGTTCAATGGTGCTGTTCGAGCCGTTGTAGTCGAGCGTTACACCCGCGTAGGAGTACTTTTTGGGGTACGGCGTTACCACCTTGTCGCTGTTAAGCAGCGCCACATGGTTGTCGTCGCTCAGCACTATGTAGTTCTGGTCGGGATAGCCGGGCTGTGTGATAATAATATTGGCGGCACCTGCAAGCAAACAAGCGCATAGTTGTTTAAACCGTAAAAAAAAATACTGGAATAACTGGAATACTTTGTTATTTATCTCGAATTTTAAAAATAGGTTAAATGAAAAAATTAAAAAAAAAATTTTCTACAAGCTTTTTACTAAAAATTAAGCTGTAATTTTGTTTTGAGGCCGATGGTGCGGCTAGAATATTGAAAGAGTAGAAAATCAAATTTATAAATTTGAATAAAAGCATTCAATTATGTTTCAATTATCGAAACTATCGATTGTAGTGCAGCTCTAAGTTGCATTTATCGAAAGAACATTCCTCTTCGGAAAGAAGAAACCGCGAGTCATGGGGTCACCGGTGGAAAATGTGTGAAACAAGTTTTTGTTGGTGGATTTTTAATGTGAATTCTGGTCGGTCGAATTGTTTCGTTCATGTTTGTTTTGTACTCAAGCGCGAAAGAGCTGTAAAAGTTGTTTACACGATTGTTTCACCTGCTGCATTTATAGTTTCCCTGCAGTGCTTTATAAATAGTGAGTGCTGCGGTTGCATGTGTGTGTGTCTCTCACTAGATTGCAATGGCGCCCAGATAAGCATCGAATCAAGTGAATATATTCATATATATGTGTGTATGTGGGGCAGGTGACCGATTGACTTGGAATGGAATTAACCCCGACGCTGCTCATCCGGCGTCGTCTGCTGATTAGGTGGCCCCCAGCGCCAGCAATCGCAGCGTACGTGCGGCGCCTAGATGCACTCCGAATGGCAATTGCAATTGCAATCGGATGCGCCCTTACCTGGCGACGACTTGACGCCAGCAGCAGCAACCACAACAACAACAACAACAGCATTAGCTGATCACGAAGCAGAGCGGCGCAAACTATCAGCAGGCAGAACACGCGAGTCACGCGTCAAGCGCCAAGCAAGAGGTAAGTCGACATATATTTGCTCACATATGTACATACGCAGTTCGCGCATCGAACCATTATCGAGTGGGGAAATTAAATTGCTAAGCAAGTTAATAAAGCTAAACACGATCACACTCGACTGTTGAATACCATTCACCTTTGGCCGTTAAAATAATTTTTAATATTAAATAGTTTTATTTGACGAATTAACTACAACGCGTTGTTGTAACGCATCACATCGCATATTTTCACTGCGCACATGTATTGACCTCACACGCTGAATGTACGTGTGTGTGCCGCCGGCGCAAGCATACACGGCTCTCTGCCACGTCTCTGCAATTTTATATGGAAACTTCTCGCGACTTCTGTGCTATTCGATTGGGTTTGCAATTTATAATGTAATTAGATATTCATAATAGCTTTGAGACTGTCGAAAAAAATATATTTACAATTTTTTTAACTTTCTAATAATTCGAAAAAATCGATTTTTGGGAGTGCTGGGCATGACACCCAAAATTTGAAAATCCGCATTCTGCTTTAAGTTGCCAGGGACTTTGCTACCAAATTTGGTGCTTCTAGCTTTTCTGGTTTTCCTTTAATTTGAAAAATTCGCTTTTCAGGGGGTTTTACAGTGTCATCCAAAAGTTGCAAATTGAGTCGACTTACTGCCTGTTGCATAGATTTGCATAAAGCTTATACACTATCTGATTGGTGAAAAATATGCAAAGTACGTCATGAAAATGTAATTGCCATTGACGTGTGCGGCCCATTTTCCATTATGCAAAAGCGCTGAAACACGTGTCCAATTCCTTTCGTACCTGGTTTTGTCAACCACCCATAGAGAGAGCCACTAGTCAGTCAGCCAGTCAATAAGCACACGCTCACCGCTCTATAAGGAGAGCCTGGTATGTACCGCGTTGTCGACGATGACTCAATTGGCCATCGAAGTCGTAAAAACTGTTTAATTGCACATTAAGTCGCGGAACGCAGAAACATTTACCATTACCATTAGCATTAGCATTAGCTCGGCATTAGCATTCATTCATCAATTCATTAGCCAAAACTTAATTATGGAACTGGCAACAGTGCGTGAGGGTGCTCATGGGTGAGGGTGGAGCAGGTACCTGGCGGGGATATACACACCTTTTGGTATTGTCGTGACATAGTAGAGACTCAGTGCGGGCTTCTTCTGTTTCAGCAGATCGGAGACAACCACGTTTCCGGTGAATTCCTCGCACGTATCGTTGCGTCCCTCGCAGACCCCGCATTTGTCTGCATACAGCAGTAGAAGAGAGAAGAAAGAAAAAATCGAAGATTGATTCGGGTTCAAAGATCTTGTTGCCAGGGGCAGGGCGGATGAACTCACCCAGCTTGGCAATTGAGTTGAGCTCGTTGTCACAGCCCGCGGGCCGGCAGATGCCATTGACGCACTTGTCGAAGCTGTCGACGGTGCAGGTGGTGCCATCCTTGACCATGTCCTGCAGCAGAAAGTAGGCGCTGTCGTCCTCCAGGCGGCAGTACAACTTGCACTTGTCCGTGACGTGGGTGTTCACTGTGGATAGCGGAGGGGAGTAGAAGGGAGTTGGAGCAGCGACCAAGCAGGACACCCTCTGCTACTTACGTCCGTATTTGGGTATCCATTTGGAGGAGGGGCTGATGCCAGGTATCTTAAAGTTGCGTCCATTCATGTCGTAGCACTGCTGCTCGCGCGGATCCACTGTGCCTGTAGGACAGGGTTGTGTATTGCACGAGCGATACTTCTTGCGGCTGCCCACGCAGTACTTGCCACCGTTCTCGGGCAGCGGATTGTTGCACTCGCGTCGTGACTGCTGCACGCCGCCCCCGCAGGTCAGACTGCAGGGCGTGAAGGCGCTCCAGCTGCCCCAGCCGCCGTGCACCATCTGCAGGGAGCCGCCCATGCGGGGCACACAGTTGCCCTTCTGGCACCAGTAGCGATTGTTGTTGCACGGTGTGCCGTCCGCCCAGGGCAGGTTGCTCGAGTGGCACAGCTCGTTGGGATGCGAGTTCTTGTTGCAGAACAGCCTGCGGCAGTCCGTCTCGAAGGAGCAGTGCGTGCTGCGATTGCCATGGATTAGCTGGCACTGTGCGTCCAACGAGTAGATCTCGCCGGGCAGCTTTGTATTCAGGTTTGGTATGTAGGAGGAGGGTGTGTTCTCCAGGCACGACTTGTCCGTCTTTCTGAAAGTGCAACAGGGCAGTCAAGTAGAGAGCAGCGCAAGGCATTGAATCTTTCTGTCTCTTGTGCTTACTCCAGAAACTCGGAGACGTAGTGCTGGGAGCACTTGGACCACGACCAGGGATGCATGTGGTCGCCCATGACGCTGGACATGATGTGCAGCGTGCGGTTGTTGCCCCCCTTCAGATTGTGTCTCTTGCAGCGTTCGTCGTCGTCGTGCGGCATGTTCAGACTAAGAGCGCGCAGTGAGTAGGGGCGTAGGAAGGAATAGGGCATACACTCCAGACTTACATGTGGCCCAGCTCGTGGGCAATGGTGAAGGCGGCGGGCAGGCCGTTGTCCTGCACAATGGAGCAGGAGCGAGCCTTGCAAACGGTGCCCAGTTCGGCCAGTCCTAGCGTGCTGCAGCGCTCCTCCCGCTCATTTCCGCAGATCTGATCTCTGTGGAGAAAGGCAAGAGCGCGCTGTGGAGCTGCTTCCTAGACTGAAGAATAAACCTGCGACTCACCTGGTTATTAGCATGGCCGTGTCGTAGTGATATCCCTTCTTGGCCAGAAACGAGCAGAAGTGTTTTAGCTTCTCCGAGGTACCGCCACCTCGGCGATTGCCTCCGCGCTCGCTGGTCACACTGTCGCGCAGCTCGAGCAGATTCAGCAGCGATATGTGTATCGAGTTGCCGATGCTCGCGTCGGCAAAGATGTTCGACACGATCGAGAACAGGATAAGAATGTACGAAGTGAGATCGTTCTTGTGGAACTCCACCATGGTGCTGTCCACGGCAATGAGCACCTCCAGCGTGTACACCTGGTTGCCAGTGTTCAGAAAGTGTCGCTTCCGGCGACTCGACGTCCGCGGAGCCACGCTCTCCGCCAGCTCGAATGCCTCCAGCACCATGTCCATGTCGGAGACAGCGTGTCTAGCATTGCGCGCCGAGTGTCGCCAGACGCGGTGCAAGATCTCGTTGCTGTTCGTCTGGTTGACCGGTTGAATGAGCAGCGTGCCGAAACCCGTTTTAATATAACCAGTCTGGGGGAGAGGCAGGCAGACCGAGAGGGTGAGTGTGAGAGTGCGAGAAGGATGGAGCGGGAGGTTGGTCAAGCTCATTAGTAGTCATATTTTGGCCATAATTTGCAATGAAGGTCTCTGTCGCAGCTTCACCTGTTAGCTGACAGCTGCCAAACTTGATCTTACCATGCCGCTGCAGAGGGAGACGGCCACCGCCGACTGGTTGTGCCCCTCGACGTGGCCCTTGTAGTAGCAGCCGAGGTAGTGACCCTGCTCCTCGTAGTCCGTCTCCTCGGTCTGGTTGTTCAGTATGCGTATCACCCGAAACGTGTTGGTCGGAATGAAGGATGTGTCCTGATAGAGCACCAGGTGCAGTCGTTGTCCGAATATCTGCAGCATGTACTCCGGATGGGGATCCCAGATCTGGCTGGACTTGCTGCGGAATGTCCCCGTCATGCTGAAGGCCGACGTGGAGTCTGTAAGTGTAGACCGGAAGGTCAGGCTTTCTGGCGGGAAGTTTTTTCTAAATTGAACAGGGCTTGGAGTCTGGACTAAGGATTAAGCATTCTAGTCAAAGGTTTCTTTTGAGGTTTAAGTTGTATCTTAAAATGAATCGGGCAGGGTTGCTATGGTAGCACAACCTGGGTCAAAGGGGAATAAAATTTTCCTCCTAAAAGGATTTCTTCCACACAATAAGTTGGACAGGCATGCTATGGTGCAAGCTCTGAGGTTTCCTTTAAACTGTGTAGGGTTCATAGAGTACCTAGCTTTGAGATTAAGGATTACCCAGGCTAGTCGAAGGTTTCTTTTAAGAAAGGTGCTTTACCCGAGACTAAGATGTGGCTTTAAGCCAAATTAGTTTTACATCCAACTGAAAAGGTCTTGCGCAGGTGGATCTAGGACTAAAGTTTAACAATTCTACTCGAAGGTTGCCTTAAGGAAGGCCGGGAGTCTAGGCATTATTTCTGAGATTAGGGATTAATCCATTTGGTCTGAGGTACCCTTATGGATGAGGCTTTCCATTCCAGCAAACCAGACATCTATATAGAGTCGCTAGCCCTAGGATCTTCTACATTTGTACTCACCTCTTTGGCTGCTATTTGTGCTACCGTCGCTGTGTCGCTTTGATTCGTAAAGTAAATCCTCGTCGTTGAGGCTGAAATTGTGCACTTTGATGGGCGTGACAAAGGCGCTGAGATTGTCGTCGCCAATGTCCTCGATGTCGCCGAAGTCGTCGTCGCTTTCGATTGCATCGTTGGCATCGCTTGCGCTGCTAACTATCGTATCGTTGATGAATTGCCTGGGCATTTGTATCTCCTCCAGCCGAATGCTATTGCTGGCTCTGTCGCCGGTGCTGCTGATGTTGCTGTTGTTATTGTTGCTGAGGGTATTCTTGGTGAGGAAGAAGCCACCGCTCAGTATAAAGATGCCCAGACAGACCCACAGGCAGGGCCCCTTCCCCCAGTGTATTGACATTATGCGGCTGTAAATATTCTTGAAGAACCACCATTCGCAGGTCTTCTTAACCACGAGCTGCAATTCAAAGAAACAGAGGAAAGAGTATGAATAAAAGTACAACAAAAACATGATAGAGGGAAAAGAAAGTTTTTAGTCGATTTTCGATGGGCATAACGCAGGGGGGCAGATAAAATCAATCTGGCATTCTCTCACACCTCGGGCGCAGATTGCAGATTACCGCCAAATGGGCGTGGCCGGAGAAAAACGGGAGAGGGCGGGGAAAGAGAGAAATTGGTGCGTGGTCTCGGGCACGTTCCGGCTGCCACAAATAAACATCGAAGAGGCGCAGCAGACGCTGTGACTGATTCGAGTGATTAAAGCCGCGAAAGAATCATCATCTTATGATTATTATGATCTTATGATTATTATTGGGCCGATCGACGGCCCGACACTTGCCACCTGCAAGAGAGCACTCAGTCGTGGCCCCCAATGGATCTCTAGACCTGTTGAAAACACTTCCTCGCACCGCAAATATTTCGCACATTTTTATCTTTCCTCTTTTGTTTAAACAAAAATGCTCAAGCGCCAAAGGTGTAAAGTGTGCCAAAGGCAATTTCAGTTTTCGTGCCAGCAGCAACCAGGGGAAGCTAGAAGACAAGGCTACAGGCGAGTACACTCGACTATAACTTACCCGGTACCAAGTGGTGATCGAAGTAAAGTAAATTCTGGGCGCATTGGACGCGAACAACAATGCTTAAAGTCGTTGGTGCATGGAGATAACATTGTGATAAATATAGTATTTTTAGTTGACTTATTTACACAAAATTATCAAACCCCCGTACCTGCTGTACTGGGTATAAAGACGAAAAAGGAGGGAAAGAGAGAATGAACGGACAGGTAGGAGACGATGAAATACTCGTGCTTAAGTACCGCCGCGAGCCTTTAATTTGTTAATTTATGTGCAGTTTTTGCTGAAATTAACAATTTTTGCAACTGAACCGTCGACGAATGTAGCACAACGTAAGATCGATGTTGTTTTTATTGTTGTTGTGGTGGCTGTTGCTGCGGTGTCTCGAAATAAAATTGCATTTTAATGCGGCGCAAATATTCATGAAATTAGTTGGCAAATCAATTTGGCTAAATAATGGCGCGTTTTACATAATTTTACGGCTGATCTCTGTGAACTCTACGATCGCTGCGGCGATCGCCGAAAAGTGTCGCATCGAATGTGTCGGCGTTTTGCCTTTGAAGCTGCGTCCGACTGGATTTATGGGCGTGCCGTGTCTGCCGTGTCTGTCACACTCGTGGATTTCCTGTCAGAGCATCGCGACTTGATGGCAATCTACTGAAATATTGATTGCCATTGACCTTTTCTATTGGAAATAGATCAAACAGATTTATGGACGCTCCACGCTCGATAGACCCCGAACTAAATGTAGATAAATCGCAACTGAGGCGATCAATCAGTAACTCAATATGACGAAATCAACAAAGAGAGAAAATTTGTTCAGAAAACATATGAAAACATATGTTAGGTTATGGCTTATAAATTTATCGAAGAAATATATATTTGTTCTCTATTGCTATATAAATATAGCATAAATATTAGATTATGGTTTCTAAATTGCACTGCTTATAGAGAAAAAATATATAAAATATAATAAAATATAAAGTTTATAAAACTGGACTAAATATATTAAAATTTATATATAACATAAAAATATAATTTTTTGTATATACTAGTAGTAGTATATACAATAATTATAATATAAATAATTTATAATTTATTGTATATACAGTAGCAGTTGTACATAAAATAATTTATATATTTATATATATATATGTATGTGATATTGTCTTAAGTTGAAAAACTGTTCTGTACATTAAACTCTGTATCTCTTGCCTACTTATCTGGGCCAATGCGCGTCTAACTGTTTATTCTGGGCGAGTTCAAGGCCCACGCGCTGTCCGACTGCACATAAATCTACCTACGTTTATCAATATTTTCTTGGGCAAACGTTTATCTATCTGGCGAACGAGCTCGGCCCCATTAATCACACCGACTCGTCGCACTATCTGTGGACCGCGAGCACACTCGCTGCTCTCTGTCTGGGTTATCAGTGTCAATGTCTGGGCAGCGCTTTCTGCGAAATATTTCAGCGAATTTTTTCGCGTTCACTTCGCCCGTGGAATTCTATTGAAAGACTGCGCGCTCTCGCCGCGCTGGTGTGAGGCTTATCATAAATTGGTAGCGATTTGCATTGCAAATGGAGCTTGGATCGGGGCTGGACTGGAGGCTCTTTAAGTATTTAATTAAAGCGCCATTCTGCTGATCTCTGTTTATCTCTCCCCGCGCCGATTGTTCAGGCGTTTTAGTTATGCATGCGTTGGCCAAGCTGCTTATTAACTTGTTTCCAACGGCCTCATCAATATGCAAATGCAGTGCAGGCACGGCACCAGCTGCTTTGGGCCTGGGTCTGGGTCTGGGCTATTTTCAGGCTGTTTCATTTCCACTTAATATAATTCATATAATTTATGATTAACTCAAAGTGGTTCCTGGCCGCGCTGACTAATTGACCGCATCGCGCAAACAAAAACAAAAACAAAAAACAAATATTCCGTTTGGCCTGTCGAAGGTTTCATACTCTGCATAAGATTCATCTGATTGTTCCTGCCGAAGCTCAATATATACGTGGTTATAGTTATAGCATGACCAACGTGTAGAAGGTTTTTCTCGGGCTCGCACACTATATAAACATTTTTATAGAAATCTTTGAAAGAAGCATTACTTTCGACCGATTGTGTTTATAAAAATTATTGTAGGTAGTTCCAGTACTTTATTAAAATTCTAAAATGTGAAGAGTTTAGTTTTTATTTATTGTATTTTTTATTAAAAATTAAATTTAATTTAATTAATTTTATTTAATTAATTTTATTGAGACCGACAGATAGCCGCATCTTTTTCCTAGTATAATACTATATACTCTGCAGGAAAATGCCAACTTCTATGCAAACAGCTAGCCAAATTGAATATACCCTCTGCAAGGTTATAAATACAGAGCCGAAATCGAAACAGAACCCTCGCGAGGGAAGGTGAGAGCATGAGGGGCAAGGGGAGCAATGGGGAAACCTGTTTACAGCTGGTCGAACGAGCGATTTGTGTGTCAGTCGATTACTGTATATTGCCGCGCCGTGTGCTATAACTTATGCCAATGGCTACATTTCGGTATCGCCGACACTCAGTCTGCGAGTCGGCGACGCCGCTCAGTCTCTGTTAGCGCAGTCCGGCCGCGAGGTGGCAGCAGCTTCAGAGCGTGTGCCTGTAAACCGCAAAGCAGCAAGGCAAAGCGAAATGAAGCGATACTCGGCTAATGGCCAATTGAGTCGAGGTGTTGCGGCCACGCGGCGTATGCGCGATATGCGCTTAATCACGCAGACAATTCGCAGCTAATGACTTAATTGCAGGCCACAGTTGAGCAAATCGAACAGTTCAACAAGTCCATGCACGACACGAACACGACACCGAGCACGGCGAACTCGGCGTATACGCAACGGGACACGAGGCGTATTGCTGCTGTGGAGCTGAAGAAACAGCTGTGTATTAATGCTTGCCGTGAAAGGCCCACGTTATAGTTTATCATTTTTAAATCTTGATGGATTTAATAATATTTAAAAACACTATTTCCAGCGTGCGGCGCGAACTGGTTCAATTCTATCACAAATTAGCGACAAATGTGTGACAAATTATCAACTTTAAGGCTATAAACACTCACACACACACTCACGCGCGCACACACACACACACGATCGCATAGCAGCATTTACATACACACTGCATTGCTAGGCGAATCTCACGCTTAAATATAGCCTCGTTCAGCCATGCCTTATATGCAGCGTGAAAACACGCCCATATTCAATTGCAGTTCGAAATAATTTGCGATTTTTCATTTTCAATTGGCGATTGCAGACACTTTGCGAAATTTGAAAAATCCACAAATTCGCGCCGGATTTTGTATTTATAGCCGCCGCCGCCTGTGAGTGATAAATAAATAAACGCGCCGATTTTGACTTGGCCTTGAGCCTGCCTATACCATTCAGCCAAAGGAAATGGGGTAGAGATATTATATTAGCTCTAAACAAATGTCAGGAGGCGTGGCAGGCCACATAGCATAAATATAAATATGTATTCTTGATCAGCATCAATAGTGCACTTGGAGAATTATTTTTGGAGATATGCAGATGTTTGTATTTTAAATTATCAATTAATTAATTAATTAATCTTTAATATTTTTACTAACAACATTCTTACTGTTAACTGGCTATTATAATTATGCTGCGAATGGCAATAATATTTTGAATAATTTAATAATTCGCAAAGTAGGTGAATGGTATCCAACAGCCCGGCCGTCTTAGCCCTGTTCGCTTTTGGCTTGTAGATTATCGATTTTCGATTCGGCGAGGACGCGTGACCATGTTCAACACAACCGGCAGGTCTTTTAAGAGTGCCCCAAACGAAGCAATTGGATTAAATACTCGCGATCGCCGGCGCACACGCCGGATTTGGCCAAACAAACAAGTGCAAACAATATGGGAAGCTGATCGGGATTTAGTTAGAACGCCCCCAAAGTATTCGTAAATATTTTGACCCATGCATTCAGGCATTTCCCGGGAAATGTTTTTCTCAATTTAAGGCAGCAGCAACAATTGCTGGAAAAGGCGAAAGCAGCACAGACCGTGGGAAGCGAAACGAAAACGAAAACAAAACAAATATGCAACCAAACAGAGACACAAAGCGAATGAGAAGGAAAAGGCAGTCGAGTCAAACGATCGAAAATATCCCCATAAAAGTTTTTCGGGGAAAACTCTGAGACACGAGCCGAGCGCGAGGTGCAGCAGCAGTGCGTGAATCCCCGCAGAAAGCGACAAACACAAATAAAGATGATGATGAGATCGGCCCAAGGCATGTGTAAGACATATCTCAATATATACATATATACATATATGGTATATAATTCGCGCAACTAAACAATTAGTTGGCGTCTACTCGCGGCAGCAGCAGATGCATTTGGCATTGTGTATCTAAATTGAAATCAGCATTGAACTGAAGTGCATTGATAACTTCACAATTTTCAATTCGCAATTCACAATAGTAATTGCAATTCACAATTGAAAGCCATCAGCGGGCGGCGCAAATCAATTAACCTTGGGCAAAATGCGTTTGCCAGAAACTTAATTGAAAACTGCAAATGAAAATGGGCAGCATTTCGCTGCATTCGAGCAGAATGGAGAATTGAGACTCTCAGACGGACATATGCTGGCCATGCTATATGCCAAATATAATATATATATATATATATATACTATGATCATCATCATCATCATCATCGTCGGGGGGCCGCCCGTCATCGCGTCTGCCGCGTCGTAGTCATCAGCCGGAGCCGGCCGGAGGTAGACCCCCAAAAGTAATTTTGCCGAGTTAATTATTGCGTGTTTAACATTGAAACGAACGAGTATGTTTCGTTCGATCGTTCCAAAACTATAAAATAATCAACATTGTTTAGCTTTCGTTTCATAAAAATTGGCACAAAATAAACTCAGCAGAGAGAGAGAGAGACGGAGAGATGCAGAGAGCTGGAGGCATGTTTATGCTTTGCCATTGCGATCTGCGAGCTGCGATTTGCATAATAATACAGAATGGAAACGTAATCGGAATTGGATTGAATTGAGTATGGAAATGGTAATGGAAATGGCGTGTGGTCTGCCCAATTGTGGGCGTGACTCATGCCGGGACTCTGCTCCAAACTTGTCTGTACAAAATTGCAGTAACGTTTTAATAGACTGCAGGCAATTTGTGTATTTATTCAGGTTTCATTTAATACGTTACTTAATGTTCTCCTACTTCCAAGTTTCCCTTTGATTTATTTGGCACACTTTGTGCAAATGGCGTGGAATAACATACACACTCGACTCGAGGCGGACTTGTGGATTTTAATTTATGGTTACACACGGCGTATGCGTTATGCGATATGCGCTGTGCGGTGCACAGATGTGTGGCGTGCAGCTGCCTGGGAACGCCGATTCCCTGTAAACTGAGTCGCGGTTAAGTCTCGGGTTAGACTGGCTATGCTATGTATGTTTTATTAAACTCTATATATAAATTTATGAACTATATTTTTCCAGTTTAGCTTGGGTTAACTCAATCAGCTAAACCTGCACTCACAGCTATCATATCAATTGGGTTTCTGCCAATCAATGGGCATTATTATCTCGAGTTCGGCATTTCGATGCGATCTGCTTGGTAGTGCATACAGCATTCCACAGTGCCGCACATTCTCACGTACAGTGCTGCGTACAGTGCTCTATAGCAGTATCTCTGCACTCGCTGCTTGCCCACGTCGTGCGAAAACATAAATTACAAATATTTATTTGCTTTTGCAGGCTTACAAAGTGTGCGTGTTTATTTGGACAGTGCGCGTCGAGCTGCCAGAGGCGTTGGCCTTATGGACTGCACGCCGGGCCGGACAGCCAGACACAAACACCTGGCGCGCCTCACTCAATTGAATTCGGAGTGGAATTCCTTTAGGGGGCTGGACAATGGTAACTGATCTGAATAATTAAACAATTCGTATTCGTATAGGATTTTGTATTCGTTTTCGTATTCGCATTCGTATTCGTATTCGTATTCGTATTCGTATTCGTATTCGTATTCGTATTCGTATTCGTATTCGTATTCGTATTCGTATTCGTATTCGTATTCGTATTCGTATTCGTATTCGTATTCGTATTCGTATTCGTATTCGTATTCGTATTCGTATTCGTATTCGTATTTGTATTCGTATTCGTATTCGTATTCGTATTCGTATTCGTATTCGTATTCGTATTCGTATTCGTATTCGCACTCGTATTTGTATTCGTATTCATACTCGCATTCCCATTGATATTTATATTCATATTCATATTCGCATTCCCATTGATATTTATATTCATATTCATATTCATATTCATATTCGTCTTCATATTCATATGCATATCCCTGTCAGTATCTACATATATATCTATATCTTTCTTTCAATATATCTCGATCTCTATCTCAATATCTATCTCTATCTTCACATTTATCCCCATTTCTATCTCTATTTGTATTTCTTTCGGGTTTCCTTTGGCCTCAGCTGAACGGGCAACTCAACTAAAATCTCGTATGCTCCACTTCAAAGCGAACTCTTCTCAAGAAACTTGTGGTGGTGCTAGCTGAACAGATGGCTTTAGCAAAACTGCAAGTTATTGATGGCTGTAGGTGTGTGTGTGTGTGTGTCTGTGAGTGTGTGTGTGTGTGCGCGTGTGTGCTCTTGTTTATACCTATAAAATAGATGCATAAATGTGTTAATAACCATTGCGGCTTAATTGCCGGCTAGGTGGGGCTGGCTCTGTGGGCCGATACATCCCGGGCAACATCCCGGGAACGGAATGGAATGCACAGTACGCTACAGATTCGAATTCGAATTTGGGATTATTGTTTATTTTCGATGTGGCTCACTCAGGTTGCACATTAAAAAATAAGAGCACTATTAACTAAACTAATCGCAGGGCAGGCCAGAGTATGTAAACAAAGCGGAATTATTCGCTGGAATGCCAACAATTTAGAAATTATACAAAATTATACAGAGATCAGTGCAGAGGAGACTTATAGATACAGACACATAGACAGACAGACGCACGCGCTGAAATATCTATGCGAATATCGCAGCATGCTCTTGGCCAATATCGTATGGAACTTATGTCAAACTGAACCTTTAACTGATGCTGTGCTCGTCGAATACCAAAGCAAAGTGGAAACCACGTTTGTATTGGATGAATATCGTAAACGGACACATAAATTATTGCTCTTAGTCAATATCGTAAGGAACTTTTGTTTAACTGAGTTTTCAACTGATGCTGGGCTCATCAAATACCAAAGTGTGAATGAATATCGTATACGGAATATCGTAAAATGCACAGTATTAAATACCATATGTAACTTGTATATTATATCGTATGGAACTTATACCAAATTGAATTTTTAATCTTACTTGACGAATATCGAAATTTTGCACCTATATTGTATAAAATATGGATATAACTTTGAAGATTGTATGGTACAACGTGGCGAATACTCACTTTACTTAGTAAGGATCGTATTAAACTTTCGACTAACGAATATCGTAAAAAATGGTACTAACTTGCAGTTGTATTCTGCACTTAATTTATTCCGTAAGTTAACATCGAGTTGCACATTGCGATATTTAGTGAATATTATATGATTCGATCGACGGGATTTACGTACTGCACGAAAATCGAAAATATTGAGCCTCAACTGTGTCTTGAGCACACAACGACTTGAAACCGAACACCGTACGGTATAACTGACGACTGAAATCGCGAGTCGCACTTGGCATCCTTCTCGCAATGTCAATGTCAATGCTCTACAGCAAGCACCCGAACGTGTGCGTATATATATAGAAATAATCTTTGTGTTATTCATAAAGAGCGGAAGTGGCACGTAACACAATGACATACACGCCTCCCCTCGCCACGCCCCGCCTTGAACTGTCACCCGGCACCTGCCTGCGTGCGGCCAGCGGATGTCGCATTGCAAATGCGAATTGAGAATTCAAGCGAAATTTCCAATTGAGAAATACGCGCTCGAGCGCCTTTATGTATGCAGCAAGGAATATGCAATGAGATATATCTTCTGGTTCTGCTATTGAGTTGTTTCTCGGTTGCCTTAGCGCTAAGAGCGAGTCGTCTTTATTCTACGTAAAAATATATTTACATATCTACTATAGTGCTGTAACTGTATGACCTGTGAGAGTTTTTACCCAGCCTTTTTGCAACGAGTGCACAAAAAATATGCTTAGAAATATAACACAGATATAACTTCTGGTTCAAGTTGGCTATACAAAAGAATTTACAAAACGTTCCCAGTAATTTATGTTTATTTCAAAACTTTTCATTGTTTTAGACGAGTGAAAGAAGAAAGCAAAAATAAATATATAGATTAATATCTTATACATGTATATTCTATTTGCTATAGACATAATTAACTGTACGACCCGAGTGCACAAAGTATATGCCCATAGATATATCACAGTTATATCTTCTTGTTCGAGTTGGCTATAGAAAGATCTTACAAACAGTTTCCAATAATTCGTCTTTATTTCAACATTTCTTCTTATTTTAGACGAGTGAAAGAAGAAAAAGATAAATATCTTATACAAATGGTATACATCCAATAAAGAATATGCCTATAGATATATCACAGATATATTTTCTTCTTCGAGTTGGCTATAGAAAGAATTTACAATAGGTTTCTAGTAATTCATTTTTGTTCTCAACTTATTATTTTAGACGAATGAAAAAAGAAAGTGATATATATCTTATATATATACTAGTTTATATTCATATACTAGTTTTGAATCGTTCGAATCGACATAACTAACTGTGTATCACAGATATAGATAGATAGATATATCACAGATATATCTTCTGGTTCGAGTTTGCCAGAGAAAGAACACGCAATACGACACGAGTGAGTCGTCTTTATTGTTTGCCCGGCCTGTCTGCCAGATCTGGCAAGCATGTGCTGCAGAACAAACAAACAAACAGGCGGACAAACGGACAGGCAGACAGGCGGACAGACAGACAAGTTCAGATCGCAGCAGATCTCAAGATGCCTGGAGCCTGAAGCCAGATACATTTGCCTTTACAATGGATTTCGCCTTAAACGTTTACCATTTGCCCTTTGTAGTTTTCGCGTTTCGCTTGTTTGCCGTTCTGCTCAGCGCTGAGTTGCGACTAGTGCTGTCATATTAGCCATTTAAAGGCTAGAACTAGCTATGAGCTGGTACTTTGGTAATTTCTGCATTTCTTAGCATTTTAATGGAATTGTAAATCAATTAAAATAATAATAATTTGGATCTAGCAGTTTTTTGCCGACAGCACTGGCAAGGAAGTGAGTGAGTGTGATGTGAATAAACTTGAATCGTGCGATTCATTGACACGCTACATGTTTGCTTTTTCTGCTCCTCGATGTTGTTCTTGTTCTTGTTGTTGTTGTTATTTATGTTGCGGATTGCGCTTGTTGTTGCCGTTGTTCCTGCTGTGGTTACTGCATGCTTCAATTGCCTCTGATAATGCGCTTGAGTTATGGGCCCCAACGTTTCTGACATTTCAATTTAGCTATTGCCTGTCATCGTCATGTAATTGTTATTGTTATCGCTGTTGCACTTGTTGTTGTTGCTGTTGTTGCTGTTATTGACCATGGGGCAGACAGACAGACAGACAGGCAGGCGGGCAGGCAGCCAGCCAGGAGGGTGTCAAAGCCATCGGGCGACTCAATAAATTCATCCAATTGAACGCGCGCGCAATTTGATTGATTGCATTCCCGGGCCCAAGATTGGGGGTCCGCGCCAAGACACTTACAAGACGCTGAATTCCATTGTAATATATGCACATGTGTAAAATCAGCGCATGCTTTGCATATTGCCTTTTATTATAAATGCTGCTGAAAGATCTGAACGATCGCATGTTTCTGCGGCAATTAAGTAAAAATAGTCTGGGGTATTTTCGGTCTGATTCGAAGACCTCACGGCGAGCGAGTGTGTTACTCACAGGTGTACAGGCGTGTAGCGCATTGACTCATCCTAGACAGCATATAATTTCTGCTCATCGGAATCTGCCCAACTATATATATGTATGGTGTATATATAAATATATATATATAGTGGAATCTGAACCGCAGCACACGTTATTATGAAGTGTTTGAAAACGAAAATCGGGTAATTAAGACTCTCAGCGGCGCTCTCTGGGCACGCAAAGTGCCAGTCCGCCGCATCCAGGTGAGCATTATTAATTTTATGTGCCACGAGTGTGCCAAAGTGTGTGTGCGTGTGTGTGTGAGGGCGGGCAAAGTGCGCTTAGTATGGAACTAAATAAACATTAGTTGGGGTGCGGGCAAAGTGGAATGCTGGGAAAATAAACAAAAGGGGAAATGGGGATACTGGGACTGTTACTGGGTCGGATAATACCCTAATCAATCAGTCAGCAGGGTACATTGTGCTGCGATAAATGCGTCGAGCACAGCACAGGGTATCCGCAGTGCGAGCATCAGCACTTCGATCGCACCTGTATTGTATTTTATTCGAGTTTGATGGGGCGCATGTTTTGTGTCTGCTTTGTTGAAAATTTTCCTATGCAAATTGACCCCATGAACTCGATCGATTAGCGATCTTGTATTATAATAATATGATTGAGGATCCAGATGCTAATCGGCAGCACGATGATAATTAACCGCTGCAGCTGTCAGTCTTGCAGAATGTCGCTGTCACTTGGCATTAAGTGCTGCCCTCCTGCCTTCCCTTTCCTTATGCCTGTCAGTGTCGAGACGCCTGCCTGCCTGACACTGCATTTTTGAGCGATGTTGCGCCTGCGCCGAGGGGCGCCACATCAATCATCGCATTAAGAAGAACTCGCAGATGAAGCACCAAAAGTATGGTATTTTCTTGTTATCACAATGAAGACGAGACTCCGCCGGACCGGATCGATTTCACTTTGGCTCCTAATCAAGCATAAACTGTGGGAATTCTGCCAGAATTCACAGCGGTCACTTCTTAAGAATCACGTTATGAATGTAAATTGTGTATTAAGTTCATTTCTGTCGAAGAGATCGCCTCGATTGGATTCCAAAAATAAAGTGAAATATTATTTCTGCAGGGGCCGGACAGGCACTCAGAGTCAGAGTCGGAGTCGGATTTATATGCGAGTACAAGTACGGGTATATGGTATATATATATATATATATGTATGTGTAATCCTTATGCGTATAATCCAGCTCGTGATCTGGAATTCGCGAATGCGGAAAAGCTGCGCGAAACCTTCACATCGCTTCGTTCATTCGAATAATTGTCTTTTATTTTATGAGCACTTTGAGTCCGGCCTGGTCTGGGCGAGTTTGTCTGGCCGCCTGCCAATTAACCTCCGAGTTTTGCGCTTATAATATAAGTTATGGCTTTTAAATCGCTGAAAATTTGCATGCCCACTGTGTGTGTGTCTCTGTGTGTGTGTGTGTGTGTGTGTGTGTGTTTGTTGCACTCGAACTTGTGCTCGTATTTCAGTCTGTCTGTCGTCTGTCGGCTGTCATTAGCCGGGCCCCAGAAGGGGGCCCTGACTCGACTCGACTCGAAGTGCAAGTTGAAGTTGAAACTGAAGTGGAAGTCGATGCCTTTTGCAATTTCATTCAGAAATAAAAGCGAATCGACGCGCTCTGGGTGCTGTGTACTCGCATAAATAATTCACAAGTCGCTCACACTGTTTGTATCTGTCAGATACAAATGTCAAGTCGCACCAGCCCCTGGTACTCTCCCATCCTGACAAGCGACAACTGCAGTTAACGTTATGAAAATGTAAATTTGAACTTGTTGTCCCTCTTTGTCTTTGTCTTTGTCGTTGTCTTTGTCATTGTCTTCGCATCGTTTCGTTTTCATTTCTTTCGGGACGCATGACTTCTATGGCTTTATATATAAGAATATATATATATATATATATATATATATATATCTGTATTTGCGTACTTTTCGACCGGTCAGCGCACTTTCAGCAAACGCGACAATTATTTATTGCTTTGGATCGAATCCGATTGGATCGTTGCCCAACACTATCAGGCGTATAATAAGACAAAGCGAGCAATTAAAGCGCGCTCTAATCACATTAACCACGGCTCATTTGGGTCGCCATGCGATACCCTAAGCCTGTCAAGTACTCTCTATTTGCATAGATCTGGAACTGGAGCGCGGGCAACGGTACAGGCCGGCAGTTGCCACCCAGCTTGGACCCGGCATCATTAATCTTAATGATACGAAAGTTGCGACTGATTAATTTGTTCGATAATTAAAATTGATTGCCCGCGGCCCGAGCAGGAGAAAACACTGGACACAGGCCCGGCAAGAACAGGCCGGCGACGATATTCACAGACTCTCACATAATAAATGATCTCGCAAAAAAGCCGACAACAACAGTAACAACAACAAGAACAACAATAACAAGAAAAGCGGCAAAAAGCATCACAATGAAACGGAAGCAACAAATGGCCAGTGGGAAGGAAGCTAAAGCTCAATCTAAACGAGTGCGAGCCACTCAAGTGTGATGGACAGCAAATACCCTAACTAAAAAAAAAAAAAAAAAAAAAACTAAACAAACTAACTAAAAACTAACTGTCACTCAAACGTATATATCCAGGAAACTAGCAAATTTCCAAGAATTTAACAATTTGCCTAATCGAAGTGATTAATTAATCAATTTTCTGGTAGCTTCGATCGCTGAGTAGACAAACTGATTGATGCCCGAGAGGCCATAATTATCTGCTAAACACGAGTATTAGCAATCAAAATAGTCTGAGTGTTACAAGCCGAGTGAAGCAGCTAATGTGCAGCGCAGCGCGACAAGGTTATAGCTCGCCGAGATCTGAGCGAACATGAGCCGTTAAGTAGAACGGGTAATACAAATGTTATATAAATGTTTAACGCGAGTTATGAGAATTTCGGCGTGTTTTGCTGTCACGCAATTTCCGGCACGTTTTTGCATATGCAAAAGCAACAAAAGTCGACCAGCAGCAACAACAACAACAACAACAACCACGATAACAACAACTGTAGCTCATGTAATTGTGACAGGTCTATTAAGCGGCTCTATTGTTGTGCCCCGAGTTGTGCAAGTCATATCAGCGGGCATGTGAAGGATCTTCGGGCAGGTCTTTGAGCAAATTAATGTTATAGAAGCTTAATCCCATTAGCAAAAAATTAAAAAATATTACTGAACATTTTCCAAAAAAAATAAATACGTCTAGAAAGTCTTTCTATATAATTTAAAGTCTTCAATAATCACCGATCATGGAAGTAGGTTTTCTTGACAATTTTTCTGATCTGCTGATAGGATTAGAAAAAACGGTTTTAGAAAATTGAAAAATTATGAAAAAAAGCTAGACTTCACGCTGCTTGCTGTTTTTAATATATTTATCCCTCAATTCGAGCCCTGGCGGAAAAAAAGCAGACTGGCCAACACTGTGCCCATGTTTGTTTATTTATAATATTTATGTTTTGGACTGTATAAATCCCACCACTTGGCACATTGCAGTTATTTATTTACGGTTCACAGATTTGTCGACTTTAACATCGTAATTCTCGTGTGTCCAAATCCGAAAAAGCTCGGAAATTATGTCACAGTGGAAAATGGAAAAACGAGAGTGTGTGCCATGCATACATATGCTTGTACCATACATATATCTATACAGATCTCTAGTTGTGGCTATATAGCACTCGACATGTCTAGTCGCGGCTAATAAATCTTACAGAAATATGCCAAGCTCACATTCCGGCCAGACCGGAGCACTCCGAACACTCAACACTCGCCCAAAACTCAACATGTGCCCGGCCTGGTCGCGTTATTGTTATTGTTTTAATCTGTCCGTCTGCATTTATTTTACTTTATATTTGTTTTCATTTGCCAGTTTTACATAAATAACTTTGTTGTCGTTGTCTTCTCTTTACTTTAATTATTGCTAATTAATAATTTTTTGTTTATGTCTAGCATATATCACGGTTTTTTATTGCAATTTTGGACTTTTTTGCTGACGACGCTGTCGCTCTCTCGTTTCCCTCTCGATTAATTAAAGTATTTTATTGTTTCCTTCTCCATCTTTCTGTGCTGCTCCCCCTTCTCATTGTAGTTGTTGCTTCTTTTGGGTTATATAATGCGCTTTATGGCCGGCAGTCGTTCAACCCGCTGCACACACATGATTTTCCCCCGATTTCAATCAAATATATCAAAATTCTGCACGCTTCCATTCCGTTCGCAAACATAATAGGCAAGAATAAAGTAAATAAAATTTAAAAAATCCAAAAAGACAAAAAAAACGATATCGAAAATAAAATTGGCAAGAATAAAAAAAGAAGACCATGTGCTATTTCGGTACGTTCGCCTCTTGAATTGCCCTCGTTTCCACGCTATGCAGTTTTTTCTGGCTTTTTCAATATATTCTTTTTTTGTGCTTTGGAAATTTTCTTTTATTTTTGCTATAAATCTAACCTCAAAGCCTTTTCACTCGTCATTTGTCTAAATTTTTTTTAGAACAGTTTTTTTGCCAGTTTGTTTATTTTCCTGACATTTTTCCGGCGATTTGTTTGGCTTTGCGGCTGATCTGCAGCGCCAGTAAATATATTAACTAATTATTTCTATATTTATCCTAAATATTTATTTCTAATTTTCCCCATCAAACCCTGCATTCATGCATTTCAACCGGAACATGGGTATATTAAGCCAGTGCATCTCACAGGAAAAATAAGTCGTGAAGACTTTTTGTATATATTCTTGATCAACAAAGTATTGAAGTATTGCTAGACAACTACTCAGGACACAAAAATAAATATACCGCAGTTTCATGCAGTCCAAAGTGCTTATCAAACAGTCGCTCAGTGTTGAATGTTTTTCAAAGCCATGTACCAGGTATCCCATTGGTCGAGTGCATTAGACTTAAATTCTTGCTAGAGTTTTGCATGATGTTCACGCCTACCGCAATGAAAGGCAATCGTAGGAGCGACTATTTTTAGTAAAGGGCGTGTTTAGTTTATTTCCGATTTAATAGTTTTTGATTTTCTTTTCGAAATGTGCGAAACTTTGGCATAAACATTGACTCAGTTCAGTCTCATTTGGTTTCGATTGAGTTTTCTGTAAAACATTTCACTTAAAAATAGTTTTGTTACCATCCGAGAATATCGTAAATTGTCGAATACACTTCTCAAACTTTAAATACCGTCAAACTCATCATTCGAATGCTTGAAACATTTTCGAACTCATGTTCTAGACCAAAAGACGGAAATACAGTCTTGCCTGTAGAAATATTCACCTTTTCGTCGACTGCTCGAAAATCCAATGTGAGGAATATCCTGCTATAGTGTGTGATTCTCGATTTAGCCGGTCATAACATAATAGTATAACACCTTTTGATACCACAATAACCAGAACTTATGCAATTTCTTGAGAATTCTTCATGCATGTCACACTTGCGCCTGTTTCACTCGAATTACGTTATTTTTACGTTATTATTATTATTTTTAATATCTTTCGCAGAGCTCTCGAGGAATATAATAGAATCGGGCATAGATACTATTTTTTTTTGTTCAGAATACATTTGCCGCGCAGGCTAAGCATGTGCAAAATTCGAAAGCAGACTACGAAGGCATGTGCTAGTGAAACATAAAGTGTTCTCGCACAGCTTTCATGCTACAGTTTTACCTGGCTATGATGAACTTTGGTCAGATTATATCAAAATTACAGGTAGGTGAATTAATCTAACTTTCTTTCTTTAATATCACACATTCTTTTAGATAGAATTCAATTGCTAAGAAAATCATCAATCAGATTGCGAGCGCTTAAGATAATCCCTAGTGGAATAATTCAGAAGAGTACTCATCTGAACTTTCCACCATAGCGTAATCAACACAGTGTGTTCCGCACGCAGTTTTATAAACATATAATATTAGAGAGCATTCTCTAAGCAGTAGCTATGCCGGGAACTGAAATCTCTCGATCTACAGGCAATATGATTTTCTCTACTCGTGCAACGCGACTATGGCATGCTCTGCCATGCTCAGGAAAACTCGTTCACAGAGTGTTTTTATTGTTCGTATTAAGTTAACCTCGCCGGACTCAAGTCATAATGGAGCTTCCTAGTATCATCCCTCATAGCTTGCCTTTCTTCCATGCAACTTCTGCAATAGCAGAACAGATTAGAAACCAAGCGCAATACTTAGAGAATTCTGCACATCTCTGCACTACGAAAATAGAATAAGTATCTTTTGCGTGTGTGTAGACAAGCATGCTAATTATACCATCCCCTCATTCAAAATGCTCAAAAAGGGTATATTAGCTATGTAGAAATGCGTGTAACTTGGAGAAGGAGGTGTGACAGATCATATAATTTCCTTTTCATTTGACTTCAACTTGAGATCGAGATACTAAAGTTCCTTCGATTACTATGCTCAAAAATCGACATTTTAAATCATCACATCATCTTATTTGGTATAAGTATTTTTGAGCTACGCTGTCAATTGCAATCTCATCGAACAATTAACATACAAATTATAACAAATAGTTTTTTTTTTAACATTTTTTAAACTTAAATAAAGAAAATTTGAATAAATTTTGTATGGCTAAAGTGGATAGTCGGTATCTAGCAGACGAGACCTCTCGTCTGTAGCTACTTGTTTTAAATTGCATCTATCTCTGCATATTATACCATGCAGACATGTGTGAGTAGAGGATATATCTTTTCTAATATAATTGTCTATACTCTACGTTTTTCATAATGTATTACAGTCATCTGCAAATTACAAAGCAAATGCGATAAATCTAAATGCAAAACGGAATCCTCTCAATGTGGCGCCAAGGGCGCCGCGATCTTGACCATAGGCGAGACACTGAAGCGGTATATACACACTATATACCCGCATATACTACACATAAATAGAGCTGTGCTCGGTGGGGTGACGTCTGGCACCCCGCAGCGCTCCTGTGGCATAATCCGCTGTCCCTGAGCCTGGAGCTGGCGCGTGTCTGTCTCGCGGTCTGGAAGTGGAACTGCGATCGTGCGATGGCAATGGGGAGGGTGTGGCGGCGTCTTGGCTCATTGAAGGCTGCGCATAAGCGAGAGTCTTCTATGAATTTATGATCCCATAAAGACGCAACGCCTGTTCGCCTTTTTGCCTGGGCGCTCGCCGAGCAGTTTTTGGCGCATTTCCCGATTATTGTTGATGCTTGATGTTGTTGTCTCTCGTTTCGGTCTGGCCGATCGCGGCGTTAATTGCCAAATGGCTGTGACAACAAGTCTCGTGCCGCGCCCACGATTCGTCGCCGCGCTGCCACAACCCGCTGCCCGCTACCGAGATGGGGGAAGGCAAACAAGAAGAGCCGAAGAGCATACGCGGGAGAGGGTAGCAGGCAGTACGGATTGCGGTACGGCCATAACTGGCAGAGTCTGTCGGGCTTCGATGTGGGTGCGTTGATCTCGCGGAGAACAGTACGGTGAGTTCATCCCGATCTTCTAGGAAGTCTAAGTGCAATTTATTATGCAAAAGATTTCTACGAAAATTGCACTGACATTATATAAGGCTTAATTAAATTGGATTTATGTGTGTTTTTCCAGCACTGAAGCGTTTGTGTCACCCAACGAGTTCGGCGAACAATTCTTCTAGCTCATAATCAGCTTGTCGGCTACTGTGGGAATATGAATATAATCTGATCGAAGTTATAAACTTTTTAGTACTGGTTTCACCTGATTCAGGCTCGCCTACTAAGAAGTGTAAAAAAAAAAAAAAAAAAAAAAATATATATATATATTCACGATATCCTGAATAGCCAATAGACCATATCTCTTTTGCTTAATCAGCTTGCGGAATATATAATTTTCGATGAAAAGATTTTAGAACAAGTTTCGTTGCACTTTAAAACAGAAGAACGCGATGTTATCAATATACTTTATTATAGTACAGTATATTTGAACAAAGTGAGGCAACAACGGGAGCCCATCGATTGTTGTTGGACCAATTAAGTGGAACAATAACTACATATTTTGCTGTAGTTTTATTGTTACGATTTCTTAATTACCAGCGTTATAAAAGCGTAATTAAACAATGAAAAGCAAGTTGCGTAGAGTGCGCGAGCATAACAAGGCTATATCATTTTCTATGCTGCGCACTTGGGAGCATAAATTTAAGAGCACATTTTACAAGACATTAAACACAACGACCCGACCACAATTTTTGATGGCTTGCTAATTGAGGTCATCGTAAAAAACCAAATTGAAATGTTGCAAACAGCGCCAGATTTTCGCTCTCGCTCATACTCTTTCCCTTTCTCGCTCTCTTTCTCTTTTCTTCGATCTGTGTAGTAGTAGTCTTCCGTACCTGTAGCAGCATTGTGATGGTATAGTTCGGCTTCTGGACCTCATTCTGTGTGCGGCTAGAGCCAGTGCCTGCTGGTATGCAGCTGCGAGCTGCCATGCTGATCGTGCTACTACTCCACACTGATCAACGAGCACTGATTACTGATCTCTGCACCAATCACTGATAGCTTTTATCAAACACTGAGCACTGATCCTCTTCACCGGTCACTGATCTCTTAGTTTATGGCGTTTAAACACGCGACGGCACTCGCTCGATAACTGCACAGACGCGACGCCCACTTGCAACGCATGCTTGACTACAACTGCAACAGCACAAGTATCGCCTCTGCCTGTTGCCTGCTGCCTGATCGCTAAGCTCTTGCCCCTGCAATTTGTATGGTGCTTAAGTCAAGCCTGCGCCTTAAGTCCTTTGTTACTCTTGCATGCTGCGTGGGTGTGTTACGATCGATCCTCGTGTGCGTCTGCGTCGCCCGCGTCAAGCAAATATGTTGTCTCTGCAACTCGCGATAAACTAAAACTTCAGTTTGTTTGTTGCTGCTGCTGCTGCTGCCCGATCGTGGATGCTGTCGCAGCCTGTCGCTGCCAGCGTCAGCAGCGACGCCAGCAGCAAGAAGTGATCTTCGCGCGAGCTGCAAATCTTGCTCTTGTCTTCTGCACAACAGCAACAGCATCACAGCAAACACGACGCGTTGAGAAAGGGCGCACAGCTGTTGCACAGTGGGTCGTGTTATATGGGAAAGACTTAAGTCCAACTATGAGATGAGCAATACATTAACAACTGCCAGAAAATGTGCGTACAATTTGTATTTCCTCTGTTAGTATAGTTTTAAATTTATTGAGTATAAAGATTTACAGATTTTAATTTAATTTGAAATATAGAAATGTTAAATATTAATAAAATCAAACTATATCTTTTGGAAGGGCATAATGAAGTGCAATATTAATTAATTAATTATAGATTTTAATTTAGTTTGAAATATAGAAATATTAAATATTAATAAAATCAAACTATATCTTTTGGAAGGGCATAATGAAGTGCAATATTAATTAATTAATTATAGATTTTAATTTAGTTTGAAATATAGAAATATTAAATATTAATAAAATCAAACTATATCTTTTGGAAGGGCATAATGAAGTGCAATATTAATTAATTAATTATAGATTTTAATTTAGTTTGAAATATAGAAATTTCAAATATTAATAAAATCAAACTTTTTTTTTGGAAAGGCATAATGAAGTGCAATATTTTAATTTTAAACAATATATAGAATTTTTATGAACAGATATTAATATGCGAGGCCTACAATTATTTCTCGGCGCCAGCGTTAGTCTTAAAATCTCCCAAACCGTAGATTTTGGTATATTTTTCAGACAGACCTCGTACACTGTAGGGGCTTAAGGAAATATATGATTAAAACGAAACAAAATCCAGGCGCATTAATTACTATACATATTAAAAAAAGCTTAAAAATAAGGGCATAAAATTCCAAAATATGATTTTTGTAATCAGCTATAAACTAAATTACTGTATAAAGTCTAGAAAACTCTTCTTCCATTAAAAAGCTGGAATATTTCAAAGACAATTAACGATGTCGCCCACTGTGCGCTGTTGCGTCGCTGCCGCTGGCGTCGGCGTTGGCGTTCGCGTTGGCATCTTCAACTGTTGCTCGCTGGCAGTCAAGCACTAATCAGCAATTTTCGTTTTTGTTTTCGATTTTATCATTATTTCTTGTAATTTGTAAGAAGAACATTTCCTAATGAATTATTATTACAATTTAATGAAAAATGAGTGGCCGCAACTGGCGCGTCGAGGCTGTCCAAACTGTCCAAGAGGCCCAAGCGATGGCGATTGTCTTTCAGCGGGTGCGGATGGGAGGGTCGCAGACAATGGCCCGACGGACGCCTCGCAGCCTGATTTTAATTACAATGTCTGTGCACTGCGAGAAACGGGTAAAGCATATAACATTATTTGTAGCTTTCTGTCTATCAGAATTCAGCACAATGGCAGTACACTGCAAGAAAGAAAACTACTCTTTGTTTCTTCGAGTGCAGCCCAGACAAATGGTATAACTCAGCAGTAATAATGAGACCATAACTCAGTCCAGCATACCCTGCCCGAAGAGCGCAAAGAAGCGTAGTACACACGTGCGATCGACGGTCTTTAAATCCGATCCGACTGAGATGACATTCGTGAATTCGAGATGCCTATCAAACGGGCTATTTAGTGGTGAGTAAAGCCTGCTTATAAGGCCGGGCATAGTTATTAACGCTTCATTTAACTCTTGTCCAACAAAAATTGAACCGACAGCTGAGACGAGCTGAGAAGCCGCAGATGAAGAAGCAGAAGAAGGAGGAAGCAAACGTTTCGCATGCGTATGTAAAACGGGTTTTCGCTCTGCCCAGCGAGATCGCACCAGATAAGATCCAAGAGTAAGTTCTGTTCCCCGTACGGGAAGACTTTTGGGCAGAGTTCGTCGGCGAGTAGAGTTCTGCGTGTGCGAGCCGGAACTGAGAAAGAACTGTGAACTTGGAACTTGAAACTTGAAACTTGAAACTTGGTACGTGGAGCAGAGAGAAACGCACTGGCGATTTAATTGGAAGAGATAACTAGATAAATTCGTAAATTGGCAAATAGATCGACAATAGGCGCATTAAGTTAAGTAGCGAAAGGATCGGATAAGCCTCATTAACTAATTACTAATTACCAGCTCATTAGACTTGCCCGATAATTTGACTCAGATCCGGCTGAGAAGTGGAGTCTAGGCTGCAGGGTGCAGGGTATACCAAATATGGGTGAGTGAATAATCAACATGATTGCCAGAAACAGAATCGAGCGTAAAATTAATAAACTCGTTCGTATTATTCTCTATTACGCACCCGCAAAACGGAATGAATACGAAACGAAAACAAAATTTCGAGGGCTTGAGACTTTGGTTTGGTCTGCGTCCCGCTCCGAAGCTGGGCCTGTTCAATCCATCAAAAGAGATTATGTTCATCAACGAGCCTGGACTCTCGCCATGGAATTTCATAATTTTTCTGACAGTTCCCATCAAGAAAATGTGTTGAAATTCCTATTATACTTATGGTTATTGCTATTGTTATTGTTATTGCGGGCAATCTACAATTTACAAGAATCATCTAGCTGGCTAGATGACGCATCACAATTCGCCAAATACTCGAGATCTGGAAACTCCATTAAAGAACAGTTTCACAGCAAGAAATATAGCTAGATATATATCTAGCTCTCTGACAAATTTGACGCCATACGCATTATCGAGCAACATATGTCAAAGTCGTGAGCGCGTTCTTCTGCGCACTTGACTTTAGTACGATCGGGTAAGGGTCGGGGGGCTCTTAACCTTGTAACGCTCTAGTTTTGTCTATAATTTTACATATTTTTTTCCATTTTTTTTTTTTTTTTTGGTGGGCTTTACTTGTTGTCTGCAGCTGTCGGATGTTCTCTCTGAATTGGTGCCCGCTTTGACATGTTTACATTGGCCAAATGATATTGGGAGCAGGCCGGAGAGGCCACTGGGCTAATAGGCTTTTCCAGTTTTCCCAGCTGTTTTCCGTCAGGCGTTGCGCAAAAGCCACTGCTGCTCCCAAAATAGTACAAAGAATGGAGCAGACTGAAGCTGCAGTGCTTTACTGTTTCCGGGAGAGTCAGACAGTCTTCTGCCCCATGAAGATCATGGGATCCGTTGCTGCTGCTGCTGCCAAAGGCCGTCGTGAATGTGAATTGCTAGCTGTTAAATTGTTAGATTGCTTAATTGCTTAACCTATAAGGAGCGAACGCTCTGCTCTTCATGCAAATTCGTGAACTTGAGGCTTCAACTCGACGCTACGCGACGCGACGCGACGCGACTCGACTCGATCCGTCTGTCCATGTACGTCTCTCTCGACTCGCACAGGTGGGCTAACCAGTGCATTTATACGCATACATCAATATTGATATTAATATTTATTTTTATTTTTATTTATGCCCATTTTTTGTTTCTCGATGTTTTTTTTTTTTTTTTTTTTTTGCAGTTTAATAATCATTCAGCGCCTTTTGAGGTCGATCGATTCGCTTGCCGTACTTTTCGATGCCCCTCGATGCGCGTTGTGTTTCCCCAGTGGGTTGGTCCCCACTTGTGCAGCGTGATTGCCTTCAGTTAGCTGCACTGGCCTCACCCAACTCTGTCGACTCTGCACTCAGTGCCAGACATGGCTGCAAATATGACTCGACTTATTGGGACGACTGAAGAGCGGAAGTCCATGTTTGGCAGCTGCAGTTAGCATAATGACAGAACAGGTATTTGCCAAACATATGACATTTGATTAGCACAGCTCTAAAATATTTTTTAATTGTATATTTTCTATATGTAGGTCCATTGAGCTCAAAGCTCTCGGTCGACAAGGCTTCTTGGCACTGCGTTGGAATTTCAAGTTGCTAAATTCCCCCAGAAATTCCATGTAGAATAACATAATTAAGTACTAAAATAGTGGAAAAAAAAAGTTTTGCTAATCATTAGCATTCCTAGGCTCAGTTCAATCAGTATTCGCTATGCAATGGAAGGAGAGGGGCAGGGGCAGGGGCAGGGTCTGTTCTCTGTCTCTCTGTCGATCTAGTTGTTTATTGCTGAATCGAGTTTTGGCTTATAAATCGATCAATTTGTTCAACTTGATATGCAAAAATGCAAACAAGTTGGGAAATCAATCGCTCGCAGCGAACTCAGACTGAACTTGTATGCTATATGGTAGATAGCAGATAGCACATAGCATATAGCATATGCTATAACAGTGCAGACGGTCGCAATTGTTTATGGATTTGCATTGTCTGCTGTTTTCAGTGCGTTCATTAACCGCTGCCGACGCTGACCCCCAAAAGCGGGTCTCAGCTTACCACGTTCTGGTTCTAATTTACCACCCGATAAGCACATGAATATACAGACATACAAATATATATTTATATATATGTATATATATATATAAATGGGTGCATGTCAGGCCATCAATCGTGCCATTCGATCGGCCAGCTGGCATGACAAATGCGACGATAGTTCACCTGTGGGTGGAAAAGGTATGAGATACATGTGTACATGTACACAAGGCAGGGCAGCGGCCGGGTAGGGGAGGGGAGCGTAGCGGCGTGTTGTCACTGATCGAAACAAGTTTTTCGCGTCTCTGATTCTTGTTGGCCAACAAGATATGACCCAATTTCCTTGACACATGCCTGGCAGGTCTACAAACCCGAATGTGTTACGGTTAACAATCGACTCCAGGGTGGCATGGACAGAGAGGCAGAGGAAGGGGAGTGCGGCCAGGGCACTCATTACTTAGCTTGCTTTGCTCTCTCTTTCTTTCTGCAGATTTCATTAGTCAATAATTGAGTTTAGCTGTCTGTCTTGTCAGTCGGGGGGGGGGGGGGGGAGCCACAAACACGACTCGTGTGCCCCGCGGCCAGTCGCGTCGTGCCAAGTGAAGCCTGCCCAAACGCGGCGAGCTTGAGATTCATTCAGAATCACTCGGAGTCAAAGTTCCCACGCTTCAAATTCTTCACGGGGGCATGCAACTAGCCGGAGGTTAGCAAACGTCTCTGCAACAACCTTAGACTTTCGCCTTCTGCCAATGCAAAATTGACATGATTTATATGGCATTATTTATATAGAACAGATCGCCCACAGTAGGCATAATCACGTCTAATCATAATAAACACAATCCGGCCCCCATTCGGCGCGTAGCACGTGTGCGGGTTTTAGACTGTTGTTGCTTTGGTAATGACCCAAATTTCAGATTTTCAAATATTTTGCAAATTTCAAATTTGAGTTAGCTGTGCGCTAATGATCGTTTAATTATACGACAGCAGCCGCGGCATAAATACGCCTAATTGTACAATAACAAGACAGTGCCGGTCTGTCTGTCTCTCTCTCTCTCTCTCTGTCCATCTGTCCATTCATATCGATCGGCACTTTGAGAAAAGGCTAAGTAAATGCGTTCATAATTACTCTTTAAATGTTTCATGAAACCGAGACCGAAACTGAAGCTGAAGCTGGCGATGGAGCAGCGGTCGGAGTAATAGTAGCAGTGGAAGCTGCCACCCAAGCGGCAAGTGCGACATTTGGTGGGGTGTTTGGATTTTTTCAACGGGTCTGTAATATCGCACGAAGCAAAAATCGCACAGAGCGGAATATTTTATACTCTATGCATTTTTTTCAGAGGCCTCTCTCTGTCTCTTGATCTCTATCTTGCTCTCTTTCTATAATTTTTTCTGCTTTTTTCTTACTCTAGCTTTTTTGTTTATTTTTTTAGGCATATTCAGTTGTATTCGAGCATTGCTATAAGTCGGTCGTAAAAATAATCTGCATTATAATTATTAAGAAAAATTACTTTATTTGTCTTTAATTTCTCATATCATTTAATTGAGTTGTCCATACTACTATGTGCTATATTCCTCTCTTACACTCTTGAAGGTATCTCAAAAACACCGAAAATAATTTAATATATGTATATATAAATTCTCCCTCGCTCTGATCCATTCAGTTGGACTCGAGCCTTGCAAGAAGTCGGACGCATATTGAATTTGCTGTCATTAACATAAAATATTTGTTTTTAACGTATGTACTATCGATAGTATAGCTGGAAAAATCATATTAAATGCTATACCTAGAGAACATAATATTATTGCAGTGTCTACTCGAGCTGTCGATAGTATCGCACGCGTGTCTTTGCCATCTCTAAGTGCGAAACATGGGCCCGTTGGCATTTGACAAGTTTGCGCCTGTCTCTCAGGTAAAGTTAACAAATTTATTGTTAATAGAGCCCAACGCATTATTACAACGGCAACAGCAGCTGTGGCTCGGGCTGCTGCTGCTGCTGTTGCTGTTGCTTTTGGTGCTGCTGCTGCTGCTGCTGCTGCTGCTGTTGTTGTTGCTGTTAATTTGTTTGTATTGTTGGGCAATTGACACGCCTGCTTTGGCCCGGCCAGAAATTACCACAATTGTTTGGAGTGCTAAAATTAATAAGTGTGTTTACCAGCTCAGAGTCAGAGTCACAGTCGGAGTCAGAGTCTTTTGCTAGGCCTCGTTTCGCCGCGCTCTTTGTTTTGCCTCTGCTCTGCTGCTGCTGTTGCTGTGGTTGAAGGCAATGACTTTGGGTTCAGCATGTGGCAAATTGTTTCATTACACTTTTTCATATTACTTGTATATATTGAAGATATATACCTTATATATATATATAAATATAAGCACATCAAATATTTATAGTCTAGACGAACGCATGTGTATTTATAGGGGCTCTTCCGTCTGCCGTCTAATCTATAATTGAAATTGAACTCAATTGAAATCTGTGAAAAATGGGATGTGCTCCCACTCAAGGTCGAATGGAATTTTGTGTTATGAAATGCATTTAATATTAAATTTAAATGTGCCGAAAAATATACCGAAAGTATACATACTTACTTTCGGTATATAGTATATTAAATAAAGAGCACATACGCTGTGCTTATATCGTACATACATATATGTATGGTATACATGCCATGCACTTGTCCAAATAATAAATAGCTGAGCGCATACAATTCTGGGGGGAAAGGGGGGTAGGTATAGAAAACATATATGCACAAAATGTACTCCATGTGCATACTCTGCTATACTCTATGCCATGTGTATGACCCACTGATCTGTACGGGATGTTACCCAATGTTACCAGTTCAAGACCTGCCAAATTAGCGATTATAATAAAATAATGATGAAGAAACAATTAAAAAGTGCCCGATCAGACTCCCGTCCAGAAATAGAACACAGACAGCAGCGGCGATCTATGTTCATTCGTGGAAACATGCTGCTGATAAGGCTGCTCTGGGCTATCGCCTGACTGTTGCAATGTCGGCACATGCTGAGCTCGATCTGTCGACCCAAAGCTCATTGACAGCTCTGGCTGCTCTGGCAACGAGGCGTATGCATAATCTACGCACTCACACACACTCGCACACTAAACATTTGTGTAAATAGCACCGTGACGTGCAGCGTGTTTGCTTAGCAAATTATCATCTATCAGCTGCCCCGTGAAGCCAGCGCGTATCTCTCCCCGATCCGAAGGGTCAGCCAAGATTCGATGCGCTGTGTGTGTGGTCCTCTAGCGCTAGGCGGAGTCAGTGTTGTCAAGTGAGCTTTTTTACCGTCAGAAGTCAAATCAAGGGAAACAGAAAACCCCAAGAAATTTTTTTAATTTGCTTTCTCTATTTTTTAGGATTTAATTTTATGCTTCAGTATAAAGTATTTTCTATAATTTATTTTTAAATTGCATATTCTATTATATTATACTTTTTGTTTTGTTTTCCAAAAAGGCTAAGGTAAGTAAATAATTAGTTTTGTAAACTTTTTTTTTTTTGGTTAAATCTAAGCTTTTTTCAGCTGTTTTTTGTAGCCTTTTTCAAGCAGCTTGTTGGCATCACTGCTCTTAGACCGCTATGCATGCGTGTGTGTGTGTGTGTGTGTGTGTGTTGTGTGTGCTACTGAAGCCGGCAATGAAAACAAACACGGAAATACACACATACAAACAGACACACACATAGACAATAAATAAAACTGGTCGATTTAATTATGACAATAGATTGAATCTCTATGCAAATTACAGTTGGTCCCGCTGGCCCTCGAGCGAAATAACAAATAGGTGAATTTCTCTGGGGCTTGTGGCTATAAGGCGATTATGAATGCCGATCGAAGAGCCCAGACCGACATAGTATATATTATATTTGTGATTCTTCGGTCTTCCGAGAAGTGGCAGCAGCAGGAACTGCATGCTGTAGGCCAACCCTACGATCCATAAATCAAGCAATCGCTGCCACCTTCTCGAGCGAAATATGATATAAGGAGATAGATCGCGGCATAAAACCGCAATAGCTTCTCTAATTCCGCGGAATCGAGACAAAGGCAGCAAAATACGTCAAATACACCACATACTTGCATACATCCCGCAGGCCGGGCCTGATCCTTGAGATGAGTATTCAAAAAACGGTATAAAAAAATAAAAAAAAAAATACTGGAAACCATTAAAGAATCTTTTTGTCTGTCTCTCGGCTTAGGGGACTGCTGCTGCACCCAGCACCGAAATATTGCTTTCAAATCAAAGAAGAGAGCGGGAACAGAGCGGGGATCAGGGACAGCCACTTTGACTTCTGAATTCAGACAGAGCAGCGAAGAGTTTAGCATATGAATAAAGAGCGCGCGCGCGTCCCCGATTTATATGCAAAGCGAGATAATGCCAGGCGAGATCTATATGCACGCCTAAGCGGATGATGATGATGATGATGATGCCACCACCCTAATGGCACGAGGGAAATAATTAAAAGAACGCCGTAAAACTGAAATATGCTCGTATCGAGTGGATTTATGTAAAGTTTTGCCTACAAGTCTCCCCCCCCACCTCAAAATAATAATGAGCCGCCAATAAGGCCGCCCAAACGACACAAATAAATAAAAAACAAGTAAAAAAATCGACAGCACTTGACTGTTAAATACCATTCACCCATTTCACTTTATCTTGCAAGCTTTGCTCTTTCGAAAAATATAAAGTTTTTAATAAACTTGATCTACGTATTGCATAGAACTATCGTTGCGAGTTTGGTGCCAAGATATGACCACATGGACAGCTTCTCCTGCCTATTGCATACATTTCCACAAAGCTAATATACCATTTTCGGCATTTCCCCAATGGGTAATAGGTATAGTCATTAGGAGCGTTTCTTCTGGCCTATTATGGCCGGGAAGCGAGTCTGCGGCGAAGCAGACAATGACTAAATACCATATAAAGCGATATAACATGGCCGAAACGAGATTCGGCTAATTTTTCAAGCCTGTCTGCCGACTTTGATGTAAGCCCCACAAATCAGCTAAACAAATTATTACTTATCCGAATCTGAAGTCGAAGTCGCATTCGAACAGCAATTTCTGGCTAATAACAGCGAAATCGATTTGCCGCCAAATTCATTCACAATTTTGTGACAGCCCAAGACGAAAATAAAACAAATGTGTGGAAAAATTGAACACACAATTATCAGAGGTGTTTTCGCCTTGAATGGATCACTGGACCGACCGATCGATGGATGGATGGATGGATGGACATTGGCTGGCAATTATGCAAATCGATAGTGAAATAATGAATACTCCTCTGGCCGGAGACAAAATGAAACACGATGCGAAGTCCGAAACTCTGCGATCCGAAATTCACAATCCGAAATATGGAATCGAAAATCTGAGATGAGATCTGAAATCTGAAGTCTGAAATCAGTGTTTGCCAGCCAACTCGCAAATGTTTAACATTAATCTTGACTGATAAATTAAAAAAGAATTAATTAAAATCGGCAAGCGCGACGCAGCGCAGCTCGACTCGCTTCTCGCTGGCATTCGTTTTATTTTAATTTTTTAATCACAGTTTGACAGTTTCTTCGCATGAAACTGTTTAAGAATATTTTAGCGTTTTTTAGCTATTTTTTCCATTATTTTTCTTTTTATTTTTTTGCCTTTTTTGCAGCTATATACGTGGACGGAGGGGGAGTAATCGAGCGAGATTTGGCGTGCAGAGCACGTTGACACATCGCTCATAATAATAACAATAATAATAATAATTAAAGACTCAAAACGCGAAGCCAGAAACTTGAAACCGAAAACGAAACCGAAACTGCCACCAACACCCTAAAGTCACGCCCCGGCGCAACACTTCAATTTACGAATATTTATCTTTATTTTTTAGCCTTTTTTCTCGGTTTGTGGCGGGCCGAGCATTATGGCTCGACGAGGCTTTACGTGGCCGGCAAGGGACACGCCCTAGCGGGAATAACTAACGCATATATAGTAAGCTGTGAAGATATACGCGTATGCGAGCATTACACAGGTAACTCTTGTCGGGGCCGCAGCTGAGCAGAATAATTCGCAATAATCAAGAGAGAAATATGCTTAATCGCGTTCTAGCGATGGCATCAACCTGCGATATTAATTGCCGCATTTGGTATACGCAGCGCGTTCTCCTCTGACATCTGCTATAAATATTAATTATCTTGGCTGATTCATACAAATATAAATAGCCAAGTTATCGACAACTCGTGTGCTTTACCAATATCGCTACTCCACAATTTACACATATTTTTCAGGATTATTTCTAATCGAAAATAAGCAATATGCTCCTGGTAAAAGTATGTAGCGCATTCGAAATTCGTCGAAAGCAGTCGAAAAATCGCGCTTGATCTGGCTGCAGAATTTGTGAGACTGACAAATGTTCAATTTCTTGCAAATTTGTTTTCTTTTTCCACTTATTTTGCTGTTCGATGTCAACGAACGCTGAAATTTTTCATGATATTTATTTAAAGTTGACGAAATAAATACCGAAACAACAGCAACAAGAGCAGCAGTAGCAACAACAAAATAGGTTCAAGAAACACGCGCAAATCGCCGTCGCGTCGTCAACACAAATAAATATACCATACATATTCAAATTCTAAACAAAGTACGAAAATCATTCTTGAAATACAAATTGGAATGGGGCCCCGACGCAAGACGCTTCTTTACAACAAAACGGGGAAAAAAAAACAACAACAACAATAACAAAACAAAAAAAAAATAGTACTTACAGTTGGCAGTTGCCAAGGCGCCACATAAAAAATGAGTGAGTTTATTTCTCGAAGAAAGACACAACAAACGAGGAAAAATAAAAACACAGAGAGCACTGAAAGCATGAAAGATTGCCCCCTATTTCTCTTAGGGGTATTCAATGGACGCTATTCTAATGAAAAGCACGCCCAGTCGCCAGGCCGCTTTCGAGCTAATCTGGGCAGCATCAACATCAAATGGGTGTCACTCTCCAGTTCCACAGGGGGTTAGACACATGGCCAGAATGGGCTTATCAGCACACGCGACGAGCACGACGAGCCGCAGCCACACTGGTAGCAACTTCAGATACTCTACGGTAATACGACATGTTCGGGTTGTACCTAGGGTTGCCAACCATACTGTTAAAAACATCGGATCGGGCTGTAATTTATAGGGTAGATCAGTACTCCGGCTAGCTTCGAGAATATCAGAAAAAAATGTTTAGATTTTCTCTACTTTTCTTATTATTCAATTAAAACGATTTATGGGGTCGGTGGGCGTGGCATCCTAAAGTTGAAAATCCGCATTCTGCGTAATGTTACCGGGCACATTACTACCCAATTTGGTGCTTCTAGCTTTTCTGGTGTTCTTTAAAATTATAAAAGTGTATTTTATAGAGGCAGAGGGCATCCAAAATTCTAAAAATTCTATATATATACTTTGTATGGTCTGCCACGCCTCCTCTGCCTGTTACATACATTTTCGCAAAGTTTTTTGGTATTATGAGCTCCTTATATATTTTGATTTTAATTTTAACTATGGAGAAGCATTTGATATTTTGAAAAATGATTGTAAATTAATAAATTGTGCGAAAAGCTCTAAAAAATATCTATTTAAATTACCGAATAAATGAAATACTGTTTATTTTCCTAAAATACTGTTTAAAATTCGTATAATATCGAAATATACTTTTTTCTTGTAAAAAAAAAAGTTGGCAACCCTAAGTGTACCATACCACAAAATTTACTGTAGACTACTGCCCAATTAACGCTTGCAGCCTCCACTTTTCGACGGGAGTATTAGCTTTACACATGTGTCGCATCGGGGGCCTGACAGGCGCAATGACTTCCTAATGCGCAGCCAAGATTACTTATGAATTCCATTTACATACGGGCAGACCACAACCAGCCTGCATAGAGCTATAGTGAAGCGTGTTAAATCGTGTTGTTTTCGAATATCGGCGAGCTCCAAGCGTTACAGGCCTCTCTCCCCCGAGACGTCTCCACATCCGCACTATACACAAAGGTGCTACGGTTCGTAGGTTCCCTGGGAACGCTGATAAAATGCTAATGGCTTTGGCTGTGGCTGTGGCTCTGGCCTAATGGGTTTGTGCATGTTTCCATGTTAACATCGCCTGAAATGTCACGTAGCGACACCCGGGCAAACAGATTGATCTGGCCCATTCGAAATTCTCACACTTAAAAAACTTGATTATCGTGTAGTGCATTCGCTCTTGACAACGCTGGACAAGTTCGAATTCGACATCAAAAAATGTGCAGTACTTGCACTAAATATTTGCGGACTTGCAGCTCTACTTCAGCAGACACATATATATCGCACCATATATGCATAAATACACATATATATATTTCTATATATATATATAGTTGCAGCTGCAGTCAGCTTGGGACTAGCATCTCATTCATGGCGTGAGATGCTATACGATATGAAATGCCAATAAAGTGAACAGCTTAATATCTGATAGATCCGAGTCGACTGTGAGCATAATGATTCAGGCTTTCGTTTGCTGATTCTACGAAATTTCCAGAGATAATTCGGGCATAGATAACGCTGATCTCAACGGAAGCATGCGTCTGCAACATAGCCAAAAATTGGACAGTTATAGCGCAATTCTTATCGTATCGTACGGTTAAATACATAACGTAATCTTAAAGTAGTCGTCTGATAGGCCTATGCACACACATGCACATATGCACATCGGCACATATAGACGCACGTGTGACGTATGCTCTTACGTTATGACGTAAGTAAGGGAAAGTAAAAGTCAGGCAAGAGTTGCTTAGCTATTCTAACCGTTTTCAGGCATCACTGCTAAATGTATTACGTATACGTAGTACTCTGCAGCTATATGCAGAAGTAATTAGATTTTTATTGCCAAAAGTCGCTTGTGTTAACTTTTATGGGTATCGTAAACCCTCATTGCTTAACAGTCTGTCAAAAGCAATGTAAAACTAAAAGCTTTATTTCTGTTAATCCGCAACAATAAATTGCAACTGCGCGACTCTGGAATACCCTTTAAATAGATTCATATAAACTGAGCTTGTTCAACTCTTAAGTATTTTGGGTATATCCATATCGATCAGCTGTTGCCAGCCGACATACCCCTATCTAAGAATGCAGTATGCACATTTTGTGTAGGGTATCTCTGCGTCGGACAGCTGATCCAGTTGTTCACGCTAGCACATTTACGTTAGTCTGATAAGATCGCTTGAGTCGTTTCATTAGTTCCCTCGGGAAATCGTGAACAGATTCTGGAAACCGAACGCAGTACGCAAATTGATTTTCAGCCGATTTCTGATTTATTTTCTTTCTGTTTCGATTCGCTTTTTGGTTTTGGTTTTCTGCCTTTTTTTTGTGGTATTTTTTTTTTTTTTTGGCTGTGCAGTGAAGCGTGTGTGTATTCAAATGCGCGGGCCGCGCGATGAAGCTTTCTTTGTGCTTCTTCGAGCGCTGCTCAAAAGTGAATTCCGAAATGAAACAGAAAGAAAAACAAAGGCTTAAACAAAAAAAAAAAAAAAAAAAATTAAAAAACAAAAAACAAAAAACAAAAAAAACGAACGACGACGACGACAAATCAAATGAAATTATAAAAGAAATGAAAGAATGGACAAATCGAAGCGATGTGATCGAATGAAGGCAATAAAGCCAGACCCGAGTTCGATTTGCCAGCATTAAATAAATAAATGAAACAGCAGACGGGAGAGCGGCAAGGCAGCCGACTGGAAGAGAGAGAGAGAGAGAGAGAGAGAGAGAGAGGGGCCTAAACCGAAGTCACGCCATGAAATACAAGACGAAGGGCTTGTTGGCTTGGGACCTTACCTGCTTACCGACCAGCGGCTCCGTGTAGATAAATTCCTTCTTGGGCGAGTAGAGCTCCGGCGGCGGCCCTTTGAAGGAGTAGCGCGGCCGACAGTCGTCCAGCGCGTCCAGCAACTGGGAGTGCGCCATATCAGCTGCAGTGGCTCCATGGAGCAGCTGATGCTGCTCCTCCTTTGGCTTTGGCGTCATTCGTGCCGTCGTCGTTGTCGTCGTCGTCGTTCCCTGTCGTTCTCTGCGCTCTGCGCTCGACATGGCGCGCTGTCAATCACCCGGCGTTGGAGCACGTGGAAAAATGTGCGCGAAAAGTAGCTGAATTTATGCTTGAATTCGCTTGGCTGCAGGGGGGCTGGAGCGGTTGTCGGGGTATCGCTTGCCTCCTATATGTATCTATTATGTTGATTTTGGGAGCTTTGCTTATTTTGTTAATTGAAATGCGGCGCTGTTGCCTTTGCCGTTGCTGTTGCTGTTGCTGTTGCTATCGCTGCTGCTGCTGCCGGCGCTGCTGCCCGTACCGCACGCGCTCGAGGCAGAGGCAGAGCAGGGGCATAAACTAACATGGAGATACAATGTATCTTGTATCTTGCAGATAATACTGTCCGCTCGGCAGCTAATGCCGGCGCTACTAAATGTAGTACAGGTATATATGTGCACAGATACACAGATACAGATACAGTTGCAGGGCATAAAGCGATTAAAGTTGGCAACGAGATAAACTTCACGTAGAGGCAGACAGCTATACACACAGATCTAGCATAGGCAGAGGCTGCACTGCTGTGGCTGTAGTCGCAGACTCACTTTATATATAGTATATATTTATGCTGCTGCACTTCACACACACACACGCACACACAGACACACTCGCTCGCACACACAGACGGCCAGCAACTAGTGGCAGCATTAGCTTTAGCCTTTAGCCTTACCGTTATAAGCCGCGCCGACACACTGCAGCAACGCGTAAGTCGAGCATTTTGTTTTCGAAACTGAAAGCGGAAATTGATGGTAATGCGAACTCGGAACTCGGACTCGGACTCGGATTCGGATGCAGAATCGCGCGGTATAGCATAAGAATAACGAAAAGAACGGCGAAACAAGCGGACGAGAAATGTCAATGAAATCGAAAAAGAAGAAACGTAACGAAACGAAACGAACGGAACGAACGAAGCGAGTGAACCGATAGAGCCGACTAAAGCGCGCTGTGGCGTGAGCGGCCTGAAGTGAACTGCTGTTTATGCTGCTGCCAGTCGCGTTTTGTGCGACGACAAGACCAGCAGCGTCGCCGACAGCGACCGCGCACACACACGCGCAGACAACGCTCAGCTGAGAGCGCGAACAGCGCTGCTCGCCGATGCGATCGCCCAGCGATCTTCAGTTGACACGTGAATTTTGTCCTGTGCGGCTGTTCCTCCCGCCCGAGGCCGGCAATAAGATCGAATCTCAGCTCTAGTATCAGACCAGTTCTCCAGATTCTAAGCTCCTGTGCGAGATGCGATCTCTTCGCAACGTGTCGATCGCTCGTAAACACTCTCTCGCACAGACAGAGACGGCGATCGGCGCGCTCGAGAGCGAGGTTTTAAGAGAGAGAGAGAGTGAGAGGGAGCGCGAGGTAGAGCGCAAAAGCTCGCTCTTAGCCAAAACAACAATTAAAACGTGAGAAGAGCATGCGATCTCAATTGGACTGGGGGGCTTTCGTTTATACGCGAGCATCATAATCCCAGAATTCGATCATGCTTCCAGATTGAGTGATACTTGGGCAAATATTTGCAGTTATACTTTTGCTTTCGATAGCAAAGTCTCTCTCTCTCTGTCTTTCTCTCTGTTTCTCGTAAACCCGTGGTACCCAGGAAACTGCAATTTCCCGCAATTTATCACCTGCATTACTACACGCTCGCCGGCGTCAAGATAGCGAAAATTACAAGTTTTTTAAGTTTATGTACATGTTTACGCGTTGGCGTGTTTTCAATGTCAAGATCATACCAAGTAAACCCACTACAGAAGTGCAAACAAGCAAACAAACTTTCTAGATAGATATTTCTACATATATTAAAACTTATCAATGGGCATTTCCACGCAAAGGTAAAGCAGCTCGTAATTAGAAAACAAACTCAATTTATTTGCTGTCTAGTCTAATGCTGTGATTTATATATAATTAATATACACGTATAGCAAATACTGGGAAAAAAAATAAAAAATAAATAAATAAAAAATAAATAAATTTAACAAATATTGGAATAAGACGTTTTAAAAAATTTCTTATATTTTTGTAATTTAATAGAAAAGAGTTCCAACCGAGCCGCTGATTTATTAGTTTTTCTAAAATCCACTTCCATTCATTTTTAAAATCATAAATCCAGCAAATATACTAATTGCAGTACAGATGCACCCAGTAGAATTCTATAAAAGCATAAAAACAACAATGAAAACATAAAAAACAACAATCAAAATTTTAGTTTTTTGCTGAAAACGTCCATATATTACTTCACCTGGTTTTTTTTTTGTGCGAAAGCGCGGGAGATTATTAAGTAGTTGTTAAGTATAGTTAAGTATACTTTTAGGCTACTTACTATCTTATACGCCATATAGATTTTATATGATAAATTAAGAGTTTTGCAATCGATCAACTCAATTTGAGCATGTTTATGCTGGGTGCAGGGTATATACCAGTCGATTTATTGTTAACAGTGTCACTTAATGTTAGTTTTGGCTTATTTCAAGGTCTTTAAGCGACCTTTCTGCCTTTGCATAAAGATCGTAGATCGTTGTTTCTTGAGGATGACAACTCGCCTGGCCCAAAAGGTCACTTAGGCAGCCAAAGAAATGCTGGAGACACTTAATTGAATGGTACAACGGGCTTCCCGACGACTTCTAGCGCCGGCTCCAGTCCAGAACCAGTCGGATCGCATCAGTGGTCGAAAATAGCCGAGTCCAAGGCTCTTGGCTGCTGCTGGGAGCTGGCAACCGCCAGTGGTTCGCCATTTCTGCGTCGAATTACCATATGAAGCAATTGACCTTTTTGCATAAAGAATATTTTGCTTAATCAAACGCAACAACACAAGAATTAATCAATTAAAGAGACGGCGCTCGTTAGCCGCATTAAAATATAGTTGGAAATTAAAAATACATTTGCTTTCCTCTCAATGCGGCGTGCGCTGTTTGTTCTTGGGCCGGCAATAAAACTGCCCTGAATTCGAATTCGAATACGAATACGAATTTGAATTTCAATTTGAATTTGAAAAGAATTATTTGAAAAACTCAAATGCTAATGCATAACAGACCAGACGCATAGACGGATATGCTGCAACAGCGTGCAACACATGTTGTGTAATTGGGAACAGGCACAGAGTTGAGCATATCGCAGGCAACATTAAACAGCAGCCGATCGCAGTGGAGAACTTACAAAACAATCTGCAACTCATAAGTTGAAGTGAGTTCGAAGCTCCCTAGAGATTGGCATTTATTTATAAAGATTTTCTTTTTTATTTGGCTCTCTAATTTCCAGAGACTTATAGGCATATAAATGCAAATTTAAAGAGACTTTCTGTCAGTAAAGTAATATAATAATTACTCAGAGTTTCCAACAGAGTCTTATGAAGTTCTATGTGTATAGATAGAGTATAGATAGCTTACTCTGCAACACAGTGACGGACTTTGCAACCTCTTGAGATCAAACGCACTGGCAATACAGCAAGAGGAACTACTCGCAGCCCAGCGCAGCAGACCACAGTTTCTCAGTCCACAGGGAGAGAGACAGCAAACAGCTGGAGCTGAGGCTGGAGCATTCAACCCAATAATTAACGCATTTAGAGAATTCCGCGGGGGCAGGCAGCAGCCACGCGCAGCCGTAAACTTGTTGTTTTTGTGTAGCATTAAATGCCAAAATATGTTAGATCTCGATATGGATATACATACATAGATAGACTGTTGCCCTGAGCGGCGCGTGGATGCGCGAAAATCTTTTATCTTCAATCGTATATCGTGTATCTTACAGATGCAGATGCGCGCACTCTTCAGCTACGTACGGAACATTGGCAATTACAGTGAAAACTCGCAATGGCGCACAGCAAAGATTTGCGTTAAAATGTTATATTCTTGATCAGCATCAATAGCCGAGTCGATTTGGTCATGTCCGTCTGTCTGTCCGTCTGTATAAACACATAGATCTCAGCTATTAAAAGAGCTAGAGGCACCAGACTTGGTAGGAGTGTGCGTGTATGCAATACACACAATAAGTTTATTTCGAACTTGATGTGCCACACCTGCCGCCTCCGTAAATCGATAAATTCGTTTTTCGATTTTTTGCAATTAATTCAATAACGAAAACAAATAAACGCACAAAATTTGCAGCATTTCTTGCAGCATTATGCAGAATTTGGATTTTAGAATTTTGGATGCCCCCTGCCTCTATAAAATACATTTTTATAATTTTAAAGAACACTAGAAAAGCTAGAAGCACCAAATTGGGTAGTAATGTGCCCGGTAACATTACGCAGAATGCGGAATTTCAACTTTTGGATGCCACGCCCACCGCCCCCATAAATCGTTTTAATTGAATAAAAAGAAAAGGCTTTTGTGTCCGGTTAAGAGAGATTTCTGTGCACAGTTCTCTGTGCTAAAGAGCTGAGCGCTTAAAGATCTTGGAAATACAATGCCTGTAGTTGTCCGCTTAGGAGGGTGTATGCTGTAACTTGACTTTTCACTGTACATCTGTCAGACAGTTCGTCTGTCTGTGCGTCCACACGCGCTAAATCATACTTGTTCTACGGGATGAGTGTGCACGCGCATGGCTCAGTGTGTGTACTTGTGTGTGTGTGTGTGTGTGTGTGTGTGTGCGTGGCTGTGTGTGTTGTGCGTGCGTTTCTATGTTTATATAATTTGGCGCGGCTTTCGCTTTCGGTTCGCTTTGCCTCGCCTCGCTTGATTAATAAATATTGATCCTGATTGAATGATGGAAAGCTTACGAAAACTTAAATGGCCAAGCGAACGGATCGTGTGGGGGAAGAGGAGTGGGAGAGGGGGTTTGTATTGAGAGCTCAGGTTTTGAAGTTCGCTTGACAGCTGCTCAATCAAATCAAATCAAATGAGTATTTGGGCTAACTAAACAGAAACCTTTTGTGACTTGGCCCCCGCGCAATACCGCGCAATACCCCTCTGCCGCTGCCAGATCGATCGCTGTGATGTCTAAATTCTCTCGAAATTCGCATAGCTGAAAAATCAAACTCAATTACGTCCGCTGTCAATCAACGGCGTCAGGAATCGAACTCGAATTCGCAAACTATATCGATATCGGTTGAGGAGGAATCGGAGGAGCCAGAGGAGGATCGCTCAAAGACATGCGTAAGAGCATTTGCCTCAGTGAGTATCTCGCAGATACATTTCACTTAAGTGTATGGCATACATCATCCATTCAACTACGTCCACATCTCTACATTAATAGATCCATTGCACGCGTACAACAGACAGACAGACAGACTGGCGGGCGGACGGACGGACCGTCGAAATTATTCCCAGATGACGATAGAAGCGATGCCCCGCATTGTGCGTTGACCCTGAGACAAAACGCCCACGCAACGCGCGAATATAAACTAATGTACTATATATACGTATCCATTCGCACTATATACATATATAGTACACAGCGATGTGTGCGCGAGAGAGAGAGAGCGAGCATAGTGAGAGAAAGTGTAGGCGCCCGTCGGCTGGATATGCAATTCATATGGCAAAACACTTGAGGACTCTGCTGCCACTTTGATGTGCCTCCCATGATTGATAGTCCCAAAGAGTTTTGCATAGGTTTGATAGAGATCAGTACTTAGGCATATATAATTAAACATATATTGAAATGTTGGCCTTAAGATGTATAAAATACAAATAAATATAAATATAAAATAAAATAAATATAAAATAAAATGTATGACAATTATGATGCCATATATTTCAATCATATTCTCTTGCAGTACCGCAAATAAGAGCAAGGATTAACCCAAAACTGTAACGGTAGTGGTAGTAGTAGGGCAGATATGATTTAATTTGAAAATAATATTTAATAATATTTGGTACAGCATTATTTTCATGACTTTTCTCACGGTTCGCTTGTGGCCAGACTTTGATGAGCTAATGATGATCTCTGGATACGGCAAATAGAAACGAATTACGCTGAATGAGCGCTGAAATGGAACATCGTAAAATTGACTTTATTATAAAGTATAGTGCCGAGCAGTGTGGAACTATTATTTCCTGCATTGGTCAAGGTCGCCACGCGAACCGCTTTGAACTTCCCGTCGGCGAGCGGAGCAAGACATTAGACAAAAATGCTGGATGGATATAGGAGCGGGAAAAGCGAACAAGGGGGAAAGGCACAGAGCGCAGATGAATGCAGCTGTTGCCGGGCATTGAATTGCCGCAAAGGTTCTCGTAACACCCATACACACATACACATGTATGTGTGTGTGTGTGTGTTATGTACATGTAACTGACTCTCGGCTTACAGGCCGTCTGGCTGAGAGGAGAACACTTGAATTGAGAAGCGTTTTTTATTCAATGAGTGAGGCATGCATATAATATGCGATAAACTCGATATCTGGCGAAACAGAGCTAAGAACGTCCAAGAAGTTCGGGTGATTCTCATTAATTCGGTGGTTCATTGATTCCGAAAACGAAATTGAAAACGAAGTTCATAAAAATTATGAATATGCACAAACGAAATACCAAAGGAGCCCCAAACAGCGCAGCTCGAGTCCACCTATACGAGCAGACATAAGTATATATCGTGTGGTATATATATATATATATGTGTATGTATACAGACATATTCAAGCCGATTCTATGCTGCGTCAGCAAGCACGAGCTCACTCCGATTGCAGAAACGCGACGGGCCCGTTGCGAGCGGTGCTTTAGGTGCTTTGCTTATCATTACCATTCACCCAAAATTCCTAAAAATTGTATATTAGCTTTGTGTAAATGTAAATATTATGCTCAACTAGAACTACAGTTAAAGATAAAAATTTGTGTATTTATAAAAATTACAGTCTAACATAAGCAGTTTCAGCTTGAGAGCTACACTATAAAACTGAACAATCGAAAATTATAATTATATATAAAGAATTAAATGTAAGTATGAGAATGGACTACTCTACAAAAGTATTTAATATTAAAATAAAATATCTTTATATTTTCTTTCATATTTTCAATGAGTTAGCAACTGCTGCAGCATGTGAAAGGTATCTGACAGTCGAGTGCGCTCGACTGCAGCTCTCTTTGCTCGATGAATTTTTCGGTTCTTCGGCTCAAGTCTTCGGCTTACTGCTTAAGCCTAAGCTCTTGTTTATGCTACGCCAAATGGGCTTATTCGATAGAATTGCGCACGCCGCTCGATCAGTCGACGATGCTGCTGTCAATTGCAACACACCGCTTGCCACTCGCCACTTGCCACTTCTATCGATACTCTGCGCAGATAGACGCAGCTGCGTCTGAAACGTGAAGCCAAAGCCGACACAGACAGGCGTTGAGTTTCTTACACCTTCGACTGCCTTGAACTCTTGACATTACACACACACACACACAGACATACACACTCTCTTCGTGCGGCTCTTGCATCACGCCCCAGGGGAGGCAGCACAACTTCTCGATGCGGTAGCGCCAGTAAATTGTCATAATGATTTATAAATATGCAAGGCGAGTGCAGCCGGATTGCGCAACTAGCAGATATCCCGCAATTGCAATCGGAGGCGCCAATAAGTGAAACTCTGCATATTGGAGAGATACAAAAAATAAATAACAAAGAATAAAAATGTGGAGCGTATTGGGCGCTTGAATACCCTTCAAAAAGATTATATTTTTAATATTTAATAATATTTTATTTTAATATTTAATATTTTATTTTTTTATTTCAGATTATATGATTGAAAAGTTCGTAAATATATAACCAAATTTTGCTTAATATACAAAAAAAAATCTATTTATTTTTAAATAACTCATAAATATTTTAAATGTTGTATACAACATTATAACATGCTTAAGTCAAAACAATATAATTTTTCCAGAATAATTAACAACTTTTTATCTGTGTTTACCCCACTCTGAAAGCTAATGCGAGACGTAGAATATTAATGTTTTTCCAACCCGAAGAGATTCAGCATTAGCAACTAGATATACTATGTATATAAGAATACTATTCCTGCTACTACTAGACATATATCAGCCACAATTGACCTTTGTGGCAGCTGAACAATAGCGACGCCCAGGCATTAGCAGCTACGATAGACCCAACCCCAGCGCAGTGCCAGGCAATAGTCAGCAGACAGAAGAAATTAATTATTGTCTTGTAAATTGTCTTGACAAACTTATTAATTGATCGCAGATAAACGTCATCGGGCGGAACAGAGAAAAAAAAATAAGAAAAACAGGCGGACAGTAGTCAAGTACACTACTGGAGGAATTAAGTGACATTTACAAGACTCACCAAGCTGGCGCCTATCGGAATGCTGAAGGCGGATATACTATGCATCGAATTAGCTACTAAGTTGAAATTACTCAGAGTTTTGAATATTGTATGCCATCACTGCAAAGTATGCAATAAGTCATTTGAATACTTCAATATTTGCGAGTTAAGAAAGTATGCAATGGAATATCTTGAGATTGCTACAAAAATTTTCTGAACATTTTTGAGTATTTAAAATTTTAAAAAAATTACTTTTACATTCAATTTTGTATCACTGATTAAGCAGACCTTAGACGAGAAACTTTATTGAGTTCATTACGTTATTTTAAATAAGATAAAAAATAAATAAAATAATGTAAAAAAAAAATAACTTTTCTAACTTGTACTATATTTTTGAGTACTCAGTTAATTTTTTTTATTTTTTTTTATTTAATTTAACGAGCTTAATTTTATATTACTGATTAAGCAGACCTTAGACGAGGGGCAGACTTTATTGCGTTAACTGTTGTATACGTTATTTTGAAAAAGATAAAAAATAAAAAAAGTAAAAAAATAATTTTTCTAACTAGTACTAAATTTTTGAGTACTCAATTAATTTATTTTTATTTCTTTTTATATTTTTGATAAGAAGACCTTAGACGAGAAGCAGACTTTATTGAGCTCACTGTTGTATACGTTATTTTTAATAAGAAAATAAAATTAAAAAAAAAAATAAAAAAAAACTAACTAGTACTATATCATTTCAGTACTGCAAACCATGACCAAAACCCACGTTTTCCAACACTTACCGCTGTCAACTCTTCAAGCAGTTGTCGAAATTTCCTCGCCAGCGGAGTTCAGTTGGCTTAGAACGCACCCCCAAAGCGATTCCTGGCAATGGACGAGAACGAGGCAACGGGTTACCCTGACAACGACGACCAGCACGACAGCCGGGCCTCGGGCAAACCCAAACAGAGAAGAGCCAAGAAAAGCACGAGAAGCACACGGAAAGCAGATAAACTGGATATGGAAATGGATGCCAAGTCCACGGCCAGCTACTTCAGCGTCTGCATCACGGGCCAGATAGTGTCGGCGAGCTTTCCCCTCGGCCCCGACCGCGACTTCATCTTCTGCCGCTACGAGCTGGTCGCAGGTCCCGACTGGCAGCTGGCCTCGGGACCGCAGCACGGCCTCACGCAGATGTCCACGAACAGGGGTGGTCACTTCAACGACAAGATCGTGCTCAATATGCCCATCGAGGTGACCTACCGCAGCACGAGTCCCTTTGGCTGTAAGTGCAGCAGGTGCAGCAAGGACTTCAGCTAATCCGCATCCACTTTCCACAGGGCCGCAGATACTGGTCAGCGTGTTCGGGCAGAGCGGAAGCAGCGATGAGGTACTGCTGGGCTATGCACACGTCCATCTGCCCGTCTTCGGTGGCCGGCGCCAGGACGAGAAGATGTCGCAGCTCAACGAGGTGCCCATACTGATGCCCAAGTGCCAAAGCATGTTGGCCGACGTGACCAGCTGGCTGCTGCGTCGCCAGCCGGAGCTGAAGGATCCCAAGGTATTGCTGGACAATCTCAAGTGCAAAGGTACGTTCATTCACCCTGCTATACTTCTTACAATCGAAGTTTCCTCCCACTGCCCGCAGGCCTGTCCATGGAGTCCTACGGCACGCTGCAGTTCCAGCTGCACACGATTATGAGGGGAGCCCGCAAGTTGGGCTACCACTGGCATGCCTGATGAAGGCACTTAATTTTTTAATTTTTTGTTTACATTGTAAAAGCAGTGAATAAAACGTGAGCCCTACGCATTTGTCCTAATCTAATTGGCCAGGGGGCCAATGCAGGCCTTAAACTTGACCATGACTCTCGGCTATGACACGTTTGGGGGGCAGCTGGCGCTGGCGCTGGCGCTAATCCGACGCGGCAATTGGGAAACGAATTCGATTCGAAATCCGCCAACTGACTTGGGATTGGCCAAGTGACCGCTAATTGGATTAGTAGGCAATTAGTCTAAGACGGGCTAGACTCAAGTGCTTGTGCTGGCAGCAAGGCCTATAAAGGCGACGCAGTGCGGCGACTACAGGGCATTCGCGTCCAGTCCAGCGCCAAAGAAATGGACAGCAAATAGTGGACACAGCAAGCAACACCAACACACACACACACACTAGCAGCAGCGAAATCCTCAGCAAGCAACATGATCAGCCTGAATCTTCCAGCGTATTCGCATCTGCGCGATGGCCGCAATCTCAGCCTGGCCGAGAGCGTGCCGGCCGAGATTATGCACATGGTGGATCCCTACTGGTACCAGTGGCCGCCACTGGAGCCCATGTGGTTCGGCATCATTGGCTTTGTCATCGCCGTGCTGGGGTAATATACACATAGGCATATATATAGCACATCCGTGCCTAATCTCTGGTTCCACCTTGCAGCATGATGTCGCTGTCGGGCAACTTCATCGTTATGTATGTGTTCACCTCGTCCAAGGGTCTGCGCACGCCGTCCAACATGTTCGTGGTCAATCTGGCCTTCTCCGACTTCATGATGATGTTCACCATGTTCCCGCCCGTCGTGCTCAATGGCTTCTATGGCACATGGATCATGGGACCCTTCCTCTGCGAGCTGTACGGACTCTTCGGCTCGCTCTTCGGCTGTGTGTCGATCTGGTCGATGACACTGATTGCCTACGATCGCTACTGTGTGATTGTCAAGGGCATGGCCAGGAAGCCGCTGACAGCCACTTCGGCTGTCATCCGTCTGCTCATTGTGTGGATCATTTGCGGGACGTGGGCGCTGCTGCCGCTCTTCGGCTGGAATCGCTATGTGCCCGAGGGCAACATGACGGCCTGCGGCACGGATTACTTTGCCAAGGACTGGTGGAATCGCTCCTACATCATTGTCTACTCCATGTGGGTCTACCTAACGCCTCTGATGACCATTGTCTTCTCCTACTACCACATACTCAAGGTAAGACACAAGAAAGCAGAAGAAGAAGAGAATTGAAAGATTTCCCTCTCCGCAGGCTGTGGCTGCCCACGAGAAGGCCATGCGGGAGCAGGCGAAGAAGATGAATGTGGCATCGCTGCGCAACACCGAGGCCGAGAAGAGCAAGGCCATCGAGATCAAGCTGGCCAAGGTGGCGCTGACCACAATCTCGCTGTGGTTCTTCGCCTGGACGCCCTACACAATCATCAACTATGCGGGCATCTTCGAGTCAATGCACCTGTCGCCGCTGGCGACCATTTGCGGTTCGGTCTTCGCCAAGGCCAATGCCGTCTGCAACCCAATTGTCTATGGCCTCAGGTGGGTCTAACTATCGTATAATTTACTATTTTCTAACTTTACCTGCTCGCTTTGTGCTCTGTTTCAGCCATCCCAAGTACAAGCAGGTGCTCAAGGAGAAGATGCCTTGCCTGGCCTGTGGCAAGGACGAATTCGCCGCGGACTCCAGAACTCAGGCAACCACTGAGATCAGCGAGTCTCAGGCTTAGATCTAGTAATAACGACGACTGCAGCAGACGACGACGACGACGAAGACTTGTGGTTTTCAGACGCAGGTACTGACAGCTTTACAGAACTCTAAAATACTTTGCATACAAACCAAAAATCAAAAAAAAAAGATGGCAAACGAAAAAAATACAAAAAAAAAAATGGAAACAATGTGAGAAATAATAAAGTGCAATTGATAGAAAATCAAATTTACAAAATCAAAATTTAGTTTGAATTTCTCTGAAATATTTTGGGTATACAGAAAATATTACGAATATGTTGAAATCAAAATGTACCATAGAATTCGACTAGTAAATGTTGTATAAATATAAAAGCAGCGATTTAATATGCGGTTGAGACTAAAATCCCATAGAGAATTGTGCATATCCTTAAAGATTCAGCGATTATCGTGTATTGGCAGTTGAGTTTGACACTGGTTTAAATTTTGCCGCCCATACTGTTAATGTGGCAACGCCAACCACCACGATAACTTACCATTTTAATTATGCCTTGTGGCAACGCCGTCGTAAAAGAAACATTATTATGGTATATATTGGTTTTATTTTTCATCAGCTGAAACCTATTTTAAAAAAATGCTAAATAAATCGTTTATATTTGTGTTTATATATTGTGTGCATAAAATATTTAATGAATTAACTCATAAATTAACAGCATACTGGCCTAAAATTTAGCCACTCTTTGCAATGTGGCAACGCTGGTTGAAATGATACGCAAATGTTTGTGTTCAATTTTTTAATTCCAATGGCTTTGATATAATATCTTCGCCCAGCGTCGTTGACTATAGCGTATAGTATTACCGCAGCAATATCTAGTAAATTACGGCGTCTTCGATTGAATGACAGCGATGTGCTAGACGAGACACGAGAGCAGACAGTGGCAGCCGAGCTGCTGCCCCGGCGGCAGCGCACGCAGCACACACACTTTTCTGCCTGCAGATTGAGCTCCAATATAATTCGCATGGGAAAACAAAACAATGGAGCAGCGAGTGGAAAAGTTGATTGATTGCGGCTCTACTAGTCGACGGTGAGTACTGTGGCTCGTGTCTGCCATGGCATCATATATACTGGGTTAACTAATCTCATTCGCACCTTATAGTGAGGCCGATAAGTTACCGCCCCTCGAGCTGCTGGGAGCATCAGGATGAGCTCTAGAAAACCAGGCGGGCTATGACGTCTTGAGCTGTTGCTCCATTTTGTCGAATAGTCGTAAAGTCAAGGAAAAACTCAATATTGTGAGCACTCCACACAATCAGGGATATGAAATGCTCTGAGAGACCAGCGTGGGGGTAAATGCATTACGATTTAGTGGCTGCTCTTCCAGCAGCCTTGCACTCTAGTTGCTGTGGTGCGTCTCATTGTGATCTAGCTATAGGTATACCATAATATACCCTGTAAATTCCAAGCTATCATTCAAATTGTTTTCACATATTTGCAGAGCGAACTCCACTCAGCCTAAGCCCAAACACTGCGCTGCTGTGAAGCCAAGTCGCTATAAAGACTGCGATCTGGGGTAGTATCTATACCCTAGTAGAGAGAGCAGTAATTCTAACAAGCTGTTTGCAATGCACAGAAGGAAGGAGAACCATAAATAAAATTTATATACGAGGTCTGTACGAAAAGTATCCAAGCTGCAATTATTTCTCAGTGCCAGCGTTAGTCTTAAAAATTTCCAAACTGTAGATTTTGGTATACCAAGATTTATAATCAGGTCGGATACGTTTCGGACAGACTTCGTATATTCTTTATCATTAGCCGAGTCGATTTGGTAAAAAAGATTCGGCTTCAAATGCTAAAGACATCGAGTTTGATATGAAAGTTATTACCATACGCAAATGCAGTTAATGCCTTTCTTTTGGCCTGGTTGTCCACTATCATTGCGATACGGCCAAAAGGTGAGTGTGTCGATATTTACACAGCTGAGTACAGCATTGACTTAATTGATTTGTTCTCTTTCTCTCTCCCTAGGCTACTGCCATCGGACTGTCCACTACGCTGCTGGGCATTATTTGGGTATACGTTGACATCTTGCTGCATGTCTATTGCAATCCGGAATACACAAGACCAGTATTATTATAGGCTTATAGATAAAGATGAGATATAAATCTGACTAGTCTGCTTATTATAGACAGCTAAAGCTAAACTATTCCCTATTGTACAGATTTATTTTGTAGTTCTAGATAGACATCGAGGCCTAACAAACTGTTGTGTTTGTGCTAAAAGTAAAAGACAGGCTTTGTTAACGTATCGTGCATATTGGCAGTACAACATTTATATCTAAATATCATCTATATATTTATGTCACTGTACGACTCTATGCCTATCTGTGCAATACTTTAAGTATGTATCTATATATCTATCTGTGCAAAACTTTAAGTATATATTATTTATTATTTTATATATTGTCAAGCTGACTTTGCTTTCGTTTAATCTATTGTGCAGTTTTATCTGAGTCTTTTAACGAGGCTCTTGGATTTATGTAATCTTAACGCATCGCGGGGATTTTTTCGCGGCTTTAGCTTGGCTTGATTTATGGTTCATTTTATATAATTAAATTTTGCACAGTAGCTCCAGTGTATTTCGTTATCTCCCGTAATAATACTGTATGCCTCCAAGAAGAGCTACTTTTGTGCGATAAATTAATAAAATCTATTTATATATATATAAATATAAATATTACTACTAAAATTAAATTTGTACTGATATTTTCACTATTAATTAGGAGACTGTCGCTTTCGTTTAAGATAAGCCTGAGTCATATTTTTGCTCGACATCAATCAGCTGGGGTATGGCGGACAAGCCAACGAGTTGAGTTCATTCCCATTGCTGTTGACGTGACATTGACCCACTTAGTCGGCTATATTGGCAACGACGAGCTCCCTACCGGTCGACTCGCTCCGGCGGTATTATTAGCCGCGGGTCAATGCACAAGTCTCTTCGGACCGCGTTGATAATAATGGTAATAATGCTGAAGATGCCGCTGTTGCTGCTGGTGGGGTAGGGCACGACCCAAATTAGCATTTTGTATAAAAAACACAATAGCTAGATAGACAGACAATCAATGCACAGAGAGACGGACAGACTAACAGACAGATGAACAGAGAGACGCACGAACGAACAGAGAATAAGACAGACGGACAGAGTGAAAGACAGACCGACAGTGAGCAAGACAGTCGGTCAGAGAGACGGTCAGTGAGCTAGATGGGCTAACAGAGAGCCAGACGGAAAGCCAGATAGGAGGATACAGAAAACCAGATTAATGGATAGAGAGCCAGACAGCAGTGCAGAGAGTCAGACAGGCGGGCAGAGAACCTGACAGACGAATAGAGAGCCTGGCAGCCGGAGAGAAAATCAAGCAGATGGAGAGAGAGCCAGAAAGTTGGATAGAAAACCAGATAGATGGACAGAGGACCAGACGATGAACAGAGAGCCATACAAAAGGATAGAGAGACAGACAACCGGGCAGATGGGCAGAGAGCTAGACAGACGGATAGAGAGTGAGACAGACGGACAGAGAGCCAGACAGACGGGTAGAGAGTCAGACAGACGGACAGAAAGTCAGACAACTAGACAAAAAACCAGACAGACGGGCAGAGAGTCAGACATTCGGGAAAACCGTAAGACAGACAGAGAGCCAGACCTTCCAGTCAAACAGACGAAGAGAGACCCATACAGAGGGACAGAGAGCCAGACAGCTAGACAGGCAGCTAAACCCTAATCGAGTCTGTTATTGATGCTGACCAAGAATCTATATAATTAGTACGCTCTGCCATGACCTCTTGCTGCCTATAAAATACATTTGCACAAAGCGAACATAACATTTTACGCAACTTCAAATGGGTGAAAGGTATACGCAGATAATCGTCATAATTCGCCGGTCTTTTATGTACTTAGATGAAGTGCCGACATAAATTAGCCCCATGCGGCTTTATTGGCCATGAATAATTTCGCAGCTTGTTCCTGCAGCTGCTGGCCAAGATCTCTTAGTCATGCGCGCACTTGACGAATCTCGCAGCTTCGGACATTCAATTTATGCACGTCGCGTTGCGCTCGTTAAAAAAAAGAAGACTACAAGTACAACAACAAGAGCAAAGAGCCACAACAATAGCCACAACAAGGACAACAGCAGCATAGCCGGATTTCAGGCCTCACAAGTGATGTTTTTTTTCCTTCAATTTTTTTTTTATTTTCCGAGTAGAAACATTAAGGCTAACTATGGCTAAAAGATCACACTGCACGCCAGTTATTAGCCAAAGAAGCCGCCGCCTCCGCCGTAGCCTCCGCTGTAGCCGCCGTTGTAGTACTGCGACTGCGACTGCGACTGTGACTGGCTGTACGAACCGCCATAGTTGTTGTAGGCACCGCCGGGATAGAAACCACCGCCGCCGCCGGGATAGTAGGGTCTGTGCCCGTAGCCACCGTAGCCGCCGTAGCCGCCGCCTGGGTAGTAGCCACCGCCAAAGCCGTGACCGTGACCGTGACCATGACCGCCATAGCCACCACCACCATAGTAGCCACCGCCGCCGCCGGGATAAAAGCCGCCGCCCGGATAATAGCCACCACCGCTGCCACCACCAAAGCCGCTATAGAGTCCAGCATTGAGACCCACGCCGGCGCTCAAGCCGACGCCGCCACCGAAGCCACCGCCGAGCAGTCCAAAAGTGCGTCCCTCTGCCTTGCCGGGTGCCGGTGCAGCAGCTGCATATCCGGCGATGGCCAGCAGAACGAACAGCTGCAAAAGGGAGAGCGAGACGCGTATGAGCAAGTGCATCAGCAGCAGCAAGATGCCAACTCCAAGAGACTTACACAACAAAAGCGCGGCATTTCCAGTCTGTGTGTATGTGTGTATCGCGCTCCGATTCGGTAACGAAACTAAATTGCAATTGTGAAGTGCTTGGCGCTTTTATACCAGCCGGCATTATCGTAGTGCCCAGCCAGCTACGCGCTACGCATTGCCAAGTAATTCTACGCAAATTGCAGAACAAACAGAGAAGAGCCGAAGCGGAGGAACCGAAAGCGAGTCTGAGGCAGAACCAGTTGGTGACGAAATCATGGAATACCCCTCGTTGCAGACCGGGCAGCGGGCCTCAGAATGCGTTAATTTTTCGATTGTCAAATTATACATACTTCCATATACTATATACACAGATATCTGGGTACATAATCTGTTGAGGGTTAAGTCAATTGCCATGCCGCCACAGCGGAAGATCAAGATCACAAAAAAAACCCAATAAAAATAATCACCTGCGCGAAATTACAACGACACCGAAGCCGTTATACCCTTGGACATGCCAATAGAATTTAAATAAAATTATTTAGTAGGGAAGCTATGGAAAACCTAAAGGTACGAGGTTCGTTCAATAAGTCTTTAGAAAAAATAAATAATAATAATAAATATACAAACACTGTTTTTTGCAGAAATTTGTTTTTATTTTTCAACATAGTCCCCTTTTAGCTCTACACACTTTGCCAATCGTTTTTCCAACATTTTTATCCCGTCCAAAAAATAGGATTTCGGATTTCTTCTAAGGACTTATTGAAAGACCCTCGTAGGTGCATAACTAGGCTGCTAGGCTATTTCATGACTGAAATTTAAAATATTATTTATTATTTAAAATTTAAAATTTACAAAGTCTTGCAGACTTGAAGCCACAGCTAATATGCTTGAGCTTAGAGCATTCCGCTCGCAATCAAAACACAACAAAATGTGCTTAGACAAAAGACTTAGGCAACGAACTTTACAAGCGCAGAACGTGCAGCGAAGCATGGGCGTAGCTGTCGGAACTCGCGTCGCGGCCGGCATTCGCCGCTTGGCTCATTAGCACTGGCCACTGCTTGCTGCATATCCCATTTGTATTTGGCTGCTCTTAGTACTGCGACTACTACTATACGATCTATAGTCGACAAATAAAGCAATTTGACGCCTTCACTTTCGTTGGCGGTTTATTCACCTTTTGACGTCAGGGAAGCTTCCAAATCCGCCCACATCATCATGAGGAAGTTGTTAATGCTTTGGTGGATGCTAGAAGAAAAATGTTACTTCGTCTTGATGGATTTGCTGGCTAGGCAATTGTTGTGAAACAATTGAGTATGCAAATTGCCATAGATGATGTGTGAATAGGGGTTTATTCAATGCGTTGCTTTGACTTCTTTTGTTGCCGAAAGATTTTCTTTAAGAATTTTGAATATTTAAAAATGAATTTCAAAATATATTTGATAAAGGAAAAGAAACTACAATAAGCATATTAAGATTTTACTTTTACTTTAGACGTACTATCAATATGGGTAGATACTACAGTTTTTTTTTCGCAAATTTCTAAGATTTTTTAAATATTTTCAAAATGAAATTTAGAACATATGTGTGGATTTTTTTTCGAAATTCTAAAAGAATTTTTAAAAATTTTTAAAAATATATACCATATATTAAAAGGGAATCAAATATAAAAAGAATATTATCAGCTTGTATTTATTTAAAAAGAACTTAATTTATTTCAATTGAATACTGCAATTTTTTTTTCGCAATTCTCTAAATTTTTTAAATATTTTAATAACAGAAAATTAAAATATTTTTAATTAAGGAAAATGAACTGCAGTAAGAATATTATCATTTTGTATTTATTTAGAAGGAATTCCTTTTATACGTGGGTATTTTTCGAAATTTTGAAAGATTTTTTTAAATATTTGCGATTATTGAAATATAAGGGAATCAACTAGAATAAGAATATTATCAGCTTATATTTATTTTAGACGAGCGCCTAAGTGAACACCCAATAAAGTCTATATTTTTTTGACAATCATACTTTTCTTTATACCAGCACACAATTTCAAGTTCATACTACTTGCCTTATACTTAGACTTATTTTAGCTCATATAATTATATGCCTTAGCACGGCTCATTTACTTGTAATTACTTGTGATTTATTTCCGCGTGGGTTAGGCATAATATAAGCCGAATTTCCATCGAAGTTTTCAATACGAATTTCATTCTCCAACCATGAAGGTGCGTACTGAAAATTCTGACAGTAAAATTATCCATTCCTAATCCTATATTATATTTTCAGACTATTTACTTTTTCTGCGCTGTTTTCTGCCTGATCGCTTGCTCACTGAGCGCGCCGCAATGGTCGGGACTGGGATCGCTGGGATATGGATTTGCGCCCTGGGGTGGATATGGTGGTAATTACGCCTCAGCGAGTGCCAGCGCCGCAGCGAGTAGTAGCAGCGGGGGCTACCAGGGCTATGGATCGCCTGGATACGGCTATGGGCTGCCAGGATATGGCTATGGAAATTATGGCAACTACCAGCAGCAGTTCAATCAGTTCGAGTACAATCGCTACAAAAACTACGGATTCGGACAGGGATACGGCTACCCATACGGATATGGCAGATAGACAAACCGCAAAACGTACCTTGCATATCTAACCATATGCAAATGCTTCTATGTTTGCATATGTCTCGTTAGCTGCTGGAATTTTCTGCTTTTTATGATGTTTGATTTCCATTTGTTGGACTTTACGTTGTGGAGGTCAATAAAACGAAAAATACCCAAAAAGCGTGCGATGATTCATTTGATTTTTGTTAGCTGCAATTTTGAACTCTCTTTGTGTGGACAAGATTTTAAAGAGGTCTAATTAAAAATTTAAAAAATATATATACATATTTTGAGTGTGCTTTGTAATTAATTTAAAGTTTATTGCAGACTTTTGGTATTATTAAACTATAATTTTATAACTATATATATGTATAAAAATTTTCTAAAATTAAACAAAATTTTAAAAAGGTTTAAATAAAAACTGGAAAAAAAATTTTAAATAATTTTAGTATGCTTTATAACTATTTTAATGTTTATAATGCAGACTTTTTGTACTATAATTTTTTAACTATAATTTTTAGTTGTATATATATTTCAATTTTTCCAAAATTAGTAACATTTCAAACTTCAACTCAACTAACTTCCGTTTTCCCTATAAAATATTCAATTATTTTATAAAAAAGTTTAAGGTTCCCCGGTCAAGTCATGGGCTGGAAATACCCCAAATTGATCTGGTTTCTTTAACCATTCATTGCTCTTAACTGTTTTGAGCAACTGCCAACAGAATGCTTAGTTCCCATCAGACTTGACTTTACAGCTCTTTTCAGACATACCATACATACAACACATACATAAACATATACATATATATCCGATTTTGTACCATTTATTCGTTTTCTGTATTTTGCTCCTATTCATCTCGAAAACCAGAAACTTTCAGGGTCAAAACGTGTGCATACGTGTAAGACAAAGATGCCAACAATTTAAAAAAAAAAGAGCTTCAATAAAGGCAAACGCGAACTCAACGAGAGACCGCGATTGCATAAGGGCGCTGAAAAAAACGCGCCGAAAACGCGCGGCGTTCAGTCATAAAAACTCATCGTTCGACGCGCAGTCGCTTCAATTGCACACGCGTCGTGGTCCATGCCAAGCGATCGACATCTTAACATAAGTCGGCGAAGAAAGAGTTGAACTTGAAAACTTACAATAATCTAACAATAATATCGAACCGTAAACGAGGCCATAAAATCAAACAAAACCAAACAGTCCAAACGTGTAAAATGCAAATCATTGTGAGTAAAAGCAGCTTTTATTGTTGGAAATGATTTTTATAGCGGTTTTTTTGAAATAAAAAACAAATTAAATATGTTGTGCGTTTTTGAAAAATAAAAAAAAATTAATACAATATATAAACAATTTTTAATATGTCATAGTCTGTGCTCAACAAGTAGAAAGTTCGGGAAATTGTAATGATAAAAACTTAAATTAAAAAAAATAACAATTTAAAAAAAAAATTATGTACAATTTTACATTTCAGTTTAAAAATTTCAAAATATTTATATTAATTTATTTAATTTTGCTTTCAGCGTCATCTGCCGCTCTTGCTGTCGCTTTGCTTGGTGCTGCTGCTGCACAGTGCAACGGCGGGAAAAGTGAAACTGTTCGCCTTCAAGGGCCCACATGGTGGATTCGTTAAGCTGAAGGCGCGCTCGCCCAAGCTGCTGGGCCTAAAGCATGGCCTGGTTGGCGCTGGACTTGGATTCGGTGCTGGCATCGGTGCTGGTGTGGGCCTAGCCGGAGGTTTCGGTGGTGGCCATGGTGGTGGCGGCGGCTATGAGCACCATGAGGAGTATCATCATCACGAGAGTCACTACAGCAGCGGGGGCAGCTATGGAGGCGGCAGTTACGGCGGCGGTTTGTGGGGAAAATAAGAGAATTGCAGTTCTGATATAGCTTAAGTCATGTCTCCTTGCCATTAGAATCATACTGTTTTGTTATTTAATTTTAAGTTCGCTTGCATTACAATAAAAGTGTTAAGAAAACACCGTTTCGGTGCGCATTTTGTTTGAAATACGCGCATATATCGATATATTACTGTAATCGATAGTCTGTACATTGCGCTATTTTGAACAACAGATGGCGTTAGTGAAAACACAAAATAACCACAGATGGCGCTGCGGCGCACAAACAACTGATTGCAAATAAACTCAGCGTCTTTCACGAGTTTCCGTAGTGTAGTGGTTATCACGTGTGCTTCACACGCACAAGGTCCCCGGTTCGAACCCGGGCGGGAACAATTCTTTTTTGCATTTTTTAATAGTTTTTTTTAAATATATTTCTGTATTAAAATATTTTGTTTACAATTATTTAAATATATTTAGCTATATTAAGTTTAAACCAACAACTTTTCATATTTTAGCGCCGCCTAATAAAATCCACCAAGGCCGCCGCCAAAGCCACCGCCATAAGCACCACCAAAAGAACCGCCACTGTACGCGGAAAAGCTTTCGTAGCCACCATAGCCGCCGTAGCCTCCGTAGCCACCATATCCACCGCCGAAGCCACCAAGTCCGCCGCCCAGACCGCCCTTCCAGCCATGCTTAAAGGGCGCTATGAAGGGCTTGGCCACGGGCACTGGCACGGGCACAGGCTGCGGCACTGCGACAGGCACAGGCACCGGCTGCGGCACTGGTATCGGCTGTGGCACAGCGATCGGCTGGGCAATGGGATATGCCACAGGATAGGCGACAGCACCACCGCCAAATTTCTTGCCGCCACCGAAGCCATGTGCCTCGACCAGGCCAAGCAGCAGCAGCAGCAGCACTACGCCCAGAGCTCGCTGTAGCTGTAAGCGAGATGTGTATAGCTTGGGGGCTTGGGATTATGTGTCAACTGCGATATACTCACTGTGTGTAGTGTTGACATGTTTTGGGGTAAAAAACCTTCTAAACTTCGACAGTTGCGAGCTCGCAGTTTTTATAGCCAGCTCCGACTTCCTGTACGCCTCCTTAGCGCAACGAGTTCAAAGAACTTTCGAAAAATAAAGCTGGCCAAACGGGTTGACTTATTTAGTCGCAGCGACTAACTACTAATGCGAAATCTATAGCGCAGCGTGTGAAAAACATTGAAAGCGTTCAACCGGCGGGTTTAAGGTCTTCTGCTCAGTTCCGGGGCGGCCCATCATAGACGTGTGGGCGTCTTCAAGTTGCCTATGTATATAAAGCCAAGCGGCGTTCTAGCCGGCAATCAGTTAAAACGCATAAGTTCAAGCAGCTAAAATACAGGCCATAATGAAGATTAGCAGTTCGGTAAGACAAAAGCAATCCTCACTGGCCTAAATCTCCAGTTCCGTCTAATCTCTGGCTTCTCTTTACAGTTACTCGTGCTCAGCCTGCTCGGCAGTTGCTGTGCTCAGTACCAGTACCCACAACAGGCTGCAGCTGGAGGCGCCTCTGGCAGTGAAGGCTATGGAGCAGGCGCGGGTACAGGCGTAGGTCCCTCTGCAGCTGCCTCACCGGCTGGCGCCAATAATCGCATCTTTGGACTACTGGGAGGTGGTGGCGGCGGTGGACTATTGGGCGGCGGTGGGCGTGGCGGCATTGGCAATGTGTTCAGCAATCTCGTTGGTGGCCTCTTAGGTGGTGGCGGCGCCAACAATAATGCGGGCGCAGCTTATGTGCCGCCTGCACTGCCTCCTGTGTCCGGCGCATATGGTGGCGGCTTTCCCGGCTACGGCTACGGTGGTTTCGGCGGCGGCAGCGCCTTTGGTCCCGGCTATGCGGGCGGCTTTCCCGGTGGCTACCCTGTGAACAACTTTGCTGGTTACGGTCCCGGCTACGGATACTACGGCTAAACGCTTTCCTCCAACCATTGTTTTTAACTCAAGTATTATGTTATCGACTTGTAGCTCTAGAATTGTTGACCATTAAAACTTAAATGAAAGTCTTAAGCCTTTTGGTTTTGGGCAGTTCAGCAGCTGCCTGCAGACATGGGGATGTAGCTCAGATGGTAGAGCGCTCGCTTAGCATGTGAGAGGTACGGGGATCGATGCCCCGCATCTCCAGAGGTGAAAATTTTTTTTTTTATAAAATTTAATTTATTATCGAACTAAGCAAACAAGTAGTTTTGAAACTGTAGACAGTGCTGAACTATAAAAAGTATTTTTATAGTAGTTTGCAATAAATTAGTTCATTTATTATCATCCCTATTTTTGCTTGCTAGCATAAAAACGAACTCGGGGCCGCAACGAGCAAGCGGCTCAATGGTCTAGGGGTATGATTCTCGCTTTGGGTGCGAGAGGTCCCGGGTTCAAATCCCGGTTGAGCCCTTGTTACTTTTTTTATATTTTCGATGCTTTAAAAAATACAGGTGCTTTTGTGTTTTGGTATTTTAAATTTTGCAATTAAATTTTGTGTTTTGAAAAATAAAAAAAAAATTTGTTAACCCGTTGGAGATGCGGGGCATCGATCCCCGTACCTCTCACATGCTAAGCGAGCGCTCTACCATCTGAGCTACATCCCCGTTGTCTATGCTGAGAGCCATTGACCAATTTGTGAGTCTGCCTCGGATTTGTTGAACCTTGGCCAAAACGAGTTTATGCGCAAGACATTTATAATATTCGATTAATTATGCTAATCTAAGCGTATTTCAAAAAAGTTATAGCTGAGTGGCTAATTTATTGCATAGTTAAACAATTTAAGAGTTTTGTTATTCAAGCTCAGTAGCTTTGTCAACGAAAATTCGCACAGATAAATTAAATTTTTAAACTGCATTTTAACCAACATAGGTAAATAAATTTCTTGCTTATAAACTTCTTACTTCAGTCAAATGCCCTCACATGTGCTCGTCCGACTGCTTCGAAGTTGATAAGAAGCGTATGAAGCGCCGTTGGCTCGACAACTTGCATAAAACTTATGCATTTAATTTCCGTTTCCGGTCAGTGAAAGTTGCCCGAAAGAAAGCAACAGCAGCAAAACAACACCTGCCACAGCGGATGGAACTCGGGTAGCTGGACGATGGCTCGTACCACTTGGCCATTTCATTGTTGTCATAGAACAAACACAAATAAACGCGCGGACAATTGCATATGGAGAGGTGGAAGGAGACACACTGGAGACATTTGCCGCTGGACACGGATGCGGTGTCGCTGTAGCCCTTTGCCACGCTGCCCCGCAGCTCATCAGTCCTCACTATCTGCACTTTCACACTTGTGTTTATCCAACTGTCGCTCGCTGGCGTATTTGTTTGTGCGGCGCCCTCTCCCCCGCCCCGTCAGCTCTATTATTATTTTCACAAGTTATATAAAAATAATAACAGAACCGGACCGAAGCCGGGCGAGCAGCAGCCACAGCCGAAGCTGGAGTCGGAGTCGTAGACGTAGCCCTGGCCAGGGCCATCCATTATGCTGGCGGGCATTTATTTGCCAAACAATTCAACGTGGCGCTGGGTCTACGTCTGCTCCTTGGGCAGCTTCCGACCACTTCATCAGCGTGTCCAGTGGCATCGCCATGTCTGGAGCTATCTTCGGCCTTATGATGGAATCAAAACAAATGCCAGCTTCACGGCAGCATCCTGATGAGTTTGTTTATGCAGATTGGTTTGCAGTTTTTCGGCGTTAATGGATAAATGTCCATGTGTGTTTGAGTTTGTGTGTAAACAGGCACACACACACACGCATGCTGTAAGTGCTGCGTGCCAGCAGTTTTGCCCTCATTTCAGTACTCATTTTTACTTGTAACCCTTTTTAATGTTTTGCCCAAAAACGGACTATAACTATTGGGGACTGCGGACTGCTACATTCCGGAAAAATCTTAAGGTCTACTATAGTTTATTTTTGGATAATACTTGAGTTTTCATATAGTTTTCCTTATAGGAGAATATTTAAAAATATTAATATATTATATTAAAAATATTTTTGTTTTATAATATTAAAAATATTTTTGTTTTTTTAATATAAAAAATATTTTTGTTTTATAATATTCAAAATATTATTATTTTGTTTTATTAAAAACATTTTTTAAGTTAATAAAATTGGTCTCTTCATTTATATAGATTAATTTTATTTAACATAAGGAATTGGAAGAGTTCAACCACTTTTTGTAAAGTTCTAACAAAATAATAAACTTCTCTTAAATTTCCGTTTTCATTTAAAATTTTTTTGAATTGTGGGGGTTTAGAAAATATTATTTTTTTATGATATCATAAAATATCATGATACAAATTTTCTCCTAATTTATATACCATTATATTATATTATATTATAAATTCCACGAGACATATGTATATAGCAACTCTAGTAGTTTTAAGAGCTCAAGCACTTTTCGTAATATTTTCGCATAATACTCAGTTTCTTTTTTAATTTTTACAAATATTATTTATTATATTAATGTTTTTATTCAAAATATTGAATTAGAAAGCATGATTACATTTTTCGCTTGATTTATTTTAAATGTATTAATTTTTTAATTTATTTAGGCTCATCATAATAAGCTCTAATAGTTTTAAGTTCTCAAGCACTTAACGAAATACTCCACGAGTTCATTTTGCTAGGGTATCCGCTGTGCGTTACGACCTCAGGCATAGCTTATTTTCTTGTGATTTTTGCAGTTGCTTTTTTGTTGCACGCTTTTCAATTAAAACTGTATTGTTTTCTTTTACTTTGTCTGCGCTGTTTACTTAGGCGACGCTGGACTTAGCCGAGGGCGCAGGACATCAGGCCAGGGCCACAGCCGAGCATGGAGGGCGGAGCGGCGGCGGGACCGTTGGCGAAACCATAGCTGCTGGCGCTTGCTTGAGGCGCCGTCGATGCCGGCGGCAGCAGTGCAGGCGGCGGCAAGGGCAGCGGCATAGGAGACGGAGGAGGCTGCGATGGTGGCAGCTGGGAAAGCGGTGGCAAGGGTGGCATGGGTGGCAGCTGGGGCTGAGGCAGAGGCTGAGGCAGCGGCTGTCGAGCAGGTCCCAGAAAACCGGGACCATAGGGTGTCATACCGGCAGAGGCAGCATTATTCTGATCGCTTTGATAGATGTACACGTTGCTGTTGCCCTGCGCCTGTTGTTGCTGCTGCTGCTGCTGCAGGGGCGTGCCGTAGTAGGCGGGATAGTAGCCCGGCTGCGGTCCAATGGCAGCCGGATTGCAGCCATAGGGCGGACAGTTGTAATATCCATTGATGGGGAAGGCGGCGCCAGTATAGAGCGGTGCAGGATTGTGGAATGCGAGCCAACGATCGCGCCAACGTCGGAACAAGGTGCCCAGAAAGAAGAAGGATCGCCCGTCCATGTGCGCCGGCTCCGGCGCATACTGCAGCGGCTCGTAATGCTGCTGTGCATCAGGCTGCAGCTCCGCACAGTTGATGGTGTACAGCAGCAGCAGCAGCATCAGCACTGACAGTAGCTTCTGTTGGAGCATCGAAAAGCAAAGTGTTATTTACAGTGTAGAAAGTACTGAGACCGCGACTCCACCTACTTGACTCGACATTTTGGCAACTGAGCGCATTGAAGTCTGAGACTGAACTGTGCCGCCCCTGGCGGCAGATGGCTTGCAGATGCGGCAGCGACGAGGCACTCAGCCAGCTGCCGCTTAATGAGGCCTGTAATTAGATTCGAGTAGCCTCCGTGGCGGCTGCTGTAAGAGTAGTCTGCAACTGTTGCAGCAGCCAAGCGTGCAGCGTCTCAAGATCGTCACAAAACACCTTTGGTTGTAATACTAAAATTTGCCAAGACATTTTAATCGATTATTGAAGTGCTCAGTGAGTTTATGCTTATGAAATGTTAAATAAAATCTTTCCCTGGCTTTTTATGTTTCAAAATTTTACTTTATTTAAAGAGAAGTACTTTAAAATTATTTGAAAAAATAAAAAAAATGTTATTTTGCAAAAAAATGGTAGCTACATATGTGAAGAAAATATTAAAGAAACAAATTCTTCACTGCGATGCATATTAATCGGCTTAGAGCGCCTCGAAGTCACCTTGACTTGAAGTACTGGGACGATATTTTAGAGAGCAGAAGGCGATGTATGCCGCTATTTTGATATATCCATTTTGAATTTCAACATAATACAAATTTCTACGCATTATAGAATAATAAAAATATCCAAAAATTAAAATTAAAAGGCTCTGTGTCATTTAATTATTACACAAGAAATTCTCAAACAGGGTTATATTTTCGAAAAAAATGAAAGAATTGCGACTTAAACTAATGCCAATTTTAACTGCATTTTTGGAAATACTTTTTGAAAAATGTATAGAGAAAAGTATATAAATTAAAATTAATTTTTTATAGTGTCTACAAACTTATATACTATCTCTAATCCATTAGTAATGCAAACCAATTGAACCATTGCTATCTGCCATGTCTCTCGATTGCTGATAAGACTCGTCGCACTCCTCACTGTTATCTCAAGTGCTGCCATTGCGATACTGAAATTAGTCAATATTTTGACACTTTGAGTTGATTTAAAGTTGGAGTTCTTCGCTGCTTCTCGTTGCTCGGTGCCGGCACGTGCCGGCCATTATTCATTATTAAACAGCGGCAGAAAACTTGCCAGGTTTTTCGACTTTTGTTGCCCGAATTTGCTTTGCTTCCACATTACGCCTGGCAGGTCGCCTAAAAGCAGGCAACAACAATGTTTTGAGTTATGAGCACTGCGTGCCAGGTGTACTAAAAACAGCTTTGGCTATGCGCTCTGGCTATACGTGACTGGGGAATACCTCAGAGCGCTTGTTTTTACTTTTTAAATATTGCAAATTGCTTACAATACTTATAAACATACCTCAAAATGATAATCATAAGAATCATACCACAAATGTGTTGCAAATAGCAAAATATTCCAAATATTGGCTTATAAAAAAGTCATTTGAGTTTGAATACTTGAATCTTATAGTAAAAAACAAGTTAAGAACATGTTAAAATTTTTTTTAAATATTACAATAATTAAAAAAAATTAATAAAATAAAATTAACTATAAGCCCACAGTGCCACTTGCATATTCAGCAAATACAGGGTATATGCAGGTGACAACAATCAGTGGAGCGTAGGCTGGAGTGTCTGGCAAAACAAAAACAAAAGGCAAAGGCTGTGAAAATTCACGCGCTCGTGGAAATTTCGCACGTTTTTACATGCATGACAGCGTGGGGCTGGGGAAGCCGGGGATCTGCCGTGAAATGGCTCCGAAGATTAGCTACAACGAACGAGTCGAACTCTGATTTTATTTATAATAACTTTTATTTAATTGAAACAAGTAGAGAAAGCTACAGTCCTTTGGTTCTTTGGCTTTAAAAAAAAAAATGAATATCAAAAATTCTACAAGGGACCTTCCTACCATATTTTTAGCTCTTTGTAAGGTCTGCCACGCCTCCTTCTGCCTGTTACATACATTTTCACAAAGCTAATATACCATTTTGTTCCCCCTTTTTTGGTTAAATGGCATAAAAATTCGGTTTCAGTGCTCTCGCGATTGAAAGAAGAAGAACAGCATTGAGCGAACAATGCGTGTAACTACTCTCACTGCTCTCACGATTGAAAGACGACGAGCAGCTTCGACACTGCGCTCGCGCAAGTTCGGAAGATGTGCTCAGGATTGAAAGAAGAAGAACACGACTGAAGACGTGAGAGCAGCTCGTGCTTGTGCTCTCATGAAAGACGAAGATCAATTCGTCTAACTGCGCTCACGATTGAAAGAAGAAGAAAAGTTCGGTTTTACTGCTCTCGCGATTGAAAGAAGAAGAACCGTTCGGTAAGCTATGCTCACGATAGATATAAGTACCCACTACTGCTGTGCTCACGATTGAAATAAGCAGCTCGGGTATTGCGCGCTCTCAGCTTCGGAAGATGCGCTCCCGAATGATTTGTTTATAAATAGAGCTGTCAGTCAAGCATTTTCTTCAGTTGACTTTTAAGTGTAGTGCAGTGCAGACGTGTTTTAAATAGTTCCTCCTCTACCTCGAGATCAGATGGGATCCCTTCTTTGGACTCTGCTGGAAACGATGTCGGACCGCTCCTCACGACTGAAGCCGATTGAAGCAGAAAGAGCAGCCTCGCTAGTTTGCTCTCATGAAAGACGAAGCACAATTCTTCTTGTTGCTCTCTCGATTGAAAGAAGAAGAACATTTTGGTGAGCACGCTTGAGAAGTACCGCTATGACTGCGGTGCTCACTGAACAGCTCTGGGAATGCGCTCTCACAGCTTCGGAAGAATATACCGAATAAATAGAGCTGTCAGTCAAGCATTTTCTTCAGTTGACTTTTAAGTGTAGTGCAGTGCAGACGTGTTTTAAGTAGTTCCTCCTCTACCTCGAGATCAGATGGGATCCCTTCTTTGGACTCTGCTGGAAACGATGTCGGACCGCTCCTCACGACTGAAGCCGATTGAAGCAAACTGAGGCAGAAAGAGCAGCTCCTCACGACTGAAGCCGATTGAAGCAAACTGAGGCAGAAAGAGCAGCTCGTGTTTTTGCTCTCATGAAAGACGAAGCACAATTCTTATTGCTCTCACAGCTTCGGAAGATGTGCTCACTTAACTATAAATAGAGCTGTCATCTTGGGACTCTGCTGGAAACGATGCTGGACCAAACCTCAAGACTGAGGCGTGTGTTTTGCTCTCATGATTGAAAGACGAAGATCGATTAGTCTTACTACTCTCGCAATTGAAAGGAGAAAAACAGCGTGGTGTGTTATGCTAAGAAAGAGAAGTTTGAGTAAAAGTTCTTATAAATTCGCAGTGCCAGCATATGCAGCTAATACAGGGTATACGGAGCTCATAACAATCAGTGGAGCGTTGGGTAGAGTGTCGAGAGTCCGGCAAACCAAAAACAAAAGGCAAAGGCTGTGAAATGCACGCGTTGGTGGAACTTTCGCACGTTTTTACATGTATGGTTGCCAGAAGGGCCTCGGTATCTGCCCTGAAATGGCCCCAAAGATTAGCCTCAAACGAACAGCAGAGAACTTTGATTTCTGCGCCAACTTTCATTTAATTAAAAAAATATGCAAAGTCAACAGAAAACTACAGCGAAATAGCTTACAGAGACAGAAGAGAGAGAGAGGGGCAGAGAGCGAGCCTTGTCGTGGGGCACTTTTCATAAACTTTGTTGCCATAAAAACAATAAAAACCGCAATCCTCCCCAACTTGGCCATTGTTATCGAAATAAGCAGCAGCCGAACTCAAACGGACAATGGTCGAGCGTCCTTTTTTACGACAGAAGCTAAATCCGGCGGAACCACATAAATTATGTTAATGCTTATGGTATGTACACGCCCACCATGTGGGCGTTGTCCGTCGGTCTGCGGGCCACCCAAGTGCTGTCCGGGATAATCACAAAGATACACACACGCACACCCAGAGAGTCGTGTGTGTCTAAATGACATTTGTTTTGTCCGATAGTTTTTGTCGTCCATTGAGAAAATTGCTGACAATTGCCAAAAAACACAGTGTGCGATTGGGGAGCCAACACGGCTTGTGGGCGTGGCAATTACATGCGCTCACAACATTTGTCAGAGTACTGTAAATGATATATGTGATATGTAATATGCTATATAGAAGGAATTTTGAAATATATATATATGATTATTTATATAGTACGCTTATGCTGATAAAATTTCCAATGGTTTTGCTGTCAAACACGATTTAATTTGAGGTACACCTAGGGTTGCCATCTTTTTAAAAAATATATATATTTTTTCATCTGATAAGAATTTAAAACAGTATTTCAGGAAAATATATATATATTTTATTTATTCGTAAATTTAAATTCATATTTTTTAGAGCTTTTTGCACAATTTATTAATTTGATTGTAAATTATTTTAAAAAACTTTTAAAAATACCATACGCTTCTCCACCATTAAAATTGAAAAAAATAAAAAACAAATATAAATTTATAGTCGCCTTATTTATTTTTTCTCACCACTTTGCATTCATCTTTAAAAATTATTTTAAAATATCAGCAATCCTTATTTATCTTAAAACACTGTCATTAATTAACTTTTCTAAGTAAAAATATATACATACTTATAGTGTTAAAAATTCTTAGGATGAAAAAAGTATTTTGCATATAAATTTTTTTTGTTCAACAGTTAAATGCATAATGCAGTCAAAAACACTATAATATTGTTTTTAACAGTTTGGTTGGCAGCCCTAGGCACCCCCTGGCGAAAAGTACTTGCACTATAATTTTATCGAAAAGTTGCAGCATCCACACAAAGCACATAAGTAGTTAAGCTCAGCAGCAAACCCTGACAACTGTCGGAAATTAGAAGAGGACATTGCTGTATCCGACGCACAAAGGACGCAAATAAACCAAACCACACAAAAGGAAGGACATTGGAAATTAAATTCATAAAAATGATTATGCCACACATGCAGACATATATAAATATATATACAATCTGTCCACAAGCCAGTTACCCATTGTTCCATATTATTATGTGGGCAGTCCCCAGCTGAAATTATCTGCCTTGTGCGTTTGAGTATAACAAGCAAAGATAAGCGAGCGTCCAGCATGTGCCATAAATCGAAATAAATAAAGTTGCTGTTGCCGTTGCCGCTGCTGCTGGCTAATTGCAGTGCCTACCCCTGGCCACTCCCAAGGCAAACGGTCTGCAACCACGGAAATGGACATGCACGCAACATGCTGTCGAACATATCCGTCGTTCAGCGCCGTCGGCTTCCGTCGTTCTGCAATGCCGCCTGCAAGGACAACAGGTGGCAAACGGGGTTGCACATTATGGCTGGAAAGAGTTGTGAGAGAGTGTGAGTGTGGGCTGACATGCCTGCTGCGTTGCTCTGGCCATAAAGGCGAATCCGTTGCCGTTGTTTACGGCGCGCAAACTTTCTGTCAGCTGTCATCAGTGCAGACGCACAAAAGCAAAACGAAATCATCACCGAGTTGTGGGCTTTTTTTTAATGCCAGTTCGAGGCGTGAGGCTGGCTGGCAGCTGCAGTTCCGTTAAGGCCGTATGCGCAGTTTACATATATAACATTATGTGTAACACATTCGCTTTGAGAAGTGTAATTATTTATACGCTAGTAATAATATAAAAATTAAAAAAAACAATAGTTTTGAAATTAAAAAAAAAAAATTTAAAAACACCACAACACTCAGTTGTGTGTAGGCCCCGGCGAGATTCGAACTCACGATCTCCTGTTTACTAGACAGGCGCTTTAACCAACTAAGCCACGGCGCCAGTTGTAAGGGTGCTGAAATAAAACAACTTTTTTATTTCGAAAATAGATCACAACGTAGAATTCTTTTGGCACGCAATTGTTATTAATAAAATACAATTAATGTAAAAATAAATCTGTTTAAAATTAAATATAAATAATTTATAAGTTGAGCAAACGAATTCACAAGGGAATTCACTACTTATTGAAACAATTTTATACTTTTGTATATTTTTATTTTACCTACAAGCTTTGCCAACTAAATTTTTTAATTAAACAATTAAAAAAAAAATATTTAAGTAAATAAAATAAAAAAATAATTAAAAAAAAAACTTTGCAACTCACAATCTTCAATTGACTGCGGATAGGCCCCGGCGAGATTCGAACTCACGATCTCCTGTTTACTAGACAGGCGCTTTAACCAACTAAGCCACGGCGCCAGTTATACGGTGCGTGTCTAAATATCATGAAGCGTTTGCAGCTATGAAAACTTGATGTGGCGCGTATTTAAGCAAAACTAAAAATAAATTGCTTATCTTCTAATTTATTTTTAGTTTATCTAAAATTTCACAATCTCTTGAAATAGAAATTTGAAAATATTATCAAGAAAACTGCTTTTAAAATTAAACATACACTCATGTATACAAATCTTGTAAATATTCCCGTAATATAAAAAATTTTTCTGTCACTCCCTTCATCATAGCATTTACTTATTATCGTTAGTTAGATAGATTGCAAATAAAAATTCAAAAAAAGTATGCAAATAAAAAAAAAATAAAAATAAGAAAAAAAAGCAATTATATTTTCGTCTTGTGATAAAATTCACATAAAACATTTTCAGGTGACTTTTCTTAATATCTACAGCTATACATATTTTATATTTTTAAATAAGTGTCATGCGAGTGACTCTCCCGCAAGGGGAAGCACTCGCCTGCATATACGATTTGTGTATTTAAAAAATTACTCAAAGCTTTTGCAGATTGTGCATGAAAGGGAATGTACCGCGCTTGTGGTCGATATATGCCTACGGATGAGCCGCGTATAAAAGCAGATTTCAATTGCAGCAGCATTCAGAACAGTCAACGTTGCCTTAGCATCAAGAACCAGAATAATAGCTATGGATTGCCAGACGAGCGGAGACCCAAAGACAGGAGCAGCATCGGTCAGTTGCGGCATAATCAAAGGAGACGACAAGACAAACGCTCGTGCCGGCGTATTTGCCGCGACCAATAGCCACGAAGGACCAGTTACGAAAGGCGTTTACGGAGCGTTGAATGCGTAAGTGCAGGCGTTTAGGCAGCTTAATTTTCACCTCAGCTTATGGCACAATTTCCTTGGCAGCAATGGGCACAGCTTGTCGCTGCAGCATGGCCACACGCCCGGCTTCGGCAGCAGCACAACGGCCGCTGCGCAGGCCAACCTCATGCAAAGCAACCAGGCCGCAATCAATGCCACTGCATTCCACACACACACTCGCACGCACGATCAGTTCGGCGGCGGACTGAATATGCAGCACGCGGCGGGGCATGCAGCCGCGCTGGGTGTCACGCATGTGCCACAGTTCAATATGACCGCAGTGAACGCCAGCGGGCGGGCCAATCTGATGACTTCGCCCAGTGGCAACTTCAATGTGGATGCCGTGGCAAATGCCACACGCCACATCAGCGGACCGCTGCGCGGAAAATCCGACTTTGGTGGCGGAGTCAATATGCGATATAAATTTTAGATGGTTTATCACTCGGAAAGAGCTGTCAATAATTTCAAAAATAAAATTATATTAAGCACTCAAATTTATTGTTGGCTTTAATTGAGCTGTTTTTTTTTTTTATTTATTTTTTTTTTCTTGAAAGCCCGCGGTCATTTCACAAGTGCGAAAGCAGCAGCTTATCTGCCACAGGCTTCGGCATTTGCATAACAAAGTCGTTTTCGGGACGTGGCAATAATATCCCAAGTGGCAAGCCGATTATGAGCCAGATTACATATCATTACAGCGCAGGGAGCCGCAGGGCGTTTATTCCGCAGACTCATTGAGCCCACGTTGCGCCCAATAATATTGACTCGGCATCTTCTATTGTGGCCAATTGTAGCGCACACTTACCTGGCGCTTAGGCCAGGCACAGCAGACAGTGGAGCGGGTCGCAGGGCACTCGAGGCTCTTGGGCTTCTTGACTTCGGCTTTGCCGTCTTTGGCAAGTCGTGTCATTTTTATGGCTTAGTTGTGCGGCGCCTGTAAATATGCAAAGTATTTCGTATAAAACGCGTTATTTATGCATTACGACGACGACGACCCTGCGAAATCCGACGCCAAAATTAATAACCCACCCGGTCTATGGGTCTGCATGTGTATGTGTGTGAGTGAGTGAGCTTTCATGACGCGCATTATTATGGCCAAATTATACACCTAGTAGAACAGTTGCGCTTTTTCCCGTCAACCAAATGCGAACCAATTTTTATGTAAAGCAATTTATTTTGAATTATTTTTATGGCACTTAACGTACCCCTTCCCACTGCCCGCAGACAACAAGTATATGGAGGTTGTTCCGTTTCGTAAACTCAACCGCAGCTCGGCGGGTAGTGTAAGAGAAATATCGATGTTCAAAAATATCGGAAAATAACTAAAATTTAAAAAAAGAGAAGACTTTTAAACAAAAAATTTTTTTTTGCATTAATAATAATTTTAAAAATATTATTTTAAAATTTTATATTATTTTATATATATATATTTTAAAAATTGAAATTGAAAATATATTTGAGAATAAAATGCAAATTAAATAATTTATTTTTAAAGTTCAATAGAACTTTTTCAAGTACGTTGGCAGTTTTTTTTTATTCGTTTTTAGAATACTTCCATGGATTTCGAATATTTATTTAAAATATTATACATAATTCTTCAGCTACAGCTCTATCGAAAAATACTGCAAATATTGCTTTCAATCATTTCGAATTCTCCGGGAGAAATTCTCCCCCATTATCAATTATGCCCCGAGCAGGCTGTCAAAACCCAAAGATACCTTTCGGGTTTTCAACAGTTCAGTAGTCAATATATATCATATTTTCACATACAATACAATAACATACATTTTCCAATTAAAATAAATTTATAGAAACTCGGGCAGATTCGTTGTGCTTGCCTGATGATGCAACCATATATGCATTTCCTTATTGCTATCTGTACATTAGCCTTCAGCAATGTGGAGACAGCCTCAACGGCTAATTCGAAGCGAGCTTCGATAGAACCTGTAATTGTCGGGCTCAATAACGAGGAGCCTCTATTGGAAATGCCCAAGACAGAGTTTCATCTATTCGACATTAGAACTAAGCACCGTTTTAGCAATGCAAAGAAAACTACAGCATACTCAACTACTCAACAATTCCAAGACTACAATGAGCAGACACCGGAGGAAACCACTTCCTCCGACTATACAAAGGACAGGACTATACAAAGGGCAAGAACACCTGCAATACAAATGCCAAATTTGTTGTTTGCAAGGCAAAAAAGTCGAAGGAAGACCTACGAACCAGTAACCCAAACAATCAGTCAGGCTGATGAAGGTACGAACGGCAATAAGTGATAAATAATTAATCGATTTAAATTTCAGATTTGGAAAGCCAGACTACAATGACTTGGCGATCTCTGCCCCAGCCAAACGCTGATGATGGTATAAACGACAATTCAATAGAACCTAACACAAAGTTGTACCAAATTTTAGATACTGCAAACCAAACGACCCTTCCGCCAGTTTCGCCGCAATACACAGCTGAAGAAGGTATGAATCGATGACTATAATCAGCTGACAAATAATTTTAATACAAAGTCTTAACGAATTTTAGTATTTGGAAACGCTAGAAGCTTTTGGCGATCTCCTTCAAAACATCGAGCTAAAGAAGGTAAGAACGATATTAGCAAGGTAAAATTATATGAAATATTAATTTACTTTGGGCCTAGTAATGCAAAAAATGAGTGGGCGTGCGCTGCCTCAGCAACAAGATGCCGGAGGTAAGTGCAATAATAGTTGACTAAAAATACAAAAAAAATACAATAATGTTATTTTTTATTTTTACAGTAAATGCCCATGGAGAACTTACCATATCGCTGCCTAGGTTCAAGACCGATGCAATGGGTAATTGGGTGGCCAATCCTTGGGCACTTACCTTTGGCGAAGCTTTTCGGGATACTCGCTTTAATGTTGGCGGCAGATTCACCATACCATCAATACGTTTGGACGACAAAGATATATTTGGCTACTATCCGTATAAGTATGTACCCGACTTGAAACTAGATTTTTTTTTTTTTCACTGCATTCTAACGGAATGTCTTGGGTGTTGTAAGGACTGTAACACGAGAGGAAGTGTGCATTGGACGGAGTACTGTATATAACAAGCCTGCGGTTCTGAGTTGGTATAAGTTGGAACCATATGAGTCTACTGTATCTAAACGGCCAGTCATTATGGAATTGCGCAGGAGGCTCTATAGCAAGGGCCATCCCGATGAGTGCCACAGCACTAAAAAAACTGATTTTTTTGAATATTACAATTGTGCAATAACACGCAACATGCGCATGGAGTATTACATTCCCAAATATCCAATGCACCAGAAATAAGTGCCAAATTGTTCAGCATCAAGTACAATAAACAAAACAAAACTATCATTAGGGGCAACCATGTAAATAAACCTAAAATGTACATTTCAATATGCTTTCATTCGATTTTAGGTATATAAGCCCCGAATTTGTGTTGCCAATCTTTTCAGAGGCTTACAGACAAAAACGCATACTTACCCAATTATTCGTATGGCATATAGCATATAGCTATTCGATCCGATTTTGAGAAAAATTTAAATAAAATGAAGCGAGTTTTGTTACGATAACTGAAAAATTCACAAAAGTCGGCCGATAGGTTCCGTGGCGGTTCTGAAAGAGTATTAAAATCAAGCTTTCATTCTTACATGTCCTCTTCCTTATGCTTGCTTATCATAGGGTATCTAGCTTTCGGCTTGGTCGTGCGCAGCAGATGAGGTTACAAGCTATGGCGATTTTTTATAAGTCAACCTTCACTTTTCTCGCTAGAAAACTTCCCTAAAACTTCTTTCTTTTGCCCGATGTGCTAAATATAGAAAAACTACAAACTACATAGGACCTTTAGGTGTATAGCTTCAATGTGCTGTTAGTTTTTCAAGATATCGTGCAGCTATGGCAGTACGAACAATCGCAAAAAAATTAAGTTTCCTACCTTAAAATAGATGCTAGTAGTCTCCACGAATTTTTATTAAGTAGAGTTGGCCTCTCGACATATTTATATTCAGTTCATGTCACAGTACACAGTATACTACACACACACACACACTTCTATTCAGTTGTCAAAAATTTCTCAAAGCCCAGGAAAGTTTTCTGGTTTGCAATTAAGATGCAATTATGTATGATCATATTTGTAGCCATCAGTTCGCTATCCAATGTAAGTCTATTGATTCGATTTCGATTTCTGCTTTCCTCAAGTATTTTATGGGTCGGCCTGCAGGTGCTGCTCCTCGACCATGTCGCAGCAGCTCCAGTGCAAAATGAGGCTACGGCGAAGAAATCGCAAGCTCTCTATCCAATATTTAATCAGGCTTGGTTAAAAACATCGCGCGCCGCCCGCCCGTTTTCCACAAAGCCGGCTTTTGGGTATGGAATTAAAACTACACTGCATAAAAAGTCGACGCCGAAAGTCGACAATACACACGTAGCGGCAGCAAAACGATATTTCGCCGGTCAAGGCGTGAAGCACAGTTCAATGTTTGGAACCAAAACACCAAAGCACTCTCTATATGCAACCACGAAAATGAAGCAGCATTTCTTTGGAACAACCACAAGCAAGCCAACTCTAAGAAGTACGCCGAAAAGTTCGGGACAAAAAACCAAATTCAAAGATTTCTGGAACGCGCAGTCCAATCCATTCTTTGGAAAGACCCAAAAGACTTTAAAACTGGCACAAACACTGAGATCGCCAACAGATAAGACATTACTGGGAAAGCCAAAAAAAGCGATGCAAGGTTCAGAAATTGAAGTCCTTCCACGAGCTGCTGCAGATGATCCCACGGAGCTAACCATATCGCTGCCAAAGTATAAGACCGATGCAATGGGCAATTGGGTGCTCAATCCTTGGGCAATTACGTTCGGCGAACTTTTTCGGGATACGCGCTTTAATTTTGAAAACCCGCTACCAAAGGCTTTAATCGATGATGTCCTATTGATAGCTTATGATCCGAAAGAGTATGTATTTAAGGTTAATATATAAATAGTTTTCACTTAACGCATATTTCGATGCAGGGGTACAAGGGAGGAGGTCTGCGCTGCACGTAGTACGGTCTATAATGTGCCTCCGGTCATCGAGTGGTATACGTTCGAAACTTATTTGAAACAAGATAGAAAAGATCAATTAAATGACGAAATGCGCTGGGAAATTTACAACCCGGACACATTCAATGATTGCCATACCATTACAAGAAGTGAATTTTTTGATTATCATAACTGTGCAATACTCAGAAACATGCGAATGGAGAGTCAAATACACAACTATCCAAATCATAGAAAGTAATTTCTCGAAATGTCCTATACACAAAATACTAAATACGAGCATGTTGAAAGACCATACTACACACGATATCCAAACGATTATATGGAAAATGTATTTACTTTATCGAGTCGGAGATGCTGCTTTCTGTGCGTTGCAAAGTCTATGATATTCGAAAACATTGTAAGTGGCCCCCCAAAATAAAATATAATATACAGAAAACTTGACACAAATTCCGTATCGTCACCCAACACTGTAAATAACTGTGCTTGCTTTCAAAGACAACCCTTTACGCGATAGTGATGTGAAGTTTTCCAACACCTAACAGTCAACAAAGGGAACTGCCACCTTGGTAACTACAGCCTGACTACCGCCAAGCGACCAATTTTGGCTATATACACCTATTTTTTTTTTTTTGTTCGGCCTGACCATGGATTTCAGTTACTGCGAGTTCCCTAGCACCGTCTCCGCTGACACCTTCAAGGCCTATTTCAATCCCAACCATGTCAGGCTACCCAAAGTCAACAGTAAATCATTGGAGCACATTCAGAGCGAAGCCGGCGAGGTCCAAGCAAATCAAGCGAAAAGTCTGCGACATCTTGTGCTCGATGCCATCGTAGCCAATTGGAGTGGTAAGCAATGGAGATGGAGAGAGATTCTGAAAGAGAGAGAGAGAGAGAGAGAGAGGGCAAAGCTGAACCCAAGCTGACAAGATGCTCGACTATTGTTCACAGAGCTGCCACTCTACCGTCAGCTGCGTCGTCGCCAGGACCGTAACTATCTACTCAGCCAGTTGAATACGCAGCTACCGCTGCAGTTGCTCAGCGCTCACATCCGCGACGACTTCTTCTGGCGGCGCTGCTATGAGCTGCGCTGGCGCTTGGCGCCGCAGCAGGCGCACGGCAGGGAGCGCCACTGGATTAACATATACATGGAGCGACATGTGCAGGAGTTTATTGAAAATATGCAAACCGGCGACTACGAGCAGGACGGCAATGTGCAGGCCGCCTTGGACATCTGTGCGCCGTACATAAATCAATTGGAGATAAATCTACTGCAGCCCGCACCGCTCGGCAGCGACAACAACGGTGAGTACTGCAGCTTGAATACCCTTGATTTGCACTATTTCTTGGGTTAAATCAGTTTGCATAGACAACAAGGAGAAATTTATCCAATTTTATTTATTAATATTTAATAATTTTCACTGATTTATTGATATCAAATGCATACAGTGAAACGCACATGCGTTAATGCTACACGCACATGCCGAGCTCACACATACAATCAAACGCTTGCCATAACTTCGGCCGTCTGCTGCGTTGCTGCAGCTGTGCAAGCGAAATTTCTTGCGTCTATAACTTCAGTGTTTATTGTTCGATCGGTCTGCAATTCGCAGCGAATGTCAACAATATAATTTGCTACTCGTGTACCAATTTACAATTTACTACAACTTCCAAACTTCGCTTAATATTTATGATAAACTATGAATATATCGCATTTCGGAGACGGTAAGCGCGACACGCAAAGTTGGAAATAATTTTGATATATACAAACCTTCATACCAAAATTTGCACTCTATAGCATACATTGTAATAGCTGAATTCTGTGTGTTCTTACAGACGGACAGACGGAAAACAGACGGACAGACGGAAAATAAGACGGACATAATTGATTCAGCTATTCATGAAGATTAATATTTAAATATACTTTGTATGGTCTGCCACGTCTCCTTCGCCCTTTTCCATACATTTCCACAAAACCAATATACCATTTTTAAACCACTTCCAATAGCTAAATGATATAACAAGTTCTGCTTCGAGCTGAATCTCACCCATTGAGTTGCAAGCGAGTTTGCTGTACAGTCCCAACATTTTCGAAACCATTTCAAGAGTTTACCCACCCAACCACAGATCACATTCCGCTTGATTACCTGCTGAGCAATCTGCCGGACTTACGGCAACTGCGGCTGAGCTACAGCACCAAGACGACGGGCATCAATTACCAAATAGGCTGCAACCAGCTAACGCCCCGGGACATTATACTCCTTGCAAAGGGTCTCAGTCAGTGCCACGAGCTGCGTAAGTTTTGGTAAGCAGGGCCAACTTTGGCTAAAACTATGACTAAAACTCTTTGTCTTCAGCCTGCACAACACCAAGCTTTTGGCTTATCAGTTGAGATTTCTGGCTCACAGTCTGGATAAGGGTTGTCACCATTTGCGGGACTTCTCGCTGTTGCATTGTGCTGTGGGAGATGCGGGCATTCGCAGCTTCCTGGAGACCTGCGGCCGAGAGTCCTTTTCCACGCTGACGACTCTCGACTTAACCAACAATAAGATCAGTAAGTAGAGCAGTATTTAGTATTTTAGTATTATAGAATTTCTCAACGACTCGCATGCATTCTGCAGCCGAGGAGGGTGCCTACATACTGAGTAGAACCTTGACCCGCGTTCCCCTGCAACGCCTGGTGCTACGTTTGAATCCCATTCAAAGCGATGGAGCCGCGGCCATTTTCAATACGCTGCAACTAATGCCCATACGGCAGCTCGATTTGGGCAGCTGTGGCATTACCGAGAGCATTACCAGATTGTTCATGATGCTGATCTGCCAGCAGAAGACGCTACTGCGCATCGATCTGTCCAACAATTGTCTGGGAGAGGTGAGCTATGTGCAAGAAAGTTTGGCATGATTAAAGCGTATTTTTTTACAGGATTTTGGCAAGCATTTGCTGAAGATTATAACATGTAATAAGACTCTAGAAGTGCTGGATCTACGTAATACGGAACTGTCGCTTGAGATGCGGCGTAAGTTCCGCGAGTTTCTGCTGAAGAATACGGAGCGTAAGAAGCACGAGGCCTACAAAATGCAGCAGCGTGCGAAGTTCAAGGCTATGGCCAAAATATAAATATGTATATTACTATATATATTTTTTTTTTTGGCTAAACGATGTCGAAAAATATTGAGCTCAAGATTTGACTACAAAATGTCAAAAATTCAGTTTATGCGGCATACTTTAGCCAAAAAAAATACTATAAATAACCGCATTAGGTATCTGTATCTGACGGCCTACGAATGGAATGCCTGAAGAAACTGTGTGCCCTCAAAGTACTTTCATTAACCCTCGACCCTGTTGACTTAGTCCAACAAAAACAATGGCAACCCCAAAGCAGCTCCGAATACATTTAAAACTCAAGCTGCCTTTTTCTAATGGATTTGGCCAACAACTACAACAGAAGCAACAAGGAACTAAGTGCCGCTCAGCGAAACACTTGAAAATGAGTTGGGCGAAAAGGTAAAAGTTGCTGAGAAAATAAATAAAAATAAAACTCTATTTGCTGTTTTTGTTGTTGTTTCTCCTCCAGTTGATTGCCATTTTTCGGTTAGTTTCTTGTTGTTGTTATTTTTGGCACGTAAAGTGTAAAAATTGTTTGTGTTTTGGCAACATTTAATGGGGTTAAATGGGTTTACGGGAGCAGCAGGAGCTGCGCATTAATTGGAATAATTTTTGAGCACTTGAGAGGTAAAAACTGCTAAAATTTACAAGTACAAATAAAAACTTAAATGCCAATTTTTCAGTTAGCGCAACATGAATTTTCACCAATGCATTTTTTGCTGTTTTTCAATTAAACTCAACTCGAGTTTTTGTCTACCGCAGCGTTGTATTAATTTTTTTGCTTTTGTCCGTTTTTTGTTTACTTAGGACCTTGTACTGTTTATCTGCACAAATGAAAATCAACAGCGACAAGACAAAGTACGTAAGCATATACCGTGGCTGCACGATGTACTGCCATGTATATATCTTTCATATATGATAATTGCGTTTTAAATTTTGATATGTGCAAAGAGCTGCTGAGCTCTCCCACTGGGTTGAGAAAGGTCCAACTTTGGCAGTTCCTTTCTACTTTCCTGCGCTGTGCTGCGAGCATATTTAGCAGCTCGTAAATCTTCAATGGATTTCAGCATTGTGATTTATAACGAGACAAAACTTGAACCGCCAGCAGTAAAAAATAAAAGTGAGCAGAAAGAAAACAGCACAGAGTGAGGGTTTTGGAGCACGCTTTAAAGCTGGAACTTTTGACTAAAAAACTAAAGAGTAGTAACTTAAGTTCTCTAGGGAATTAAGACTTCTTATAAAATAGACTTATACATTTATATCTTAAATTTCCCTCAATTCTGGAAGAAGATAAAATATCTGAAGTTTCGGCATTTAGACTACAGCCAACATATTCTCCTTTGGCCTTTAAAGAACTTTCTAATCTTTTGAATTGGTAATTAAGTTTAACTGTCAGAATTTTGTTTTTCTTCTGCTTCGCCTTAATTGCATTTATTACGCGAAGAGGAGTGGAAACTTTGGGCGTGGCAAATTATAGCGTGGCCCAAGGCGCAGCAGAATGTCCTGACAGTTATCATAATTATTATATTTTTTTTTCGTCGCTTTTGAAAATCGGTTTTACCCGACGGAGGTCAAGGGGTTTAATGTGCCCAATGGACAGGCAAAACTTTTCAAATTAAATTAAAAGCATGCCAAAAGGGAGAAGACAAAACAAATTTGATGAGTCAGCTGCGTGTTGAGAAACTGCAGCGTTTAAAAGTCAATAAATCAGCGACCAAATGATAAGGGTACAAAGTCGAGGGAAAAAACGCTATAATTAATATACAAAAAAAGACAAAAAGAAACAAATTTAGACTATAAAACAAAAGCAGTTACGGCCGAAATCCGACTTAACGCTGCCCTATAAGAAGTTGAAACGTGTTTAATGCTTCTACTGCTTGACACAAAACTAATACGCCCCCATTCCATGCACAGCTACAGGGTATCAAAAGTGAAAGGGCCTTCAAATGTGAACCGGTTGAACTCGTCGCTAGCTTCAGCGTCTTCAATTAATTATGCATGCTGCTGTATCTGCAAGTTAGTTGCAGCAACTAAGCATTTAAATTGAGTTGAAAAACGCTTCGGATATCGGCGGCTCAATGGTCTAGGGGTATGATTCTCGCTTTGGGTGCGAGAGGTCCCGGGTTCAAATCCCGGTTGAGCCCGTGTTTCAACTTTTTGCTGCCCAAAAAAATATATAATAATTTTGCGGCGTCAACGCCGCTGCCTGACAATGTGACTTTATTGCCCATACAATAGATAAAAATTCAATTCAGGATTCTGTCGGGGCCGCACACCCCTCCACGCAACTGGCTTGACATTTTTATGATTATTTCACTCCTTTTTGTTTGCTCAGTGACAAATTTACATATCGTTCATATCCCCTGTGTGTGTCCTGTGTGCTCATGCTTACATACGACAGCCCTGGGAATATCCAATACCAAGACGCAATCTCAATGCCAATCGTATGATGTGCGAATTGCTACAAGCGAATGCCTCAGCTTGTTCCTCCTATTGTTGTTGTTATTGCTGTTGCCGTTGTCGTTGTCTAAACAATAAAGAATAATCGCTTTGGCTTGTGGGCGTTTGTAGTCTGCCACTGAGTGTGGCAGCAGCCTCCTAGCTGCCTCTGAAGTTTGCTTAAGCCTCGACGTGCCTCGTTTTATTGCTTGTAATTTGCATGCAAGTTGCGCATTGGCCAACTTTTTTTTATAGGCGCCTTAAAGGCCCTCAAATGGAGCATACGGCCATGCATGAGTTGCCGTGCTAAGTAAAAAGTTTTAGTTGGCTAAAGTAAAGCTAAGACCAGCACAAGCTTACAGCCAACAGGCAGCTATGAATTGAATTAAATAATTTAAAAGTGTATTAAATTGAATTAAATAAAATTATTAATTTATTAAAACAGTCAGCTATGAATTAAATTAAATTGTGTATTAAATTTATTTGAATTAAATAATTTAAAATTGTATTAAATTAAATTAAATTAAATAAAATTACTAAAACAGACAGCTATGAATTGAATTCAATTATTTATTAAATTTATTTGAATTAAATAATTTAAAAGTGTATTAAAATAAATTAAATAAAATTATTAAATTATTAAAACTTTTACTTAAAGCATATTATTCTAAAATTCCAAAATCATTTCTGTAATATAAATAATAAGAAACCGTGCCCGACTTCGCTGTCAGCCGGCGTTAATCAGAGCGAACAGTAAACCCTTCGCCTCGCTCGCAGATGGCCGGACAATATTTGCCAATCAATTGCCACAAACACAAATTGTCCATTTTCCTGTCGCCTGCTGTTGCCGGTGCGGAAGGAATTTTAAAATTCAAATATAAAATAAAATGCCCAATTGAAATCGGTCACAATGAACATCCTCGACAGACTGTTTCCCAACTGACAATGGCGAGCGAGGGCCCAAGACAGCATCAGCTTCAGGTTCAGCTGCTCGCTGTCCGAGCGGGCCAAGGCAGGGCAGGGCAGGGAGAGGGGGCATCACGGCGGCACTTGGGACCACAGCAAATAATATTGAAAATCCGTAGACAATTGTGTACACATTTCGGCATTCGGTGTGGACCCGCACTTCAGTCAAGTCCGCTGCTGCTAATGAAAATGAACTCAGATCGCAGAGACAAAATAGGAGTGAGAGAGAGAGAGAGAGAGAAGTTCTCTGGCGAAATTTTAGCATACCAAATGGAAATTCCTTCAGGGCGATTTTTTATTAAAAAAGTTGACGCTGTCTCCGTACGAAAAAATGCCAATTAAATGAGCGCCGCCCGCAACATTTGCATGGAACAATGGAAATTGGACTCGCTCATTAGCCCAAATCATATGTGGGAACGAACATGCGATATATCACGCTGCAGCGCGATGACAGCGCCGCAAAGTAGGCAACAGCAAACACTAATATGCAGGCAGTACAAATTGCGAGCATTAGCCGAAGGACCCTGCCAACATATGTATGTGTGTATGGTCGTATAATCCACTGCGAAGGCGCACAAATTGCGAGCGCATCAGAAAGCAGAGGCCCGGCTGTGGTCATGCTGCTAAGTGGACAAATCTACCACAAATACGAAAATCACCCTCATTATGGCCAGGAACGTAAATTCTCTACAGCGCCCTATCTCACTCTGTCTGTTGCTGCGTATGCTGTTTTACCATACACACCATGAAATTGGCTAAAAAAAAGTATATAAGCTTTATGCAAGTGTAAGCAGAGCAGGAGTAGTTTTAGGCGCTACAATATTAATTTATTCTGACCTGCAATAATCGAATCGTACACAAAAACCAGATCTACGATTTCAAAGTTAAGTCCTTAGCAAAGCGTAGCTGCTAGTATATATTTTTTTTTTGCATACTTGTAGCTTATAATAAAATCCAAGTACGTTGCAAATTTCAAGTCGATTGAGCGACAAACACAGAAATTATTACACAAACAAATTTCCAGAAAATAAGAAAATTGTTGTAACTAGGTGCATGGTATCTAACTGCTGAGTACGCGCTTTTACGCTTTATTCACTTGTATTTTTTTGTTATCGCATTGTCGACAAGACCACTGGCCATGTTAACAGACAACAGGCTACGACTCCGTGAAATGGTCAGCAGCAACAACAATAACAGGAGCTGAAAAAAGGCGACAATATTCACAGTTAGTCCGCTGTCCGCAATCCACCGGACCGACCGCTGTCATCAGGGCTGACACTAAAGTGGTTTAAGGCGATAAGACGCCCGAGGTTTGTGTGTGCAGCTCGCATTGAGACTGAGTATGGCCGACTGCCAGGCATGGGCAGACCACGCGGTTTCGCTTGACACATTTGGGTAATGAGTAAGACAGAGAATGGAAAGATTGGGCAGTCGCGTATTCGCCAAGCAAACTTTAGCTAGAGGAACTAACTGGTTGACTTGTACTTAAATATTCCATGGAAATTAGGAAATAACAAGTTGTTAATGTTAGTTCGTGGAATGTAATCGACGAAGTTATACCCTGTAAAATTGCGCATTGTAAAAACGAACTATACACAAATATGTTATAAACGAGACTATATCGAGAGAAATTAATTGATTAAATATAAAAATACCATAACTTAAATAAAATATAGATATACAAAAATAATCCTTATAAATAAAGAAATAACAGCTGTTAGTGCTAGTTGGCTGAATGAGATTGATTGAGTTATATTTTGTATAAATGCGCATTGTATGGGAGAGCTGTAAGGTTGTAGGCATATCTAGCATAATAATACAATATCTTGATTAAGACGAACTAAATAATTAAATCTAAATTCAAATAAATATAAATAAAATTAAATATAATATACCATAATATATATATTTATACATATTATAAAATAAATATACTTAGTAATATCCTTTAGCAATACATATTATATCGGAGTGCTCAGTGCTCAGAATACATCTATCTACTAAACCATACCGAGAAGAATTAATAAAAATAAATAAAAATAAAAATATTAAATTAAAAAGTAGTAGGCTTAATGTGATAGACTAAGTGATACCCTGTAGAAAAGTGTATTATGTTATATTGTAAGTATATACTAAATTATAAAATAAACAAGTTGTTAGTACTAGTTGTATAAATGTGTTCAACCAACTGATACCCTGTAGAAATGTGAATTATTTTATATTGTTGATATATCCTACAATTTTCCAATTACCAGACTCAACTCTGCTCTCGAGCTCCCTTCGACTTGCCCACAAATCGCACTAAAACTCATTTCCAGTGCTGCCCATTGCGATGGCCGCAGAAACTAACTGTAAATTACTTGCTGTCGGCCATCCGGATCTTTGGCAAACTGCTTAAGCAAGCAGAAATCAATCGATTTGCTTGCCGCAGTTATCTGGGCTTGACCCCGTCCCACCACTCTCTAGACAAAGTCTGATTGTCTCGCTGTCTCTCTCTTCCACTCTCTCTCTCGCTTGGCTGTCCTGGTTGCTGTCTCTTTCCTAGTCGCTGTGGCTAAAATCCAATTGCTGCTGTAGCATGCAACATCCCTCCCTGCCCCATCAAAATTATACTATGCAACGTGTTGTTGGACTCGACTCGACGTTTTCCATTTATTACAGCTAAGTAGACACAGCAACAACAACAAGGGGGGGGGGGGGGGAGGCTCGGCCAGCTACTTGGCCGTTTCTTTTTTACGCTGCTGCTCGGGTAGTTCCAGCGACTAAATGGTTTGAGCGATAAATAATGTCCGTTTGTACTTTTAAACGACTTCCTTTCATTTGTTTTTGGGGGGGAAACTTCGGAGGGAACGGTGGGAACATTGACAGCGTTGGCTGTTCAAATTGTTTCAACGCCAATACATAATGGCTGCCCCGCCCACAGCAGTCGACTGGGGGCAGGAAAACAAGCCGTCAAAGATAGCAATCTTCGATTTCGCTTTGCTTTTTTTCCAGAGGTTTTCATTTACTTCGTGTTGCTGCTGTTCAATTGATGCGTTCCGGGATAAGGCGAAAACCGAACACGAAATGCCCCAAAATGTCCTGTAGTTCTTGTTGTTGTTGTTGTTGTTGTTGTTTTTCTTGTTTTGCGTGGCATTGCGGCATATAAATCGTTTTATTTGCCGCGCAGCGTTATTGGCGTCTGCCTGGATTGAATGACGCGTGTAGGAAATGCGATTGTTGTTGTTGTTGTTGTTGTTGTTGCGACTGTTGTTGTGTCGCGCTTGAGGTTCCCGGGAAGATAAATGGCTCACTTAGCAAGCGCCCGCTCGTATCCCCGCGCTGAAACTGAAACTGAAACTCGGGCTGCATGTTGGCAGCGTTGAATGAAAGCAAACAAAAAAAACAACAGCAGCAGCAGCAGGCACATCATGATAGGTGTGTGCGGTTTAACGCTTCGGATTTAGTTTGGACATTGCCTACAGTGGGCGTGGCAGGTACGTGCCGCCGTCTCATTGAGCTGTGACAGCGCGTCGGGCTAAGACTGACAAATAAAGGTGACTTTATCGGCAGCAACTGATGGCGGGGCTTAGTTTGTGATGAGGGGCACGAGAGTAGCAAAAAGAGGTATAGAAAAAGAGAGGGAGAGAAGAGGCTGAAAGCAAAGCAAAGAGTGTGAGTTGGTAATAAGAGCTTAAGCGAGAAGAGTGCAGACAGTGCCTAAATTAAGCTCTCACACAGAAGAAGAAGTATTAAGCTTGGATTACAGATTTTTCAATATTTGTAAAAACTTTTAACTAAGCTGCAGTGAATTTTAGTATTTTAATATCTTTCAATATCATTTAAGAGCAAATTAAATGCGTGAATGCATAGACTTAAGGGTTGAAGCAGGTTCTCAATATATTTTCGATCTTAATGATTATTTTTGAAGAATTTATATTTTATATTTTAATATGTATATGTGGTATATTTTGAATTTAATATTTTCTTTTTATCATTTTTATTTTATTTTGTATATTAAAATTTAAAAATGTATAGATCTATTTGTATATTTTATATTTTAATATATATATATATATTTTTTTTTTGCATTTAATATATTTTATTTTATAACTTATATTTAATTTTGTATATTTAAATTTACAAATATATGGATCTATTTCAATATTTTATATATTAATATATTTTTTTTCAATAATTTTTATTTTATTTTGTGTATTTAAATTTAAAATGTATAAAACTATTTTTATACTATTTTATCCTTCACAATGAATTAATTTATTTAATCGCTCGAAAATTTAATAATTAATTTATATTTTTTTTGTGTATTTAAATTTAAAAATGTATAGATCTACTTTTATGCTATTTTATCTTTCAAAATTAATTAATTAAATAAATCGTTCAAAAAGACATAATTACTAAGCGCGATTCGAGTTTTAAGCCGGAATCACTTATGGCATTTCCGAGCATTTCTTCGCTAGGCTTAAGCACTCTGCCAGCTCGAGAAGAAGTGCAGACTCCACTTCCATTTGGCACTCATTCCTCATTCACATTGTGCACACACAGACACATAAATCAAACAATAAGTACTCTTTATTATTATTATTTGCACTTTTTGCATACACTTGTACGACGCACACGGTATTTACTTAAGCAGCCGCAGCAGCAGCAGCAACAACAGCAACAACAACATTGTCAGCCACGAGGCATACTTCAACTTGGCTTATTGAATAAGTCAGCAGTCGGCTGGCAAATGGGTTGGGTGGGGTGCAGTGGGAGACGCCCGAAAACTTCAATAACAACACCCAGACCCACTTCAGTGGCAAAGTTTACAGTGACGCCCCGTCGCTATACGCCAGCAGCCACGCCCCCTCCCCCGCGGGCACCGCCTGCCTGCCAGTAACTTCTTTGGCCACAAATCTACGGCAGCCGCAAGAGCAGAGCAATAACATAATTTGCATAAAATCGACGTTAAAGGTTAGCGCAACATTATGAAATGCCAAACATTTACTTAGGCGGCGCTCGGCTGGTAGTCTACTTCCCCTTCCCCTTGCCCTGCCCTGCCCCTTTCCCCTGCTGCCCATTGGCCTGGCGAGTGCTCGCATTAATAACCCTAAATCAATTTCATTATGCGAGTATGCAGCAAAAACATGCGTTAAATTAATTTTTTATTTGTATGTGCAAAAAGGGCGCAGCGCAGCGCCGCAAAAAAAGGTCTACAAATTTCGCAACAAATTTGCGTGTGTGCAAAAACGCGCGCGTTTTTTAACGCCAACCAACTGAGGGGCAGCGCTTGCTGCAGATACTTTTAAACACATTAGCGTCAAGAGACAATAAAAACTGTTAATATTATATAAATATATTATTTATATATTATAAATAAAAATAGAATAAAATATAAATATACATAAATAAACAATACATATAAAAATAAATAATTTGAGATGCTTGCTTTACTTTAAAAATAATAATAATAATTAGCTATAAAAAATACTTAATAAAAAAAATGCACGCCTTTTGCCTGCCACTCGAGCACTCCCCGCGCGTTTAAACTAATTAATTAGCGAATTTGCAGGCGTTTAAATGTTGCACGCCAGTAAAAGAAAACATACATAAATCTTGTCGCACAACACACACACAAACATGGGCACACGGGGCGTATGTGTAACTTATAAATATGCAGGCAAGTGAGTGAGGGGCGCGCAGAGATTGCGCATACGCCAAGTGGGCGGATATTTCCTTTTAGGCTGGAAATATATATGTGCAGGGGCACAGACAGCGCCAAAACGGCTAATGATACTAATTCGAGCTGCGTTCGTACAGTGTGGCAAAACGAATTAAACGAAATGGAAATCTCTACAATATTTAGTTATTAAAGTATTATATGCCAACTGAGCAGACGGCCGGAAAAGCCCGCAGCTAATTTGGCTTGAAGTCAAGCGTGTAAAAGCGATTACAAAGCTGATTTCCAGCAAGCGTGGCAGAAACAGCTTCGGCAACAACATTAACAACAGCCAGATAAGCCAGCATAAAATAAAATAAAATAAAATAAGGCGAAATAAAGCGAAATAAGTGCCCAAATAATAAACCCGCTGACCGCAAGAGTTTCCCGGTTGCGCCACAAGACTGAAACGCGCTCAAGAGTGAAAAAAGAATGCGATGATAACGCGCTGATAATGTGAAAGGGATTGCGAACAGGCTGCTGCTGGCCCTGGTCAGCGCCGAAATCCCTCGGGTGCCATTGCAGCCAATTAGGTGCGTCTGTTATGGTTACAGCCCAAGCCCAGCGCCCTGCCCACTGCCCCCTCTTGCTATGCAAATGCTTGCCTTGAGCAACCCTTGTGCGTGTGCAGATTATCAAATTAGCGTAAATGTTATTGGCCCTTGGGTTCGCTTTAGTTGGAATCGCTGACATGCCACACATGCCCCATGCACACACACACATACACACACACTCCTCTAACTACCTCTCACTACCTCGCTTGCTGTGTGGAAATTTTCAATTTCCTGTCGCCAAAGGTGCCCCTGGACATGGTGTGTGTGTGTGTGTGTCGAGTGCCTCGTGATAAACGCAAATCCTTAGTTGATTTAGTCGACTCGCTGTGAACCTTGTTAGTTGTCTGCCATAAAAAGAAAAGGTTTTTTTTTTCTGCATTCCATTCGTGTATATGAAAATACATTTATATGAAACTCGGCTATCAAATGGCGCACAACTCGCCCAAAGCTGCTTAAGTGTTATAGTTACCCGAACCCGTACAACCGGACAACGCTCTGCGCGTTGTGACAAAGGTTCTTAAGCCGGGCTAACTGCACAGTGTTGATAGCAAAATTATTTAACTACACAAATTCATTTTTATTGTTTGCCAAAATGCAAAAGTAAATGGGAAAGTCGACAGGAAATGGAAATATTATATTTGATTTGCAGTGTGCTATACTTTAAGGCGGAATTGGCAGTTTCCCAACGCTACTATTTTTTTTTTTTTTTTTATTTTCATTGAATATTTTTATACTTGAAAGAAACCTTTTTAAAATCCTCAATTGCTAAGCAAATAAGTTCAACTACCTGCTGTTCTAATTTGATCAAAAAGAAACTATTTTTTATAACTTAATCTACTTAATTCTCTTAATATTTCAAAAATCCTTTATTTTTATAGATTTTTATAGAATCTTCAAATGCTTAGATAATAAGTTCATATACCTGCTGTTCTAATTTAATAAAAAATAAATACTATTCCTTATAACTACCAACACAGCAAATAGACTTAATTATCGTATAATATGGCGATTTTTTTATTTTTGTAAGGAATAATTTTAAAATCTAAAATTGCTCAGCTTAGCTGTGCTTTTCCATTTTAAATCTTTATAATTAAAAAGCACTTAAATCTAATTATAATAGTATTCTATTATATTATTATTATTAATATATTATATTATTATTATTATATTATTTATAATTTAAAAAATGTTTTATTTTTCTAGGAAATATTTTCAAAAATCCGTAATTGCTTGCGCTATAAACTCAGATACCTTCTGCTCTAATTTTATAAACTTCTGCTCTAATTTTAGAGCAGCTGTACTGCTTTACTTTAAATCCTAATAAATGCTACTCTAGACAATTCAACCAAAAATGCAGATTTGAAAAAAATACTACAAAATTAACTCACATAATCTATTTAATACATTAATACCAACTCACTTGAACACCTCTACAGAACTTTTATTTCAGTTGCTTTCCCCAAAATTTTCAAAAGACTTTAATGCCTTTAAACGGTTTGTTATTGTGGCGGCAATTAGGAAGCCGCGACCACCGCACAAACCTGCTCGAAAACTGTGGCCATTAAAAAACAAACTTTAAGCGTTGCGCCCTTCAACCTCTGGCCTGCCTGTTACTCGCGCAACAAGGAGCCAGAACAAAAACCATTAAAACAATTTAATCGCACTCGAAAGTCGCGAGCGGCAAGAAATCTGCACAAATATCAAAAGACGAAATGAAATGCAAAAGTTTTTATTTTGACGCTGGCGCTTCGCTTGATTGTAAATCGTTCCCAGTTCCCGTTCCCGTTCCCGTGCCCAGTTCCCGTTCCCATTCCCAGGAGACGCTTTCTGGTCACGCCAGGCGCTTGGTGTCGGGTTCTGACGCCCCTCCCCCTTCCCCCCCCCATGGCCTTGCAGACTATAAGCATTTACAAGTTAATTTTCACATTGGGACATGACTGACACGCCCTCCTACCACCGCCTCCCTCCCCCGAGGCCGTTTGGGCAATTTCCTCGGCACTTTTGTTTAGTTTTTGATTTGACTTTTACTTTTTGTGCGCTGCCTGGCGGTTTTTCGGCTAATTATCATCATTTTTGGCGAGCGCCTAAAGCGCTTTCAGCCAGTAAGCAGTCCGAACTTCGCAACGAAGTTTCCTACGGGGTGGGAGAGGGGAACTCCCTGGTTGTACCACCATTATGTGGCCATCAACATAATTTGTTGTTACTGCTACTTGCCACGGTTGTTTTAGTTCGTCGCGACTTGTGTGATTTGGCGAGCAGAATTCAAACTTTTGCTGTGATTTTTATGGCCAAGAAGCAATTCGCATTTAATGAGCGGCGCCACAATTTTTTTCTTTCCTTGTGCTGCTCTGTTTTTTTGTTGTGCATGTTTATTGAAAAATAAAACACTTGGCGCAATCAAATGAATGCACAAAAATGTGAAAAATAAACTGAAAAGCTGTCGAGAGTTGAGCCCGCATTTGCACGATTCGTTAACCAAAGCACACGTTGCCGGGACAGGGGCAAGCGAGGGGGAAGGGCCAAGCGAGCAGCATGCGTTGGTCAGTTGGTCAGAGTTTTTGGGTACTGCCCTTCGGCCAAATATGATGCTCTGCCTCATGCCAGCACAGCCTGGAAAGCATTTGCCTACACATATATTATTCACCCATAACGGGGAGTATGTTCAATTTTTTGTACTCCTTGCTATCCGGTACAAATTTTAAACTCTATAGGAAACTTAAGACTACATAGATTTAAGACTGAAATTAAGTATATAGTTAGATCGCATATTTTTCATTTCACAGGCTATATATATTTATTTTCCCCCATATCTAAATACCATCAATTTAATTATAATAGATTATATACTTCCATAATATCATACCCTTACAAAAAAAAAATACTTACTGCCAACAGCTTGTAACGCACATTTTTCACTTATGTAAGTGTAATTCTTCTTCTTTGTTCTGCATATCAGAAATATCTAGTTTAGACGAATATATCGTTCATCTGACTTATATAAGTTTTCTAGAAATCTCAACCAAATCTAGCACATTGCTAGATGCTCTATTTTGTCTAAATTTAAATCAAATCAAACTACTATACCCTACAGCTCTCAAATAAACGATCACCTAAAGAATAAGTTTTGGTACTAAGAATTCCAAAATCGTTTAGAAGTATCTCAAATCTTTATAGTTAAATTCCGCTTGATCCCACGATTAAACAGACAACGAAACCACGTGAAAAGTTTTTATCACATTATTTGAGTCAGTTTTTTAAACTGGACAAGTGGTAATTTTAAATAAAGTGAATAAAAATAAATATTCATCCCGCGCTCATTTATTTAATTTGCAGTTTTCCAATTTTTGTTTCCCCCTCTGTGCTTCAGTTCCCATGGAAAGGTATGATGGTCAAGAATAAAATAAGATTATTACTCTAATATCTTCCTTTTCTTTATTGCAGCGTTCATGGAACAAGGAATGGCTTCAAATGGCTTCAGCTCCGAGAAAAATATGGCAAAAATCAGTAAATATTGGTCCAATGTGCCAGAACCAACTGGAATAGAGTTAAGTACTATACCAAGAAAAGCTTATGTCCTTAATCGTTGCAGCACAGGGAGTTACAGATTTTGCTGATTTGATATCCATAGGTTAAAAGATACAAGCTGAAAAATGGATAACCCACATTATGAAGTTGTCATTAATTTTCGAGCAAAAATTGATAGATGTAAGTTGTAAATACATAAGTCAAAATTAATTTATTTTTTTTTAATTATTTCATTTTTTTCAGTGTCATCCTTAATGAAAAGAGCATACAAAATTCGTTGCCAGCAAAAACAGGCAACATATGTCTTACTGCTGCCCCTCTCTCTCCTACGTTGAATGCTTTTTACCGCTATTTGCTTAGCAAATTTGCTAGTATGTACTTCTATTGTTGTTATTATTCTTGTTGTTTTTGTTTGCATGCAACAACTGTCGTTTCGGACATGTTGCCGCCCCCTTGCCAACGGTCTTAAAAAAAAGGTACAATATAAAAAGCGAGCAAAAGAAATGCTGCAAAATTGTGGGCAAATATTGAATTTGCAACATATTCGACTCGTCGTCGTGTGTCACAATGCGGTCGGTTCCCAGGACTGCGACACTGGATGGACGCATGCAACTCAGAGCTGTCGCGAGTGAGTTACGAACCGTTTTCTGTTTACCAACATTCGCAGTGCGGATGTTGTACTGGGTGGGTGTCATTGTAGCCGGAGTAGTAGCTCCAAAAAGGTTGTTTTACCTTTTTTCGAAAGCTGCAAAACCAAATGCCGTGCAGCTGTTGTACAAATAGTAAGCCATTAATTTCAAGCGTGGGCTGGTGAAAATTATATCTGAAGGAGTACAAAACAGTGTTTATTTTTTTTTTGTCAAATATATTATAAACATACTTTTTGTTTTATATAAATATATAATATATTTCAGATTTACGTCTAAGCTACAATTTTTTACAGTTTGATTGTAACTATTGTTTTATTATAATTTATAATACTATTATATTTATATATTTTATTTTATTTTTATTTTTTAGGTAATCTTTTACAGTTTGATTCCTAGCAACTTAAATTTATTATGGTATTATATATTTTTTTAATAATTTTAAGATTTTCATCTAAACTACAAATGTGTTGCAGTTTCATACTGATTATTTAATTATTATATATCATTATATAATTTTCTCAGTTTGATTTCTTAAAAAAATAAATATATAAAATATTATTTTTCAGTATCTCTACCTATCTAAGCTGCAATTCTTATAGTTTAAATTATTATAATATTAATGTTTTATATATTAGTATATTTTAATCTCTTTTTTTTTACTTATAATTAAAAATATTCTACTAAACAAATTTTAAATTTCTTTAGGCTTTCTCCGAATAAGCTTTAATTCCATGGCATAAAAATGTTTTCCAATCTTATTAGACCTAATCCCCAGTTGGCCCTCCACTTGCTTCAACTGACCATCTTGTTGACCATCTTTCCACCCTTATGGCCAGTGTCGCAGCAACCCTAGCGAACTTGTCGCTTAATTAAAGCAAAGCCTCACAGGCGCAGAGAAGAAAAGTCAAGTCAAAAATGGCCACAACAAAATTAACAATTATGAGTTTAACATGAAGTTATATCTATGTTCGTGCGAGACGGGACCGCAAATGAGATTTTTATTGTTTAAGGAAAATTATGCAAATGTGTCGGGACAAAGGCAATTAGCATTGCCAACATTGGCAACACTAGCAGCATTAGCACTGCCAACGGGCAGTGCCAGCTAAATAATTAATGTGCTACGGCAACGGTGCGTATGAGTAATCTGCGTTTAAGAACAGCAACGATGATGGCCATCTTTAACTTGCGGCTGTCTCAAACTGCACTCGCCTGGTCAAAGTCTGAATTATTCATAACAGCTGAGGCATTCGGCAGGCACGGCTGGAGCACGCTGTGGGCACGCCTCGGGCGTGTAGTAAACTAATTACCCCCACTGCTGGCTAAATGGGACATGGGACAAGGGACACTCATGTATGTATGTTTGTTTGTTGTTGTTGTTGCTGTTGTTATTGTTGTAAGGGATACACAGACGTTGTTGTCTGCGCCTTTTAATAGTTTCATAAGCTTCACTTAAGATTCGCTGACACATGTTCCGGGACAGTCAAGTGGTTGCGCATATATTAAACTAGACCGCACCGAACCCAAGGCAACACACACACGCACACACACACTCGCACGACTATTAGTGCCATTTACGTTGACATAAATTGATATCACGGCCTTTATGTCTCCATTGCGATAAGAGACCAGCAGAAGTTCTCGGCTCGTGCGAGCCATTAATTGACATCTTTATGAGGGTATCTGCAGCCAGTTAGTAGCTGCGATTTGATTAAGACATTCGCTGTGAGTGCGTGTGGCGGGGAATGCGAACGCTTTTTGCAAGGGGTAAACAAATATGTTTGTTGACCTTCCTTAAGAGAAGCCAAAAGAACTAAGAGAAAGTGGAAGCAGGTAAACTTTCAATATGTAAAGATCTTAATGAAAAATTAAAACTATGAAGAAAGTGATAAATAAATAAATAGAAAATATGTAAAGTGATTACTAAATTTAATCTGCAATTTTATGAACATGAGTTGTATTAAAGGGCTATACAAATATGTCTTCAGAAAATCTAAGAGAAATTAAAGCAAAAGGGATAGAATAGATAAACGGTATAATATAATAAAAAGATATACGTTTAGAAGTGCCAATAAAGTAACAATAAATTATTGATTAGCATTAATACTAATCAATTTAAAGTTTCTGCAACTTAATTAAAACCCATTGTATAAAAGGAGTATATAAATGTGTCGTCTGATCTTTGTCTGGGAGAAATAAAAGCAAATAAAATAGAATATATGAACATTATAATAAAATAAATAAAATATCTTTGTAGTATCAAGAAACTAGATAATAATTTGATAATAAATTATAAATTATTAATTATACAAATCAATTTAATTTTCAGAGCTAATGTAAGTTAATTAAAACTATTTATATAAAAGGAGTATACAAATATGTCCTCTGATATATTGTCCAGAAAACCCTAGGAAAAATTAAATATAAAATATAAAGCAAATATAAATGAATAAATGTACATTATAATATAATAAATATAAAAAAATAAAATAATAATAATAATATAGTAATAAATATAAAATCTTTAAAGTGTAAATGAATTAAAAAATTAATAATTATTATTTATTCTACTCAATTTAATCTTCACAATTGCTGCCATTTAATTTAATAAAACTCAATTAATTTAAGCAAATGAAATGTAGTAGCTGAACATTAAATATACCGAAAATATAAAATAAATGTTGTGAATAATATAAAACATTCACTTTTTCGCTCTTTTTTCCTAGCAAATTCAAGACTTCTTACCACAGCGCGCTCGACTTGCAGTTGAGAAGCGTTAGCTTCTATTGACTTATTGACTTAAAGGCTTCTCCTGCCATTCTATAACAGATGACCTCATATTTGTGGCCCCGAAGAAGTTTGATTTTCCAAGTCAGTTGTATGCCATTTTTTTTTGCCCTGTACGCTCGCTTTTTACGGCTCACACAAAGCCAAAAGGCAAACACACTCGAGTCATAAAAAGATGCCTGCAGACAAACAAAGCGACATAGTCACACAAGAACTCGCATGTGTGTGTGTGTTGTGTGTGTGTGCGTCTATACAGAATAAAGATCAAATGTCAATACGAAGGGGAACGCACTAAATGTGGCCAAAAGCGGGCAAGGCAAAAGCAAACAGCAACGGCGAACACAAAATATAAACAACGATTTCTAAACGTTGTCATAAAAATGAAATGAAAACAAACGGAGCCATGGTAAGATGTAAAAAACTTAAGACATTCGATAAGTTCGCTCTGGGGGGGCGAGGCCTGACCTTTTTATCGCTCGAAATATGTTTATGAGTCGCTTATATGCTCGGTGGGGTCAGGGTTCCATTTCATTCAGCTTATAAATCTCTGAGGTTTTGTGCGGCACACGAAATTGTTTTTAACGACAATGTGTGTCCATGTAAATTATTAGTTTAATAAACGTTGAGCAGACAATAAATAATTGCACCGAGTAGAACGGAGAAAGCTAATCTAAGGGGATTAATTTTCTAAAAAAAAAAAAGTATTACTAACACTATACTCTTTATTATTATTTATTTATTATTTATTTACTACTTTTCTAATAATTCAATAAAAACGATTTATGGGGGCGGTGGGCGTGGCATCCAAAAATTGAAAATCCGCATTCTGCGTAATGTTACCAGGGACCTTACTACAAAATTTTGTGCTTCTAGCTTTTCTAGTTTTCTTATAATTCAAAAAATTCGTTTTATAGGGACGGTGGGTATCCATAAGTCTAAAATTCAACTTCTGCATAATGTCTGGTGCCTTTAGCTCTTTTAACAGCTGAGATCTGTGCAGACGGACAGACAGACGGACATGACCATATCGACTCGGCTAGTGATGCTGATCAAAAATATATATACTTTGTATGGTCTGCCACGCCTCCTTCTGCCTGTTACATACATTTTCTCGAAGTAAGTATACCATTTTTTACCCATTTTCAATGGGTGAATGCTATAAAAATATATGGTAAAATAAACTCAATGCAGAATAAAGCAATCCATTAGATGGATTTAAAATAGTACTGCGACAAGTCTAAGCCACGTTCTGCGGGCATTTCCGACCGTCTTATGCCTTTGTTTGAAGCAAATTTATTTTTCAATTAATATGAAATCAAGCATTAAAATTGAATTAGCCAGCCGTGAGGAGAACTAGGCACAAATCTTTGCTGTCGCTGCAAACTTGGCACTAACTTCGGGCCAATTAGAAAATTACGACTGCGGCAAGGACAATATGTTGCCTGCTTGCTTGGCGTCTTTTCAGCACGCAAGTTCTGCCAAATATTGTTTAGTAATTTCGGCACGCTAATTTCGGGAGCCTGTGCCTGTGCCTGTGCGAGTGGCTTAGCCGCCGGCCAGACCTGGCGAAAGTTCAACTAACAAACAAACAAAAGCGATAATTACAAGAAAACAGGCAGACTGTGGGCAGAGGCAGCGGCAAAACTTTGTTTGTCAGTTTCGCATGCGAATGCAAATAATTTTACAAAAATTAAAAGCAGACGCAACAAGCAAAACTTTTAGCTGAGATTCAACATTTTTGAAATCCATACGCAAGCTTGAGTCATGTCAAAAGCGAAAGGGTTCGCTGCCCCTGCCCCGTTGCCTGTTGTTGTAGTTTATGTGGCTGTCTAACGGCATTTAACCTAGGCTACTATAATTCACGCCATTTCCAGTGGCATTTAAATGCAGCGCGACGCGCTGCTCGCATCCTGCCCAGGACCTGCGCCGGCGTCGGCTCCCCAACTGGGATAACGATAAGCCAAACATGATTTTACGACAATGTTATTACCAGGCCTGGCACAGTGCAGGGAGGGGGGCGAATGGCTGAGGACCTGCTGCGGAATGAATCCCTTGTTGTTGGCCGTGTTTGTTCAGACGTAAATGGCCGGCGGGTTGGGGTTGGCCCACGGGTTACACGGGCTTGACGCTGACGTCGCTGTGATTGTTTAAAGTTATGAATAATTAAATATTTGAGCAGGTTGCCCGTGGATTGGGTACGGCGCTCGAATTGTAGTCTATATAGCAGTATTGCCAGAATCTATATAATCTTTCTTAAATGCATAGCTCTCTGTATTTTATTCCAGTAAGTTCTTATTTCAGTGCGTCCACAAAATACCTATGCAAATAATTAGCGTCCATTTCGAGTGCATTAAACTGGAAATTATGTGCACAACCGCGCAGTTAATTACAGCAAAACCGGAAATAATTCATCCAAAAACAAAAAAGAAGGACCAACGGTCCTTATTATCTCTGGAGATGCGGGGCATCGATCCCCGTACCTCTCACATGCTAAGCGAGCGCTCTACCATCTGAGCTACATCCCCTGTTGACAAATTTGGAAATAAGACATGGGCTTCCACAAAGCCAAGTGCTGTGCACTGATTTATATGCAAGCGAGTGCAATGTATTTTATATAATACAACATATTATATAATATATATATTATATATTATACCATAAATGCAAATTAATAATTTATATAAATTGTCTTAAAACACTTTATCCGAGTACTAGAACTACTTAAAGTTATTTAAGTAAATCGCATTCAACTTATATTAAGCCGCACGAGCACTACAAAAATCACATGTGCATCAGAAGATACTTTTTTCGTGCACAAGATAGTTTTCAACTGCTGCGTAAAGTTAAACCCAAGTTTTCTATTTAGCGATCGCACCTACATGAGGCTCAATGGTCTAGGGGTATGATTCTCGCTTTGGGTGCGAGAGGTCCCGGGTTCAAATCCCGGTTGAGCCCGTTGTCTTTTATTTTTATAAAATTTTTGTTATATAGTCACTTAACATGCGCTTGTTGTCTGAACCAGTTTTTTTTTATTGTTATGTGCAACTATTTCGAAAACAGCTTAGGCATTTAACCTTCTTGCATAATTAATTGGCTGATCATGCATATATTTGTGTCTTGTACTTTCAAAAGTTGTTGCTGTGATCATTATCATCATTTCTTTTAGCGGCCACAATCAATTTAAGTCTATTCCAATCATGTATGCAATCGCCAAGGCACTGACATGCATAAATTTCATTTATGCGTATTTTTAGATACAAGTTTTTTCGAGGTTTTAAGGCTTATTGGCCATCAAATCAGCTAAAACCACCACGGGGATGTAGCTCAGATGGTAGAGCGCTCGCTTAGCATGTGAGAGGTACGGGGATCGATGCCCCGCATCTCCAAGGATTAAGGATGTTCATATGTCCTTTTTTTTTATTAGTTTTCAAGAGAATCAATTTTTATTTTTATATCATTTATCTATTAAAAAGGGCTAAAATTGGGTTATTATAATAATAATTTTTAGGATACAGTGGAAGGTGTGGCAAACTATACAACGTATATATGTATATACTAGATAAGCGTAAATAGTCCTTTCGATATGGTCATGTTTGAATTTTAATAAATATAATTTAGACTTCGAAATCAAGCTGTCTGTAGATTTGTTTTTTTTTAATGGTTTCTTCTATCTTCGATCGCTTCTAATAATCATTAGGCTTCATCTAAATGTAATACAACAGAAATATTTTTGATACATTTTTCCAGATTAGTCTGACAACTGAACTTTATTATGGCGTGAGATTACAGCTTCACAATTTCGAAAAATACTCTGCTATAAATACACGCCGATATTCCATCCCCGACTAAAGTGATCAAGGCATAATGATGTCGCGCCCACTCATTTTGCTTGGCGTCTGTGGAGTCCTGCTACTGCTTTGTGTTACATGCTGCGGAAAGGTAATATAAATATATGTTTTTAAGTAAATAATCTAATATATATTTTTGATATAGCGCACATGGGAGCTTGAGTTTCTGGAAGTATTATCAAATACTTCGGATCCAAGTAAATTGAATATCAGTGGCAGGGCTGAACGTATCGCTCGTGGCAAGTCTGTGCTCTCAGGCACTATAGATTTGAAGATGGACATAGATGACAGCACCACAGTGAGTTATACAATTATTAACAAATTTCTGTTTATTTTTTTTTTTTATATTTATATTTATATTTGCAATAGCTGCAAATGATAATTTTGAGTAGCCAAAGCGGGAGAAAAGACGACTACAGTCCAACGCCCTATGCAATACCATTGATGCCAATGAACGAGGCTATCGATAAGTACTATATGGATATCATCCATACTAATATAGCGCACTGCTCCAATTTGCCCGACATTGGGAAGAACTTTGTCCCGCCTTTTCCACAAAACGTATATACCGTTACACAATGTAGATCAAACAATACCAATGGGTTTCCTGATGTCTTACCCAACGGATACTATAAACTCGTGGTGACCGTAAAAGGGCAAGTTGAAGTTTGGCTTACAATGATTTCAAAATTAACACCAACCATGAATTAAAAGCTGTAGATCGAAAATATCTATATATGTATATATGTTATAAATATATTATAAATAAATAAATGCATGTCTTTATTGTATTTTTCGCTGTTTTGTCTAATAAACGTTACATGAAGCTGAAATTTCGTAGACTGCTTAAAAGAGATATATTGGTTTGAGTATGGTTTAAAGTTGCCTTAGAAAAATCTTTGATAACACAATAATTAAAAATCATTGCATTAGGTAGTTATTTTTGATAATCTTTTTTAATTCATATATTTAAAAAAAAATACACAGTTCCAATACAAATCTGCAGTGAAATTTTTAATTAATGTATAATAATATCGGCGATAATCTAAATAATACACGGTTTTCCATTCTTACACTTTACTTCACTTATTTTTCTATAATTTATTTATTAAGTCCGTATTTCAGTAAAAAAAAAAAAACTCCAATATATAGCAACATTTTTAATCATTATACAATAATAATAATCTAAATAATACTTGGTTTGCCATTATCACAAACATTACCCAATACTTTCCTTATATTTATTATTTAATCCATATATTTAAAACAAAAGTACAGAGCTCCGATACAAATCTACAGGTAAATTTTTAATAATTATATAATAACTTGATTCTGGCGTGTGATTCCACAGTCGAAATTTGACAGCCAAAGCGCTATATAAGTACTTTCATTTTCCAGATCAGACCAAAGTGATCTCAGACTTGATGAGTGCAATGGCGTCAAACTCTTCCATTCTATTTGCTGTGTCAGGAATCCTGCTTCAACTTTTTGTCGCCTGCTTGGGAAAGGTACGGAATTAGAAAATTTCGAAAAAAAAAGTTTTACAAGTTTAAATATTTTTTTTTAAGCGCACTTGGGACTATGAATTTCTGTCTGTGACCGCAACCAGCTCGGACGACACCAAGCTTAATGTGAATCTAAGAATCGATCGTGTGGCACGTGGAAAGTCGGCGATTTCCGGAACTGTTCTGTGGCTTTTCGAGGCGGATGACACATTAATAGTAAGGCATAAGAGAATCGAAGATTCACTCAACAATTTAACACAATGAATGCAATTTTAATAGGTCAAACTGGTTATACTGTCCAGTCAGAGCGGCAGGGAAGATGACTACAATCCGACACCCTATAAAGTACAGCCGGTATCGTTTAACGAATATATGGATAACTATTACCAGGACTTGGGCTATAAAAACTTTGAAAACTGTTCGAATTTGCCAGATCTTAAGGATGGTTTTGTTCTGCCGTGGCCCCAAGGCACCTACAACTTCAATCTCTGTGCGCCCGATGTGTCTGGCTTTCCGGATATTTTGCCCGTCGGATACTACAAGCTGTTGTTTTCACTCACCGGTCCAGTTGACGTGCATATTACCTTGATTGTTAAATTGACCGCAAGAATGTTTTAAGAATATTTTGGGGCTTTTCAGTTTTTTTTTAACAATTATAAATCCAAATCGCAATGAAGTAAATAATATACAAAGCTGTAGTCCCGAAGTTATAGCTCAAAACTGATTAATAAGTAATTGAATAAAAAATACATTTATTAAATATAATTACCATGAATTATTTATTATTATCAGAATTAGAAAATTCATATTAATATTTAAATACTTCATATCTAAGATAATTTTAAAACATTAGCTCTAATTATACACTCCAATCGCTCTGCTCTTTGGGATTATCTTACATTTTGATCGTGTTTTGAAATTTACTAGATGAAAATCTATTGTTGTATAATTCCACAGATAATTTAAACAAACAAAAATAGTACGGGCTGTTATTTCCTGTTTACATTTTGCTAAATTGTATGCTATATAAGCACCTTTACATGCCTAACCGATTGAGTAGCTCGATGCAATGGCGTCAAGCTGCTTTATTCTGACTGCTGCATCTGGAATCCTGCTTCAGCTGTGCCTAAACTGCGCTGCTATAGTAAGATCATATATAGTATATAGTAAAATAGCAAAAATAAAAATGCATATATTCTTGATTCAGCGCACCTGGGACTATGAGTTCCTGCACTTTGCCGCAACAACTTCGGATGCGAGCAAAGTGAATACGAGTTTTTATGTGGAGCGCGTGGCGCGTGGTAAATCGGTTTTTTCGGGATTTTTCGATGTGAAATTTGATGCGGATAATACGATAATGGTGAGCGAGCAGTTAACTAATTTTTGCCATAATAATACAATATTACTTACAGACGCAAATGATCATACTCACCAGCCAGAGCGGTAGGGAAAAAGACTATACGCCGACACCCTATAAAGTACCGCCATCAAGACTTTCTGAATATTTACATAACTATTATAACGATTTGATTTATCAGAATTTGGAGCACTGTTCCAACTTACCAGATATTCAGCATGACGCTGTACCACTTTTTCCGCAGGGAAACTATTATTTTAATCGCTGTGAGCCGGCTGGTTATAACTTTCCAGATTTTGTACCCATAGGCTATTATAAACTTGTATTTTTTATAAGTGGTACAGTTGATGTGCGTCTTAATTTGATAGTTAAACTGACCGCAAAGTTGAGTTGACGATATTACCAATAACAAAGAAAATATAAAAATAATTATAAAGAAAAAAAATTAAAAAAAAGGAATTTCTTATAAATCCCTTAGTCTCTGGAGATGCGGGGCATCGATCCCCGTACCTCTCACATGCTAAGCGAGCGCTCTACCATCTGAGCTACATCCCCTGTTGATCATGCGTGGCCAAAAACGCATCAGGTTCCACAGCAGAGCTACAGCCGCCGCACTGAGGAATAAACTGGAATGGAACACTCCACAAATCGACCAAAAAGCAGCTAAAATGATGCCAAGGCAGAAATTAATTTACACATTTTGTTTGTTGCATTATGCTTTACGCTTTATTATTTATTCTCTTTACAAGGAAAAAAAACTGTCAATATTTACACATTGGCGCAGGTTTTGTCTGCAATCAGAGCTACAAAAATTATATACAAATCCACACTCACACAATTTACGTGTTTTTTCCTGCGTTGTTTTCTTTGCGTTATTGTTTTGAGCTTTTATTGTGCACGCGGCGCGGCGTCTTCGTCTCCGAGCCACCTGCCAACTGATGCATATAATTATGGAAATTCGAAGACAAGCAACGGCGCAACAACCACCAACGCCAGCAGCCGTAAAGATTTTGCACAGCGCAAATAAAAGTTGCGACAAAACAAATGAAAATGTCGGGGGGGGAAACGAAATAAAGCACAAGTAGCATTTGCATAAGCTGAAATCTCGATATATAATATTATTGCTGCTTGCCCCATGCCCCCAATCAGTCATTTCAAATCTGTGTGTTTGGCGCGCCAATTGAGAAATGCCGCCAGGTGGCAACGCTGACGCTCCAATGCAACCCTGCGCCGCTCTCAGCTGTTCTCGGGCATCGCGTTCTCGCGACACCAACAAAAGTAAAAGTTATTCTCTGCCGTGTGTGTGCGTCGTTTTCCTTTTCCCCCAATTGTGATAAAACTAGAGAAACGCTTGCAACGAAGGCAAACTGCAAGCATGGCGGCAAGCCACTTGCAGCTGTGATACGCGGTCGCGCGCTGCGCTTACGGTTTCATACAGCAACAACATACACACACACCCACACAAACACAACTCAACCACAACAACAGAGAGTACAAAAATGTCCTGCACTACGCAATTAGCTGTCAGCTTCGCGCCGAGAACGTGATAGGCTTTGCCTTAATTATGAAATTAAGTTAATCGCAGCGCAATACGCTTAAATATTAAGTTTATTTTTTTATTTCGGCGCCCATGAAAGTTAATCAAACTGCAGTGCGGCCGCTGCCGGCGCAGCCGTCAACAGCTGCCGCAGCAACAACAATAACTACTACTACAACTACAGCTACAACAACAACAACGTCAAAGGCCACAACAATTGCCGGCTACGAAGCAGCCTCGGGTTCGGGTTCGGGTGCGACTTCGGCTGCGCCTTCGGCCGAGCGTAGAAGATGCCATACAGGTGGTCAGCTGCAGCAGCAGCAGCAACAACAACAACAACAACAAGAAAAACAACAACAGCAGCAGCGCCACAGCAGCTCCAATGGACCAGCCAAGGCGACCAATAGGTGAGCTACGATTTGCTTAGCACTCATAAAAATTCACACACACACACACATGCAGGCAGCCAGTCAGGCAAGCGCACATGCATTAATATACAGGGTATGCAGGCGCAACATAAAATAAAAAAACGCCAACGTGCGCACAAAACGTTATGATAATGAGGCTGCTCTCACGCCCCCCCAACTAATTTGATGGGGCCTTACCTCTAGCCTGACTTCTTGTCGCCTAAGCATAATGTGTTGTAGCTGCTGCACGGCTTTGATACCCCCCCACGTCCTGCCAAAATAGCTTGCCTTAACGCATTTTTTCGCTGCTTTGCATACTCGAGTGCCTGTGCCTGTGCCTTTGCCACTGCCTCCCCCTGGTCCGTCTGTCCGCCTGCTGTGCGCGCTACGAAATTGTTGCGTAAACAACATTTCAAATTGTGTTTAATTTGCCCATAAGCAGGAAATCAACACTTGCCATATAAAGCGAGTGAAGCTACTTAAAGAGAAGCTTATATTTTAAAAATATGTTTAAAAAAATATATAATATCTGTAAATAGGAATAAAATCGTCTGCAAATCGAGCTCTACTATATCCCGTGAAAGTTCACGCCTCTGCGGAACTTAACCAAATGTCGCTTCACCCTCAACACATGTGAAATGTCTTTAGCTTATGCCCTGGCCCTGGGCATGTCCTGCCACATCTGCAACAGCTGCTAAAAAAGCAAAATAACAAAAAAAAAATACGAAAAAGAACTAGAAAGCAACGTTTCTGTTGGCAAAACCGAATGCTGCATACCCTTGCAGATATTTCGTATATTTCATCCGATTATATCTAGTTTTGACGTAGCTAAAGTTTTCAAAGGTTTTCAGTCTAATATTTTTTAATATCTCATGTAAATTTAAAATTATTTAAAAAATCTTAATTTTCTGTTGAAATATACTTTTGAAAAGGCTGATTGACTTGATTATGGCAAGCTAGTCTATTATTTCATAAAAGATTATTTATTTTCATACAAAAACTCATACTTGGGCCTATTTTTCTATATTATAATTATCTGATTTGAATGAAATTCACTGAAGAAACTAGAAGCATTACGTAAAAAATTTTGTTGCGATATCTAAAAAAAATCAAAAATCCACCGATACGTGCCATGGAATCTATACGATATATCGGTCCGATAAAGCCGGTTTCTACTTTTTGACAGCGTGTACTAGGTTATCATCAAGTAAGTTTAAAAAATGAGAGATTATTCTGCGTTGCACCATACGGACGGACAGACGGACAAGGCTAGATCGACTCAGCTGTCAATAAATACTTTTTATGGTCGAAGCTTCATCCTTCTGTGCATTGTCAGCATGTAGCCAGAATTGTCATACCCACTGCAAGAGTATAATAAATCGAGAAAAAAAACCTAAATACTCATAATAAATATAAAATGGCAAAAACGTGTCGATTTCGCACAACAACTTGAAAATGATTTGTTTCACAGTCTGCAGCGCATATTAACTTCGATTTTCAATTCAGAGCAGAGGCAGCAGCATATGCGCAGAGGAAGGAGGGTGCTGTAGACCCTTCCCCAGGTACTTGAGCTATTTTTTGCCCGTTAGAAGCAGCAGCAGCGGCAGCAAATTCCATTAGGCCGCAAATGTTGCCAAAAACAACAGAGAGTCGCTCGCTCATAGACAAGCTTATTTTCTGTTGTTGTTTTTGCTTGTGTTTTCCGTTTGTTTGTCTCAATGACGTCGTCCTTAGCCAGCATAGCCTGCAGCTCGGCCGGCTTCATCTTGTTAACCAAACATGCTGCAGACTCCGCTGCCAAGACAAAGCCACAAAGAGTGGAAAAAACTGTGTTCTAATTGATGCCAGCACTTGCATCTTGGCCATTTCCGCTGTGCGACGCCGTAACGGATCTGCATGTCTACTCAATTTTCCGGCAAATGGTTGACCATCTCGACGCGTCTCCCCCTCCCTTCCCCTGACATCTGCGAAGCTGTAGAAATTGATTGGAATTTACAACAAGCGGATACAGTTTTAGCCATCGTTTTTTTTTTTCGTTCTCGTAACACGTCAACACTTGTACCTTTTTGTGGCTTTCCCTTTGGCTGCTTTTGCTCCCTTGACCTGTCCACAACATTACGAGTAGTCATAAATATCTACATTGTTTTTACCCTAGCAGGGTATATAAGAGACTTTGCATTGGGTTTGCGACACAAGGAAATTTATTTGAAATTAAATTTATTTAAATATAAAATTTAATAATTTATCAATAATTAAATTTCGATAAACAATAATTTAATTTAATAATAATAAAAAACGTTCTACTTGCAAGGGTATTTCGGCTTCTCTGCTGCCTAAACAACTCTGGGATATTCTGCAAATTCCTTTTAAGCTCTCTAGTAATTGCTGTTTGCCCTTGCCCTTTCCCTTTATTCCGTGCGACTCCAAAAACAGAAAAAAATACTAAAAAATCTGCTGACCAGAGGTATTAACGTAATTAATTTCGCAGCGCGTCACATGTTACAGACCGGTGAAAAAAAAAAATGCAGGGAAATTAATTATAAACAAATCTTTTCATGTCAACAACGGAATTTTCGACACTTTTGCGCATTTTTCAGCTGACCGTCGGAAAGTTTTTTAACTCAATTTCACAGCAATTTCTAGAGAACCTCCCGAAGGGCGCAGACCAACCGAAGCGAGGCATTGTTTAGGGTCACTCAAAAGCACATTTCGCTTATTATTAGCTCATTTATTACCACCAAGTGCTGACCCTGGCAGCACCTGGAGCAGATCCCTCAGCAACCCCTAAATAAAAAGTTTCTGAAAAATGCCCCACCACTCCTCCATCTTTCCACCTCCTGCTACACAGTCCGATGCAATAAAAAACTGAAAAGAAAAACTCGATGGGTCGCGCGCGTCTTGAAATTAACACATAAATATTAAGTGGGTGGTGCTGGTGGTTAAGGTGGGTGGTAGAGGCAGGAAGGTACTGCTGGCCTGCGGCTATCCATGAGATACTTTCGTTTCGGCACACGCTCGACTGACTGGGGGTCCGGCTCTGGGCATTGTCATTGAAATTTCCGTGCGAGTGCACGCAGTCTCCAGTCTCAGGTCCCCTGTCGCCTGTCAGTTCACCTAGGCAATAACCTTTTGGCCAATTGACGTTGAAACTACGTGACGCTGCGATAAAAGTCTCCGTCAGTTGCGAATTGGCATTTCGACTAAGTGTGTGCGACGAGCAGGGTGCAGGGATTTTAATTATGCGCCACTAAATTAAAAATCTGCAGAAGATTTCTTCCCCGCAACTTGATTATCGCCTCAGCACAGGCCTAACTACCTCTCCTACCTAAACTCCATCTCCTACATCCCCTTCTGTGCGAGTGCGAGTACAACAATGAAAGCCAAGACGCCGCCGGAGCACAAAGCGGCGGACCTGCAACTGCCATGGGAAGTAAGAAGCCAAAAAGGCCGCAGAAATGCGGAAATAAATAAACGTCGCGAATCTCAGACAACATTTTGAATAACAAAATTAACAGTCAGAGACTCGCGAAGGCCCCCCCCCCCCAGCTCCTCGAACTGTGCGAATCTTAGATATCTTTTCTGTTTAGTTATGCATTTTCTTTCTGTTGCCCCATTGCCATCTCCATCTGCTTCCAACTCCCACTCATTGTTTTATTTTTTTTTCGGTTTCCTTTTTTATTTTAATTTTTTTATATTTATTTTTCTCACACTTGCAGGCGCCAGATGAAGTCGACGACGTATAATTCCAAGCCCTGGCTAAACGGACGCAGGCAAGTTTTCCTATATATCTTTCCATTCCTTTTCTTTCCTCCCACCTCGAGCACCGAATCCTTCGTGTCAGTCGTCCTGGCTGCCTTGTTGTTTGTCTCTCGAGCTCTGTTTGTTTGTTTTGTGTGTGTGTGTGTGCCCATGCCGAGGCCGATGACGGTACCTCTTGCCTCTTGCCACTTGCCACTTCCATTTTTCAGCGCTTTCTTTTTGCCTTAACGCACGCTTGCACCTCTGCCTGGCAAAGCGTTGAGAGTGCTCCGGGGCAGGCGGGTTGGGTTTGGTTGGGATTGCCCCAGGGAGGGCAACCACATTATTAACACTTGACTAAATATGCATTTCTTGGTGGACGACGTTGGCAGCAAGAGGCGTTAACAAGGTTTGCGTTAAGGGTTTGGAAACAAAGCCAAGCAGGATTATAAAGCAGAGCAAAGCAATGCTTTGAAAGGTGCTATACCGTAATCCTCAGTCAAATATATCACTATTTCTGTCACAAATTGAATTATGTACTGAATTGAGAGGCATAAGAGACATGCAAACTTTTTTTTTACCTATAAGCAGAAAAAACTCGGCAAGAAAACAAACTTTGAAATAAATCTATAAATAACTCGGACCATAACTCTGCCAAATGAGATTGCGATCATTATAGGAGGCTATTGCCAAGAATTTTAATGAATATGTTAACTTTGTACAACTCAGAAATAGGAGAAACTCGCAATTCTTTTGAACTATTTCAATGGTAAATTCTCAAAACGAAACTAAAGAACAAGCATTAACTTTTTTGACTTCGAAAAAGGTAAATATTAACTAAACTTTTTTATAAATCGTGAAGAATTTAAATTTTTATTTGCAATTTTAGAAAATTTGCAAAATTTAGAAAACTTTAAAGAATCAACAACTTTCTGCCATACGCTAACCAAATTTTAGACCAATTGGAAATCAGATTTTAATAGAAATCTATTTTCAAAGGGTTCTAGTTTGTGATATCTCGATAAACACAAGTAAATTTCGAGTATAGTTTATGGGGGTCAGTAAAAATGTGCTGAAAAAAGATGCAACGTTTCATGCAGCATGCAAATATATAGTACAAATAGATATATATATCAAAATATACAAAATACACATAGTATGTTGTAGCGAACGCAATCCCAACGTGTAACATCAAAGTTACCCACCACCCGCCCAACCGGCGCGAGGGGCGACCGCCGTATGACGCACGGCGCGTAGATCGCGATACAGCAAAGGTCCGGACCCTGGCCTCAGAAGATATATATATAGTGTTCTCTTCTCTTTCGTTAACGCGACGCGCACGCGTTTCTTCAAATGCGGACACCCTTTTCGTTTGACCACGGATAATTTTGTTGGCAGGAATTTGTGTATGGTTAACAGGCGGAACACATGCCCCGGATAGATCAGACTGGACCAATGTTGGGCTATCGTTGGGGAAACTGTTTTCAAAATATTTAAACCGTGCGTTGCGATATTCATTTAGCATAAGGATTCGCCACACTGTACATGTGCATTATAATATTGAAGATTGAACTTAAATCTAATACCTTTTTAGTCGCCTACCTAATGTATTGCTGTTTATGTGGGTGCTCAAGTTCCTATGGATTGACTTGATTACATACTTGCTTGATTACATAGTACGTTGGCTACATATTTGCCCTACTTTTGGATTACATAGGTTTTTGGTGTGGTTTGCATTTTTTTTTTTTGGTTTAACTTGTTTACGTTTCCGTTTTTTAAATATTTTACTTATTTCATGTTTTTGATTCTTTTCTTTGACGCTGCATAGCGCTTTTGGTAGTTCCTTTTGACACAAAGGATATTCCTCTTGGTTGACATCGTTACAAGATTCTACTTACAGTAGGCTCGCTTTGTGCGAACTGACGAGGGATATTCAAGAAGTGATGCTGTAGCTTAAGTCAAGCTGTTGATAATTTCTCAAAATCGCTTGTAGTTGATTAATTTCTATAAATAGAAAATGATAAAGTGATCTTCAGTTCTTAAGTGTACAATATGTCTAAACGGAGGTCTCTGAAAAAGAATATATATTCGTTTTGAATGAGAAGATAATTTTAGAGCCGCATAATCTGAGATTTAAAAAAAGATATGAATACTCGAAGTCAAATGGGAAAATTTAAATAAAAATTTGCAAAAAGGGAAATACTATTTTAAAAAATAGGAAAATCCTAAGAAAAATTAAAGTCATAGTTGAATTCAATAATTGAACTACTACGATAGTAGCAGTCAAAAGAATACAGGAAAATTGAAATAAATTAATAAACTTTTCCTTTTTAAGAAAATTGAAAGGGGAATATTGAATATCGTCAAGTATTGAACTAAAAATGTAATTAAAAAATTGAACTACAAGTCAAAGAATAAGGGAAAATTTAAATAAATTAATAATACTTACTTTTCCTTTTTAAGAAAATTGGAAGTGGATTATTAAATATCTTTAAGTATTGAACTACACAACCTATAGAGATATAACCAAATCTCTGATATAACATATATGTCATATGTGTATGTCTAATTATTTCAATATTTTTTTAAAATTTAATAATTTTATTGTAAAATAAGCTTTTGGTTAAGCTAGCAATTATAAAGTTCAAAACAGCTTCCGATCTATAAAATTAACACTTCTTTTTCGTGTTCTTAACTCACGTTTCCCGAAAACAGCTCTACGAACACTTCACTTATGAGCAATTGATTGAAGGCTGTCAATATGATACTGTGGTCAGGGTAATCGGTGTAACGCAAACGCAAACTTCCCCATGACCAAGCACTTTTTTCACACACATCCCCCTTCCCGGCCAAATACGCACCTTGGTAAGCCGCAGGCTCTCGCGGGAATCCAAGCGCCTTGCCGTCTTTTGGCAATGAACTCGACCAAACCAGCTACAGTCCCTTGGGTCAGTAGCGTTTCGACCTGCCCTCGCTGTTGCTATTACTGTTGCTGCTGCTATTGTTGTTGTGTATTTACGAAGATGGAGTCGAGTTCGAAGTCCAGAGCTTGCTAGTTGAGATTCAACTGAGCTCAAGCACATAGCCTAACTGACTTTTATAGGCAGCACAATCAAATGGCATGCGCCGAAATTTGTGCATACATATGTATTGCGGGCAGACTGGTACTGGTGTAGTGCAGCGGAGAGATCCCCCGACCCCGATACGTAGCATGTCTTTGCTTATTGTATTGTTGTATGTAGTTTACAAACAAAAATGCCAACACTCACACCACGCCAGCCTAGCAGTATGCAACAGCCAACCAGGCAGCACTTGCAGCTCGCTACCTTCCTCGCTCTCACTTCCACTCTCTGTCGTGCTCGTTCGTGCAGCCTCTTGCTCGCTCGCTCTCTCTCTCTCACGCGCGCTGCTGCTAGCATTAATTGCACATTGCAGTTGCCGTTGTTGTTGTTGCTATTGCTCCTGCTGCTGCTGTTGTTGTTTATGTTATTTTGCTTGTATTTTATATTATATTTCCCCATTGCGTTTTTAGTTTTTTTCCCCTCATGCGCACTCGCTCTCGCTCTCACGTGCAAATGCACTTGCTCGCTCTCTCGCTGCGCTTCGGCTGCACTCGTGCCGGCAGACTTCGTGTGTTGACGAACGGCTCGCTGATTGCGCTACTCCTTGACTGTCCCGTTAGTCTCGCTCGGTCTTTTCAGCTCGCTCGTTCGTCGTGCGCTGCCCGCAACGGGCGGCGTGGGCGTGGGTTGATGGGGGCTGCCTGCGCCTCTGCCTTCGCCTTCGCCTCCGCCTCTGTACGTTGCCGTTGCATCTTATTTAGTTACACATTGCTGTTGTTGTTGCTGGCGCTGCTGCTGCTTTTGCTGCTGCTGCCTGCTCTGCTGCCTGCTGCTGCTGTTGTTGTTGTATTTTGCATTGTTTTGTGCTGTGTTTTGTTTTGCAGCGTCCGCCTCTCGGGCCGTGTGACTTCGTGTTATGTACAAGTCGTTATGATCCTCGGCTCGTCGTTCGTTCGTTGTATATGAGGCAGGTTGCTGTGTGCGTTAAAGTCTATGTGTGTGTTGTTGTTCTTGTTATTGTGTTGTGTGTTATTGCAATTGTTGTTGCCTCTTTATTGTATAGCGCTGTATGTACCATTGCAGCAGCAGCAAAGCTTGCAGCTGTTGTTGTTGCTGTTTTGCGCTCTAAACTACGGCGAGTGCAGCCCTCGTTCCCGTCGGATAACGGCATTTGGCAACACGAGAGCCGTGCAGCAAGTTCACGTGTTTAGTGTTCGGTGTTGTATTGTTTTGCATTTTGTTGTTGCGAGCGCAAGTGCTTATAGAGCAGCACAACAAATGAGTACATAGTATACGAATATAAGACTACACTTGAAAAAAAAACAGATAATTATCAAGATATGCAAAGCTTCGCTCATAATTATATAAAAAAAAAAATAAAATCTTTAAAAATCAACTAAAATTCTATAAAAAAAAATATAAAATGTATAAATGTATAATAAATATATAATTCTATAAATAAAAAATATAAAATGTATATTTAGCAAGCAAAAATTCCAAAATAAATATCAAATATAGTTTACCAGCAATAACTCTTCAAATTTCTATAAAATTAACCATATATCTTCAATAAACAAAAGTAAATCAAAATCTCATGCTGACTACACTTCCGTTTCCGCTCTGTCACGCAGCGAGAAACTCGTAAAAAACTCGTAGCCTACACACAGGCTGATTTATATTTCACACACACAACACCGGCACACCCCAAAGTCGAAGAGTCCAATTCATAAACAATTAAGTATCACTTGAAGTGGCAAAACGTGAGCTGTAACTGGTATTTTGTTGGCTCATTTAACGCCAAACTGACACATTGTGATTGAGTTAACTTCTTGGAGACTTAACTGAAATCCACGAAAAACAGACTGATTTAGTTTCGGTAACTTAGACTGGTTTAGTGTTTTTGTAGATGGCAACAAAGTTGTCGATTAAGTCGCGCTGGCTTCTGTGATTATTTGATTAACACTTCGTATTGAGTGCCTATGTCGTTAGAAAAGTATAAGGGATCAGATCAAGAGTATTTCCACTTCAACTTTATTTCGAGGTGAGCAGAAAAAATTCTCATGTATTCTATAGAATTTATTTAGTTTAGATCTGTCAACAACTGTAATATCTGTTAGTCATATTTAATAATTTATCATAAACATTTATTATATATATATATATCCATTAGACCTTTCAAAATATGCTGCAGATATTACAAATATATGAGCTTAAAAGAAATCTTCATACATGTACATACTTGTTTATTAAAAAGTCAATATTGTATTTTACTTCATATTTCATTTGAATAACTATTTAGTGGGACTTTTATTAGGTTTTTTATGTTCTGTACAAAATATATAAAAATCAGATATTTAAAAAATTTGAAAAGTTCTTCAAAATACCTTGTAATAAGTACTTTTTGGCTATGTACCATATATAAAAAAAACGTTATTATCCATTTCAGAATCAATATTATTTGAGAAAATTTAAGTTACAATACTTCTTTTTTTTTTAAATCGGATTTTAAATAACTTTTTATATTCTACCAAATTATTATATGATGAAAATGGTATTTGTAAAATATTTGGAAACTTCTTTAAAATATTTATTGAGTACGTGTTATCTATGTTTAGTCAACCACTATAATATGAACACTATAATCTATAAATTCAGAACCAACTTAATTTCGTAAAATTTCAATCACATGTTGAAAAAAAGGTTTTTTAAGATTTTTTCAAATATCAAGTAAATTTCCCACATTAAAACTCAAGCACACCGAAGACTTCTTTATTCAAACTCTATAAATCAACACAATTTTTCAGTACCTAAACTCAAATTCAATTTGCTCAAATTGAGCCATCCATAACTGTGGCTCATCATTCGCCAAGCGAATCCGCTGCCCTCTGTCTGCCTGCGCGGAGCTTCCTTCTAATTAACGTAAACAAATTGGGAGCAGAAATAACAATAAATGTCTCTGGCAAATCCGCTTATGCGCGACGCGCGCGCATCTGGCAATCGAAAAGTTTGAAGTTTTCATTTTTCTTATTCTTAATTAAATCCAAAACACACTTGCATAAACTTTTATTACGGCCCAGAATAGACCCATGAGCGTCGCTTCCACCGCCTCTTCCAGCTGCCAGCTGCCAACTCATTTGCCTGCTTCGTTGCGCATTTGTCAATGTGGCAAAAGTGAAAAATTTTTCATTTTTCATTATCGAGCATTAGGAAAGCTTTGCGCGCGAAAAATGACAGTCAGCCAAGTGTCAGGAGTTTTTGCCTGAGAAGGCCACGTATTCCCCTACCCTCTCCCATTTCGAGTGCTAAATCATAAATATGCATCTAAGGTTTATCTAACGTCTTTATAGCTCGCCTCCTTCTTCTCTTCTCGTTCACATTGTTTCAGTGTCTTTCGTGCGCTTTCCTTGGCCAAAAGTAGACTTAAAAGTAATTTTACGTCTGACTAAACATTAATGTGCTCAATATTTTATTGTTTGTTTGTTTCTTGTGCCATGGCCCCGACAAACGACAAACAGCGCAGCAAATTTTGCCCAAGTACGACAAAAATGTCAGTTGCGGCAGTTGATTATGCGGGCAGCTTTGCATTTTATCGAAGTTTCGATTTTTAAATGGTTTTCGGGAGTAAAGAAAAAACTTTCCTTAAGCACTTTTGGGGTAGATAAATCGCTGGTTAGTTCTGCAGTGAAATTGAGACATCTTTAAGCAGCTAGAAAAAGTGGAAGCTGAAAATAATAATCAAGACCTTTTCGGAATCTGCCAGCTATAACGAGTATCAAAATATAAAACTTTTAGACAAATCGGCTATACCAGAAAAGGATTATTTGTCCTGTTTTGAAAAAACGTTGGCATAAGTGTATTTTATCGGGAGGGGATTACTTTGAAGGGGATGAAATTGATTTAGGAGAATAAATAAAGAATTTCGACTTTACGAAAATATTCACCTTACTTTTTGCCCCCAGTAGTACTCTGAAGGGGATGAAATTGATTTAGGAGAATAAATAAAGAATTTTCACTTAACAAACAAAAATTCACCTTACTTTTTGCCCACAGTAGTAAATAAAGAATTTTCACTTTAAAAACAAAAAATTCACCTTACTTTTGTTTACAGTAGTATCTACATTTGTATCTCTACTGGCGTCTTAAAGCCAAAGAATTGACCAAAGCTAAAGCTTTTGCTTGCCCTTCACTTTTTCCGAGTTTTTGGCTGGTATTGCACTTTGTCAACACTTTCGGCCAACTCAAGGTGGAGCTAACTTGGCTAAATAGACACACGGGGATGTAGCTCAGATGGTAGAGCGCTCGCTTAGCATGTGAGAGGTACGGGGATCGATGCCCCGCATCTCCAAGTATGTGTAAGGATAATACCCACTATCCTTAACTTTTTTTTTGGCTCGATAGACGAAGAAATATGCAGACGTCTGCAGGTTTCGATAAGAAGAAGCAGGCGCACTAATGAATATTCAAAGGCCGCTTTGTAACTGCCAAACGACTTTGGCATTATGTCCCCCACGCGACGGGCCTGCCCTGATCCGTCTTGGGCCCCCTCGCGCCCCATGTCGACAATCAAGTCGCGTAATTTGATTTGATGCAGCCTCCGAGAGAACACATTGTCGCACATAAATCAGCACAATATGCCAATGTTTGTTTACTTGCCTGCATTCGCACAACTTTGCCAGCAATTAAACAGGCAGCAGCCGGAGCAGGCAACACACGGGGGGGTCCCAGGACGCTGCGCGTTCCACTTGGCAGCAGCAGCAGCAGGAGGAGGAACCAGTCGAGTCGTCGAGTTGTGCTGCCGCAGGCGACACACGGACAGAGTGCGGATGGTTGGCAGTGCAGAGATGTGGTGTGGTGTGGTGTGGTGCATACTCTGGGGACTGCTGTGCGGTTTGGGTATTGTAAATGATACATGATGTGCTATTTATGAGGAGAAGCCTTTGTTTTAATTTTTCCAGCGCACAGGACAAAGTTTTGCAACCCGGCGCGAGTGCTAAGCTAGTTAAGCTACTGTGCCCCCTCTCCAATTCTCTGTCGCTCTCCCCCTCTCTGCGCTCTCTCATAGCTGCCAGCGAAATTTATGTGTTTTGCTATTTTTTAATTGTTTTAAGTGTTTTGTTATGTTTGTGTGTGTGTGTTTGCTTTTCATTTTTCCCCTTTTCCGGGGCGAGCAAAAAAATGCAAAAAATTTAGTTTTATCCTGTTGGAGATGCGGGGCATCGATCCCCGTACCTCTCACATGCTAAGCGAGCGCTCTACCATCTGAGCTACATCCCCGTGTGATATGAATGCACATAACGGTGAAATATCTGCAACATAACTTGGCTCTGTCCACTCTTGGTCAATTAAAAATATTGCCGATTCAATTGAAATGCACGTCGCGCGCGCTTGGCCCAGTTTATAGTGTAAGCGTGGCCTGAACTGGTTTGCGGCTTACGCTGGAACTGGCTCTACTTTCTGGGTGTGGCAGCTGAATGTGTGGCTTTGTAATGATATCGAATTGGAGCTTAAGACAGGCAGCTTAATTTACCTTGCAACTGTTCAAGTAACTATAGCTATAGTTTCGAGCAGAGCTCTGGCAGCACAGTCATTCAATCATATATAAAATTTTGAAAATCAAATGATTTTCCTGAAAAATGCCATTCAGTTGATAATGATGTTATATCTAGTTTTGTCGATGGAGGCATCCTTAAAGGATTTAATAAATTATATTTTTCATTATTTATTAATTGCCAAACTTAAAGAAACTTAAAAAACGTAAAATGTAAAAAACCTTAAAAAACTAAATTTTTTTTTTAATTTCTAAGTTGCATATTTTTGTCCATTAATCATATATCATATATATTATCATATTATCATATGATATGATATGATAATATGCATATATCATATTATCATATGATATGATATGATAATATGCATATATCATATTATCATCTATCATACTGTCATATATCTTATCATATATCATATATATATTTTTTTTTAAATGGCTTACTCAAATTTCAGATAAAAATCAATTTCAAAACTTTTCTACGGAAAGTATTCAAAAATAACGCTCATATTGATTCCAATTAAATTTTAACACTGCCCAAAAAACTATGAGACTCAAGTCAATAGTTTGATGTAATGTTTCCTGCCTCCTTATTAAAAAATTGAAATTCTATGAAAAATATAAAACTTAATTTGATGTAATATTTCCTGCCACCTTGTTAAAAGAATTAAATTTCTATGAAAAATATAAAACTTAATTTTGTGCTATTAATTCATTGGGCAAGACAAATTCAGTAAAAGGTTTCAATTAATAATAATTATAAAAATGAGAAAATTTTTAAATATTTGGCCTATTTCCCAGTTGTGAAAATATCCAATGCTCGGATTTTTGCTTTCAAAAAATTAGCTTTTAAAATAGTGAAAGCAAATAAATCGAAAACTTTAACCATTCAGCGTTATCTGTTAAATAAAAAAAAATAAATGAATATATGTTTAGCTATAATGTTGTTTGATGACTCTTTGTTACCGCAATTAGACAACAATTGACGCAAGAAAACCCTGAGCAAATTTGAGCTAGAGGAAAGTAATATGTATTTGTGTGTATGTTTTGAGCTTTAATTAAAACCAAACAAACGAACAAAACGCCTGTCAACGAGTCTCGGAGTAAAGTTGAAAATTACCTCAAGCTGTTGCACATCAAGACTCGGGCGCAGGCCCAGACCCCCAGGCACCCAGGCAACCCGAATGAAATTGTAGCCCAGTATCAGGCCACTAATTGTTGTTGTTGCTCCCGTTGTTTATCAGGGAAAACATTGTGAAAACATGTGGGGGGAACGTGTCTCCGCTTAAAAAGACATTACAACATTACGCACACAACGCGACACAAACACGCCAACAATTAGTTTGTCTCATCTCCAGCAGTGGCGTATGGCGGGGCAGGAAGAAGGGGGGCGTTAGCTGCCTTGTCCCGGCAAGAGTTAAACGTTTTCATATTTATGAGCATCGTAAAACTCAATGATATACAAAATTAATGACAAAGGCGCACGAGTGGCACTTCTGCTGGCAACTTTCTGCTTACTTTCTGCTACTTTTACGCTGCCAGCCAGGCGAATCGTAAAAGAAATGTTACCTCAAAAACTTTTGTCAGCGTTCCCTTCCCGCTTACCTGTCTCTTGCCAGCGAGATGCATTCGGGCGTCAAGTAATTTTAATTTCAAGACAGTCTGCGACTTTTAGTTGCTGTGTCGAAAATATTTGCTTACCCCAAGCCTCACTCTCTACACTTCCCTCTCTTTCTCTATCGGGCGTCACGTACTCTCTGCTCTTGTGACTTTTTTTTAATTGACTTGCCTTCCCCTTCGGGTTCATTAGTTAGGCGGGCTGATTTGAGAAATAGCTACACTCTGATATTTCCCCCTGCTCATTAGAGCACTTGTCACATACGCCCCGTGACATTTGACTTTGTAGCACGCTGTCGTTTCCGGCGAGCGTGTTGTGTGACTTTGACTTTTCTGCCTCTTCTTCATCTTGTGTTGTTGTTGTGTTTTCTTCTGCCTTTTTGTGAATTTTCTTGGACGACAAGTGGCATCCTTTTTCACTCATCACTGCATAAATTTTCTTAAGTTTTTTCTTTCCGCAATGCGTTATGCATATTAATTTTTGTTTGGGCCATGAAATATTTGCACAGAGGTTTGATTTTTTCGGTCAAAAAAGGTAACAAGACCTTAGATTTTTTCACAGTCAATGGCTTGAAAATTTAAGAGTCTAGTGCTAAAAAAAAAATTTGGGTTATTTTGGAATAATTTTTTTAAAAATGTTTGTATACTTTTAAGCGCTTATAAAAAAAAATTACGTACCCACCTTAATTAATGGAAAATTTATGGAAGCAAATTTAAAAAACTATATTCAAAAATATGCAATCATTCACAGTAGAAGCTGTAATTTAAACACGCCAACAGCAACAAAAAAAAACTCACGTAAATAAATCTATTAAAAATGTTAAGATTCTCTACTGTCGCAATGCAACATTTTCCATTTTTAATTAGTTCCCGTTTACAAATTACATTAACAAAAGCCGGCAACAAGACTTTTGTGGTCGTATATTTTAGCATTTCTTAACGAGATTTTCCTGCGAGTCAGAAACAAAAGCGGACATGCCGGAAAAGTGGAAAAATTCTTACCGACGCCAAAGGAATTCGCACCTTTGCATACACAAATAGCCGCAGGCATGGGTTTGGGGTACGAGGGGGTCAGAGACTTGAGGTTATAAATTTTAAATCTGTTAAATTAATGCCGTTGCTTTCTTTCATTTGTACCTACGTGCCTCGAACTCGAGCCAAAGTTGGCCGTGCGAGCACGTTGCCTGATTACATTAATTATTCCTTTATTGTTTGCAGAACTTAATTCTTAATTTTTTTTTTTTTTTTTTTGTTTAGTTATGTATTTGTAATGAGTCTCATTATAACCGATTGAGAGCTAATTACACATTTCTTTTGTTTTCTTGCAGGAATAATAATTCGCACAATAAAACCGTAAGTATCTAGACTTTTAGAGTGAATTCTCAGAGTGTTAATATTCGGCTTCTCCTGCTCCATTTCCAAAGTGGAACAACTACGGCCCGAGTTCGAACTATCCGCAGAATAAGCCACGTGATCCATGTCAGAATCAAAATAACAATAATTACAGCAACAGTAAAAATAACAATTATAATAATAGCCATTGGAATAATACGGAATTCCGAAAAAACAATTCGGATGCCCGGCAAACAAGTCCGGAATTCCGGCAGAGCAATCAGCCACGTCGTACACACAGAGAGCATTACGATAGAACTCAATATAGACGAAGTTCTAGTAGATTAAATTCGCCAGAAGCGCGTAGAGAAACTGCGAGAAATACGCGCAGATCCGCGGACAGGGACAAAGAGAAGCGTAGCAAAACCAGTGAACAAAAAGAGCGAAGCAAAAGCCGAGAACAAAGCCTTGAAAATCAAAAGAGTAGTAGAAGAAGTTCGACTTGTAATCAAAGGGAAACGAGCAGCAGAGAAGGTGCCAGAGGTGCCAGCAGAACCGAGAAGCGGGAAATTACTGCCTGCAAATCGCATAGCGTAGAAAAAAGTCGGCCAGAAGCAGATCGCTCTGCTACAAAAAATACTACGACCAAGGAAAATTGCGAGGTCTCCTCAAAGACACGCAAATCCAATAGAATCCCGAGTGAGCACGCATCAAAATCGCCGGAAACCTCGACACAATCCTCGATACCCAGCGGGACCAATCAAGTCGACTGCGAGCCGGAAACAAGAGCCCCGAACACATCATATCCCCAGATACAGGTACGACCGCTGACCGAGCTGCTGAAGCAGGAAATCCTTGCCGTAACCCAGGAGGTGCAACAAGGTGTCGCGGCGCCAACAACGCTGCCGCCCAACGCAGCCGCACGCACTGCCAGCGGCCCAAACCGTCCACGCACCGTGAGCAGCCATGGCAGCAAGGCGAGCATCAGTGATCGTCTGGCCACAATGGACAAGGAGGGCCTCAAGTATATAATCAACAACAGCGATACTATCTACAACGAGCACCTGAAGCTGCAGGCACGCAAACGCCTGCGCGAGGAGATACGCCGCCAGCTGAAGGAGATCGAATTGGAGCAGCCCAAGGACAAGCCGGAGGGAACAGTGCTGATCGAGGACGAGATTGTGGACGCCATCAAATTGCCGCAGATTCTGCTGCAGGAGATCGAGAAGTGCTTCGGCATCGAACTGTCCGTGGGTGAGCAGCCCGAGTGTCCAGGGAGCCTGCAAGTGATTGCAGAGACAGCAGAGACGCAGCAGCGCAGCACGGAGAAGGAATCCTGCGGAAACAAGCAGAGCTCAGCGGATGCGATGACACGCATCAAGGACGCCGAGCAGTTCAAGGCAGTGACAGGCAAAGAGCAGCGACAGGGCGACAGTGCCACGCCCCAAAAGGCAGCTACGAAAACCGAGCAGATTAAAAAGCAGGATATCAATAGGGAAGCAATGGAATCGCCAATCGCTTGCATTGTGCTCAGCTCCTCGGAGGATGAGGAGGAGGAGGAGGATGAGCCAGCAGAGCAGTTAGAGCGGGTAGAGCAATTGGAAGAGCGCAACTTAAAGCTGGAGCTGCTGGAGGATGACGCCGACGACGAGGAGCAGCAGCAGCAGCAGCAGCAGCTCAAGCAGAAGGAGCAGCCGGAGCTAAAGCAGGAAATCGATGCCGCCAGCGATCACTCCGACTGCAGCGATTCATCCGCCAAGCGTCGCTACCAGCAAAGACTCAAGGCCGATGCGGACAATGTGATCGATAGCTTCGAGAAGCTCATACTGCCCCACCTGAAGGCTACGCTGGTCGAGCGCTATCGCAGCACACACTGCAGCAGCCGGCAGAGCCAGCTGCACTTCATCTCGTGCGTGGTCACCAGCAGCGAGCACAACACGCAGACCTTCAGCAAAATCGAAGTGGCCAACATGCAGCAGAATCTCAAGGCCAGCGACAATCGGCAGGCCATCGAGTTCCTGCTGCGGCAGACTGTCAATGTGGTGAATCTGCTCAAGCAGACGGCGTTGGCGCGACGCAAGCAGCAGCAGCAGCAGCAGCAGGCAAATGAGATTAGCGGCGCCTCCTCCTCCTCTGCCTCCTGCAGTCCCTGCAAAAGCGCTGAGCTGGCGTCTGAGTTGCCACATCAAAGGGAAGCGGATGCAGCAGCTGCCATGCCTGCTGAGCAAGCAGCCTTAGCCTCTGCCTCAGCCTCATCCCAGCCTGCCGCACCACCGCCCACAACGCTGCGCAGTGGCGCACTGAGCGCTCTGCCGCTGGGCATGCCCTACTTGGGCCTGGATGCTGCCACGCTGCCACGCCTCTCGCCCGGCAATCTGGCGCTGCCCGGCTATCTGGAGCCCAGCGAGTCGACGCTAACCATGGGCGACTCGGTGATGCATAATCTGCTGGAGATCGATCGCCGACTGCTCGAGAATCAGAATCGTCGCGGCTTTCTCGAGGAGATGATCATGAAGTTCCAGAAGGAGAAATCCGATCTGGAGATGCACAGTCTGGAGCTGCAGAATCGCAAGTTTCTGCTGCTCAATGCGGTTATTGGGCGCAATCAAGTGTCCGCCGCAGCCACGCCCACAAACTCGCCAGCGCCTTCGACCGTGGTGCAAGCTACGCCTGCCGCAGCTGAAGGCAAACGCAGGCTACGCAAGCGTTGCGCTGTCTACGTCAAGCGTGTGCGGCTGCTGCCCAAGCGTAAGCCCAGAGCTGGCAGAGCAACTGCAGCGCAGCGGCAGCGCAGTCAGAGCACTGAATCGAATCCCGTGCGCATACCGCAGCCCATCAAGCACGAACCGCCGGAGATCAATGAAGCGCCCAAGGCGAAGGACGATGCCTTAGGCAAACGCTGCACGCCGCAGCACACAAGCGAATCCTCGGAAGCTGCAGCACGCAAGCGCCAGCGCTTGTCGCGATCGACAGCGGCAGCAGCACAGCAGCCACTGGCAGTGATACCACCGCTACCACCACCACCGCCGCCACCGGAGCTTTTTGCCCACATGTCATCACTGGCGTCGTCGTCGTCGTCGTCGTCGCCGCCGTACGAGCTGCCACGCATGCTGCGTAAGCCCACACCGCCGCCTCCGGCGGCAGCAGCGCCACTGCCACTACCGGCGGAGAATTGCAATTATGGCTACATACCCAGCGGGCGGCTGCACCACATCACCAGTCCCATTACGCAGATACGCACGCACAAGGTGTCGATCATAGCCGCGTCCGAGAATGGCGACATTTACGTCTTCAACATCGGCACCCACAAGCTGGAGCAGCAGATACCCAAGCATAGTGAGGCCATTACCAACATGTTCCTCTGCGAGCGGGAGTCGTTCCTCTACACCACATCGCTCGATGGTTTCCTCAAGAAATCCTCGCTGGAGGTGAGTTCCTCGCAATCTCTATTTTACTCTAACTATTTAAGCATCTTGCTTTCTTCGCAGAATTTGGAACGCGTCACGCAGACGGTGTATCTGAAGGAACCTTTGCAGTCCATTGACATCGCGTGGGGCATTGCATTTATTGGCAGTCGTTGGGGCAGAATCTTCACGTACAACATTGCGGTAAGTTTATAGTTATTTATTCACTATTTGAATCTTTATTTTTTTACGAGGGTCGTTCAATAAGTCTTTAGAAAAAATAAACAATAATAATAAATATAAAAACACTGTTTTTTGCAGAAATTTTTTTTTAATTTTTCAACATAGTCCTCTTTTAGCTCTACACACTTTGCCAATCGTTTTTCCAATATTTTTATCCCGTCAAAAAAATAGGATTTCGGATTTCTTCACTCGGATTTTCTAAGGACTTATTGAATGACCCTCGTAGCAAGCTTATGCGATATACATACATATTTAATTTATACAAAATATTACTGAAATGTTTAGTAATGTTGGGCGATAATTTATGTAAAAGTTATGATAGATCTTTTAGAAACTGTGAAATTTAGATTAAATTAGTTTAGATTTATGCAAAAGTTATGACAAATCTTTTAGAAACTGTTAGATTTTATAGACTGCAAATTTTATAGTTACGAAATAATGCTAAATCTAAGAAATAAAGTCCGGTATTTACGTTTTACCATTTTTACAAATTTTGAAGAATTTCAAATATTTTTTAATTTGAAAAATGGAAGAGGATTAGTCAATTTTAATTGAATCATTTGTAAATTGTGCTGCCAAAAATAGATAAATTTCAATAGCTCTAAAAAAAATCTAAAAAAAAATCATTTTATTTTCACAATTCACTAATTTCAATTAATAATCACTTTTCAAATTAATCATAAAATTCCATTGAATCTATTTTAGTAAACTTTGCGGTAGCAATAAATCTCTAGAAAATACCTTTTAATTTTTTTTTTTATATTATTAAACTTAAAATCACTTAAAAAATTAGAGTTACTTTCCTTTTTAATTTGAAAAAATCAAAAAGTATCCTATTTTCATGCAATCTTTGCATTCTTTCTTAGATTCTGCAATAAGTATGCTACAATTCTTTTATAGAATCGATTCAAAGTTGAAACTTTGTTCTATGAAATTTACATCCACAATAATTAATTTTAATTCGTTCATTGACTTATTTTATAACTTTCAAGGCTCGTTCGTACTCTTTTTCTATTTAGCAAGTGAAAGAATTTAATTTAAATTAAACTAAAACACATCTAACCGCAATTGCAAAGTAAATTCAGACTTTTCATAGTATTTCTGACTCGTAAACACTTGCAGTTGTTAAATTAAACTGTGAACAGCATAAATTCACATTGAAAATTAAAATGCAAACTAATTACAATGCAGTGCACATACGTTCGGGTAGCTGATCGAAACGCGTGTGCAGACAGTTGCCAATGCTTCAAGAAGCCAACAAAATGCAGGGTATTCACAACGGGGATGTAGCTCAGATGGTAGAGCGCTCGCTTAGCATGTGAGAGGTACGGGGATCGATGCCCCGCATCTCCAAAGGAGAATTTGGAATATCTTTTTTTTTTTTTTAAATACTTTTTTGAAATGAAATAATTAAGCATTAGAGTTGAAAAAGTAAATAAAAGGAGATATTTTAGTGTGCTACAGTGCTTTTAAATATACTGCACATGCACAATAATTTATTTTACTATAATTGCATTCTTTTAGCAAATCCAAGGCTCTTTCTCTATATTTCCAATCGGCGAATAAAACAAATTGTATTTAATTAAACTAGAAATATTGCAGGGACATATTTAGCAAGGCTCTTCACACGGGCTTTTCGATCGGGCAACTTCATTTAATTAATGTGCGGTTCATTAAATATTTAGCTGTCAAATAAACACTCGAAAATATTCAATTAAAAAGTGAACAGTGCCAGTCGCTGCTAAGTGTCCTCACACACACACACACACACACACACACTAACACTTCTCTGTGTCCACACCTTGCAGAAAAGTCGGGGAAAAACAACGAATTGGCATTAAGCAGAGAAGCCTTCGAACGAACCCAACGAGCGTCTAGACAATGGAAATCAAATCGAATTTATTTTTTCCCTTCGCCAAAGAGATATACGCAAATTGGATGTGGTGTGAGTGGACTTTTGGCGGCGACTGTAAAGCTGCCACTTCATTACAATTGCACGCCGGGGACTAGGGGCTTGCTTTGGCGGTATAGAGAGCAGGGTGGAGGGGTGCTTTGGCTATAAGTCTTAATTTTTGGCAGCAGCTCGATTTATGGCTGCGACGTGCGGATAATTCTGGTTGCCAGTGTTTATGCTACGGCAACTGCTGCTGCTGCTGCTGAGCGGCAACTGTACTTTGCTATGCGCTGCAACACAACTGTACTTAGCTGCAACGACTTGTGCGCCTGCAGTAGTTATTTACTAAATATTTAGCTATACCTAAGCAGCAGCCACGCCCCGGCTATAGACCCAGCAGTGTACAGTACATGCTGTATATATGCGCACAGGGCAGAAGGCGTTTTGCTTTGCTGCTATTGCTTGATATTGTGCTTTGTCGTTGTTTTGTGCTTTATTTTGTATGTGTGTGTGTGTGTGTGTGTGAGGCTTGCTGCACGTTGTTTGGCCGAAAAACTAATACATAGTCGTGCATATAGCCAGGTCTGGGGGTTAGTTGCAACAAACAACAGCAAACTGCAGCGCATGCAGCAGCAGCAGCAAGAAACTATGCACCTCTCGCTCACAGCACACGCTCACTAGCGCGCTCTCGCTCTCACTCACACCCACTCTCGCTCTCTATTGTTGTTTATTTAAGTTTTTATGTGTTCATGTTTAGTTAACTGTATATTTTGCTGACTCACACTGTGTGTGGGTGCAAATGTGTGTCTGTGTGTGTGTGTGCGTGCTGCATCCTCGTCGTATCGTGCATTGCCCGCTCGCTCTCTCTCACACTCTCGCGCTCAGCCGTCGGCAGGCCAGGCCGAGCGACACACGAAGCTGTCGTAGTCTTCGTCGCTCTCTTCGCTCGCACTTCGCTGCGCTGCGCATGTCTCGCTCTGCTGCAGTTTCTTGTTGCTGCTGCACACAAGACTACAACTACAACTACTACGTCGACGTCGGCAGCGGCGCCGGCGTTGGCGTCGGTAATTTAGCAGCAGCAAATAAAATGTTTATATGCTATTTACTCAAAACAATTTTAAATAAAATACAAACTATGTGCATGTACTCTATTCGCCCGCTCGCTCTCTCTCACACTCTGCGCTCGGCTGCGTTCGCTCTCGCTTGCGCTCTCGCTGGCATTGCTTTCGCTCTCTTTGCTCATTGCAGGCAGCCTTCCAAGGCGCTGCAATTGGAATGCGTCTTCGTGCCTGTTGCTGTTGTTGTTGTTGTTGTTGTCGCTCTCGTTTACCTCCCCCTTGCTGTTGTTGTTGTTGTGGGTGGCTGCTGGCTTTCTTGCTGGTTGGCTCCTGTTTTGTTGTGTTGTGTCTCTGGAATATGACGCCGCCTGTCTGTGTTGGTGTGCGTATGTGTACGGCGTCTTCTCATTGGCCGAGTCTAACGAATCGGGTTGGTTATTTGCCGGCCCCCGACGCCTGTATACATTTATGTACACTCACACACACACACACACACACGAGTGTATGTAACTGTTACGCTTGTCGTGTTGTTATTGTTGCAGTTGCTGTTGCTGTTGCAGCAGCAAATTGCATACGTCCATGCGCCGCACTTGCAACCACTAAATAAACAAAGCCAGGCACAGGCGTTGGGGTAGGGGCATTTTGGCCGCACGCTCGTAGTTATTTTTTTTTTTTTTTTTCTTTTTTTTCTACTTGCAATGTGCAACGACGCCATCTTGCAAATGGCTCAAACGACTCATAACGCTGCATACGCCCACAGCTGCAAATAGAAATATGTATCTTAGTAAATTGCAGTGTACCTTGCGCCATCTCTTTCAATGCTGTTGATTTTTATAGTCATTTCATTTCGTGTGCTCTATATAGCTGATCAGGGGGGGGGGGGGGGGGGGTAGGTGCCTGAGTCAGTGGCATTATTCATAGCGCTAACTGTACCCATATTCTATTTCTATGGCTTGCAATTTTCTGCCGGTTTCCTCAGTTTTTCTTTGTTTAGCTCTAATTTAATTTATCAAAAAACTCAAAAATTAGATTAAAGCGAAGAACAATAATTTGGAAATAAATAAATAAAAAGAAAAAAAAATAAGCGAAATATAAAAAAGCCCAAATATTATCTACCAGAAAAATTACTTATTATTCTATAGAATATTTAGTGTTCTCAATCAAAAAATTGTATATGGAAAGCTTATAGAGTTTTATGTAGACAATTATCACAGTACATGGCAACCTATTTTGCACGCTTATCTTTCGGCTGATTAGAGCGACAAATGTTTTTATCAATTTGCTTATCAATGTCTGAAAAAAAAATTGAAAGTTTTATTGTTAGAACGCAGTGCAAATTCTCATTATTGTGAAATGCTAGATTTATTTAATATAGCAGTTAGTCTGAGGATTAGACTTCCAATTATACTTTATTTTTACTGTAGCTAACCAAGAGTTTTAATAATTACGTGCAGTAATTTTTTTTTATTTTAATTTTGAATTTTTTTTAGACTACCAATTATATTTTATTTTTACTAAAGCTAATCAAGAGTTTTAAGAATGAATGTTATTTTTGTTATTTTTTTAATTTTAATTCTTAATTTTTTTTTTGGCTTCCAATTATACGTATTTTATTTTTACTATAGCTAATCAAGACTTTTAAGAATTACGTGCAGTAATTTTTGTAAAATTATTTAATTACCTCAATTTTTATAATAATTCAGTCAAAGAAACTCTATTTCAAATGAATTTCTAATCTTATCTATAAATTGCTCTAGATTACACACACATACACACGCAAGCTCATTTAGTGTATAATATATAAATAGTTTTCAACAGCAAATCTATTTATAATCGACTGTAAAGCTCTCTGCCATTCAGCCAAGTGTAAATAAACCATTGAGAAGGCAAAACACCTACCAACTTCGATTTCATTTCGATGACAATGCACTTTGGCAATTACATTGAACTCAAATTACAATGCAGAGCACACACATTCGGCTACCTGAGTGAATTGTCAGCTAAAACGACAGTTGCCAACGCTTGAAAAGGCCAATAAAATGTAGGGTATTCACAACGGGGATGTAGCTCAGATGGTAGAGCGCTCGCTTAGCATGTGAGAGGTACGGGGATCGATGCCCCGCATCTCCAAAGGATAATCTTGAAAAGTCCTTTTTTTTGCCAAATATTTTTTTATTTTTTACGTGAAAGTTGGAAGAAAATGTACAAAAAGTATAATTTTAAGTGGAGAAAGAAATAAATATAAATAAATAAATATTGAAAAGTCCTTTTTTTTGCCAAATATTTTTTTATTTTTTACGTGAAAGTTGGAAGAAAATGTACAAAAAGTATAATTTTAAGTGGAGAAAGAAATAATACGAAGATGATATGTTGTCGCCTAGACTACACTAGATCTTAGAGGGGGTTCTCATGTAATAAATAACGCTGTCATTAAGGCGGAGCGAAGGTTTTCCATATCGATACTTACAATAATAACAGACCTTTTTGCAACACTTTTTTCACCTTCAAAAGTTCTTTAAAAATGTTTTAAGAAAGTAAGAGCAGATTAATGCCTACGGGATACTTTCTTAAAAATGTTTAAAAAAAAGTTAGAGAAGAATGCCTACAGGATAACCAGATTACCAAGCATTTAAAACAACGCTTCGAAATTCGATATTTAGTTATATAGCAAATGGTGCCGCCTTGGAAAAACGAGTTTTCCCATAAACAATTTTAAAGTTTCTGGTCGCCAGTGTAAGCTCAAAAACTTATTAAAACATGGCTTAAAACTTCAGTTATGTCTCCTATTTGTTTATATACTTTCGCTGACATATTTTAAGATATCTAGGCTTATAAAAAAAATAAAAAATATAGGTTTTTTAAAGCGTTACCTCCTTAATTCATTTACTTATTAAAAATTCGTTTAAAATATATATAAGCATTGAGCAAATGTGTTTAATAAACATAAAGAGGCGTGGCAGATTCTACAAAGTATAACTCAGCTTCTTTAGGCATGTATAACTGTAAAAACAGACAGAGCTCAGCTATATAAAAAGCTAGAAACATCAAATTTGGCATGAAGCTTCCTCTATGGCATGGGCACAACAAGTTTATTTCAAATTTCGAATGCCACGCCCAATGCCTCTGAAAATCAATGTTGAGCTTAATTATTTGTTTTCCATACTCGACTCAACTAATTGCAATTACCATGCTCTCTTGCAGGCCAACCAAGTGGTGGACATGCCGCTGCTCTCCACAGGCCAATCGATTATCGCCGTAAAGGCCACTAAGGAGGGCGCACGCAAGATCGTAATGCTCGGCTGCAAGGGGAACACAGTGTTCCTGCACGATGCGGCAAGCGGACTGCTGCTGCGGCGCCTGAGCGTGCCGGAGGGACTGAACGTCTACAGCCTGCTGCTGGCCGATGGCCACGTCTTTTGTGGCACGCAGAAGAACGAAGTGTTCAAGTTCGAGTTTGCGGTAAGTGATGGCCATAACGCATACGCTAACACTACTAACGCTTTCTTCCACCAACTATGCAGAGCGGCGCCATGGTGAACACGTTAAGCTGTGGCAATGGCGCCGTCGCCATGGCCACATATCGCGACAGATACCTGTTGATAGGCTGCTACGACGGCTTCATCTACGTGCTGAACCGGGAGAAGGGCAATCAACTGGGCCGCTTCAGTGGGCCCGGACGCTTGGTGCTGGCGCTGGCCATTGCAGGCGACAAGGTGAGGAGAGTTTATCAAATCAAATTAATATTATTTAATGCTTGTTTTATGCGCAGGTCATCACATCGTCCAAGGACAACTCCTTGGAGGTGCTGGAAATACCACCGGAAATCTTGAGTCTGGATAGTGCGACTTGAAGTGCGGCAAGGCTGCAAGTTAAGTTTAAGTTCATATATAGTTTTATTCACTCAATTAGCTGAATTCATACTAAAGTCTATTAATGTGCCCCTTCTCTCCCCTCCTCATTCTCTTCAGCATATTTATAATTTTGTTTAATTTCCATATAAGGACGATTACTTCTGGTTCGTTCTATTTACAATTGTCAATTTCTAAGTTTAAAACCCATTGAAGAATATTTCTTCGCGTTGAATAAAGAAAGTGCAACTGAAACTGAACATGAAAATCTTCTCTGTGTGTGTGTGTGTGTAGGGGTGCGGGCGTTACGTATTGCTTATCAGCTGCCAGCGGTTTTTTGCTTTCAGGGTATGCGTGGCACCGTCACTGGCCGCACATGCGTCTGCATCTGGTGTAGCTTCTGGTTGAGCTTGTGCGTGTGCTCGCGCAGGTAGGCAATTAGATCGGCCTGCTTGTCGAGCAGCTCGGCCGTATCGCCGCCGGGCTGCATGAGGCCCAGCGAGCCGCCGGCACGATCCGCGCCACGCAGCACATCCGGCGCCAGCTGCGCCTTGTTGAATTTGCGCACCTTATCTGCAGCGGGAGAATATGCCAATATAAATAAATTTAATAAATATAAATTCATTAAATAAATATAAATAAATTAAATAAATATAAACAAACTAAATAAATATATATAAATATAAAAAAAATTAAATAAATATAAATGAATAAAATAAATATAAATAAATATGAAAAAATAAATATAAATAAATTCAATAAATATAAAAATACTAAATACATATAAATAAATTAAGTAAGTATAGATAAATTAAATAAATATAAATAAAATAATAAATATAAATAAATTCAAAAAATATAAGTTAATTAAAAAAGTATAAATAAATTAAATAAATATAAATAAATTTAATAAATATAAGTTAATTAAATAAGTATAAATATGTCAAATAAATATAAAAAAAACTCAATAAATATAAATAATTTGAATGAATATAAATTAATTAAATGTAAATAAATTAAATAAATAAATTAATTAAATATGTATAAATAAATTAAATCAATATAAAAAAACTCAATAAATATAAATAAATGAAATAAATATAAATAAAAATAAATAAATAAAATAAATATAAATAAATAAAATAAATATAAATAAATTAAATAAACATAAATAAAAAAATAATGTAGCAACTCGTACCTATGTAGCAGCCATGCGTGACGGCGAGCACCAGATTCTCGGCCAGATTGAAACTGGTCACATAGCTGACGGGCGACAGCCAGCCGGCGGCACAGTGCGTATAGAAATCGGGCCCATAGTAGTGATGGATGAGCGCCTGCACGGCCAGCAGCATGGAGTTCCACAGCGACACTATCTGCAGCGGCACACCCTTCTGCACGTTCGTCTCCCGATGGAAGTCATGGTAGCCGTTCATGCGCAAGTTGTCGTGCTCCTTCTTCACAAAGTGATCGAAGAGCTGTGCGAATGTGCATAGGGATAGGGATAGGTCAGGGATGCCTTATAAGGCGCAATCGCGTCGGCTACTCACAAAGGTGACCACCCAGAATGTGGCGCGCAAGTAGAGCATTATGAAGTAAGCATCGCAGCGTCGCTCCTCCGGCCACAGCGCCGCCAGACCAATGCCCACAAACGAAATGGTCGTCGAGATAAGCAAGTGTAGGCTGCAATGAAACGCACACACACACACACACGCACATTACTCACAGGAATACAAGTATTGTAATTGCGTTGTGCTGCTCTGCTGATAGCAGCGCCCAAACCCCCTTTATAGCATCATGGGCATGATTCATGGCTACCGGCAGCACACTTGCACACATACATATACACATTTTTGCATACCCACACACACACACACTTACCTGAATGCAGGCACCGTCTTGAGCTTGTACGCATCGTTGTTGTCGGAGAAGAGCACTGGGTCGAGCAGCTCGTCGGTGTCGCGATTCTGCGAGCCGCCGGGTTGTATAGCTGCGCCTGCTGCCTCGCTGTTCATATTTTCCAAATTTTGTATTTCGTGTTTATGTACTTCTCGCTCCAAATGCGCAACAGCTTCGCATTAGAATAAAAAAACTCGCTTTGTTTGTTGTTTGTTGTCGCTGCGCTCAGGAATGACACTGGCGCGGCGTTGCCAGACTGACAGCACAAATGCAGGCATTCGATAAGTGCCAATTATCGTTTTATCGAGTTTGAATTGCGTAGTAATTAATAAAACTAAACTGTATTATTAATTACTAATATTGCTAATAATAAAATAATTTATATTTATTTTTTTTTGCTAAACTATAGCATTGCGTGTTAATTCAAAATGCAGCAAACGACTAATGCGAAGTATCGATAGCAGAATTGCAACCCTGCACGAGTCGAACAATTCGAACTTCGCAGGTTTTGTTTTTGCGCTTATTCGAATTTTAGCGTAATTTTTTTTTGAAACGCAAATATTTTCTGCAACAAAAATAGGCGTAATAGATGAATACGCCTGCGCCGCGCCGTGTTAAAGATCTGCTGGCATTCGGTGCAGACTCCGAAGATGAGTACAGCATTACGCCCTTCAAGCCGCAGCAGACGAAGGACGCGATCGAAAACGGAACCAAAAAAACGGAAATAATGTGAGTAATTTTCTTGGCATAAAGCGCTGCTATGCTATTAATTGCGCCTTTGCAGCGACAATGCCAACAAGGAGAATGTGGCCAGAGAGGCGGCTCAAAAGCCGAACGAGAATGGATATTCGCCGACGCCGTCGGCCTACTGCATGCTGTGAGTAGTCCAATGACTCCCTCCCCTCCCCCTCTTTCCCCTTAAACTGATATTATTGCACTTGCAGTCCCCGCCGACGCTCGGAGATGATGCTGGACTCGGACAGCGATGAGGAGGAGGAGGACAATAGGAACAATCCCAATCTGAACTGCGCCATACTCAACGACTCCTTTGTGCTGAGTCCCGGCTGCACCACCAGCGAGCCCTTCCGCAACGCTGCTCCACTCAAGGCCAACGACTCGAATCTGTCGTTTCTGGGTCGCTTTGGCAACATGGGCATCAACTGCAGCAGCAATGCCAGCAACAACAAGTCGCCGCAGCTGCAGCAGGAGCAGCCGGCCGTGAAGAAACCAGCACCGCCATCCACGCTGCAAACGATCGCCGAGCAGCGCAAGGCTGTGGAGAACCACCAGACGCCCATGCGTGCGGCGCCCTCAGTGAGCAGGCCGTCGCTGCAGCAGGCCAAGGCCGAGACGGAGTTCGTGACGCCACAAGTGCGCAGCATTGCGGTCAAGCACGTCGCCGGCACACGCGCCCAGACCGCGCAGAAGCCACCAAGCGATCAGCCGGACAACGAGTTTCGCGCCCAGAAGATACTCTTCCAGACGCCCATGACCGTCAGCCGCAATGCGCCCTTCACCAGCGACAGCCTGACCTTCTCACTGTGCGACACCATCAGCGAGAGCCCCGACACGCCGGCCCAGCCCCAGCCGCCGGTGTCGCAGACCAAGGAGCGGCCCGCGTCGTCCAGTGGCCAATCCAAGAAGTCACTGGAGGGCGCCTTCAGTCAGGCCGAGCAGGCGCAGGCAGAATTACCCAAGCCGGCACCAGTCGCTGCTGCGAAATCGAACTCCAACATGCTGAAGATCAAGAACCACGAGTACCACATGGTCAAGAAGCTCGGCTGCGGCGGCTCCAGTTCGGTGTATCTGGCACGACGCACCGACACGGGCAAAGAGTTTGCGCTCAAAGTCGTCGATCTGCAGGCCGATCCGCTGGTGGTGCAGGGTTACCTGAACGAGACTAAGCTGCTCGAGAAGCTGCAGGGCAATGTCTGCGTGGTGTCGCTCTACGATTAGTGAGTCCACTCCATCATTGCACCCATAAATCTCAAATCATCTCTCATTGTTGTCTCTGTGCATTCAGCCAACTGCTGCGCGAGGAGTCCAAGCTGTACATGGTCATGGAGAAGGGCGACTGTGATCTGAACCGCATACTGCAGGGCTTCACCACAAATCTGCCGCTGTACAATCTGATGAACATACTCTACCAGATGCTGCAGGCGGTCAACTACATACACCAGAACAATGTGATCCACTCGGACCTGAAGCCCGCCAACTTCCTAATGGTCAACGGTCGCCTGAAGCTGATCGACTTCGGGATTGCGAGCAACATGGCCGTGGACTCGACGAGCATCATCAAGTTCTCGCAGGCGGGCACCTTCAACTACATCAGTCCGGAGGCATTGACGGACATCTCGAGCGGCTCGAGCCCCATGCGCGGCGGCAATCAGCCCAAGATAAAGATATCGACCAAGTCGGATGTGTGGTCGCTGGGCTGCATACTCTATCTGCTGCTGTATCAGAAGACGCCGTTCGGGCACATACGCAACATCAATGCCAAGATGCATGCCATTGCCAATCCCGGCTCGAGCATCGAGTACCCGGCGCTGCCCAATTACTACCCCATGATGCTGGCCCATGTAAGTGAATCGATCGATCGAACCAACTACCAACTAATAATGCTCTTCTTCCTGCTCTGCAGATGGTCAAGAACTGCCTGCAGCTGAATCCCAAGCAGCGTCCGTCTTGCGTCGAGCTGCTGCAGTATCCATTCCACATGGTTATACCACTGCAGAATCTGCAACTGGCGCCCAAGCGCTGAGCTTCTTGGCTTCTTCTTCGTCGCTCCACTTAGTGTTAAGATACGGATTATAATAGAGTTTAGATATTGGAAATATAATGCTCGCAATTGTTCATATATATGTCTATATACGTATGGTTGTGTGTGTGTGTATTTAATTCTCGTTTAGCATAAATTATACATCATAAGTTGTTATAACGCTGTCTTTGCGACCTTTGACCTGCTCTCTATACTCTGTAGTGTATTCAATTTGTTTGTCTGCCTAATTCATGCATCATTCATTATTATTGATCAATGCAACAAGTATTGACATTTCACCCGCTCACCATGCGCTCAACAATTGCAATGTTTTTCGTTTTGTTTTTTGTATTTTGTTTTTTTTTTTGTTTATAATTTGCCTTTACTTACAATTAATATTTAAGTTTGTTTTCCTTCAGATGTTTCGCTTTATATGTATATAAAAATAGTTCGTTTTTTTTTTTTTTGTTATTTTCATGTTGCTTTGTTTCGCTTTATTTGTTTATCTCGTACGCTTAATTAAATGTTGCTGTTGTGGGCTAACCATTTGCTCTACTAACATATTTACTGCTGCGGCTACTTTCAATACTTTGCGCTCTTTACAAATTCAAAAAAACAAACTATAGTAAACGCAACTGAACACGATGCACATACACAATTCTCAAACGAACAGAACGAAAGCAAACTGAATCCGATGTTGTGGCAGCAACAAATTGTTGCAGGCATTGCTGCCGCTTGCCTTTTTAATTTTTGAATTTATTTTTTCAGTTGGCTCTCTTGATATTCAGTTGCTTAACATAATAAAACATATACAGAAATGATTAGCGCGCACTTTTTAGTGGTTAAATGCAGGTTAAACACAAATAATATAGCATAATATTGTATAATATGTATGTATATATAAATAATCAAAGTTACAAACAAATTATATATGTACGTGTGTCTGTCTGTCTGTGTATGTATGTGCAACAGCAGCAATGTGTATGTGTGTGTGTGTGTGTGTTGTGTGTGTGTGTGTTTTTGGGCGTGGTTATGCCCATGCTCATTTAGAATAATTCACGTTACTTCGCTTCACATTTAAATGTTCAACATTGCACAAGTTTTTTTGTTTTGTTTTGTTTTGTTTTGCTTGTTTTACTTTTTGTTTCGTTTTCTTCTCATCGTTTTCCTTTTTGAGTTATGTATATATAATTATTTTTAAAGCGTTACTTAATTTCTCCATTTTCTTTTTACTACTTTAAAATGTTAAATGTTGCTGTGTTGTTGGGCTCGTTTTTGTTTTGTTTTCTTTTCTTTACGTTTCTTTTCCTTCCCTTTCTACTCTTTTGCTCATTGAGTTCCTTCTCAAATATATGTAATATTAAACTTTAAACTTAATAGATTGTTAGAATTGTTGTTGCGGTTGTGGTTGTTGTTGTTGTTGTTACGGTTTTTGTGGAAGTTCGACAAACGCTGCGACGGTTGTCAATTATCGTTGTGGTTCTTCTACTGCATTCCGGGGTCGAGTCCGAGTCCGTCCCACGACGACATTAAATGTCCTGCAGCACAGAGCAGATAAATAAATATATAAATATTGTATAAATATATATAAATATATTTTAAATTATATACGCACCTGTTCACCGTTGGAGGCATGCTGCTGCAGCTTGGAAATGAGCTGCTCCTTTTCGCTGACAATGCCGCGCCAGTGCTCGTCCTGCTCGCGCGCCCGCTGCTCCAAGTCGACCAAAGTGTTACTCTGCAATAAAATAAAACAAATAATTAATAATAATAATAATAAATACCCTTTCTCTCTCGCTTTTGCTTTGTGCACTTACCGTCTTTGTGACCAGCTGCGTGAGCTCATCGTTTCGCTTGCGCAGCTTTAGGTTCTGTGTGTGCAGCTCCTGCTGCTCGGCAGCAGTGGCAGAGGATTTGCTATTCGAATTACTATTATTGCTACTAATATTGTTGTGGGTGTTGTTGTGGTCGCCGCTGCCGGAGCTGCTGCTGCTGCTGCTGCTGTTGTTTGATTGTGTGGACTTATGATTACTGCTCTGCGTCGCCTGCTGCTGCTTGATGTGCGTGGCGAGCACCTGCTCCAGCCACTCATCAAAGGAGGCGTTCAGCGCAGTCGCCGCATGCGCCTTCACAGCAGCCGGATACAAGCGCTGGTACAGTTCCCGTATGCGCTGCTGCTCGGCCTTGACCGAGCTGGCCGCAGCTTTGCTGCTGGCAAGGGCAGACGCCTCGCCTCCATTGGCAGCGGCAGCCTTATGCTGCTTCTCCTGCTCCTCGAGCTGTTGCTGTTGCAGCTGCAAAGAGTGCAAATTAAATTCAAACAGCTGTGAAATGCGTTCTACTGCCACTAGTGCAGCACTAGTTAGTTAATTACTATGCAAGCTAATTACAGATATTATTACAAAACAAAAGAGATGTAAATAAAATAAAATATTCGAGTTAGTTTTGGTAGCGAGCACTTACGCCTAAGCTTTGCGCCGTATTTGTTTTCGTCTTTGCTGTTGTTGTGGTTCTGGCGGTTGCTTCGGCATTTTGCAACGCTTCAATCAACTTCCAATTTTTCATACGAACGTCCTGACGAAACACAAATACGTAGCAATTAGTACCGAATGTAGGAAGAGCAGAGGGAACAGGCAGTGGTAACAACGGGTTCACACACAAGCAGACGAACAACAGGCACACAATGTCAATATCAATAAACATAAATAAATTAAAATTATTTACATATATAAAAAACATAAATAAATAAAATAAAAATAAAAAATAAATAATATAAATAAAAAAAATAAATAATATAAATAAAAAAAATTAAATAATAAAAATAAAAAAATTAATAATAAAAATAAAAAAAAATTAATAATAAAAATAAAAAAAATTAATAATAAAAAAAAAATTAAAAAAAAATAAATAAAAAATATATATAAAAAAAACTAGAAAAAAACCAAAGCTGGCTTGCCCTTGCAGATACTTCAGTTACTAGACATTTAAATATTTTTTTACTGCAGATTAATATGTTCCAAACAAGGACACAAAATTCATTGACAAATTTAAAAAAAAAAAAAATATATCTTAAATTTTTTTAGATGTATTTTGATTTTATGGAAATTGCAATATGCTAATGAAAATGTTTGTTGACCATGTTACGCTTAGCTTGCCTACAGTTTCATTTCAAATAATTTATTTTTCACTCAAAGACTCATACTTGAACCGATTGTTCCTATGACAACTATATGTTATAGTCGCCAGATTAAGTTGAAATTTGCAGTAAAAGTTAAGAGCATTGTTAATAAAAGCTGTGGCAAGTTTGGCTGCAATAACTGCAAAAACAACAAAAATCTGCAAAAAAGTTCTATGACTGCTATATTTAATATGAGATATATGAGTCAATCCAACTGGCTTATTCCTACTTATTAACAACGTGCAGTAGAAAGCAGCATATGTGCCAAGTTCCGTTGAGATAGCTATGAAACTAAGTGACTATTTGGCGTTGCAACAGACGAACGGACAAGCAAACGGACATGCAAGGATAAACAAATTCAACTTATGATTGCCGCAATTAGTACCCTTATCGAACTCTTCGATCCACAATCTCCTCCTTCATGCACTTACATTATTCTTCTCGCGCTGCTCCTGCAGCTGCTGCTGCAACTGCTGCTCCTTGCCCTGCAGCTGCTCGGCGCGCTGTTGCGCCTCCGCCAGCTGCGACTGCAGGGCGTTGGTTTGCTGCTTCTGCGTGGCCTGCGCATCGTTGAGCGTGCGCAGCTCTGCCTGCAGGGAGCTCAGCACCTCGGACTGAGCCTGTGCCTGCTCCGACTGCTGCGTGTTGGCCAGCAGCGCTTGACTGTTGGCCTCGTCCAGCTGCTGACTGATGGTGGCATTGCTGGCCTCCAGGGCGGCCGTCTTTTGGCGCAGCTCCTGCAGCTCTGTGTTGAGCACGCGCGTCAGATCGGCCTCGGACTTGGTCAGCTCGGACTTGGCCGACTCGAGAGCACTGTTCAGATTACGCAGCTCCGCTTGCAGCTCGGCGTTCTCCGTTTCCAGTTGCTTGCGCTGCTCCAGCTCGAAGACACTGTTATTGAGGCGCTGCTCCAGCTCGTCGCGCTGCTGCTCCAGTGCGAGCAGCTGCTGCATGAGCTCGTTCTTCTGCTGCGCCTCGCCATTCACGAATCCGGTCATATCGGCGATGACCTTGTCCTTGTGTGCCAGATCCTGCTGCAGGCGCTGCAGCTGCGCCAACAAGTCCTGCGAGCTGGCCTGCTGTTCGCGCACAAGCTTCGTCTGGAACTGCAGACGCTCCACGGCGAACTTATCGTTGACACTGGCCAATTCCTGGTTGAGGGCCGCCAGCTCTTGATCCTTGCCCAGCAGCTTCTCGTTGTAGGCCTGGCTACGGCTCTGCATCTGGGCGCGTTCGGTGTTGATCTCGTGACGCAGTTCGCGCAATTTGGCTTGAATGCCACTCGATGCCTCCTGCTCTTCGGCCAGCTGCTTCTCCTTCTCCTCGAGCTGGCGCTTCAACTTCTGGCATATATCATCGGACCAGTCGCCATGGTTGGCGGGCATATCCTGCTGCTTGTTCAGCAGGTAATCAATGAGTATTTGTATCTCCGAACGATTGAGCTCGGCGCGCGAGAAGACATTCATCAGGGCTGAGACGCCAATGGTCTGATGCTCGGCGAGCTTGTCAAGTGCCTGGATGAGATCCTTGGCGACCAGAGTTGTCTCCTTGTGCTTCTTATTCTGCTGCTGCTGCTGCTGCTGTTGTTTGGTCTTGTTGTTCGCACTGTTGTTCTGCAATTTCGGGGATCCGCTCGGCTGTTGCTGCTGCTTGAGCACCTGTTGCTTCTGTTGCGGCACATGGGGCACCTCCACGGGCTGCTCGATGGCTGCACTGATGAGGGCCACGGTGGCGGCGGGTTTCTCCTTTTTGGCGCCGCCAGCGTTCTTCTTCTGCACCTGCTGCTTGCTGCTGTTGTCCTCTTTGCGTTCCTTTTGCTCCTGCTTTTTGAGCTCGACCACATCCTTGGGCACACGCACATCGAAGTTGTTCAGCGAGGGAGTTTCCTCCACAGGAGTTTGTCGCACAGCTACAGGCTCATTCTTATTGACCAAAATGCCGGCAGCGGCCTTGGGGCCAGCTCCATTGCGCTTCTCCTTCTTGCCCTTTTTGCCATTATTGTTGTTATTGTTGTTGTTAGACTGGTTCTCCTTTTCGGCATTGCTGGGTCTACGTTGCTGCTGCTGCTGCTGTGGCTCATTGAGCACCTCTGGCTCCGGTTCGAATTCCACATGCTGCTTGGACAAGCCAGGCTGTCCGGCTTCCTCCTCCTGTCCAACAGATCCTTGTCCCTCGGAATGGCCATCGGAGAAGTCCTCCTGCTCGTCCTGCCCATTGTTGCTGGCCGTGTCCTTTTGCTGCTCACGCTGGCGCTGCTTCTTCTCACGCTTCAGCTCCTTCTTTTTGGGCTTGCGCTGTGCGGCATTGGCGCCACTCTTGCTCTGCGCATACAGATTGGCCGTGAGTGCTCGCTTCTCGGCGACCACCTCCTCGAAGGTCTTGCGCCGGAAGATCTTGTTGATGAACAGGAAAGACAGCAGCGAGGCGCTGAACACACAACCAATGACGATCAGTATGTGGAAGTCCATATTTGCATACTTTGCCGACAGCAGTCGATTTTATTCCTTCTCTTTGTGTGGGGGTACTGCAAGAGCATGAAAATAAATTGGTTTAATAAGCCATTGAACTTGTATAGTATATTGTGCAGATAGACTATATATATATATATATATATATATATATATATATATAATATATATTTATAACTTGATAGAGAGTTGCTGCTGCTACTGCTGATTTACGTCAGCAGCTCAGGAATGCACTGTTCAAATTTCAATTTGTAAGCCGTGATTTTCGAAGCTGACTCAATCGGTTTTTTTCAGTGGAATTTGAGACCTGAGCCTGAGCTCACGTCTAACGCAAGCAGAGTGAAGTCAACGAGGCAGCTGAGCAGTTTCCTAGAATTTTATTCATTTTGGGTTTGCTGTCTTGCTGTGCTTTCCCATTCTCGCTTCTTATCAGCTCTCGGCATTTGAACAAGTCTTTGCGCTTACTGCTCTGCTGCTGCCACTGCTGATGACGTGTGGCTTTGCAATTAGTGAACGTTGATTCTGTTGCTGGAAATATTTCGCATGAAACGAAAATAAAGAAAGATCAACGACATAACAATCAAACGCAATTATATTTGTTTTTTCACTTGAAATTTATATGCGCGATCGCTTGTGTATATGTATACGTAGACGTATACGTATACAAGCATACACTTGTGTTTATTTGTGTTTGTGCATGGTACGTGCTTATCAGTTACCGGCCGGTGAATGGTACTAAAAATATATTATGGTTATCGTTATTGTTGTTTGACGTGCTGTAAATATAAATGAACTTGTTGCTATCGTCTTGTTTATTACACTTTCGTTTCGTCAGATCGTCAGATAGCGATTGCATTACACACACACACCCACACACACACACACACATGCAATGTAAACAGTGTTGCAATGCAGCACACTTAAAGCAAGGATCGATGACAACGATGGCAGGCATCGATAAGTTTTCACCTGTTCTTGCTATCGATAGTCTGAGCCTAGCTGCAGCGAAACGTTTAAGCGAAAAAGCAGAAAGTTTCCAAATGATTTAGTGGAGCTGTCCAAAATTTGCAAATATAACCAGATATTCCCATAAACAGCGAAAAATAACATCACTTTCTGACGCACACGTATGCAAATATTTCATGGCACTCACACTTGTGGGATCTTCTGCTCTTTCTTCTTTGCGCTCGAATGTCTCTTGTGCAGAGCGCTAACTGGACACGACGCGAATGACACAAGGTGGCGGCTAGCAACGAGCGCAGAAGCTCAGCTCAGCGCAGCCCAATTCAACTCAACTCAACTCGGTTTGACTCAACGCAACTCAACTCAACACAGTTCAGTTGGGCGCTCTCTCTGCGTGCGCTCTGCTCTCCCACCACTCACACATGCATACAGTTAGAACTTGAAATTTCGAGTGGACTCGCGCTTCTCAGCTGCGTTGGCGCTCGCCGAAGAATTTACAAATTGCAAATTCAATTCAAGGTTGTTGTCCCCAGTGCCAGTTTGAGTCTGAGTCCAAGTCGCTCTGGCTCAACCGGCTTGAATCGGCGTCATCTCATTGTCTGTAGCATTTGAGTATCAATTTGCACGATACTCACACAAATGTAAATAGTATATGCGATAATCTAGTATTTATTTACATTTGCTTTACAACTGCATACGTAGCACTTTTTATGCCCCTCGGCGCTGTCAATAAATTCTGTTTAATTTTTACGACAGCAATACGCGACGATGACTTATTGACTCTGTGCACAGATAATGATTTAATTTTTTTTCATTGGAAACGACTATCATATATAGTATATAGTATAGTATGCGATAGCGAAAATCCGGGCCGCAAACGATGACGTCGACACGGCGGCGGCGCAACATGTCTCAATGATCATTTCGGGCGTAAATATTTAACGGCTCTGTGCTAAATATAAAACACTCAGACAGGCGTCGCTAGACGAGGGTTCGTCTGCTTCTTTTTACACTACGCTACAATACAATGGCCGCATCTCTGCAAGCGTACGTCCAGCGGCAGTTAAGAAAACTACAAATAAAAGCCGGTAAAGGTCATCAACCGGAAGAACGCCGCTGCGGAATGTGCTCAATTGTACTGCTGCTGCTGTGTGTGTGTGTGTGTGTGTGTATTTGATGAACGTCTGTGCGTGTGTGTGTAAAAGCCAAAAACTAGTTGCGGCCACGCTTGCTGGCACAATTAAATGAGTTATTATGATTATCGCTCTCTCTCTCTCGCTCTCTTTTGCTCAGTGTATGTGTGTCTGTATGTGTGTGTGCCCAAACAATTATGTTTATGGCTGAGTCGTTCGCTAAATTTACTGCTGCCCTGGTTACATGCAGCGTCAACTGCAAATTTGCCCCAATTCTCTGTGTTGTTGTTGTTGCTGTTGTTCAATTAGTTGGAAAAGCTGCCCATATGGAATTTCTCACTCACACTCAATTGCTGTAACGGTAACGCGCTTCGGTGCAAGTGCTCACAGCTCGCAGCTCACCACACTCCATTCACTCTCTCCCTCTCGCACTCTCGCACTAAAACATGCAATGTTTTTCTTTTCTTGTTGTTTTTGATTTTTTTTTGCTTGTCTTTGTTTTATGTTATTCATAAATGCAATTTTGCCTCTGCTATTTTTGCTGGTCGGGCCGCAGCAGGCAAGTGTTAATTTTAGAAAGTTCTCTGCCTTATTTATTTATTTATGTTTATGCAACATGCAATGTTTTTTCTGAGCTTCTGCTTAAATAAAGAGAGAGAGAGAGAGCGTGCGATGCGAAGCGTGCTGCGTGGGAGCATCAAGTTCGCCAGCGAGTGGATCACAAGAAATCTCTGTCATCTCTAACAATGACTCACTCCCACTCCCACACTCACTGCTCACTCAATATACAGCCAGCAGCCTGTAGTTGTGTAGTTTAATGATTATTGATTGCTGACGTGCACGAGCCACTGTTTGTTATCAATAGTACATATTAGTGTTATTAACGAGGAATTGACTTTGGCACTTATCGCATGAATGAAGCCCACATTCATTTGTGCGACTACTCAAACAGAATGCACTCGCACTCGCACTCTATGCGCTCTACATACGCGCGCACAACTGCACTGCAGCTGTGTGTGTGTGTGCGTGTGTGCATGTACGTGATAAGCGCTCAAGTGAGAGCGGCGCGCTCATACGAGTGTAAGCGGAAGGAAAGAGGGAGAGGACATGTGTCTGCCGCCAGCAATGTGTAAATGTCAAAAGAAATGCCCGAAACAAAAGCACACACACACACACACACACACACACAGTGAGCGCAACAAATAGAGGCCAGCACATCAATTATGTTTATTTCTTGTTTGATAAAATCGCAACAAAGGCAGGCCAACAGCCAGGACAGACAGACAGACAGATATATGACCGGGGCACACACAAGTGCTTGGCAAATCAAATAATTGGCTTGCAGAAAATATTACATTTTTATTTGGGCTTGACTATTATTTGGCTGTTTAATTGCACTTAATTCATTGGCACCACCAGTGAAAGTATGTCTGAGCGAAATATGTGCAACGTGGCTTATTAAGCACCTAATTGGCGAGACTGGCAAAAACAAACAAACAGCAAACAGCAAACGAAAAAATAAAACAAAAAAAAAACATCTCGAAAATGTATGCTGCGCATACATGCCTGCCTGCCTCTGCCTGCCGCTGCCTGCCTGCCAAGTGACCTAAACCCGATTTTCTGTGTGCGGCTGTTTGTCTCCGTCTTCGTCTTCGTCTTTCGCCTGATGGATGTGGAGCACAGCCAACCACTAACACATGCACACGCATACATAAATACATACGTATACACACGCACACACATACAAACCGAAATGATGGTTTCGTTCGTAGCGGGCGGTAGTGAGGGTAGAGGGGGGGTCGGGGTCGCAAAGATCCATGCAAAAGGGCGACGTACGCAAAGCTCAAGACAAAAGGGCGTCGCTGCCGCTGTCACCCGTTGCCGTTGCCGTTGTTGTTGTTGTCGCGCAAAAACAACAAATGCACTGTGCACTGTGCACCGTTGGTTGAAAGAGACCTGCTTTTACTTTATGCAATTACCGTTGCTTTTTTTTTTCTTTCTTTCCACCGCACTGCCAACTTCTTGCAACGTCAACAATTTTACAACATTTTCACATTGAAATCACAGAGCAGTATTTCTGCCTTAAACCACACTCATACACTCGCACACCGCTCGCTCATGTATGCAGTTTTTGCTGTTGCGACCATCCGCCATTTGCAAGCTAGTGTTGTATACGTGTGTGTGTGTGTGCCTGTGTATGCGTGCGCTTGTGTGACCGACTGCATGTGTGTGTGTAGCGTTGTCGTGTCGGCAATTTTTCTTTCATTTTCGGCATCAATTTTCAGTTGCTTTTCCCTTTGCTTTTACATAATACAAATGCTTAATACGTAGCTTACTTTAATTAGCATACCAACTTACACTTTTTGTAATTTGAGTTGGTGTTAATAGGCCACTTGAAACATTTAAATTAAAGATTTTTTCCACTCGTGTTTGTATTTTTGCTCCGCATTTGTTTCACTGCAGAGAGTGTGGCGGTCGGTAATTATGGTCCATAGACGTGGTGGTCTGACGATATTTCGCTATTGCAACCTTGAACGAAGGACCACGATGTGCAAAGTGAAATGGCCGATAGTTTTCGATAATTATAAATACTCAATTTCTTTTCACAGGGTGTCGGTTGGTGTTACACTGCCAGTGGCCAAGTAAACGCTTTCTCTAATTTTGATACTATTATTATAATTTATTTAGAATTAATTGGGCTTATGAAGTATTACGTAATTGATTTACCAAAACAAAAACTAAAACTTTGAATTTACCTGTTGCTAACGGACAGGTAGCGTGATGCCGAAGTTGTTGTGACAGGTCACGTAACTATCGCACATCTCTAATATTTGTTGGACCCAGTAAACAACGTTAATCAAAACAACAACTGATCGAACTTATTCGGAACGTTTACTTTTTTTTCTACAATTTACAAAATAGAGCCCGAAAAAAAATCAAACAGACACGAAATTGGAAATTAAACTATACCGACGAGTATGATTGGCAAACTGTCCGCCTGGTACCGCGAGAATGTCTCCGAGTCAGCTGACTGCATCGCCTGCCGGCTCATCAGCGGATTCGGCATGCTGGGCATAGGAGCCTTTGTGCTGGCGCAGGCAAAGCGCCGCCGCTCGCCGTTCGAAAAGTACACCATGAAGAGCATTGCAGCAGGTGCGTGCAGATCGAGTGAGAGTCTAGAGTCTATAAACTAATGTGTGTTTGCTCCTCCCAACAGTTGCCGGCCTGCTGGGCGTGGCGCGCCTGGCGGACGCGGAGTTTCTCAAGGCGAAGGCGGAACCCGTCAAGAAGGAGACAAGGCCCACAGGAGATCATCCCTTCTTCAGGCGCTGAATTAAGCAATTAACCCCATAGACTTAGCAGTAAATTTAGTTTGTTCATTACAATTATATAAAAGTCAGTGTCTGCGTTCGCCTCATCGCCTCATCCCCCACCATTCAGCGCCCCACCTTGCCCAGCTTGGTGTCAGTCTTTGGATTGGCAGTGAGCGACTGCACGGCGACAATGGTCTCGTTTATGTGCGTCTGCAGCTGGCGCAGGCTCTGTATTTGCAGCAGTCGCAGTATGCGCATGGGATAGTCCAGCGCCGGATCGTTGCCAGAGACCACGTCGTTGCCCTTGTCGAAGGGGAAGGGTTTGCCCTCGATTGGCTTGCGGTTCTTGGCCGCCGGCCCGATGCGTTCGTGCACGATGCGTGCGATGGCCTCCAGTTGCAGCAGATGGTTGGGATGATGCGGCACATTCAGTTTGGTGGCCAACGTGCGTACGCCCGCAATGAACTCCTTATCCTGCACTGCTCGAGATTAGAACAGAATTATTTAAAAATTGAATTCATATCGAGCGCCAGGCTACGCACCATTGATTTTGCCATCGAAAATGGTTTGGCCTGGCTGCTGTGCGGCCTGCACGCCGTTGTTCTTGGCCTGCTGGCCACCGTTGATCGACTGGTATTGCGTGGGCTCGTCGAGGAACTCCAGGCGTATGGCATAGCCCAGCAGCCAGTTGAGCTGCTCCAGTTGTGTGTCCAGGGCGGGCATGCCCAAGTCAGCGCAATACTGCTTGTAGCCCACCTCCCACTCCTGCAGATTATCCAGCTGGCGCAGCTTATCGCGGTCCTCTATAACATAGTGCCGTATTTTCTGATCCTCCAGCCAGAGCACGGTGCTTGCGAACTCCTTGCGATCTGTGTGTGTGGGCGTAGGAGAAGGGGGAGGGGGGGGTCAGTCAGTCAAGCCGGTTGCAATTTGCAGCAGTTTCGCTTTGCAATTCAATACTCACTGCTGAGTGCCACGCTGCTGGGCGTTGGATGACCTAAAGCGCCAAGTTTAAGCGTAAGCATTGTTCAATATCTGCTGCTTTTAATAGATAACTTTACAGATTTTTAACAATTAACTTCAGCTAACAAAAACTGGACACAGAAACTAATGCGAGTGACCAGAATATCTGCTGCACAGCATACGGTCACTCTAAAAAAAAACAGCTGAGTCCTATCGATAGCTGAGTACTGCACAATAGTGTTGCTGATAATCGATGCGAGCCTTTTCAATTTTCCAGTTCAGTTGAGAAAATGGTACAATTTTATTTTTATTTTTAAAATTATTAACCTAGCTAGCACTAGCTAGCATTTTTGTGCGGTAATAAGTACTATATTATCTAACTTCCATTTGCAGCTCAAACAAAGCATCGATTTAAACACAATCGAATATCGATACTCAGCGATACTTCTTTTTGTTTACTAGAGATCAGCTCCATTTTAAATTTATTTTAATTTCAAAACACAATGAGCGGCGATGCAAATGAACGACAATTCGCTTTTCTTAGCGAACAAGTGCAGCTGTGCATGCTGCCGGCGCTGAAGCAGGATCTGGATGAAGTGCAGCTGCTGCCGGCACACTTCGAAGGCTACCACAGTCTGCTGCAACAGGAGCTGCCCAAGTTGTACGATGTGCTGCAGCAAAACGAGACTGTGCTCATGCGGGACAGTGACTACCAAAAGGTACGTACGCAAAGTGCTGCCAAATTTATGTTCACACTTAAATTAATTTTAGCTGCGCGCTCAACTCGTGCTGCTGCTATGCGAATTGAGCGCAACGCCAACCATATACAAACTGCCTGAAGTCGCGGCGCATCTGCTGCAGAATGCCAAGCAGTTGCTGGAGAAGCTCCTCGCAGTGTGCCAGGCCGAGGAGGAAGCTCACATATTCCAGTATTATCAGCAGAAGCTGCACAAGGATTGCTGGAAGCGTCAGCTGGGCGCGGTGCATGCATATGTGCGGTATCTGGAGGTAAGCATATATATCTAGCTATATATCTATATATATTCATGTTCTTGTTACTTCTGCAGCACTTCACAAAGCAGCACAAAATGCCACTGAGAACGCTTACCTTCAGCTTGGCCATGGGCCTGAACGTGCGCGAGTGCTATCAGCCGGAGTACAAGCAACTCGGTCTGCGCGTCTTCTCGAGCATGTTGAACCACGGCGTAAGATCGTCCTATCAATCGAGTAGCTATAGCATTTTTGTATTATACAAACTTCTACTTTTTTGCTCTTACAGCACGCCGCGGACATACAGCAGCTGAACATACAGAGCGTCATCTACGAGAATGTCTTCAAGGATGCCTACACCATGGACACAGTCGAAGCGACCAACTGCATTTGGAATTGCCTGTGCCTCTGCCTGGATCACTGCATCGAGCTGGATGCCTACGCGGTAGTTTTAGCTATAAGCCAGCGAGCTGCAACGAGTCTAAGAAAATCATTTACTAGTTGTAGCTCCTTATTAGAATCTGTTATAACCAATGCTCTTTCTGCTGCAGTGGAATCAATGTGACGACATGCTCGAGCGGCTCATACAGAATGTCACGCTGGCATCGAACGCACAGCTATCCATTTGCCTGCTGCAGTTCATCACTAAGCTTGGCTATTATTTCACGCTGAACTCGGAGGAGCTGCGCGACGCATTGGCGGGCGACATCAGCCAGACCAGCCAGTTGAAAGCCTGTTGCAATCTGTGCCTTGCGCTGCACGCCAGCAGCAACTATCGCTGGGCCAAGAGCATACTGCAAATGCTTGTACTGGAATCGGAGAAGCTGCTGCAGAGTGCCGAGATCTGCGCCCAACTGCTGGCCGCCATGCAGCGTTGCTACTTGGTGTGCATACTGCCGATTCCACTGCCCGCACTCAAGCCACATTTGCGCGAATTCCTCACCAAGTTCGTTGCGGTGCTGCTGCAGAGTCTGGCGGCGCATAAGAAAGCCACGCCAATTGTTAAGGTAAGCTTCTCAAATATTGATAGTTCCTTTGCGCCTTACTATAGATTCGATTCTCTCTTTTTAGCTGACGCTGCAGTTCATTGATATATTTATTTTTCAACTGCGAAATCGTTCGCCTGCGCAGCAAGCTGACAATAATCTGCGGGAAGTAGAGACTGCACTCGAGGGTCTGCAGCAAGTGCTCGTCCAATAAAGCAGCAAAATATTAAGAATAAGAATTAATTTTGTGATTATACAAATTTATTGAAACTATATCGAACCATATGCTAATTTGTATTTCAAAACAAGGCAAGGTTTTCTAGGCATTATGTAGATTATGCACGACATCCATGGAAGAAGCTCTGATGATATTTCCAGTGTAGGGTAGCTATAGCACCCATCGACGAGCAGCACTACGGCATAGATTTATATTTTTTTTATATATACCAATTTTATTTTATTAACTGTCTTTCCACTCAGCTCTGCTGTATAGTTGTAGTTTCCTTTTAGCTTCACTGCTTTTCAATTCTTTTGCTGGAGTTTTAGCATCTTTGCTTGTACAGCTTGGTAGATTTGTAGAGCTACAGCTGGCATGCCCATGCTGTGAGGGGTCTTATCGTTTCAATTATTGCTCGCAGCATAAAAGCATTTTTTGAGTATATTTTTAAGCAATTAGCAAGCATTATAGGGCGTCGCTTGGGGACTATTATTACCCAGCGATTAGAGGTAAATATTTTATGTGTGTTAAAATAAATTGGCTCCAATTTTTTTTTGCGTTTTTAATAGGTTTTTAATTCCCATGTGCCCAGGCTGCCTGCCGATAAGCAAATACAACTTGCTCCGAAATTAGTGCTGATAAATCTGATGCGGGCATAAGTCAAGGCCTCGTACAGTTGGAGGTGTCGAGATTTTGAAGAGTGCATGTTCGATTTATAAAATTTTACTTATGAATTATATATAAATTATTGCTTATTATTATTACTTGTAAATACTATACAAAATCTAATCCTAATTGATCTATTGTTTTAATTTAAATAATTAAGTTTACAGAAAATTTGTTATATCTTTTACTTTCAAATAATTTAAATTTTTCTTTATTTAAAAATATATAAGTATTTTTTTTTTGCATATTGTTCAATCCTATAGAGTACACATGGATTGAACACTGCAGTTGAGATGAAGTTTAGAATGCTAAGATTAGTTTCTTGCCGTTGTCAACTCATAAACAATGCACTAGAAATAAGTTTTTGACACCAGCAACGTTTAGAAGGCAATGAACTTTCTGAATCGAATAAATACTTTGTCAAGCAGATGAGTTCAAAAGGTTAAATATAAATCAGTCCAACACTTGAGATAGGCCTGACCAAAGCAGCGTGTAGGAGTCCGCAGCATATGCATATGACAGCAGCTGGACCCACGCAATGCAACATTACACATTGTGACCCTAAATATAAATACACACTTATCGCTTAGGGCGCTCATGTAACCCCCCGTAGCTTAATATAGAGATAAGTTAGAATAAGATTTTGATATAAATAAAGGAGCCGTGAAAGCGGCTCATCAGTCTGTTTTGGAACTCGTGTCGCGTACTTCATTTCTGCCGTTTTCATTTTGGTGACCCCGACGTGATTCGTGAACATTGTGAAGTAAAATTTAAATTTTATAAACAATTTCGGTACGCGTGTGTTTAAAAAAAAAAAACCCGTGTGTTTGTTTTTTTTTTAAATATATATAAATAAAATATATTTAAAAAAAAAAAAAAAATTTTCGTGCGTGTTGTGGAAAAATGGAGACAACTATGGAGTTAATAGAAACCCAGAAGGCTCTAGGAGGAGCCCTGGAAATCCTCTACAACACCGCGGCGGCAGAAGCGAGTCGGACAGACTCGGTACAGCTAGGGCTGTACAAGGAGGAGTTGACTGCCATCACTGAGCAGTTCGAGCTCAACGACAAGAGGTTGCTCGAACTCTCAGCAGAGGCAAAAAAGACGCCGTACTTCAAGGAGAAGTACGGCGAGCAGGTACGTGGTTTAATTTATAAAACACATGTACTATTAAGTTCCATTAACCCCTTAGGGAAGGCCGTGAAGCCTGACTCTAAGGGTGATAAACGCACGAAAAATGTGTGTAAAAAATTCTCATATTTGCTGGGTGAATATCGGTCAGCCTTAAATAGAGTTAAGGCTGGACATGAACCCATGAGCGAAGTGAGACAAGCAAAGAAAAACTGTCAGGAAATTTTCATCACGTACATGGATGAGTACGATGATGATGATCTGACAGAAACTTTTTTCTCGCTTAACGAGGCCTATGAGGAACTTGCCTCTAGGTCAAGAAGCGAGAGTCTTCCATTCACTCTGCCTAGAGTCGATATTCCGTCGTTCTCTGGCAAATATGAGGAATGGAAGACTTTCAAAGAGTTGTTCCAACAACTGATAGGATCAACTATGATTCCGGACGCACAAAAAATGTGCGTCCTAAAAACAAAGGTACACGGTGACGCAGCTGCCACCATAGCAAGTTTGGCGCCGACTGACGCAAATTACAAACTTGCATGGTCCTTGTTGGATGCTAAATTCAACAACAAAAGAGCAGTGCTGAGTGTGCACTTGAAAAATTTGGTCGATGCACCCCATGTCGGGGATTCAGCATCGACCATTAAGGCTCTTTTGGACACGATCCAAGAAAATGTCCAGGCTATAAAAGCCATGGGCTTGAAGAATGAAGATATTCTTCAGAGCCTATTTAATTTCCTCTTTCTACGGAAATTAAGTGACCCATTGAGGTCAAAATATGAGAGCGGTCTCAGCAACTCTAGGGAAATTCAGTCGCTAGAGCCGCTGCTCAAACTCCTGGAGCACGAATTTTTCGCTCTAGAAGCGAGTCAAATAAGGCCCAGTAGCAATAATAAACTCCGAAAGGACGAAGCATGCATACTGAAATGCAAAGGTGCTCATCCTTTGGAGAATTGCTATAAATTCAAGGCTTTAAATAGCCAAGACAGATGGGAAACGGTGGTTAAGCATAAGGTATGCGGCCGCTGTTTAGGCAGAGACCACCAATACAAAAATTGTAAAAAGGTGTGTTCTGATTGTAAAATGTCCCATCATGTCTTACTGCATAAGCCTTCTAACAAAAATGCGAAAAATGCCACAGTCAGTAAGTCCAGTAATTTAGATAAAAAAAAGTATATTTTACTGGCCACAGCCATAGTTCAAGTAAAAGATAAGGACGGAAATTGGCATGACTGTCGAGCTCTGCTTGATAGCGGCTCGCAGGTGAATTTTCTTACTGCAGCTATGCAGAAGAAACTGGGCATTAAAGGAAGTAAAATTCAAACTTCCATTGAAGGAATTTCTGGAGGAACAGCACATATAAAAGAGTGCTTAGAAGTTCACATAAGATCCAAAAATTCCAGTTTCAATACACAAATTGAAACGTTAGTAATGAAAAATATTGTCTCTGAGCTACCGGCTCGCCGGTTTGAAATAGGAGAAGTGGCTTCAGACTTAGGCTTAGCTGATCCATCATTTAATATTCCAAAAAGAATAGATATGCTGTTGGGAGTTGAGCAATTCTATGAGACCTTGTTAGAAGGTACAACAACTCTGAATAATGGTCAAATAAGACTAAATAAAACAGAGTTTGGATGGGTAGCCACTGGTCCGTTGGTGATAAAGGAATCACCAGCAGTTTGTGGCACAGTAACCGAAAGGTTAGACAGCTTAGACGAGCAACTTCAGAGATTTTGGCAAGTTGAAGAAGTCAATATAAAGGCTCCGAAATTTACTAAGGAAGAAATCCTATGCGAGGATATCTTTGCGAATAATGTAAGCAAAGGCTCGGATGGGAAGTTCTTAGTTAAATTGCCCTTTAAGTCTAATATGATGCAATTAGGTAGCTCTGAGTCACAAGCCAAACGGAGGTTTTTGACCTTAGAGCGAAAGCTAGAGAAAAATTCGAAGCTGAAAGAACAATATGTTCTATTCTTAAAAGAATATATCGATTTAGGACACATGGTTGAGGTTCAGAGCCCAGAAAAAATAAACAGTAAATATTATCTCCCTCATCACTGTGTTTTAAAGCCAGATAGTACGACTACGAAATTAAGGGTAGTTTTTGATGCATCTTGTAAGACATCGAATAACTTAGCCCTTAATGACGTGCTCCTTACTGGACCTAAACTGCAAGAGGATCTTTTCAATATACTGCTGAGATTTCGCAAATATAAATTTGCTATCTCTGCGGATATTGAAAAGATGTATAGACAGATTTGGGTACAGAAGGAGCACCAAAAGTTTCAGTTGATTTTCTGGCGATGGGACCGAAATGACCCTCTAAAAACATATGCACTAAAAACAGTGACATATGGCACAGCTGCTGCACCATATTTAGCAGTAAAATGCTTACAACAGGCAGCAGAAGAGATAGAGGATGAAGCTCCTAAAATGGCTAGCATTGTCAAAAACGATTTTTATATGGATGATCTAATGACAGGTGCGAATAGTGTCTCACAAGCACAGGAAATCCAAAAATATATTTCCAGTGAGCTAAGAAAAAGAGGATTCCATTTGCGAAAATGGTGTTCCAACAGCGCACAAGTCTTAGAAAATATTCCAAAAGTCGACAGAGGCATGCGCCTAGAGTTTGATAAGGAGCAGGCAGATAGCGTTAAAGCTCTGGGAGTAGCTTGGATGCCAGATATTGACAAGTTTGCAATAAAATGCAATTGGGAATGCAAGCTAAAGCCAACTAAGCGAAATATATTGTCCGATATCTCAAGACTTTTTGATCCATTAGGATTAGTCAACCCAGTTACAGTAACTGCCAAGATTTTAATCCAAGAGCTATGGAAGGAAAAAAAGGATTGGGATGAAGAGATTTCCGGAGATATACTAGAAACATGGGGTAGGTTACGATCTGATCTACCCACACTTAATAAGATAATGGTACCAAGAAGACTAATTGGGGATAATGTGGACCGTATTGAGCTACACGGTTTTTGTGACGCATCCACCAAAGCGTATGGAGCCGTCATATACGTAAAATCGTGTAGTGCAGACGGAAGAACTTTTATTAATATAGCGACTTCAAAATCGAGAGTCGCCCCCACAAAAGTCTTATCTTTGCCTCGCTTAGAACTATGTGCGGCAACATTATTGACTGAATTAATAATAAAGGTGAAGGAAAGCTTAAAAATGGAGTTCGACACCATACAATATTACTCTGACTCCAAGATTGTCCTATGCTGGTTAAAACTTGAACCAGCAACACTTAAAACATTTGTTTGCCATAGGGTAAATTATATTCAAGTCAATTCCGAAGTGTCAAACTGGAATTATGTGGATACAAAACATAATCCAGCTGACATAATATCAAGAGGCGCTTTCCCAAAAGAGCTAGTAGGGAATAAGTTTTGGTTTGAAGGGCCAGACTTTTTACGGCTTAACCTCCCAAGGGCAGCATTAAAGTTTGATGAAACATTTGATGTACCCGAAAGAAAGGGAAATTTAAAGGCATTGGTAAGCAACTCAGCTTCAATGTTCCGGAAAATTGACCACAAAAATAGTTTTGAGTTTCTACAAAATGTTTTAGCCAATGTGCTAAAATTTATAGCTAAATGTAGAAAAATTGACACAACCAATTGGGTGGAATTAAAAAAAAGAGCATTAGTTACTATTGTGAAAATTATTCAAAAAGAACATTTTCACAGTGAATACAAACTCTTGAAAAAAGGAGAATGTTTGCCCGGATCAATAAACATAAAATCATTAGCTCCCATTTTAGATCATAACAATATTATTCGTGTGGGAGGGAGAATTCAGAATGCTCATCTGAGTTTTGACGCGAAACACCCTATTTTATTACCATATAGCGATGAATGGGTATACCTTCTCACTGTGCATTTGCACGGGAAACATTTACATATAGGACCTCAAGGGTTGTTAGCAATAATGCGACAACAATTTTGGCCACTGCGAGGTAAGCAGCTAACGACTCAAGTTGTGAAACGTTGCTACCGATGTTTTAAGGCACAGCCCAGGTCGATTCATCAGATGATGGGTAATCTACCGGAAGATAGGGTAATACAGACCAGACCATTTCTAAATGTAGGAATTGATTTTCTTGGCCCCATAATGGTTCATCATAAAATAAAGGGCAAAAGAATAGATAAAGCTTATGTATGCGTGTTTGTTTGTTTTGCAACTAAAGCTGCACATTTAGAAGTGGTCTCGGATCTGTCAGCAGCCGCGTTCATAGGCGCACTAAAGCGTTTTATAGGTAGACGAAGTTGCCCGAGGAAAATATATAGCGACAATGGCACAAATTTTATTGGGGCAGCAAACTCACTGAAGGAGATTTATGAATGTTTCAAGCAGCAGCAGGGAGACATAGAACAATTTTGTACACAACAACAGATCGAATGGGTGAACATACCAGTTCGATCTCCACATGTAGGAGGATTATGGGAAGCATGTGTTAAATCAGTAAAAAAGCATTTTGATAAGGTGTCAAACGGTGTAATGACGTTCGAAGAACTCACTACGTTAATGACACAAATTGAAGCTATTTTGAATTCTAGACCTTTAACACCGTTGTCCGACAATCCGAATGATTTGCAAGTGTTAACACCTGCCCATTTTATCTTAGGAGAAGCTATGTCAACGATAGTTGACGCAGATAATAATAAAAGTTATAAGGGGTTCCGAGACCACTGGAAGGCAGTCCAAGCAAATTCGGAAGAATTTTGGAAGCGATGGTCCGTGGAATACTTGTCCGAGTTACAAAAAAGGTACAAATGGGCAAATCCAAAAATGAACATCGAACCTGGCACCCTAGTTCTCTTAAAAGATGATAATTTGGTTCAAACCAATTGGAGGAGGGGCAGGGTGACAAAGTCCATCATAGGAAAGGATGGACTTTGTCGAATGGTAGAAGTAAGGACAAGCAATGGAGTGGTTATGAGATCCACACACAATGTTTGTCCTTTTCCTACGGAAGAAAATGAGAAAAACATTTCAAATAAAAACAATAATCGAAACGAGATACCACATAAGGTATCCGCAAGTAGACAAACAAATCCAAGAAAGGTTAAGAATAAAAATTTAATACTTTGTATCTTAGCATTTCTAAGTATTTTTAAGAACACAAATTGTCAAAATGTAACACAAATCAGAGATAAGGCAGGGATATTTTACGAAGATCAGGGAATTGTCGGCCTGTCAAGAACATCGTGGGACATAATTATACATGCGGACATGGAGGACTATGACGCATTCAAATACCGAGTGGACGAAGCGTTGGCAGCGACACAGGACATTGGCGAAACACTGAAAAACGATGCACAAGTGAATTCAATGATATCGACATTGGACAGCAAAGCAAAGAGGCTGTTACAACATGACGATATCATTAAACACATAAGGACACCGGGCAAGCAGCGTCTACCAAGGGCGCCGTTGCAGATACTTGGGTCCATCTATAGTGCGGTCTTCGGTCTAATGGATGAAGAGCAGGCCGAAGAGTTAATGCGGAGGGTGGACCAAGGCAGGGAAAATGAAGGATACCTTCTGGACCTACTGCGCAACCGGTCCTCCGTACTAGACGCTACTCTGGAGGTGCTCGACAAGCAGAACAAGGCAATCTGGGGAAATTTCCAGAGGATAGACGACAACATATTGAAAATCAAAGACGCCACGGACAGAGTAGGCGATGAGCAATTGTTTCTACAAGCTTTCGAAACGCTGAATCAGGCTATGGATGCCTTCGAACATCTCCAGCAGGGCATCATCAACCTGATGTGGAACAAGAAGGGAAATTTCCTGGACAGCCTATTACCCGTTACCCAGTTCCAGAAGCACATTCAGGAGATTACGCTCAACATGCCATCTGGACTACAGCTACCTACTTTGGATCCATTAGAGCTTGGAAGGACTGCTAAAGTGAAGGCCCGGACAACAAAGTCAGCCATTCTGTTCCACGTAAAGATTCCGCTGATCAGCCAAAACATTTTGCGAGCATATCAAGTATATCAGCTGCCTGTGGTACACAGTGGGCGCTTCGTCAGCATAAATCCCGTGTATAAATATATACTAGTGGATGAAGCGAGGACTGTTTATTATGGCATGTCTGAAGACAATTGGGAGCACTGCCAGAAGATGGAGGAACTAACCATTTGCGAGCAGCGTCACCCTCTCTTCAATTGTAACAAGGCGACCAAGTGTGAAGTCCTTCTACTTGCGAAAAGGTCACCCATTATCGAAGAATGCTATGTAAACGTAATGATGCCTGAGACAACCTGGCACCAACTACATCAACCGAACTCTTGGTTATTCTCCGCCTCAACCAAAATAATTGCGGATGTGTTCTGTGCAGACAAAACAAGCACATTGGAACTCACTGGCGTAGGAATACTGCAGCTTCAGGTCGGATGTTACCTGCATTCTGAGCATGTCAGTCTATGGGCTTTCGAGGACCGGACGTCAGATGTATCATTTTGGATACCAAGGATAAACCTAACGGACCAGCTGCCAGCGATGAACCATATCGAGGTAAAAGGAGGTATCCAGGCATTCAAGATTCCAGAGCTTCCCCGCCAAGGTCGGATTATGGGTTTTCCGGTCGAACTGGAGTGGCACCATGCAGCTCACTATTCTCTTAGCATCACAGCAATGATCTTGATCGCTGGGGTCGTCGTGGGACTTATCATCCTCATCCAGCGAGTATGCCGCATGCCGTCACAATTCTTGCCAGCCACAATTGCCCTGCCCCGCATAGCTTAGAATAATGATATACAATTTAAGATATTTAGAAGAAATGTCATTTTATAAGTAACGGTCGTTTAGCAGGGCCAGATATATTAAGACATAAGAAATATATGACTTATGTAAACAACGGCCATCTAGCAGGGCCAGAAAACAAGACATAAAGAATGTATTTTTTTGAAAGGTACACCTTTCAACAGGGCCAGGATGTTCAATCCTATAGAGTACACATGGATTGAACACTGCAGTTGAGATGAAGTTTAGAGTGCTAAGATTAGTTTCTTGCCGTTGTCAACTCATAAACAATGCACTAGAAATAAGTTTTTGACACCAGCAACGTTTAGAAGGCAATGAACTTTCTGAATCGAATAAATACTTTGTCAAGCAGATGAGTTCAAAAGGTTAAATATAAATCAGTCCAACACTTGAGATAGGCCTGACCAAAGCAGCGTGTAGGAGTCCGCAGCATATGCATATGACAGCAGCTGGACCCACGCAATGCAACATTACACATTGTGACCCTAAATATAAATACACACTTATCGCTTAGGGCGCTCATGTAACCCCCCGTAGCTTAATATAGAGATAAGTTAGAATAAGATTTTGATATAAATAAAGGAGCCGTGAAAGCGGCTCATCAGTCTGTTTTGGAACTCGTGTCGCGTACTTCATTTCTGCCGTTTTCACATATATTTTTTATTTTTACAAAATTAAATTTCTGTTCAGATTCTGCAATTTGCTATAAATATAGTTAAAGTTAGTTATCTAATATTTATATTTTATGCATGACATACAGAAAAAATTTAAACTATTTTTGAAATGAGATTTCCTTTTTTTGTAAATTTTTTTCTTCTTGTAAATAATATGCAAATTTTCAATCTTTCCCAGCTTAATTGATTTAAAAATTGATTTATTTTCAAAGCTGGTACATTAAAAAATATCCGAAATTAGGTTCGGTATTTGTACATTTAATATTTAAATCTGTTTTGATTTTTTTATATGTCTAAAGAAACATGATTAATTAAAAAAGGAATTGCAATAGTGCAACCAAACGGTTTCCATGTCTGAAACTGAATTTTAACGGGTAGGAATTATCACAGAAATGCCAAATTCCCGACACAGGATCATGATAAGTTATATGCTCAGACCGTGTTAACTAAAAAGTCGGATTCGGAAATTTAGTTGGCGAATAGGTGAAAACTTTAAGACGAGTCTGCATGATGATACGCCTCTTCCATTCAAATATAAAAGAGGAGAACTCAGAATGCGCAGTGCATTTCAAATCAAAGAAATTATTCAAGAAGATTTTCTAAATTTATTTTTTTCAGCAATTTAATTGAGAATCACGAATTTAAAAGAGGCCAAATCTGGAGTGCAGGATTACTACAAGCATAGCTTGTACTTTATTTAAGCGAAACGACTACATTTTGCAATAATTTATGGCGTGCCACTCTGCTGACACTCTGCGTACGACTGAACATTCAAATCTCTGCCAAGCTAAGGCTACGCTGCCAGTGTGACCACATTTGGTAAGCTAAAAACGCACACAGCGCGAACTAGTTCAAACTAAGTACAACTACTGTCGCTTTGCAGCACTACATTTTAAATACTAATCGATGGTAAGTTGCCTTTTAAAATTATTACAATTATCGATAATGATGCTACTTAATTTGGTTGTTGCAGGGAGCTGCTAACGGTAGTTTTTTTTAAATTCGACTGCATTTTTCTGTTGCTGGCAAAAGCTGTCAAAATATCGATGCTGTTATGTTATTTCTTGTATATTTTGAAAATACATTTTTTTATCACTTACCGCTAAACAACATCGATTAAATGAAGGCCTACAAAAATATCGATTAATTCGTTATAGCTTGCACATCCCTAGAAACAGCTGAGCGTCCAGAGCGCATTGTTGATGTTGCGCACACGTGCTTAAACTGAGTTGCATTTGTTTATAGCGCGCTTCACATTAGAATAAACATACAATATGGCACTGCTGACTGCCAAACGGGCGAAGAAGGCCGCGCCACAAGCCTCCGATGACAGTTCCGACGAGCAGCAGAGCGATGCCAGCGATGGCAACGAGGGCAACGCCGGCTGGGCGAACTCCATACTGAAGGTGCTGCAGACCACGAAGCCAGAGACGAAGAACAAGACGGTGCTCTCGCGCGCCAAGAAGCTGAAGTCCAGCGGTGCGACGGACGGCAGCAAGGCCAAGAAGCCCGCCTATGACTTCGAGATTGCAGGTGGCGACGCCGTCAAAGAGGAGCAGGACGATGACGAGGAGGCAGAGGTGAAGCCGCAGGCGTCCGCACTGGACGCACAGTTGACGCGGCAGCAGCGCAAGAATGTGCCGCTGCAGCTGCGCGTGAAGCCCAGCTACAAGGACATGGAGCGCGAACGCAGCCTGCGCAAGGTGGCCACACGCGGCACTGTGCAGTTCTTCAATGCGGTGCGCATACAGCAGAAGGAGCTGCAGCAGCAGCTGGACGAGGCGGGGCCGCTGGACAGTCGCCAGGATGCGGTGCTCAATAACATCGACAAGCGCAAGTTCCTCGACGTGCTGATGAGCGGCAAGCGCGCCAAGTCCTCGCAGATCGACAATGCCGTCAAGAAGGAGGAGCCCGCAACGGACACCGACTCCGACGAGGATGAGGAGGAGGAAGAGCAGGCGGCGCTGCAAGGCAAGCAGAAGAAGTCCGAGTGGAATGTGCTGCGCGAGGACTTCATGACCAACAAGAAGATCAAGCACTGGGACGAGGAGGAGGATGACGACGAGCAGGCAGCGGGCGAGCAGCAGCCGAGCGGCAGCGATGACGACGACGTCGACGAGGAGGACTAAAAAGATTCATAAATTAGTTAAGCGTTTATAATTAAAGCTAGTTGCTATTAAAGTTAGTGGCCTCAGTTGATGGTTTCCGCATTGGCCGTCATGTAGATGCCCACAATCAGTCCGAAGAGCCCGATGGCCGAGCCGAAGATCTCCACAATCAGAATCTTGACGAAGAGCGCCGAGTTGGCGGCATCCGCCAGTGCGGCGCCAGATCCCACGACGCCCACGCAGACGCCGCAGCTGAGATTGACCAGGCCGACGGTGAGGCCGGCGCCAAAGGTGGCGAATCCCGTGAACATGTTGCGCGTCAGATGCTCCCGGCTGTGTATGATGCGGTGCATCACGTACGTCTGCAGGTTGCCCGAGAACACGATCGAGCTGATCAGGCCATAGATGGCCACCGCCTCGCAGAAGATTACCGAGATCAAGTTCTTGGTGCGAATCCGTGGCGAACGCACGCCTGCGCCCACAATGCTCGTGCCCGTCGTGTAGATGCCAATCGCCGCGCCCACCACGGACAGCGAGACGGCCAGGCCGATGCCCATGCCCGCCCACATCTGGGGGCTGGTCGTGTACAGGAACCAGCCGAGGCCGCAGCGCTCGCCCACGTCCGTCATGACCTGGCTGAAGATGTAGCCGATCACAGTGAGGACTGCGCAGCCTAATATTACCGCGACGCCCAGAAGTAAACTCATTTCAATATTATTATGTATATATTGCGAGAGATTCGGAGATTCAAGTTTGATTTTTGAAATGAAACGCTTTCACTGCTCAGTGTGGGGCTGCCAACTCGCTGCGTTTCGAACGTAACGTATTAGCAGAGCTGCCAAATAATCGATAGCAACATCGAGATGGAATAAATAATCGTTGTTCACTCATTTTCAAATTAGTTCCAGCTTTAATTTCAATATATTTAAAATTATGTTATTTCTTGATTTTAATTTTACCAGTTCCGCGTCGCTAACTGCTGACATTTTTTTATTGGCATCGTTGTTAATATAGCGATGTTTTACCAGTGCTAAGTCGATAATACTCCAACTCTGACGCGCTCAATTTAATATAATGTTAACATTCTGAAATTTATCAATGTTTTTTCAGTGTTGTGTCGATAATACTCCAACTCTGCTTGACGCGCTTAAATCAAAAACTATTAATGTATTGTTAACGATGTTAATTTATCGATGTTTTTGCAATCTTGACTTGATAATACTCCAACTCTGCTTGACGCGCTTCATTTAATGCTTAATGTTAATGTTAACGTTGTTAATATATCGATGTATTTCCAGTGCTAAGTCGATAATACTCCAACTTTGCTTGACGCGCTTAATTTAATGCTTAATGTTTATGTTGCTAAAATATCGATGTTTTTCAGCGTTGACTCGATAATACTCCAACTCTGCTTGACGCGCTTAAATTAAAAACTATTAATGTAATGTTAACGATGTTAATTTATCGATGTTTTTGCAGTGTTGAATCGATGATAGTCAAACTCCGCTTGAGGCGCTCAAATTAAAAACTATTAATTTATTTTTTTCATATTTTATTTCTGTTCAAAAAAACATCACTTGCGTATAATAAAATGCGTTTAGTTAATCGATTAATTAACGGATATATCGATTTGCTAGGCATCGATTTTGTCACAGCTCTAACGTTCAGTTCTGTTCGGTTACAGTTCAGAAACTCGGATCAGGCAATAGCAAAGTGGAGCGCTATTAACGGTTTGACTTGGCCACCCGCTCCAGCTCGTCCTTCTTCTTGATGGCATACGAGTTGGAGGAGCCCTTGGCGGCATTGATTATCTCATCCGCAAGGCACTCGGCCAGCGATTTGATGTTGCGGAACGCGGCCTCGCGGCTGCCCGTGCAGATCAGCCAGATCGCCTGCAGGAGCAAACAGAGAGACCAGAGTGTGGGATTAGGAGTGGGCGTGGCGGCACGTGTGCACCTACCTGGTTGACGCGACGCAGCGGCGACACATCGACGGCCTGACGGCGCACCGTGCCGGCGCGTCCGATGCGCGTGGAGTCCTCGCAGGGTCCGGCATTCACAATGGCATCCACCGTGACCTGCACGGGATTCTCCAGCGTCAGCAGATGGATGATCTCGAAGGCGTGGCGTACGATGCGGCAGGCGAGCAGCTTCTTGCCCGTGTTGCGGCCGTGCTGCAGCAGCCCGCATACCAGTCGCTCCACGATCGGGCACTGCGCCTTGCGGAAGCGTTTCGCTGCGTACCTGCCCGCCGAGTGGGGCAAGTAGCGCATGTACTTCTCCTTGACCGCAATGTAGTCCTGCAGCGCAAGGTCGCCGATCGTCACCTCGTCGCAGTTCCAGCGCCCGAACAGCTTGATCTCCGGCCACTCGGCCCGCACGGGCATGGGCTCCGGCGCACTCGAGTTCGCCTCCTGCTCCTCCTCCTCCCACATATCGTCCTCCATCTCCAGCTGATTGAGGTAGTGCATCTGCTGCAGTGCGGGCGAGTTGTAGCCCGACTCATTCGGATTGATGTCGCCTTGATCGACCATTGCTCGGTGTTAGCTACCCTCGAAGCCTTCAGATAATTACAACGTCGCGTCCGGGTTTATTTTGCAAGTACTCACAGCTTTCGCGTCCGTAGTTCTATTTCAAAAAAAGATTTCCTGGCCACTGGGTGTGACCGTATTTCGCACGCAGTGTATATTTCTGGCTGTCAGCGCAGCGCGGAGCTGTGCTCTCACTGGTAGGATACACTGTTCCTGGCTGCAAGGTGCGGGGGGGTCACACTGTTTTGCTCCCGTTTTGTAGTTGCCCGCCTGTAATCAGTGCTGCCCAGTCAGAAATAGCTTTTTCCCGGGAAATCTGGCTTTTTTATCTTTCTAGCTTTAAGTTGAATTTTAATTTCTTTATGGTTTTAGCCATTTATTATGCATCATTTAAATGACATTGAAATTAATCGATTTCTTTTTTAGCCCTAACTTTTTCAGCATCCACTCGCGCAGTGCTGTTGCCCTTCTCGCTTAGGCAGGATACGCAGTGCCTATAGCTTTTGCTTAGTATTAGTAGAGCTGTTCCCACGCTGGCTTTAGCGAATGCACTTGGCTGCATAGACTGTCACCAGTTGAACAGCGTCAGCTGGGAACAGCCTGGCTTTTGGTTTGCAGTAATCTGTCAAAGCAGAGCAGCGGGATTCGCTTTATGCGTGTTGGGCTAGGTCAGGCAAAGTACGCTGTTCAGAAACGTTTCAGAGCAAAGCAGTGGTATGCTGTCGCTGGCTAAAGCGACTTATCAGGCAGCATATGCCGCGAAAATGCTTTCCGCAGTAGTTGTCAGAGGTTTTGTCCTGCTTGCTAAGCTGTTCCCACTATGAACAGTGTGACCCCCCATTGACAGTTGATTAACAGTAGTTGCCTGACGCTGTAGAGCAGCGGTGTTCCCTGGCTGCATAAAGAGAATGCTTAAGTTATCGAGCCTGTGCAATTTTTATATATTTTACATTAAAATATATTTTAATAAATTTAATTTATTTAGTATATTTTAATGTAAAATATATACCATGCAATAAACGATTGAGTGGATTTTCTAGCCTTTGCTAGCTTCACACTCTTATCACATTACGCACTTTCATAATGCAAAAGGAACAGGGTATCTGCTCGATAAGATTAAGTCACATTGCTATGGTAGGGGAGTATGTGTGAGCAGGCATTAGGGGGGGTTGGGCAAGTGAGTTAGTTAAACAAAACACATGTATTTATTACTTGTAATATGGAATACTTGCTATAATATGTAATTGTGTGTAGTTTCTATACTCGGATAGCATAAAATATACAGTTAAATGTTTATTTGTAGTTGTAGTTAATATAATACAATCGTTTAGATATTTCAAGTGCCAAAAAAACAAAGTAAACAGTAAACAATGTAAGGTAACAAAACAACTACTACACAACTACGCAGCATAGTGTATATATATATATGTATATATATTTACACACACACACATATAGGGCTAAAACGCTTAAATATCGCATGCAATTTTCACACGACGCGCACTTGAAGCACAATTGTTGTTGTTGTTGTTGATGCTGAAATTGGCTAAAAGTGCGCGCAGCGTGAAAATTGCGTTAACAAAACTTTAAACTTAGTAAGTAACTAAAGTCCCATGTCGTTGAGTCGTGGGGGGTGGAGGGGGATGCGGGGTGCCTCTGCTAATTGTAACGAGTTCTAATTTCCAAAAAGAAAGAGCAACGATGTCGTTGTGCTCGCGTTGTGGGAATGATTGGATGAACGATAATTATTATGGTTGTTGTTGTTGTTGTGGCTCTGTTGCTGCTTCTTCTTCTGCTTCGCTGTTATTGGATGAGGCGCGTGACACCAATACTGCAATGTCTATAGTTTAATTATTGTTATAGATAGCATTAGACTGGTTACTCAACACGCACACACACACACACACTTACACTGCGAACGTACTCGCCGCTTAGTCCTTGTCTCCCATCTTGGCCTTGGAGGTCATGTAGATGCCCACAATCAGCCCGAAGAGTCCAATGGCCGAGCCGAAGATCTCCACAATCAGAATTTTGACAAAGAGCGCCGCATTGGCCGCATCCGAGAGTGCTGCACCGGAGCCCACAATGCCGACCGCAATGCCGCAGAACAGATTGACCAGGCCGACGGCGAGGCCAGCGCCAAAGATCAGATAGCCGGAGAACCAGTTCTGGTTCATGATGCTCTCGCTGGCCAGCGCCGATTCCATCTTGAACTGTTCCAGCTGGCCGGAGAGCACAATGGCCGTGATCAGGCCATAGATGGCCACAGCCTCGCAGAAGATGACGGAGATCAGGTTCTTGGTCTTGATGCGTGGCGCCTTGACGCCACCGCCCACAATGCTGGTGCCCGTCGTATGGATGCCAAGGGCAGCGCCCACCACAGACAGCGAGACGGCGAGGCCAATGCCCAGGCAGGCCCACATGTAGGGGCTGGAGGAGGCGAGGAACCAGCCAACGCTAACGCGCTCCCCCTTGCCCGTCATCACAAAGTACAGGATCAGGATGGTGGCCGCGGCGGCGAAGAGCCCCAGAAATGTTTGGGTTACCACCGTACGTATTTGAGGCGCCATCTTGCTGTTTGATTGCTCTGTCTGCGGTCGAGGGCAATGCGTAAATTGTGATTTTCTCAATTATTTCAATTGCTATTTACCGTTTTGCAGGCGTAATTGTATTTTTCTCGGCCGACAGGTGACTGCGCTTCGTGCGAAAAAAAGAATCCACAATCACATGACGTACATTTTCTCTATCACACGGTATCGAGTAGGTCACGCCAATCGATACACACTCGATAGGTGGGCAAATGTCAAAAGCTGATGACAGCTAGTCGTTCTGCTTGACCATCGAAAGCTGCCCGCTATGACACTTAACGTTCGCATTGTTGCCGACAGTGGGCGCCAGTGTGCAAGGCGCGCGCAATTTAAATTTAAATGGCGCTATAAATTACAGTACGAATTATTTATTTACGCAAAAAAAGATTTATGTATTATGGCCAGACAAGCACAAATTGCATTTTTATTATCTGCCTCTGCGGCTCAATGACTGCACAAGCAGTGAGAGAGAGAAAGAGTGAGAGAGGGGGAGAGAGAGGGAGTGTGCGCAGCATTCACAGTTCATTGAATTGGCCGAGTTGCGGGCTCAGCAGCAGCGCACGTTTAACAGCGACCACGTGACGGCGACATAATCTAAAGTCACATCATCATTAAATATTTACACTACATTATAATTTCTGTACTTCTTGGGCGCGTGCCGGGCAAACACAGCGAAACAAAAGCCTTAGCCTTGGCCAAGAACCTACCCCATCCCACCCACTGACTGCTGCTGCTGTTGTTTCTGCTCCTCTTGTTGTTGTTGTTGTTGTTGTCGTGTCGACAAGCGACAAGCGACAACCACAACATTCAATTAAACGTAATGTGTTGTTTGTTGTCCCTGCCACCCGGCAGCAGCACCCCTTCCCCCCTGCTACCCCTACAATAAATGTAAACTTTTTCACTTGAAAGTCCAACATGGCATAAAGAGTCGAATAAGAGTTGCAGGAAGCCTACAAATATACTATATATATATATATATAGTATATATACACATACCTGTGTGTATGCTGGGAAGGTGAGCTCGGGTCAGCTGCGTGTCCCGCGTCGAATATCACAAGAGAAATCCATTAACCTGCGCTTTTTCCCCTTGACTTATTTCTCTTTGCGCTTTATCTCTGCGCGCCTTGTTCGTACCCCGCAGACATCTAAGAAAGCGCCGTTAGGCCCCGAATCGAGCATCGGATTGGGGGCGAGGCTCCTGCACGTTCTCTGTATTAAAGCGGCTCAAATTGGAAATTACTCAAAAAAGAGTCAAAAGGATTTATTTAAATGGATTTATTTCAGCTTCAGTTGTGGTTCCGGTTCCGGTTCCAGTTCCGCTCTCAGTTCTAGCTCAAGTATTAGTACTGGTTCCGATTCTGTTTTTAGTTTAAGTTCCATTTATAGTCCTAGTTCCGGTTCCAGTTCTAATTCTAGCTCGAGTTCAAATACTAGTTGTGGGTTCCGGTTCCAGTTCCAGCTCCGTTTTTCAGTTCTAGCTCAAGTATTAGTTCTGGTTCGAGTTATTGTTCTAGTTTCGGCTCAAGTTCTAGTTCTGGTTTCATTTTTCTAGTACCAATTTCTGTTTTGGTTCTTGCTCTGGTTCTAGTTTTGGATCTTCTTCTGGTTCTAGTTCTCGTTCTGCTTGTGGATCTAGTTCTGCTTCTAGTTCCGGTCCTAGTTCTGGTTCTAGTTCTGATCCAATTTTCAAATTCTGGTTCTGGTTCTAGTTATGGTTTCAGTGCTTGTTCCAGTTCCTGCTCCAGTTATGGTTCCAGCTCCAGTTCTGATTCCAGTCCGGTTCCTGTTCCAATTCTGGTTCTTATTGTAGTTCCAGTTCTGATCCCGGTTCCAGTTCTCGTTCCGATTCATGCTATGGTTCTCGTTTCAGTTCTTCCAGTTCTGGTTCCATTCCCGTTTCCTCCTGATTCACAACTATTTTATATTTCTGTATTTAGGTTTCGTCGGATTCGACGTAATCCAATAATTCTAAATGGATCTGTATATAGTTTTTAGTGAGAATGTCTATATTTTATTATTTACCCGATTCTGTCGATTGGCCTCGGCAGTCTTTCGATTTTGCGTATGGTCTCGTCTAGCTTCTCCAGAAGCACTTCAATCTGAAGCGTACGCTCCGTTACGCTGTTGATTAAAAACGAGATAACATCAGATGCTTTATAGCAACAATGGGGACTACGACTTACCGCGCCAGTTGCTCGCGCAGATCTTGCATGGGTTCCGGCTCGGATGGCAACTCTCTCGTAATTGCGACCTCCTTCGGGGTATCAATAAACTCAATTAAATTATCGATATAGACTGCATCTTTCTGGCCTTGTCTCCAAAAGCAGAGGTAGTGCGATAAACCCTTGTAGAATAGCTGGTAAACCTCCTTGTCCTTGATCAATGTGTCGCGATAAACCTCCGTATAGGCTGCCAAGAAGATCGCCAAAAATAGATTCTGAAAAGTGTCGCGCATATAAATGCTGGCAATTTTGGTCGCAGCAAACACTCACCAAGACAATCGCATAGATGCCTATGAGAGCTATGAGTATGTAAATGGGCGCCAATACCGGATGCTTATCGTGCAGTGGCATATAGTCAATGTCTCCCCTAACCAGACGCAACACCATGATCGCAGACGACACTACGCTGCGGTACTGCAGCGAACTGTCGCCAAAAAAGACAAGCGCCATGTGACCGATCGCCAGGCAAGTGATCAGCAATAGGAAAAAGAAACCGCAAATACTCTTCGCCGACTGCCGGAAGAGAGTGCAAAATTAGAGTAGGGACTCTACGAAAATCGGAACTGCGCTAACCAATTGCAAGCTGAGGGCAAGCTGCCTGAGCGTGGCATGAAACGAGACGAAGCGAAGCAGCTTGAGCCACACGAAGAAGAGTAGAGCCCCCGAGCTGATCTCATAGAGCTGCCAGCCGCTGGCCAAACGATCGAGGTTGGTATATCTGCTGGGAGTCTCCCGGAACTGTTCGCTGATTCTCTCCAGCTCGAACATGTGCCAGACATTGTGCATAAGTGTCAGATACGAGGACTACAATTAGTATACGATTTAAAAAAGTATAAATTTACCTAAAAGCTATAAACTTACGCATAGAAAGAGCAAGTCCGGATAGTTGAGCATTACTTGCAAATAGTTCTTAACTCCCACTCTCTGCAGCTCCTGTACTTCCTGGCACGAATAGTAGACTACGATGCCGTAGAAGACGATGCCAGCGCAGAAGCTTGAGTCTAGGGAAGTTAGAAAGGAATCGAGCTTGATCGTACTCGAGCTGCTCGAGGGCTGCACAATGCCAGTGGGAAATACTTCGAAGATCAATCTGTAAGAGTAGCCGATCACAGTGGGTTAAAGCTGTCAATTCTTACCTACTTGACGACTTCGAAGGCGTGCACCACTTCGTAGTACAAGTTGATTTCCAGCACGACGAATCGCGTGGCACGATCGATCCAGGCAGCATCTTTAAGGTCCTTAAACATTCTCTCGCTGTCGTTGTAGTTGAAGGGAATGTCGAAAGAAAAGCCGCCGCCCTCATAGCTTAGCGCACTTGTCTGCATTGGCTCGGCATCATCTTGATACTTTTTGCTGCAGTGCAAAATAAAATAGGTTTATTAATAACTATAGCGAAAAATGGTATATAGATTTGGTGCAAATGTATATAACAGTTATAAAGAGATCTGGTAGAACTTAATCTGCATCAATAGCTGTCCGTTTGTCCGTCTGCCTGTACGAACACGCAGATCACGGCTACTACAAGAGCTGAAAGGACCAAAGTTGGTATAATATAGTATATATAGCTGTCCGTTTGTCCGTCTGCCTGTACGAACACGCAGATCACAGTTGTTTAAATAGCTAGAAGGATCAAATTTGGTATAAAGCTTCGTGTGTAGCAAACGCAGATCAAGTTTATTTGAAATTTTTAATGCCACACCCACCGCCTTCAAAAATCGTTATTTGTATTTTCAGTTTTAATAAAAAACAATATATAAATTGTTATTTGCTAAACAAATAGGTTATTATAATGACAACATACGCTGTAAATTGCAGTCCGGTCGGACAATAATCAAAGAAGTTATTGGCGGGAGAAATTTCCCATTCAAAAGTACCGGCGTCGCAGCTAAGGGCCGGCGACAATGCCTGCGTTTGACTGTATGCGTGAGATAGGCATGTGCGCGTAGTTATATAACAAGCGCGTTTGACTGTATGTGTGAAGAAGTTAATGCGTTTCGTTAAAAATGTGCGTTTTTATGCATTTTTTAATAATTTTGAATGATTGAAGAGGGTAAGTGGTATCCTACTGTCGAGTGCACTTAACTGTAGCTTCCTTTAAAACCTCTGCTTACCCCTGATACTTTGTCCGATCAGACACTTTGCTCGAGTACTCGGGAAAGCATACGAAATTCTTGAGTTTCCGTAGTTTTCGCAATCCCAAACATTTCTTAGTGGGAATTACGCGTAACTGTCGCACTCTTGTGGGGCCCAAGAAAAGCGCAAAGTTTCTCCAATGCACATGCGAAGTTTCATCCTTGTCGAAGCGTTGCGTATCATTCAATGCGATCAGGTAGTTGGTTACGATATACGTGTGGATATTTTCAATGTTTCTAACAGCATCCAATTTCATGGGACTAGAAAAATTCACTGGATTCGGCAGAGAAGATTCGAATAACTTGCTGTTGTTGGAGCTTGAGTGCTGCGTGTGTATTTCGGTGACTGTAGGCGGGAATGCAATATTATATAGATATTTTTGTGACTTACTATACTCACTGTAGCTGGTGCTGATGAGTAGTATCAGGTAGACAAGCATCTCAGAGAGAATATGTCGAATTTTCTTCTCATCAATTGCCGCGTATACCACTTTAATTGGCATTTTTTATTGACTCGGGGGAAATTCGTTTTAATTTTGTTTTTAAAACAATTTCAAGGCATGCTTGAGTAGGAAAAACCTGATTAAGAGTATCTAGTCCAATTCGTTGGCTTTTAAAATCAATTTTTTTTTCTTCTTTTTATTTTATTTTTTTTTCTGTTTTTCTGTTTTTCAGGCATACGAGGTTAGCCGTCTACCTCTTCATATCCTTCGTATCTATTAATAAAGCCTAGAAGAGCGCGACGGCTAGCTTTTAAGCTAGCTTTAGCTATTAAAATTTGTAATTTTAATTTTATTTAAATTTAATTTTTGATTTAAATTTAATTTTGATTTAATTTAATTTACATTTTAAAAAACGTTTTCTGAAGATTAACTTTACAGTGATTCGAATATGAAATGAACATGCTTAAAGCTTTACATACACTTTGTATTGTGCTGCTGTTGCGTTTAAGCGCCACAACACAGTCAGGTATACCCAAAAGATACTCTATAAATCCATGCTTTATGATTAACATGAAATGCAGTCGAGAGTTTTTCATCAGTTCAGTGTACGAGCGCGTTTATTTAAGTGAACTTGGCAAGTTTAAGGGCAGCGCCCATAAGTATGCAACACTTTGTTGGCGCTCGACTGCGCTTGTGAAAAAATATGCTGCATATGCATAGGCGCAGCCATTGTGAGCCTGCTGCCTGCTAGACTGCCTGCCTGCCAGCCAGTCGACCATCCATCCATGCAGCCACTTGAAGCAGCAAAAACAACAACAGCAACAAGCGAAACAAGTTGAAACAAGAGCTCCAGCAACTGCTTTAGATTTCTATAGACCGGAAGTAGCCCGGCATATAAAAGCCCTTCCGCTGCTTTCCGGTGAAATGTTGCATTTGAAGTGAAGAGGGAGTGGGAGAAAGAGAGAGGGAGAGGGAGAGGGAAGGAGAGCAGTATAGAAGTTGAGAAAGAGTTTCCTCAGACATGAACACTACAATGCACAACAACAAAGGCGACTTTTGCTCCGTACTCGAATTTCATGAAAATAAACTATACGAAAAGTGTGTGCAAGGCAAGCGTGGACTAGACGACGTGCATATACGCTATAAAATATTGTTGCCAAAAATAAATTGATTGTGATTTAAATTTAATTTAATTACAATTAAAATTTAATTATATAATTTATATACCCTATAAAATATTGTTGCCAAACATAAATTAATTGTGATTTAAATATTATTTAATTTAATTAAAATTAAAATTTAATTTTTTTAGTATGTTAATTATTAAATGCTATTAATTTTTATTTTAAAAATCTAAACTGAGTTCTTTTGTTAATGATGCTTAATGGAGTTAACCAACTGTTTTATACCCTGCACATTGCATATTTTCTGGCCAACTGGCAACGTCCTCCGGCCCGACAAGGTAAACTGCAATGAGCCCGGCCAGGTGACCGCATTTAAGCAAACATTTTGCCAGTCTTTGGTCAAGCACAAATACATGCACACACTCACTCACACACACACACACACACACTTACTGAGTATGGTATATAATGTAGAAAATGGTATTGTGCGCCTCAAGTGGGCGTGGCAGGTGGTCAAGCATCGGTAGTCGAGCACAAAGCGCCGTCGAGAATTTATTTCCTGTTACGTTAGACATTTAGGCCGATTTGGCCGACGGCTGCAAATCGAGAAAAAGGGGCAACAGATCAAACGGCCACTTGGCCCTCAGATCCTTGGGCTTATCACAGAGCCCCACCACGGCGGGGTTAAGTGCGTCAACAACCTGGCAACCTGCATGTGTGTGTGTGTGTGTGTGACTGAGTGTATTTGTTTTTCTCTGCGTTTAGCTGTTGCCTTTCATTTGCGCAAATTGTCTCGAGGCTTCGAGTGGAGTATTTGGGCGAAATGAATTGGTTTTCGGCATTTTGATTGGCTCGTCGAAGCGATTTAAATTGATTTCATTTGCGCCAAGTGGCCATCTGGCATTAATGTAATGTGCTGTAATGCCTCGTAATGTGATGCGCCACACGAAACTTATGCAAATGAAATTGCCATTTAAATCAAATTTAACGCGCGTTGATTTCTGCCCCTTTGTTTTCCATCGTTTTTATGCACTCTCACAGTTTTCACACCTGCCGGTTGCGGTGATCAAATGGCAAACTATATGTATGCATAAAATATATATATATATACACGGTGTACAATAAAAACCAAAGCTAGTTAATGAAAACAAATGGGGAAAATCTGCTCGCAGTGGATCAGCTTTAAATTTACCGCGCGATATTTTTAAATGGTGAATTTAAGCAGAACCGATAATAATAGCAATGAGCTTTCGAGTGGCTATCTGGCGCAGTCAAGCTGAACGAGAGAGCGAGATGGCGAGAGGTATGGTGATAATTACACCAAGCTAATAGCAACGAGCTTTCGAGTGCCTATGGGACTTATTCATGCTGAAAGATAGAGCGAAAAGTCATAGTTTACTGGAGCTGATAGCAATAGAGAGAAAAGTTTTAACAAATTATAAGCTTTAATAAATAAAGTATAAATATACAAATATAAATATAAAATATAAATATATAAAACATGCTGAACTTAAAAATAACTGCCAGTTCACCAAGCATTCCACACACCACAACTAATAGCAATGAGCTTTCGATCGCCTATGGCAAGACTCTGCGACTAATCAAACAGCTTACACTTATGCGCTAATAAACAAGTCATGGTGAATTTAAAGTAGTTTTGCTTCGCAAGGCAATGAGCTTACGTCTGGCTTTATAGCTTACTCGGGCGAAAGACAGAAGGACACAACTGAATTCTTCTGCTAGAAATGACAACGCGTGCAAGTGATGTGAGTATAAGCGATGTTTGCAATCGCATTGCCATTTGCTTGCTACAATAAATAATAAAATAAATCGCATGCATATAAATGCCCATTGTTATGGCATTCAATTGGAATATCAAACATCAGCTTTACTCACACCGGGCAGCATAATGGCCGACACTTGTTCGCTTTATTGTGCCGCAGCAACAATACAATTATCTCCATATATTTCTACATATTTACGCCCATAGTAACTTTACTCTTCATTTATTTCATTATCAAACGCACGCACCCACGCCTTCGCACTGTAACGCCCCGCGCCCGCAACTGCTGCGTGGAGACAAAGCCCTCCGGCAGCTTGGCCAAAAGTGACAAATTGTTTCAATTCAACAAAAGGCAACTGTAGCAGAACAGCAACAATAACAACAACAGAAAGTGAAACAACAACAATAGAGTGCACAAAGCGTAAGGTCCCGAGAGCAGGGGCGCAACGGGTTGAAGCATGGCGGAGTTGGGGCAAATGGAAATGTGCCTTGCAATCCTTTTTGGCCTTTGCTTTGGACAATTTTTATACTCTGGCAGAAGGTATAATTATTTTTGGCAGTTGTTTGCAATGCAGCAAGGATTTGATTTGTCCGTTTGTCCGTTTGTCTGTTAAAAAGCAAACTTGTCTCTTAGTTTTAAAGCTACCTTGATGAAACTTCGTAAACATACCCATTTCATTTGTACGCTGTATATAATCGTATTATCGAATTAATATATCGTATTTCTGCTATAAAATCTATAGATTTTGCTATGTCCGTTTGTCCGTCTGTCTGTTAAAAAGCAAACTAGTCTCTTAGTTTTAAGGCTACCTTGATGAAACTTGGTACATATACCGTTTTTATCTGTACGCTGTATATAATCGTAGCATCGAATTCATATATCGTATTACTGCCATAGAATCTATCGGCTGATTTTTGTTATTTTTGAATATATGGTAATAAAACTTGCCACAGCTTATTTTAAAAATGCTGCAAATATTCTCTCAGAATTTCATCAAAATCGGTTTACCATATATAGGAACAATTGCAGAAAAACAATATTTTTTTTGGAACATAAATACTTTAGCATATAATACTATACAAGCGAGCCATAACTATGTCAGCCAACGTTTTCAATAGCATTTTGTAATATCCATAAAATCAAAATATTATATCTTAAAGCATTCATAGCAGAGATCGAACTAAAGCACATGTAAGTATTTGTAAGGGTATGCAATCTTCGGCACGCCGAAGCCTTGCTGCCTGCTTTCTAGTTTTTTATTACGCTTTGCTGCCGTTTCATTAGCCGCCGTGTCCTTTTTATCTTTTGTACATGACATTTCGGCCTTTCTCATAAGTCCTGGCCGGGCACAACAAAAGGTATTCCAAGAATGATGACGGCAATTTGCGGCTGATCCTGACAGCAACTCCGGCGCCTTTCTGCGTAATTATCTTAATTTTTTGGCAAACAGACCCGGGCCCAGGCTTCGGCCTCGGCTGCGACACAGTGCTGCGCGTCAGTATGCGTCTGTTCCATTTCGAGAATTGCAGTTCTGGGCACGCGCCGTCTGCTGACGATGCTAATTGAATTGGGAAAATGGGAAATATCGCTGGAAATTGCACCTGCTGCTGCTGCTACTGCTGCTGCTGCTGCCGGCGCCATTGGCAGTTGCAACTGCAGTTTGGTAAATAATCTTGGCCAACAGTCGAGCTACAAAGTCAACTGCCATGTCGTATGCAAATTTAACAGCGCTGATAAAAATTGACTCTCTCTCTCTCTCTCTCTCTGTGTGTGTGTGTGTGTGTGTGTGTGTGCGTGTGTGTGAGGTAGAAATGCAGCAAAGCAAATATTTCAGCGTAAGTAAACTACATTAGCTACAGGCTGCAGGCACACCCCCGCCCTACTCTTACCAACCAGCAGCTACATAAAGGGAGTGTGTGTCAGTCTGTCTGACTGTCTGCCTCTGTCGCTCTCCGTCTGTGTGTCTGTGTGCGTGTGCGAGTGTATTTGCCCATGCGTCAGCTGCAGTTAGGATGCGCTCCATATACTTAGCCATGTCTGTTGAATGCTAACTCCCGCCCAGACCCAATCCAGTGGCAACCCAACGCAATCCGCAATCTGAACTCCCGACTCCCGGCTCCGGGCTCCGTGTTCCACCTGCCTGCTGCCTCCTGCTACCCTGCTCCCCTGCGTATTCGTGCGGTTGACAGCTCCGCTGCGCGCTTGACTTGATTTTGAGATCTGCTTACGCTAGCCAAAAGTACAGGTAAGTAAAAATGCAGCAAAGAGACAGGAAATGGGGAGGAGCATAAATAAAGTAGTATCCGGGGAAAATCTGAAAATGGAATGAAATGCAATGTTTGTGCACTGCACAGAGAAAGACAGAGACAGCGAGACAGTGGGAGAGAGTGACAGCTTTAGGAATATATTCTGGAAGAATGTACATTAAATTTTCTACTCATCCCGTCGAAAGTATCAAAATATGTTTCTGCTCACTCGAAGATTCATTTGGTTTCGCTTTTCGATTTGCAAAAGTGTTCGTTTCGTCGAATTTGTAACATTTTCTGCAAATTTGCATAATAATTTTCTTTTTTTTTTTTTTTTTTTTTTTTTGTTTATTCGTAAGGCATACGAGGTTAGCAGTCTACCTCTTCATATCCTTAGTGTCTATTGATTAAGCCCAGAAGGGCGCGCCGGCTAGCTCTTAGGCTAGGTATATCTAATTTTCTTATAAAACTAATAACAATAACAATACAAAATAAACAATCACAATTTAAGTTCTAGACCTTCGAGTCCTTGGACATCGCGTCATCAAATCCCTCGGCTTTCGCCTTTTCAGTCTTCTTGTAGGGGATTCTGTCGCCAGGATCCTCGCCAGTCGGTTTCTGTGTTGCTGCAGTCTGTCGTTATAGCGGCTCGAGTGCTTATTTATTTCGTCGAAGACCGTTGCCATATTTAGATCGTTATGCAGCATCGTGTTACGGATGTACCATTCACATCCGGTAATCAGCCGCAGTATTTTATTTTGTGCCACCTGGACTCTCCTAATCTGGCTATCGCAAGTGATCCCCCAGATTTGGCACCCATACCTCCTCTGTTAAAAAAAACCTTAAATTTGTTCTAAATGTACAGAATTTAATATTAAGTTCATGGAAGCTCTTGTAATGCAAGCTTTAAAAATATTTGTAATTACTTTTTTTTATATGTATATGCATAATATTTCTGCTAGCAGACTGTTCTAAAAAAAAAGACTACAAATATGAAATAAAAATCTTAAATCTATAAACAAATAAAATAACATATAATAAATCTATATTTTTCTAACTTTAGATGAAATAATTCTGAAATTGATTTAAATATTAATAATTTATTTTTATATTCTTATTTGATTTCTAGTTTTGAGTTTGTAAAAGTTGTTGGTAAGCAAATCTTTAATATTTTTTTAATTATTTTTCGCATAAGTTGAAGTCTTCAAAACTACAAAATATTTTCTTTATTTTTTAAATTGACTTTTAAGTTTGATAAAATATTTGGTGAAGAAGTTTTGAAAGTATATTTTTCTTTTTCATCTGCTTTACAAAGTTTTTCTGGGTTTGAGTTTGTAAAATTTTTTGGTAAGCAAATCTATAATATTTTAAAATATTTTTCGCTTAAGTTGAAGTCTTTGAAATTTCGGAATATTTTCTTAATATTTTCAAATTTGACTTTTACATTCATTAATTAAATAAGTTTTGAACTTATAAAAATAATGCTTATATTTTATCTTTCATTTGTCTTGTAGCTCTTTTCTTTATATATCAACCGAAGTTGACTTATTTAAAATATTTTTTTTTATTTTTTTATTTTTTTATTTATATTTAAATGCTGCACTGTTGGGCGCGCCTGCTAAACGAAAATCTAAAAGGGTTTTACCGGCAGACATAGCTTGAGATTCTTACTTTGTCTCGCTTTATTTTTAAGCTTTAAGCTTCAGCTTAAATGCGAAATTCAAATTTAATAAACTGTTCTATAAACGTCCAATAAAGCCGACTGCGACTGCGAGCTGGTGCGCCATATGCCGGGATGAGGCACTCGCGCTGTAATGAAATGCGCGTCATTTCATTATGCTTATCATATACAAAATTTGCATTCAAAGTTGCCGCAAGCACAGCTGAATAGACTAGAAGACAGTGGAGAGCAGAATAAAAGAGACGAGAGTGAGTAAAGATGAGGAGGCGAAGCCTGCGAGGAGGAAAGTTGCGTAAATGCGATTAAAACTAAACTCGAAGGCAAACAAAACTTTTAAAGAGCGCACAACAAATTAATGTGATACTTTAGCGGGGCAGGGGCAAGGGCAGACCTACATGTACTGTCAGTCATATGAGGAACGTGTTAAGCTCGAGCGCGAGCTCTAGCGGCAATTAATCGAAGAAGCTGCAAAAGCAATGGAAACTTTGCATAAATCAAGGCACGCGGCAAAGGCGCCTCCAAATATGCAAAGTTATTTGCCGAGCGAAGAATGCGGAATGTTGCTTAAGTTATGCAAAGTATGCCCTTCCCTCCCTGCCTCTCTCTATCGCTGTAAGTGTATTCCTATGTGAGTGTGAAAGTGTCTGTGTGCGGTTGGGTAATCAGGCGGCAAGTAGGTCAGCTGCAATCAAAGACAGAAATCGAGAGAAACGGCAGCCAAATGTATTGTGAGCTCAAGGAATACAAATTTCTGCTTCTTCAATTGTTGTCAGACATTTACAATAATGGCGAAACCGAAACTGGCATAGCTACACATGTAGTGATACCCTGCAAAGTAACAGGAAAGGTAGTGCAGTAATTAAATATAGTTGTAGTCATTTCTACAAAAAAAAAAAATAATAAAATAAAAGTTCATAGCGATTTTCTGTAAAATTAGAAAAAAGCAGTTAAAAACTGCGTATATGCAAGTCGCGCATTTCTACGAAAGAACAAATAAAAATTTTTTAGCGTTTTTCTGTAAAATTATAAAAAAGTCGCCGTTTCTAGGAGAGAAAAAATAAAAACTTCTTAGCGTTTTTCTGTAAAATTAGAAATAAAAAAAATTCTTAGTAATTTTTTGTAAAATTAGAAAAAAAAGCCTTAACTTTTGTACAGCGTATATGAAAGTCGCGCAATTCTACAAAAGAAAAAATTAAAAGTTCTTAGCTATTTTTTGTGAAATTAGAAAAAAAAGCCTTAAATTGTGTACAGCGTAAATGCGAGTCGTGTATACCTGTCCAACCGCATGGCTATAGCGTTTCTACGAAAGAAAAATAAAAAAAAGTTCTTAGCAATTTTTTGTAAAATTAGAAAAAAAGCCTAAACTTTCGTACAGCGTATATGCGAGTCGCGCATACCCGTTTAAGCACATAGCTATAGCACTTCTACGAAAGAAAAAATAATAAAAAGTTCATAGCGACTTTCTGTAATATTAGAAAAAAAGCATTAACTATTTGTACAGCGCATATGCGAGTCGCGCATACCCGTTCAAGCGCTTAGCTCTACTTGCATGACTTGAATGTGCAAAATTTCAAATATTGCATACAATTTTTGCCCTGCCTACAGAATGAGCATCAGGCTGGAGTATTTGTGAATTTGTTTGCTTTTCTCGGCCCGATTTAGTTTCTAGCCAGGCTTTTCGTCTCTCTCATTGCAATAGTTGCGTGAAAAGTAATTTGCGAAATGATGTTTGCAAATATAATGTGACGGGCATGTGTTTATATTCCTATGTAAAGACACGTAAGACAAACATTGACAGTTGAGTTCAACTGGCAAGTCAATTAAAAAGTAACTTCAGGCTCTAGCCAAAATTATATTGAGTATCTCTAAGTACACATAAAATTGAAGTAGGCTGAAGCAAAGGCCTTTAGAGGCAATTAGATCGACTTTAGCATGCGCATAACTTTGCTTCACTGGCGAGAGATTGAATTTAATCGCAGCCAATTACTGTAAAATATCAGAGATATTTAACCCTAATGGCGGCGAGTTGCCGGTTGCCGGTTGCCGATTGCCAAATTGAAATCGAAAGACACAAGTTTTAATTGAAATTTAAGTACTTAATTTTCAGCGCCAGGCCTCGTTGGGCATGCTACGTGAAGCGTGCCACAGCGCGCGCTGGGAGCAAGGCTTCGCGCGAGTCCCCATTGATTTGCAGACGAAGGTAGGTGAGTAGGTAAGTCGGTGAGTCTTGTCTCTCACACTCTGCCCTCTGACCTTCCAGCGAAGATGTCGCTGATGATGACGCGTAATAATTCACAGTGCCGCTTTATTTATGTGCCGCAGATGTCACGTGTCCCTTTTGTTACGTTTCGGACGCAATTTAACTGCTTGCCAGCCTGCCTGTCTGTCCGTCTGTCTGTCCGTTTGGCTGTCCGGGGCGTGGCTACAGGCCCTTTGAAAGGGCTACCCTTAAGTGAAATATGGCGCAAGTTCATGAGGCGACATCAAAATGATGACAACGAAGCTGGCGCTGACAACGATGAGCAACACGACGCGAGCCTCCTCAACGTCAACGTCAACGTCGCAGTCTCAGCCTCAGTCTCAGTCTCAGCCTCAGTCAACATCGTCTATTGCAATCAAGAATTTATGTTTTCAACGCGCAGTTTGTCTTTAGTTTGAGGTGGGCTGGCCACCCTCTGCCCCCTTACCCCATCCTCGCTCCCGATACCCTCGGCCGAGCTCTCAATGTCTGCTTGGGGGTTTGCTTGGTTAAACGCAATTTAGCTGCATTGCTCAAATTTCCGGCGCGCTATCTCGTTACTTCGCTCGGCAAAGCTGAATTCGCCTGCGGGCCATACTTGATGATGCCAGCGAGCAGGCACAGAACTCCATGCACACACACACACACACTCACACGCACATAGGCAGTTCCATCTTTGTGTATAGAAAGCCAAGTGATGATATCTTCAACTGCGACTAGATTGGCACAGCTTATGTTTGTGAGATATGTTTGTTGTAATTGAAAAGTGTTATACTCTAAAGTGTTATACTATAAAGTGTTATACTGCAAAGCGTTATATTATAAAGTATTATACTTAATGCTATACTGATGTTTATGAGATATTGTTGTTGTAATTGAAAAGTGTGCTATCCAAAGTGTTCTACTATTAAGTGTTATATTTCTATGTGGAGCTGATGCCTTTGAAATATTGTTGTTGTAATTCAAAAGTATTATACATCAAAGTGTTAAGCTTCAATGTGTTAAACTTCAAAGTGTTATACTGCAAAGTGTTATACTACAAAGTGTTATACTTCAAAGCAGAGCTGATGATTGTGAGATATGTTGGTAGTAGTTGAAAAGTTTTATACTTTAAATTGCTCTTCTATAAAGCGTTATACTTGAGATATTGTTGTTATAATTGAAAAGTATTATACACCAAAGTGTTAAACACTAAAATTTTATATTTTTAAGTGTTTTACTATAAAGTGTTATACTCTATATACAACAAAGCTGAGCTGATTTATGCCAGATATTATAGTTGTATTTGAAATGTTGTATGCTTTAAAGTGTTATACTGTAAAGTGTTATACTTCAAAGTGGAATACTTCAAAGTAAAGCTGGTTTGTGCGATATATTGCAATTGTAATTCAAAAGTATTGTTTTTCAAATTGTTATACTGTGAAGTGTTATACTTTAACATTAAAGTACCATTATCTATGGTACTATGGTAACTTTGAAATTTCGTGTACTAATAAAATACACTTAAGCCTCTTTCCATAAATTACGTATGCATAAGTTTAATGTATATTTGTAGATATTCATAATACAACTGAAGCAATAAAACTTAGTATAACAATGCTCTCTCTAAACACTTAAACATTCATATACTCGAAAGTCTATAATCATCGTACACCCCAGGGTGCTGTTGCAACATCAGCCACACTGATGTCAAATGCCATATGCAGCTTGAACATGTAAGAAGCAAAAAAAAAAAAAAAATAGCTATAAACACGAAGTTCGTTCGGGGATTTGGGATTACTTAAAGAATCAACTTTTTCCACCTTCTGAAAGGAAACTTTTCATTTTTTTGCCCGCAACTCTCCAGACAGCTTGAAGACTACGAAACTCACAGCAAACTCTGACGTTGAGTGAAGTGAGCGGCCCTAAAGGAAGCATACATATGGCATACACTATAGTTGCAGTATATTTTTTATAGTACCTGATTACGCAGTTGGCGACGTTGCTTGACGTACGTACAACAATTGGCCAACAAGAGGTTTGTTAACCAGGCCAAGATCCATTTGCTGTTTGTTGCCGCAAATTCTGTTGCTAATAGCCACTTGTCAGTTGAGCACCTGTGCTCGAGCTAGTGCTCCAGGGGGGCGTGGCATCTTATGGATTATTTGGCATTTTTCATTTTCGCTCAGCTCTCGGTTAAGGTTACGCATACGCCACGTTACACGTGGCAAATATTAATTTGCCAGCTGTGGCGTGAAACTTCTACTGGTTGAGTGTGTGTGTGCGTGTGTGTGTGTGGTAACTGCTATACAAATAGCCTGGCTAAATGCCCCGTCACATGGGCTGTCTTCGGGGTATCTCTTCGTGGTCATCTCATAATCATTCACCACATTGAGTACATTTCTGCCGAACACAATGATTACTTGATTTGTCTTCTCCGGAAATGTGACTGCCTGGGGGCAGATTTGCTTGATTGGAGACTGCGAAAATTATAAATAGAATTCTGGAGTATGTACAAGTGCAGCTGCAGATAGATAAGAGGCTCGAACTAAGCAGCAAGGCATAGAGCAGTGGCGTAATAGTTGGTTGGGGAAGTGCAAGGTATTTGGCAGTCAAACCTACGCTAGTTAGACAAATAAAGCAAAAGCTATAGTTACTTTTTAGTAGATCTAAACTGTATTTACTGGTATTCAAACCTGTATTTATTTCATACTCAACGTCACTGTGCGGGGTATATGCAAGTCGAGCAGCACTCGAGCTCTGTGGAATCTTCTCAAGTATTTGCTACTCGTTTCTCTGGTCTTTTGCTTATGCGTCTTGTCGGTTTTCGGGGTAACCACAGGAATTTGCGTTTTCTGTGCACGTTTTACGTGCCAGAGCATTAGAATGCCAACCGAAAGCACAACAACAAGGCAGAGCAAGAGAAAGAGAGGAATAACAACAACGCGCAGCGCACCTGGAAATAAAACATCAATTTTTATGCGACAATTTATTGCGTTCCTTTGCCGTTGCCTCCTACTCTGTCCCTGTCCGGCGTGGGGGACGCACGTTTCTTTTCTTGTGCGTTTTTTTTTTCCTTTTGGTTTTTTGGTTTTTCGGTTTGCTGTTGCATACCTTGGGGCGTCTGATTACATAACAGAAAATGTCAATGTTTGTCAGGCTGCCATAGCAGCCGGCCGCCATTAGATTAAACAGACGGCTGCGTCTTGGCCACGCTGGCGATGGAGCTGGCGATGACGATGGCGATGGCGATGGCGATGGCGATGGCGTTGACTGTGTGTGAATTGTGTGCTAATCTTAACAAATTTGAGGTGTGCTTTTGTTTACGGGCTGTTTTTCTCTCGTCGCATGAGGGGGCAGGGCAACGCAGTGGCAAGTCAGTTCTAGGAAGCGCGACCATTGTCATTTCTCATCGAATTTTTACAGGTATTATTTAAATTCCACAACACGTGCAGGATTAGAGATGAGCTAGAGCGAAAGCGAAAATATTAGATTTTTCATGTTTTTTTCGGCTACAAAATTGAATTTTTTCACATTTTTTATATTTTATATTTTGTGACGAATATATATATTTTTTAATATAATTGTAAGTATATTTAAATATAAGCCTTAATTTCTATGTCGATTTAAAAGGCAACTTCTGGCTTACTCAAATTTTATAAACACTATTTTTACTATTTAAAAGATTTTTTGAGCTTCAAAAAAATTTACAAAGTGCTTAAAAAAAACTTTAGAGCTTTAAAAAAATGTATACTAATCTAGAAATATTTACAAAGTACTTTTAAGGGCCTTTAATTATATTCCTTAATCCCTCTTTTAATTTAAAAGGCAACTAAATAAGTTTTGGGTTGTAATATTCGCATGCTTCCAATTTGTTCTACATTTTCTACGCTTTCTAAATATAAACATTATTTGAGTTATTTTATAGCCAGTTTTGAAATTTTAATTGCTTTCATAGGGCAATTAAAACGCAACACTCATACCATATCTCAATTTAAAAGCCAACTAAATTAGTTTTGAGTGGGAATATTCACATGGTGCCGATTCATACGCATAATGCGCTTACTTTATAGACTGCCGGCTTGTGTAAAGTTTCTGCATAAATCAGCAGAGATAAGACCCCGAAACACAAATAGAAAACGATTATTAATTTATGCTTTAAAGCGTTGGCAACCCTGGCAGCCAGGCAGGCAGGCAGGCGGCATAGTCTATACGCCATGCAATTACCAGCAGCCTTTTATTTCGCCACGCAGATTAGAGCGCCGAAGAGGGAGGGGGCTGAAGAAGGGTACAGTGGGTCTTACCCGCAATACCTCCTCGTACTTCCGCTCGCCGCGTCGACTACAAACTTCGTCTGCTCAGTCAAGTGCACAAATTCGCCCCGCCATAAGCACAACAAAGGCACAACAAATGAGCGTGGCATGGTGGGTGTACTTCCCCTCACTCCCCTCCCCCTGCTGCTCGCTCTCCTCCGTCTGCCGAGTCAGCAGTTCGGTTCGGTTGAGTCTCGCATGCAGAATCTTGGCGCAGCATCAGATATGCAATTAATTTGGCCATCAACACGCCACAAAGCGGCAAGACGCGGCTGCTGCCACGCTTTGTTTGCAGCCAGCGACCAGATTTAATAATGACTTTAATTTGATTTTCATATTGTTGAGGTTGTTGCGGTTGTTGTTGTTGTGTTGTTATTGCGCTCGCATTTCGATTGTGTTTTCCCGCAGCTTTTCGATTGAGTCGCAGAAACTTTTGCCTATGCAGGCCTTCCTGCCTGCCTGCCTGCCTGTCTGGCATGCTGTGTTTATGCCTGCTGAAGCCTTTTCAATTATTTTCACTCATTATTTAACACACTCGACGGGGGCGGTTGACGGGGGTTCGTTGGGCGTGCCAGCGGATTCCAACATTGCACGCAAAGTGAAAATTCCGGCGACGCGGCGAAAACCTTTTTGCATTATTAATTCGCTTTGATATCGAATTTCGTTTTGTTGACCAGGCCGGCAGCCTTTCCAGCTGATTGCAATTTCCTCTAAAGTCCAAGTTCTGGGCCAATAAATTAAGCTTTATGTGCGGCTAATAGAAAATTTTTACCTGCTCTACGTATGGGCAGCATATGCAAATTGTTGTGCCAGGACATGCATGGCTCCAACCCACACCAACCTCCCTCTGCCCCTTTCTGCTTTCCCCTTGAGGCACTCACACGTGCTGCCATATAAATGGAAATATATACACAGATACACACACACTCACACACACATAAATTACACGCTTAAGCAACAAAAGGCGACTGGCAGAAAAATGCAGAAAAAATGCTTAACCCAACGCCAAACGATTTGCATTGCATGATAAAGGGAAGGCAAAGAATGCATGGCAGTAGCAGTAGAACAGCAGGTGAACAGCGGGCGGGAGGCGTTAGGCGGGGCCTGGCTTGGCTCTTGGCTCGCTCGTGCAGCGGGCACAATTTATATTGAAATAAAAATAGAGAGCGGAATATAAGCAAATGGCAGCGTTGCGCACCTTTTGCATAAACTTGAAGATTTCAGTGTGCTTTCGTGTGCGTGTGTGTGTGCCTATGTGTGTGTGTGTGTGTGCGCGCGCGACGACTCGGCGTATGCGTAATGCACAGGGGTTGCGGGTACTCGTTATGGCCATAAGGGCAGCTGCTGTCTCCAGCTCTGGCAACGGCTCCAGCTCCGGCTACGGCTCCGACTTAATGTGCACAGCCGTAAAATATGCAATGCGTTTTGTCAGTTGCGTCGACAGCGAACGAAATGCAAAACAACAACAACAACAGTGACAGGAAAGACAACAACAGCAGCAGCAGCAGCAGCACACTGGGAAAATCCCACTTGAAATCTGCACAGAACTTTGTGCACTTTAATTGGCTGTAAACTTGAAGTTTTATGTGAACATTTTCCAAGAAATCAAATTAAAATTGACACTCGCATTTCCCAAGTGCAATCAAGCAGAAGATCAGCCGATTGGCTAAAGCTTTTGCATAGTGTGATCTGATTTTAATTGGAGCTATAGTGCGTTTCAGAAAGCTCGGGAAAATAGAAAGAAAAATAGAGGAAAAGTAAATTTTTAAACTTATCAAAAACTAAAATTGCAAAAAAAAGAATAAAGTAAAAAAAAAAATATTGAAAAATATAATTAAGTTTGTAAATATTGATACACAATTTAATTTCCATACTTTTTAATTCTATTTTGTCAATATTGTAATTTTAATTAATTAACAAAATTGTAACTGTTTTATCATAATTTCCAATATTTCATTTTTTTTTTGCAGTTTCAATATTTCCAATATTTACAATTTGATATACAAATATTTTTGTATTCTTCTCTTTTAGATCAACGGCTGTCTAGGAGTTAATTTTAAATAATTTTTAAAGCACTCACAAAAAATTTCAAAATAAATCAATAAATAATAATAAATAAGATCCAATGAATCTAGCAAAAAGCTGAAACCTGCGCAGTTCTCAGCTGTGCCCATAAGTATTTAAAAGTATTTGAATAATCGCCTTAATTTTCAGCAATTGCGAGTAATTGCCACTTAAATGTTTATAAATAAGGCTACAATTTGGAAGCGTGTGGATATAAAATTGGATTTGAAACGCCTCAGCTGACACGCAAGTGAATAACTTCTGCTATTTATACATGTTCGGCTTTTGTTTCCGTTCAGCTTATGTGTGTGCGTGTGTTCAGGCACACAAACACACACAAACCACACACGCACACCTGACAGACACAAAGGCGACGGCAATCGACACGCAAACGCTTGGCTCCGAAATTGAAATTCGAGTTTAATTTCCATTACATTTGATATGCATAAGATGTCGAAATTGATAAACGACTGAATGGGCGAATGACTGAATGTGCGCTCAAGGCCAAAGAGGTATTTTTCCGCACGTTTAGCAAGCACAGAGGCTCAAAATACTTTTTTAATCTTGTCTAGATCTAATATTGTACATAATAAATAATGAATTGATGTTATGTAAATAAACTATGCCATTTTTCTGGCATCTTGAGCATTCAGCTTAATAAATTGGAAATATTTGTTGGTGAAATTAACGTTGGCTCAATGTATTTTATTTCCTCTTACCAATCTGACCATCAATCTTAATATCTCTCAGCAATTTTATATATTTTTCATTCATTATTTAAACTATTTATTTATCAATCTAGCTATCTATTCCATTATCAATTTATTCATATATATCACTATCTTGTTATCCATTTATTTATTTAAATTTTACCATCCCAAAAGCCATCTATATATCCTTCTTTATAGCCATCAATCTATCTATTAATCTACTTATCTAAAGATTTATCTATCTTTCTGTAGAAATTTTTATTAATTTGTATAGCATTCTATCAAACTTTCTATTTTTCTACAATCTAGTTATCTATTATCTATTTATATTTTACCATCCCAAAACAAAGTTACTATCTTTCAGTTTATCCATCAATTCCATCTAATTATTTATCTATCTTTCTATTAAAATTATCATTTTATAAATTTTGAAACCCTTTTGTCAATCTTTCAATATCTCTACTATCTAGTTATCTATTTATATTTTACCATTCCGAAACCAATTTATCTATCTTTAAACTTATCCATCAATCTTTCTATTCCTCTTTTTATCCGGCTTATCTAAATATTTATCTATCTTTATATTGAGTCTTCAACTCATTTAATTAATTTTTATACCATTCATTCTTTCTATACTTCTATTATATACTCCTATCCTATTATTATCCTTTTATCTTAATTATCTTTTCATTTATCGATTTCCATCTCCCTGACTATTTATCTATCCATTACCCAACTATTTATCTGTATGTATAAAATTATGCTGTATAAAATGGTCTTCAGCTTAACTTCGTTTTCAAATGACTTGCATTGACCTCTACCTCAAGCCTGTCGTACTTCACGTATGCTCAGTCATATTCATAATTGCGTCAGGTTGCATCCGTTAGCGTCATTTTCGTGCCTTATTAGAGTTGCAGCAGTTGATGTCCTGCCTCCAGGTGCAGCTCCAGTTCTAGTTCCAGCTCCGGAGCCAGCTGTGACTGCTGTCAGCTCTCGCTAGGTGTCACATCAGTCAAATTTGAAGCTGTCAAAACAGACGAGCGCACAGCTTGGACAGGCTGTAGAAGCACCTGATGCGGATGAGGATGAGGATGAGCATGTGGAAGTTGCTGCTGCTGAATTTTTGCGCAAACTCAATTAGTTTGCAGTGTCTGCCTGGCAAGTGCAGGCTTAATAATGGCCGTGCGACATGCGGAACGGCAGTTCTTTGAATTGTCATGCTATAAATTGCAGGAGATGCGCTTCATGCCTGATTTATAGCTGATTGCCAAGTGCAGTTCGCGGCGCACTGTGCGCCAGCTCGTCCGCGGCTCTAATTTGGCACTTAAATGCAGCGACGTGCGTGGGATCGACTGACTTATAGAGCGCCTTGGGGAGCAGCCAGTGTGCCATTCGGTGTGTGTGTGTATAGTATGTTTGTGTGTTATAAGTATACGTGTAGGCATATGCACACGTTTCGCAGCAGCTCGAACTGCTTTCGATTCCTATCACGCGCCACAAAATGCCGTTACGTGTTTGCCGCCGCCTCCGCCGCCGCCAACTCCGACGACAACGTTGATGATGCCGGAGGTGTCTCCCAGTTGGCTTGCCAGTGGATTATGTCGTGCCCGTGGCTGGGCCTGCGTCCGCATCCGTGCCAGTGTGGCCGTGTAGCCATGTGACTGCGTCCATCCTCCTCGTTATAGCTGACATATTCAATAATTGGCGCGCACATTATTACGGTGAAAACAGCGAAGGGCGAACAATTTTGGTTCGCTTAAGTGGGGTTTGACTTCCTTAAAAAATAGTTTGTAATATTTAGAATGTACTTGAAATTCAAAAATTGGGTGAAAGGTATTTAAAAGTCGAGTCGCGAGCGGACATCGTTGGGCGTATAATTTTGTGAGCTGGAAAGAGGCTAAAAAGCAGTACTTAATAATTACAATGAATTTATTATGAAATAAATTTGGATGAATGGTATTTCATAGTTGCATATACTTGTCTATATCATGAGCGGACATGGACCAATTTTGAAAAGCAGTATTTATTTGAAATGGTAAATCGGGTGAATCTACAGGTTGAGTCGTGAGCGGACATCGTTGGATGTACATTTTTCGTGTGCTGAAAAGGGATTGAAAAGCAGTACAAAGAATGAAATATGCGAAATTTGGGTGAATGGTATCTAACAATTGTGTATACTCGCCTCTATCATTAGCGGACATCGATAAATTTTGAAAAACAGGTAATTCAGGTGAATGGTATCTAAGAGTTGTGTGTGCTCACCTATAATTTTCTTTGTTGTGTATTCCAGAGTATCTCATCCGTTTTTGAGGTCTTTGCGTCCGCTTAGGAGGGATACCTGTCCGCAATTTGGTTGAAATGTAAGGAAATGTAATGCAGGGCAAGAAAATGTTCGGAAAAATCATCAACACTGGTTTCTACCAGTGTTCGTCTGAGAGTTTTTCCGTAAAGGGGGCGTTTACTGTACTAAACTTACAAGCACTCACTCACACACACACAGCAACTGTAGTTTGACACGCCGCCCGAAAGTATGCTGCATTCAATTTGCGCTTCTCATCAGCGCAGCCCACAAAATGTTCATGAAAATTGATTCAGCGCATCAGTTGGCGGCCCTCGTCGTCGCAGTCGCCAGCTGCAAATGAATGAGTCTTCATACTTATTTGCGAATATGTACCGCCAACTACTGTATGTACTACTGCGAGTGCCACCACTGCCTGTGGTGAGTTTGCCTGCTGCGGCGCGATGTTGGGTGAGGTGAGCGCGCCGCAAATTTGTCATATCACTTTCGGCTTTTTCACACGTTCATATATTTCTGTCGCATTGCGTTCATGCGTTTTTTTTCTATTTTTACTCACAGTGCCTGTGAAAATTTATGCGACGTGTTACGGGCTCTTTTAGCTGGGAGTTGTAAAACGAAAAATAGAATTATTTAATTATTCCAAAAAGGGAATTGCTGCATGCATGTAAGTTATTACTGAAAGTATATATATTCTTGAGCAGCAGTAATAGTGGAGTTGAGCAGGTCATATATGAAAAAAACTTGTAAAGAAGCTATTTCCGTATTTTTAAATGGAGTTTTATACCGGCTAAAATATTTTTATTTGAGAATTTAATATTATAGCATTTAATATTTCAGAATTTAATACGAGAATTGAATTTTTTAAGAAAAATGTTTGTGAAGGATTTAATTTAGGCGAGTTCGGCCTGTTTTTCTTATTTTTCGTTTATTAAAAATGTTAAATTTAATATTTTCTCTTTAAACTATGTCTCTGTTTTGTTCGTCCTTTTATGGTTTCTTATAGTTCTCCCGATTTCTTTGTTTTATTCTATAGCGCTGTTTTGGCTAAAATGTTCTTATACCAATAAGAATTTAATATTAGAGTCTTTAATATATCAGAATATATTTAGAGTTCAGCTCGAACTGTTTTTCTTATTTTTCGTTCATTAAATATGTTAAATTTAATATTTTCTCTTAAAATTAAGTCTCTGTTTTGTTTGTCCGTTTAAGGGTCTTCTAGTTCTTCCGATTTCTTTGCTTTATTCTAATGCGCTGTTTTGGCTAAAATATTCTTATTTGAGCATTTAATATTAGAGTATTTGGTATATCAGAATTTAATGCGAGAATATTTTATAGACGAGTTCGAACTGTTTTTTTTTTATTTTTACTTCATTGAAAATGTTAAATTCAATACTTTCTTCATTCTGCTTGTCCGTTTAAGGTTTTCTTCTAGGTCTTCCGATTTCTTTGTTTCATTCTATTGCGCTGTTTTGTGCTCCTTGCACGTTTCCTATTTTCACTTCAATTAATTTCAATTACATTTCATTGGCCGACACATTTTACTCGTGTTCTCCAAATGCACTTTCCCGTTGGACTACTTTTTGTCCAATTGTCGAATTGACCGCCAATTGTTTTGGCTCTCACTCGAACTCGCTGCTTCGCTCAGTTTTGCCAACTGTTTTCCGCTCTTCTGCTCCCACTGTGCTTTGCCCTAATTGAATTGTTCGCCGGTGCAACTTAATTTCTGCGCAGCGGCGCATTCTTCTTATCAGCTGCAGCATCTAAAGGAAGCAAAGCGAAAGCAAATACCACAAGAGAGACGCCAAAGGAGACGGCGGCGACTGCGCTGCGACTGCGACGGCGACGGCGACTGCGACTGTAGACCGGTTTCACAGTTGCAAGGTCGCGTCGAGGGCGGACTGGTGCGGAAGCTGCGGGAACCACAAGTGTTTTGACTGCTGCCCGAAAAGGAGGAAAGGAAGAGGGCGCAAAATAAAGAGAGTGAGAGCAGTTGCCCGAAAGAATCAAGCGAACGTGTGAGATGAACGGCAAAGAGACAAATACGCAGAGGCGGGTATGAGTATGGGCAAAGGGGGTAGACTTGAAATATAATAATAATTCATTATTTAATAATAATAAAAAAAAAATTGTTACTGCATTTTTTTTCTTCCCCATATATGTAAAATTTCCTGTAAATACCTCTTTATAAAATTTATTTATTATCATACAGTTAGATTGTAAATTAAACATAAATAAAAAAAAAATAATAATTTTAGTTCAACTTGTTAATTTTGTTTTCGTTGCTGCGAACAACCCCCTAAGCGTAAGCCTCTGCAGATCTGCATTCTACCAGCACGCCATACACCAGCTGCAAAATGCGTGCTACTTCAGTCTGCAGCGCAGCCGACGATCCATTTGCAGCTGGTGTAACGCGAAGCTCTCCAAAATGCGAAAGAAAACAATAATCAGCAAAAATGGAGGCAGGGCTGGGGCTAATTGAAAAGATCGAACCCAATCGCTGTGCGACGTTCGCCGGGCAAATCAGTTGAGATCTGAACGTCGTCGTAAGCGGAGCAATAAGCGTGGCAGCCCCAGTCGACGAAGCCGGTACTAAAATACCAAAAAAAAACCAAAAAAAAAAAATAGTAGCATCGAACATCGAACGACATTGGCATTCAAGTGGGCAATTTATAGCGCGGCGCTAATTGTCCAGCACTTTTGCGTCTCGAATAGAAGTGATACGGACAGCGAGCCGGACAGACGCACGAATGATAAACGTGCCACGCGGGTCAAGTGCTCTCAATTGACTGTCAACATGTGGTGGCGCCTCCTCGGGCGGCTGCTGCTGCTACTGCAGCTGCTGATGCTCCGGCCAGCTGTGTGCAAGTCCGAAACCATTTGCGGCTCCATGGAATTGCGTCGGATCGCGGACTTTGAGAGACTACGCAACTGCAGCCTGATCGTGGGCCATGTGCGTATTGCGAATCTGGAGTTGGGCAGCAAGACGAATCTCAAACTGCTGCGTAGCGAAGTGACGGAGATAACCGACTACCTGATGGTCTATCGCTGTACGGGCCTGCTCACGCTGGAGTTGATTTTCCCCAAGCTGCGTCTGATACGCGGCCGGGAACTGCTGTTCGATCAGTATGCCCTGACGGTCTACGAGAATCGCAATCTCAGGGAACTGGGACTGGTCGAACTGCTACGCATTCAGAACGGATACATCAGAATCGAGAGTAATCCCATGTTGTGCTTTGTTGAGACGGTCGACTGGATATATCTGCTGGGCAATACAACAACTCAGCATTTCTCTATCAAGGTAGGTGATCTATTTGACTTAAAGCTTACTGTGAACTATCGATATCAGCGAGTAAAAACTAAAATGAAAATATTTATAGTTGCAGTTATATTAATGCCATGCAGTTTAATGCGAAACTATCGATATTATCGAGTAAAATAAAATGCAGTTAGTTTTACATTAATTTTACTGCAAAACTAACGATATTATTGAGTAGTAAATAAATTCTGATGGTTTCATACCAAGTTCACTGCAAAACTAACAATACTGTTGGGCCCAAAATAATTTTGGGAAGTTGTATATCCAGCTTACTGCAAAACTGTTGATATTACTGAGTAGAAACTAAAAAATCTATATTGATAGTCGAGTTTAATGCGAAACTATCGATATTATTGACTAGTAAATAAATTTAGATGGTTTTACATTCAGTTTACAGCAAAACTAACCATGTTGATGAGTAGAAAATAAATGCATATAGTTTTATTTCCAGTTTACTGCAAAACTAACAATATTATTAGGCCTAAAACAATCGCAAAAAGTTAAATATGCAGCTTACTGTGAAACTATCGATATAACTGATTAGAAACTAATATAAACATAACAATAGTTTCTTAAAAATTCAAGAAATTCACAAAATTATCGAAATTCAAGTTTTAATTTGGAGTATTTTTTCTTGTTTCTAGTACAACAAGTTGCCCAATCATTGTCCGGTTTGTGACGGTCTATCTGCGGACTATTCGTATCGTCAAACGAGTACTATAAACTGCTGGAACATTAAATCGCATCAAGTGCGTCTGGCTCCTCCCCGCACCAGGGGATGCCCCGCGAACTGCGGTGAACTTGGCTGTGATCAGGCGGGGCATTGCTGCCAACGGCATTGCATAACGGGCTGCTCTCCCCAGAACTGCGCAGTGTGTGCCAACTTTGAACGGAATGGACGTTGTGTGGATCGCTGCATCGCCAGCTTTGAGCTGCACAAGAGGCAGTGCATCTCGTACAAGGAATGCCGCCAGCTGAAGCTGATTCCACTGATGCGTGGCTCCCGCTGTGCGAAGCAGTGTCCGGATAATCACAAGCCTATTTTGGATGCCAACGGCATGATGCAGTGCCATCTGGAGTGCAAGGGCGTGTACCATGTGAAGCGAGCTGCGGATTTGGAACTGTTGCAGGACTGTGTGACCATTGACGGATCGCTGATCATCGAGCTGGTCGATATTAAAGGTATTTAGTACGATTGCGGGAACAAATAGGCGCAAAATTATTTTTTTTTTTGTTTTTATAATTAAATATTTTTTATTTTCTCAATTTCTGTATATATCGAAAATGAAAAGCGATCATCTATATATATTTTTATATCTTTCTATACCATGTATTAATATATATTTCCTTTCTTTCAGAGAAAATTGTCGCTGCTTTGGAACAGGCATTGGGCAGCATCAAAGAGATTACAGGATATCTGAAAGTCATTCACTCGGCACAGCTGATGTCGTTGACCTTCCTCAAGCAGCTGGACACTATACGCGGAGATGAGCTTGTAGAGAACAAGTATGCATTACAGTACATATTGCTAGTTGATCTGATACTTAGCTTCTTCCCTCAGATACGCCTTGTTTGTCGTAAATAACTACCATTTGGAGCAAATTTGGCCACAGAATCGTCAGGTGGGCATTCAGAAGGGCACCATTTTCTTTCATCTGAATCCGCGCTTGTGCTACGACAAGATCCAGAAGCTGCTGCCGAGCTTGAAGAGTGTACGAAAACTATCCGTAGTTGAGGTGTCGCCCAACTCCAATGGGGAGCGTGTGATTTGCGGCGATTTGGTGCGTACTTTGGATCCCAAGGTGGAGGATATCAACTCGACAGCTGTACGCATTGCCGTTGACTTTATGAAGGGTGAGGATATGGAAACGCTGATCGGGTACTCCTATCACTACATGGAAGCGCCGCAGCAGAATGTCACAAAGTACGACGGACGCCATGGCTGTGGGCACGATGAGTAAGAGAGCAAGAGAGAGATGAAGAGAGAGAGAGAGAGGAAGCTATTCTTATCAAATATTTGTATTCCAGCTGGCTTATGGACGTCTCACCCAGCAAGAATCGCCGTCATGTCATTTCCAACTTGAAGCCCTATACTCAGTATGCGTTCTTTGTGAAGACCCTGACACGTACCGACTACCACATGCAGATCGATGCGTACTCCAAGATACTCTACTTTCGCACCAAGCCCAGCAAGCCGACCCCTGTGATTTGGCTCTACGGTCGATCAGATTTCAGCACTCAAATCGTGAGTTATGGAAGCTTTCTCTTTAAATTTGTTCGTACTTCATGAATTTCTTACTACCTTAGGTCATACATTGGTGGCCACCGCGTCGTCCCAATGGCTTCATAAGCAAATATTTAATCAACTACGAGTTGCACAATGTAACCGACCCGAAGACGAGTGAGAAGAACTACCTATCGCCCAATCTGACAAATTTTGACTGCGTTTGCAATGATCTGGTGCCATACAACTCGGGACCACAGCCAGAGGATGAGAACTACTACAACAAGGATCAAATAACCTATGAGGATGCATTGCCGGATCTCATATACGTGTCGTAAGCAGATCCCAAATTTAATAGTATTTACATTATTTCAATGAGTACTTTAAATCTTTGCAGACGTCGCGATCAAGAAGTAAAAACTGAAAAGTTTCACAGAGTCACAGACATCAATGATCTTATAAATGCCCCCAAAACAACAACAACAACAACAACCACAACTACGACTACAACGACAACAACAACAGCTGCAACTCCTTTGGCGGCGAGCCAAACGTCGGAAACGGCCCAGAATCAGCTGGTGGCTAGCAGTCTCATAATTGCCCAGGAGGAGGCGGCCAAGCAGTACGAACTATTTCGAAAGAATCGTGAGGAAAAAATGCGCCTTCTCCAGGATACGGGAATAGAGAACTTCATGATCGGTCACTCCTCGCCCAAATGCAAGGATAGTCATGCCTCTGTGGGCTACCAGCTGGAGGAGAAATGCATCGCCGAGGAGGAACTGAGTGGCATCAGTGTGCCGGGCACACAGCATTCCTATAATCTGACAAATCTGCTGCCCGACCAATACTATCGCATATCGGTGCGTGCCTGTGTCGACGATGTGGTCAACGGTTGCTCGAACCCAGTGGAAATGCTGGCCAAGACCCTCAGCATCGAGGTGGAACAGTTTATGAAAGGCAATTGAGATAATCCAAAATATGTATTAATTGAGATTAGTGTTGTGTCCACCGATCGTATAGTCCTCTTCGCGAACTCTTAGTCCGATCTAACTAAATACTCAGGGTATCCGTGATAAGGGATTCCAAGTGTGTTTGTGTGTGCGTTTTTAGACATATCGAACTATATATACTATATATGTGTCTATTTGAGTATTATAATGTGTAAAATGTATTTGCAAAGGTTCCTCGCAATAGAAATTAAATTCGAAAATCCCTTTAGCTATGGTAATTTGGACTTCTCGGCTTGTTTGGCTTTTTGCAGCGAGGCTTTTAAAGTCTTAGCTGACATACAGATGTGTGCTCAGCCACAAGCCATAGAGCACTTACAATTCACACTGACATACATACACACGCCTGTACAGTGCGACAAGAAAGAGCCGTAATCCGTGCCCGGAGAGTGTGTGTGGCGGGCGCTGGGAATTTTTGACATTTTGCAAGTTGGCACTACGGTTTCGGGCTCAACAATAAGCCTACGCAAACTAACAACAGCAACACCTGCGTCGGCCTTTAGAGAGGACTCTGCCCATCACACCACCGCCAACCCTGTTCCAACTAGTACTTGACTCCATGTTCTACGCATGCCACTTAATATGCAAATGTGTCGCAAAAGAGCTTTAAACTTTAAAACACTGTCGAAAAGCAGAGGGCCGAGTGGTACGCAACTAAAGGCAAGTAAAGAATGCTGCGTTCGTGCATACTCGGCTGTCAGATACCGTGCACCCACTTTGAGTGTTCAAAATTCAATTCCGTTTACAATAATGCGCAGAAAAGTACATACAAAGCACTTTCTCACGTCTATTATTAAATTTATCGCGACAAAAACGACAACAAAAATACTTTGTTGTATAACTTTTAAGTTTAATGTCTGATAATATTGCAATTTTCAACGGAGATCAGTATAATACTCAGCTAAGCATATGACAAATTTGAGATGTGTTACTTGTTAATCTATAATCATTTTATGGTGTGAAATCGGAAATATTAATTTTCGACGGCAGTCTACAAGACACTTAAAATTTAAAATAAGCACAAGCTGCGTATAGTATAGAGGAACATGCATGCCAAATTTGGTGTCTCTAGCTTTTGTCATAGCTGAGAACTGTGTCTGAGCACAGACAGACAGATGGATATACGAAGAGATAGTTCTACATAATCACATTGAAGAAGAATTTATTTAATTTGCATGGTCTGCTGGCAAGTAGGGTGTTTTTCACTATTCCACGCTTTTTGTCAAAGCTAATATACCATTTTCAATCATTTTAAATAGCGGTATGGTATAATAATCCCGACTCCAGGCCAGAACGAGGCGAAACGAACCGAGGCGAAGTCGCGTTGAGTACGTGTCATGTGTCGCCCCCGTTTGCGGTGAACTTTAGCTCAGCAGGAAACTTGCCTGGGACGTGTCCCACTCAATGACGAGCCCGTCGTTGATTGACGAGGGCGCCAGGACGATAGAGAGAGAGCAAGAGGGAGAGCAGGGACAACACGCTTTGTTTGTAGTCGCGAAAAGGATTTTCACTTGAGCTTGAGCCGCTGTCGCCGACACGTCGAGACCGAAATGTCTTTAGCTTTACTCCGCCCCGAACGGAGGCAGCAGCTAAACCAATTGTATTTCAATATTTCACTGTCTTCGGCACTTTTACTGTTGCGCCATTACAAGCAGCCAAGTCCTGACGCCTCGTTATCCTTGCACTCGTTTGTTATCTATGCACTGACATGGTAAGCACTTTGTGGCTCCACCTGCTTCCTCTCTTTGTCTGCACACCATCTCTGTCTATGTGTGTGTGTGTCTGTACCTGTCCTTGCGCAGAGGTGTGCAGTTGCAGAAGGGCGCGCACCCGTCAGACAGTCGGACAATTTAAGTGAGTGCTTCCCAATTCCGTGTGCACTTCAATTGTCCCTCGGTCGACATCGACGCATCCCAGTTTGCCCATTCGGAGCAGCCGGAGCGGAGCTTTGGATTGCCGTCGTGCCATTTGGACTGTGGCCGGATTTTGCATGCACTCCACAGCACTGTGCAGTTGAGCATCCTCTGGGCTGTCGTAATGGAAATGTGAAGTGTCAGTCAGCTGGCATAGGTGCCGTATTGACGACGATGATATGGACGCGTTTTAATGTGCGATTATCTGCTGTATTATGCACTCTGTGAAGCCACAAGGAAGTAAAGTTTCATTGGATTCTCATTGAATTTATATATTTATATGTATTTAAAAAAAAAAAACCTTTTTTCCAAAAATACATTAACTTTTCTCGATTTCATTCCTTTAGACTTTCACTTGCCCATTTCCATTACAAATTATCTTGACCTAACCTAACCTCAATTGACTCGACATAACCTTAGCATCGTCACTCACACACGTGAACTTCATGCGAATCACATTCTCCCAGCTCGAGTGTCCCACTCATTACACAGTTATCCTGTCGTTTTCCCCGGCCTCGCTCGCATTACAAATCCAATTGGCAGTGTAAGAGATAAATGTTTCCGGATAACATAAAGTGGCATGCGAAGGCGGTCAGTTAGTCCACTCGAATTGCCCTACATACTACTAAGCAGAGAGTGCTTGTACTCCATATTCACGTAGCTGAGGTAATGGTTGCTCAGCTGATTTTAGCTCAAGTTAAATCAAATTGTGCTGAAACGGAGAACTCGCTTTCTTCGATTCGCAAAGTGCACTCGCCTCTGTGTATGGTCGCTGGGTCGGACAGTAGGTCGGTCGGATGGTCGGTCTGTCAGTTGGTCTGTCTGTTAGCGAATGTGTGAGTCAGACAGTTGTAGGTCGCTTGGAAGGTTGGTCTGTCTGTCCGTTTATCTGTTGCAAACTGCCTGGCAATTTATCTGGCAGCTTGTTCGACGGACTGTCAGTTGAGTTTCTGTTGGTCTGCCTTTTGGTCTGTCAACCGGTCTCTCCTTTGGCCTGTCTGTCTGTTGCTCTGTTTGTTGGTCTGCCTTTGAGTCTGACAGCTGGCATCTATTTCGGTCTGTCTGGCGGTCTGTTAGTCGGTTTGACGCTAAGTCCTTAGGTCTGTCGGTCGCTGAGTTGTGGGTTGTTAGCTCTGCCTGTCTTCGGTACATCTATAGATATGTCGGCCACAGTATGCAGTGTGCGAGCTTGCGCCTGGAGTACCATTTATTGCACTCTCTTCCAATTTAGTTGTCTGGCAGAGCACGCCAGGTGAAGTCGGGGTCTGATATCGATGTAGCATGCCACTAAGTTATAAATTATGCAAATGTGAGAACTACTTCTGGAGTGTTTTTTGAGAGAAAACCAAAACAAAACTCAAGCAAAAGGCACTCCACAAGTTCCACTTAGAGTTAAACATGGCACAGTTTAGTTGAGTGCAGATAGTGACGATAGTTTTTCCCATTTTCATATTAATTGAACTCCATATGGATGCCGGGTTCAACACTTTCGACGTTAGGCTCCCACCGACAAATCTTGACAAATGAATAATTCATGAAGCATTGATTGAATGACCCACATGCTAGTCTTTTGTACTCGCCGAATGCGGCATAATGACATTTAATTTGTTCACTCTGGGGTTAACTTCGGGTTGCTCGTCGAGTTCTACCAAGTACATGCGATGTGGGCTATTGGCTCCCTCATTACATGTAGCTCATTAGATGTGGGTGGCAGTTTGTATACAATCGTTAGTGATATCTCTCGCTAAACTGCCGTTCATTGGGCAATTTATGCCATTTTCCGGGCTAATCACGTATCGAAGTCAGTGCTGAGTAATTGAAGAGATTGCGTGAGTAATAGCTATGTGGAAAGCTGACTGAATGTTTTCTATTTAACGAAATTTCTACTTACTCTTTTCTTGGTGCTGAGTGCTTGCTTAGTTTTCTTCCTTTTCCTTTTTTTTTTAATTTTGCTGTAAACTTAAAGTAGAAACTTAATTTTTTAGAGCTAACATTTTGCTAAGTTTTTATGTTTAATTTGTGGTTGTTTAATAACGATTTTTACCAGTTTTTAAATTATACTGAAAATATATTTTAATATATTCAATTTAGTTTTCTTAGTGCTATTATATACGAGGACTATCCGAAAAGTATCCTACCTGATTTTAAATCTTGGTATACCAAAATCTACAGTTTGCGAAATTTTAAGACTAACGCTGTCGCTGAGAAATAATTGCAGGTCGGATACTTTTCGGACAAACCTCATATCTGTAGTATTTTTTTTTTATAATTACGATTTTTACTTTTTTTTAATTTTATTATACAAATATTTATTGATATTGTTTTCTTAGTATTGATATTGTTTTCGTAGTATTGATATTGTTTTCGTAGTACTTCGTTTTTGCTTAGTTTTGTGGACAGATCTTATTTTTTTTTTTATAAATTACAGTTTTAATTTTTATTTAAAATTTTACTGAAAATATATTTTTATAGTTAAAATATGGTTTTATCTTGTTGAAAGTCAAGTCAAGAAGTAACTAGAATTTATCTCTAATCTCTCGATTTCAGTTAATCATTTCTGCAATTACCTTAGCTCTCGCTGTGTGTTGCTCTAGCGTCAATTCTCAGCTCACATTTGCCCTGTGCACAGTTTGCCATCGACGCCGTAATTGTTGATCAAATAATTCCGATTAACTGTCAATAGGGCCGCGTGTGCCAACGTGAGTGTTGACCAGGAAAATCGCCTCGATGGCTTTGCTTGGCAGCAGCAGCGCGTACAATATTGAAAATTATAGCTTAATTAAGTGCGCATTTTGAGCGTTGACAAATTGCTGCCGAAAAACCAATATCCGCTGGCACTGCTAATGCGGCCACAATGCTATGCTCTCCCCCTTAGTCTCTCTCTCTCTCTCTCTCTCTGGCACTCATTCCCACAGTAACTCGATTGCAATTCCGTGTAAATTTGCACAAAAACATCGTGCGAAGCTGCTGAAGGCGGCCATTGTTCGGGCGCCATATTTGTCAGCCATGTTGCGCCCGCCGGCCGCCAGCCGCGCCTCACTTCGCTCTGCTCGCACTGCATTTCCGTTATGGCGGGGCGCATTCATTTGGCCATCATCAGCGGCGTATGATGTGCTGGCAAAACGTGTCATCGACTCGTCTCTGCGTGGAATAGAGGAATGGAATATGTCTGGCTTGATTGTGTGTGTGCGTGTGTGTGTGTGTAGATGGGTTGCTTGTATGTGTGCGTTTATATTGACGCTTGACAATGCTGCTCAATAAAATTTTATTCGACTCAACTGCAGGTGCGTCGACTATGCGGTAAGTACGTGATATGTGACTTTGTACGTGTGTCTGTGTGTGTGTGTGTGTGTGTTTAGTGATTTAGTGTGTGTAGCCGTGAGTGTGTGAGCCAGTGAATGGGTTGATGCTTGGCCGTAATTGGCTTGTAATTGAAAACTTTGCGGATAATTAATTGCTGAAAGTTGTCTCACGACATTTTATAGCTTTAGCTGAGGTTTGCCAAACTGTTGGCCATGATTATAGTCTCTCCCTGCTTTATCTCTTCCTCGATCTGTGCCATACTGTGTCTTTGCTCCTGCTGCTAGTTAATTAAGCGACAGCCAGCAAGCTGAGCTGTGCAGAGTTGCAATTGTCGCAGCTTGTGTGGAACGTGTTTGAGTTTTTACTTGCAACTCCACTGCGTGCACTTGCCACACGCTCTGGCGCCCCTTGTTGACTTGCACGAACTTGTCGGCAAGACTAACGGTTGCGGCTGAGCATGCATTTGGGACTTGAGCTGATAAGACTGGCTCAACACCTGTGTTTGCTATAAGTATATAGCGAATCAGCGGTGCAAATATGTAGATGTGAGAGTACATACTATAATAATAATAATAATCAAAATAATACATTAAAAAATTATAGGAATATATATTTTAATAATATTTATATTTAATATGATATATTTCATTTTTTTTTAATATGTGATATTTTATTTTGAGAAATTTGTTTGAGCCGTGAGTAAATATTAAAGAAGAAATATGTTGATTGGAATATATAATATTTAAATAGTTATAATTATTTTGTTAATTAAAAATATTATAATAAAAGTGGTAAAACTGAGGCATTTCAAATTTAGTATTTGATTATTCAATGTGTAAATTATGTGGAAAGTTTGTTTATGCCTTGATTAAATATTAAGAGTCTTAATATAATGAATAAAATTGAAAACAATAAAAATATTGCAGTTATAATTATTTCGTTATTTAAAATAATTTGTTGATATATTTTGGCATATTAAAATTATTTGTTTTTAAATTTTTTGATTGATCCGTTTTTTAAATATATTTAAATTTCAATTTAAAACTTTGTTACCATCTCAGAAAAACTCTTAAGAAATTTCCAAGAGCTCTCAATGTTAATTTAATTCTAATTTTTACACTAGAAGCGATTTTCCCAACGTTTAAATTAAACTAATTAATTAAAATACATTCCACTGTCTGCGAAATCAATTTATATATTTTACTGGCCCAACGATTTGACAGATTTGACAAATTACTTTAATTTCAGTCTGGGGAAACTTAATGAATTTTTTCATTAAACAAAGCGCGCACCTCGCTCACCTGCCGTTCGTTGTCTCCGAGTTTTGTCAAATGAGACAAAGGCCTTGACAGCGCATTAATTTGGCTTTCCAGACGCCAGTAGATTGAGCAGCGGGGAGGTGCGGTGTAAGGTGCGGCAGAAGGAGTTCCATATTTGCGTGGCGCAGAAAACGAATAAAATAAATGCATATTTAATGATGGTTGTCGCTTTCATTGAGGCTGGCGAAAAGGCACACCTAATGATTTCTTAATACATTTAATAACGCTCTCAAATAGACAAAAGTAATAACAGCAGGGGGGGGGGATGGGAAGCAGGCGGTGGAGAAGCCCCGCTGCTGGTCGTTAAGATTGAGGCGTTGGTCGAGTCATTTGTGAAGCGTTGTGCTGGCCAAATGGTAGGATGTTTACTCACAGTTAGAAAAGCGTTAAGGGTAAGGAAGGAGGGGGACGGGGACTGAGGAGACATGCATTGCTTAAGCTATGCGCTGGCACTATAAACAAACTTCTTAATTTCCGCGCCACATAAAACTTATCTTCATTTTGCGCCAGTCAGCTTGGGCGCTTTGCCATGCTCCCTCTCGCTCTCTCTGGCATTCTCTCTCTCTCTCGCTCTCTCTCTGTCTTGTCCATAAAAATCACAACATAAGCTAAAAACTTTATGTTGCTTCTCGAATGCAAACGGCCAACTGGCAAATGGCAAACGCAAGTTTCCGACTTTGGGCCAATGCATTTGGAGACGACGACGACGACGACGACGACGGCGAAAACTTTTGTGGCTCCTGCTCTGAGGTCGAATGCAGAATTATGCAGCTGAGGGACACAGCCATTCCTCCTCGCCTTCGCCCTCAGCGAGGGTCGCACTCACTTGTTGTTGCATTATCTTAATGTTCATTAGGTTAAGTTTTGTGCATTTTCCGTTCCCGTTGCGATTGCCGCTGCGGCTGCTCATTTGTGCGCCAATCTCCCGTCGACATCCGGCGCTGCGTGGCCTTTCTGCAGTTCTGCAATTCCAGTTGCAGTTGCTCCAGCTTCAGCTTCAGCTTCAGCCTGTGACTTCATCTGCTATGGCAAACTTTTGCATTCCGTTTCCCGAATGCCGACTGCGAGTTGTGCGAAACTCGTCAGAAGTTTTCGCCGAGTCCGAGAATCTGGTCGAAAAGTAGTTGCCTTCTTTTTATACTCTGCCCCCCTCGCTGCACTGCTTAGTCGATGGCCGCGCCATAATTTTAATTAAAAAATTGTATTTTTTTTTTTTGCATCTACTACGGCAGACTAATCAAGGGTGCGTGGCTACCTGCTGAAGTGCCTGCTGGCGCCATCTATTGTCCGAACTTTAGTAGAAATCCAATTTCCATTTGGCTCTCTGCGTGGTGCGACCTCCTCTTGGCGGGTGGCTGTGCTTCCGGCCAGCCAACCAATCGAATTGTCAATGCGCGTTAACTTACTTTTTTTTGTTGCTTCCGCTGCCGTACTCTCTTTTCCTCTGCCAGGTCCCCCCACCGACAGCGCATCCTGGACGTACTGTGACAGTTCATTAGTATCGTATATCCCGTCATATTTGTCGCCGTTTGACATTTTTATTATGCAATGTTGCAGCATAATGAAGCTCGATTCGTGGCAGCGACAAAACAGACCACAGGAAATAACACAGCGAAAGGAAAACTCCACTAATAAAGCGTACAGAGGCGCACACTCGACTGTCTTATACCCTGCACGCAGTTTCGATAGATATTATTATTTTACTTATATTATTAATTTATTATATAATTTTTGACAAACTGACTACGACATTCCTATACTCATTTTAATTTGCTTAGTTAATTTAAATTTTAAAATGAAATTTTTGATTTCAGCTAATTTTGAATACAGATTTGGAAAATTTAAAATAAATTTAAAGTGAATTTAATAAGCAGAAAATTAATAAAAACTTATCATGTTTTATTGTTGCAGTATCAATCTGAGATTCACAGCTTGATAATCGCAAGCTATGATGGCTAGAAGTATTGACAGTGAGTACTTAAGTATTTCGTTTATTATTAATTAAATTATCTTTATTTTCTTCATTCACATAAAGTGAAATCCACAATATTAAATTTATATAATCAGAAAAGTCTATTTAATTCCGAAAACTAGGTTAACACAATATGAATATATCCCACCATAACTATTTTTGATAAAATCAAGAATATTAATTTTTTATAATCAGTCAAGTTTACTTCTTTCTGACTTACTTTAGAGTTATACAAAATGAAAATACCCCACCAAAACTATTTTTAATAATATCCAGAATATAAACTTGCTATAATCAATTAACTTTTCTTCTCTCTGAAACTTAGACCTACCTGTACACAAAACGAATATACCCCACCAAAACTATTTTCAATGGAAACGTGCATAAACACTGCAAGTAAGTGCATAGCAAGGGAAAGAAAAATCCCGGGTATTACTTCTCTTTCCACAGTCTCCCACTTCAACCCACGCAGAAAGTGCTGATTATTATCTGTCCGTTCGCTCGATGGTGATTACGTTTGTAAGTCCGCATACTCTGCAAATTGGCAGGGGGTTAACAGGTTAGAAGACTGCTGTGAGTCGCTAGAAAATATTCTATAAATAAAGTAGATACAAAATTCACACTGGAAAGTGTATGCAAGTTTCGTTTGCTGTCCGCGTGCGTTTTCGCTTTGTTTTATTATGCTTTCTGCTGTCTCCCGACCAAGTTTCATAATCAGCCAAGCGACCGAGTTGTGACTTATTAAGTTTTTGTCCTGGCTGCGGTACGACTTAGCACTGAGCTGTGGCTGAAACTAATTTGTATAAAAGTGCAAGTGACTTTTATTTGAAGCGACGCAGTGAAACTCTCGCGTTGCCGGATTCAGATAATTGAATGAAGTTGGCCAGAAGTGCAGGCGGAGCGGGAGACTTTGTTGTGCTGGCAAAGCTCTAATTGCAGGCACGCTGGGCCAAGGGCAATGGCACGTCTTAGCCGGAATTATGACCAAATTGCAAATTGCAAAGAGCTGCGACTTGAAAAGCTTTATGCACTTCAAATTAATTGAATACGCTTAGCGGGGCATAAAGTTGTTTACCAATTAGAAAAAAAGCAAACAGGCTTAGTAATTCGATACGACAATTAAGGGTCTAGACGCAGAGTGAGTCACACTTGTGGGAAGGTATAAATCATATACATATATAGAATTGGCCCTGCTGATCGATGTCAGTTGGTCGCAAAGCTAGTTTGCTTCCAATGGATGGGGAACACATGTTTGAACACACCTCATCGTAGGGCCCGACTGGCAGTAGCTTCTCCCCCCACACTGCCACAGCGGGACGCCAATCCTCAATCGTGTCAGCAGCAGAGCCCAGCATTGCCTGCCTGCTGGTTTCGCCCTAACAGGCCCAAAGGCTAAACGTTGACTAAAAAAGAAGAAAAAAGAAGAGAAAAAAAAGAAGCAGGCGAAGCAGACAAAAGCACAAATCGGAAACGGAAGTTGCATGTGAAAATGTCCGCTCTGTCTCGCTCTCGCTCTCTCGTTGGACTGCGCTGCATGCGGTTGCATTGTTCGCCGGGCTTCGATTCTTCTCGTTGCGAGCGCTTAACTGAAACTGACAGCCTTTTGCCTTGTTGTGCCAAGATGACTGTCAATAATGCTGGCCACTTTTTTGCCGGCTCCTCTACCCTTTTCGCTCTCCGTTCGACTTCTCGACTTTTGCAAATGAGATTTTCAGTTTTATGACAGGCTGCAGAATGCTCGCCTACAGCCTCGACTTCACTTCGCCTTGTCTTATGCATATTCGCATTGATTCGCATTCATATTCAGCATGCTGACCACAGCCGCACGCCGCCGTCAAGTGCTGCTAATATTGGTGGAATCGTCGTCGGTCACGTTAATTGGCTTTGATTGCCTGCAATGAATGCATTTGCGAAATTAGCCTGTGGCCAAAGACGTCGGCCGCAAACTGTCAATTGCCTATGGTTCTCGCTCTCCTCCTCCCTCTGGCATGCCACTCGATAATGTTGCAAGCAATTTGCTGCAACTTGGCAATTAAATGTTTCATGTTTAAGCGTGCAGAGCTGAGCAACCCACACACTGTCGATGTGCTTCCCATTGTGTCCGCCTGTCGCTCCGTCCTACCATCCTGCCGACCGCCTGTCGTCGCCTATAAATTTTTGATTGCCTTTGTTGTTGGCGTTGTACTGAAAAATGGCATTTCATTTGCGTTTTGCGTTTTTGCAGCACGCGCTGCGAGCGCCAACTGAATTTTACGGCTCGCTGCTCGGCGTGCCAATGCGGTTGCTCCACTCCAGCAGCTCCTCTGCCACACTTCTCCTTCGCCTTTCTACCCGGCTTTCTCTGCACATTTGCCCAGGCGCCCGCTGTGGGTGGTCAACAGACACATTTCAATAATTGTGCAACAACTGGAAGCGATTATGCAATTTCATCAGACCAAAAGACACACTGCCACATTGAGATATGGCTAAAAAAAAAACCCTTCCCCGTGGAAGTCCGCGCGCTAAAGCCGCATTTATTATGCACTATCTGCAATCGTTTGCTTTCTTATGAAATTAAAAGTTTGCAAATTATTCTTTTGCAACTACGATTATTTTAAAATAATTAATTTTCATTTTTTTAAATAGAATAATTTTATTTGACTCAGAAGCCTGCTGAAGAAGTATGATAAAATAATAAGTTACTTTTTTTTAAAAATAATAATGTCTGAAAATTAGTTTCATTTATTTTAATTTCAATTTTTATATATTTTTTTTTTAAATAAATTCGATTTTTATGTTTATTTATTTAAAATAAATTCGATTTGTATGTTTTTTTATTTGTTGATAAATTCGATTTTTATGTTTAGTAATTTTAAATAAATTCGATTTTTATATTTATTTTTTGATAACATTTTTTTTCAATTTATTTATTTTAGAATCACTTTTTTTTTTAATCTACTTTAATAATATAATTTATTTTATTGAATGAGTAGCAGCATTATAAGTGTTCAGCCAAATTTTTGTTTTTTATTTTAGAAAAAATTAAAATATTAATTAAGCAATTCATAAAGATGGAAAAAAGTTTATTTCGTTTAAACCCAAATTAATAATGGGAATGTATATAATATAATATGTATATATAGGTATACTATATACATATTTCATGCAAAATCCCCCACTGAACCTGAGTACCTCCCGCATGCAGAGTATAGACGACACGTATGTGGCCTCGTATGAGTTTATATACATTGTAATATTGGAGCTGATGTAGTTTCGGGTCTGCTGTGGTAGGGTGCGGGGGGCAGGGCAGCTGCTGGTGTTGCGCTGCTGGGCTGTTATATTGTATCTTTGCCTATACATCTGCTGAGCTGATATGGCATTTGGGGAAAACGAGCTTTATTTCATTTGTATTCTTGCTGATATTGTGTCAGTGTGTGTGTGTGTGTTTGCTCCGGTGTGTGTATATTTGTCTGTGTGTGTGTGTCTGGCTTTCATTTTGAGGTTATGCAAATTGTTATGGTGATATCATAATTAATTCGTTGGGGAAACAGGCCGGAAACAAATTGGGTTTTTGAATGAGTTATTGTATTTTGCGGTGTGTTGCATTTTTGTATAGCTTTGCTGTGGCTTTGACAGCCTCTACTTCTTGCCATGCCTGCGCTTTCTAGGAAGTCGAGTCCAATATTTCGACAGAAGATGCTCCTTTCTTATTTTTCTGGCATGCCGGTTTTAATGAGTTTTCCAAGCATTAGATTTGGCCGAGCTTGTTGCCGGGAAACATAAACTGTTTTTTTTTTTTTAGCTGGCCAGCTATGCACAAAGCCAGCTGGCAATAACCGTAGAAAATTATAGTTTGCCACAACTGGCGAGTAATAAAAAAGCCACAAAATAAAATACAAGAAACACGGAGCGGGTGACAAACGAATGAAAGACGAAAGACCCTCAGCAGAGATCAAGTTTTTGGCCAAAAACAATGGAAAGACGAACGAATACTTAGTCTCTCCGTTTGTCCGTTTGTCTGTCTGTCTGTCTATCTCTCTCTATTTGTCCGTCTGTCTGTCTATCTTTCTGTTCTGACCACAAATTATGAGCACTTTATTGTCGCAGTTTCTGCCCCTGTTACAGTTTCGCCTTCCGTCTCATTCGCAGTTTCTTTTACCACTTGCAGGGGAAATTTACTTGTAGTCCGTATTTCTTCGTCTGCATTTTGCCATCTTTTTTTTGGTAAACGGAATGATAAATTAACTTCATATTATAAATTCCTTTGAGCTGAGCCCTCACACATGCGAGCTCAGCTGCCCGTGCTGGCCTGCCCTGCCGGCAATTGTCCGTGCGATCTGCGGCCGTCTGATTATTTGGAATTTGCATACGCGTGGGTTGCTCGACAAATTGGGCGTTTCAAAGGTCAGCATAAAAAATGACTGACAACATAGACAATTTCTGGCTAAAAACAGGCATAAAGTCTGTGCTATAAAGTCTGGAATACTGCAGTAAATATGATATAAAGTATTAAATATAATTTTAGTTAAATATGGCTTTGGTATTTCTTACAAGTATATTACGGGGCTTTATTTATACTGTAGATATTTAAATAAAATATAAATTTAATAAACAATTTTTTATAACACTTTTTTTATTATTTAATTCTATATTGTTTTTAAATACTTCAAATACCTATGAACTAATTTTTATATGTTTAAAAATTTAATTATTATTTTTTAGATAAACTGTTATACACATACCTTTATGTACCATTCCAGCTAGCCAATATTCCTCTAACATTTGCGGGTGACTCTCGCTTCAAACACACATGTGCCTGCCGCCATGTGTGTCTGTCTGTGTGTGCTGTTTGTTTGCTTATTTGTGCCACTGTGTCTGCTGCTGTTGCTGCTGCCTCTGAACTCTCACCTCCCACTCTGGCCACACTCAGGCTTGTTTCATTTTGCCACCGATGCCGTGAATACTTAACCAACAACAACAATAGCAACCACTGAGCCAGCGACAACAATGCCAGCAACAACAACAACTGGTGCTGGTCGGGCGGGTGAGTGGTTATACTTAGAGCTGGCCTACCTCAGGAGCACTGAGTGTGTAGCGGGTTTGTCAAAGGGCACATTTGCTTGTTTTTTGCGGCTCACCCGGCGTATACGCAACGACGCGGCGGTGTTGGCATCAGTGCTGCTTATTTCGCCTTTTTCCGTTAAATTTGGCTGCTTTTGGTAAGGTTTATTTTAAATAAATTAAACTAAATGAAATAATTAAATTAAATTAATTAAATTTTAAATTTAAAAAATTAATTAAGTCTGCAATATTTAACCTATTTAATATTTTGCTTACAGTTGAAGGCAGCTCAAAAGTTGACAGTAATGCGCGCTACTCTCTGTGAAGGGCTGCTGATCTTTCCTTGCTGGACACCAAACAAGCACTGCTGGTACGATTGCAGTGCAAATCACTTATATACCGGAGACTCTCTCCTTATTCACCTCGTTCATCTTAGAGTGCGGTTGAGTATGCTTTGGGAGCAATTAGTACGCTCTCTTTACTCTCCCTCTCTTGTCATTGGCTTAGCGAGCTCACCAACACATACAAGGCCTCATGTGCATGCAGTAGGCACTCGATCGAGAGCGCAGAGCTCCCAATTCCTCTCTTGCTGTTGCTACTGCTCTTCCAGCAGCTCTTCATGCAGCTGCTCTCGCCCTGTCACCAACATATACATAGCCTGATGCGCACGAAGCAGGCACTCGTAGATCAAGAGTGCCGAACTCCAAATTACAGGAGAGCGCAGAGCTCGCTCTTCTCTTTGCTAGAATATATCGCAAGCCAATCAACCCCTCCGCAATAGTGTTGTGAAGTCGGCTTTTTTCGCGTCAAAGTTCTGCACAGCTGTAATTTATAAATAAAAAAAAAGAAAGTGAATAAATTATTTAATAATTGAATAAATAAATGAATAAATCTAAATAAATCGGAATCTAAATATTTAAATAATGAATTAAATAAATTGATATTCAATAAGTACTTCTCTGCTGTACAGATTCTTCTCTAAATAAATAAACAGAATCAAAAAAATAAAAAGATACATAAAGAAATAAATAAATAAATTAGTGAATAAAAAAATAAAGAAATTTTTGTATATCTAAATAAGTAAATTGATATTCAATAAATAAATGCAAAAATATCTAATCAAATAAATTTATATTCAATAAAAAACACACAAAGAAATATATAAATAAATTGATGAATAAAAAATTAAATAAATATTGATATATAACAAGTTTTAATATAATTGTAATATATTCTGTGCTGCAAAGTCTCAAAAGCTATTTAGTTTTAAGGTATATATACTACATACACATTATTTATTTATTTTTTTCGTACAACTTCTAGCTTTATTTATATAATCAAATCATTGGCAACACTGGCTGCCATTTGCCAACGTATTTGTAGAGACCAAGCTGTAGTTGTTGTTGTTGTTGGCCCGCTATTTGTTTGTCGTTTGTCGTTCGCGCCACTTGTTTATTGTCACACGCCGTCGACGACGACTAAGCCGAAACTTGTAAGTCGCCAGTTAAAGCATAGCATTTAGTTACCGTTACACTCGGCATTTCCGCTAGCGAGCAGCTTACCACCTTGTGCCCTGCCTTCCGGTTAGGGGGCGCAGCTCGTTATACTTCCGCTTCCGCTGGCGCTTCGAACTGTTTGTCGTTCTGGCATCGCAATGCTCTTTTGATTGATGGCCAGCACATTTATATGCTTGCTTTGTTTGCCGTTCGCTTCGGCTTACTTTCGTTTACTTTCGCTGGGGCCCCCCCTTGCCTCTTTCCATCCTTCACACACGCGCTTCATTGACGGTGCTTTACAGTTCGCCTTATTATGCCCCACGGCCTCTACCGCATTTATGTAATTGTATTGTTGTTGATGTTCTGAGCTGAAGGCCGGAGCGAGCGGTTGGAGGGGGTAAAGCATATGAGTGAATAAGCAAGCAGAGGATCCGCTCCCTTTCCTCTCTCTCTCTCTTTCTCTGCCAGCCTTTGGCTACTTTAAGCCCGTCGAGTTCGGCTGGCATTTAAGCCAGCTCGACTGATTGAGCGATTTCTCTACCCAAAAATTGAAGCTTATTCGCTTGTAAAATTATGATAAGGTTTTCTTTTAACATTATTTAGAATTTATTTGCGCTTGCCAAAATTTTAAATCCATTTTCTTGCCTGTTTTTCTCTTATTTTCTGCCATTGCTTTAATCATCTTTCTTAACCTAATTTCTTGCCGCTGAGTTCAGCTCTCGCATGACCTTTGCTCAAAACTGGACCACACAATGGCAATTTGTTCGAGGTCATGTTTTCGGGTCAGCACCAGCTCGTGTGTGTATGTGTGTGTGTGTGTTCCCATTTGTTTTTGGCTTGTTTGATTTGTATTATCCTTGAAAGAAGATGTCCATGCATGTGTGTGTGTGTAGACGCCGCTCGGCTTGTCTCCTGCTAATTCAATTGTCTTGGCCGTTGTCTTGGCCCACATTTGGCCGAGAAAAATTGGTTTTCTCGAAAATCTGTCAACAAAAGTCAGTCGCACAATTTGTTTCGCCTCGGGCAGACACACACGCACACACACACACACATGGCTCAAGGTGTGCCTCTTGAGCTTTAAGCAGCCTTGGGTCGCTTTAATAATTAGCTCTGCCAGCGGGTCGCTTTGTTGTTCTTCTGGGCCTTCGCCTCTAATTTGAGCTAATTTGCAGGCACTCATAAAACTTCAAGTTGCATTCGCCGAGTTGGGGGGGCGGGGAGGGGCATACGCTCCTGTGTCCCGGATATTAGCGCAAACAAAATGCAACACTTGAGCTGAAAAATTGCCGTAATGAACGCGAGTTGCCGCCCATCCGGAGAGCTGCCCCCGGAGGGTTGCGTCAGTGCAAAATTGTTTAATTACTGCAAATTCCTTCACTCGGCGCTTCTGCACGCTTTGCTGTGGCAGCAGCGGTATGAAGGAGTGGGCGGTGCAGGGAGCGGGGCTGGCTGGAGGCCGGGGACCAGTGCAGTGGAACGAACGCTGGTTTGACACATTTCCAGTTGTTGCTTTTGGCGGCATTTTCGGGATGGCTGCCTCGCTGTGCGCCTCCACTTCCGTTCGCTGCCTTTCACTTCCTTGCCACTTTCTGCTCTTTCTCTGTCTCTCTCGCTCTCGCTCTGGCCGTGTTTTAGTACTTCGCCATAGATTTCATTAATTTGCCATTAATTTGTATTTTCTTTGCAGTCGTTTTTGGTCTTGTTGATTTTGCTTTTAGCTGCTGGCAAAAACTGGCGCATTATTTCAACCCATTTGGGGGCTAATGAACTTACTGAAGGGTTGTTACCCCTGCTCTTCATCATCTTCATCATCGGCAGCGTCATTATCCGTCTTCGTTTTCTGCTCTACGCTCACTTGACTCTGACTTGTGCCAGACGCTTACGAATCTGGCTGGCTTAGTTTTTGAGTAGAGCTTTTCAGTTGGCTTTGAGAGGTAATGATAAATTAATTTGTAGTTCAACCAGAGTGCTGCTTGATGAGAGAGGGGGGGGGGAGAGGTTGTTGTAACAGCGAAAGCGTTCGCAATTAGGCAACAAATTTGTGTTAGATTATCCCCAGCAGACAGGATAATCATGTAGGTAACGACAGTCGTTCTTAACTGATACAAATGGGTTTTAAACCGCTTGCAGACAACTGAGAAATGATTTACATCGAAGTGGCTTGTGTCGGATCTCAAGGATATACCAATTATATACTATATTGTAGTAAATAAATTGTACTTTTGAAAAAAACTTATTTGATTATTATTATTATTATAAATTATCTTAAGGTTTTCATAATTATGATAAAATTAATATGGTTCTAGAAATTTTTGTATTTAATTATTTTAGGTTTTATAAAACTTGGTATGCACTTTTATGTTAGAATTTTATATTGTTATAATTATTATAAATGATTTTCTTAGGGTTATCACAATCATAAGTCGGTAAAATTAATATGCTTCTGGAAAAATGTTTTTTTTTAATAATTTTATGTTTTATAAAACTTGTTGTGCACTTTTATTTTAGAATATTTCATTAAGTAGTAAAAAATAATAAGACAATTCAGAAAATATTTATAGAAATCCCAAGTAATTGAGAATGTACACCGCGGCATTTTTTCTTGCTCTGGTTGTAGATCAGCTGAAGCTATTATATATTATTAAACCTATTAAATTTATTAAATTAAATATAGAAATTTACCAAAGCCTCGTATATTTCTAAATTTATTTGAATTTCTTAAATTTATTTATCTCTAAAGTCGCAAATTAATTTAAAAAAATTTATTTTTTTTATTCTTATCGTTTATAAAATTGCGTCTAATTTATTTATTAAATGCTGTTAACATGTATGCTAATTTCTACAGAAATATAAATTTCTTAATTACTACTTCAATTATTTATACAAAACTTATCTGCAAGCTATGCCAAGCTGCGCTCGCACTCCAAAATTATAAGCTATCAGCCTGGAGGTCTCAGTTCTTCTAGCTTGAATTTATTGTTATTCATAATGAAACAAAAAATTATTATAAAGTATAGTCGCAAGTGCATTCGTAGATTAAAGTTATATATAAGTCTAGACACTTTTTTCTTGACTTAAAAATATGTTTCAATTTGTAGTCGTTCCTGCGCTGTGTATAATGGCCGCCTAAGTGACCCATTACTGCCGTCAGCTCGAGTCATTCATTATACTTATGCGCTGTAACTCCCTATGGTACATTTGGGCAACTATATATGCATTAAATATATATATTATATAAAGCCATTTTTGGTTAGCCCATTTGACCCCGCGGTGAAGTCGGTGAACTCAATTACGGGCATCGCATGCGATCGCCTTCAACATGCTAATGAACCTCAAATTTGGCACTGTGCACAGTTGAGCGAGCGTTTTTTGACGGGGACCTAAGGCAGAGCTAACTGCGACGACGACGACGACGACGACAGGCGACACGATTAATAATTGTCAGAAAATGCGATAGAGCGGGCACACCAACATTATGCCTGTGTGTGTGTGTTTGTGTGTGTGCGCACAATCTGTAAGCGAGAGTGAAAACTGTAATTAATGGCTGAGCAAAGGCAACAAAATTGTCCATTTCACTAATCTGCAGCACAAATATTTTATGAGCATACTAAATCGCAGTGCTGTACACGTGTGTGTGTGTGTGTGTGTAGGTGTGTGTGTTTGTGTGTTTGTGTTGACTTGGTATTATGAACTGGCAAACCGGCACCCTAGGGCAATCATATTCAAATTAATATACCCAATGTGTTGCACAGTCATAAATTTTCAAGCCTGCTGCTGTTGTTGTTGTTGTTGGTGCGGCTCGGTTGCCTGGCCAGGCTACCTTCACCTTGTAAACAAGATAATTATGGCAGCAACTATGACAGCGAACTTCCTGTTCCTGGACAGCGTGCGCTCGCTCTCACACTTCCGCTGCCTGTTTGCTCTCTCGCTCGCTCGCTCTGCGTCTGCTGCTCGGTCTCGTGGGTGGGCTCCAAGTAAACTCATTTCCTGCCAGACGAATTTGACTGCTACACGAAATGTTGACAATGGCTAAATGCAGAGGGGCGCTCCACAGAGAGTGACAGTGCGCAGCAGGCGAGAGTTGCCAACCGTTTGGGCTTAGCGTTATGTGTTTTGGATTGGACAACGGCTCCTAATGAGACTGCTGGGCTAGCTAGCCAGGCTTGTCTTTGCCATTGGCTTGGCTTGTTAACGACGCGAGCGAACAGCTCTTGGGCAAGAAACCCAGATGTCAACACTGTCAACACACGAATCAAAGTGCTCTATGCAAATGGCCATTACATTGCAGAATTGCTGATAATTAAAATGTAACTTAGCTGAGATGCTAGCAGAGATGTACTATATATAGTATAGAACTATAAAAAGCCAAGCTAAATAAACTGGGTATTTTTTTAATATTTATTTACATTGTTAAAAATAGCTTATGTGGGATTATATATATGCCATAATTCCATGCATTTTTTCTTTCTTTATTATATTATATTTTATTATTATATATTTATTATTATTTATTATATATTTCTTAATTAAATAATATTTATTTGCTATCGCATTGCAAAGTTTAAATTTAAATGCTCAGTTTCTTCTTGTCGATTTCGCGTATTTTGCATAATTTATTTTTAGATTAGTAGCGGATTCTGCTTGTCATTCCTGCTGCGAAATCCCTGTCGCTAGATAATTGCCTGGCGAGCCTGAGGGGCCCTTCAATGATGGGGCCTTTAATCAAATTGCCAGGCACAAGCATTATCTGAGCCACATGTCAAAAAAAAGTTCTCAATATCTTTTGTTGCGGCTGAGAAGCTGTCGCCTCTCGGCTGTCCGCTCGCCAATCCCCCAAGCACTCTCTTCTCACTGCTTGCGGTCCATATTCATTTGAGCTTATTATTGGAAAAGTTGTGGGAACTTCGCTAAGCTTTTGTTATGACGATGATGATGAGCCAATGGTCGCTCGCTGGGGCCTTTGCTCGTTTTAGATTTATCGAAGTGGCCATTAATAAATATAAGTATGCATGTTATGAGTACAGTTGTTGTTCCACTTGTTGTTGTATCAACTCTCCAGCGTGTGCTACAACGGCCAACACGTGCCACCACGTGGCCCTCGTCCGAAAAGTTTGTGCAAAAAATGCCAAAAAAAAAAATAAATAAAACACTAAAATATTTTGGAATTGCGTTAGGCAAAATACACTAAAGAGCGATATTTAGTATATAAAAATATATTATATTTTATATTTCTTTTAAATCTTTGCAATACAAAACTATTGAAAAATAAAGCTATATTTTTTTAAGTATTTTTTTTAGTATTATAAAACTATTGAAAAGTAAATCTATATTTTTTAAAGTATTTTTTTTAGTTTAGTTTTTTTAATATCGCTATCGGCAGCTCAAATTGCTTAACCAAATTAGAATACCCTCAGGAAGGGCATAGCAAATGCCGTATGAAAATCCTTCACATTGATGAAGTTATCGACAGCGTTAGCTCAAATCCACTCCAGCGAAACTTTTGCCAAAATAAGAAAAAAAAAATACGAAACGTATCGAACGGAACGGACGCCCCCAGGCTGGATGTACTCGTACCCGTATACGGTACTCGAACTGGTATCTGGTTAGCAGCTTCCCGCGTCTCCGTGGAGTTGTAGCACGAGGGCAGCATAACACGTACGCTTAACTTATTGATTTTTTCGGGGAGAGGGGGGAAGAGTGTTGCTGCCATGCAGTTTGCGGCTTTTGACTTTGTTAGCGAATTATGAAAATATTTGCGCTGCGCACTTGGCAATCGGATGCTGCCTTGATGAATCCGGGCGAGAGCTGCTGCACTCACTCGACGCGCTCGACGCGCTCGCCTCGCTGTTTTGGGGGCAATTCAAAAATTTGTCGTGCGTGATTGAAGCAAACCCAAGCGAACGTATGAAGCATGATGTGGGCGGACCAAGCGAATTGTGGGCGTGATCTGCTGACACGCCTCAGTGACGTACAAGTCAAATAAAAACCGGGTCCACTCATATGCCGCAATACTCATGCCCTTCTGCGTCGTGATTTTATTCCCTGACAAATATACTATCATAATATCGCACGATTTTACGATGCTGTAAGGTTGCGCATGGTTTTATGATTTTATAATAAATTTCCCACTTGCGCAAAGTAATTGAGGACTTTCCTTCCGTTTGTCCAAGTTTATAGCGAACTTTTTTTTAAACCTATTTTCTGTGACAGGTACAAGCTCCGCGGGCAATGCGAAAACGCTCGTAAAAGCACAGTACAAAAGAGTGGGGAAGCAAACAGAAACACAAAACAAGACATAAAACAAACTTGTTTCGGATGAGGGGGTACATAAAGGAGTTTTCAGTGTCCCGGCAAAAAATCAAAACAAATTATGGACTATCGGTATGGAGTCAAACCCATTCCCTCACTGTAGTCTAGGCATTAAAAGCACTACGAGTGTTAGGTCTATATGCTCCACTGGCTCGCCGAAGGGTTAACAGCCAAACGGCAAAATGAAAAAAAAAAAAAACAAGAAACAGGCGAAAAAATAAGTGCGCCCATAAAATTGCTGCCCGTCTCGTTTCCATATATAAAATGATTTTGATGGATGATGTTGCGCAACTTGGGAGCATGTGTTTCGAGATTTACGCCCAGAGCAGGGCGCAAAGCGCAGAGCGCAGCGTGCAGAGCGAACGCTGGCAGTGAGGATGCTCGCATCGCTCGAGCTGGCAGAGAGTGACGTCTCGCTGGCGGATGAGTTGAGGCGGCGCGTCGGGTTAAGCTGACTGTCTGGATACGCTCAGATTAGAGGCTAAGACGTGTGGCTTAATGGCGCGGAAATAAGCAGGGCCTAGAGAGAGAGAAAAAATGGAGAAAAATAGAGAGAAAGATTGGATGAGAGGCAGCTGGAAATAAACTGGAGCTTTACTAGGTATTCCAAATTTTTTTTGAAGATTTCAGGGAAATATGGAAAAAGAAAAGCGATTCGACGAAAGAAAGACTACTCTTCATTATTTTTGAATTTCTTAGGATTATAGTTAATAATTTAATACTTTTAATATAATATTATTATTATATAATACGGAAAATATGACTACTACTTAAAACTAAATTATTTAACTTGGGTGTTCTGTTTTTTGGTAGTTCCTAAATTTCTAAAAATATAATACTAAAAAATATGAAAAATTTTTAAAATATATAATAATAATTTTAATATAATGATTTATTATAATTATGCTACTGTCAAAATTTATAATAATTAAAAAAAAAGAAAAAAGCTTCTGTATTCTGTTCTTGAAAATAATTTGTATTACTAAAAATTTTGAATTGTAAGTTTTGTTTTTTCGAAAGAATAACAGACCACAATATAAATCCTGAAATCATCTGCTCTTCGATATTCTCAAAATTCCTGAAATTATAATATATTTAAAATTATTTTTTTTAGCCATTGAAAATACAAATATACGTATAATTTCGATGTGAAATTCAGCAATACATAATAATATATTATTACATATCACAAAAATTGTCGATTTTCATATAATATAAAATCATTTAAACATGCCTGCAGCTCTCTCTTAATACCTTTATATGTGGCTATTATTTTTCGCTGGTCAATCCACCACTCACGAGAGGCTGACGCGTTCCTACTTGCTCCAGATCAAGAGATCAGCATTAAGATTTATTTCTCAAGGCCTTATCACTACGTCGAGTACGCGCAGATCTTTGTGGCAGCTTAAGAGCCTCGCCGCGACGAATGTAGCGCCACCATTGGGGGCAGGCCGCGCTGCTGTAAGTGCAGGCGGCGCCCGCATAGCACACGGATGTCAAGTTTTACACCGTTGGGTGCTAAGAATCATAAAATCAATGTGTCATAAAAAGTATATATCTCTGGCGAGTAGGCAGCGCCGCGGCAGCCCAAAAACGGCAACGGCTCTAAAAGGAAATTCTTTGACTTGCGTATTTTCGCCGCACTGCCTCAGTCTCTTCTTTTCCCCTCTCTCCAGCTTTATCTTCCCTCTGCCACTTCTGTACTCATTTTATGCCTTTTCAATGCTTGCACAGTGTGTGTGTAAGAGTGTGTGTGTGTGCGCGCCTCGATGGCTGTTTACAGTTGGCAAATAAGTACAGTGGGACAGGCAGGCAGGCGTAGTGGCACGCCTGTGAGGCCGGGAAAGTGTGTTAAGACGGCACTTTAATCAGGGCTCGGAATCAGAGCCTCTGAGATTTCATACAATTATGTGCCGTTAGTCGTCGAAAACTAATTTCTGCAATTTCCCGTAAACAATGCAATTTGCCGAGTGTGTAAGCAAAAATAACAATAAACTAAATTACTGCAGAGGGAAATTGTAGTGCGCCAAGGGGAAGCGAGAGCAGGAGGCGCTTGGATGTGGAACAGGAGCTGCCTGCTCGGAAATAATGAAATAAATGAAGCAGCTGCAGCTACACGTTGGAAATTCCGCAGCAGACACAGCCTGGCAGGCAGCAAGACAGGCAGACAGAGAGACAGGCCGACAGACAGACAGGCAGGCAGGCAGACAGACAGACGGATGGATGGATATTCATCGAGTCAGTCGAAATGTCGCCGCGCCGAAGAGCAACATGCAAAAAAGTTGTGTGTGCAGAAAGGTTTGAGCCTCGTGCTGCTCGTACTGCCACGCCTCCCCTTGGCCCTTCTCACCTTACCACACCGTGTCCTGCCTCGTTGCCGTGTTGTAATCTTCGTCGTTGTCGTCTCCATCGTTTATCGTGTAATTTGATTTCGTGTTCTATGGCCTTCTTTTTTCTCTGCTTTGTCTATGCTCCTCTCGCTCTCTCTCTCTTTCTCTGTCTTCCTTCTTTTCTCGGCACATTTTGTGTCGCCTAATGAATGACAGCAACAGCCGACGGCATGAGAATTGTTTAGGGGGGGATCAGAGTCAAGAGTCGCCGCCGCATAACTGCCATAATGCTGATGATAATGTTGATGATTTTAAAACGCGCGTGTTTCCCCAGCAATTGCTGCCATTTGAAGTCGTTTGCTAAGCGCGCGGCGTGTGGCGCCTTAAGCCTTAAAGTTGCCACAAAAAGTGGCATAGTTCCAGCGAGGTCGACAGCTTGTTGTGCGTGAAGGCATTTGCTCGATAATCTGTGAAACAATCAAAGCTTAAATTGTGGAGCTTAATGACAATTTCGGAAAGTAAGAACAAAGTGGGAATGAAAAGTGTGGAAGAGAAGGATCGAAAATCGACTTGAAACTATGTGTTAATGTAAGTGCAAAAAAAAAACGAAAAGTACTAGGAAAACATTACAAAGAAGCCTGAAGAGAGGAAAATTAAAACAATTTAATGAAATAACTACAAAAATTGTACAAAATGTTGTTATGGTAGAGAAGACTCTAAGAAAGCACTGGAAGGATTCTTGAAGAAATCTTAGGGGGATTAAAAAATGTATATTTATCATCTGATTTTATGTGATTGAAACCTTTTAGGTATAGGAAGTAAATAATAAAATAAATTAAACTATAGAAGAGAAAAAAGGTAGTACGTTTTGTGTTAATTAGCATAATATAGAAAGTAAAAAAAATATAATAATAATAACAGTAATATTAACAATAAAAATAATGTTGATAATTTATTTTTTGATTTATTTTATGCGTATTTACAATATATCTGTATGATAATAAGTAAATGGTATAAAGGGAAATTTTGCATATATGGGGAATAAATTATGTTAATAATAATAATAGTAAAGATAATATTAATAATAAAATTTATAATAATAATAAGAATTTAAAATTAAAAATAATACTGATAATAATAATAAGAAGAAATAAGAAATAATAACAATAATGCATAATATTAATTAATTTGTATATATTATATTTAAATATATATCTGAAAATTATTTTATGATGACAGATTCCATTCATAGGAAAAATGTTTTCCAACTCCGAGATTTTGGTGACGAATCTGAGCACATTTAAATAGTACACTTACATCAAGTTGGCCACTTTAGTGGGCCGCATCATTTTGTCATAAAGTTTAAGCGACCGCAAACAAAATGGCCAAAAAGCTAGCTAACGTAAGCGTACTTACAGTTGGTCGCCGCCGCCCTTGCCATGGTTAATATAATACAATCCCACTGCCTGCCATACCCCTGCTACCTTGTCCCTTGCGCGGACTTAATGAACTTTATGTCAACCGCAGATACAGACAGAGATACCGACAGTTGGAGACGGTGACACACACACACACACACACTAACACTAACACAAATATATAGACAAGCTCGTACATCTTTTATTTGGCTAAAGCTGTCGCTGTCATAAAATCAAAAGCATGAAAAACGACACGGCGTCAATGGCAAAGTAAGTTGACAAAGACAAAACCGATAGAGATAGTAATGGGGATGGGAATGGGGGATTGGGTGATGGGGGGATGGCAAACACTTAAAAGAGAGAGCAAATAAAAACCGAACCGAATTAATTGTTCCACAATGGCATACGATTTATATGGCGAGATAGATGTGCGTATGTATGGGCTAACATGCGATATTGATGATAATAAAACCATAATGGAAATACCGCAAATGAGCACCGCCAGTAGGACGTCCACTTTTATCGGACACTGTCTGTCTGGCCGGGGTCTCGGCTGGCATGGGCTGTTGGCAGGGTCATAAACTCAACTTAATTTCAGACAAACGCGGCTAATGACGCCAACAAATAAGTATGTCCATTGTACTCGCGCTCGCGTATGTGTGTGTGTTTGTGAGTGCTTGTGTGTGAGAGAGAGACTTGAGTGCGATTGTTATAGAACTGGCAACTGAATTCTCCTCGGGCTGCCAACTTTTCTGCGACAAAGTTGTTGCCAACTTCAAGTGAATTCTCGAACAATAGGCGGAACGAAGAACAACGAAGCATGGATACGCTTGCTTGAAAATTAAGTAGGGTCAATAAATATTTAAAAAAAAGTATAAATGATAAATTTAAAATATTTTATTATTTTATAAATCAAAATTTATATTGTTAAAATATTTTGCAAGTTCCTGTACATTTCTAAAATATTACAAGCTTTTTATGACATTTTCATAAAGTTGTTTTATAAACTTAATATTTTATAAATCAAAATGTATATTGTTGAAATATTTTGCAAGTTCCTGTACAATTTAAAAATATTACAAAAGTTGTTTTATAAACTTAAAAATTTTTAATTTTTTGTATATATTTACATCTCAATATTTATTTATATTTTATATTTTCCACCAATTTTAAAATATTACAAGCTTTTTATGACAATTTTCATTAACTTATTTATTTTTAATTTTTGTGAATATATTTACATCTTAGTATTTATTTATATTTGTATATATTTTGGACCAATTTCCGTACTTGTTGTATGTAAAGATTACCTGAAAATAAATTTTTTAAATATTTTGACAAGATTTTAGAAATGCAATTAACTTACAAAATAGATCTCTCTGTCATACCCGTCACTGTCATAGGGTATAAGTTTTGAGTCCCCCCCGTCCGTTCAACTGGGATTCTACTCACGCACCAAAGCGCCATTGACATGGTTTGTTGCATCATCAAAGTACTTCAATCGCAGTCGAGTCGAGTGAGAGTCGAATAAGTTAGCGCTAATTTAACCGGGAAATGTCTCACTCGCAGCGTGCGCATGAATTAAAAGTCGGTGGGTTGTTAGCCACATCTGCCTCCTCCCTACTCCCTGCTCCCTCCTCACGTACTGCGAGCAATTTAAAATAAATTTCTTCTCGCTAGGCACGGGTGGGAATTCGGGCAAACAATGCCAGAATGCAACTGAAACTTTTGCGAGTTTAACTTTTGCGCCTGCCAGAGAAGGCAGAGAAGAAAAACGAAACGAAACGAAACAAGAGCACAACAAAAAATGCAAACAACGGAAAACAAACAACGAGACACAGAAAATATTATTAAAAAGGGCGCTGGAGGGAGGCGGTAAGGTGGCACAAGCAGCATAGGAATTGTGTCTGTGGGCGCGGAAAACTGCAGAGCAGAATGCACACGCGACACGCGGGGGGATGGTGGGAGGAGTGGGGCTGCCCCATGCTTGTGGCAGGTTAAACGATGCTTTCAAGTTGCACAGTTTGAGGCCAATGGGAAAGTTCGCTTGTGGCTTTACCTGAAAATGAGAATGGCTTTGCTGATAACTGCAGAATTGAAAATAATTTGAATAGTTAATGGCATAAAATATAATATAAACGTAGCGAGCACAGACTTGACTTGCTGCACATTCAGGACGGAAATTAATCACATAAACGTTGAAGTTATAGTCTGCTTTTGATGGACGTTGCAGCTCGTTGCTGGTCTGGTTTGGTTCAACCTTCGCAAATCCTTATACAAATGCTTCAGTTGCGCTCAAGGACTGCGGTTTTATCCACTCAAATTTGCAACCTGTCACAATCACTTGCCTTGCGAGTCACTCAGCGAGGGCAGCGGCGCTGCAGGATGCTGCTCCGTTGGCTGTTGCAACACCGTGTGTGTATATAGTATACCATATATGTGTGTATCGTATCTTGGTATACCTATTTGTGTTGCTGGCGCTTTTGTTATGTGCCTGATTCCCGGCTGCTCCCGCTGATCCTTAAACTCTGCCATTTTACACATTTTCATATGTTTTTATGCATGCAGCTCGTGTTTTGTTGTGACTCTTTTATTTCACTGCATGATTTTTATATTTTATTTGTTTGTGTTTCAATACCCTGTAAGCGTAGAATTTATAAAAAGGGTATAGTTTATTTTAAGTTAAAAATAAAATAAATAATAATAAAGAAAACTACATAAATGTGCGGCGTGCGCTGCGGAATTTTATATACTCAACTTGGTCTTATAATTTTTTAGACCAAAGTACAGAGTATTAGACAGTTTTCTTCTAACTCAATACCAGTCAGCTCTTTTGTTTTCGTTTTTTCTTTATTTTTTTTGCATACAAAAAGCTTGGTTTGAACAGGTTGCTCGGTTGGTTCGGTTCGGTATGCTTTGGTTTGGTTCGGTTCAGTCTGATTCCCTGTTGGCATGCAAAATATTTGCTCAAAGTACACATACGGCGATTTTATTAATATTTTTTCGCATTTGTCTAAAGTGTTTGAAGCGTTGCACGGAATGTTTCAGCACATTTCTGCTTTGTGCTTATTGTTTTTAATATATTCCGAACATATTAACCACATATATTCATTGGGTCAATACGTACTTATTATGACTTTATTAACAGTTCAATTGCAAGCTGAAGATCTTAAATATTTTGCAAGTACATCACGGAAATTATTGTTTATTATTATTTGTTTGCAGAGTTCGCTTGTCTTCTCCCGATTTTTGATAAGCCAATGCTATTTGCTTTCGTTGCAATTGTAATCTCTTAAGTGCATTTTGCCGGCGCTGTGCAAACAAGCCCAGAGATACTAGAGAAATCTGCCACAAGCCATAAAGTAAGCGAAGAAATATTATAGGAAAACATGTCAACTGTCACGATTGCCGGCGATGCGGATACTGCCAGCCAATACGCAGATGAAAATCGATGTCTCCCTCTCTCTCTCACTGTATGTCAGTCTGTCCGTCTGCGGCGCTGTTTATATTTATTTTACTTTACTGTACAAATGAAAAACAAGTGAAGAAAGCTACAGTCGAGTGCACTCGACAGTAAGATACCATTTACCTTTCGCTGTTAAAAACTAATTCTTAATATTAATTACTTTTATTCGGCGAATAACAACGCATCGCATATTTTCGAGGACAAATTCACATGCATTGACGCTAATGGCACATGCCGACTGCACACTGACTACACGACGACTGTGCGTGCGCAGTCGGCGTGCGCAGTCGGCGTCGGCGTCGGCGTCTGCGTCGGGCCTCTACTGCTGTGAGCGAAACTTCTCGTGCCTATAACTTCTGTGTTTATTGTCCGATCGGATTGAAATTTATAGGGTAGATCTGTACTATGGTAAGCTACAAGAGCGTTAAAAAAAAGTTTTGTTATTTCCCTACTTTTCTTAAAATGCAATAGTGTGGGGGCGGTGGGCGTGCCATCCAAAAGTTGAAAATCAAACATTCTCCGTAATGTTACCAGGCACCTTACTTTCAAATTTGGCGCTTCTAGCTTTTCTAGTTTTCTTTTAAACTATAAAAATGTGTTTTTTAGAGGCGGTGGGCGTGGCATCCAAAATTCTAAAATCCAACTTCTGCATAATGTTGCAAGACACCCTCCTACCAAATTTGGTGCGTTTATCTCTTTTCGTTATTGAATTATTTGGAAAAAATCGAAATACGCATTTATCGATTTGCGGAGGCGGTGGGCGTGGCACATCAAGTTTGAAATAAACTTCTTGTGTGTATTGAATACACGCATACTCCCACCAAGTCTGGTGCCTCTAGCTCTTTTAATAGCTGAGATCTGTGTGTTCATACAGACGGACAGACGGACAGACGGACAGACAGACGGACATGACCAAATCGACTCGGCTATTGATGCTGATCAAGAATATATATACTTTGTATGGTCTGCCACGCCTCCTTCTGCCTGTTACATACATTTGCACAAAGTTAATATACCATTTTTTACCCATTTTCAATGGGTAAATGGTATAATAAACAAATTTCTTAATGACAATACTGTACATCGTTGTTTGGGGCAAAAAGTGCGAGCAAATTGAAATTGATGCTCATTGGAGCACATTTCACAGGCTGCAGCAACTGCCAGCTGTCAGCTGTATGGGGGGGCAGAGCTGAGGTCACCCCAAGAAGACCAGCAATGAAGCGGGCCAACTGTGTGCAGTTTGCGCTCGAAATGGTCAATTGTTTGGGGTTTAAGTACTGGAGTACTGGAAATGCTTTCGAAGGAAGCAGTATTACCTATAGAGAGCGACAGGCAAACTGCTGCTTTTGAAAATCAGAAAATATGCTTGCCAAAAATTGCAAACTTGCAACTCGCAATGGAAGCAGCAACAACTGGAACAACAATGGAAACTGGTTTCTTCAAAGCTATCTTGGCCAATAAATTGCAATACTAAGGTCTTGATTATTTGCATTGATTTTTTCTCCTTGGGACACCATCAGTTTTACGAAAATACTCAAATAAATTAGAATATGTATACGATATTTATAACGATGGCCGATATCTTAGAAATTATAAATTATAACAAACATTTATGGTTTAGTTTTTTTATAAATAAATAATAAAAAAAATAAAAATAAAAATAAGTTTAAATTTAATTACACAATTTTTAAACACATAAATTTATCAATTTATAACTAACAATCTATAAACGATATTATAGCGATTTCTGATATCTTAAGTTATATCAAAAATTTATAGTTTTTTTAATGTACAAATTAATAATAATAAAATCAAAATAAATATAAATTTAAATTTAATAACATAACTTCTTAAAACATTAAATAATAATTTTAACTATATATACATAATTTTATAACTTAAAAGCTTATGAAATTAAATTTATTTCAAAAAATTTTATTATTTTTATTTTATAAATTTAAATGTATTTTTGTAGAAATTATGTCAAAAAAAGTTTTTAATTTTTCAAAACTTTTAAGTTGTTTTGATCTTACTTCTCTTGTGGTTCTAAGCGTTGTTTAAAGTCTTAGAGAGTAAAAGTACAAACTAGATATATTGACTGTGAATAAGTCGAAGTCTGCCAAGAAAACTCAATCGATCCGGAAACCAAGAAAAATTCTCTGGATGCAGTTCGAAAATCACACACAAGTTTCTTTACCTTGGTTCTCGTACCTGACACTTGTTTGTGCATAACTTTACTGGCAAGCTGCATACATAATTATCAGGCACTTTTGCAGCTCACTGTTCACTGGCAGCTCATTAGCACATGCACATCTACATTCACATTCGCATTCACCTCCACTGGCTTCACCTTCACCTTCGCCTTCAGATGCGGCATCTGCACGCTGGAAAGTATGCTACACAATTCGCATTTGCATATTGTTTTTTTGTTTTTTTGTTATTTTGCTCTTTGTTTTTCTGGTACTGTGTTGTATGCTGTGTTTCTCTAAGTGTTCTCGAGTGTGAGGCACATTTGCTTTATTTCGTTTTAATTTTCTTGGCCTATGCTTATCGCAGTCACACATCCGAGGGCAACTCTTTAGGCGGAGCGGGGCAATCGCTTCGGTTGCTTAGGTACATTACGTATAAATCACACGGCCGATTAAATGCCTTGTTTTGCCGGGAGGCATTTATAAATATTCGCTTTATATGTAAATTGATGGCAAACAAATTGTCTGTAAGAATTCCGCTGCTCTGCGTCTGATTTTCGCTCTCAATGATTGCAGATACAATTCGAAATGTAGTTGGTATAGTGTTGAGAGGGCGTATTTATCTGTATCTGTATTTATCTAATAGAGCTGCCCTAAAATAAAAGGTATGTATACTATATACCATATAATCTTCTTCTCCAATATAATCTTCCACATTTTCCAACTTTTATTTTGCTTCGATCGCAGATCGGCATGCTCCATAGCCCTGTGTATTTACATACGCCTAACAGATAGCTTGTTTTGCGTGTTTTCTTCAAGTGTAGCACAAAAAGACTTGTTAAAGTAGGGACAAAATAAGTTGCCGCACACACACGCATACACACACACACACGCACAAATATACATATCACATAAATCTTTTTATTTATCATTTTTATTGGTTTTTATTATTGTACCTTGTGTGCGTCTGTGTATGTTGTGTGTTGTCGCTGACGTCGTTCTACCCAACCCGCTGTGCTCTTCCGCCTCCTGCTCTGCCCTGGCCCCCATTCTTCAAGGCGTCGCGTCGCGTCGGCAGTTGACACATGCGTGCCCGATAATGTCATGGGGAACGCGAGCGGGAGACGAACAAGAAGTCGCGGCGACGTGGAGACATCGCAGCTGTACGTAAAAATGCTTCAATTCGTTGTCAGTGTGCGTGTGTGTGTGTGTGCATGTGTAACTAAAATTTCATAATACGCCAGAAATATTAAATAAGAATAAAAAGAGGATTTGTATCGCATATGTAAACGTATTTATGTGTCGCTCTTGCTGTCGATGTCACTACTTGCGCCATTTCACTTTTATGTTTATGATGTGCACCTCGTGTGCGTGTGTATGTGTGTGTGTGTGGTTGTGACATATGTGTGCGTGTGCGATTCTAATCAGCAGCCAAAACTACTCAAATGGCAAAGAAATAACAAATAGAGAGTGAAAGAGAGAGAGAAGGAGATAAATACAGATACAGATACAGATACAGATACAGATACAGATACAGATACAGATACAGATACAGATACAGATACAGATACAGATACAGATACAGATACAGATACAGATACAGATACAGATACAGATACAGATACAGATACAGATACAGATACAGATACAGATACAGATACAGATACAGATACAGATACAGATACAGATACAGATACAGATACAGATACAGATACAGATACAGATACAGATACAGATACAGATACAGATACAGATACAGATACAGATACAGATACAGATACAGATACAGATACAGATACAGATACAGATACAGATACAGATACAGATACAGATACAGATACAGATACAGATACAGATACAGATACAGATACAGATACAGATACAGATACAGATACAGATACAGATACAGATACAGATACAGATACAGATACAGATACAGATACAGATACAGATACAGATACAGATACAGATACAGATACAGATACAGATACAGATACAGATACAGATACAGATACAGATACAGATACAGATACAGATACAGATACAGATACAGATACAGATACAGATACAGATACAGATACAGATACAGATACAGATACAGATACAGATACAGATACAGATACAGATACAGATACAGATACAGATACAGATACAGATACAGATACAGATACAGATACAGATACAGATACAGATACAGATACAGATACAGATACAGATACAGATACAGATACAGATACAGATACAGATACAGATACAGATACAGATACAGATACAGATACAGATACAGATACAGATACAGATACAGATACAGATACAGATACAGATACAGATACAGATACAGATACAGATACAGATACAGATACAGATACAGATACAGATACAGATACAGATACAGATACAGATACAGATACAGATACAGATACAGATACAGATACAGATACAGATACAGATACAGATACAGATACAGATACAGATACAGATACAGATACAGATACAGATACAGATACAGATACAGATACAGATACAGATACAGATACAGATACAGATACAGATACAGATACAGATACAGATACAGATACAGATACAGATACAGATACAGATACAGATACAGATACAGATACAGATACAGATACAGATACAGATACAGATACAGATACAGATACAGATACAGATACAGATACAGATACAGATACAGATACAGATACAGATACAGATACAGATACAGATACAGATACAGATACAGATACAGATACAGATACAGATACAGATACAGATACAGATACAGATACAGATACAGATACAGATACAGATACAGATACAGATACAGATACAGATACAGATACAGATACAGATACAGATACAGATACAGATACAGATACAGATACAGATACAGATACAGATACAGATACAGATACAGATACAGATACAGATACAGATACAGATACAGATACAGATACAGATACAGATACAGATACAGATACAGATACAGATACAGATACAGATACAGATACAGATACAGATACAGATACAGATACAGATACAGATACAGATACAGATACAGATACAGATACAGATACAGATACAGATACAGATACAGATACAGATACAGATACAGATACAGATACAGATACAGATACAGATACAGATACAGATACAGATACAGATACAGATACAGATACAGATACAGATACAGATACAGATACAGATACAGATACAGATACAGATACAGATACAGATACAGATACAGATACAGATACAGATACAGATACAGATACAGATACAGATACAGATACAGATACAGATACAGATACAGATACAGATACAGATACAGATACAGATACAGATACAGATACAGATACAGATACAGATACAGATACAGATACAGATACAGATACAGATACAGATACAGATACAGATACAGATACAGATACAGATACAGATACAGATACAGATACAGATACAGATACAGATACAGATACAGATACAGATACAGATACAGATACAGATACAGATACAGATACAGATACAGATACAGATACAGATACAGATACAGATACAGATACAGATACAGATACAGATACAGATACAGATACAGATACAGATACAGATACAGATACAGATACAGATACAGATACAGATACAGATACAGATACAGATACAGATACAGATACAGATACAGATACAGATACAGATACAGATACAGATACAGATACAGATACAGATACAGATACAGATACAGATACAGATACAGATACAGATACAGATACAGATACAGATACAGATACAGATACAGATACAGATACAGATACAGATACAGATACAGATACAGATACAGATACAGATACAGATACAGATACAGATACAGATACAGATACAGATACAGATACAGATACAGATACAGATACAGATACAGATACAGATACAGATACAGATACAGATACAGATACAGATACAGATACAGATACAGATACAGATACAGATACAGATACAGATACAGATACAGATACAGATACAGATACAGATACAGATACAGATACAGATACAGATACAGATACAGATACAGATACAGATACAGATACAGATACAGATACAGATACAGATACAGATACAGATACAGATACAGATACAGATACAGATACAGATACAGATACAGATACAGATACAGATACAGATACAGATACAGATACAGATACAGATACAGATACAGATACAGATACAGATACAGATACAGATACAGATACAGATACAGATACAGATACAGATACAGATACAGATACAGATACAGATACAGATACAGATACAGATACAGATACAGATACAGATACAGATACAGATACAGATACAGATACAGATACAGATACAGATACAGATACAGATACAGATACAGATACAGATACAGATACAGATACAGATACAGATACAGATACAGATACAGATACAGATACAGATACAGATACAGATACAGATACAGATACAGATACAGATACAGATACAGATACAGATACAGATACAGATACAGATACAGATACAGATACAGATACAGATACAGATACAGATACAGATACAGATACAGATACAGATACAGATACAGATACAGATACAGATACAGATACAGATACAGATACAGATACAGATACAGATACAGATACAGATACAGATACAGATACAGATACAGATACAGATACAGATACAGATACAGATACAGATACAGATACAGATACAGATACAGATACAGATACAGATACAGATACAGATACAGATACAGATACAGATACAGATACAGATACAGATACAGATACAGATACAGATACAGATACAGATACAGATACAGATACAGATACAGATACAGATACAGATACAGATACAGATACAGATACAGATACAGATACAGATACAGATACAGATACAGATACAGATACAGATACAGATACAGATACAGATACAGATACAGATACAGATACAGATACAGATACAGATACAGATACAGAGGCCGACTGTCGGCAAGAGAGACAAATAGGCAAACAAAACGCACGAGTTGTTAAAGCCTTTTCTCGGGGCAGAGTCAGACAAAGCGGCTAGGCCAGTCGGCGGGCCAGACGGGACCAGAGGCGGCCAGACGGAGCTCTGCTTCTTGCTGCCTCGCTTTTTGCGCCTGGCAGCTAGCGACAAAATTGACAAATATTCGTTCTACGACTTGCCATGTGTGAGGCAGCCAGGCGACCGGCCGTATTGTTGTGTGTTGCCAGAGTGTGTGTGCGTGTGTTTGTTTGCTTGTTTGCCTGGCCAGGCTTTTGAAGTCGCAGCTGGCGACGCTTGGTCCACGGCAGCCGTGAAGCGTTTTTAATTTGTGTTCCGTCCAAATTGAAAACTGTCAAAACTGTTAGCATGGCCTTTGTGTGCGTGTGTGTGTGTGAGTGTTTTTTGGCCACAGGCCTTAATAGTTTACGTCGTGTCGGGACGAGGCGATTGAGTTGCTCTAAGAACTACTAGAGTCTGTTCAAGATCAGTTTTTAGTATTGAGAAAATTACAATTTCACATTTTGAAAACTAAACTAATTTTTTCATAAGCTTGAAATACATTTTAAATTTTATTTAGTCAGCAAAGCCTAAAAAAAATTAATTTTTTTATTATTGAAATTCATTATTTCAACTCTGAAATCTTTTCAAGGCAATTATCAATGGATTCAGTTGAGCAGCTTTTTGTGCCAGTATTAAATCGAATTGCGCTTTAATGCAATTAATTTTCCGTTTTAAATATTGCACATGTTATTAAATAAATGAATTACATTTTTAAAATGTTCTTTTCATGCAAATTCAAAAACAGCAAGGCAACAGCAGCGCTCAATTCAATATTGATAAAGAATTGCCGGGGCAAAATATAAAATCGAGCGGAAAGCAATTTTGTTGAAAGGTGCACGCCGTTTTTATCGATAACCAACTATAGTTAGCTGTCGAAGGCAGCAGTGTGCGTGTGCTTGTGTGTGCGTGTGTGTATGTAAATGTGTGTGCTTGCGTGTGTCTAACGGTAACGGTAACGGTTACGGCAACGGTGTGAAATGGCGCATACGTAAGCAGAGGCCCCCAATGGATTTATGGGTTTTAGCACAGGAATTATAGACGGTTGCGCGCTCGACCCGTTATTGTTGTCTCTCGTCCTTCGTTCGCCGGCATTTAAAACTCGAAACTCGAATTTCGAAATTCGCCGATTGCCGACTTTTGCCTCGACGTGGCTTAAAATCTAATCGACGCCTTCTGCAGTGGCAAGCGGCGAAGGCCGTCGCCGGCGTCGGCGTTGCTAACTTCGCAGCGAGTCTTTGGCATTGGGCGTGCATGTTATTTACTGACCGGAATTACCACTTTCAGCGGCATAATAGATTACGCACATATCTGCACAGACACACGCACGCACAGCCAGGCAGACAGACGGACGGACGGACGGACAGGCTGAGTGAAACGAACCCACATCGAAGACAAAGTTACGCACAACATTTGTAATTGCCTGCTGTTAACGTGCGGAAGTGGGTGGCACTTTGCCCCGCCCCCGCCCTGGCCAGCACCGCTCTCGCAGGCACACTTATGCATATTTAATGAGAGCTGATTTGCCATGCCCCGCCCGTCCGACCAACCGACCGACCGACCGACTGAACGCCCCACTTGTAACATATTGACTACAAATTGTGGGCGAAAGCTTAAGGCTTTTGGCTATTATTAGCAAATCGCTTAAGTAGGCTTAGTCCACACAGCAGAAGACGGCACATTCAAATTGATTCTCGGGGCCTCATCATTTAAAATGAGAATTCAATTTAGAGATTTGGAGAAAGAAAGCAGGCAGGCAGAGAACGGGTCAGAAAGACTTTGCAGTTGATCTAAACTCGCTCTGTTTGCCAGTCTGAAAATCATAACAATAAATAATAAATAATTTTAAATAATAACGCAATCATTAAATAAAACATTCTGTGCAATAGTTGAATATATTTGACGTGTGCCTGACCTCGATATACCCGGTATATCGAAAATCTTAACAATAAATAATAAATAATTTTAAATAATAACGCAAAAATTAAATAAAATATTCCGTGTAATAGTTGAATATATTTGACGTGGCCTGACTTCGATATACCCGGTATATTGAAAATCATAACAATAAATAATAAATAATTTTCTATTATAACACAATATTTAAAAAAAAAATTCTGTGAAATATTTGAATATATTTGACGTGTGTCTGACTTCGATATGACCGTTAGAAGAGCTTTTAAAAATTTCAAGATATAAAACTATCAAATCCCTTTTAATATATATAGATAAAATACAATTTTCGAAAAGCAAAATAAATTAAATATGCTCGACTGTAAGCTTCCCTGTAAATAAACAATGAGATCGAGATATATCTTCCAACTTAATCTGCTACCATAATGGTAGGCTCATAAAAATCCACTCTATGCACTATACGACTTCAAAATACCCGGCAGCTGTGCAAAGATTGAGATATAACCACTAGGATTTATCTTTCAATGTAAACTATTATAGCTACCCTCATAAATAACGTCAACCTGCTCTCTCTCTGCTTTTACCGTTGCCTGATTTTGAGATACCCGGCAGTTGCGCTTAGATACCGAGATACAGCTTACGATACAATCTGGCGCTGACAAATGTACGGCTCAGAAGCATCATCAATTACCCGTTATCGGATTGAGTGCGGTAAAACTGTTTTCTCGACAACAACTCAACCATATTGGTGCGCTGTCGGCACACGAAACGACGGTACAAATAGCGATTAAAATATATTTTTTAATTACCATAAACAAAAAAAGAAAGTATGGAAAAACAGAACTTTTATCATTTATCAAGTGAGTTTTTCCAGCCATCGATAAATGCAATAAATCAAAGCGAACGCAAACACGAAGCGTAAACAATCGTGAAACTGCGATAAGAAAGCGAAGGAGCGAGTTGAGGCAGACTTGCGACTTGTGACAAAACAAAAAAAAAAAAATAAAAAAAACAAAAATTAATCGCAACTATGGCAAATAATCGCAGGGGGTCAAAAGGGCTGTGGAGTGTCATCAGCTGACCGAGTTGTACACACTTCAAAATTCATTAATTTTCCGCTCTGCCGGCTGAGAGTCATTTGCGGCTTTTCTTTTTGGCACAGTTTTCACAATTTTCCCCACTGCTTGAGAGTTTACAGTTTTGAGTATTCCAATTGAGGTTTGCAAGGAATTCAGGAATTACAGCTGCGATTTTTGATATTAAACTGTAGCTGCGCTTCGCTTTTTATTGCTCAAATCAGCAGAGTAATGGCCAAATAATAGTGTGAAGGAGAGCGCAATAAAGAAAAGAGAGAGAGAGAGACCGAGTGCCACTCAGGTAAAACTCAAGTGCAGCTGGCAATGAGCTGCGCGTCTTTAATTACTTGTAATTTGTTTTAATGCCACTTGAGAGCCATGCAAACGATGCTAGTCGAGCGAGCGCGGAGCGGATTAAGCGCAAGCAGCAAGAATGCCGTGCGGAGCCGGCAGCGCCTGGAGCCGGGGGCGCCTAATCCTTGTCGCAAGCTGCTCATTTGATTTGATTTAGTGGCCGACTTAATTAAACTTTCACTTGGCGCCGTAGGCAAGCTTGCTTAACTCAGTTATGAAACAATTTACAGGCATCGACATCAACTTGCCATATGGTATATGGTATATATCATATATATATATACAATATATAAGTAACATAATATATATAATATAATATATATACATAATAATAAAATATAATATAATATATATACGAGGGTTGTTCAATAAGTCTTTAGAAAAAATAAATAATAATAATTAATATAAAAACAATGTTTTTTGCACAATTTTTTTTTATTTTTCAACATGGGGACTATGCTCTAGCTCTTAGCTCTTAGCTCTACACACTTTGCCATTATTTTTATCCCGTCCAAAATATATGATTTCGGATTTCTTCACTCGGATTTTCTAAGGACTTATTGAACGACCCTCGTATAATAATATAATATAATATATATATATATGTATATTAATAGGTAGTTATAGCATAGGTATCTTGCGAAATTGTAAAACATGAAAGTCGAAGGCAGGGCTTATTTTTTTTCTGCACTCGCTTTCACTTGCATACTCTTTCTCTCTCTGAGTCTGTTCCTATCTCTTTTGCGCTGGCTCAGATAATTTCGTCAGAAACTCATTTCGTTTAATGGGGCGCAGGTTTATGAGTCGAACAGGCGCATCGAATGGGCAGGAAACGGACGCCGATGACGCCGCGCATTCAAATTGCAGATTGACAAAGTTTTACAAGTGTGCGTGGGCGTGTATGTGTATGTGTATAGCTGTCCTGCTACCATTTGAGCTTAATAGTGTGCTTGTGTGTGTGTGAGCAAAAGCAATTAAAATGCGGCAAACGACGCAGTAAATGAAGCAAATGTACCAAATGCGTTGGCCAAAAGCATTGTGGCAGCTCAGCGCTGCAAGTGTGTGTGTGTGTGTGAGTGTGTGTGGGGAATAATAGTAATAGTGTGTTACGATGTGTGGTGGTCTGCGTGTGCGGTTTGTGAACCAAATTAACAAAGCCAGACCACCAGACGACCAATAACCAGAAGCCACCGCTGCCAACTTGGACAATGCCCCGTCGCTGCTGACGATGATTGACAAGGAGGAGTGAGAGTGGATACTGGCAGCAGTGACGGCAGTCAGCAGCTCGCACTAACCACAGTCGAAAGGATTCACTGCAAAATTACTCAAATTGAGTTGGGATTTGAAATTGCGTGAAAAGACGCATTGGTGTTAAACGCAGCTCGCAGAGAACTTGCCACTGTTTCCATTTTCATTTGGCCCCGACGAGCAGGCAGCAGTCAGCATCCAGCATCCAGCATACAGCACACAGTACAGCCAATGCCACACAGCAAGCAATCATAAAAGTCAACAAAGTTACCTCCGTGCCGCTCCTTCAACGGCTTCATTCGTTGTTTTTGATGTGGCGGCAGCAGCAGCGGAAGTCCTTGAGCAGAGCAAGCGCCACTTTCACTTGATATTGTGCATAGTTTATGTGCGAGTTTTTCCCCTTCTGCTCTGTTCCCTTTTCAGAGTAGCTCTAACAATCCCACTCCCTATCCCACTCCCTTTCCCATTCGCAGTCCCACTCCCTATCCCTATCCCCGGGCTGTCATCCGAGCGCCTTTGTTTCGCCATTTTAATTAAGTTCTCGCACTTGTAATAAACGACGTCGCTTGATTTGTGCGCTGCCTGACATCATTACGGTAATTGCACGAGGGCACAGCCAAAATTTGACAACCGGTTGACTTGCTCGGAGGCGTCTCGGACGGCGCTTGCGTACTCCTGGGCGCGGCATTCCAGAAACACTTCTCGCAAGTGTTACGAAAGGCGTGCAGTGGAATTTGTACCAGGTTGAAATCTGCCTTAGCTTGCACGAAGTTGGCGATAGTAGGTGAAGGCGACGCTATTAACTTCCTCAGTGCATTGAACTAATTTTAAAATAATTATTAAAGTTTTTATTTCTATAAAAAGCAAGCGAAAGTTAAATAATTTATTATTTTAAGCTGCCGTAAAAATGAGATAAAAAAAGTGTTATCGATAAAGTTACTAAACAATCAATATCTATATTACCAAGTCAGTAGTACTCAGGAAAAAAAAGTGTATCTACATGTAAAGTAATCAAATTAAAAATAAAACAATTAATAGCATGGAAAATGTATTTAATTAAACATTGAAATAAATAAATACTATCGACAGATATAGTAAATAATCGTTACTTAGAAATGCATGAGAAACTTTTTGCAAAAAAATAATTTTAAAATGAAAGTTATGTAATTAATAACTTAAATTGTCGAATTAATGAAAAAGGAATTTTATAAGCGATAAATATACCAAACGATAACCTATCGATAACACGCAGTATCGAATCAGTGGTACACAGATATTCAAATTAACGGAAATTAAAATAAAAATTTAAATATTTATTACAAGGCAAAATAATTAATTTATAAATAATTTAAATTTCCAATATTATGCATCACAAAAATACCATCGATATATTTACTAGACAATCGATAACATATATGTATTACGGAAAGAGCAGAAAGAACTATAAACACTTACAATCCTTAGATATAAAACGTATTTCGCTTTTGATTTTTCAAGCCATCAATCTTGGCGGATTTCAGGCGAAACAGCACGGCAGAACACGCATTTTTGATACGAACATATGTTTCGCTGCCTTCATATTTTGTTATCCTTATTGGTTGGCATTTTTGATGGATTTGCCTGCGCTCTGGCAACAAATTGAAACAAATTGAGCTGTTCGTGTGCCTCTACACATACCAAAAGGGAACGGCTGCTTGCATGTCCGTACGTCTTTCGCGTTAATGAGCTCAAATCTTATCTAAGTTTTGGGCCGAGCACCGCAAATGCATTTCATAAACAATCAAAGGTGCCATTAGGCGGTCACTTATCATACTTGGCAAACATTTGCCAAAATGGCTCGACCAAAAAAAAGAGAAGGGGGTACCTAACGGGAAACCCGGGCATGTTACTCGGTATTTCCTTATCGAGCTCAGCACACGCGCCATTATGAAAAAGCCCAACACGTGATTTGTGGCTATTAAAAAAAAAAGGGAGAGAGAAAGAAACTCAACCGAATACTGGGGCCAAAGAGTAAACTTTGCTTTGATTTATTTGCTGCGGGGAAGCTCGAGAAGTCGCGCAAAAATTTAGTCGAGGCATGAGGCACAAGTTTGACATGCGATGTTAAAATTAAAATAAACTTCTTTCGCGTGATGACATGTTTATTTTTTCAGGCCCGCCCCGTCTAAGTAGTGGGGCGTAGGCCCGAGTTACGTTTGCAACATAATATCGAACTGGCAAGTAATTCGCTTTTAATGTGCTAATTACCAGAACACGCGCACGGCCAGACAATCAGCCGAAGCCGGCACTATGTACCACTATATACATTTATATAGTATATGTATATATGGTACTCGTATATAGCTGAGCTTAAATGAATTATTTATGTGCCGGCATACGGCGCTATATTGCTATTGAAATCAACCAACTAAAAAGGCTTCCGCGCCAGAGAAAGGACTGTAAATTGTTTTTCGGGTTTTCGGCTTTGTTGACCGAGTTGCATAATTAAAATATTTATGAAGCGAAAAATCAATTGTTGAAATTCTAAATAGCGTCTACTGCGGGCGTTAACAATGACGAAACAGTTGAGTTTCGAGTTGACTTCAAATAGCATGGAATATTTTAGCCATCGATTTGCCTCGCGTTTGTTATTCAATTAAAAGGCCTCGAGTTTCAGTGAGAGAAAGAGTGGAGGAAATTTCACGTAAATTTAATAAATTGCACAATGGCCATGTCCTTATTGAAATGCGTAATATTTGTAATATTTTTTCAGCATTTTCATTAGAACATTCCTCGCGGGCGAAGCAGGCAGCTTGTTTTTTTTATATCGCTTTTCGCGATTTATTTGATGCGCGTTTATTTGTTTGAAATTGAGTTTTGCATGCAAAGTGCAGGCTGGTTATTTATTTAATATCACTTTTTGCTTGCCTTGCATGTCATTTATAGAGGGCTCGCGGCAGGGAAAAAATTGGAAAAGTATTTCTATTTTTTTTCGTGACGATTTCTTAATACTCTTGATGAGTTTTTTACGTCAGTTCTGTTTTTTTTTTTTTTAGATTAAGCCGAGTAGAGCTACAGAAGGAAGTAATTAACAAACTTTGAGATATATATGTTAGTTTTAATTTTACATAAAATATATTAATTTAATAATAAATAAATAAAGTATATAATAACAAATTTAATAAAAATACAGCGGCAGCTACATGTGTATAGCTTTGATTCGCAATACTTTTTTTTTCGTTTATTGAAAAAAATACATGCTCTTAAATGGTTATTTATCCCTCTGCAAGGGCATACAAAATTAATTCCAAACACGCACTGCAAGTAAATCGAACTGAAAAAAAAGTAAATAATTTTTGTATTGCATACAATTAAGTGCGGCCGGGCTAATAACGCATTGCATCGCAAGTGCGAGTCCCACAGCAACTATTCGGAGTGTTATTGCGTACTGCCAAGTGGGCCACTCGAATCGAACGGAACGATGCTATGTGATACGATCAATAAACTAGTTAATAACACTTGCCCTTTTCGCGTGGTATGCGCAATTAATGCACTTCGCACTCGCCAATTCACATCGATGGCTCGTTCAGTGCAGCATTGGCAACATCTGGCTACATTCTACAACTTAATTGCCGTGTAAAACAGCATTAAAATGAACAGCACGATGGGAAGGAGGCAATTGTTGGCATGGTGGGGCAGGCAGGGAAGAGCCGCGAGAATTGATCAAATGATAATTAAAAATGTACAGCAATAAAAATGCCCTTAACGATATAATAACAGATGACAAATAATAAATTGTCCGATGAGCGAACTACGCAAATTATTGTCTCACACACACAGGCACTCTCACAGGCTTACATATACACGCACAGGCTGGCCTGTGTCGAGGCTTGTGAATTATTGCTGTAATTAATACGCAGCGCCATGTTCATTATTTCCCAAAAAATGCCACATACACAAATACACTCACACACACACACAGGCAGTCATAAAGCAGGCCAGACTCTTGTTGGTAGTAGCCCGCGTTTTATGTTCTTGCGCGCATCTAGATACAAGGTACAAGCTATATAGGAATGAATATCCGCTCTAGCAGCATTAAGCTCGCAAGAGACCAAAAAGTGAGCTCCGACTGAAGCTTAAATATGACGAAACGCCAGGTCAGAGGTCGCCGGCTCCGGCTGCAGCTCTGACTTGACTCCAGCTCCATGGCGAGCGCAGTCTGCGAGGCAGCAAAAAGTGTAATAATAACTATTTGCATTTTATGCGACGCTTATTTTAGCATAAATTTTGCAGCTTATGGAAATTATTCGTGTTTTCGCCCAAAAACTTTTGGCCTTGCCGTCGACGTTGGCGCTGCCTGCGCTGCCTTCACCTGCGACCCGTAGCCACAGTCGAAGCAGGTGAAGTAATGACCTCGGCGGGCATACGCTGCGTATGGGTAATTGTGGAAATTGCACGGAACGAGTGCAGGGCCGTCGCCTGCCGAGGGAGAGAGAGAGAGTGAGAGAGCGGGGGCAAGTGAGTGTGAGCGAGTGCGAGCTCCGTTGTTCTGGCCCGCTCTGCAATTACGATTTCACATGGTTTCATTTGCAAATACGAATTTGCTTGCTTAGAAATTGTTCGTTAATTTTGCACATGAATTTGCATTCGGTGAATTTAATTTGAGCTGCCCTAATGCCATTAGCAGTTGATTATGCCTAGCTTATTTTACAGTTACAAACTAATTACGCCCTCGTCGGACAAAGGTCGGCAATTGTTTAGCCTTGCGCTGGAGTTGAATTTCACAGGATAAATTCAAATTCAAACTCAAATTCTCTAATCATTTCGAGAGTCGAATTCAGTCGACCATCTCAGCAATTATCCCGGGAAATGAGCTTTAATTAATTCTAAATTATGCTCCATAAAAGGTTGTTCTAATGCTTTACATACATTATCGATCTATCATCGAAAAGGCATGCATTAAAGCAGCTTGATTTAATGTCAGACTGTAGTTTGCATATTGCAAATATTTTCAGAGGTTCCTTTTGGAATTTATCTTGAGAAATTATTGCTAAATATAGCTTAAAAATAATAAACTCTTTGAAAATAATTTCTGAAAATAATAATAATAAAAAAAAAAAATTTATAAAATAATAAAAACATTTTTAAATTGATTGAAAGCAACTCACACTCTTTGCCTTTCCAATTGTTTTAGTTGCACTTGTTTATTTCATTATTATATTTACATTTTTCCTGTTTTTGTATTTCTTTGTCGTCTTCTGCTTCATCTTCGACAATCCCGTACAAATATTGGCATTATTAATTAATTGGTTTTCGCCTGAATAAGTAACTAAGGGGACACTTTACCCCTGCGCCTGCGATCAGCGTTTGCCGTTTGCCTGAGGGCAAATTAAATATTTAAATCTGAAAAACACACGCGCCACGCCCGCCTACGTTACTTGCTACACGCCACCCGCCCACTTACGTTACTTGCTACACGCTCCCCCCGCCCCGTCATCCTCTGTGCCGGCCTCATTCACAGTCTTCAGTCCTCAAACACTTTGCTGCGCCGTCCCCATCGTGTTGGAGGGGGAAAATATTATCGCGTTTGTGCGGAGAGAAAGCAAAAATATTATTATTTCGTTTGCAGCGAAAAATCTATAGTATAAGTGCGTATTTATTTATTTATAATAACAAAATCAATAAATGCGCCACAGCGGCGACTTGTCCATAAAATAAATGCAAAATAGCCGCAATTGCCGGCGATTTATCTTGATTGAGCGGCAGATACGCCGCGATGCCGATAATAATAAACATTTTAAAGAAATTGAAAAAAGCATGAGCGAAGAAAGTGGCGAGGGAAGGAGAAGGCGTACCCGCAACACTCCGACAGACAGTCACAATGCGCCGTAATCTATTGCTTCGAATTGCGCCGAATGACAGCGGCGGTTCGGGAATTGGATGAGCGCCACCGAAGTGGAGCAGCGGGGAGGCAAGCCATCGGGAGGTGCAAAGTATAGGTGAGGGTATTGCTTCGGGGAGTACGTGCGGAGCGCCAGTAAGAGCCAAGTGGGCTTAGCTTAAAGTTTATTTATGTACCGCACATTGCCGTCGTTTGCCGGCGGGCCACTTAGGCCAACTTATTGCCGCTGACCTTGAGCCCATGGTAGTACCATGATTGATTGGCCGAAAGTGATTCCATTGCTTGTCACTCAGAAGCAGAACTCATGGGTAAATATTGTGACACATCGCGGGGCAAACACGCGAACGAGCAGGCCATAACCAACCATAACCATAATTTACTATGGGCCCCATTCAGCGTTTCGATCATTAATCAATAATTAATACCAATTGCTGCTGTTGCTCTTGTTGTTGTTGTTGTTGCAGTCAGCTAGTTCGAAGTGAAGTGCAGTTAGGCGAAACAAAGTAAATATTTACTTATCAGTTGCAGGTGGGTGGAGCAGTTGACAATTTGATTTCCAATTAGTCAGCAGGGGGAAACGACGGCTTTTAGCTGGGGTTCTTGACCGGGAAATTCCAGTGGTTTTTCTAGGGAAAAAAGTGGAGTAACAGCTTAGGTTTGAGTCTGAATAATTGTTTGGAAATTTCAAAAGTACTGACTAACTGCTGCATACCGTTCACTTTAATATCTTAAGCAATATTATAGTAAAATATATATTTTATTTTTTGCTTTGAGGTTTTAACCTCTTCATACTTTGAAATATTACAAATATTTTGGTTTTATATTTTCTGCTTATAACTTATATTATTTAAAAAAAAATACAAAATATTACTGGTTGCCTGATGCAGCCTAGGTTTGAGTCTGAATAATTGCTTTCAAATTTTAAAGGTATGATTAACTGCTGTATACCGTTCACTTTAGTATCTTAAGCAATTTTATAGTAAAATATATATTTTATTATTTGCTGTTTTAACCTCCTCATACTTTGAAGTATTAAAAATATGATTTTTTTATTTTTTCTGCTTATAACTCATATTATTTTCAAAAAATGAAAAAAGTACTGGCTCTTTGATGTATACCCTGCACGTAAATATTTTTATATTAATACATACAAAGTAAAGTTTTTTTCTTATTCAGTTTCTAACGATTTTAAATTTGAAAAAAAAAATGCTGATTAACTGCTGTATACCATGCACTTTTTTTCTTAGCAGCTTATACCTTGTCACATCCTAAGCATTTGGTATAGAAATTGGGATGAAAGTCGTGAATAGCCGCAGGTAATCGTGCGAAATTAGCAGGCGCTTCAACTAGCTTGAAATATGTGGGGAATTTTCGGCCTGTTGGCACATTGCAAAATGTTAATTAAACGCAATTAAAGTGAAGTGCGAGTATAAAGTACACTGAGTGCTGCAAGGCAATGAGCCGGATAGTCATTGTTGTTGTTGTTGCTTTTGAAGTTGTTGCTGCTGTCGTTGTGGCCCACGTAAATGTCAGCAAAATGTTTTCATTTGTCAGTAACAAAACGGGCCAACAGACCGTGCGGAATGTAAGTCGCAGTCCTCATGGCCGGCCGTAAAAGCAATTCAAATTGTAATTATGTCGTGAAGGCATGAATAATGTTGTCTGGACTGGAAGTGTAAGTGAACTTATTAATGTGCCGTGCCGTGCCGTGCCATGGCGAGCAACTGCCCTGGCACGCGATGAGAGTGCCTCGACAAGTGAGAGATACTAGAATGAGGCGCACACACACACAAATGCACACACATGACCTGGCATAGATGGAGGGTTACTTTCTGTCATCTGCAGTGGGGCACTTAAAGGTTTTGGACACTGGTCAAGTATCAAAGTGTCCAAGTGTCCAAGTGTCCAAGTGTCCAACTGCCCAAGTGTCCAACAATTTGAGCCGTCGAGTGGGTTAAGTGCAGATGAGCAGTTCGCTCCCAGCTCGCTCCGGCTGGAGTTAATGGCAGCCATAAAGCAAAGATGAAACCCGTCAAAAGTCGTGTAAGTCATTGTGCTCGACTCTAAATAATTTATCCTTCGACTTGTGCGGCAATTTACGATACAAATGCCCAACGCGCCGCACTTAACAGCAATTTATTCGCCTCGAGCGAAGGAAAACAAAGGAGGAGCATAGAGCGGTCAAGTTATAATGTTGTTGAAGTGCAGGAACTCTTATAGCAGAGCTTTTTTATACTCTATAGACTATAAAAATTGTCTTAAGTCTTTAAGGTTGATAGTTATAGATTTATACAATAAAATAAAAAACATTTGTTTAATAAATTATAAATATTATATTATATTATTTTTTATTATTAAATAACACAAATAATTAAGCAGATAATATGATTAAATTCAGCTGTTTTGTAGTCTAGTATTTTTTCTATGTGTTTGTAAAATTTTATTATAATCGGATGGGTATAAACTCTATAGCTCGCATAGAAACCCTAAGTTCAAGTTGCACTACAATGAGTTCTTCTTGCGATTGTATCATATGTATTACAGCCTTATCGAATCAAATATGCTCTAAGTAAGAGTATATATGTACACACATACATATGCCAAGTGATACTGTGGCAATTTGAAAGCCTTGACGTGCGTAAACTCGAAATGAAACAATTAAAATGCGTAATGAGGCAGAGAACTGGCCGAGGTTGACGCCGTCGAGTCAGGCGAAGGCATCTGCATGTCCTTTCGCTCGCCTCGCTGGAGGCAAGCAACGACAACAGCAACAAGAACAACAAGAACAACAACAACCAATTTGAATAACTCAATTAATAACAAGGCAAACGAGGGCATCGAGCGGCAACAAGAGCAAGTGAATATTTTAAAGCGATTTCAGCAAGCAAAAGAAGCGTTTTTTGCTTTCCAGTTTGACCTCTGCGAGCCGAAAATTGATTATGTTTTTTTTTTCGACACTTCTTTCTCGTTTCCTTGGCGCAATAAAACAATATTAACATATATATACATATATATAGAAACGAAAATCATTTTATTTCAATTACGCCATCGGAGCGGGGCAGAAATGCGAAAATTGCACGAGAAAGTTATATTAAATATTCATTATATTTAATAATCTACATGCCAAAGCGACTCGCCAGAAAGTTGGCTTCCACACACACACACACACACAGAGAGACACACAGTCGGCAGTTGGTGAATTTCTGTGCTATTCGGCCATATCGACGGCATAATTCAAAGCACATTTGCGGACAGAGTGGAAAAGTTTGCCCCGCTGCGAGGTGGAGTAGTAGACCGCTGCGGCGAAAGAGATACAAGCCAGAAGAAAGACTCGAGGTAGATGCCAGTGGGGAAGGGGGTGCGGGCTTGCAAGAAAGTCGCACATTTTATATGCTAGCGAACATATTGAATTCCAATTTTGCGCTTCAAAGTTAACGTGCTGCCATTACATTAAACGTGATGAGAATTAACAGCTTGTCAGGCTGGGGAAAGTGTGCGTGTGGGGGGGGCGGGGGAGACACACACTTATGCCTGGTGATGCCTGGTAAAAGGACACAAAAGGCACGCGTGTGTGTGTCGGTGTGTGTGTGTGTGTCGTAGGCGTGGCCATGGCAACGCCTGGCCTTTCGCCAACACTAAATTCAATTTGATGGCCTACAAATAATGCTGAGTGTCTAATTATTTTCCTGTTCCGGGAAGGGGGCGGCTGGGGGGGGGGGGGCGGACAGAGTAGCGGAAGAGCTGCGCACATTTAATCGATTGGCCGCACGACGAGGCTATAAAGCACAGCTAGAGCTTATTGAATACAAGATTACTGAGCACACGCTGCGTATACGCAACGACGCAATCAAATGCCATAATTGCCAGAGAGCCCCCTGCGAGGAGTTGGGGGCAGTAATGGTGAAAAAAAAAATTGAAAACTATGAATGGCAGCAATTGGCTGTAAAGAGCAGGTTGAAGCTGCCGCATAATATAATTGTAAATAGGTATTATTTGGGACTAAATCAATTCAAAGAACTTCGCTAAATTGTGCGCGATATTTACGGAAATTTCTATTATATTTATGTCTATTTCACTATAAAGAAAATAATTTTTAGAGCTTTGATTGATTGTGTGAAATATTTACCTGAATTCCATGCATAAAATTAAAACGTTTTGCATGAAATAAATCGACTTAATATTCGCCAAAGTAGATTAGTAATAATTAAAAAATGCAGTTCTATCGAAAAACCCATTATAAGTCCATCTAATTGTTTGCCATTGAAAATCAACCAATTGCAATTTGTTTTTATTTTTTTATGTGCGAGTCTCACTCGCTCACAGTTAATACGAATTTAATTATTTAATTAGTTTTTGCGGTCGAGCAGCACGAGTGCATTGCAATTTTCAATATTTGATGAAATTGCCGAATGCGGCAATCAAACTAAACTAATTTATATCAAATTTGCGAAATTTGCGCATGTCCAAAGGAACGACAAGCAGAAATGGCAGCATAATGAGTGCCATTAAATCAACAAAATTGGATGGCACATGCATGCACAGGGGGACAGAGAGAGGGGGAGAGCGGGGCAGACAAATTGATACAATTGCAGGCGTTTTTTATGACTTAGTTTGCAATTTGTCATTTCGTGCGCATTTTAATGCCAATTTAAATTTGAATTTTTGCTACCGCAAAGTCAATAAAACAAAGTTGAGAGAACATGCAAAAAAAAAAGAAAAAAAAAGAAAAGAGAAGGCAAGCACGGGTCTGGCGGAAAGCAACTAAGTTAATAGAGCGAAGGTGAAAAAGTTGGCAATTCTGTTGAATTCGAGTGGAGTCCGGGCAAAAGCCAGGGCGAAACCAGTTTATGACACAAATGCCACAAAGGGCCAAATGGAAAGTGGGCCAAAGACACACACAAAAGAAAACCCGTGCGTTGGCCATGCTAATGTGCAACGGGACGGGAATCTAACGGCAAGAAGGCAAAAACTTGTGGTCAGCAGATAAAAATGTGTAAGAAATTGAAAGAGCACAGCGCACAAGTGGCCCCGGGTCCGGCCAGTGAAGGATTGTGCAATCAAATGCATTGACGCCGCTGCTAACGAGTGTCCGGTGTCCGGTGTCCCGTGTCCCAGTGTCCCAGTGTCCCTCCATTCCAATGCGCCTTCAGTGTGCCCAGTGCGCCTGGCCGGGCTCTGGGACCCAGTTGCATTGTCTTGCAAATTGATTTTGTGGCCAGACGACGACGACGACGACAACGACGAGTTGCCAAACGGGGTCAACAGTTTGCTAAACAACATTGCGCACAACATGACAACAATAAAACTATTTGGTAGTTTTTTCCACAGATTTATTGGCCTGCCCGCTGCACTCGCCTGCCGAGTTTTTGGCAACAGTTCGGCAGCCTCTGCCATTGCATTCTCCCAGGCAGCCGAACTATAAATTGCATTCCCCCGAGCTAAACGTACTATTAAAGTGAATATAATGGAAATTAATGGATGGCAGATGTCTTCGCAAAGTATCCAAATAGTTTGGCTAAGCTTTCAATTTTAATTTAAACAATAAAGGAGTATAAGTTTTCTTCAGATTTTGCTGGGTCCGAATAAATTAAAAGAAACATAAATAAAATAAATAAATTTGCAAGTAATAAATGTAAATAAAATGCTAGACGAAGGTCTCAATTTGCATTCGAGCTAAAAGTTTTCTTGAAATTTAACTTTATGTTGGGCATAAAATTTAAATAAATAAAATAAATAATTAAAGTGTACAGAAAACAATTTAAATGTTTGGCTGAGGTTTCAATTTTAATTTGAGCAATAAAGGAGCATAAGTTTTCTATAGATTTTGCTTAAACTTGGGCCCAAATAAATTAAAGAAAATTAAACGAAACATAAATGAAATAAATTTGCAAATAATAAATATTAATAAAATGCTAGCCTGAGGTCTCAATTTGAATTCGAGCTAAAAATTTTCTTGAGATTTGAATTTAAGTTGGGTATAAAATTAAAATAGAAATAATAAATAATTAAAACGTACAGGAAACTATAACAAATATAATGTTTAGCTGAGTTTCAATTTGAATTCGAACAAATATTTAATTTTTCTTGAGATTCAAATTTAAGTGGGCGAAATTTACAGGAAGTTATTATATCATAAAATGGCTAAGGTTTTTGAATTTTATTTAATTTTAATTCGAACAAACAGTGGATTTTATACGTTACATAAGTTTCCTTTAGATATTTATTCAAGTTGGGGGAAAATAAATTAAAATAAAACGAAATAAATTTGCACGAAATGAATATAAATAAAATGAAGCATTTTTAAAGCAAAGAAAATACCGAGCATATCGCACAACTGGCTCGAATGCCTATTTAAGATTCCAGAATTTTTGGCTGAGTCAGAAACTTTTGCGGGCAAAATAACTGCACAATTACAGCTGTTGTAGCTGTGAGTGTGGCTGTCTGAGTGTATGTGTGTGCGTTTGAATGAAAACTGTTATTACAAAGTTGAATTTGCAGTTGGTATTTCCCTCTCGTCTGCTTTCTGGCTGTTGTCCCGTCTCCCTGCCATTGTGAGGTTAACTGCTAAATGAAGAAACATTTTTATAAAGCTCAGCTTAAAGATGTTGCAAGCTGGATTCTTGCTCATTCCCCTTCTCTCTCTTTCTCTCTTTTTCTCTCTTTCTGTGTCTGCTAACGAGTTCATAGCCAAGAATAGCCAAGGAAAACAAAGCCGACGAGCAGAGCGTTTACATCGGCAAACAAGCACATCCCACACACACAAGTACTATATATATTAACTTTATATAGCTGCTGCCCTGCCCGCCTGGGCGCACTCATCAAATTGCACGGGCACACCTAGGCGTATGCGTAATACACGTAATGTTCCATTGAGTGCACATTTTGGACACGCGCGTGATTTTAATGCTTATCAATAATACTTAACCCCGAGTACAGGTGTACAAATTCTTGCGCTGGATTTGGCCCCGATCGAATTTACGAGCTTTTGCAGGGCTAAAGCTAGACGCATATGCCGCACGGGACGCAGCACGAGGCATATAAAAATGTATGGACCGTACGTGCCGACTGCCAGTCGACCTTCGCCGCAGACTCGACGGAATCGAGGCCGAAGTACAACTCGATTTCGCTGCTCATTTCATATGAATGCCAATCGGAATTTCTTCCCATTGTCCTCCGTCGTTTGACAAGTATTTTTGTTGTTTTTCAATTAAAAAGCACTTGATAGTTTTGTGGTTTTACCACAGACTGCTGGCTGCCAGTGTGTGTGTGAGTTGACGAGGTTTTCGACAGCATTAACAGACGGCACAAAGGAATGCGCCCAATCTCGTTGAGTCTCTCAATAAAGCTACGGCTGGAAAATAAAAAATATATTTAAAAAAATATATATAAAAAGTGCGCGAGTTGGAAAATTAAAAATATATTTAAAAAAATATATTTTAAAAGTGCGCGAGTTGGAAAATTAAAAATATATTTAAAAATATTTATTTAAAAAGTGCGCGAGGTCGTTAACTCGTCTGACAGACAGACAGCTGCACGCTTTGCATTCATAGCTAACACTTGGCTAATTCATGACCCTTCACCTCAACCCTCCCGCTCCTATATGCAAATATGCTACATGACTCGACTCGATGAGGATTTCCATTATGGCTGAGGCACAGTTTCAGACTCAGTCTGTCTGTCTGCCTGTCTGCATGTTCGGCTCGTGTGTTTTGGCAATGTCAAAAAATAATAACGCGAGATAAACAAGCGCAATTGACATGCAAATACAATTTTCGCATAGGCCAAGATACACGTAGTAGCAGCAGCATTCAGCAGCAGCTGTACAAAATACCCAAGCCCCTCTCTCCCTGCTCTCACTCAGCAAGCTGCTTGTGTCTGCTGCTGTTGCCCGCACAATGCCAAATCAAATATTTTGCAATGCTTTTGTTTTTAGCTCTGGCTTTGGCTTTGGCTGCGAAACAAATATAAAATATTTGCTCGCTCCTCTGACGCTGCCTTGCCCCTGCTGCTCAGCTGTTGTTGTTATTGTTGTTCTTGTTGTCGGGTTGACACAAGAAATCACAGCACGCAGAGATACTGGGCTTGAGCTCGGCTGCCAGGTTCGCTCTCTCTCTCTTTCTCCCTGCTCATCCTGTCTCTGTCGCTGGCAACCTGCCGCCGGCTCTGCAGACACAAATAAACAAAATTGAAGACGTCAGCTAAATGCTGGCAATATATGTATGGACATATACGTACATATATGGGGAGACTGTGTGGACTCAGATTTATGCATGTTAAACCACACGCACTGGTAAACAAGTTCAATTAGCATAAATTTCGGGCATTTCTATGCCCGTTTATTGCCAACGTTTGCGTTTTTATGTTTATGATATTTGCCGCTTATGTCTGGCCAATTCGACAGTTCGGTCTGCCACTGTTGTTGTTTTTGTTGTTGTTATTGTTATCATTGTTATTCCCTTGTCGTGCTGTCATCGAGCGGCAGCGGCCAACTTAATTTACTAATTGTTTTCATTAATTAGTGCGCATAGTTTGCGGGCTTATCTGCTTAGCCGGATTTTGATTAGACCAACGAATATGTTGCCAGTCAGCGCAGCTACCATATCTATGGTAACTTTCTGTGAGTGTGAATATGTGTGTGTGTGTGTGTGCTCAATGACCCACTTGAGGCACGCCCACACCACCCTCGTAATGCCACATGGTGCAGTAAAGAACTGAGCAGCAAATGCTGGCCAGAGACGTAGAGCAGCTGTTAGGTGTCAGAGCATGTGCGAATTTCAAATACGCTACGTGGCAGTGTGTGGAAATTAATTTTTTTATTAATTATTTTTAACTTAATACATGTCGTAAGTTACGTTGGGTCCTTTGTTGTTATTTGATGTGCCTAAGGTTGCCAACTTTTTTAATGAGAGAAAACGTGTATTTTGATCTGATAAGATATTTAAACAAAATTAAAAAAAATAAACAGTACTTAAAAAAAAAACAGTATTTCATTTATTCGTTAATTTTTAGAGCTTTTCACACAATTTATTAATTTACAATCATTTTTTAAAATAGCATATGCTTCTTCGAAATTAAAGTTAAAATATATAAGGAGCTTATTTTTTATTAAATTTATTTATTTTTTCTCTCCACTTTGCATTCATCACTGAAAAAACAGAAAATAGAAAATCTACAATTTCAGTATTATTTATTAATTTTTGTGAGTAGCTTACAAAACTGGCATTAATTAACTTTCTTAAGTAAAAATATATGCATATTTCTAGTGTTAAGAATTCTTACGCTGAAAACAGTATTTTATTTAATTTTTTTTTGTTCATTAGTAAAAAGTCTAATGCAGTCAGAAACTGTTTTTAACAGTATGGTTGGCAACCCTAGATGGCACTGCTTGGCCAGTCAAAACGGTCGGCAGCTTAGGTTTCTACTTCGTTAGCTCTCAAGCTGAAATGCACTTGATCAAAAATGGCGCGTTGAGAAATGAAAAAATATAAAAAAAAAATTAAGAAACGAAAACGAGTTGGACCAAAGTGCCAGCAAATAGCGCGAAGAGGAGCAGGAAGAGCAGGAGGAGCAGCTGGAGATATATGAGGCAAGTAGGTAGATACGTGCGGACAGTCATGCAGCTGGCAAGGCTGCCAGTCTGCCCAGCCTCATGTCGGTTTCGATTGAGTGCAGTTGACCTATTTCACACAGCTTCAAGCCTGGCCTAACTCCAGAGTGCCGGCCAGACAGCTTGAGAGAGAGTACCGAATTTTCGTCGGTCATCGAACTGATGTCGCTTGCTTCCGCTCTAAAGGTGATGCCTGTAATTGCAAAAGTTCAATGTTTCTAGCAGCTTGTTACACTTGGCCAAGACGGACAGCAAGTCAGGCGGCAGCTGTCGTGAAGTCAAGTTCAGCTTATGAGGCGACTTCAACTGACCAGACAAAGTGCCTCAGGCACACACACACACACACACTCGCACATCATTAGTTGGACCAGTTTAACTAACTCAGTTGTCGACAGTGGCTCACAGTGCGCCTCGTATGCCAGGCCTGTGCATTGTTAGCAAAGTTCCGCAGGCAATTTGAAATATAGCAAAGCCGGCAGAATTACGAGTCGGGCCCGGGCTTCATTTACATTTTGAGTTCTGTTGCAGTTGGTAGGGGCAACGTGTTACAAGTTTTCTCGCTCGGCAGATGGAAATAGTTATATAATATTCATTAAGTGGGCAACTTGAACTTTTTGCTTTCTCGTCGAAAAACATTACTCATACGCCGCATTGGCGCACAGACATCATTTGCAGGTTTATACTGAAATTGGATTTCTTGTGAGCTCGAGTCGGGTTGAGGCTAGTCTGAATGGAAATTCAAAGGCAAGTAGCTGCTTTACATTTACATGTGTGTGTGTGTGTGTGTGTGTGGAAAACTTCGCCAAGATTTGAGCCTAGCTCGGGCGGGGTAAGAGCTCGCTCGCACTGCTCATAAGTAAACAGGGCTGTGACTTTGGCCGGATTACTTATTAAAATGCGCACGTGTCGACATGCAGCGCCGCCAAGTGGCAGTTAGAGATACCCGCAGTCGTGCCTCGTGCGTCGTATGCAGGCAGACATTACTCATACGCCATGGGTAACAGGCCGAGTTGGGCTGAGCTGCCTGGCAAAAGTTTCGCTACGTACGCACGCGAAAAATCAATTATTAAAATGGAAAAATGGAAATATTTTTGTGCATGTGTGTGTGTGTGTGCCAGGGCCGCAAATTAAAATGCATATGGCAAGCGACAACACAAATAGGGCGGCCTTCGTTGTCGTGGGCGTGGCCAACAGCAGGCAAGAGGCTGGCTGGCAGGCAGGCACGTGCAACTGCAACTGCAGTAGTCGCAGCGCCCTTTTAACTAACTAACAATATTTGTTGGCCAGCATCAAGCGTGAAACTTTGGCAACATTTTTAATCAATTTGTGCACAATTCTGAAAAGAGTCGCACAGCGAGAGAGAGAGAGAGAGTGGGAAGCAGTAGGGGAGACAAGAATGTAAAAAATATGACAGAAAATACTTTAAGCTTGACGCGTTGCCCCCTCAAAAAGTAGAGAGAGAAAATATAAAAAAATCATAAAGCGTTTGTCACAAAAAGCCCGAAAAAAAACATGGAAAAAGTGCAAAAAAAAGAATAAAATGAAAAATAAAGCGAGTTAAAAGCGAGTAAAAAACGCAACTATGCCAACATGACACGCAAAGAGAAAAGTTATTGCACACACATGCAAAGACAACACTCGCACACACACACACACACACATACACAGGCACATGCTCACAGACAGGCACACACGGTTTTGTGTGTTTGAAGCTAATTTAATTGCGAGCGAGCGCGAAAAGTTTTGTGGCACGCGTGGAATTTGTGCGAAAGTTTTAAATGCATATTTTGCAGTTGTCTTGAGTAAACATCCTCGATTTACGAGGCCTTTGAAGAGTGCCAATTAATTAATAATTACTTCAGTTCAGATTACAACAACCCCGAACTGAACTGATAACTAACAGCAAGGGGCACGAAACAAGTCGAAAATTTTCAATTTAAAGTTTTGTTGACTTTGCGCAGTATTTGCACTGTGAGTGATGAAATTACAAGTATATTCAGGTTTACACAGTGCAACATAATAAAGTATTAATAAATATATATATACAACTACGATACAAAATTAATTTTGTTCCGTGTGTGGTCTGGTTTCATTAATAAAATTTAATTAATCATCTCTATTAATAATTATTAATATAATTATAAATAATTTATTTAATCTCTATTTTTTGCATTACTTTTAAAATTAAATTACGAGGGTCGTTCAAAAAGTCTTTAGAAAAAATAAGTAATAATAATGTATATAAAAACACTGTTTTTTGCAGAAATTTTTTTTTATTTTTCAACATAGTCCACTTTTAGCTCTACACACTTTGCCAATCGTTTTTCCAACATTTTTATCCCGTCCAAAAAATAGGATTTCGGATTTCATCACTCGGATTTTCTAAGGACTTATTGAACGACCATCGTATATTCTGAATGTCCTCTGGTTTTATTAATTAAATTTTATTGACTATTTACATTTTTTTTTAAAATAGTTTTTAATTATTTTGTGTAACAATATATGATAAAAAAATGTTGCTTAAATTTCAAAGCAGTTCGAAACCGACTTTACTGGTCTAGGTACATGCACCTTGCTGCATACTTTATTGCCATCTGCACTTTGTGGCATGGTTTACTAGTTGCAGCCTAATTAGTTAGATGCGGCATTAAGTGTGTTAAGCTGATGGATGCCGGGCAAATGGGTGTGCTGGCAGACAACTTGTTGCAAGTAATGAAACTATGAATAAATTATCAATATGTCTAATAACGGGGCAACAGCTCATACGTTTTGCTTTCAGCGGATTTGCATGGCAAATGCGAAGCGCAAAAGAAAATCATAGACAAGTATATGTGTATATATGTGTGTGTGTGTAAATGGGCTTAACTAATTCCACAGCGAAAAGTTGAAAGAATTTGTTTGCCTGCTAATGCTGCGGGATATTTGGCGCATTGGACGCTGCCGTCGGCTCTACACGCTTATTAGAGTTATTGCTATGCAAAGTCTACGAGTTTAAATATATATGCTTATATACTATATACATATAGTAGATGCCTTTATCGTTTGATGTGACGAGCGACTGTAGCTCGGCTCTAATCCTGCGCTACTTTTAAGCAGCTTACTCGGCCGTCGCAGTGCCAAGTTTGTTTGCCCGATAAATAAATACTTTTCAGCATTTCGGATTCGTTGAAATTGCTTAAGCCAATTTGGCAACACTTTAAGCTACAAGTTCGCGTCACTGGCGCTGTCTGAAACCCAAAATAATTTGCGTTATTTAGAGCGAAATTACTTCGAAAGTGGAAACTGGAAACTGGGAACAAAGGCAAATGCGCTACGCCCATTAATCTTCATAATTTTTTATTGCTGCTTGTTTCGAAAGTTTTTTACGCGTTCAGCTCTGTCCGCTGTCCGCTGTTGCAAACAAAGGCGATTTCGAGCAGGCGATAAGCAGTGGCAGAAGAAGCAAAAGCTGTAGTATATCTTGTTAAACATATCTGCAAGCAATTAGAAACGCCGTTGTCTACAAATGAAATATATTTATGGCAGTTGATCTGCAGAGGGATCGTATATACATATATTTGCCTATGCCTGCAGAGCGTTAAACATTTTTTGTCAAGGCACAAAGGTATATATTTTGAATATTTATATTTTTCAAATTAATAAAAATGTAAATTATGAGATTTATAATTGAATTTAAAATTTGCTTTAGATTATATAATTATATTAAGTAATTTTTTTTTAAGCAGCTACGACAGTGCAGTCGATTTTTCTACAGTCACTCCAGTTGTGTCTGATTTCACCCATATATTTACCTATATATATATATATATATATAAATTTTAAATATATACATAAATTTGTCTATAATTTAATCAAATGCCGCTTTCATATAATTTTTAAAGAGTATGCAATCCTCGGTAAACCGTAGATTGTGTTTCTTGCCAGCTTAAATATTTTTGCACTTTAATTTTTAATCTTCAGCATATTTATGTGTTTTCGAAATTCCTTTCTCACTTGCCCCGGCATCTTCGTCTCAATCCCCCGCTGGCATTTGCGCTGCAGCTAAGCAAAAACAAAGCAGCTGGAAGCAGCAGCAGCAGCAGGAAGAGATTTACGCACCAAAAATGTGAGGCAGAAACTTTTGCTTGCCACAGCAGCACAAGGCAGGCAAACAAAAAAAAAGCGGACGGACTCGTAATTGACTTATTCAGGCAAATGAGTTTAGCCAACGCAACTCGACAAATGAATTGGCTTAGCTCTGGTAGCGGCTCTGGCTGCCATTGCAGTTAATTTAAAGTGGCCCAGCGTCCGAAAAGTGCTCGCAGCACTGTGGCTAAATAAATAATGGCTTATGCTTCAAGTGGGCCTAAGTGTGCATGTGTGTGTGTTCGTGTGTGTGTTTGTGTGTGTGTGCAGCGCATTATGGCACACATGGCGTATGCGCAGTATTTGTCTGCTTTGAGTTCGGTTATTAAAATGCACACAACACACACAGCGCACAACAGCAATAACAATGCTCCCAGGGACTCCGTAAGAGAGAGAGAGAGAGATAGAAAGAGAGAGACAGAGTGCGAGGTATATAGGGATAGTCGCTCCCTGTTTATGTGCAGCTGTTGTTAGTGCGCTAATTTCGCTAAACATGCAAATCACATGTACCACGAACAACACGCGTTCGGCCTGGCCACGCCTGGGTGCCCCACCTCCCCGGTTTTGCCTTGCCCCTTGCCCCTTGCCCTGTTCAGATAGCAGCTTGGTTTGCACTTCAGTTCAAGCTGTTGTTGTCGCGGCCCTGGCACGCGATGTTGGCGCCTTAGGCATTTGCCTTGCAGGTTGTCATTACGACAAAATTGTGCGCTGAAGTACTTAATAACAAGTGCAACACAATGTGGCGCACAGTCACACACACACACACACACTCACCGACGGGCTCACATGTAAGCACACTCGAACACAGCCACACATGTTACAGACGGCAGTGACAACAGTGTTGCCGGCACTGCGACAACGTGTCGTATTAGCAACGTGTTGAATTTTCAATGATTTGTAAGTGCATGTGGCGCCCACTTCGAGCTCAGCCATACTTACAGCATTGCAATGTTGCACTGTTGCACCGTCGCATACTTATACCGCAGCTGCGTCTCGCAGGCGAATTGGGCACAGGCAGCGGGAGCACACACATCGCCTCTGCAGATGATAATTAGAAAAAGATGAAGAAAAATAATAATATTAGTATGAGTAGTGGTTAAACATCGTTTCCAGCAGAGTCCTAAGAGGGAATCCGAGCTGATCTGGAGGTAGAGAAAAAATTATTTAAAACACGCCAGCACTGCACTACACCATTCTGATGCCGAAGTAGAGGTGGAATTATTTAAAACACGTCTGCACAGCACGGCACTGCACTACACTAAAGACACCTTTAGTTCTAATCTCGAGTTGGAAGAGGAATTATTAAAAACACGTCTGCACTGCACTACACTTAAAAGTCAACTGAAGAAAGTGCTTGACTGACAGCTCTATTTATAGTCAATTCGATCGTGGGCGCATCTTCCGAAGCTGAGCGAGCGCAATCGTGCGTACGACCACACGAGATGCTCTTTCTCTTCCAATCGTGAGCATAGCACACCGAGCTGATCTTCTTCTTTCAATCGCGAGAGCAGCTAAACTGTCTTTTTTCTTCTTCTTTCAATCGTGAGAGCAGCTTCGGACGATGCGCTCACGATTGAAAGAGGCAGAGCATGACTGCGCGGTGAGAGCAGCTCGTGGCTTTGCTCTCATGATTGAAACACGAAGGTTAATTCCTTCTGCTCTCACGATTTAAAGAAGAAGAGCAACTACTGTCTCTGATCTCATGATTGAGCGAGCAGTCCATTTAACTGTTCTCACAAGTGAAAGAAGCTGTGTACAGCCTCGAGCAGCTTCGGAAGATGCGCTCACGATTGAAAGAGGCAGAGTACGACTGTGCAGTGAGCGCAGCTCGTGGCTTTGCTCTCATAATTAAAATACGAAGATCAATTCATTCTGCTCTCACGATTGAAAGAAGAAGAAAAGTTTTGTTCTACTGCTCTCACGATTGAAAGAAGAAGAACTGCTACTGTTTCTGCTCTTACGATTGAGCGGGCAGTTCGTATAACTGTTCTCACGAGTGAACGAAGAACAAGTTCGGCACTGTGCTCGTGCAGCTTCGACAGATGCGCTCGCGATTGAAAGAGGCAGAGCACGACTGTGCAGTGAGAGCAGCTCGTGGCGTTGCTCTCGTGATTGAAACACGAAGATCAATTCATTTTGCTCTCACGATTGAAAAAAGAAGAAAAGTTTTATTTTATTGCTCTCACGATTGAAAGAAGAAGAACTGCTACTGTTTCTAATCTTACGATTGAGCGAGCAGTTCGTATAACTGTTCTCACGAGTGAACGAAGAACAAGTTCGGCACTGTGCTCGTGCAGCTTCGGAAGATGCGCTCACGATTGAAAGAGGCAGAGCACGACTGTGCAGTGAGAGCAGCTCGTGGCGTTGCTCTCGTGATTGAAACACGAAGATCAATTCATTTTGCTCTCACGATTGAAAAAAGAAGAAAAGTTTTATTTTATTGCTCTCACGATTGAAAGAAGAAGAACTGCTACTGTTTCTAATCTTACGATTGAGCGAGCAGTTCGTATAACTGTTCTCACGAGTGAACGAAGAACAAGTTCGGCACTGTGCTCGTGCAGCTTCGGAAGATGCGCTCACGATTGAAAGAGGCAGAGCACGACTGTGCAGAGAGAGCAGCTCGTGGCGTTGCTCTCGTGATTGAAATACGAAGATCAACTAATTCTGTTCTCATGGTTGAGAGAAAAGTTCTGTTTGACTGCTCTCACGATTGAAAGAAGAAGAACTGCTACTGTTTCTGCTCTTACGATTGAGCGAGCGTTTTTTTTCTCTGTTCTAGTCTATTATTTATTTACTTTTCCTGAAGGGCCATAAAAAGGGCTATTTAGAAAAAACTTTAAATAATAATTTTCAATAATTTTTTGTACTATTTAAAAAATATTTTAAGCCCAACTTTGTTAGCAGTAACTGCTTAAAAAACAAATACATTTTTTAAAGAAAGATTTAATGATTTTATAGAAGCTTTATCCACTTCGATCCTAAGCCAATTGACGTTGTGATTGCCTGCGAATTGAAATGGTATACAAGGCGAGTAATAGAGTTGCCGTGGCCAAGAACTTGGAGTGCCGATGTTTGCATTCCTCGCATGTTGTGGCATTTGCCGAATGCCTGAGCAGCGCCTGATGTCCGACGCTGCGGCGGAGCAGTGCCACATCAATGCCGAAAGACATTTACCACAAAAAAGAACAACAGCAGCAGCAGCAGCAGCAGCAGCAACAGCAACTGCTGCAGCAGCAGCTGCAGCTGAACACAGCTCGATATGCTTGTCCTTGGTGGCGGTGGCATGTGGCATGTGGCAAATATGCTGCACACTTGTAGTACAGTTGTTCTCTGTTCTCGATTCTCGGTTCGGTGTGCTGTGTATGCTGTTTTATGAGTGCCGACGATGAGGAAGCTGCCATTGCCCAATTGGACGCTCATTCTTTGTATTCAGTGCTCTTCCCACGGCTTTTCTCTGCCCCGCAATTTGGCAGTGCGTGATTCCATGTCGTTCAACTGTTGTTGTCGCTGTTGCTGCTGCTGTTGCTGTTTATGGCCATTTGGCAGGCTGCACGAAAAATAAAATTAAACAAAAACAACCAAGGGCTAAAGCTGGTCGCTGTTGCTGTGAATTGAAAAATCTGCTTTTATATGCGGCGGCGTTGCCTAGTTTTAGGCGCAGCCCACAGCCTGCAGCCTGCTCGGGGCTCCGCTTCACTTATTTGGCACAATTTAAATGCGTCTTGTGTTGTAATTTTAAGCAAAATTGAAGTCGTCTTTCGCTTTCTTTTTCTCTGTCTCTTTCTCCATTCTCATCACACGCCATCAGCCGCGGGAACTGGGATGAAAGCGCGCCGCAGTTGCAGTTCTGTCAGTTCCAGAAATCCCTCCCATTTGCCGCCTTTGGCGGTGCTTTGTGTTATTTCACTTTTGCGCTTAAACGTGAATTTATATTCAATTTGTTTTGCACTGTGTACAGGGTGTGCCGCAATTTCCAGCGTATAGTGAATATTGTGCTATTTCCGGGCAAAGTATCCTAGTGCAATGAGCCTGGCAAAATTATTTTTAAGGCTTCAACTTATTTTTTTTTTTTTTTTTACATTATGCTCACCCCTTAGCCGCTGCTAATAACAGGGTATGCCAAACGAACTACGAAATTTGCATGTTGACAGTTTCTCTGGCCACTTTCCTGCCGTCTGAAGCGCTCTGCCTCTCCCCGTCCCTTCGCTCTTCTATTCAATTTCAGTCATCGTCAACTTTCGCCATGAATGATAATTGAGTTTGCCGCTCTTGTTGATATTGTTGTTATTGCTGTTGTGCACTTGTTGTTGCTGTAGTTGTTGCTGTTGCTGTTCGGCTATTAGAGCATGCTTTATATGGCCGGGCCAAAACAAACAATGGTTTTTTCTCCAAACCCACCGAGCACAAATATTACCAGGCAGGCAGCTTTCAGCTTTAGCCCCAGTTGTTGCTATTGTTGCAGTTCGGTGCGCTGTTTATTGTTGTGGTGGCATGCAGCTGAAAAAAAGTGAAAGAAAAAAGCTTTGGTAACCGGAATGAAAAGCGAAAAACGAAACGCTTGACCAATGAAAATACACAAAAACATGAAGGCTTAATAAATTAGTTTCGCCCACAAAATGCGGCTGAGGCTTTAAAATGCATAAAGCAAAATTGTGATAAGCGCCACGCCGGTCAAATGTCGACATAGCTATATGTGTGTATGTGTGTATGGGAGAGAGAGAGAAACTGTGTGTGTATGCGCAAATGCTGACCCAAATAGCCGTAGTTCTATATTGAAACCATAATTCAGCTGGCGATAACTATCCTTGGCCGGGGCCGATTAGAGGCTTGGCTCCAGCTCCAGGTGCAAGCGCGAGCGAACCGAAACCAATTTTGACCTCAATTTTAAAGACAATCAGTTGGTATATAAATCGGCAAGAGGCAGATGGAAACTAATTTTTTTTGTTTTTTTTTTCATATTTTTTAACATTCTCCCTTTAACTCGCAGAACAAGTTAAACAATCGCTGCATTTTTTCACAAAGTTCTAAGAGTTTAAAATATTGAAATATTTAATTTTTATTTATAGGGGAAGTATAGAAAAAATACCAAAAAAAATAAAATTTTTAAATAATTGGAAATTCAACAAAATTTCAAAAAATATATAAAACCATGAACACAATGGCATTCCACAGGAAAATCGCTGAGTTTTTGACAAAGTTCTGACTAAGTCTAAATTTTTTAAAAGAGGGTAGCATGAAAAAAATATATTTTCAAACAATTAAAAACTCAATAAAAATTGTATGCAATATAAAAAATATATATAACCACGAGCAAAGGAAAACAAGGGAAAATAGCTGCAATTTTTAGTTCTGAAAGTTTAAAGTCTTGAAATATTTAAGAAATGTAAGTAAATGTAAATAAAAGTTAGTTTTAAATATATATTATATTTTCCAACTCTCAAAAATATGGTATAGCAATTTTTGAGTTCTTAAATTTTGTTGATAAAACCAAGTTTTCATTTTTCTCTATTTTCCATTAAGCATGTCGCACTTCATCATTTTTAGCAAACTCATTTCCATCAGTTTTTTCGCGCTGTTTTTTATTTCGATTGTAAGTCGACACTCGAATTGTATAACTTTCATAACATTTTGAATTGTTATTGAATTTTAAATTCAGTGTTTTTCAATGCACTGTGAGACCTTTGCATATGGATAATCTTTTGAAAGTTTTTCAAACATTGTTAACACTTATAGACTATATCAAAGTTTAAAAACAAGAGCAACAGGACTTACAGAATTAAAGAATTTTTTTAACTGCATAAAAGTGTAATACGCGATTATAAGAATAACAGAAAAAAACATTCAGCGTTTTATTTGGATTTCATCCATTTTTGGACATTGCCATATCAATCAGATGAGAAATATTCGACATATTCCTCGTTCGTTGTAAATAGTTTTTGCAGTTTTGATAGCCCTACAGAACTTATTCACACACACGAAACTGTTCAATCAATATTAGCAGCAGTGTGTGTAAATATACATAAATTTATATATATTATATATGTGGTATTTATGGTGTGCTGTATTGTTTTTCGGCCAGTGGCGAATTCTAATGGAAATATGTAAAAATTGTTGAGTTCTATGTACAAGTTTTTGGCTAGTTTTTCTGGTCAGACCGCAAGCGTGTTTTGTCGAATATATTCATTATTTTAATTACAACTGGCAAACAGGCGAGAGCCTGCACACACACGCACACATGCATCGTCGCGTTGGGATTGCAAATGCAATTATTTGCCAATTGCGGTTGCCGTAATACTCGATCGATTGGCGCTGCGCGCTGGGCGCTGGGCAAAATCGATGGCGACGGCGACTGCGACGGCGACATCAATTTGTGTCTAAATTAATTTTCCATAATTTTATGATGTTTTCGCTTGTGGTTAGAGCCAAAATCGCCAGCCACTCGCCGCTGGACAGCACTGTGTGCCACTTTGTTGCAACAGTTGCCAGGCCGCAGAACGTGGTCGAAAAGTTGTGTTAAGTACGCTGCGCCTTCGTGTGCAATTAAAATCACTAAAATCACTAAAATTGTTGCATAAAGCCGACCATAAAGCATGCTGCTCCAAGAGTGGCGCGAGATTGTGTGGGTGTGTGGTGTGTGCGAGTGTGTGTGCGTGTGTGTATGCAAAGTTTAAATTGCCCATGCGCGTGTAATGAATTCGTGAATAATTTATCACCCGAGTGGATGGGCCTGTGCAAGAGGTTATGAGTACGACATAAAGACAAACAGAACGGAATGGACTGGAATGGCATGGCATGGGCCGGAGCACTTGGCACATCAATCCGCACGTGTGTGCGGCATTCACGCCTTTCCCCGCCGTTCCCCTGCAGACGGCCGGCATTAAGACAAAGGGCCCCGGGCATGCGCTGGTAATAGCTTTGAGTTGAATTTCTGAATGCCGACAGCAGCGTGGAAAGAATTGAAATTAATTAGTTGTGCAATATTCATGCAGCGGGACCTACCGCTGCCGCTGCCAGTGATAAATCTCAAGCTGCTGGGTGCTTTAATCTCTACAGCAGCTTCTTCAATTCCAGCTGCCCAATTGACGATAATGGCGCTGACTTCTTCTGAGCGCAGCCCCAATTCCTGCTGCTCTCAGTCTAAAGTTGAGGTGTGTGCAACTTCGCATCAAATGCATTAGACCTATTTAATAATTCAACAGCAGATTTTACGCTGCACCTTGCAACCGCCCCCGAGCCAGAGCCGCAGCCAGTGCTAAAGCCAAACCCCTAAGCCGGAGCCCAAGCCCCGAGCCGGAGAAGTCTGCTAATTTAGGGGGGCGTTGCGGAGCCAACTGAAGTGCTGGGGCGTTGTCTGTCCGTCTGACTCTGCTGGCAAGTTGAGAAATGCGAGAAGCTGTTTAGTTGCAGGCAAAGAGCTGCTTAGGTCCGAGCAAAGTGTTGGGGCGGCTTCCACAAACATAGCAGGGTGCATGCCTTGGGGTTGCATTCACAGTGGCTGAGCCCGGGGAACGACAGCAAATGCCATTGTTCCAGGCAAATGATAGACGACGCTCCCGAAGAAGCCCTAGCAAAGTGAATAAATAAAGACTGTCTGCAGTTATTGGCCCAAATAGCTATGGCTTTAAGGTACAGTCAACAACAGGCCTAAGTTGGCTTTTTTTTCTTGCCAGAACTTGACCAATTGTTTGCGATAGTTTTACCCGTTCTTAGTTCAATTTTCTTTGCTCGAGTTTTCCTGCAACTCATTAGCGTATTGCCAAGGGGCGTGGCCGGGGCAGCGGCATAACTTGCCCTGAGTATTATAAGCTCTCATCAAACTTTGACTTGGGCGCTGCGCGTTCTACTTCTACTGCTACTTATAAATCTCCAGCACGAAGGGGCGCTGAGAAGCATAAAAAAAAAGAAGGCAAGTCTGCACTTTGCACTGGCAACACTTTTCGACCCGCGCTGCACAGCATAATTAACTGACATTTTTTCACTCTGCTTTCTGCGGGGCACGCTTCGGCCCCCTCTCGGGGGCTGGCGTAAAAAGGGCAAACGCTATAATTACAGTTCACTGGCTGCCACTTCAAGCGAACGCTCGTTGATTTCTTTTAATGAGCTGCCGCATGCCACGCCTACCACTGCTGCTGCTGCTGCTGCTGCTGCTCAACGCCCCAAACTTGTTCGCGGAATGCGTTACTAATTATTTGTAATTTGCTTTGATTTCAGCTGCTGCCACAGTCCGCTGCAGCGGTGGAAGCTTTTAGAGTGCCGCTTAAGCGCATTTACGTGCTGCACATTAATTGAAATTATTGTCTGAGCTGTGACGAGCAGCAGCAGGCAGGGCGGCAAGGGAGTTTAGCTACTTTTCGGGGGGAATTGCAGCTTCTAATCGTTTTATTTTGATGCTCTGTGCGCGTCTGCAAGACTCATTAAATCATATATGCTGGGGCAATTAAACAACCAATTATTACTTGCACACACAGCAGGTGCTGTACACACACACACATGTTGGTGGCGACCTGCGGCTGTTGGTGTGTGCCGAAACGTGGCATGCAAGCAATTCGGCGCACGCTGCGTATGAGTAATGCAGCCACGAAAACAATGCCGTCCACCGTCGGCGTTGGCGTCGGCGTCGGCGTCAACGTCGACGTCGTCCTTCGATATGTAAACTATTTTCGCGTGCAAAATGCAAATTAAATAGATACCCCGGATACCTTTAGTTACCCGTTAGAGACCACGCCCATCCGCATGGCCAACGCATTAGGCTAGCGCGTTTTTTCGGCAATTTTCGCGCTGGTTTTTCGGGTTTTTGTTTTCGCGGCGAACGGAAAATCGCAGCTCAGGCAAATTGGCGCAAGGTCTGCATAGCTAAACGGAGCACAGTGCGTTGCATTGATTGAAGTTATGCAAGCGAAGCAGGGGGCAGCCTATCGATAATTAGGGGATCTCGGAGTGGCAAGGGGTTTGCGTTTGTCGGAAAGTGGGAAGGGGATTTTCAATTTTTATTTGTTAAAAATAAATAAAAAATTATTTTATTTGTCTTTTACTGTGTTTAAATTTGAATTAGAATTATTCTTAAAGCAGAACACTTTTATAATTGTAATAATTAATATAAAGCTTATACTTCTTTTATTTAAATATAATAATAATTTAATAATAATAAAAAATATTATATGATTTTATACATTTTTTATAAATTTTTTTTGACGTACATTTTTTTTGTAGTATTATTTTTTTATTTTTTGACAAAACCCCATTTTTGACTTAATACAGTTATTAATAGTTTTAATTATTCAAACACCGTATTAAAGTAATTTTTATATTTTTAAATGAATTTAAAGTCAACAAATTTCTTGATTTCTCCTTCATATTTATTTAATAATAAATTTCTGACATTATTTTTTATTTTTAGTAAAATCTTTTTACAATGTTTTGCTTGAGTTGCTTTAATTTAATTAATTAACTCGGTAATTTTGAGAATTCTATCGTTGCGACTGGTAACTTACGCCGTAATTTATCCTTCCTACAACTTTTTCGTACCGCACTTCAGTTGTCAGTCTCTTAACTTTTAGCCAACAAATACAAGAAGTTGCATGTATGTGTTTAACTGTGATTGCCATGTAGAAAGCAGAGCTAAAAGCGTGCAAAAGTAATGCGCTACAAAACCAACAAAGCGGGATTAAAACTTATTTACCTCTTTTGTATTTTTGCTCTATTTTTTTTTTTATTTTTATAGCGTTTTTCTTTCTTTTTTTTTTGTGAGCAGCTTCCGCATGTCGTTGCTCGTGCTATAAATTCAGCTAGCATAGCGTTGCATAAGGTAGCATAACGTAGCGTTCGCGGGTTTTCTCGATATGCGAAATACGCAAATAGAGTGGAGAACGCCACTGCACAGCTGCCTGTTTGCATTAAAGCTTTGTGGAGCGCTCTATCTGTGACTTGGTGCCAGCTATGCCAGTGCCCTGCCTCCTGCCACCGTGTGCTTACCCATACACTCTTTTGGTGCTGGACAATGCTGGCAAATGCTAAAGATAAATGTGATAAACGCGCGCAAGTGTTCAAATAGCGTTATAAGCTGACCACAAGCTTTGCCGTGTTGCGAATGCTGCATTTTAACTGTACACCTGTGCATGGCTGTCTGGCTGTGCGTGTAGGTGTGTGTGTATGTATAGCACACTCTACCTAATGCATATGCAACGCTATGCAGAAAAGGCGTGCGATAATGCCGAGGAGCTAAGCGCAGATGAGAGTGAAAAGTTTGCCTTACTGCCAATGTTTGCTTACTTTTCTGCCAGGCATGCAATATAAATACGTATTTTATTAATTTTACTATATGGTCTATAAGTTGTTTTATTTGAAAAAATTAAATTAATTTAAATTATTAATAAATAAAATTATAAAATCAAAATTATTGCTAGCAAGACTTTTAGCAACCTACTACTGTGGGCAAAAAGTAAGGTGAATATTTTTGTAAAGTCAAAATTCTTTATTTATAATACAACTGCTTTAGCTTTCAAGTGTTAATTTGCGCTCTTATATTTAACTGGTACTCAAAAACTTGTTGCCTGTTAACGAGTGTAAGGTGTAGCTGCAAACTTGCGCTTTCATTGGCCAACTAAGTGCGGCAAGAGCATCGAGTTGCTGTCACTGAATGCTCGCAGCTGCTGCTTTGTCTCGGTTGAGTTTAAAATACGCTGCCTTCCTTCCTCAATAGCCTGCCCCGCTGCTCTGTGGATTTACATGACTTCCATCAAGCCTGACAACAAAATCAACGCCCAAACACGCTGCTGCCTGACAGCAACAGCAACAGCAACAATAACAATCACAGTAGGGGCAACAAAAGTGACAAGCGCACTTCACAATGTTGCACAACACACTCGCCGATATTCACACACACACACAGGCAGCCACGTAACGAGCGCGGCCAAGTAGCGCACTTTACAGCTGCTTACTTGCCTTTGTGTGTGTCTATGTGTGTGTGTGACACTGCGCCCCAGATAAGTAGGCAACGAAAACTGTTCACCGCCATTGCCGCCGGCCATGTGCATCTATCTGTTTATGCATTAGTCTGTGTGTGTGTGTGTGTGCGCTGCAACTCGCTGTGTGTGTCAACATACTCGAAAAATGACATTTGGCCAAAGTTGCTGCTGCTGCTGCTGTCGCCGCTGCTCGTTGGCATCGCCAGCGCTCGTCGCTAATTATGGAAATTAAAAACTTAGCGAAAATGTAAAAATGTTGCATTTTTAATTAAATAGAACAGCGAGTGCAGCGACAGACCTCACACTGTGCTTACCCCCCTCCCGTTGCTTTTGCTCTGCCGCTGCTATTCGCTAACAAAAGCCGGTCAGATGCCTGGGCCTTAACCACGTGTGAGACTAAGCCAAATGCCTGCTTTATTATTGCATTTTTTTCGTCGCTGAAGCCGAGCCCCGCAGCGCGTTGTGTATGTGTGTGTGTGTGTGTGTGTTGCCAGCTTGTAGGTAATTTGCATTTGTGTTTTGCCTGTTTTGCTTGTGGCCTGAGATGCAGCACTCCAGCACAGAGATGAAACGTTGCTCTAAGGTCAGAGAGGCGAATGGAAATTTTTGTAGCATACTTTTGAGCGCGCGATAATTTCTCACATTGCAGTTGCCCCGGGCAATAGGTTGAACGAGAAGATACAAAGCGAACGGATGAGCTGGCTTGATAACTCGGCGACTTGACACACATTTATGCACTGCTTGCACTCGATTAACAATGCTATTTATAAATAATTTGAATTTAATTTAATTTTAATTTATTTATTAATAATTTGAATTGAATGCAAAAGGAATTTTCTGAGCTGAAATTATGAATTCATTGTGTCTTTTACCTGTCTTAATGCGCCTTCAGCGAACTGCTCTACACTAATTAAGGCTTATGGTCACTTACACAAAGCATATGCCAGAGAGTGAGCAAAAACAAAAACAAAAAAAATTGCAATTAAATTAAACAAATAGTTTTGCATTTGAAATGTGCAGCAGGCCAGTCGCCTGGGAATTGTGCAATGTTAAATTAAGTTAAATGCACCGGCAAAAGCAGATTAACTCAGCTGAGAGAATGCAAGAAAAGCAAAGAAAGAGAAGGAGCGAGAATTAGAGAAAAAGGGAGAGAGAGAGCTGCTTGCCTTGCCTAGGGGCAAAGTGAGAAGCAGCTCGAATTGTGGCCTTCCACTGGCGTACAGCAATTAGAATTAGAATCTAATTTCATTGCAAAACAATTTTCGAACTCTTAACGACATGCAGAACGGTAACAGCCACAAGGAATGAAAATGAATACACACACACACACACACACACAGATAGAGACACGCACATGTTTGTGATGGAACAACAACATAATAACAACTCGCAAATGTGTTTGCTCGCTCATTGCGGTTTCGCCTTCGATACTGCCAGCATGTCTATGTGGATGAGTATGAGATTGTAGTGTGGAGTAGGGGCTGGCACAGCGGACACCCACTAATACAAATTGGCCGAGGCACCACAAGGTGATCGCAGCAACAACAACAACAGCTCAGACCGTTTTTGCTGGCTTGTGTGCTGGCCACAAGAGCCGGAAATAACTGCATGACCCAGATTTGCATACATACTAGCAGCACAGACACACACACACACGCACGCACACACACACTTATCCTTTGGCCTGATGTTTTTATAAACAGCCATTGGGGCGCACCTTAACCGCTTGACTGGCCGCAAATTTAAACTGAATGCAAATTGCATTAGACGTTCGTGGCGCTGGCTTTGAGTTTAAAGGTTAGCCAAGAGTTCCAAAGACTGGCCACAAGTCGTTGCAGCCGAACAGTTAACAGAGCGGCAGAGTGAGAGAGAGAGAGAGAGAGAGAGAAGGGGTAACTGTAATAAAACTGCAGCAGCTTCAGTGGTTGAGCCGATTCAGTGCGTGCTCAGTTAGTGGACTTAATATCATTGTCGAAATAACTGTGTGTATTTCTATTCCACACATACACACACACACACGCACAGAGCTAATGCCAAAAGTTATATAATCAAAAATTATTTCATAAACAGGTTCTCCGTGAGCTCAAATGGGCAGCGCAAAGCTCGTATATAACGCCAAGCTCGAATACGATGCCACCCATGGCGCTGGCAACAGCCCCAGCCACAGCCCTTGCTACACGCCGACAGCCGACAGCCTGCGTCCGACCCTCCACGGCATACTTTATTAGTTTTGAGCGCTAAATTAATAATAAAAAGTTTTTGCTGCTGCGAGTTTATCTTGCATAGCAACCGCCAACGCAAAATGTTAAGCATACGCAGTGTGGTGCGTTGGGGCCATTAGCCAACTGCACAACACAACACGCACACGCACACAAATATATGTATGCATAAGCATATGCATATATGTGTGTATACATGTGTGTGGTTGCGAGCAATGGGTCAAGCCTGATTATTAAAAAACAAAAGCAATTATAAACGAGAATGTGGCTGAAAATTACTTTGGCTGCAAACTGAGCGCAGTTAGAATCTGCACACACACACACACATACATGGACTATTATGTGCGTGTGCCTGTGCCTGTGTGTGTGTGTGTGTAACTGATATGAATAATATATGTGCAGAAAACTTTCGGGGGCAAAGCGGTTTTTGTTTCAACATGCTGCATAAGCTCGTAATAATTTGAATCAAAGTATTAAACATACTAAAGAGATTCGTCTCTCGTGTTCGTGAGTAGTTCTATTACCAAACTTGGTATATATTTTAATTAGAGCCGCTCGCTTTAAGCATTGCTCTGGCAATGTTTGCGTGCTGCGGTTGAATTCAAGCAAAACTGCAGAAAATTATTTAAACGTGTTCGGCAGGCAGAGAGACAGTAGCAAAAACACACACAAAAGCCAGACAAAGCGGCATTTTTAATTGACTTTTACGATAAACTTAGCGACACGACGGGTCAGCAGTTCACAGCCTCTGACCCCGACACAAGCTAAATAATTAAAATGCAGCTGAAAATGCTGCGCGGCGCCTGTTCGCGCGCTTTAAATTATTAATTTGAATGCAGGGTCAGAGCGGGCAAAACAGCAACTGGGGCGGGGCCTTAGAGCGCGCCTTGAGCTCGGTGACAGTTCTGCAAACGGGGGGCGTGGCAGTATCAAGCTGAGCCTCGCCTCGCCTCGCCTCGACGACATTGCATTTGTAATTATGTTGTTTCCGCGCAGCCATGCCCAGTTCCGCCTTCCATTCGCGCAACCATGTCTGATTACAGCGCCGCTTTTCATCTGATAATCTAAATAAACTATGCGAGGCGTGGAAAATGGCATAAGAAAGCGAATGTTGTTGTTTGACTAGAGTTTTATACCTGTTGCCATAGAAGCGGCTGCACTGAGCCTGCTGCACGCCAATCATCGTAAACAAGTCAATGTTGCTACTGCTGCTGCACTTGTTGCTCTTACTGCGCCTGCAGCGCTTCTATTTTCTAGTTTTTTCCAGCTCATTCTAGTTTTCTCCACTCGAGAAGGTCAAGTGCTGTAATGGTTTCATTTAATTAGGAGACGCTGCTATGTTTCTTGCTGCTGTGCAGTTTATTTTCGTTGCAATTGTTGCTCTTAACAAGTTTGTTGGGAAATGGCTCTAAAGTTTTGCTATGAGCACAATAATAATTGCAATCGCTGCACTTAGTGGCCACGGGTCACTTAATGTCAAGAGATTGTACTCGGAAAGACTCTAATAATTTAATTTAATAATTTAATTTAATAATTTAATTTAATTTAAGTTTTATGATTTTTCAGTTTTGCATTTCAGTTATTATTATAAAATTAAAAAAAAGTATATTGGATAATTTGTTTCACAATACTTTTTATTTATTTCTGATATTTTAATTTAGAATTTTAGTTGTTATTATAAATTTAAATAATATATTGTATACGTTTTATTTATTTTTGATTTTTCAGTTTTGCATTTCAGTTATTATTATAAATTTAAAAAAATGTATTGTGTAAATTTGTAGATAATATTTTTTTTCATTATAGAAAAAAGGTATATATATATTTTTTACTGGTGTAAAAAAAATATATATATATAATATAATATTGAATATATGTATATATATTATTAATTTTTATAAGTCAATTGTTTCTCTACTTTTTTCACGCCATTCTCTTTCAGAAAAATCAAATATTTTTTGAAATTTATTCTTTTTTGCCATCTTAAATTTTTAGTGTTCTATAATATTGGGCAATACATTTTCAGCCATTTTACCAGCTTTACTTGTTTAATCTGAAATTTAAAAACAATCTCCGATAAGTTGTTAAAAAATTGTCTCTAGAAAAAGCTTAACTACTTTGAGTTTAGTTTTTACCTATCGCAAATTGTGCACAGTCGCACGGCCGGTGGACTCAATTAGCCAGTTGAGTGCGCGTTTTATTAAGTAAATCATTGAAATTAATTTGAGAATCGCAGACAAGTGTCTGTTGGTCTGTTGGTTGCAAGCACTGTGATTTATGCTGTTGCCAGCTTTTGCCTGCACGCTTTTTCTCACACAATTATTTACTTTCATTCATTGTGTGCAATGCGGCGTATGCGCAATATGTGCAATAGACACAATTTGTAGCAGTTACAGTTATTTACAATTGTCGGCGGCGGCGGCGGCACGAAAATAAAAATCGACGAAACGCTTTATGGAATGTATTAAATTTTTTGTGTGCCCCCTACCCCCCACACCCCCGGGCCGACAAATTTATGCAGCAGTTGAACAATTTTTTAACCCATTGCTGCCCATGAAAAGTGCATAAATTTGCAATTTCAGTTCTTGTCTTTTTGGCACACACACACACACTCACACATACACTCTCACACATGAGGGAATTTTTATTATTTTCGACTGCTGTGAAATATTTATATAAAAATAGTTAACAACAGGCAAAGCGCGGCGTTGCTGTGCCGATGATTAATGAGCGCACATTTTAATAGGTAGTCTCCGCTCTCGTTCCCCTTTCTCCGTTCCGTCGCCTTCCTCTGCTGTCCCTGCTTCCTTCGTCCTCGTCCGTCCATCTGCCATCTCCGGGCTGCATTTCCCGCGCATTTCCACATGATTGCACTTAATACTTATGTGTGTGTGTGTGTGCAGGCTGGCACAATGCACAGTGCAACACACATACACACACAAATACAGTCTCTCACACATTTTCGGGGGGCTGGCAGCGCCATTTTTTTCGCAGTTGCAGACACAAAAAACTTCGTCGCTTTTGGCCGCATTGCTCATGTGAATAACATCCCCCCGCCCCCTTAGTACCAGGAAGCCCGCACCCCGCACAGCCGCCCCCCGGCGTGATTTATTACTTCAATTGTATAGTCGCGGGAAATGCATTTTGCGCATTGCATTTCATTGCTGCCAGCGTTTGTTTTTGCAAGTAGGCCCCTCCTCTGCCACTCCCCTGCCCTGCCAGCATACCTTCCCTCCTCTAGCCACGACATGTTGTTCCCCATTCCATACGCAGTCGAGAGGTGCGAAGTTTGTTCCAAACACACATACATACACACACACACATAGTCACAGTCGTGAGTGTAGTCTGTTTTTTTTTCTCTCACCCGAACAAATGATGCTTGCATTACACTGCAAGGGGTATATTGCGGACAAGCTATACAAATATTTGGTGTATATAGCAGGTAAATGTAGTATATGTTAATCCTCTGCGCGTTTTCGGTAACAAAATACGCTAGCGGAAATGTGGAATATTTTATTAAAATATTATATTAAAACATGAATGCAGTGTTGTGCACTTTATGAAAAAACAGAAGAAAATAATGTGTACAAAAAATAACTCGAAATTTGCTCTAATTAATCTACTGCAGTTTTAAAATATTTTTAAGTATTACAAAATTTTAATGCAAAATTCATAATAGATATAAAAATTATTAAAATATCCCCTTTTAGATATATAAATTTTTTTGATACTTTTTCTTTGACAAACAATTTTTTTTAATATTTAAAAAAAAAAAAACAAATAAGTTACGGGTATAGTCGACTCAAGTCTTCGCTTGAAAATTAAATTTTTAATAAGAGGCTTTGATTTAAAATATAATTATATATGTGTATAGCTAAATATTTTCTCTTTTCTTTTCGGGCTTGAAACATTTTCTAAAATCTACCAAAAGAGGTAACATTATGTTAGAGTGAAAATTTTATCAATCTTTTCTCACTACTAAATTTAAAAACTTAATCGCCTTTTCAACTAAAGTAAGAGTATTTCTCGGCCGCTGTGGGCTGCTACCTAAGCGACTGCTGCACTTGCTAACACCCTATACTGGCTGGCTTTCATTTCTTGTTGCAGTTTCTATGTTTTTTTTTTTTTGCCAGCTTGCGCGTAAATCACACAAATGTCGGAGGGGCTATACTCGCAAAATCGTTGCATACTTTGCACGCAATCAAGCAATAGGGGAGACTTTTATTTGGCATGGCATTGGTCGCATTCCGGTCGAGAGTGGAAATGGGAAATGGGAAAGTGGAAAATGCGAATGGGAATATGTAATATAATTTGTAGGCGCTTGCATTTTCGGCATGCCATTTCTCTAGCCCGGCTCGCTGGGCTTATCGTGCATTTAATTACGTACCTCGCTTCGGGCTGCAGTTGCCGGACTCGGACTCGAACTCGAACTCGGACTCGAACTCAGACTCGGCCACTGCAGCGGCATTCGGACGTTAACAAATACCAGACGTCGGACAGCGGACTGCCGACTGCCGACTGCTGGCCATACTGTGACATATATTTGAGTCATTGCACTTGTGCTCAGTGCCTTAAGCAGAGTTAGCTGCCAGCTCACAAGTCACGACCACTGCGACTGTGCACGATATTTCCTGGCCGGCAGAGTCGCATGTTCAGTACTTCCGTCCGCATGTCTGCGGAATTATTTTAATTATGCATTTGCATTTCGGGCAGACAGTGGCCCGACTTGACTCGAGTGGCATTGACTCCGCCTGGCCTGACGGCATATGTAACTAATCGCCACAATCATGGTCGGAGAGTACGCCACGCCCCCTGTCTTGCTGCAATTCATGAATTTTGATGATTATGCTGATCGCTGGGATTATGCACTGTGCGCAACGTGTGAACTCAATTTGTGTGCTCGAACTAAATGCGGGCATTCCATCATCGGCATCAGTCGCTCTAGCAGCTGCATCCGTCGGTCATTTAGTCATTCAGTCAATTTCCCTTCACCCTTCACCCTCTTTATGCATAGCAGCCACAGGCTCGGCACTTGCTGAGTAAAATTAGTTTTTCATGTAAATTTTTAGCCAATGACGTGCGGTTGGGCCCACACACTCGCATGTGTGTGTGTTGCATGCACATGTATGCGTTTATTATAATTTATGTATCAATTTATCATGTTGTACGCTCGGCAACTACATGGCTGCACTGCTCTCTCTGTCTCTCCTCTTCCCGCACGCTCGGCGTACTGTAACTAATGCCAAACGAGCAACAAACTGTCCGCTTTTAATGCCCAGAAGCCTGAATTTTCAATTACAAAATGTGCACATGATTGGAATGATGATAGCATGCTCGAAAATACACACACACACACACACACACACGCACACACCTCGATAAATTTTTAATAATAAACACACACATCAATTGAGCCGACGCCCATGCTGGCCCCGGTTAGTTTAGTCTAAGTGACCGAGTCATTAGGGCGCCCGAAGGCTACTCATCGGAATTTCGGAACTCGGTGCAAGTCAATTGAATGCAATGCAAGACTCCATGTTGTATACGTAATATGTCAAAATTGTTTATTGCAGTGCAATTTACTGGAGTTATTTATTATTTCAAAAGGAAATAAATATATAAAAATATATATAAATAGAAATATAAATGTATACAAATATTTAAAAAATCAGAATTATTTAATTTAAGTCTTTATGCCTAAATCTTTTATTGCAGTGCAATTTATTGGATTTAAATATAGCGAAAATAATGATAGCAAAAAAAATAAATATAAATATATATATATATATAAATAAAATAAATAAATGCATAAAAATATTTATAAAATCAGAACTATTTAATTTAAGTTTTTAAGTAGCTTAACTAGTTGCTTTACTGAATACGTATACGTAATATTCCAAAATTGTTTATTGCAGTGCAATTTCTGGATTTATTTATGTCGAAAATAGTGATAGCAAAAATAAATAAATATATAAATATTATACATAAATAAAAATAAAAATATATGAATATATTTATAAAATCCGAATTATTTAATTTAAGAATACGTATACGTATATGTTATATGCCAAAATTGTACAGTGCAATTTATTGGATTTATTTATAAAGTGAAAGCAAAAGAAATAAATATATAAATAAATTTAAATGAAAATATATAAATATATTTATAAAAACCGATTCATTTCATTTAAGTCTTTAACTAGCTTAACTAGTTGCTTGACAGAATTAGTGAAATATACAGGCGAGAGAGAGAGGAGGTAGAGAGAGCGAAAGAGAGAAGCAGCCTGGTATGAGTTGCTTGCTGCAGGCTGCTGCTAGCATTTATTGTGGTTCCGGTTGCCCGCCCTAGCCACGCCCTTATGTACTCAGTGGCGCGTGCATGTGGCACAAATCCACACACACGAGGCACACACACACAGGGACACATGCACACATGCCATGTCCAGTGTGCATTGTGCACACGCGGTTAGGCAAACATTTTCTCAACTATTGAACCAGTGCGAGTTTGTATTGATTCAGAAAGGACACACACAGCTTGCAGCAGCTTGAGCCTGCCTCTGCGACTGCTGCTGCTGCTGCTGCTGCTGCTTCTGGTTTCTCGTGCTGCTGCACTAATGCCCCACTGTCCTGCCGTCCCACTGTCCTCGTGCCCCACTGTCAGCGACAGTGTCAGTGTGGAAAACTGTCGGAAACTGAGACTGTCGCCAACTAGCACGCAAATCCCCTTAAATTGCTGATTTTTGCAGCGAAGTCGCAGCGAGTCTCAGACAAAGAGCCCGCCTGGGGGCAGCACTCCAGTGCAGTGTGTTGGTCTACGGTCTACGGTCTACGGTCTATAAATCTGCAGGCAAAGCGGATTGCGATTGCATTGATATGCAATGTTGTCCATGTCTAAGTCGCCGCCTCCATTTCCCCAACGTTTATTTATTTGTTTCGCCCGTCGAGCAGGCCCAGAGCTCCGCTGCTCCGCTGCTCCGATTGCTCGCAATCTGTGCGAAATCTGTGCACTCGCTGCCACGTTTAAGTGCCTTACAAAGTGGCATTAGAGGCAGGGCCACCTTGCTGTGTGCTTGGCGTGAGTTATGTGCCCGTTGAAAGTGTGCTCTAAGCCGGCAATGGATGACTGCAGCGCTGAGCTTATTTCGTCAAGTGATGCGACGGCCGATTTGCCCGATTTCAAATGAAATATTCCAGGGCTAAGACTGGTAAATGTGGCCTGCAGGAACGTCGACCGTCGACTGTCAACCTGCAGCAGAGACAGCAGCAACGCGAATGTGTTTACATTTCGCTTCTGTTATTTTTTACAAATATTTTTTTATATAGGCCTGTCGGCGGACTGCTTCGTGGGCCCTGCTTGCAGCGGCGCACATGCTCCACGAGAAGAATGGAATTTAATTAAAATGTGAAATTACTGCCAACGGCGCGCAACCGCCGTGGAGCGCAGGTTCGCAATTTTAGACGCGCCGCGCCGCTTTGCAGGTTATTAAATGCATACTGCGGAAATTCTTAAAGATTTCAAGTTGTTGGCCAGGCCCGCGGTCAGAGCGCACAGGCGAGCACGCCCGGCAGGCACAGTGGTTGCTTAATGAAAACTGCCCATAAAAAAAAAATATATATATATATATATATACGTAACGAAGATAACTGAGTGCGAGGCAAGCGTTAAATGAGGACATTTCACGCGACGCTTGCATTTAAATAAGAAAATGAGAATCGCGACAATCGCACAACTCAACATAATTATTTATTGTCGACAGCCAAGCATACACGCACACACACACACATATGTATGGGTATAAGTGCATGTCGCCTTGTTCCACAGGAATTAAAATTAATGTCATTTTCTGCAATCGGCTGAAAAAGTGCGTGAGAAATGAAAATATTACGCATACGCAGTGTGTGCGCGTGTATGTTCAATATGCGGCTTTTATCAATTTAATAGGATAAAGTCGAAATGAGACAAGTGCAGCTCACAGCGCTGCGCCATGGATTGAATTACGCGCAAACACTGCGTGCAACAAGGCCTGCGACTGTGCCACAAAGGCGACGATTAAGTGTTTTTCTGACTGCACTTCTAGGGGAGAGACACAGAGTTCACAGCGACTGATGAGCCTAAAAAATATAAAATAATTAAAAAAAATAAATGAAATTCTAATATCTTGTAAAGAATATATTTGGAATAGATATATATAATTTTTAAATATATTTTTTAATTTATTATTATTTTTTAAATTTTGCATACTTTCAAAAAGTCTCTCATTTTATTGCAACATGTCTTGCACTGCTCTTATATTATTTTTTAAATATAGTTATAATTATTTTTGTTGTGCTAAAATTGCTGTTAGTGTATACCGCCGTCGATCTTTCTGGCAGAATTTTCAATTTCGATATAATTTGCAAGCGCTTTCAATGTGCAACGCAATGACGAGAATATCGGGCGACAGCTGTTGTTATTACTGCCGCGTTTGTTGCTATTAAAGCTGTTAGGGACAGTTGTGACAGGCCAGTTAAACATTTCCCTTCTGGCTTTATGCCTTGTCGCACACACACACACGCACACACAGACACTGCACATGCATGTTCTATGGCTAAAACAATTAAGAATTTAATTATAAATTTAAAGTGCATTTGTGGGTGTTGCGTTTATTTAGCAAAACATTGTTTGGGCGTCAACACGTACTTCACTCACACATGCACACACAGACACACACATATACACCCCCTTGAAAATGTAGTCAGACGTGCAAACTTGGCGCAATTTACACGATAAATTCATTAAAAACGTACACAAAATGCTGCAAATGGTTCGCTGAGGAGTCTCAGCTTCAGTTGTTGTAGTGCTGGTTGTTGTTGTTGTTGTTGGCGTTGCCACGGCATGTTCGCCTGATTCAATTTAATTGTTAGGCAACATGCACACAAAATTAATTGAAATTATTTTGGAAATTACCCAATTTCGCAGGATTCGCCAAACTGTTGTAATTTTCTTTTTTTACATATTTTATTTTTCCCGCAAAATATTTAATGAGAGCTTGGAGCCTGCATATAATAATAATTAATGCTGTGCCCCTCTGCTTTGGCCATTTTAATTAAAATATTGTTTTCGCTGCTCGCTGCTGGTTGAATTCGGGCCTGAATAGAATTATTTGTCAGGGAAAATTTACTTAACTCGAGCTTGATTTCCCTTTGATTTCTCTCGCCTATTGCCAGCACTCACAGCAGCATGCATGCATATGTGCTGTTCAGGTCGAGTCGGTAAAACAAACAGAAAGCTCTTAAAAATTATCACAAATCTTGGCTTAGGTCAGCTCGATTTACAGTCGAAGAGCCCATAAATCGAGGACTTAGCACACTCGGAGAAAGCACTTAACAGTGGCAAACATTTCAATAACACGATGAACACGCAGGGACGCCATAAGCTTCGACTGTGTGTGTGTGTGTGTGTGTGTGTGTGTGTGCTTCTTCATTCTTTTCAGTCAGTCGATCATGGCCCTTGCCTTTCGCATTGACGAACGCACAACATTTATGACTGCAATATGGAATATTGGCGTGATTTGTAGCAATTTAGCCATAATACAAGTCTCTGCCTGTCGCACATTCGTATGTCACATATATATATATATATATATATATATACAAGAGGTTGGGGGGGCAACCTCTTGCGGCTGCAAAATGTTGCTAAAGCAACACACCATTATTGTAAATATTTCATTAAGTTTTAAGTGCCTTCACACAGCAGCGAAACAATAAAAATGGCCCTCGAGCTGAGCAGGCCGTGGCAGGACAGAGGCAGTGGTGGGCGGTCGGTCGAGTGGCAGCACTGTGCAGGGAAAGCAATTTCCCGACATTACTCATACGCAGCGTGAAATCTTTGAAGCGAAGCCCAGTCGCCGGGCCTCTCTCTGCGCTCGCTGTTAACTCAATAATTTTAATTGCCGGTTTGTGCGTCGCCGCCGAGTTCTTCGCCTGGTCATAAGTCTTTGTGGGCTCGTCTCAATTCTCCGCATTTTTTTTTTTTCTTCGCTGCTTTTCTACAATATAAATTAATTTATACGACCGCAGGAGGCGAGCGTTCGAGCGACCGCCTGCGGATGTGAAGTGTTTTTATTGGCCCACCGCGTTTTTAGCATAATGGAGTCCATGGCAGTTCGTATCATTGACAATTAGAAGTGTCAATAAATCTCCGCATGCTGTTCCGGCACTCTGACAGCGCAAATGTGGCCGCCATGACTTGCTAATTTGGCTGCTCGAGAGCATTGACAGTGACTTCTATTGACTTCTATTCGCGCTGCTTGCTTGCGAGTTTTCGAGTTTCTGTCGAGCGCTTTTTGAGAGCGCTTTACGAAGTGATTGCAGAGTGCTTGGGTTGTTCATTAGAGCATTTTTTTTTTTTTTTTTTTTTTTTTAACTCATCATAAATTTATTTAAAATCTGTCCTGATTGGACAATAATTAAATTTTATCCTAACATTAGCAGTTCGTTATTTCATTGGTATCGGATGGGTGGGGGGTATGAAGATGGGGAATTGGGTGGTGGGTGGGGGTGTTGGAGTCCTAGAGTTCGCCTTCCAGTGGGAGGTCCAGGGGGTGAGCTCTCTTTAGCCTTCTTGTGGCCCTGCTGTTATCCAACAGATTGATTGCCAGTGCGTTGGGGTGGTTGTGCAGCCTCTCAATGTATTTAGTGCTAATCCTGACAATTTCTTCTGCCACCCAGGGCATACCCAGTTCCTGATGGATTGTCCTGTTGTCATGGAGTGGGTGGGCTGCTGAGACCATGCGCAGTGTTTTATTTTGGAACCGCTGTATGGTTCTGCGGTTTGACATACTGGCCGTTCCCCACAGTTGAATTCCATATGTCCATATGGGCTTGATGACACTTTTATAGACCAGCAGTTTTAGTCTCATTTTTAGCTTGGAGCGCCTGCCAATGAGCCATTGGTACTGCCTCACCCTTTCCTCTGCCTGTTTCCTTTTACGCAGGATATGGGTACGCCATGTGAGGCGCCTGTCTAGGGTCATGCCCAGGTATTTTGGTGTTCGCTCTCCTGGGATGACGACCCCATTTAGAGTGACCGGTGGGCAGTCTCCGTTGCGCAGTGAGAAAGTAGTTTGCGTAGATTTTGCCTCATTTATAGTGATGTTCCATCTACGCAACCATGGGTCAATAGCGTCCAGCTGTCGTTGGATTATTACTGAGGCGTCCTGCGGGGTATCGGCTGTTGCCAGGAAGGCTGTATCGTCGGCATAAGTTGCTACCCTTAGGTTTTCTTCGGGAAGAGCTGGCATGTCGGCTGTGTATATTGTATACAAGACGGGGCCCAGGACACTGCCTTGCGGCACGCCAGCCCTTATATCCTTAGTCGCTGACCTAGCTTGGCCGCATCTCACCGTGAACGTTCTGCCGTTCAAGTAGGCCCTGAGGACGTTGTAGTGCGAGATAGGCAAGTTGCTGCGAACCTTCAGGAGCAGGCCTGCGTGCCAGACCCTGTCGAATGCCTGTTTAACATCTAGCAGGACGGCGCAGCAGTATTTCTTCGTTTCCAGTGCGTTGAGTATCGCTTCCACTAGGCGATGGCATTGCTCCGGAGTGGAATGTGAGCGCCTGAAGCCAAACTGGTGATCTGGGATCAAACCAGCCTCGTCCATGACTGGCAACACTCTTCGCAAAAATACTCTTTCGAGTATTTTGGAGAGTATTGCCAGTAAGCTGATCGGACGGTAGGAGGCGAGATTGGCTTCAGGCTTGCCAGGCTTTGGAATCATAATCACTTCAGCGGATTTCCAAGCTTTTGGGTAGTGACCAATTTCAAAGCACCTGTTGAAGATGTTGGTCAACAGTTGCGTACAGGGAGGAGGGAGGAGTTTAATGGCCAGGGCTTCAATGCCATCGGCACCTGGCGATTTATTGATTTTTAATCCCCGAATTTCCATCTCTACCTCCTCCACTGTCGTCGGTGCGATCACTGCCAGGTTTGTACTGGGTTCCTGTAGCGCTCGTCGAGTGTCTTCTTCTTCTTGAGCTGAACACCTCATGATAGGGGTGAATGATTCACTTAGGTGTTCAGCGAATGCCTCAGCTCTATCTTGATCGGTTCGGCACCAGGTCCCATCGTCCCGCTGAATTGCCGCCGTTCTCTTTATTGGGCGTTTTATATGCCGTGTGACCTGCCAGAGGTTGTGGTGCGGATCTCCAGGCTCAAGGTTACCCAGGAAATGCTCAAACGCGCTGGTTCTTAGCTTCTGCAGCACCTCCTTCAGCTGTTTTGCCGCTCTATTGAGTGCGTTCTTGTCCCTTGGGTTTCGGGACATGAACCAGACTCTCCTGAGTCGCCTTTTTTCGGCCACCAGAGCTGCAATTTCTGGGGACCAGAGATGCATTTCCCTCGATGTGTGCTTTGGTGTGGGTGCAACACTTGGGGATGCATGTGCAGCAGCGTTGTGCATTTCCTGGGTAAGTCCTTCAATGGCAGCATCGATTTGCTCAGGGCTGTTAAGGTCCAGGTTGGGATCAACGTTGACACTCATCCAGTTGGCGTATGCGTCCCTTCTAGTGCTGCTTCTGATCATTTTTGGTTTGGCAGCAGTTTTTAGCACCGGAAGGTTGATGCGTAGTTCAACGGCGCTGTGATCAGATAGAAGGTCCGCATTCGCCACGCACTCGATCTTAGTTCGATCGATGCCCTTGGAGAGTGCAATGTCCAGGATGTCAGGAAGCTTTTGGGGGTCTGTGGGCCAGTACGTCGGTTCGCCAGTGGAGTAGCACTCAACTCCTCTGCGTTGGATGCATCTGAGGAGTGCACTCCCTTTAGGGTTGCTTGTGCGACATCCCCACCACTGGTGTTTAGCGTTAAAATCGCCGCCTATTATATACCTGCTTCCCAGGCTGTCCAGTACCATGCCCATTTGCTCCTCGGTGACTCTATGCCTGGGTGGAATGTAGATAGCAGCAATAGTGGTTGCACCAAGAGGACTAGAGAGGCAGATTTTGGCGCACTGCACCCATTCCTCCTCCAGTGTAGCGAGCGAACTGTAGCTTATACCGGCTTTGATTATAATAGCTGCCCCACCGCGAGCCCGGCCGCTAGGATGGTCAGCGTGAATAACGTCGTATCCTCGTAGTCGGAGATACGATCTGTTTGAGAAGTGGGTTTCGGAGATTAACAGGATGTCAATGCAGTTGGTGTGGAGAAAATGCTCCACCTCTGGCCTGTTTCGCACCAGGCCGTTCGCGTTCCAAAAGGCTATGTGCAGGCCTATTTGCAGACCTTGGAGAGAATGGAGGTTATCATCTCCGTCATCTGCTTGAACATCCTGTCCATCATCTTCTCAAACATACTCTCCATTTTGGATATCATGACTGCCATTAGGGTGTCTTGAGCCGTTTGTGCTGTTTGTGCTACTTGTTCCGTGGGTTGTGGTTGCGGTTGTTCGGGGCGGCTTCCTTTGAGCATCTCTGCAAATGATTTCCCTCCAGTGACCGTGGCGTGAGTAGTACGCTGGCTTCCCCTTGGTGTTTCATTGGGCCGAGATGGTTTAGGCGCGCTTAATGCCTTGGCCTTTTTATACGCCGGACAGCCTTTGTATGACGCAGGATGGTCGCCACCACAGTGGAGGCATGTGGCCGCCTCGTCCTTCTGTTTGGGGCAGTCCGCAGAGCTGTGGACACCAACGCATTTGACACACCTCGCCTGGAGCTTGCAGTAACGCTGGCTATGACCAAACCCTTGGCAGCGGAAGCATTGAGGTATGTCGTTGAATTTTAGGGGTGCTTCAACTGTGACCACTGACCTGCAGAGCCTTTTGATTAGAAAAGCCTCTTTGTTGTTATTTGCCGGCTCTAGATTAACAAAGAACAGTGGCATTGGCGACTTGTTTCTATTGCTGATTGCATTGTGCACGTCCCTTGCGGTATGCCCCTGTGCGGCCAGTTCCTCTTTTATGTGGGATAGTGACGTGGAATGATGCAATCCCTTGACGACAATTTTAAATGCCCTCTCGTCCCTTGGCTGAAAGGTGTAAAACCTCTTGTCCGTCGTCTCCAGATGGGTCTTAAGCGTCTTATAGCTGGTCTTGTCCGGCATCATTATCCTGACTTTATTATTGTTTAGCGCTTTATATGTGAAGTCAGTATCTTTTCCAACCAGTACTGTGATTGCGTTCACAAGCGCCGTTATGTTGGTTACATCCGGGATGAAGATGGGTGGTGGTCTTAGGATTTTCGCCGTCTTAATTGCTGGCGTCACAGGACGCGCAGGGCGACTCTGAGTGTCCATTTTATTATTGTTATCGGTATCGGTGTCAGTGTCGGTGTCGGTGTCACTATCGTCATCCTCGTCGGTCGAGAGTAACGCAAACGCGTTTTCCCTCAACTTGGCCAGATCTGATTTCGCACGGGCTGCTGCGCTGGTGCTGGGTTTCTCATCGGCGGGCTGATTCGATATTGGTTGTGATTTCCTGGCATTTTTCCTCTTGATTTCACCAGGTTCAGTCGAAGATTCAGAGTCAGAGCCTTTTGCAGTCGTTTTCTCAGCGTTGGCCTTTTTTCTTGGTGGTGACTTATATTTCGGTGATCTCGGGGGGCGGGGGGGGAGTGGGGTGCTCTGCCAGTCCGTCTCCAAGGTGGTGGGTTGTGAGGGGGGAGGAGGGGTGGTGCAGGTGGCACGTCGAGTGATCGACGGCCGCTGCACGTGTTCTTGTTTGTCTGCTATTGTTGCGGTGTTTAGCAAAAGTTGTTGTTGTTGCTGTCGAGTGCAGCTGGTTTAAATAGAGATAATACGCACAGCCGTGCGTGTGTGTGTGTTGGTGCGTTGCAGTTTGCTTGCACACGGCAAGCTGAGATTCGAGCTCAGCTCAGTGGCGTGACTCAGCCAGCCAATCAGAACTCAGTGCGCTGATAAGCTCGCTGCTTGTAACGGTGGTTGTTGTTGTTGTTGTGTGTTTGTTTGTTGGGTGGCGTTTGCGCAGTCCGTAGGCACGTCTGTTCTCGATGAGAGTTTGATCGCGACTGATTAGAGCATTTGACAAGCAGATTGTGCCACAATTGTTGTTGTTTGTGTTCTTGTCGAGCAGCAGCGTTTATTCGGGCTGCCGGAGTAGCCGGAATCGTGAGTCGTTTGTGTCCTGTACCTGCTGCCTTGTGCCACAGTCCTGGTACCCGCTTGGCCCGCAGTCATGACAAACATTTTTCTGGCTTTGCTTTTGTGTGCGTGTGTGTGTGCTCGCCTGTTGTTTTCACAATTTTTTAATTAAAATTTGCTGTTTTTCTTGCAAATAAACACAAAGCTGCCAACCACGAAAGGTAGCTCACACGTGCGAGAGGAAATTCCTGGCAAGATTTTCGAGTGAGCACAAAACGAAAAAAAAAAAACTTCATTAATTAAATTTGTCATTCGGTTGAGCTCGGCCTTCCCTCTGACTCTCTCTCCCTCCTTCGCTCTTACCATTTTCTCTTTGTCTCTAGACCCTAAAGTTGGAGTCCTTGACCGTTGGATAAATGCGAGAGCATTTGGATTCCAAGCCTAATGCTAGACTCATATCTGAGTCGCCTGCGAGAGTAACTTCAACAAATTTGAGACAAATTGTCGTAATTAAGGCGAAGCAGTTTGCTTGACCTTGATGCCGAGAGAGGGAGGGAGGTGCAGCGCACCTGCTGTCAAATCGCCTTCAATTGATCAACGTCAAATATTTGCCACTTTTTCTCTGATTCTTCCGCTGTCTTTGGCCTGCCTGCTGCGCACAACAATGCCTGTAGCTGTAATTTTGGTATTTATTAAAATTACATTTGGCATTTCTTGCGAAACACAATTTACTTCAAATATCACTTATTTTTGCATGGCAGCTGCTGCTCAGGGGGAAATTATAAAGGCGCTGCTGCCTGCAACAACAACCGGCTACAAACAACATTCAGGCGCAACTCATCAGGATTCTTTTGATTTCTTTGCCACACACTTCAATACACGCTCGCGTTGACGGTGGAAGTAGCGCATAAAAAACGAAGCAAAGCAAAACAAAACCAGCAAAAACTCAGTGCCAAAAGGAAAGCGAATGACGAATGAATAAACGCATGACAGGCCTGACACACTCACGCCCCCTACACACTCTCTTCCTGCCTCATTTCTATTCGGCTGCCTGCCTCGAGTGTATGTGCCGGCTGTCTGTCTATCTGTCTACCACTCTGTCTGTCTGTCTGTCTGCCAGTCGCTCTGTCCCGTCTGCCTGCTCGTCTGCTCGTCTGTTTGCCCAACTGTCGCTCCACCGTGCGCCCGTCGCGTTTGACTGGCCTGAATGACAAGAAAATCGTTACGCGCGCACACTGACATTAATTGAAGCTGATTCATAAAGAGTAATACATAATAATAATAAAGCCAGCGCGGAATATGTGCCACACACACACACACACACACAGAAACTGACACACGTGCAGCGCATGAATGGGAAACGGATGAACAGGCAGGTTCCCCTTTGTCTCACAGTGAAGCGAAAATATTTGCAGAAATACCAAAACGAAGCGCACGGCACATTGCACTCACTCGAGTTGAGGTCGCGTTGGGGTACTACACTGTAGTGTAGTGTCGATTGTGCTGGCTGTGAAGGTGACGCAACACTCTTTCGACTGACAGCTCTAACTGCTACACGCGCTGAATTTAGAACAGCGTCCAAGGGATGCCAAGTCTGGCATTAAAATTAATTTTCTCGATTTTAAAAGAGTTAATGTAATATAAAAGTTATTGTAATAAAAATATTTTAAATATTACATTGGAAATGAAATGTTATTCGTTTTTAAAGGTATCTAGTTTTTCAAGAAATAAATTTAATTTAGAAATTATAAATTTATTTAGTTTATTTTTTAATTAAATAATTTTATAATTTTAATATTTAATGGGATAAGCTATTAAATAAATTTTTAAAAATAATAAATATATTTAATAAATGTATGTATTATTCACTGAGTGAAAATTTGTAGAGAAAATGTGAAACTTCGAGTAATTAAGAGTACTCAAAATTTAAATTGCAAACAGCTAAACTTAGTTGAATCGGCCGGTACTAAGTGTAATTATGCGCCCAGAAGTGCGCACTGGCGCTACATTATAATGCAATAAGCGCCCGTTAAATTCCCTTAAGCTGCGATCAGCTGCGCCCGTTTGGCGTTGCGCTGATTCGCCCGTAACAGCCATGAAGTGAAATCTCTGACGCAAAAATAATAATTTTTCGTGCATAAATATTGCATGAATGTGCACTTTATACCCATTGAGCAGTGTGCTGCACGGGCAGCGGAAAAGTCGGACGAGCGCAATGGAAACTGTCCAGAAGTAAGCTGAACGGCAAACAGAAATAAAAACAGGAATAAGAAGTCCAATGATAATTTCATGGCCATTTCGAGTACGTAATTACTGCTTCAAATTAAAATTGGTGCCGCCGCACCAACACATCAACACACACGCATGAGTGCACAAGTACACACGCACACGCAGACGGTATATTTCTTTGTACAAACACGAGATAACGGGCACGGGCAAATGTCAAAAGGCTTTTAAGCGGCGCGGCACAGAGCTGGGCGTATTCGCTTGTTGGAAAACAGGCGAAAGGTTCAGGTTAAAATGAAAAAGAGAAAATAAATGCAGTCGATAGAAATTAAGAATACTAACAATTAAAAATATACTTTGAAACAAGTGCAGGGATTTTAAAGTCAGTAGTTATCAGCTCAATATAATTAATATTTATGATATTAACATTAAACTAATTAAAATCCAATGAAAAATTATATAAATAATTACTAAGAAGACTTACTTACTTACAAAAAGAAATGGTGCGGGTATTCAGCCGTCGGTGCTTTACTGCAACATCTTACAGGCTACTTGATGTGGCCAGCGCATGGCAAAGTGGGCGATGCCCGTGCACGAGTTTACTTAAATTCAATATTCGTGTTTTTCATGAATTCGATGGGCGACCCCATGTAAAACTGGCAGCAACTACCTCGACAGCCAGAGCGGCGGCAGCGGCAGTGGCAGCGGCAACAAAAACAGAAATTCAACAGGAAAGCATAACGAAATTAAAAAATTCAATATCCTGTATAAACAAAATTATAAATAAGTATTTATTGTAATTATTTCATATTGAGTCGCAGCTGCGACCAGTGGCTGTTATATAGCATCGGCCTATATATACATATATATACGTATACAAGCAGAGTGCGAGCAAACACTTCTGGGAGGCCTACTTAACTTTCGCTTTATTCATGGCCCGCCGCGGCTCCATCCAGATCCGCGTTTTTTATGTTTATTGTTTGAGCATTCACCGTTCGCCATTCGCCACTCGCCACTTGGCCAGCAGTCACATCTGCAGCCGCCGTCGATTGCACTTGAAATTAATTTTTAACTTCCGCCGTAGACACAGTTGCGCGCACATCGCGTATACGCAGCAGTTCCCCCAGTTGCCAAACTTCATTCTCGCCGCCTAATGACGGACATGCATCACGTTAAGCACCAGGTACCCTGAAAATGAACCACGATCCATGGAGGCAACTAAAATGAATAAATAATCAGGCGCTGCCCGAAGGTAGAGTATTAAAAACTTTTTGTGAAAAAAAATAAAAAGCATAACAGCATGCTTTATGGCCTGTAAACGGCAATAGTTAAATTAAGCAAACATAATTAAATATGAAAAATAAAATATAAAATTTAATAGTCGAGATAAACGTCATCGATTGTATTTTATTAGCTAAGCAACGCTCCAACGCGCTTAAACAATGTTTTTTTTTGGATATTGCTAGAATGTTGATAAACGTAAATTATTTAAGCAGAACATTTTAAATTGTTTTAGTAAAGGAATTTTAACGGAATACTTACGGCAAATGCTTCAAAAATTCTAGCTCTGCCTTTCGAGCCACAGCAATCCCAAACTGATTGTACGAGCATACGTTAATATTCCAGTTGAAATTATATAGCAGTGTGCGCTCGCTTTTTGCACGTCTCATATCACGTATACGTATCCCTATTTTCGGCATCCTTCACTTGTTTTGGGCAACTTTTTACTGTGCGGCCACATTTGGGGAAGCCAATGTTTTTGTTTTTATTGCCGGGCATAGCCAACGTAACTGTAAAAGTCGGCAATGCGTGAAAACTACCATATAGCTGCCACGCCCATGCCCACCGTCGCCGCCCATGCCCAGGCACGCTATTGCCTTTCTATAAACCGTGGTGGAAAGGCACGAAAATTTTTAATCCTTTCGCCGAGGCAATAATATATTTGCCAGTGTGCCGGTTAGTGTATGTGTGTGTGTGCGTGTGTGTGTGTTTGTTTGTACTTTTTGTTGTGCATGTATAAATTAAACAGCAGGCACACACGCAAACACAGACACAACTCGCATATGCATGCACCGAGAAAGTTTTTTGGCTAAATCCTTTATGAAAAGTTTGCCATTTATGGCTGCTCCCAGGCAGAGGCCAGCTACGCCCGTGTGTGTGTAAAGGGTTGTTAGTCAGCCTGAATGTGTGTGTGTCGTGTGTGTGTGTACGCTTGTTTATTGTAAAACCTAATTAAGTCATTATCAATTGTCAGCATGAGAATGAGGCGCTCGCTCTCGCTCTCCCGGCCTACTTCTCTGGGCTGATTTAGTTTTCAGCTGTATATGCTGCTCTTGGACAGGTGAATTAATCAATTAGTGACCTTCACTAATTCCCAGCATACTCTTTGGCGCCTGGCAAAAGGTTAAAATGCCAAACATCCATGCCGTATAGTTGCCATAGTTCAGCAGCACGTAAACCGGAGAGCGCGTCGCAGTCGCCGTAAAAGCTCTGCTCGCTCGCCTGCCTGGAAGTTCGAAAACACAGCACGAAAGAGCGGCCAAGAGAGCGTTGTGGCTAAGAGAGCTTTCAGCTGCTTGGCCGCGCTCTCAACCCAACTCTCTCTCTCTCTCTCTCGTACTCTCTCTGTGTTCTCGTGAACAAACGTCAGAATTAGAAATTATAATTGCGGCATATTATTCAAAACGTGCGACGAGTATACATGACCTACACCTACAGCTACAGCACCTACGCCCACACACACCCGCACACCCTGTGCTGGGGCCTGTGCACGCAAGGGAGTTTCAGCAGGCACTTGAATCGCATTGAATTCGAAATGCCCAACGCACTGTCTATATTTTTTATTTCACTGCATTGATTTTAGAAGGATTTCGGCATTGAGTTGCAACTGACATTGTTCGACTGCACTTGACGAGAAAGAAAACGAGCTTAGCATTTGACCTTTCGCAGTGTGAGGATTGTGGCCAAGTTGTTGACTTATGTTTGCACTTGTCGACGCTCGCGTCGAGCTTTAAATATTTCTCTGCATCTTTAAGCCGGTCGAGCCGGATCGTGTGTCCAGGGCGTCCGATAGACAGCTGCCAGTCGGCCGCCCCCACGGACAGGGGCAACACGCTCGTCCACTTAGCAGGCATGTCAGGCGTGTCAATGCTCAGGAGAGCCCGGCCAGGTAAACACTTTCCATGTCATTTTCACGTGTTGTCGGCAAAATGTCTATATAAATACTTAGCCCGGGCCAGTGAACTTTTCGCAAGTGCTTATCTCACTTCGACTTTGATGTCTGGATGGGTTTTTGGTTTCTCGGTTGCTGCTGGCCTGAAAGTAGATCGTAGCGTATACGACGCGTGGGCTTAGCATAATGAGCTGAGATTTAAGCCACCACATTTTTTTTTGTATTTAAAATATTTATATATAATTGTGTCATTTTTATTAATTATTTAATTTAATAGTTTTATTTGTATATTTATTTTTGTTTTAATTCCATACTCTAATTACCAAACTTCGACATGTTTGATATGATAAAAAAATATGATAGGTTTCACGGAATGACTAAATGTATATTAAATATTTTAGTAAAATATCATACCAACTAGACAAAAAAAAATTGAAGCTCCCTCACAACAAATACTCTTTTCACACATATCTATCCTAACGCTCATTTCAAGCTTGTACACCTGGTATTAACTGTAGTTATATATACGCAGGTATTTCCATAATATTTAATATTTTAATATTAATATTTTAATATAATATTAATATTTTAATATTTTTAAGAAATTGTTTGGAGGAAGTGAGACCCTTGCTATTATCATTTTTATCAATAACCGCATAACAAGCGCTGATAAGAACGAATTACACTCGCTGCCGCATTGTTAAGCCCAGAGTGTGTTCTATTTCTGTGGCCATCGTAAAGGCATGCGAAGTACTTTATTTCACAAACTTGATTCCCAGCTGAACTGCTTAATTTAGCTGAGTTATGACTAATTTTAAGAGTGCTGCCCCCAATACTCCATGCTCGTTCAGTTCATTGAGATGAATGCCAAGCTCGGTGGCGGCATTGTTCTCGCACATCTTCTGAGCGCTATACGTCTGACTATCTGCCACTGCCCCTAATCAAAAGTTTTTAAGTTATTCTCATTAAAGTTTGAGGGGCAGACGCACATCTTTAATCATGCAGAGCTAAACGAGAATTCGTATTCCCTGGCCAATATGCCGGGCCATAATGGGCGAGCCACAGTATGCTTCAGATGCGGGAAAGTGCGCATGTGGAAACTAATCAACGCAGAGGCAGGCAGCCCTACAGAGCACACACTCACACACTCACACACTCACACACAACTCTCAAGCGAAAGTTGAAAAGTTTTATGTTTTTAGTGACGATATTCTCTGGCACACACAGAGAGCCTCCCCTTAAGCAATCCCTCCCCTGCCTCCTATATTCGAGCAGCAAAGCAACCACATTTCACTGTTCTGCTGCGTAAAACTCATTAGGGAACGTTGAGCAACAAAATTCTCGGCATATTTCAGGCGCAGGCATATGTGAGAGCGAGGACGAGCTGCCAGAAAAATGAAGTTTCCACCGCAAATGCTACACTGGCATGCAAATTATGCGCAGTTAATGCGCCACGCCTACAGCCCAGATGGCCTTCTGTAGCAGTAGCAGTAGTAGCTGTAGCAGTGCTGCATGTGTCGGTTAATTTTCATCTTTAAGACACTCAACGCTGCGGTCAGCACCGTTGGCAGCCCCTTTGAGCACAAGGGCGAGCGGATAGTAAAAGCATTTCCTGCGGTTGCACCGCAATAACCACAGAATGCCTTTTGCCAGTGCATCTGCTGCGTACGTACGGTCTCTGCTGCTGACGTTGTTGTTGTTGCCTTTGCTGCTGTTGAAATACTTTCACGCACAGCTACAGCTACAGCTACAAGATACAAGGCGCCAAGATACATTCACACATTCGCACGCTGCCAATCGTCAATTGGCTTCAGCTCGCATTCGGGTGTCTGTGTGTGAGTGTGTGCATATTTGCGTGTCAATGGCGTTTTTATGGCAACCAGATTTGCTCTGCAATACAGGTCAAACGCAGAGCAGTAAGATATGTTAATGGTTGACTGGCAAATACCCGGCAAAAAATGTGCATATAGCATGAACTCCAATTTATTACATAACCTTAATGTCTGGAAATTATACATAAAAAAATAATATAAAATAGATTAATAAAAATAAAAAAATGGTTGACTGGCAAATACCTGGTAACATATGCACAAATAGCATGAACTCCAATTCATTACATACGCTGCTTGTCTGGAAAATATACCTTAAAAAATTAATTTAAAATAAATAAATACAAGTTTAAACATGGGTTGACTCGGAAATACCGTGCCATCGGTGAATGCGTTGTACTATATATGAGCAACTTTATCAGGTATGGCATGAATCGGCATATCTTATAGTATATCTAAATATATTCCACAAGATACATACCTTATATACTCCGCGAAGGCTAAATTAAAATTTGTAGAGATGATGACTGCAAAATACCCGGCGTGCTGAGTTTGAAACTCTAGCTTAAAACGTTTCACTTAATGTGGTTAAAAATCCAATGCATAAGTCATATACCCTTGGAAGCACACACTCTCTGCAACAGCTGAATAATTAGAATTAATCGGTTGACTGCAAAATACCCTGCAATGGAAAGCAAAATGAAATAAGTTGGAAATTGCTAAATAAATCGCGCAAGCTTTATCAACTAATTATACATATGGCATATTTCAATAATGTAGACAGAATTCAGCTTATCAAGACAATGTCGGACAATGGTTGACTAAATAATACCGTTCAGTGTGAATCAGATTAAAATAATTCAGATTTTGCGCACTAATTTTGTTTACACCCAAAATAACATTTTTACCACTTTTACATATTTCATAATAATTACACCATTTCAGCTCTACGACGCCTAGAAATACAATATCTGCTTAGACCCAATTAAAGCTGCCGAAATTCGCTTTGCTTAAATACATTTTCTTAGAAACTTAAGTCATTTATTACGAAATTCGAAATTGTGAGCTCAGGCAATGCGCTCTCACTGATTGAAGAATTGATTTTCTGCGAAAATTATGCAGCTTAAAAACTCAAAGGCAAATGTGGGGGAAAACAAGCGCAAGTCTATGGCAGAATTCGATATGGCACTGTGGTTTTGACTGAGTTAATGGCTTAAACGAGCTCAGCAATTTGCCAAAAATTTGCTTATAAATATTTGAGTCACATTAGTTGAGAGTTGTGACGCCAAATGTTACATTTTGCATTCGAATTAATTTAATTTGGCCAAAGTAGAAATGTGAAATGCGAAACGCAAATTTCATTTAGCGAAAGTACTTGTATGTGTGCGTGTGTGTGTGTGTGTGCGAGTGCGTGTGTGCGTCGGTGCAGGAGCAGTCCTTGTGACATGTGAACAAATATTGAATTACACAGTAAAGCTAGAAGAGGTCCACGTAGCTCAGTTATACGCACGTTTAGGCGCCTTGTCTCAGCCACAGTCTCACGGCATACCTCTTCCTCCTCCTCGTCTTAGCCAAAGCTTCGCACTCGCTGCGTTCGCCTCGAAGCGCTCGCAAAACGTTTTGCCAATAAACTTCACACAAAATCAAATTAAATTTGTCAAACGTAAAACAACTTGATATGTTTGTCTATATCCCCTCTGCAGTGCCCTCCCACTCAGCCCTGTAGGTTACTCCTGTTAGTCGTCTCTGGCTTCGCACCCTTTTCCTGCCTCGAGAGTGGAGAGTGGCCCTGACAGGGTTCTCAACTCAGCCAAGGGCTTCAACAGTTATTGACTGGCGTGCGAGGGCGAGCACGTGGACGTGGCAAGCGTCTGAGGGGTGACATGGGGCGGGGCGGAAAACTGTGCGTGTGTCCGCCCAATAACAATGAAAATAGATGGCCCATTGATACAGCAGCGTGGGGGCGGGGGGAGGGGGCTAAAAGCAATCGGAATTCTCATGGCGGCAGGACGAGCAAGTTTTAAATGTTTATTGTTTTAATTTACAATAAAAAATATTAAACTGTGCAGTTTTGATTATCATTTTACACAGCCACAGACACTCGAATTGAGTTCCACATTTCGGTTTGTGATTTTTGAGCACAACAACAACAGCAACATCAAAAGCAATACAAGTAGTGCCAGAGCAGATTGTTGTGCCATTTGCATTTCACATGGAGCGAATACAAATGTAATCCAAATTGTGTTAATATTGACTCTTGGCCTGAAGGCTGCGGCTGCAGCTTGCCTCCTGTTGTTAGGCAATATTAATATTTTGATACTGTTCACAAGCGATCGTTAATGAGTTTCTGCCACATTAATATTTAAGCCTGCAACTTTTTGGATGAAAACTAAATTCCAATTTGAGATAATTTCAACTTTGTTGTGTTTTTGGGAAAATAGATTAATTGGCATTTGCAACCACTTCGAACGCAGAGTGTAGCCGACCCCTGACTGTGTTATCGCATGTCACAATGATAATATAAAATATGTGTTTATATATTATGCTAAAATTTACGTATTATATTTTGGACGGATAACAGAAATCCTGGCGCTTTGCGGTTTTCAATTGAGAGAGAGAGAGCGAGAGCCATGCCTGACAATGATATGGAAATGTTGTTGTCCTACCGGGCGTATGTTTAATTTTAATTAATATTTTCAAGCATCATCATGCTGGAAATTAACGCGAAAAAGCTCGTCTGATTGGCCACATTAATTGAGCGCGGCTCGATTGGACTCTTTATAGGCTATAGGCATGCCAATTAAAGTCTTAAGTTTCTTAAAGTTGCTCTCGGACACTCTCGACTTATTGGCAGCAGGCTTGAGAGCGAGATAAGCGCTATGGAACATGGCGAATAAAATGCAACAAACGCTCGAAATTTTATTTATTTCTTTTGAACAATTTGCTCCCACTGCCATTCCTGCTCGTTTTTACAGTCCCGCGTGGGCGTGTGCTCGGCTATATTTGTGCGTGTGTGCACGCCCTGCCAACAAATTAAAAATTTGTCGTTTCAAGCACTTCTCGCTCTTGGACTCGCTTGTGTGTCCTTGTAGCTCTCCGAACATAAAAACGAAACTCCAGCCCATTCAACCGAGCAACTGCACCAGCAACAAATTGTAGATGTCAATGCTGATGCCGATGCCGATGCTGATACTCATGTTAATGGCGCCGATTCCATTTTATATACCGTAAACACGCGACGGAATACAAGATTATCAGCGATACAATTCTGAGTTTGAGAATTTCAAAGATTTTAAATGGTAAATCAGCTCTGGGTACAGGGTATTTTGCAGTTGAGTTCCACACATCGCTGTCCGCTCTTTACTTGTATTTTATTTATTTGTTTCTTTTACTTCTGAGCCACCGCCCGCCGACCTGGCCCGAGCTCATTTGGGCGCCTTTGTGCTGGGCGTGTGCTCAACAAATTACGTTTATAAATAAAGTAAAAAATTAATACGGCTCGCAATTACGTGCTGTAACAACACTGATGAAAAGCTCTGGAAATATTTTTCCAAAAAAAAAAACAAGAAAAGCATTTTTAAAGGGTGGCGCCTCACTCGCAATTCGCTTTTGTTAAAATCACACAAAGCCAGAGATAAAATCAAATCAAATAAAACTTCACTGCGTATTGTCTAATTATTGTGACAAAATTAAATAAACAACAATGAATATTTCATAATAAAATTATAGCATAAGGTTTAATCAAGCGCGGAATATTATTAATAAATAATTTACAACATTTATCAGCGCCACGCGCGTAACCGAGTACTTTCAAATTAATTAAATATTTTCGTGAACTTTTTTAATCTGCAGCGTGTTATTTGTTTGTTGTTTGCAGTGTGCTTAATTACAGCTTGTTTTGAGCGACAACAGCAACAACAGCAACAACAACTGAGCACAGCTGCTGATGACTGACCGAGGCAGAGCCTCGAAGAGGAGCGTATTTAATGCGACAATGGCGCCGAGCGGATGTAAAAATTATGTTGAAAGTTGCCCTTTGTATTCGCCCTGCATCCGTGTCTGTTTGTGTGAGAGTGTGTGTGTGTGTGTGTAGCCAAATGAATGTATGTTGTTTGTAGTGTGCGCGTGTCGTATTGACGCGGTGTGAGAGCTTTGTTTTGGTCGTCCTTCCGTCGGGTTTGTGGTTCATAAAAAGTCAATAAACCGGGTTTATTGTGGAGTCTGTCAACATAATTTTTGTTGAATAGTCATTAAATCAGCCAGCAGCCAGCAGCCAGCAGCTGCATATAAAAGACCAAAGCATTAAGTTTAAAACGCTTGTGGTTAGTTGGGCGCCTCAGTCCTTGGGGGTGTCTGCGCTAATGGATCCATCCATATCCATGCTAGTGCTTGCGAGGTGCTAAATACTTGCGCTTAGCTGACGTCAGCGCGTTTTGATGGCCTCTGATGAAGCAAGTTTTTCCAATTTAATTTATGCATATCATAATGTTATGAAAACATCAAATTCCCCTAAAGTATTCGCCAAGCATAAAACCGAATTGCTATTTAAAACAAGTAAAGAAATCTACAGTCGTTGTCACTTGACTCCAAAATACCTGTCAAGTGATTTGCATGTGATAAAGCCTTTATTTGGTTTTCTAGCTTTTAAGTGATTTGCATATGGTCAAGATTTTTTATTTGTTTTTTGTCGGCTCTAGAAATCATATATATTAATATTAATTTTTTAGCCACATTTATACAAAACTTGTATGCTCTTCGCACTGCTAATGGGTAAAAGGTATTTTAGCCTGTCTATTACTTAATCATGCTGCTCTTTAATATTTTCGTTTATGCTCGAAAAGAATTTATAAATATTTAATAGTTGTGCCACTGGCGGCACATTATCTCAAGCTTCTCGCGATTTCAATTGTTTTCGCGTTGATCTCGATTGGAGGCTTTTGCCAAGTTTTATTTGCAAATTAATTTCAATGCAATGCCAAAATGTTGAAATCGATTTGCCTAGCTACTAAATCGCCAGCGAGTAGGGCGGGCCATGCCATGAGAAATAAATACGACTTTATGCGAGTGCGAGCCGTAAATCACGTGCATAAATACAATTCTGAGCCCGACTCCGTGGCCGAGTCGAAGACTGCCACAGCGGCATTTGCATTTCGCCAAGCGACGAAGATGTTGAGACATTTCGCAATTTGAAAGTGAAATAAATCGTCGTTTCGCCGGCGAAAAGGCGTGGCTCAAGTCTGCCATATGCAATTGTGGCTCGACTTTTGGCTCTGCTTCGACTTGATGCACCACTTGATGTATTGTGTAAATTGCTGCGCAAACTTCGAGAAATGTGGCTGACAAATGGAGGCGCATTATTAAAGCGCCAAAGCGGCAGGCGAGACCCAAATGTCAGTCCATAGCCTCCGAGGAGCGACGGAACATGGGGGAGAACAGTGCGAGCAGCGCCGTTTGTAATTGCAAACAATGCTGCGACGCCGAGCTGAAGTTGCTGGCCATTAGCAGTTTTGAATAATACGCGCTGCACCTGTGCAATTTGGCCAAGGCGCGTGAGCTTAACCCGAATATCGGCCAATTCCGGCCAGGCGGCAGTCTGCCTGCGGCTAAAGCACCAAAAAGCGAGCGAGTTGGCAGTTGGCAGTCACTAGTTAGCAGTTACCAGCGAGCGGATACCTGTTACCCTGCAGCTGCTCGGCTCTATGCAAATATTTATGCATAAAGTTGACTTCGTGCTCAGTTTTTTTGCCAGCCAGTCATGCCACTGCCCGGCTGCTGCTTGCGCTGCCTACTTGGTTGTGGCAGAGTAAGTATACGCCGCTTGGGCCGCAGCCGCAGCTTCCCACCTTCCGCCTGCTGCTCCCGCTGCTGCTGCTCGTCTGGCCGTGTTGCGGCTTTGCACATTGTTTGCCAGCTGACAACAGTCGGGAAAAGTTTATGCTGCCAGCGGTTGCTTCGGGCCGGGCATGCACATAAATCATACTCGCCCTGCTAGCCAAGTTAGTTAACATGCCGCCGACTGCAGCTTGGTTGCAGCTCTCTCGAGCTGCACTGCAATTCGCCACAGTCGCCCAGGCCGAAAAACAAGCTGCAGCTCGGCATAAAATGCAATGCATGCAAATGTAAAACTGATTTGTTATGACGCATGCACAATAGAAACAGAATCCCGAACTCAGAGCACCCAGAAAGAGAAAGAGACAGACAGCCAGACGGACGGAAGTATGCAGCACTGTGGGCGATATGCGAGCTCAGCAAAATGCGCCGAGCAGCACTTCATCAACTGGCAATGGCAATGCCTAAGCCAATGATGCTGTCACAGTTTCCCCAAACTCCACAGCTTCTTCGACTGGCAGCATGCTGTCAATATGTTGTGACCGAGCATGCCCGTAGTCTATGCCAATTATGAGCTTTTATACTCATAAGATAAATTTAAGCTAGCGCAAATATTGATTGAATTTTGCTCACATTTTCGTCTCAAATCAATTGAGCTTATCTTTAGTTAGAAAGATTGTAAATAAAAAAAAATAAATAATAAATAAAATTAAATCTAAAAAAATTTATAAAATTAAAAAAAAAAATATATAAAAATAATAAAAACTGAATTGAACCATAATCAATTGAAGCTCACTTTTGCAGCACATTCAATTAGCTGGAAATGCGCGCAAAGTATTCCAAAGCCATTGCCAAGTATGCGCTTGATTTGCTTCAGCTTAGGGTTCACCCCACAGCACACTGGAGTGCGATTATCAGCACGTAGTTGCATTGACATGCATGCCACATGCCACACTCGATGCACCCCTCTCCTCTCTCTCACTCTCCCTCTTGCAGTTGACAGCAGTGACTTAGCCTCGGTTGCATGTGCATAATTTACGCACTGCGAGCGCAGTGCTTTAGTTCCGACTCCGATTCCGATTCATACGCCCAATGGAAATGTTAAAACAGTTTGATTATTTTTTGAGAAAACAATACCAAAAACCTGGTAAAAGTTTTGCGCAAATTTAAACGCAAACGCAGCGTTCGCAATAGGCACGACACAACAGGAAAATTTCCATTTGCTGAGACTCGGGAAAAATGTTTTTCAGTCGATTGGCAACTCGAGCACAGCTGCCACTGAGGAAATTCGGCAGACAACCAACAAATCCCAAGCAATATTTTTTATTTTCCCAAATTGTTGTTAAAATGTGCTGCAACTGTTGTTCCCCTCAATGTTGTTGTTGTTCTTGTTGTTGCTGTTGTCGTGGTTGCTGTTATACGAATTGTTGTGCTTCGCGTTGTTGTTGCTGTTGCTGCTGCTGGTGTTGTGTATTTTGCGAGCACTGGGCAAATTCAGGCATTTCTGTGCCCTGTAGCGAATGGAAATGAACAGATGTAACTTCCAAAATGTTGGGTGGGGTGGAGGGTGCGTACTTGTAGTGTATTTTATGCATGCCAGAAAATATTTTGCACATCTCTAAAGGGTACAATTTAGTTGAGTATACCATTTATTTTTTATATGTTTATATGCAGTAATATAGTTAAACAACAAATTTTTTATTTTATTGTAGCACATATATAGTAGGAGAATTTTTTTGAATTTACATAAATGTTCACCTTACTTTTTGCCCACAGTAGTACTTTGTTAAGATATCTTAAAAATATTTTAAAAATATGTGGAGGGTATATTTTGAGTTGACTGTTTTCTTTTAGTTATTTATATTTTTAAGAATAGCAGTATTATTTTTGCTGAGTACAATTCTAAGTTTAAGTTATGACGTTAATCATGAAAAAAAGTTTAATTTGTGCAGGGTATATTTGAGTTGACTACGTTATTATAACTGTTTATAATCTTTACAATAGTAGTATTACTTATTATTTGTATTATTTTATGTTTCAGTTATCACGTAAATGATGAACAACATTTTTTAATTTGTGCAGGGTATATTTGAGTCAAAAATAATTTTATAGCTATTAAAAGTGTTGAAAAATAATATTAAAGTAGTTGTTGTGTGCATTAGTTTAACTTTTATCTAACACTTAAGCTACGGTAATTATTTTTTATTGTAAGTTGTGCAGGGCATATTTGAGTTGATTATGTTCAAAAAACTTTTTATATTCTTTAGTATAATAGTTTTATTTTTGAGTATTATTTTATGTTTTAGTAATGATGAAATAGAAATTATGAAAGTATACGTATAAATTGTGCAGGGTATATTTGAGTCAACATAATTATTATAGCTATTCAAATTGTTTAAAAAAATGCTGTAGTAGTTGTTTTGTGTCTTATTTTAGCTGTTATTTAACACTCACGCTACAATAAATATTTTTAAAGCAACTTGTGCAGGGTATATGTAAGTCGACTTCGTAGTTGCAGTCGCTTCGCTGCAGATTGTGCATTTTTAAAAGCCTCGCAAGTCAACAAGTTAGCATCAATATTTTCCAATGCTCAAACAATCTGGCGTAATTGTTGAATAAAATAATTGAAGTACAAACCGAAACTGCATTTCCCTCTAATACAAATAAATCTTTTTCAATCAGCCTTGGAAAAACTGTCTAATTTGAAGGCGAATCCATTTGTTCAGTTAAAAACGCTCAAAGTTATTGCCGGGAACTCGCAACTTTTCCTGGAGTCAAACGAATCTCGCAAATGAAATCCCATCCGTTCTTAAAGTTGGCAGTTTGTCATTAGGCATCGAGTACGGCCAGCCAGGCGAAAACTGCGCTGAGCAGGCTGCTCGTTACACAAATCGCCTCAGACATTGTCAGCAAATTACGCAGTCCAAATATTTGCTCAAGGCAGGAGGAAAGTTTTCGGACCACGGCCGGGGCAAGTTGACACCAACGGCCAAAGTCAAAGTGCAGTGGAGAAACTTTGCGTTGCAATTTGTGGTACATTTTCACGACTGTTGGCAGTGGGCGGTGGCATGGGGCCAATAGCTTGGCTCGTAAGTGCGATGTTTAGCTCTGACCGAAATTTGCTTAAATAAATACAAAACTGCGGCTCGGTCAAAGTTTTGGCATATTTTGATTGACTCGACAGCAGACTCTCAGCAGATGCCATTCTCTTTCATCTCAATCACAATGTCAATCAGAATGCCATTGCTGGTGCAACCTCATGCCGCGTGCCGTGCAATCTTTGTGCGTTCCAAGAAGCAACAAGCGGGAAGCGCTGATAAAAAATATTTTACTTTGTGGTATAATAAAAATTTCATTACGAAATGCGGTGAATGACGCCGCTGGCTCGACGGCAAGAGTTGGCGGGGGGATAGGATTTTTATTTCGCTCGTGGTTCTTTTTTTTGTTTTTTTTTTTTTTTTTTTGTTGCCTGCTTTTTGCAGCGCATCGCCGTCGTCTTTGGCTTTAAGTAAAAATGTAAAATGTGCAATGCATAATAAGCTCGACGTCGTAGCAGAAATAAAAAGGGAAACGACATGGGTAGAAAACATGGCACAGCGGATGCAAAACAAAAGCAAAAGGATACGACAGACGCCGTTGGCCTGTGGACGGTGGGCGGTGGGCGCCGGCGTTGAGCGATGAGCGGAATGTGTGCGCAAAGAAAACGGAGCCAAAGTAAAAGCTGCAGGGAATTTGCATATTAGCTGCACGAGTGGAGGAGTAGTGGGGCAAGTGGGGCAGCAGCTAGAATTGGCAGTGGGAGGAACAAGTAAACTGCAGCAGGCTGTCGCTCGATGCCCATCGATGGGCACTGGACACTGGGCGCAGGCTGCTGGGCTGCTGGGCTGCTGGGCTGCTGGGGTGCTTGGCTGGTTTGTGTCTCGGCTAACGTGCGCCTTGCTTCTTGCCGCCCCGCAGCGTTTTGCATGGCAAAAGCAGCAGAACTGAAGTTTTTCCCTCCAGCTGCCTGCCAATTAGATGCAAATATATGGCAATTTCTTTTTATCTCGCAGCTGAAAGAGGAACCAAGCAGCCTGACGATGAGGATGGGGATGAGTGCGGAGCAGTGGCTTTAAGTGCAAACACTGCTAAAAATGAGCAATATATATGGACAAACAGTTAGATTTAAAAGTTTCTGCAAACTTGACGTTAGCTGTGAAAATTTGTAGCACTGCCTGAGAGGACACTAGTTGCACCTGATGAAGTCGCATAACTTGCAGTCCAGCGTAATGCAAATGCCAGGACCTTCTCAGGAGACAGCATTACTGCCCAGTTGCAATCTGTAATTACTTGTGCTTGATTTATGCTGCACAGTCTGTAATTATTCCCAGCTGTCCAGCAGCTGCAGCTTTAGACTTGAACTTGACATTCACTCCCGCTCTCTCACTCTATCTATTCGCTTGCAGTGCACACGGCGTATACGTAATAGCGACATGGCAGCGCCCAAAGGTGTGCTCAAGCGTGTGCCCCAAGCACCCCGACTGCCACTTTGACAGTTGTGTGTGTGGCGCTTTGAGCATAATTTGTTTCCAATTGCGACGCCGAGCAGCAGCACACAGAAACAGAGCTAGAGAGAGAGATGGAAGAAGGTTGAGGCAGAAAGAGAGCGCAAGAGTGCAGTGCGCTATCATTTTTTGCCACTGCGGGCGCATAAACAAATCAACACAGCGCGATGTGGCGTTAGGAGCAGTTCCAGGCGTGGCAAGCGGCAGTGGCAGTGGCGCAAAGCGGCAACCTGCAACGCGACTCGAACACACATCATAGACGTCGACGCGTCGTCGTCATTCATCATTATGCAAAACGTGCTCCGGCGCTGGCGTGCGCTTAGCTCTAACTCATGCTACGGGCAGCAGCCTCTGCTCCTGCTGCTGCTGCTGCGCTCCTCCATCATCGCACTCGCTTTTGCGCTGTTTCCTTATCCTTATCGTTAGTCTCGCTGCTGCGGCTGGCTGCATGCAGAAACCTGAATTGTCGCAACATTTGGTTTTTATTGTTGTGCAATGGCAGCAGCGAGGGGGGGGGGGGGGGTTAAGGAGTTGTTGCGTCCCTCGCCCACGTCTGCGGGCACTGCGGTTGCAAACTTTACGCCCAACATTATTTTACTTAGTTGATAAACTTTTATGCGCGCCTCGCTCCCACTTGCAGCTTCAACTCCAACTCCAACTCCAGCTGCTGCTCCTGCTCTTGCTGCTGCCCTGCAGTCGGGCGAAAAGTTCGCTCTGCCCGCTCGGGGAGTGCCATAGTTTTTGCCTGCTAAACTCGCATGTTTTCCAATTTGTCACTTTGGCTTGCATTTCTTGCTTGCTTCTCGGCTTTGCATTTTGTTTATATTTTAGCAGCAATTTTGTGACTTTTACTTGCGGGCCCAATGCAAACTTCGTCTCGTATTCCTCTCGTTTATAACAGGTAAATCCAGCTCTTAGGCCAAGCAGCTGACTGGGAAATCAGTTGCTTAATTATTCACACAAATGCAGAAATGCCTTCCATGAAGATTGTCGAGCAACTCAATAAATTGCCGCCTGCAGGCAAAGGAGATGCTGCAGCATTTCTTAGTTATACTTGCTATATATATATATATATATATATATATATATATTTATATATACGAGGGTCGTTCAATAAGTCCTTAGAAAATGAGAGTGAAGAAATCCGAAATCCTATTTTTTGGACGGGGTAAAAATGTTGGAAAAACGATTGGTAAAATAAAAAAAAATTTCTGCAAAAAACAGTGTTTTTATATTTATTATTATTATTTATTTTTTCTAAAGACTTATTGAACGACCCTCGTATATATATATATTTATATAGTGCTATAACATTCATATGTTCAAAGTGCTGTCAGCGCGTCCTTTTGCCTGTCTTGCAGGCATTTCCAAGCTGCTGCTGCTGCTGCTGCTGCTGCTGGAGACAAGCGCGACATTGGCTTAGGTAAGAGTTTGCTATGCTGCCTTGTTGTTGTTGTTGTTGTTGTTCGTCTGTTGTCTGTCTTGCTGCCTTTGCCCTTTGTAGCCTGCGGCAAATAAATTGAAATTCGTAATTATTCCCAACAGCAGAGAAATTTATTCAATTTTAATTGAGTTTTCTTTTGTGTGTCTTCGGGTTGAAAAAGGCAAGAAATTGAAATGAAATCTGCATTATAATTAAATAACGCAAAATAAAGAACGCAACTATAGTTTGCCTCGCAGCTGACCTTTTCTGCGTGACGCTTAGTTAACAGCCAGCAGGGAGAACCCGGCAAATCGAAGGCCAGAACCAGAGCTAAAGAGCTTAAGAGCAGCTCACTCAAAGCAGGCTTTGCTCAAAATTCCCAAGTTGTTAAATGGTTGCACTGGCCGCATTTGTGCATTTGATCCACAAACTCGTTAGAGTTTGTCCTTTGCCCTGCGACTCTGAGCTGCAACTGCAGCTCCAACTGCATCTGCATGTGGTCATGTATTTGGCTTGTTCCAACTTCTGTTCAAGACTTTGTATATGTCGTGCAGAGGGGAGGGACTGCCTCGTAGTCTGGCATTATTTACATAGCTCGGCAGCAGAGCTTCATCAATCAGCAGACCGACTGCAGCTCCCTAAACTGTCTCTGGCATATATCGTGCTTGTTACCGGAGAGAAACGTTGCTCTGCCTGGCATCATTTATCGCTGCCGCCGGCAAAAACCCACACACTTTGGCTGCAAATATTTATGAAGCTGATTTCGTTGGCTGGCAAAAACGAGGCATTGCTTAATTTGGAAACGGTGTGAGAAATTGGCTAGCTAAATTAAATAAATCAGCAATAAATATCACAATCACAACAGGGGTTAAAATACATGCATACATATATACTCTATACATTCGGAATTTCACTATCTGTCGATGTTGTTTGTCGGCGAGAAAAACAAACAATAAATTCACTGTGACACATGAAATCTCTGGGAAACATAAACAACTTCTGCCTAATTGATCAATATGTTTTCAACTGTCGCTTCAGTGCGCGATTTGCATAACTCAGAAGCAGAAGAAACAGCATAAGAAGAAGAAGAAGTCAAACAAAAGGGGTTTCCGCGTCATAAAGGCAATGAAAGAGCGAAAAAAATAAGTATACGCAGGGTTGGACAACAAAGTAGCGCCAGCAGCAGTAGACACAAAAAAGTGTTGGCAAATAAAATCATAAGAAAAAGTGAAGCTACAAACAGATAAATAATATATAAATTATAAATAAAAATTACAACAAAAATAAATTTTTTTTTTTTTTTTTTATTAACTTTTTGTTAAAAAAAAAAATATCTAAGATAAATTTAGAAAATACCTTAAGCTGTCAGCGTACTACTGCTTTGCTTTCGGCCATCCCTGGCTCTAACTGAGCCTAGCTACACCTCCTTCCCCAGCCTCTTAATGTATCTGGCAGTGCTCTTTGGGGCCCACTGCAATTTGCTCGCTTCCTATGCGATTGCCATGGCGATTGACCGAGCACGGAATCCGCTCGCTGCGCTGCGACGTTCACTTATTTTTATTTACTCACCGGATTATGCTAATTTTTAAAGTGATTTAGTGTAGCCAATACAAAACCAAAGCCCGAGAAAAAAAGAACCAAGGCAAATCGCTATACAGATTGAAGGCGAGCAAGTGGGAAGGCAGCGGGAATAAAAGAAAATGCCGCGCTTGACTTTCGCAGTTTGAATTGTTTTGTTTTTGTTTCTGTTGGAGATTTCGTTGTCGTTCGTTTCGCGCAACACATAAAAATAAAACGAAAATGAAATAAAATAAAATAAAATCGAAAATAAAATAAAATGTAACTGGCAGGCATTAAAGAGGTCCCGTTTCCTCCATTTTCCTGCTCCTGCTCATGCATTGCGTGTGCTGCAGAATTTCCGTTGACGCACTTCCTTTCGCCTCAAGGTGTTCCTGGTTCATACGTCCACGAGCCCCTCGTTTCGGTCCCCGTCCCATTCAACTGCTCTGGCAACGCGACGTACTTTAAGGCAAATCAACGTAATTCTTCAAGTTTGATTTCGTGTGTTTAGCTGCGTGTGTGAGTTGGCTTACTTAGTCCAAAGCCGCCGCTGATGCCACTCGACGCCAGCATCTACTCACTAATAAAAAGACACACACACACACACACACACACACACACAGTGGCACACTCACTCACAGGCTGAGAAACAATAACAATGAATGTGCGATAATTTTACATTTTATCAAGTTGGAAACGCTGCCTTTCCCCCCACTTTCTTCTGCCCACAGCATTCGTCGGCGTCGCTGTTGCCATTTTTTATGCGCGCATTAAGCGGATTTCGGTCTAAAGCCCTGCCACTTCATATGCCCCTGCCTCAAGCCCGCTCCTTTTGCTCTGCAGCGCCACCCGCCACATACAAAGCACACATATAAAAAATGTATAAAAGTAACAAAATGTTACGTATACGCCTTGGCGACCAAGGGCAAATGTCACACACACACACACACACACACACACACACATGCAACGAGCGTAGCGAATTTCCTTTCGTCTGTTAAGTGTAAGCGGCTTAGTGGTGTCGGTGGTATCGTTCCTGGCACTTGTCTTGCGCTCTGCCATTGCTGCGGTTAGAAAAGTAATTCGATTATAAGAAATTCAGCAGAAAAAAAAACAAGAAAAAAATGCATGGAGTGTGGGAGGTATGCCAGTATGCCAAAAAGGGGGCAAAGGAAACTTCACGCAAGTCTCTCATTTATTATTAATTAGTGCACAAATTTTCCTAATGGGCAACAAAATGAAATAAATGGCTTTTAAATTTGCCAGCGAATTTCGAGGGCAGCAGCAGCAGCCCAGCTAAATGTGTGAATGTTTAATGAGTAATTATTGCAATTATCATTAAACAAAATAATGCGAAATTCTGCCAAACTAAACGCAACGAAATGTATGCAGAAAATGAAGGAGATTATCATGGAAAGTTGCCCTCAGGCAGGTCCATATGCATTTAGAATTTTCTATATAAATTGTTTTCAGTATTTTAATTTGTTACATGCTGCCGGCAGCATGTTCCCAAAAATAGCAGAAAAAAAAACGTTGAAAAAAAGTTAAGTTACAAGAACAAAAACACGTGCAAGCTGAGAGGCAAAAATTTCATTTTGAGTTGCCTGTCGTGTTTCCTATGGTAATTTATTGTTGTCTTTTTTTTTTTTTTGTGGAGCATGCACTAGACACCAAAGTGCACACACACATACATAGACAGCTGCAGCTATTGCTGCTCACACGTGCCTGCGCAAACACAAGCACACACTCGGGCTGAAAGGAGAGCAGAGCTAAAGTGTCAGCATGGCATTGCCACCATAAAACTGTTAAAGTTTTAATGACGAGCGTTCAACGGGAAACGGAAAACGGAAAAACGAGCTGCTGCTGCTGCTGCTGCAGCCTCAAGTGGCAGCAGCAAAGGCGGGCAGGCGCTGGGCGTGGCTTAAAGCAACGGCAGCAGCAGCAGCAGCAGTTAGAATGACATTAACAATAGTTGGCAATGCGGTAAAAGCAATTTTGAGCAATGAAACAAAGGTGCAAGAGCAGAGAGCAGAAACAAAGCGAAGGCCAGAGAGGGAGACAGAGAGCAAAAGTGGGAGCGTGAGAGCGGCAGACTGACAGGAAAAGAGTGAGCTGCCGAGACAGATAGACAGACGCACAGACAGACAGACAGACAGACAGACAGACAGACAAGACAGCTCAACAATAGTTTAGTGTATATGGCTGCAGGTACTGCGCTGTGTGTGTGTGTCTCTGTCTCTGTCTCTGTGTGTGTGCGTGCGTTGTCGTGCGGTTCACTGATATTTTTTGCCATTTATTGCACACAGCGCTGTCTTTGTCCACATTGTCGTTGTCGTCGTCTTCTAATTGCTGGCGCGCTTTGTACTGGCGACTGCAATTAAGCGGCGACACGTTGCGCAGTTGCAATAAACACGGCGCATCCTGCATATAAATTGTTGCATACTTGCCCCAGCGCCCAATTGAAATGCTTCAGTGTCAAATCAACTGCAATGCCCAAGCGATTTGTTCTAATTTGCTGCACTGCATGCAGATTAGAGTGAGACACAGATAGATGGAGAGAAAGAGAGAGAGTGAAGTGGCAAGAACTAACAGTTAAATGCGCGCTTAATGGCAAAGTGCTGAAAGGCAGCGATTCGCAGCAGACTGCGGCTTGTCCGCTCTCCCCTTTGTCGCTGGGATTTTGCCACAAAAAAAAAAAAAAAAAAACCGCTTATGGTAAATCAATTTAAAACCAATTTTCGTTTACAGCACTTTGAGAAGAAAAGCGCAAAGAAAGGAAAGCAGTCCGGAAGAGTCCTTGTGGCCACAGCCACAAATGAGTGGCATAGAACTCCGTTGCCAACCTCTGTCTCACTCTCACTCTCTGTCTCTCTGTCTCGCTCTGTGTGCTCTTGCCTGGCAACAGTGCGTATTAAATATTCATTACTCTAAGCTACATCTTCGTACAGACTGAATTCAACTTCCAAGTGCTGATGTCGCTTTACCTGATGCGCTCGTCTTTGTTGTTGCTGCAGCTGCAGCTTAAGTTGAAGGTAACCAGTTGGTGCTCCTTTTCGACTAGTATGTGTGTGTGTGTGTGTATGTGTGACGCTATTTATAAAGCTGTTTTTAAAGACATCGAATTCGAATTTCCTTTTACCGAGCTACACGTTTTCCCATTTTGTTGAACGTGATGCGAATTTACACAGATATAAAACATATGCAATAAGAGGCGAGTCGAGTCGCGTGGTATCGCGGCAAGGCCAAAGACTTGCCTAGGCTCACACTCACACACACACACGCACTGCATACCCTCACGCACACATTTACACACATGCGCTCACATGTGGTTGGCAACTACAAATTGTGTTCAATGCAGCGTGTAAATGCTTTGTTGCTCGCGCTGCCCTCACAAAACTTGGGCACATTAACTATTCAAGGCCAGCGATGGAAAAGCAGGTTTAAATCAATTTTCCATATAGCCAATAATTTACTTCTCAAAGCCAATAATTTACTGGGTTAGAAAGTACTATATTGAAGCAGAAATTATGAGTATTATTTTTTTTTTGAGCTTAAATAAAGCACTCTAATATTTTACAAATTATTATATTAATTAATTAATTATATGAGAGCAGTATTAAAAAGCTTTTAACAGCAATTTCGTATTATATATTTTTTTTTCTAAATAGAGTATTCCCAGCTGACCTCGCCAACCCTCGAGGCGCTTGCCTTGCCCGCTTATCCCGTTCTATCGGGCGTATACGCAATGTGCAAGCTGCCGTGGTGGGAGCGCTGCGCTGATTGTTCTCTGGCTTGCGGCTTGCTTGGCTCGGCAGCTGCAATTAATAAGCGGAAACTAATTGAATTCACACTGCAATTGACACCGACAGGAACAAATATTTTCCGCTGTATTTCGCTATATTTCTTCCGACGATATTTTCGCTCACGCCATTTCGCTCAAGACATTCCCCAAGATCTGGCACGTCGTCAGGTCGCGGTGGAGCTGATAAAAATAAAAATATAAATCCTGCTGAAGCTAATCATATTATATTTCATGCCCTTTATTATACTCGCATATTCTGGCTTCTGTGTCGCGTACTTTTGGGCTCCTCGTCGCAATCAATAACAAATAAAATTTGCATAAGCCGAAGGAATTACACGGTGCCATCGAGTTTCGTGCTGAGGTCCTCAAGTGTAACTAATTAGAATGGCATTCAGGCGGGCAGGCAGGCGGGCGATTGCCGGTGGTTTAGCTAACAAACTGGTTGGATATTTCGGTCTGGCCTGTAAATGGAATCGAAGACAAATAAGTGATTAAATTCGCAACTGTTTGCCACAGGCGAACGCAAAGGGTTTCCCATTCGATATTGTCTTTGGGTTAGCCAAGCTTGAATTGATGGCAACAATCACATTCGAGTCTCCAGCGGTGTCTGTGTGTGTGTGTGTGTGTGATAAATGACTGTTTGCGATTATTTCAAGTGTGCTTAATTGCTGCTTTGCAATTGACTTTAAATAAACACAACAATGAACAGACTGGCTATCAGACAGACCGACAGATAGACAGACAGACAGACAGACAGACAGGCAGGCAGATAACCGGAGAGACAGACTGACTGACAGGCTGAAAGGTAGACGAACGGATATCACAATGGCAAGACACCTTGAGATGCCTGTTGGTCTGCGAGCAGTGGCACACCACAGTGCGTATACACAATGTTGATCATTTACTCAGTTCTTATCGCAGCAGAGGTAAAACATACGCTTCGTTAAGCCGACCAAAGCAACAGCAACAACAACAACAATAACAATTTCAACTAGAATAAACATGCACATCTGCTCAATGTAGGGATAAACACATGCCAAAAATAACGCATACGCACAGTTAAATTTCTGCACAACTTGAAAATGTTACTTAACTTATTACAGCATGCCTTTTCGCATGAATTACGAGTATATCAAATTTAATTTATACCTGAAAAGGTTTTTTTTATTAAACTAAATAAAATTAAGCAAAAACATGTATATTGATTTGAAAGCTCTCATCAAACAAACTGCTTTTGCTGTGGTTGTTCGTGCTCCCTTGTTCGTTTGGGCTGCACGAGAAAACCGAATAATTCTGTTTTAATAAGTTTGTATGACCTTTAAATGGTGAGACAACAATCAATTTAATTATGAGTGAGTGGAATATTTTTTAAAAAATATAATAAACAATAAAATAAACTGCAAGATAGTTAGAACATATGATTAGAAAAAGCTTCTTAAATTTAACAATAAAAATTTTGCTAATTTTTCTATACATTTGTTTATAAGATAAATAAATAAAAAAATCAATTTGTTAAATTGAAGAATAAATATTATATTTGCTTATTTTTCTATTCATTTATTTACATGATAAATAAGTAGAAAAAAATGTTTGTTAAATTTAAAAATAAAAATTCATTTTTCTAATTTTTCTAAACATTTTTATAATATAAATACAAATTTGTTATATCAAAATAAAATTAATGATTAAGCTTTATATCAGTGGCTTAATAAGTTAAGCCCGCATTAAATACTAGGAAACAGTCGGCTAATTCAATATTGGCAAGACTGCGTTGTAGTTATAAATTAGCCAAATTTGATTTTGAAATTTCATGTAAATATTTTGGCAGTCAAGGGCAAATTTACTCAAAGCACATGTCACACAACCACTTCCCCTTCTCAATAACGTGAACGCGTTGCGGCCTTCAGTGTTCCCCCCTTTCTCTCCCCTTTCATCCATTCATCGCCACCCGCGCGCAGCATCTTGCTCTGCGCCTCGCAGCGGCAACTCATTAACTTTGCAACATCAACACTCTGCCGGGGCGCGCTCAGTGCGTCGTCAAGTGCGCTACACAAAACTTGAGCTATTTAACTACATCTATCGCAGCTTCTGTTTGCTCGCCTGTTTGTTTGCCGTGCCGTGCCATGCCGTGCTGTGCGTTATATAAACATTTATTCGGTGAGTCATAGTTACGCACAGGCCTGCCTTCAGCTGCAGCTGCAGAGGAAGTCTTGTGCAGAAGTTTATGCAATGTCTATTCACTTGTGCCATTATATCGTTGCTGGCTGCGAGTGGGGCTGCCAGCCTGAGTGTCAGCTGCCGCGTTGCCACCCTTCGCATGACTGTAATTTGCCTGCGACTTATGCTCAGGGGTCTGATTTGCCATATAGCATACTTTTCAGCGCCTTGTCTGATTGTTTGTTTGCCACTTGTGCCCCTCGCTTGCTTCGGCTTCTTCGCCCGCTGCCAAAAAACAAGTCCCAAAGTCTCCTGCTTATTACATCAAGTAAGCACACGTGCATTTGCCGTAGGGGGCGTGGCCCCATGTAAATCTGCACACACTATTCCAGCTGCCAGCGAGAGGCGGAAGTCGAGCATACAAGTTGGCAAGCTCGTCTCTGGGGCGCGTTTAAAGCCGGCTTAATTTTTCATGCGCCTGCCGCAATAACCGCCAGGCTTGCCAGCTTGACTATTGTTTGTTGTAGTTGTTGTTGATGTTGTTGTTACGCGCAACTGCAGATTCAACAGTTCTACTTTTGATCTCTTACGGTGCTTGACTCTGTATGTGGAGCAACGAACTGTGGGCGCTACTCGAAATGCTAAATTTAATTTATTTATTTTATTTATTGAATTTATTTAATTTATTTAATTTTTTTAATTTATTTAATTTATTTAATTTATTTTATTTATTTTATTTATTTTATTTATTTTATTTATTTTATTTATTTTATTTATTTTATTTATTTTATTTATTTTATTTATTTTATTTATTTTATTTATTTTATTTATTTTATTTATTTTATTTATTTTATTTATTTTATTTATTTTATTTATTTTATTTATTTTATTTATTTTATTCATTTTTTTTATTTTTTATATAATTTTAAATTTCACTTGTTCACTTCAGCTACATACTTGTTTATTGCAAGCAGTTAGCTGACCTCGCAGCGCGAGCGCACTCACTGCCTGCGTCTGTTTGCCTGTCAACTTGGCACGTCTTGCACATTACTCATACGTCACGTGGCCGCAACGCTGACGTGCAATTTCAATGGTCAATCAAAGCGTTCGCAGCGACTAGCTCAATGCCTTTCATTTTCTCCTTTTCTCCAATTTCTCTCATTTTTTTCCAGTTGTTGTTGTTGCCAGCTTCATGACAATAGCGAGCAAAATTGCATGAGCTGAAATAAAATTTCCCGCTGCGCTCGCGCTCGCACATATTGGCCCGGGTTAGTTTCGAGGGTTATGTCACTGCCAGCAGCGCGTGGGCGTAGGGCAAATCAATGACGCACTTGCCACGGCAACGGCAGCGACAGTGGCCGTGGCAACTTCTGTGAGACGGCGGCAGCGGCAGCGAAGCGAGGAATTCGCTGCAGTCGATTGACTGGGATTGAGATGAAGCAGCACCGCATCAGTTGGGCTGTTGGCTGCTGGCTTGTTTCAGTTTGGCAACTCGAATTGTCTGCTTGCCACAATAAGTTTGTGGCACACGGCGTTAGCGAGTCGGTCGAGTCAGGTGCAGCCATCTGTAACTGTATCTGCCGGTTGGGAGCAACTATCTGTTTTCTTCCATCTGAAATATGCGTTGCGCTGGGTTTCATGCTCTACATGCTGCCGGCAACCTGCAGCACGTTGAATAATTTCCAAATTTGACAGCGGACATACCACTTGCACCCCCCACTCACTCTCTCACACTCACTATCGCTCTCTCTTTCTTTTTCGCTCAGCTTGCAAGCCAATGCCGGGACACGCCCAGCAACGGCTTGTAACGTATGCCGAACGGAAGCTCCAGCGGAAACAGTCAACGTGGCAGGGCGCTTTGAGGTAACCTGTCAGCCATGCCGTAAAGTATTGAATGACGAACAGCGCTGTCTTGCTCGCACTCATGCTCCCTCTCTTTCTCTCTTGCTCTCTGCAACTGTGTCTGCTGCATAATGTAACTGGTTACAGGGCATCGTTGTCGAGGCGGAGGCGGAGGCGGAGGCAAAAGGATATCGTAAAACGTATCGTCAGAGTTTCCGTTTCCCATTAAGTGTGGAAATTACTTTCATATGCACATTCTGATTTCCTAGCTGCAGCTTTTTTCAATGCAACAACTTCCACAGATGGCTGATAGGGCCCAGCAGGGCACACACACACTGCACTTGCGGACAAGCACAATTGTACACTGAGCACGGACATAGGCGCCATGGGGAGCAAGAGAAGCAGGCGCACAGGAAGCTCAGCTGCACGGGGCAAACGCACGAAACAGAAGCCGACACACAGGCGGATTGTGCAACAGATCCGTAAACTAAACAAAACACGGCAGCTATTTCTAGTGAAGGCAGTAAGCTAAGGCATGTAAAAACTCAGCTTTGCATAAAAAATAAAATTAAGAAAATATACATTTAAATAAATGTTATTTATTGGCCAGTTTTTATGCCAAGCTACAGCTATAAACTGTTAAGAATTGACTTAATTATTTTGTCATGTTTTTTGTTTTTTTTTTTTTTTTTTGTTGCATTTAAACAAGTTGTTAACACAACTGTAGCATTGTTCGAGTTGTTGCAGTGGCAAAAGTCCATGAAAAATGCATTTGTTTATTATTAAAAGAACTGGCAGAGCATACGAGAAGTATTGCTCGCCTGAAGATACTCTCTAGCTCATAAAACCAAACTGAATGAGTGCTGAAATAATTAAAGCAACTGTAGCTAGCCCTCATTTAATACCCATAATTAACAGGGTATTTAATGCAAATGTTATGCATACAATAAAGCTAAGCGTGCGAATACCATGCATAGATTTGCATTTGATTAATTGCGTAATGAATATTATTATAAAATTGACAGCCGAGCCTACCGCATTGACCAGGGCCAATAAATGTTTTGCTGCGACCTTTCTGGCCAGAACATTTCAATAAATCATGAAAATCAATGATGTCTAAAATTAGCAGCGCAGGAAAAAAATATAAACAGCTGGAGGAGCAAGTCAGGGGGGGGAATGCGGAAATAATAATAAACTCTGCAGAAGCGTAACAAAGCCCCAACATCATGCAGGCCACTGAAATATGGCATGAAATGAAAGCAAAAGCTAAATAATACGTAGCTCAAAACAATAATAATAAAACACACACACACACGCACACACACACTCGTAGAGGGGGGAATAGAGCAAGGAAGTAGCGCCACTGAGGCTGACGGCGATAACAAGAAGGCAACTTGCCGGGCCAACAACAACGAATGGCAGGCCCTGCGCTTTCCTCAAACGATAAACCTTTACACTTCATTAGGCATGGAAAATTTCATGCTTCAACAGCTTGACGCTGCGATGACGGGCGGCAGCAAAGGGTTAAAGCCGATCCCGGTCCATGGCCGTGTTTAATCAGTGAATCAGATGATTCAGTTTCAGTCGATTCGCTACGTTCGTTTGTCATTCCGCAATCGACATGCAAAACGAACAACAAGTCGCAACGACTGCTAGAGTGCGACTTGACGATACCCTGTAAAAACATTAGCATTACTTGTGTATATATTTTGCAGCTGATTTAAATTGTTGCAGTTTGAAAGTTTTTCATTTCATGCCTCTAACTATGTCCACCCCACTGTCATTCGCATTACAGGGTATAACCAGCTCAGGAATTGCAATGCTGAGCAATTTGCCTTTGCCACGTTCCTTTGCTGTTTTCATTCTCTTCAGTTGCTTCGAGTGTTTTGTTATTTGCCAAAGTTGTTGCTGCATTTTTCACTTACAGCCAATTTTCGCTGGCGACAACATCAATAAGAGCAGAGCACAGCAACACGAGCTGAAGCAGCAGCAGCAGCAACAGCAACGACAGCCGAGTGACATTGTATTGACATTCAAGGCGTCAGCGTTGCGTATACGCAATATTGTAACTTATTCGCTTATAAAACTGAATTAAAAAGAAATACGGCATACAAATTATATACGTGCATATACAAATATATAAAAATAAATATATATATACACAAAAAAAAAAATTATATATATATATATATATATATATATATATATATATATATTTTTTTTTTTAAATATATTAATATATTTTTTATATATATATATATATATATATATTTTATATATTTATTTTTTTTTTTTTTATTGCATTTGAAAAATGTGCACTGGCATCGATACAATTTTATTGCAATTCAATGAGAACTGTCATTGTGCCGGAGTGTCTGTGTGTGAGCATCTCCGTGCGACAAAATAATTGCACGTACAAGTTTTTTAATTAAAAAGTACGCGTGACTTGTGTCAAATGTGCGTAAAAGGTGCACGGCAAAAAAAAAAAAACAAATATATACTAGAGGCAATCGTCAGGCGAATCGATGTGCAGTATTTCCCGCTGCGATGCCACATTAAATCGTGTGTTATGAAGTCAGAGTCGAGCGCAGGCTCATAACTCCGAGCTCCGGGTGAATTGTTGCCACGGCGCGTTGCCGTCAGCCGAGATTTTCACCATATTTTCGGCTCTGACTTTGCAGACAGGCAACTAATCAAGCAAACAAATATCCACAAACTGCGTGCCAGCGCCGATACTGCCATGACAACTGCACGCCAAAGCCAAAGCCACAGAGCAACGCGCTAAGGCGCTCGGCGAGCAGCACGCTCCACATTATTAATTTTAAACGCCTGCTGTGTGAGGCGCACTGACAGCAGGTGGCGCCGAGCAACCACAATGGCCCGGACGTAGCCAGGGAAATTGCAGAGGCAGGGCAGGGCAGGACAGGGGATCCCTCTAGCTGCCAGTATTCATTCATAAATTTCGTGTCATAAGCGTGCGAAACTGGTACAAGTATTTGAATTTAATTATGAACTCAGTTCCTGCCCGGAGACAATGTGTGTATGTGTGTGTGTGTGTGTGTATCTGAGTCTGACTGCGATTCGCTCGGGCCAGCAAAGTCGCTGTGATAAATGGCATATTTTGTGGTAGTGTGGGGGGCGAGGGCACTGTCAGACATGGCACAACGTTGAGCGAAGAGTTGGTAACATTAGTTAGGTCGCCTGGAAAATACTTAAGCTGAACTTCACTTTTATCTCCCTGGCAGCTGCAGTGCGCCCCTCCCCCCACACACCCCCTTCGTATGCAAACATTTGTGTAGAGCTGCGCGCAGTCATATGTATTGCATATAAAGGTTTCCACTCACAAGGCTCCCCATTACTCAAACACACACACACACACACACACACACTCGAAAGGGTTATAGCTGAGTGAAGCTGGAGTTCGTCCTTGCAGCACACCCCCACACCCCTCCCAACACACACACACACACACACACACACACACACACTCTCAGTGCGCGTGCTGCGCTCAAAGGAAACGCCTCACTGCATGCAACAATGTGCAAGTCAAGTTGAACCTCCCCGCAGCACGCTCCCCGCGCCACCGAGTGCTGCGCTAGCTGCAACTGTAACTGCAACAGCAACAACAACAACAAGGAGCAGCCGAAGTGCGGGCCAGCCAACAGCTTGACTTTACACCTTGATGCAATTTACTGTAAAATTGCAGCCAGGCGTTTATTTTACTCGCCTTCTGCAGCTGCTGCTGCTGCTCCTCTTTTTCTTCAGCTTTCTTCGAGTCAAATCGCAGTTGTCCCGCTCGCTGCTGATTGGCATAGGCAGCTTTGCTTTACTTAGCAGCTCAGTTAGGCAAACGTCACGTCACGTAATGCAAAATGTTATGCAAATATGCATTATTGCATTTTTTTGCAAAATGCATTTATAATGAACTGCAGCCAAAGCGGCGAGCATCGATTTTTGACAAGCTCGAACTCAGTAAATTCCGGTTACTTGAGGGACAGTTTTTTCAAGTATTTTGTAATGCTTAAAATTTAAGAAAATTTAAAAAGTTCAAAATTGAATACAACAAAAAAAATTAAGCAATTTTTTCTTAAAGCTTGTTAACTTTTTTTTTTTCTTTTTAGATAATTTTGAGAGAAAGACCTAAAGCTTAGGGAAAATATTTTGTGAAGTAAAGGTCGGCATTTAATTGATATTTCTTTAATATAAATTTCAACGTTTCAAAAATAAATAAACAAATATGTTGAGAAGCAAAGGTCCGCATTTTTAAATCAATATTTTGGGCATATACATTTTTAAGTTTCAAAAATAAATACACAAATATTTTGAGAAGCAAAGGGCGCCATTTTCAAATTAATATTTTTGGAATATAAATTTTTACGCATTTAAAATAAGTAAACAAAGCCAGAAAAGAAAACTGCAAGCTGCTACGTCATTTCATTATATCGCAAGAAATTCTCAAAATGTTTTTTATTTTTAAAGGGATTTAAAGGAACCGTCCACATATCGCAGCTTAATTGCCAAATTAATCAAGCTAAAGTAAACAGAAAAACTTGCTGGCAATGCGCCTTTAGTCTAGTGCCTGCGAAAGCGAGAAAAGAAATCGGAGATCGGCTAACATATGTGCGGTGCGTACGTAACCCTATTACGTACTCCAATCACGGAAGCTGCACAGGGTCACACAGAGCTACACGGAGCTACACAGGCATACAGGGCTGCGGGGATGCAGAGAGTTTCAAAGATTGGCGCACTGGCACAGGTTATGCCATTAAATTGCAATTCCTTTCGATTTGCGCTACGTCGCAAGCCCATTTATCTCACAGTTGCTTCCCTTTCTCTCTCGCTCTCTCTTTTGCTCTCTGGGTGCTTCTGCCAGCTGTGCGCTGTGTTGAATGTGCCTGTGTTTTATGCAATCTTCTAGTCTTATGCCCTTTAATCTGCGTCGTGTACTTGACACAAATGCCGCATAAAAACAACAGGCGAGCCAACAACAAGCAGAGCTTTATGCACATGCAATCTGCACACACACACACACACACACTGAGAAACTCACACTGCTGCACTTTGCATAAATGCAGCAGGAGCAGAGCAGAGGCGGCAGCGTAACGCATATGCCGGAGTTGCTTGCTGCATAAATCTAGCGCTGAAATGTATGCAACACATTTATTTGTGCGCGCGGCACGCTGAAACAATGCCAGGTGCCCCAACAGTGGGCGGTTGCTTGCCGGCGGCGGGTGGTGGGCGGCGGACAGCCAAAAGAAGTCAACTGCAGACCCGGCGACACAACTTGCAACTTGGCACAGAAGAACAAGCTACGAACTGCAGTCGTGCGTCACGACTGTAAGATACCCTACAGCTGATTTTTTAGTGCATATTTATTTTAATTTCTTAATACAACTGTCATACACCCAATATTAAAATTTGCCAATTGAGTTGAATATCGCTGCATTGATTAACACTAAAACGTGTAAATTAAAATTAATATCATCACTCTAAATTATTATACAAATTTTAAATATTAATTTCAAATAATAATATCATCGCTGTATAATATTATAAAATATTCAATTATTAATTTTAAATAATAAGATCAGTACTGTATAATATTATTAAATATTTAATTATTAATTTAAAATATGATTGATATTAGAACGAGTTAATTGCTTGTGAGAAATTAATATCATCACTGTAAAACATTATTAAATATTTAATTATTAATTTTAAATAATAATATCATCACTTTAAAATATTATTAAATATTTAATTATTAATTTTAAATAATAATTAAAAAATTAAAATGTTCTGTCTCTATTTAAGGATTGACAGACAAAAGGAAAGAGATGGACAGCCACGCTTCCCTCTGCCTTTTGAGCTTACTTGCACAAACCTCACATACCACATTTGTACATTTTCGATGAGTGAAAGGTATACAAACAACAACAGAAAGTAAGTTGAGAAAATAAAAGTAGAGAACGCAGCGTTGCCTTTATTAATTCTAAATCATGGCAGGCGCCATGGCGGATGGCGAAAAAGTGAGCAAAGAATCGTTGCATACATTTGGGCGCAGGCGATTTCGCATTACTCTCGGCGCGCGCACACACAACGAAACGGAAACAATTGAAATGCAGCAAAGTGTTGCAGCTGCCACTCGACTCTCAGCTCGAGTCGGCTCGACTCTGACGAAGTGTCCACTTAAAGGTGTTGCCTTCAGCCCTGCCATCGACTGGGGGCATTAGCATTGTGGTGGCCACTAAAGTTGATTGCCAAAGCGGAGTTCAACGTGCCCCACTGAAAATAAGCCGGAAGCGGTTAAGTCTCTCCATCTCTCTCTCTCTCTCGTCTGACTGCGAGTCAAAGCCTAATGCCTGCCTGCAGTCGTACGGGATGCTGAAAATCGCTCTCCCCCCTAATACACCAACCCTCTACCTACACCATCAAACACTTCCTGCACAACGCCATTCGATCTGGCAGTGCACTGTTTGCGCTATCACGTACGCAGGCCAACAACTGTGCGACAGCTTAAAACAAAATGTATTCATACAAACACACTGAGCCCTGCGATGGCATTAATGGCGAAAAAAGCAAAATGGTTAGACGTGCCTAGGCCACACACAAGCCCAGGGCGGAACAGAGCGGAGCGGAGCGGAACAGGGCCAGCAGCTCAACTGACTGTAGTGGGCCTGCTCAGGGCTGAGTGGAGCAGCCAACTGGCAAGCCGCAATTGTAGCATCAGCCAACAGCAACAGCAACAACAACAGCAACACAAACAAGAACAACAACAGCGGCAGCAGCAGCAATAACGGGCAATCCCTTTGTGCACGAGTGCAGCCTCGGCCTATGCTGCGTATGAGTAATGTGTGGCTTTCTTAGCCGCTTTGTAGCTAGTTTGTATGTAGCATGTAGTTGCTGGCCATAGTCTGCTACCAAGTAGTTTTCAATTAGCCCAGCCTTGACAGCCCCCTGCCAACTCATGGCCAGCATCGTTGAGTGCTTTATTCCCCCTTTCTCCCTCTCACCCTCTCTTGCTTATGCTGTCTCTGTTTCTAGGCTCGCTCTGCCGCTGTTTATTTGCAGCTAATAGCAAGAGTTCTGGCCAAGTTACTTAGCGGTCCAAAGAAATAACAGCGATGGCAAAAAAAAAAAAAAACGTAAAATGTAGTTCAACGCCATAGCGAGCGGGATGAGGGCGGGCAGGCGTCAACGGAGGAGGCTGACCGTCAGTCGGCCAGGCTGGACGTGCGGCGTGGCAGCTCAAAGCCATCGACTGCGCATTTGTTTTCATCGGCAATTGACTAGTGAAAGCTTTTAGCCGGAATTGTGCACGGCAATCGCTTCAACTGCAGCAACAGCAGCAGCAGCAACAGCAGCAACAGCAACAAGCGCACCAGCAACTGCTGCTGGCAACGCGAACACGTAAAATGACGCCGTCTCTTAAGCCTCTGCAGCGCAAATTTGTTGTCCTTTTTAGAGCTTAGCGAACGGATACATGAACTTACCCGTGAAGCAGGTAAACTACATGATAACAGTACAATCGATTTATGAGCTTTGCCCTGGCAAAATCGTGGAAAATAATCCTCACATTTAATCTGCAATAATTGGTATTGTTTTTGTTTCTACTTTGCAGTTGACTCCCAACTGAAACGACATAAATTTAAATTTTATTGCCAACAGCTACAGATTCAAATTTAAAAACATATTTCGTGTAATTAATTTTAATTGTTAATTTATGGAGCATGAGCAGCAAAAGGTAAATGCGGAAAAAACCCGTTCACAGGTTTTTCACACTTTGAGTAAGCTTTTGGCTTAAAAACCATTTAAGCCATTTCCGAAAATACTATAATCTATTTTTGAGTTTTTTTATTTATTTTATTTATAAATTTTTTAACTCTATTCATCTTTTCTTTCATCTTTTAATGTGCTTATCTATTTAAAAAGCAAAACAAAACTTGAAAAAAATATTTATATCATTTTTAACACAATTAAAATTTTAATTAATTTTTTTTCGGGAAGTAATAGTATTAAAAAAATTAATTTCCTTGTAAATGTGCTTGTATTATTGTTTTAAATATGCTGAAATATCAGAAAGCTCTGAAATATTTGAAAATTGTTTAATAGTTTGAGATAATATTATTATTTGAACAATTTTGATAATTTGTTAATAGCTTAAATATTTTCAAAATATTGATTTTTTTATTTAGTTGAAGTTATATGGTTATTAAAACTAAGCCTAAAAAAATTTGTTCTTTGAACCTACCCATTTCATCACTGGCAAAGCGTATTCGGTTGTCGTTGTGTACCTGTTCACTGTTGATTTGGATCACCTGTTTCACCTGTTCGAGGGTTGCTTGAATAATTTTCGATCAGCTAAGCAGATTACTTTTAGCGCTTCGAGCGTAACGACTGCGGCAGTTAAATTTTGCATTGCTTTTCACGTGTGTGCCGCATGTGCCGCACTCACACACACGCACACCCATGCCAGTGGGAGTTACAAGCTAAATTCCAGTTAACTCAATCAGGAAGAATGACGGCAAAACAAACTGCGCTCCAATTTTCTGATTATTTGCTGAGCAGCGCGCATCGACAGCGACAATTGACTGGGGTTTCCGGGTTGACCGAGCAGTGGTATTAATAAAGCCACAGGACCACAGGCCAATGCCAGTCCCATGGCAGTGGCCAACGATTCGCAGCGATTCTCAGCGGTTACTGCCAATTTTTTTTCATAAATTTCTAACCAAAAGCCGTAACGAACGCGGCGTTGTCCTTGACGGCATCACAGGACTCGCTGCCAGTTTGGCAAATGTTTTATTGCGTATATAAATTGCAATTAGCCTTAGCGCCTGCCGGGATAAATGTGCACCGCTGCCGACGCCACGACACCCCGGGATACGCATGTGTGCGCGCCCAGGGAGAAGAAGTCCCAATATGACGGACTGCCTGCGCCGTCGTCATTGCCTTCGCCTTCGCCTCGTTTGGTGGGTTAACAAAACATCAATTGGCTTATTAATGTTTGCACTGGATGCCAAGCGGCTGCAAAGACAACATTGGGCGGAGAACAACAACAACAGCAACAACTACCACCAACCACGTTTCGATTGGCAACGCGTGCGTCCAAGTGGCGCCCCGAGCACATGGCCGCCTCGGACTTTGTGCTCAGTCCCGGGACAGTCACGCCTGCGTTTAATGTGAAATTATGGCTTTAATGCGCAGCCAAATGTCAAGCGTGTGCCTTCTTCTCCCATTTCTCTTGTTCATTCTTTTTTTTGCTGCTAAAATATGTTTACAAATCGCGCATTCTAATTGCCATTTCTCAAAAAGTAATTGCCACGCAGACATAAAGAAAAATTAAAAATGATGCCAATGGGAAAGAATATAAATATATTTATATAATTTATATGCATAACTCAATTAGCCCCTGATGTTGCCGAAATTTCGCTTAATTAGCTGCACTTTTTAAATTTTTCTATTTTTTTTTTTAATATTTTAAATACTTTGATAAACTTCTACCAAATTCTAAAAACTCGTCTGATAGTTCTTTAATTAAATTATGCAGAAAATTGTTGGCGTGCTATAAAATTTCAACGTCAATTAAATCCATTGTTGAGCTGATAAAAGTTCGGCGAATTTAACAGCATTTATTTTGCCGCTTTATTCGCTGATGATTTCCTGGCGCAAATAAACAATCTGAATGAGATTTGGTGTTATGCTGTTGTGAGTATACATAGTATATATATTTTTGCCAGCTCTCAAATGGGTTCAAAAGGTTAAAGCACTAGTATTAAAGCCGGCTAAAGTGTCGGAAATATTGAAAACAATTTGCTTTTATTTTCTGCCCACTCTTCGCTTAGTTATTGCAATATGAAATGGAAACGGGCACAACTGCAATGCTAGGCGTGTATGAAAATAAAATACTATTAACGTATGTTTCTAACAAACACACACGCACGCACACGCACACGCTCGTGTGTGCTGTTATTTTATTCGGGCTTTCAGCTCTTCGCAGGCTTCTTCATATTTAAAGTAAAACACAATGCAACACAAATTCAGCACGACAAACACAAGTTGAATGCCAATTTGATTGATGGACCTGCTGGCCATGGAACTATGTATTTGTATTGTGTATGCGTGTGTGTGAGTACACAGCATGCTCTTGGGACGACAGCTGTCTGCAGCGCGCAAAAAAGTATGCAACACTTTTTGCACGCCAGCTTCTCCCTGATTTCCTTTATCTACTATGTGTGCGTGTATGTGTGTGTGTGTGTGGGTGTGGGTATTGCGATTTCTTTCATGCTGAAGGCGAACGCAATGTAAAAACATTTAAGGTTTCAATTAAGCAAAATCCCAAATGTCCGTAAAATAAAAAAAAGAAACCCCAAAGGCTTGCGCACAATGAAAAGAGGCAACAACTATACCAAAAAAAAAAAAAAAAGGAGCAGCATGACGGGGCGACGAACGGCAGTCGTTAGAGATATTTTGAGTAATCAATTTGGGCCGGCGATATAATATATATACACATATACGTGCGCCTGTATATGTATAAAACTAAAAGCAGGGCGTCGGTCAAGCCTTTGGCTCAGACTTTAAGCTCCTGCAGTCAAGAGCAAAAAAAAATTATTGAGCTTACGTGCAACATGACAAACGATGGCTGCTGTGCGTATGCGTGTGTGTGTGTGTGTGCGTTTGCGTGTGTGGGGCAACAGGCAAATCCTTCCATCAAATGTCAAAGTTTAGACTGTAACGTCCACTTGAGTTATATTGAGATTTATTGTGCCCCGAAAGAAATCCTTTCTCTCTCTCTCTCACACACACACTCCCCACTCAATCTCCTGCCTGTCTTGGCCTTAAGCGCACACATCATTAATTATAATCAGTGGACATTGACGTAGTTTATTTGTTTTTCGATTCGCCAGCTGCAATTTATGCGGCAACTTTCCGTAGGCGTCAGCCTGCCTTTCAATTTCAGCTGCAGTTGCTTTTTATGAAGTGCACGCGGGAATTGCCACCCGTCGAAGGCGGCCTGGCCAAGAGCCAAGAGCCAAGAGCCAAGAGCCTCCCCCCGCCCGCTGCAGCTCGCCGCGTTGAAAACTTACACTTTCCTTTTGCCCAAGTTGGTCGCCCACTGCAGCTGTAACTGGGACTGCAACTGGGCGCGGGACTGCAAGTTGTTTTGACACTTTTGGGCACAACAAAAACTTTTGCCCGAAAGTAGGCCCAAGCAGGCGTTCCCAAAAGCAAAAAACCTCCAAGCAAAGCTGGCCAAAATTGCCGCGTTCTCGTCGCGTTCCCGGGAACTCAATCGCAGCCTTTGCCGGCGCATGTGTCGAAATGCTCGGCTGATTAAGGACCTGCTCAACTTTCCTCGCTCAACTGATCCCATTTTTTTTTTTTTTTTTCTGCTTTATGCTTACTTTCGGCTTTTTATCTTATCGATGTTTTGCGTTGTCCTCTGGCCTGGCCCGGCCTGCTACTTGTTTGTCGCAGCTTTCGCTATTATTTCGCCATTCACTTTTGCTTAACCCAGTTCCAGTTGCTGCTACAGTTTCAGTTCCAGTTCCAGTTCCCTGCATTTTATTATCTGGATACGAAACGAAACGAAAGTTTGCAATGTAAATTAAATGCCGATGCCGCCAACTTTTTGCTGACATTTTCTTCTCTCTCACGCGCGCTGCTGCTAAGCCAAAAAAAAAAAAAAAAAAAAAAAAAAACAAGCAACAGAATTACGTGAACAAAAGTATATACAAAATTTTTTATTGTTGCTGTGGAACCAGCAAATAAATGTGGTTTAAACATGACAAGCCGCTGTGGGCCGCCGGCTCGTTATCACCAAATATTTTTGCACACGAAATGAGCGAATAAATAAACTGTGTGGCCCCAAAACCGGCAGCGTGAGTGTGACAGAAAGAGAGAGAGAAAGAGAGAGAGAGGTCGAGTGGGAGATTGGGGAGGTGTACAAATAACCTTGCCTACCTTAGCGGCTTGGACGCTGGGACTCCGGCTCCAGCGCCGGCTCCGGCGCTGGCTCCAGCTCGGGCTGACCGTTTATGGTCGTCACTTTTTTGGTTTGCTGCTGCTGTTTGACAAATAAAACGTGAAATGTCAGGGCGCAAAAAAGAGAGTAACCAATAAAAGCTTAATTAACTGTTTATGGCCATGGCATGTTAACAGTTCCCCCAAAAAAACGAGACGACCAGGCGACCACATACTCCACAGTCATTAATTTGCAGTTGCCACTGGAGCGGCACACACACACACACACACACATGCCACCACAGATTGATTGAGGGTTACGTGCTGAGGTCGCAGCTAACTCCCCTGCCACTCGGAGCAGTGTAAACAGAGCTGAACTAAAAACACTTGGCAAACAGCTCAGTTGACTTGCAACCAACCCAGCAGCTTGCCTTTGCCTGCGCTGTCCAAGCCAAGTTGAACTGTAGCCAGCTCACACTTTTTCATTTAGCTTCCCAACAAACACAACATCTGACTTTGGCCGATCTTTAGTGAAAAATTCTCAGTTAACTCGCAGCATTCTGTATTCGGTATGTCGCTCAATACCGCAGTGGAACCTGTGGACACGCCCGACCTGATCGCGGAGAGCATGACAGAGGAAGGCTCCATCGGCGACAGCCTGCAGGAGAAGTTCGAGAGTCCATGCAACTCCCAGTCGAATATCTTCGATGTATCCGAAAACACATCGCACGCCTCCTGCCTGTCCTTCAAGACCATTTGCAAGGCGTGGAAGAGTCGCGCCAACAATACGTCCAACACGCAACTTCGGTCAAGCCTCGAGGCGCTCGAGGAGAAGGTGGAGGATCTGATTGCCAGACTTGACACCACCACCACCACCACCACCGATAATACTGAGGAGTCCAAGGAGCTGGCCAAAACCGTTTCGTTGTGCATCATGATGGAGGGTCGCGCGCTCCAGATCACCGACAGCAGCGAGGATGGCGCGATGTTTTCCGAACCGAAAAAGAAGCCCGCACCGCAGCGCATCTTCGAGCCCGAAGAGATCCGTGAGGCGTTCACCATATTCAAGTCTTGCGATCAGAACAACGACAACATGATCGAGCTGCACGAGCTGAAGCTGGCGCTGGAGCGGCTATCGGTGCCGCAGACGCATCTGGTTGCCAAGGGAGTCATGGCCGAGATCGCTGGCCAGAACGTCAGCCAGCTGAACTTCTGTCAGTTTCTACTTGTCTACGCTGTCATACTGCAGCAACGTGATTACGCCGCCGATCTGCAAACCAATTCCTCTGGCCATCTCGATGATGCCACCGAGTCCGTCAATGTCTCCGAGGTGGGTGTGAGCGGGGCGAAACAGTTTTTCGAAGCCAAAATTGCAAAGCAAAGTTCGGAGAAAGGCGTCAACTGATGGCAGAGTTTTGCTCTACTTCGATTTGGCTGGGCTAGTGAAAAAAAACAAAGGTCCTTAGATACGAGTGACTCGATTGACTCGAGTGATTCGATTGATTCGTTTATTGTAATTCATGCCCGTCAATAATATTTCGCTATGAAGTCCGAATGCCTTCAACTTTCCGTAAGCTGTAAATTTGCTGTCTATCTGCACTTGATTCCCGTTAAGCTGACTGGCCGACTGGCTAAGGACTGACTGACTGACTGACTGACTGACTGACTGACTGACTGACTGACCTTGTGCCGCAGCGTGTCTCATAAATCACGTTCCAATAAAAGAAAACGAAAACTTAAGTGTCCAATCAAATGTAATTGCTGTGCCGCCAGCGTCGTTTTGAGTTGCAAACAAAATAAAAGGCAAATTTGTATCCCACCCGCGCGCAGCTCACCTTGCCACCTTGCCGCCTTGCCTAGCCTCGCCTCTTTGCGCTCTTCCATCGAAATGTGCGCCACACACGCCAAGTGCCAATTGCCAACAGCCAAAGAGCCAAACAGCCGGCAGCCAGGCAGGCGGGCAGGCAACTGGCAACTGGCAACTGCCAATCGGCGGGGCCGGAAGTCAAGCCAAGCCTCAGGCCAAAAATATTTTCGTGCAAATAATTTGCCAGCTTAACTACGTTAAGTATTTAGATATGTATTTTTATAGGCCACTTTTGCATGCAGCCTATCGTGGGATGTGTGCCCCTGCTGTGTCCCAGGAGATGCCTTGGCATTCAGCTACAGTGTGCTCTATGTGAAGGTGACTAAACTTAGAGACAACAAATCTACCAGTAAAAATTTTGTTATATCTATTAGAAATTTATTTTTATTTTTTATTTATTTTTAATTTTAAGTAAAATATTAAAATTAATTTTCGCATTTTTTTACTATAAGAATTTTAAGTATCTTGGCAAATTTGTTAAACTTAATGTTTCCATATTTAATAAATTTATTATTATTTAAAATATTAATAAAATATATAAATTATTGTTTTCCTTATTTATATTTATTCCAAATTTATTCCAAAATTATTTTCAATTTTAAGTAAAATTTTTAAATTAGTTAACTAATTTTTTTTATTATTATTGTAGCTAATTATTTTGACAAATGTCTTAAACTTTATTTTCCCATATTTAATAAATTTATTATTATTTAAAATATTAATAAAATATATTAATTAAATATTTTTCCTTACAGATTATAAAATATTAAATAATTAATAATTTTCTAAGTATAGAAAAATGTGGTATATACTGCCTACTGCTATTAACCATTAATCTAGAAAATACCTAATTTCTGCCCGGCATTGCAGGGTATTGCAGATTGTTCTTTCGGCTAGCCACTACAATTATGTTGCCATTAAGCCAAGCAGCACAGTGCTAATATTTACAACAGATTTTCGTAGTCCACTTCCCCGCCCGATAAATCCACGCCAAGTCATGCGGCACGCCATATACAAATTATAATGAAAACGGTGGCAGCTGTACAAAGCTGCGTATACGCAATGCGGCCGACTTATGTAATAAAAATCCAACTAAAGTCAAGCGAAAATAATGAGCATAAGCGTGGGCCATACCAAACGAGGGGCGGCAACGCAGACACAGGGGCGTGGAAATAGTTTTCAAATTAAAATAAATGCCGCAGCTGAAACAACTTTTATGTGCCCGCAGCAGCGAGCAGCGCAGGCAGAGGAACGTGGAGCATGGAGTAGGGACAGTGGGCAAAGGGCGGAGCTTCGGCTAGTATGGGGTTGGCTGCCATCTACGGGCTGACTTGGCCGCACTCAGCTAACCAAAATGCCATGAAAGTAAATTCACTAGAAAATTAATTATGAACGACGACGACGACGACGTCGCCGTCGACATCAACTTAACTGAAAGCAATGCAGCGGGCAGGCAGGAGTGTGAAGGGGGAGGGGGGCGTTGAGTGTGGCCAGGACATACCTTTTAATAGCATTGCCATCAATTTCGCTCAATTGCGCACACAATCGCATCTAATCACGTTGGAACGACCCCAACTAGCAGCCGGCAGTAACAACGAAATCAACAGCAGCAGCAGCAGCAACAACAACAGCAACAACAACAACAACTGGACGGGAACAACAAGCGGGAGCTGGCGATGCTCAGGCTAAATGTTTATGGTTATAGTGCTTACAGTGTGCGCTGGTATGCGTGCGGGTCTCCTCTGTGTACTTGCATGTGTGTGCGTTTGAGAAAAAGGGTCACGTGTCAAATGTCATTGACATGGTTTGTCTTGCCTTTAAGTATTTGCAAACACACATGCACACACGCACACACACACGCACACATACGTGCAGCAGCTTATGCCAACAAACTGACTGCGAGCGCCGAAAAGTATGCCACGGTTTTGCCTCATTTGCTGCGTGCTCTCGCTCTCTCTCTCTCGCTCTCTCTCTCTCTCTCCTGCTCTCTGTTATTACTCTGCACTTGCCCTGAGCTCGCTGCTAATGCAATTAGTTTATAACGAATTTTCGCTAAGAAATTGAAAAAGATCTGAAGCCGGCAGGGCAGCGCAGGGGCTGGGGCAGGGGCAGGCGCTGAGCAGGCCGGGCGCAGCCAACTTGAACATTAAATGATATAAAAAGGCTCCAGTCGGGAGATTACACGAAAATGGGCGAAAAGTAAGCACTCATTTGAATACAATCAGAGGACTCCTTCCTGCTTATGCAAATTGCTCTCTAGTTTGCGAAAATAATATCATAATACTTAGTCGCCCCTAAGTGTGATTTCATTCTGCCACAGTTCATACACCTACAACTTGAAATCTTGCGTAAATTTAAGACGCACTTGTGCGAGAGAAAATGAGAAAAATAAAAAATACTGAGGCTCACGTCAAACTGTCAACAGGCCTTAAATTCAATGTCACTTCGGGCTCGTCCTTGAAAATGACCAACAATACGTTGAATAAGCATACGCACAGTTGTCCATGACGTCGATACCCTTTTCACTTGGCCCGATGGCTGGACGACATGCCGAAGATTAGACAAAACCATTTCCATGCCAGAGTCCCCAGCGACGCAGCGAACCCAATCATAATTATATGCTATATAAATATATATCTAGCCGACTGTCAATGTAAAAGCAGGCCCACATTTTCGACAGGGGAAAACTTTCAGCATAGGTCAAGAAATAGTTTGAAAGTGGCATTTGAATGGCATAGGCATAAGCATAGGCATAGGCATAGACATAGGCATAGGCTTTGCGTGTGTCGGGATCGGAGTCGGGGTCGGGGGCCACGTGGCAGGGACATGCTTGGCCCCTCTGGCAGGGCTTTAATTAAAAGCTGTTCAGCTGTTTTGAGTGGGAATCGAAACAGTTGTCGGGCAACTAATAATTACTTATGACTTTCGAGTGTGTCTGTCCGTCTGTCTGTCCGGCAATCGCCCAGCCAAGTGGCAAGCTTTGACCTCTGCTCTAGGTAGGTTCAACGAAACTGCAATTGAAAAGATTAAATTATAATAATATATTTACTATGTATTATATATTTAGTATTAGACTAAGACTAAAATACTCAGCTCCTTTTTTATTTTTTTTTTTCGACTCAAAAATACCCTGCACCCTGCAATTTAATTATGCAGCCCCGCAAAAAAGCTTAGCTGAATTAAAGTGACAAACATTAACCTCTGCTTCAGGTAGGTTCAACGAAACTACATTCGATTGGATTAAATTTGACTATATACTATGTACTATATTAATTAATTTATTTTTGGTTCAAAAATACCCTGTACTCTGCAATTTAATTATGCAGCCCTGCAAAAAAGCTAAGCTTAATTCCTTTAAATTTCCGTTTTTACTTCCTTCATTTGATAAGTTTAAATTTTACCATATGCTATGTATTAGATTTAATTTAATTTTTTTTTTGCGACTCAAAAATACCCTGTATCCTGCAATTTAACTATGCAGCCCCGCAAAAAAGATTAGCTGAATTCCTCTATTTCCTCTTTTAGCCCCAATTTTTTTAATATCCAACGCAGTTGCACAAATGGAACGCAATTCCCGCCACACTCAAAATATAAATCGAACACAAACAAAAGCATTTTTTTGCCAAGGCACACAATATGGGGCCAGTGCTTTTAGCCATGTTGCAATTGAAGAAATGCAATGCTTTGCGTGTAGAAAGAAATGCTGCCAAAACAGTAAAATAAAAATAGTGCGAAACGTTGCATAGAAACGTAAATTGCTTTGGTATTCTAATTGAGTATTTGGATCTATGTAACTGCTTACGATATAATTAAATTCCTGCTCTGTGTGTATAGTACAAGCTGCTGCACTCGCAGCCCAAATCAATTGTGGCCCAAGAAATTCTCGGGGAAAAGTTTTTACATGCTGCTGCTGCTGCTTGATGTTTTTCACAACTTTATTGCCAGTGTATTTTTGTTAGTCAAGTCAGGCAAATACTACGCAGGGCAAAACAGCTTCTCGATTCAATTTCCGCGCTCGCAATTCGCTTGTTACGATTTTGCATAGCTTGAGCAGCGCGACTCGAGGCTGCCAACGTGGCGTATGATGTCGGATGGGTGAGTGCGGTTAACTGTGTGTGTGTGTGTGTGTGAGAGAGAGTATTGGCAACATTGGCAGCCCTGGCAGCCCCCACGTAGGCGTAACTTTGCAACTTGTTCGCCAAAGTTGCCGCTGCCACTGCCGCTGTTTTTGCTTAAAGTAATTCGCGCGCCTCTCCAAGATTTATACACTCGGTGGCAACTGCATTTGCAACTGCTCGGCTGTGTGTCAGGGATTAAGTGAGTTTCTTGCCACTTTTCAGGTCCCCTGACGCATTTGAAATAGAAAAGATTTACGCGAAAGCATTGAATTCCAATGCGCAGGCCAAATGATACAAGTTTTTGTTTAAGGCCAAAAGCAAAAAACTTTGCCACGATAAAATAAAAATAAAATAAAAAAAACGCAAAGTCAAGTTGATAAGCATAAAATGCGCTCGTCAGATAATTCCTTGAATTTTGCTGCGAGTTTGGTGTAACTGAGACAAGCTCGGCGAAGAGCTGCAAGTTGAGTTTCGTCTTGTGGTTGCTGCTGCTCTTGCAAGGCAACGTCTAAACCAATTACTGGCCCGTAAACCATGCGAAGACCCAGCTGCAACAGCTCCAGGGGATAACTTCAACTTCCGCCTGCATATCAATAACGAAATAAACTCGTTATATTCATCGCAGCGTAAAGCAAAATACAGCAAGGGGAAAGGGCAAGGGGAAAGCATAGCATCGTAATCAACGACGAAAGCTAACCCAGTTCTTGGCCAAGCCAAATTGACTTGTGCTCGGGCTGTCGCATTGGTTTTGTCCACAACTTTCTGCTGACAATCCAAATGAAATTAAGTGTAAAATTTCCAAAGTTCACAGAGGAAACATTAACAGCGCAAATACAGCGAGAGCAACAAGAACAAGCGAAGGGCCAGCGAAATCTGCGCGTTTCAAATCCACACAGCGTTCATTTTTCTCTTGTCACACAGGCCTGAGTCGTCCGCCTGCTTTTGATGATGAAAAATTGAAAAAAAATGAAAGTCAACGGCGAAGGCGAGAAAGAAAGCAATCCTCGACTGACGGCGCTTAACCCTTCTGGCAGGCGGCACTGCCAACCTGCCACTGCCACTGCCACTGCCCCTGCACCGCTCTTACTCTAGTGCTACACGCCCGCTTTGATGATACAAAAAGGCAACTTTCATAATGATAATAATTTTGTGCATGATTTATGAATGAACAAGTTTTATGGCTGCGAAGCAAAGTCAGGCCAGTACCCAGTCCCCTTGGCTGTTTCTATAAACCTTATGCAAACGTTAATTTCAGCACAGCAAAGAAAGCAAAGCCAAAAGGAGTCGAATTGCACGAGCAAAGAGCCACGAGCCAGCACTGGCCACGCCCACACTCCATTAACTGGCCCAGGGCGAAGGAGTACGAGCGGAGTGTGGGCAAAGTTTTTCACTTTAATATTTATTTCGACTGTCGGAGCATTTTGGAGCGTAGTAAATTTGCATCTTTCAACGTGCCACGCTGCCCGCTGGTCAGTGGCCCACCTGGCAGCCCTTTTGAAAATCATTTCGCTGTGAAATTGTGTCCGCATAAGGAAATGATGTTAGTGTTAGTGTTCGACTCTCTCTCTCTCTCACTCTCGCTCTGCTGCCCGCCTGCCTATGACTATGGAGCACGTGAAGCTATACGAAATGCGCGCCCGTAAAACCCTGCTAGACTGCGAGCCGACAAAAAAGCCAAAGAACCTGGCCGGGCCTTGGCCTGGCAGCTCGTTGCAGCCTCGCATTAAACCGAAACCCCAAAAGTATGCTATACTCTGCCACAACAGGCCGTAAGTTTTGGTCCCTCCCCCCGCACACAACTTTATGGCCCCTGCGCCCGAGCAGCTGATAATATGAAATTAATGCCAGGGCTTGCTTTAGTATGTTGTCCGGAGACTTATGAAGATTTACGAGGCATGCAATCGATGCTCAGTTGCATTTGCACGAGTGCAATTAGGCGCGGGAATAGCGCGAAATTACGCAAAACCGCCTCACAAACAGGGTCACATGCCAAGTGTGTGTGTGTGTGTGCGAGTGTTTGCGCGCTCTTGTTAACAGTCATAATAAGAAACGCTTGCTTTCATGTGGGATTTTTTCTTTGGCACTGTGGCAGCAAGGTCGTCAGTTGTGCCCAGGGCTTTCAGGCAAATTCACACGCGAACCCACAGCACACATTAAAGGTGTTTTCAAATTCGACTTAGCCCCGATTCGAGGGCGCCTGCAGGGCGTATAGTCTGTGTGCAGTACGAAAATAATTATACGGTGTAAACTCGCATAGCCTGGCCTGTTAAACAAGTTTAGTCCGCTAAAGAGAGCTTGTCGCCTAATTAAGGGCAGCTGATTTTAAAATTCTTCCTTAAATATAAGATAAAATATATATATATATTTATTTATTTTAAATTTATTTCCAAGTTCTTCCCTAAATATTTTTTAAAATCAAGTTTGTATATATTTTAATTAATTTCCTTTATTTTTGTATATTTCTCCTATATATTTCATATATATTTAAGTTTAAATATATTTTTATGTATTTAAATTGAATTCTAAGTTCGTCCCTAAAAATTTTATAGAATCCAAATTTAATATATTTTTATTAATTTTATTTATTTATGTATATTTCTGCTTAATATTTCATATATTTTTGTTTAAATATTTCAATTAATTTTATATATCTATGTATATTTCTACTATGTATTTGTATTATTTAAAAAAATGTATTCTTGGAAAATTAATATTTAATATTATTTTATTTATTTATGTATATTTCTCCTATGTATTTTTATCATTTAAAATTTTGTTTTCTTGGAAAATTAATATTTTGGGACTAAGTTTTTAAATTTTATAACATAGCACTGTGTTATGTATTGATTTTCTAGAGGTATTTATGCAATTAATTGAAATATTTACATACACTTAATTCAACATTTATTTTCTCCTTCTGATAAAAAATTGGTTCATTTAACAAATAGCTAAAATGTTGGAAAAATTTAAATAAAAGCATTGTAGAGTTATAAATGCAATAAAAAAGGTAGTATATTTTTTAAGTATTCTCTATGTTGCATTTATATTTATTTAATATTATCATATTCAAATTGATACTTGCAAACAGTTTAGTTTTCTGTTTGATTGAATCGCGAGATTATCGAATATGCAATTTGTATCGATTAGATTTCATTTCCACAATTTCGGTTAAATTGAGGAGATTTGCAATTTGAAAGCATCTGCACGCAATTCAACATACATTTTTGGCTGCTTATTATTTTCAGCTGCTGTGTGGGTTAGGTCAGCTACAGCTACTCCCATTTATACACACACACATACACACACACACCCACACAGTGCACACTTGAAAGCATCGCCGTGTGCATAGGCAAATTTTCAAATGAATTCCCCAAATGTGACAAGGACATTTGCATTGAAATTCTAATACCACAACACGCAAACATGTGCAAAAAGAGAGAGAGAGAGAGAGCGAAATAGAGAGAGAGCGAGTGTTGTGTGTGGGAGGTAACATTTCACTGGCACTGTACTACAAAAGCAGAGCCCGTCCGGAGGCTCGCTTTGTGGGCGGAAGCGGTGAGTCCTCAGCAAATGTTTGTTGCAGTTTATTTGCGCATGTAATTGAGGTCGTAAGCAACAGCCAGGACAGGCGGACAGGCTGACAGGCAGGCGGACAGGCAGACAGACAAACACAGTTGGGCCAACACAGGTCTCCGGCTATTGATATGGAGGCTGCGGTTGCGTCTTCATGTCTGCGCCGCCTGCCACTCTCACCCAGCAGCCACATTGTTCCTAAGTGCGTAACGCTGTAATCCTGCACCGAAAACGTCGTATCGCCGAGGCACAAATCAGTCTGACGGCCTTCATTTGACTCGATGCTCGAACTCGCACTCGCACTCGCTCGCCTGGCAGATCATATTCCACATACTTGGCTATACCTGACAGTGGCAGCAACAGACATCATACAGCCGCTGGCAGTGGGTCAGGGCCAGCGTGACAAATGTGTGTTCAAATTAATTAAACTTTGACATTCAATTAATTTCGAGCATTATTCGCAACTAAATTGCGAGCGAATAAGCTGACAAAGTTGCATAACAAATTCATTTTGGCAGCATGCATGACACAACTTTGGTTTTTCTGGCAATTAATTAATGTCTATTCGTAAGTGTTTCACTTTTCCGCATTATTTTGCATAATTGTTCAATATTTTAGGCGAACATCTGTTCGTGCTTTGCCATAAATTGTAAATTGGAAAATTGAATATCTACTAAACCTATTACAAAACTGTTGCATTTTTTGAGCATTCAATTAAACGCATACAAGTTCAAATGCACTCATGTTCACTCATGAATACTGCAGCACAGCAAAAAAAATCACTGCAGAAGTATAATAAATTGCTTTGAGTTATTTCAAATAGCGGATAAAAGTATTCATTGTGTTTATAAAAGCGATTAATATCCACAGTGAAAATCAAGCAGAAGAAAAAGCACACGTAACTAAATCAAATAGGGAAAAGGTGAAACTTCATTTAAATTATATGAGTAAAAAAAACCAAGAGAAAGAGTCAAAAATAAAAAATCATTGAAACTATAGAAAACTGAGAAAAGAAAAAAAATTCAGTAAAAAGAAAAAATAATAAGAAAAAAGACAAATTTCACTTTACAGAGTCCCGGCAGCAGTCAAGCAGCACCCACAGTACGCCCCCACCACGGATTCGGTTAGCCAAATGCGTTTTTATAGCCAATATTGAATTGTAAATTACACGACTTGTAGTCCATTTTTTGCCGCTCGACTCTGCTGTTTTGTGTCATCCATTTAATTAGGCAACGGAAATGAACAATTTAATTAATTTATAGCATACGGGGAATACTACACAGCAAAATATTGTAATTTGTTATATTGGCACACAAAAAATGAACTAACATTTATTAATTCAGCATTTATTTACTGAAATGAACCCGAATTAAATTTATGTTCAACAACAAAAAACCGAAAACAATTTAAAAAACAAATAAGCTTTTAAAGGGCATATTTACTATATATATAAAAATTATATATTTGGAGTAATGTTATTTAATTTCTTCAAGTTTCTCTTTCTGTTTAAAAAAAAGGTCTGGTTTTCTATAAAACAAAAGCGCTAACAATAATTAATTCAGCATTTGTTTATTGAAATGAATCTGAATTAATCTAATGCTTAGGCAAAAAAAAAACTATGCAATATTTTTTTCAAAGTAAAAGTTTAAATTTAAAATAATATCATAAAATTTCATGCAGTTTTTGTACTCGTACTTGTGTTTCAGTCTGGAAAAGTTAAAAACTGAGTTCCGGGCCAACGGTCAGCTTATCTCTAATCCAACACTTTATGAGCAAAGCCAAAACCTTACACCACCCTACAGAAGACACTGGCCGCGGCTGCTGATAACAATCGCACCGCCACCTGCTGTTAATCACATGCAGCACGCGAGCGGGCCAAAACAATTCCACCCTCTGCCAGCCATCCTCATAGCCGCAAGGGCTGCAGCAGCAGTTCCGAGTAAACATCAACATAAACATATTGGCCGAGCAAAGGCATTAAATATGTATGCACAAAAATCAATTGAGGCAGCGGGCCGTGTAAACAATTAATTTATTATAATGAAAAGCAAACGCGGTGTTTGCGCTCGTCTGTGCAATCGGACAAACAACGAGCCAAAGGCGACAGGCGACAGGCGACGGGAGACATGCGACAGGTCGAGACGGACGAGCGACGGCAGACAAGCGGCAAGCAGACAAGATAAAACTTGCAGTGCAACAACAAATTAATTAAAAATTAATTATTTAAGGGCTTTAAATGCAATTAGCATTAAGTTTTTCAATCGAATTGTGGTTCTGCCATTTTTTTCCTTTCTCTTTTTTTTAGATTTTTTTTCCAGCTGTCCAGCTGTAACTTTAATCTGCCTGTGTTTGTGCATGTTTTAACACTTGAGGTCGTTACGGTCAAACGGTTCAAAAGCCATTTAATTGTTGCGTGCTCGAGCCTAATACAGCGGCGATGGCGTGTGAGCGATACCTGAGAATGATAGCAGACGTCGGCATATGAGCATATAAATTACATATATACATACATGTAGTTGTATGTGTGTGCCCGTCTGCCTTGTTTGGTTACGCTTAACCAATTTAATACATAGCTATGAAGTTGAACGAACATTTAACTCGACGGAATTATATTTTTATAATTTTTTATATACACAATTTATTTTTCTGCCGGAAGATTACTTAAATACCACTTGAAAAAATCAATCAATAGTAAAACTCTACTACAACCACATTCAATTCCACTATTAACTTAATCAATTTTCAATTTCAATCTATGTTGGAAATCAAAAGATATCAGCAGACTTTACGAGCAGACACGCTGCACTTAGAACAAATGAACTCGATGAAATTTATAGCATACTTTTCAGCGCACGATTTCTTTTTGCAGTTGCACCCGCCGTCGCGCCGCCTCTGCTACTCGCAACAGCAACAGACACTGGCAATAGACTACTCTAAGTGTAGTTTAATTAAAGCCCAGCTGGCATTGTTATGCCATACACGACGTGAATGTCGACCTCAGCGAGGGCGACTTTGTCAACGCTGGCGTTGATTTATGTTGCGCGCGCGCGTTTTGCACGCTGGCAAAGACGCGCTGAAACCGCGTGATAATCAAATGTCATTCCTGGCATGCCAGTGCGGGCCAGTTGAGTGGAGTGGAGTGGAGTCGGGTCGGACGCAGTTGAGTTGCGCCAAGTGGAGCGCCCCCGATGGCGTCACATAATACACACGACAAGTGCTTAATTTATTTTGCATTAAAGCCTCATTTATCTTGCCTTATCGCTTGTGCAACAACATTGAAGATTTACTCGCCACAGCATGAGGCGCTGGAGGTGAAGGCAGCGCAACAAAAAACCAAAAACCGCCACACACTCGCACACACAAATACTCACACACACACACCACAGAATGCTGTCAAGTATTTGTATGTGCTGCGCTGCACGACACGCCCCTAATTTATGTGCCTTCAGCTGCAAGCGGCCGCCAGTTACGCCTTTTTTGTGGTTCCGCTGCGAGTGGTTGTTGCTCCTGTTGTTCCAGCTGTCCCTGTTTGTTGTTGCTGTTGTTGCTGCTGCTGCTGCTCCTGCTTTGTTTTTGCCGTGTCAATGTCCTGCGCCTGCCCCAGCGTGTGTGGCCTTTATTAATTGCAACGCCTCAACCAAAATTGTTTGCCATTTTCGCTTTGTGTTTTGTATTATTTTCCACCCGCTCTCGCTCACACTCCCTGTCTGTCTCTCTCTCTCTCTCTCTCTCTTGGTCGTAGTAGAATTCTTTTTTTTTTCAGCTGACCGCTGACCACTGTAAAAAAGGCAACGCCTGCGGTCGGGCTTCAAATTGTTGCCAATTCCTTTCTCTTTTTTTTTATTTGCGAGTGGGTGTCCCCTTTTTGGCCCGCGGCCCGTGCCGCGGCACATACATTATTGAATTAGGCACAGAGGAGGAGTGAAAACGGACGCTGCATAAAATTATTCAAATTCTGGGTAAAGGCAACACGGGAAAAGGTCTAATCGCCTTCGCTTTAATCTACAAATGGCCGATCATAAACCCAGAGCTCGACTTATCGTTTGGATTGCCTCGAAAATGCTGCTCAAGGTTTAGTTTTTAATTCATAAATATTTAATTTTTTTTGCGAAATTAATTTACTTTATTTTCCAGCACAGTTTTATTGGCCTTGCAGGCAACCTGGAACATGCCCAAAGATGAGAAAACAAAAACTCTGCATATTTTGAATAAACTCTTCTGAGGCTCTTGCCTTGGCCATTAATTTTTAACGATATTTTTTCGGTCATAAAAATATCGAATTCGCGCAGAAAGTGCAAGGGCCAAAGGGAGGGAAATAAATTTAATCATAAATCAAAAAATAATAATAATTTTTAATACTTCGTCTGTTCCTGATTACCCCAGGTGAAGTTCATTTTGCCAGCATATAAAAAATGAATTATTCACAACAAGGATGCGAGCAGCAGTCGCCACATGTGGCATGCATATGCTGCACAATTGTTCCTGCTGCTCCTAGAAGGAGTTCCAGGACAAGTTTGCCCCGGCATCTGGCCAACATTTGAATTCCACTTATGGCGCCTTCAGCTGATTTATGGCAATGCATAAAAAGCGAAAGCGAAAACGGCATGCCACGAAATTATAAAACAAAGAGGCAATTGTGATTGTCACGTAGAATGCGCGACTCAGTAGATACCCAGTAATAGGTATATAATTTTAATAAATAGAACAAATACTCTTTATTGTTAAAAAAAAAAAATAATTGAAGCAGAGTTTTACATAAAGCACGAAAAAGACTAGTTGTAATTTTCGAGTAGTATGCGCGACTCAGTAGATACCCAGTAATGGATATATGATTTTAATAAAAAGGCAAATACTTTATGTTATTAAAAAAAAATAATTGAAGCAGAGTTTTACATAAACCACGGAAAAGACCAGTTTTTATTTGTTTTAGTAATATACGCGACTCAGTAAATACCCAGTAACGGGTATATAATTTTAATAAACAGGCGAATACTCAATATTGTAAAAAAAAATAATTGAAGCAGAGTTTTACATAAAGCACGAAAAAGACCACTTCTACAGCCTTAGCATACCGCAGCTGGCCATTTTATGAGTGCAGGGTATTAAAACAGGTATATAAAAAATATACTACTTGCAAGTTAATTGCTTTTTCAACTTGGCGCTGCTCGAGGCAATTAATTTCGAATGCCTGCGCTGAAATTAGGAAAGGTGCAACCGCCCAACGAGATTTAACTTAATTTCCTCGATCGCAGAAATGTTGTTAGTTATTTTTTTTCCTGGCTTTTCCTTAGCCAATAAACAAGTTTTCCATTTGTTTGTGTTGCTCAAACACATGGCCACGATTCGCTTTACTGGGTCAATCTAATAATTTGCACAAAAGAACAGCAGAAGGAGCAGAGAACCACAGAGAGTCGAATGGAGCACAGCAAGCGGTGACTACGCAAATGTTCAAACGGTGAAGTGAAAGTGCAAAGAAGCACACACGCAGACACACACTCCCACACACACACACACCTACACAAATAACAATATGCATACGGATGGAGAGCAAAAACTGCCAATCGAGAGGGAACTTTTTTCTTGTGGTTCGCTGCGTTGCTAAACGGAAATCGATTGGATCGAGCTGCACTTCACTACGATAAGCGTGTGTAGCTCTAAGTGTGTGAGTGTGTGAGTGTGTGTGTGTGTGTGAGTGTTCCCGGAATGCTGCTCTGTAGTTTTATTTGCGAAAGTTTCATAAACAGCGCGAGTTTTGATAAGAATAAGTAGTATAAAGCAAAACTTCACTTACCCGAACTTTCCATAAAATGCCATTCAAAAGTTGGCGAAATCGTCGAGAAAACGATTTGAAAATCGTAACAAAATTGTTGTGCTGGCGTACAAATATTTATTGGCAACTGTATAAAGTTTAAATTTATTTATGCTGCAATTAATGCAAACCGATGGGTTTGATGGGGCAGCAATTTAATTTGTTAGCATGGCGAAAACTTTATTTTTTGATTTTTACTTTAGTTGATTTCGTTTGTGGGAACACGCACTCGCTCTCAAGCCAAGTTGCATCCCCTGCAGAAGTGATGTTATTTTTATGCATTAGCATTTAGCCGGCATACAAAGTGTGGGGCTTTATAGCGCCGGCCTGTGGCCTTGCCTTGACCATACTGCCTCGTACTGTTGTTATTGTGCTTTGTAGCTTTTTATTGTTATTACAGCTGTTGTTGTTGTTGTTGTTGCTGTGGCTGCTGCTGCTACTTGCAGTGCACATAACACGCATAATAACATGCCGAGCAACAGTTTTAGATGCGAGGCATTAAAAATTAACTGCAGGCGCAGTAAAAACTCTGATCCAAGCACAGTCCACATGCAACAGGCATGCTGCGTCGCGGGGTGAGGGGGTGGTGGGGCAGGCAAATGGCAGCCAACATAAATGAAAACTAATTTCGAGTTTTTCAATCTGGGTTAAAAGGGTTTTTCCCTCAGCGTGTGGGTGCTTTTCCCGCTGCTGCTGCTGCTGCTGATGTTTGCTGCTGCCTTTGGCAATTTTAATCAGGCAAACGCTTTGAGCTGCGCCACAAGAGCAGCAAGGCAAAGGAGCATTCACTCAGCACTCATTCACTCACTCACTCACTCACTCGCTCGCTCGCTGAGTAGTTCATTCACTTATTCACTCACTCAGCCAACGAGTGTTCGCTTCCGTTGCGTTGTAGTTGCAATTGTTGTTTACACAAATCATTTGCCCCGCACTTGTGCCACGTTTAAAACTCGCATTTTAATTGCCAGCGCAGCGCATGTCGCAGTTCGATTCGCGTCTGCAACCTGCAACAGCGACTGCATTTGTTTCCTATTAACTAAATCAAGCGTATTCAAGCGGCTGTCGTTGCCCTCAGTTACCTTTGCCCCCTCGTTTTTCGCCTTACTCCTGCCATGAAAGCGGCTTACTCTTACGGCTTTTATTGCCGATTGCTGCCCCCAGACGTAGCCCGGAGTGTTGACTGCTTGAGTGCAGGGTGGCTGCACCTAAGAGCCTGGCAGCAGACAGACGGACAGGCAGGCAGGTAGATACTTCCCAGTTGCATGTCAATGATCGTCTTGCTGTGCTCCTTGTACTATAGATACTTTTGTAATCAGCCATCGAGAGATGTTGTTAGCCGACCAGGGCTGCATTTGTTGCGCAAAAAAATATTTAAGCGAAAATAATATCTAAAAAAAATAAATATAATTTTTCAATGAAAAAAAAGCAAATGAATATTTCTAAATTATATATATATGTATATTCACCAAATTCGAGCACACCACAACCTTCAACGCGCTGAAGTAATAACTTAAAAAGCGGTATTCCCAGAATTATGTTTTTCATCAAAACTTCAAGCAAACAGCTTGGTATACTGAACGGACTAATAAAAGAAAAATTTTTTTGACTGGCAAATAACTATAACTAACAAATAATATCAAGGTCTAATTATTTAAAAAAAACGTCAGATATAAATTAAATGTAAAAAAATTAACAAACTTTTCTATATATTTTTTTTTGTCAATTTTCTTTCAGTTATAGATTAATACAGAATATCATTACTTTTAATAGAAAATATTATTAGCTTAGCTTATTAGCTTAATTTAAAATATTATAACAGAAACTTTTTTGGGGTTGGCAAATAACTTAAGCTAACAAAAAATATCAAGTTACCCTAACTATTAAAAAAGGTCAGGTATAAATTAATTGCAAAAAAAATCAACATTTTCTATATACATTTTTTTGTCATTTTTTTTCGGTAAAAGCTTATTGGGAATGTTTTTATTTTTAATAGAAAAAATATTTATTCTGTTTTCATTATTACGAAACTTTGCAAACTAAAAATTCTAGAACGATTTTTGAGAAGCAACTTTAAATTTATAAAATAATAAAATTTTGTAAAATTTTAAAAATTTATGTGTCAATGAAAAATATATTAATACATTAAGTCTCCATGGGTTAGTGAAATATACCTCAATAAATTCTCAATTTCACTCCTCTCACCTAAGACAAATGGACAGAATTTTTTACATAGAAGATTTAGCTCCATTGCAGGAAACTGCAGCTGTGCAAAAGCTGCTGAAATCCATCAGAAAAGTGCAGGCTGCTTGCAGCCCTGCGCTGCGCTTGCCATTTGCTTGCAGATACTTTTACAATCAGCGGCAATTGTAGCTGCAGCAGCAGCAGCAGTAGCAGCAACGGAGCTAGAGAGCACATAAAAAGGGCTGAGACTGAGCCGCATCAGGGGGAGCAGAGAGAGGGCAGAGTAGGAGTCGCAGCGTTGCAATGAAGCAAGTGCAATTGCAGCGACGACTTTGCTCTTACTGCTGCAGTGGCAGCAACTGTTGTTGTTGCTGCTGCTGCTGCTGTCGATACCTGGGCGAGTTGAGAGAGGCGGCTGCCGCTCAGCGGCAACTGCATGCATGATGCATGTGCTACGGCGACGACAGGCCCAGTTTGCCAGTTGCCGACTCCAGCATTTGTATGGACGCTTCGTCTGTTTGTTTGCCCGGCATCAGCTTCAGCAGCAGCAGCAGCAGCAGCTCGTTGCCAGTTGCCAGTGCCTCAGTCTGAGCCTCATGCTGTCAGTTTGTTGTTTGCATTGTTTGCTCATTCGCCCACTCGATGGGCGGACTCAGCGCTGTTTGTTTGCTTTTTAAAGTTGCAATCATTCTACACATTACACCATGGCAAACATGACCCATATTTTTGGCAGGCCTCAGTCTGTCTTTCACTTGGCTGCAGTCCGCTCTCCCTCTGCTGTGCTGCTGCTAGGTGTTGCCATGCTTGGCTTAAAAAATTAATTTGGCTAAGAATTTTTCATTAATTGCAAAACAGGCATTCACCCGAACGGCTGACTGCCCTTAGCCAGCCCGACTGCCTGCCTGCCCGACTGCCTGCCCTCCTGCCTGCCCTCCTGCCTGCCCGCCTGTGTCTTTTCAATATTTGATGCATTGTTTTCCATGTCAGCAATTTGTTTTTCAATTTCTCCCCACAGCCAAGCCAAAGCCAACAACAATTATTATAGCCGAAAACGGCAGCCAAGCCCCATTCGAATGTTGTCTGACAGAAGGCTTTGCCAAAAATATATATATGCGCGCTTAATGTGCTGCAAGATAGGATCAACAGCGACTGCAGTCGGCAGAGCAACTCAGCCAGCAGATACCCTAGAAAAAATAAAGCACCATTAAGGCTTATAAAACCGTTAAGCAATTTTCTTAAATTAATTTTCCTTTAGGCCACCCAAGCTACCACTAACAGAACCTTGTAATTATCCCCTAAATATAAATAATTTGCTGTCATTCCCTTTATCAAAATTAAAAATATAAAAATATTTGGTTTTCAGTATATACCGCATGCAACGCTCGTCTACAGGGTATTTGGAAAACCCTATTTATCCATTCAATGTACACTGTTTGTCTGCAGCTTTTTGCTCTTTTCTCGCTCGGGTTTTTGGCAACCATGCTTCATACTCTCTGTCTGCATTTCCCTTTGCTGCAGCTTCGTCCATTGTCCTGCTTGTTGCTGTTGCTGCTGCTGCTGCTGCTGCTGTTATTACTGTCGGCGGCTGAGCCCAATTTAAGCACACATATGCAAGCAGCTAGACCAACGCTGGCCATCACTCTTCCCCTTCTCCCTTCTTGCTCAGTCTCATGCTTGTCGTCGACCTCGTGTTCTTTCGCTTCCTTCCAGCTCATATTTAAGTCTTACCTACCAAAAATTTCGTGTGTGTCTGTGTGTGTGCTTGGCAATCGCCTTAGCCGAATCTTTTATGTAGATTTAAGCTAGTGGCAAGCACTTGAAATTGATTGGACAACTATTGGCTTAAAAAATTAGAGCACAACGCATAAAACTCGGCAAGCGTCGAGTGCGGAAACGCAGACATAAAAGTCGAGGCAGGAAACGGCAAATGGCAAATGGCGAATGGCGACTGGCAAATGGCAAATGGCGAATGGCCCCAGCCAACCGGATGCTCATAGTAGACGTTACTGAGTGTGAGCCAATTGTAAGCGAATTGTTACAATATAAACACTTTGTGAACAGCTTGCAGCTGTGTGGCGTAGCTCGGGAGGCAGGGGCACTACTCTGAAACATGCAACACGCCGTTAACGGCAAAGACGTTGGCACACTTCTTGTCTGCGAGTGTTTGCTGAAATTAAAAACAAGAAAGACACACATGAAACTGCTGGATAAAATTGCTTTAGTGCAAGTAGTACTATATATCGACGATTGATGGGGTTAAAATGCGATCTGTGCTGCAGTTAAGCATAGTTTTAAATTTAAATTTAAATACTTTTGCCAGGAAAACAGCTGAGTAATTAACGATTTCTTTACGGGTTAAAAGTAAGCTGGGCAAACAATATTTTTTAAAAAATATATTATAAATATATTTTATTTATGGAAAATTTTAGATTTTAATCTTTCAAATTTTCTGCGAATATATTTTATTTATAGAACGTTTTATTTTTAATTTTTACATTTTCTGTGAATATATTTTTTTTAAGCTGAGCTAAAAAATTTCTATAAATATATTTTATTTATAAAAAAATTTCATTTTTACTTTTTCAAATGTTGTAAATATATATTAATATTTCATTTATAAAAAACTTTAATTGTTCAAATTTTCTATGATTATATTTTATTTATAGAAAACTTTAATTTTATTTTATTTGCTTTGCATATATTTTATTTATAGAAGCATGGTAAGCTTCAGTTTCAGTTTTTATATAGCCTGCTTACAAATATTCAAAATAAAATTATTTCAAAGCCAAAGACAGTAAGTAAAAAGTTTGAGAACAACAATGATAAATTTTGTTTTGACCTGGCTCAATCGATTCAAGCCAAAAAATATAATTCAAAATTCAATGAAAAATATTTTCGGTCTGTTTAATATAATAAACTTAATAAATTCTAATAGACACATATTCCATTTACTTAATTTTGTCTTCTACTGTATTTTTCTTACCTTTATACAAACAGCAAATTCTCTCATTTCCCTCCGTTTGGTGCGGATATAAAATGGCAATTGCAAACAGTGGCAAAACTTTGACTCAATATTGATTATAAAGTCGCACTCAAGGTGACCAGAGCTCTCGCCAGCATGCAACTTTTGCTTCACTTCCAACAATTCAACACAATTCGATACAATTTTCAACACAATTCATTTTTCCGCTGCATTTGACATAATTCTGTGGTATTTTCAAGCAAAAATTTTCCTTGGCTGCTAAGCTTCAACTCAAAGTCAAAGTCTGCGGACGATCTTCAAGTCGATCGATGGCAGTACAAGTGTGACTACAGCAGCTGACACTTGAGTTAACTTGTGAGATTTAAAAAGCAGAAATACTAAATAAAATTGCAACAATATGAGTAATAATAATACAGGTAGAAATATGCAAGAGCCACTGAAACTGGGCATTAAGAAACTGGGCTAATAAACCACAAAGCGCCATGAACTCGGCAGCCACAACAGCAACAACAGCAACAGCGCACGCAAAACAAGGCAAAGAACAACACACACAACACAATACAGCGAAATGCCAGTGAGTTTTCCTGGAAAATTTGTTAAATAAAAAGCCGCAGCAGCTCGGCAATCATAAAATGCGATAATAGAAATTGAAATAATTTGCCCACTTTGGCGGCTGGCGCTGGCGCTGGCGAAAAAAGGCAACGTCTATATACAAATGCATATACATACCTACATATATATGTAAGTATATGTATGTAAAAATGTACAGTTATATAGACGTAAGGCATGGCTGAAAGTATGCAAAGCCCGTTTGTGCTGTTGCTGTAGCTCGATTCTCGTCGCCACATAAATCAGAAATGTGCTGCAAAGTTGACGGCGGCTAGAAGCAGCAAGAGGTGGGGCAGAGGAAGCAGTGGCAGGCAGCAAGTCTATGCAGCCGAAAGAACTTGGCAACTCTTAACCTTAACACACAACAGCCACGCAAGCTGAAAAGTATGCTACGGAGTTTGTAAATATACGCTGTGCACAGCACACGCTCAAACATAAACACAGGCAAACACTCACACACACACACACACACTGACACTTACACACTCACACACACACGCGCTCACGCGTGCATGGCAAGTAAGTATAATAATAGCAAACAACAAAGAATGTTGCCTACTTGCAGGCGAACAAGCAAAGTTTTCGCCTAGTCCTCGGCCCCGGCCCCTGCCAGGCGCACTTAATGTAGGGCCACTGCCTCCTTTTGGGTTCCGGCGGCACGGCGAACCTTTCGCTGATTATTTTCACAAAGCAGCTAATGTTAAATTTACTGAAAACGTTTGTTTCAAGTGCTTTATTATTATTATTTTCATCGTGCCGTTGCCGTTGCCGTTGCCTGCCAGACAGCAAATAATGCAACAGCAAAAGAAAAAAAAAAAGAAAAAGAGAACAGAAAAACAGTAAAAGGATGCCTTTGAAATATGTAGAAGGCGGACAGTACAACGGCCAGGCCAATGCATGTCCGAGCGTCTTTAAAATGCGACGGTTATGCGACAAATGCACAGGGCAAATGAGCAAAGGATGCGCCGGGGAGACAAGCAGGCGAGACCCGAGCAGGAGACAAGCTGCCGGCACAGGCCGCTGTAAATCATCTTGAATGGCAACGAAAACCCCAAAAGCAAAGAGCGATGATGAGAGAAGAATGAGGCCGCCGCCGGTGGAGTTGCACCCTGGACACGCTGCATACTGTTTATTTTTCATCTAGCTGGGAATTCGAGCAGGCAGGCAGGATGGGGTGCAGCACCAGCAACGACATGGCACGTTGTTCACCTTTCAACCACAGCGGACACTTGTGCAAACACAAAGGGAAAGTTCCAAGGCACGCAGGCAGTCTGCCAGGTAGGGATGCAATGTTCCCGGGCAACCAACAACGTAGCTGCTGCAGCAGTCTGTCCCTGTGCCAGTCCCAGTCCCAGTCCCAGTCACAGTCCTCTTCCTGCAGTCTCGAGCATGAAAACATTTACATGCATAGACATGCAACCGGACTGACTGCTCGCTGTGGCATGCGGGGGGGCAGCCACAAGTGCCACGCCCACATTACACGTATAGAAAAAAAAAGAGTGGGCGAGCTGGGCAAATCAACGCGCGAATCGCGCACAAATTACGAACTGGAACAGCCGCCGGGGGACCACAAATGGTCGGCACACACAACACATCGCACAGAAGGCAGCAGAAGGGGAAGCGAATCTGAGTGAATCCTGCTGGTGTATGGGGCCAGGGGGGAAGCCGCCATTGGTCATGCATTTAATTTGGATTTCATGCGATTTATGTTTGCCTTCGGAGGTTTGCGTTTTGCATTTTTATTAGCGCATAAAAATTGAATGCGTCCGCGGCAGGAGACACACTTGACCCGGTGGTAGGCAGGGTCATTAAATGCCACTGCAGCTGGCAGAGGGGGTCAAATCGAGGGGTGTTCAACTCGTTATGCTTCGATGGGCGTACGGCTGAAGATGGTGAGTAGCTTGCTCAATGGAATTTCCTAGAAAATTTTTAGTAAAAAATGTTTTAAATAGTATTAAGCTTCATTTACTCATTAGAAAAATCATAAAATAAATCAATATTTATTAAATAAATTGAAAAGTAAAATAAAAATAGTTATAACTTCATTATTAATTAAATTATATTTAAATCACTTTTAAATATAGTTAAATAGCAATTAAAAAATGATTTTGCTTCTAACAAAAAAACGACATTTAGTGGGAGTTGCTTTAATAAAAAAAAGATATGACACTATTAAATAAATAATTTAAAGAAAAATTAAAAAAGCAATCTAGATAAAATACTATATAAGTAAAAATAAATTGAACAAACTTATATTTCTTCAAAAAAAAAATATAAAATAATAAAACAATATTAAACAAATATTTTAAAAAAATTAAAAAAAAACACTTGGTGAAATATAAAATTTAACAAACTTTTTTTGCTTCTGTCAAAAAAATGTAAATAAGAAGGAGTTCTTTAAATATTAATAGTAGACAAGTAAATACATTATTTAAAATATAACACTAAATGAAATATAAGTAAAAATTCTTTTAAAAATTATGAGGCATTATCTAAATTGTATGAAATTTAAAATGCAACACACTTACCAAAATTAAACTTCCATTATTTAATACATCCATTTATTTATGGGGCACACCCCTTACAAAATCGAAGTAAACAGCAACTAACCGACTTATCAAGTAACAATTCAATTATGGACTTTATTTTTCGAAATTGCTGCCATAACTTCTCGCTGGAATCACCTAAGCTGTTGCACTCGGCGCACTTTCACCTGATATCAATTTGATGGCACTTTCAAGTTTCCCCGTTGCCGCTGGCAGCACTCAACAATGCCCAATTACCAAGACGTTGGCGCTGGCTGCTCAGGCTTGCTAATTGACCACAATAAATTTTCGCGTTGCAGCCTGAAGTGCAGCGGGTGATGCCAGCTCGGGGTCAAGTATGCAGCAGCTCCATTCTATCGCTATCATTTACTCAAGTTACGAACACTTCAGGTTTAAAGGGAGCGAAGCTCCATCGAACTTGCGCAATGGCAGGCGCATCATAAAAGCGAAGCATAAATTGCGAGAAATGCTGCACGAAGAGAGCAGTAAAAGGCAGCTCCAGCTACAAGTGCTGCGAACAGAATATCGTGGAATGAAAATATTATTATTAACATCTTGTGCGACGGCTTATTGATAGGCAAAAAGTTTAGCCAGACTCAACGGGCAATTACCAGGCCGCAGGCAACTTCCGCTCTCTCTACTTGAAGGCAGCAGGAGGCCATCAGCAGCATCGGTTACGTCATAGCCATGGGTTGCCCTCAAAAGTATGCTACTCAAATATTATTTGTTTAGGCAAGCAATTAAAATGGCCACCGCAATAGTGTGCCAGTGTGTGTGTGTGAGTGTGCAACACTTGACTGTTCGCCTGCTAAAAGCAATGATTGTTAAATTGTTAGCAAATTGGATTCTGCAGCATGACGCAAGCAAGCAGCTGCACAGGTTACACAGCGTCCCCTGCCTGCAGCATCGCCGACAGGTCACAGTTACAGCCACAGTCGGTGGCATCGAGGCGCTGATAATGGGGCACTGGCTACAAAATAGGCGTAAAATGAAACTTTTAAGTACTTTACGGCCAACACTATAAAACTGCCAAAACAGCTGCCATGTGGCGGCATCAACTTTCTGCCCGCCAGCAACTAAAACAACAATAATAATAACAACGCCAGCAACAACAATAACAACAGCAACAGCAGCAACAACAACAACAAAAGCCGGACAACAGCTGAGCTCTAGCATGCTCCATGGCCACATGGAAGCACAAACTTCGACGGCAGCGCGCAATGAAGCAACTTTGGTAACATTCTAAATATCACACCGGTTGTGAAATGATTATAAAACATAATGTAAGCAAGGCATTGGCATGGCTGCCATGGAGCTATTTGTAGTTGCAAGCGTAACAGAGAGTAAGCGAGGGAAGTTTGAAGAGTATTCTGGAAAAACTTTAACAAAATTGCTATACAGAAAAACTTTTGAAAATTACGTAAAATGACAAGCATTTAATTTTAGAGTGAACATCATACTATAAAAATATTATATTAAATAAACTGATATAAAATGATTTGGATATATAGATTATAATTTCAGAGCGAAAATACAATCAAAAAAAAAGTGACTGTAGGAAACATAAGAAAATAAAATTGAGAAAATATAGAAAATATTTGAAAATATAACTTACAGCAACAAGATCAACGAATATAATGAACGCTTCAACATTGTTTCCAGCAGAGTCCTAAGAGGGCATCCGATCTCGGCACGAGGTAGAGGAGGAAATATTTAAAACACATCTGCACTGGATCTCGAGGTAAAGGAGAAATTAATTGAAACACGTCTGCACTGCACCACACTTTAAAGTCAACTGAAGAAAATGCTTGACTGACGGCTCTATTTAAAGTCTTTCTCTCTGCACAGTCGTGCTCTGCCTCTTTCAATCGTGAGCGCATCTTCCGAAGCTGAGCGAGCGCAATCGGGCGTACGACCACACGAGATGCTCTTTCTCTACCAATCGTGAGCATAGCCCACCGTGTTGTTCTTCTTCTTTCAATCGCGAGAGCAGTTAAACAGCCTTGTTCTTGTTCTTTCAATCGTGAGAGCAGTTAAACAGCCTTTTTCTTGTTCTTTCAATCGTGATCGCTCAGCTTCGACAGATGCGTTCGCGATTGAAAGAGGCAGAACACGACTGTGCAGTGAGAGCAGCTCGCTGCTTCGCTCGCATAATTAAAACACGAAGATCAATTCATTCTGCTCTCACGATTGAACGAAGAAGAAAAGTTTTGTTTTACTGCTCTCACGATTGAAAGAAGAAGAACTGCTACTGTTTCTGCTCTTACGATTGAGCGAGCAGTTCGTATAACTGCTCTCGCGAGTGAATGAAGAACAGCTTCGGCACTGTGCTCGTGCAGCTTCGACAGATGCGCTCGCGATTGAAAGAGGCAGAGCACGACTGTGCAGTGAGAGCAGCTCGCTGCTTTGCTCGCATAATTAAAACATGAAGATCAATTCATTCTGCTCTCACGATTGAACGAAGAAGAAAAGTTTTGTTTTACTGCTCTCACGATTGAAAGAAGAGCATAGTCGTGTTCTTCCTTTTTCAATCAAGAGCACATCTTCCGAAACTGTGCGAGTGCAGTGCCGAAGCTGTTTTTCTTCTTTCAATCGTGAGAACAGTATAATGAATTGTTCTTTCAATCATGAGAGCTGAAACATGATTTAGTCTCCTTTTTTCAATCGTAAGAGCAGTAAATTAAAACTTTTCTTCTTCTTTCAATCGTGAGAGCAAAAATTGATCTTTGCGTTTCAATTGGGAGAGCAAAACCACGAGCTGATCTCGCTGCTTCAGTCATGTTCCCCTTCTCTCAATCGTGAGCGCAACTTCCGAAGCTCTGCGAGCGTAGTGCCGAAGCTTCTTCTTTCAATCATGAGTTTGCAAAACAGAATTTGTCTTCTTCTTTCAATCGTGACAGTAGTAGAATTTTTATTCCATTTGCACATTCTCTACATATTTTTCAATGGATTACTATTCAGAAAACTACTCGAGCTACCCACGCCAATTTTATTAATGCAAAATACCCTTACTTCTGGAAACTGAAGCACATTTCTTTCGATTCGCGTCAGTGCGAGAGCAAGCGGCAAAGAAACATTAAATTTCGATCAAATTTTCGGCATCTCTAGGCAGCTGTGCGGTATTTAACTGGCCAAAAAGTATGCAATGCCTTCGCCATGGTGTGTCTGTGTGTGTGTGGCTGCGAAAAGGATGTGCTGCCATTTTGTGCACGTGCGTTTCGCTTATGTGCGCAATTTACACTGGAAGCTGTAAAATGCTTTGCATACTTCTAGGTGCGGGGTGCGACATCAAAGGCTGCTCGTCCGTCTGTCCCACTGTCCCTCTGTCCTCGTGTGTCGCCTGACAATAAAATGACAGCGCAATAACAGAATTGAGCAGCAGCAGCGGCAGCAACAGGAGTGTGAGCACGCGAACAACAAGAACAGCGCGTTGACAATTGAAGTGTCTGTTTGCGAGTCGCGTTACACGCGGCGTATGCGCAATTTGAGAGACAGAAGTGCGGGGAGATTGAAGCGGGGGGAAAGAGGAGAGAAGAATGTAGAGCCAGCAACAGTCAACAGTCAAGAGCCGATAGTCAAAAGTCGCCAGTCATCATCAGAGCAGCTGACAGACTGCAAAAGCAATAAAAGTCGCCAGGGCCGTCAGATACTCTGCCTCTCTCTCGCTCTCTGTCTCTCTCGCTCTGTCACTGTGCTGGCAGTGGGCAGCAATTTATGCCACAATGCCGAAGTTACTTTGCAGATTCCCCAAAAAATGTATTGAAATGGGTTTGAAAATGGCAATTTACGCACTGTTAGGAACAGGCCAAATATGCTGCAGGCAAGGCTGCCACACGCCGGACGCGTCCCTTTTTTCTCTCTCGCTCTCCATCCGGCCTCTCGCTCTGACTGTGGGCTGGGTAAATGTTTAAGCTGACGTCGCCTGGTCCAACCCTTCAGGCACATTGATGCGCACACATATCTTTTACTGATTGTCGATTTGATTACGTCAGTGGTCAGTGTCCCCTGGCGTGGAAATGCTTGTGGAACTGGAAGTTCAAGTTGGGCAAATTTGCCCAACGTTTGTCGCCAGCTCCCTTCGGCTACGGCCGGCTACTGCCTGCTGCTGGCCGTATTCCTGGTCCTTGGCCAACAAATTATGCCAAGTATTTGCTTATTACTTTTTCGCCCGTTGCGTCCCATCCCTCTGGCTGCTACCAATAAATTGGCATGTGTTATTAGAAAAAGGTTTGGCAAATGCAGAAAATGCCTGCAAATGGTCTTAGCCATTGCCCCAAACGTACAGGCATTTCGGGCGGACGCTCGGGGGCATGCCAAGTATTTAGTTGTGATATTTGCAGCATGGCATTTAAATGTCTGGCGGGAGCACTCGTTGATATAACAAAGGATAGAGCATTGTAGAGCTGAAAATCGTATATGCTTCCACAAGGCAATTATTTCATTAAATTTCCACTCAAATATTTAAAATTGAAAATTTGCAAATTTTTTAATTATTAACACTAAATCTGCAACAACATGGGCAACATATCAATATCGCATCATATGAAAACTAAATTTAATAATGCGAGATAAAATATAACTACAAAAAATGGGTTAAATTTCATTATAAAATATATAACAAAAATATATATGTATATAGAAAAAATTTTCTATATACATATATATTTTTGTTATATATTTTTTATTTTTTCTGAACGCTTATTCAGCATAATTTAAATTAAAATCAATATAAACATAAATAAAATGCAAGCGAAATGCTCGGCTAATTGTTGACTTGAGGCTGCGCTATGCACGCACAAAATTTTCTGCAGCTTTATTGGCATTTCAAACAGCAACAATTTGCCTTAAATAATTAATAATCAAACTTCAAAGGCAGACGAAAATAATACTGTTTATCTAACATACCACGACAAGCGCAGCGCTCTGTGCACAGTGGCAGCAGCTATGATTTTTTATACAAATTTAATACATTTATTTAAAATACTGCAAGCTGCTCTGCTGTAGTAATTAATAATTTTAAAAAGATTTTACTTAAGACACTTAAATTTTTTTTTTTTTTTTCTACTGTTTTCAATTTGCAGCTCAATGTGCGTCAGTTTTCCGGCTTATGCCTAATGGATATTTCAACTGGGCCAATTGGCCGCAGGGCTGACTGCCAGAAAATTCAAATTGCCATGTGCCGCAGCACGGATCACGCTGTCGTTCACACACACACATAAACAAACTCGCACACATTGTCGAGAACATGGCAACGCGTTGCTGTCAGTGCACGTTGAGCTAATTAGGTAAGTGTCGCCAGCAGGTGGAGAGAATTTTTGCCGGATTGCCAGCAAATGCAGCTGCTGCTGCAATTGCTGCAGCTTGAGTTTTGCTTTTGATTTCAATGTAATTATAAGCGAAATTATAAGCTGCGACCGTTGACGAGCTGAGTGGGCGTTATGCCTCTCCAGCGGGCATGCTCTGCTGCTGTCTGCGCCGCAGAGTGCAGCGGAGATTAAAGTGGAAATTGCAATTTGCCATGAAATGTATGAATGCAGCTCGGCCAGCAGCAGTCCATACTCGACAGACCTGACTACAGTCGAGAGAGTCGACAGTTGACAAACGAAACCACGAACGAGTCGCAGTCGGCGTCGTAGCCGGTGAGGCTCATCGCTGTCACAGGTCGAGCATTTGGGCATGGGCATGTCAGGCCCAGTTGCATTAAGTGCTAATTAACACATTTTGATTGCGGCTTTCGCTGCTGAATCATCCAGCCAAGGCGAAAACACCTAAACAGGAAATAACCTTTGCATTCGCTCGGAAACTGAAACCGCAGTCGCAGCTAGCGAGAGGACTGTGTGGATGTTGGTCTTGGTCCCAGTGGCTTGGGCTTCCTTGTTTCGCCCTGGCTTGGCCCCGACTCGCCTGGCTGATAACATTATGCGGCATTTTTCTACAGCTTAATGCATAATTTGCGTCCTGGGAATAACGACAGGCAGGACGGTGCCAGCCTCAAGGTGCCAGCGCGACAGGCTCTCAGCTTGGGTATGGTAAGTGCTTGGCAGTACTTACCGACTGACTGCCATTAGATTACTTTATGCTGAGCTGCCTGCGAGGTGGCACTTTTGGGCTTTGCCTTTGCTGCCATTTTCCTGCAGCTGGCCGACACGCACACACACACACATACAGACACACATTTACGGGCTGCTGACTGACAATCAAGATGTTGATGGCATCGCGTAGACAATGCGAGTACCAAGTGAATACTATCGAACTGGGGGAGAAAGCATAAGAAAACCGTAAGCAGAGGATAACTAAAAGTATACGAGGTGCCTATGCTTAAGCCGCTAAGCGACACTTGTCCTGGTTGCAGAGAACAACGAGATGGCTTATATATATATATATATATATGTATATATATTGAAATACTCGACTGCTAGCTTAAGCTTGCGTTTTCTTAAAGCAAAAACGATAGTTTAATTTCAGCAGATTTTTCTTAGTTAGTAAAAACAATAAATTAATTACAATTCTAGACTAGAATATTCTAAAACTGAAAGCACAAACTTAAACTCGCTTTTTCTTTAAGCAAAATTTATAGTTTAATGTGTGCATATTTATCTTAGCTTGCAATAAGCTCAATGCAATACTCAAAAAATATATTCGAGTGCTGAACTTGAAGCTTGAAGAACAAATTTAAAATCGTTTTATCTTAAAGCAAATTTTAAATAAATATATATAAATTAATATTAGTATTATAATAAAATAAAATAAAATAAAATCATAAAAATAATATAAATAATATAAAAATAAAATAAATTAAATATTTAGGGGATAAATAAATTCCAGTACTCTACTTAAAGCTGAAGGCAAAAAACTTAAACAAATTTGAACTGGCGATTGCTGGGATTTCTACAACTTTCTCCTGGCTTTAGAAATAAAATATGCGCATTTAATATATACATAAATATTTAATTACAATACTAATCAACATCAAACCGCCAACGTAAGCACAAATGGGATTCTTAAGAAAAATATGTACTTAGCCTTGAGGTCTTAGGAACATTAGCAGCTCGTGCAGAGGCCTGGCGGCTTGGGCTTACTGACCCCCACGTGCCAATGCTGAAAAACTTTTGTAACACAGGCGGCTCCTTATCAAAAGAGTCAGCAAAAACAATAACAACAACAACAACTGCGGAAGAGGAGAACAGCACGATATAAGCAGTGACATAATTTTCATTTTGTTTTTTTTTTTTTTTTTCTTTGGCTCAGCTTCGCCTGGCTTACATGGCGTATGCGAAATCCTCTCCTACATATTATAAATTTGTTGTTGTGCTGTGCTGATAAGCCGGCTCGTGTGTTACCCAGAAGTCGCTAATCAGCAAATGATTTTATTGGCATTGAGGAGGATCAGTAGCAGAGCAGACTGAGCCAGGCAACAAATGTGCTACGCTCGGCTGGTTTTCAATAATTGTGGGCCTCTTGCCAGCAAAATGTGATGAGAATGTGGAAATAATTACACTCGAGCACATTAGAGCCTTAATTTCGGGCCCGCGTTGGCGCCAGCAGTTGACGAGGATATAGAGGCCCGATTGCAAATGCAAAAATATGTAACCAGATGTTGAGTGTGTTTGTATATTGTATATTTTTGTATGCATAAATAACTTTATTAATATCTGACACGAATCGGGTGAGAATAGCGCTGAGATATACAGCATCAAATGTAGCATTGAAACGGCAGCGGGGAAGTGGGTGAATGGGTGAAATATGACAAGGAAGCAGAGCCAAAAACTCAATTACGAATTCATTTCGTCTGTCAACTCTTGACAGACAAACAGACCGAGTGCGAGACAGAGGCAAAGGCAAAAGACTAATTTCAGCATGTAAACATATTTTAACAAAGATGTCAACAACGTGTGACAAAAAGACGATAGCCGGGCCGGGCCGGGCCGAGAGAGATATACAGTATGTGTGTGTGTGTGTGTATGTGTGTGTTTCTCTCATATATAGGAATACCATAAACAATGTCATTTGACATGCAAATTTATTTATGAAAATAGCAGGCGAAAAACAAAGCGAACGGAAAATGGGGCAAAGGGAAATGCGAGCTGCAAACTGCGAGCGTGTGGATAGAAAAATCACAGAGGCAGCGCACATGCTCGATTGAAAATGAGCTGCTGAGCTCAGCAAAGGGCACAGAGCAGCAGAAAAAAAAAAAAAAAAAAAACTGGCTGGAAGAGGAAAGCATAAAACGAAAGTGAAAGCAAGGAAAGTGCGAGTAGGGCAAGGAAATTCAAGCGGAACGCAGAAGTAACTTAAGCAGCATCGGGACAAATAAAGCGAGGATAGCACCAAATGGAGGCGGAGCGGTCGACGGTCGACGGACGGCGGACGGACACGGGCAACAAAGTGAAAGTTACGACACACCCACAAAAATACACACGCACACTCACACACACACACACACACACATGTTGAAAAATTCAACAGCATGTGGCTGCGTGCGAGATAATTTTTGTTTCTCTTCTACGTTTTCGCTTTTCGTCTTTTGTTTTGCTTCGTTGCTTTTTTTTTGCCGTTCTGTTCGCGTTTGGCGATATCTTTATGCCTCACGGAGGGAACGCAAAACAATATGTGTGTGTATCGCCAATATTTTGATAAGTGTAAGCAAAAATAAACAAGCCGTGAAAACAAAAACCCAAAAACTCGACCAAGCAAAACTCAAGCAGAAATATAGTCGGGGCTGAAGCAGAGATATATGTATAAATATATATATATATATATATAGATTGATATATATTTATATATAGACGTAGCTGCCGCTAGCTTGAGGCTGCTTGTCTGCCAGGGACAGTGTCCATTTTCTGGCAGAGCGAAAAAACTTTGAGGCTGCTCCTTTTTGCTCGCCCGGAAGACTGAAGCAAACAGGGTTTTTGTTTTAGTCCGTTGAGGTGCATGGGTTTTTGATTGGGCTACTTTGGTTTTTATAGCACGTTTGATGCCTCTAATAGGGTAAGTGGGAGGTGGGAGTTGGCTGGAGCTGTGTGTGAAGAAATCGAAAGTGGGGAATGAAACATAAGGCAAAGTCAAACAAGAAATCAAAGTGTCAAGAAGGGAAGGTGGAAGCAAAGATAAATAAAAACAGCAACTAAAATAGAAGCAACACTCCAAAGGGGAAGCAAAGCAAACAACACAGAGGAAGACTGTAGTTAAAGCAAAAAAGCAGAAAAGAGAAATTAAAGAAGATTAGAAATGAAAAAACTGAAGAGCAAAATTAGATGCTGCTGACAAAATGGCAGAACACAGAGCTCCACACAAAACACAAAACAAAAAAAAACCAAAATTAAATTTCAAACATTTTTTCCAATACAATTCCCAACTGCTTAAACGGAAGAGACCCGCCGGGCAGCAAGTTCTACGAATCGCAAGCAATTAATATGCGTAGCTTTTACTCTTCTTGTTGCGTGCTCTTTGTTCTTGCCTCTTGCTGCCAGCTCCGCCCACTGCGTCATCGTCCAAAGGCCAAACAATATAATTAAGCATTTGCGCTATGTAAGTATTTCAATCTTCGGCGCAAAGTGGCCCCAGCCGGAGGAGCCGACGCAGCCGGAGGAGCGGCCCAGCCAACTGGCCTTGGCCATAATCAAAGCTAATTTATTTAAGTCGCCAACTACATGCCACAATATTTGTTTAGGCCCCGAGAAGCGCTTATACTAAATTATTACTGGCTCAGCTATATTTCTATATTTCCTACGCACACCATCCACATGTACAATGTATACAATATGTATGTATATACATATGTACACACTCTCTCTCCCTCTCTAACTCTCGATGACTCTGACGGCTCAACGCATTCCAGGCATAATCCAGCCTTCTGAATTACAGCAACATTACTTAGACGAAGGCAATGCAAAGTCTCGGGGCAAATCCGAAAAAATATACAACATTCATGTAATCAAAAATACATTTTTCTTAAATTAGTCGGCGGAATTCAACCCTCTGCGGAGCCGAGGAACAGCAAAAACATTTACACATCATTAGATCGCCGGCATACAGACGCATGTGTATTCCCAAGAAATGCGAGAGTACATGCTTGATATGCTGAGTGTATTGAAGGGCGTGCACTCGGCGAAAGGGCGGTGCCGCCGCTCATGTCAAGCACTCGCCTTTGCAGCCCTAAACGAGACGAGCTCCCAGTAGAGTAGCCTAGCATTTCAATACACTATATGGAGCCAAGTGTTCCAGCTTAAAATAAAAGGTAAGTTCTGTATAGACAGTTGGATGGACAGACAGACAGATGGACAGGCTGATATTCAGAATGAAAAGACAGACGGATAGACCATAGATAAACGCACAGACAGAAAGATGCAGCCACAGGCAGACAGGCATAAAGACAGACATTAAAGCAGACGGAAAAATGGACCAAACAAACAGACAGGCAGGCAAAGAGATGGGCAGGCATACTGACAGACAGAAAGACAGATAGACAGACATACAGGCATACAGATACAGACATACAGAAAAAGACTTACAGATACAGACATAAGGACATACAGACATACAGACATACAAACATATAGACATACAGATACAGACATACAGACATACAGACATACAGACATACAGACATACATACATACAGACATACAGACATACAGACATACAGACATACAGACATACAGACATACAGACATACAGACATACAGACATACAGACATACAGATATACAGACATACAGACATATCATACAGATATACAGACATACAGACATTCAGACATACAGACATATCATACAGATATACAGACATACAGACATACAGACATACAGACATACAGAAATATAGACAAACAGACATACAGACATACAGACATACAGACATACAGACATACAGACATACAGACATACAGACATACAGACATACAGACATACAGACATACAGACATACAGACATACAGACATACAGACATACAGACATACAGACATACAGACATACAGACATACAGACATACAGACATACAGACATACAGACATACAGACATACAGACATACAGACATACAGACATACAGACATACAGACATACAGACATACAGACATACAGACATACAGACATACAGACATTCAGACATACAGACATACAGACATACAGACATACAGACATACAGACATACAGACATACAGACATACAGACATACAGACATACGGATATACAGACAAAAAGGCACACAAACATACAAAATACAAACAGACAGATATATAAACAGACGGCGAGAACGCAGACCTACAGACAGACTGCCAACCAGCAAAATTAACAGATAGGTAGATGGACAAGCTGAACAGACAACAGACAGACAGACCTGCAGGCATTCAGACGGACATACAGATAAACAGAGCAGGAAAAAACGACTTGGTAGCTGCTGATTCGAATTTTATATGCCTACTATGGACCAATAAAAAACTTCTATCTATAACTCTATTTATCTATTATATAAATTTATTCTTATTTACCCATTTTCCACAGCTAAAGCATATGAATAGTTGAAAAATTATAGAAATTCCTTCTGCACATAAATCTTTCAAAAAAAGAGCTCTCATGTATGCATAATTTATGTTTTCTGCATAGCGTAGCCACACGTCGGTGCCCAAATTCTCATAATCTTCATTTTTATTTTATTATTAAAAAAAAGCAGAGAGCGGCACAAGGAGCGAAATGTCATGTGCGCAATATTTGCATAAACCAATGACGATGACAATGTCTCATTCCGAGCGAATGCGCAGCAGACCCCAGCCAAAGGATTTTGCGGATCAAGTGCTTAGGCGAGTCAGCAGTGGGAAGAGACTGAGAGCGAGGGGGATGTGGAGAAGGCAAAGGGAGGGAAGACGTACGACTTGTTGATATTCGGGGTTGACCAGCAGCGCGGTTGCAACGCATGTGGGTCTGGCTGATGATGCGACTGCTACCCAAATCGAAACGCATTTAAATATGTATTTTCAATAGATTGAGCTCAACTGAGCAGAGCCAACACACTCACACACACACACGCACACACACGCTAGTACACACTCGTATAATGCACTTAAACATGCGCGTCGCTACCATGCGCTTGTATCTGATGGATGTGCGTCCATAAAGCGTACGCAAACAATTTGAGTTCACTTCAGCCCGGAATCGGCAATCGGCAATCGACAATCGGCAATTGCCGAAAATCGCATCAGCAATCGAATCGTTGCCATCGGGGCGCCGTCATAAAACTAGTTTCTGGCCAAATCGAAAAACTTCTCGAGTGTTTGTGGTCAACGCACAAATTGTATAGCATAAATTGTGGCGCAATTGTTTGAGCAGTCGCTCGCACTCGAACTTCAATTGGCATTTGGATTCGGTTTCAGATTCGAACTCGCATACGCATTCGCACTCGCATTCACATTCAGTTTATCGTATTCATGAGCCGTAAATTGAAGTTGCTGCTGCTGCCGCTGCTCCTGCTGCATATGTATGAATAATGTGGTCGTGCGAATGCCCCGCATTGACATATTTCAGCGTTTGAATATCTAACACTATATGCATTGCCAGGCTTATTTATCTCACACACACATACACACATACAGAGCGCGTATAGCTGGGTCTTATCAGCGCTGTCAATGACAATGATTGAATGCCGCTCGAGCTTTGATTGCTTGTACCCGGCGCTGCTGCTTATGATGTCAAGCATGGAAATCGAAACCGTTATACAGAGTATGAGAGTGTGTGTGTGTGTAGATGTGTCTGTGTGAGTGAATATATAGCTTGGGTCAGTTAATGAGGTAAGTGATGCTCCAGTTATCGAGTTGAAGTCATTATTCCGCTTCTCCGACAATATTAAGGCCTAAATGCAGCTAACGGCACTTCAAGCTACCAAGGATAAATATTAAAAGGCTAAAAACTATAATAGAATAAAAGGTAAAGATATTATAAAAGACTAGTTAGTCATGCTAACATGCTGGCTCAACGCTTACTAAATTAAAGAGACAAAGGACGCTTTAAAAAAGCATCAAACACAAGATTTACCTACAAAATATAGAATATTTAGTTATAGGTATATATTTACAAAAATATTAATTAAAATAAATTAATTTAAAAACTTCAATTTTAATTTTTTAGAAAATTTAAAATATTCAGTCTAAGAAAAATAATTCACTATTTAATAGTATTTGTATTTAACAATAAATTTATAAATAAATTAAGCTGCACTTTTGGTAGCAGCAAACTAAAAGCTTCGAAAAACTATGGATAGAAAACAATTGAATATAAAAACAGTTTTATATAAATTTAAACAATTTAATTTTAATTTTTTAAAAATTCAATATAAGCACACTAAAGAAAATAATTCACTTTTTTATAGTCTTTATCTTTATCATTAAATTTTTAATTAGATTAAGCTGCCCTTTCGGTAGCAGCAAACTAATTTAAAGCTGCAAAAATGAATAAATAGAAAGAAAAAAATAATATTTAAAATAATATTGCAAAAACAGCACTAAAAAAATATGAAAAATTCCTGAGCTTGAGTTCTCTGCCAGCCTCTCGGGGTTATCTTAGAATGGTCATTGACTCTCTGGAACCCTTATGCATACACTAACAGGTGCATTGAACTTGGCTTGAATATTATATTCAATTTTGAGCAAGATAATCTTTTGCCTTTGCCATGAATAAAGAATTTTTCGCTTGAGTTTTCAGCTCTTTCCAAAAACGTCTATAAATAATGCTTGATTCGTTTTGACTGCTCATTCAATTGTTGTACGACAACTAAATTAATAATGCCCACAAATCATACAGTGTGCAGCGCCAAAGGCTCAATGTAATTACTTCTATACTACATATATTTATATATATATCGCAGTATCGCAACTATAATCGAATCTGTCAGTTACAGTTTGCCGCGAAATTAATGTCTTTGCGCTAAAATATTTATGTGTGTGTATGTGTGTGTATTTTAATCACGAGAGCAATGAACTATAGTCATTTTATTTCTAAATATGCCTTAACTGCAGACTCCTACTAGCATCCCCTTTCCAGCCATTTGACTCTTTAGCTGGCAACGTTTTTGGCTTAGCATTTATAATGATTAGAATTTATGAACTGAGCTGCTTGGCCAAAACCAACTTTGTCAGTAGTGTCACGGCCAACGAGCACCCCGCCGCCAACACCGCAAGCCCCTACTCCACACCCACACCCACACCCACACCCACAGCCACTTGCCCACTTCAGTTTAGCCTCAACTATTTCACGCTACAAACAAAGTTAAACCGAAATGCACATAAATCAAATGCAAAACTTTTGTTTTGAGTACGAGTATTCGAGTTTTTATCGCTCGCCAGGCAGACATGCAATCGTGCATAGTGTGTGTGAGTGTGTATGGGTGTATCGCCAGCAATATCTCTCAGTGTATGCGAGGCAAACAGTTAGTTGATGTTGCTTTCTAAGCATTTTGGCAAGCAAACAAAACAAACGTAAATCAACAGCAGACGACGAACGACGAGCAGGCCGCAGCAGCTCATCATAAAACTCATTTGGTTCAACACTCGACGCCCCCCTGCCCCGCTGCCCCAGCGCCACTCTACCCGAAATCCCTGCCTGGCCATGGATCGCTCCCGGGAGAGGGTTCCGCACTTGACCGAGACAGAAAACAATGCCAAATGCTCATTTCGTTGCCCTTTTTCAACTGTTTCCGTTCCACGAGCACACACAAGCGCATGCCTCCCTCCACACACACACACACACACACACACACACACATCGGAGGAGACAAAGTGACAGCGACAGTTGGAGAGCGGAACAGGGAGATGCAGAGCAGCCAAATTAAGTACAACAAATGAGTTTGAAGGCGGCTTTCGGGCATGTTTGGAGGGGGGGGGGGGGGGGGGGGGGAACGCTCGCAATACAAACATGACAGCAAAATAAATTTCTGTAATTGATGTTGCTAATTTGTCACTGGCCACGGCCACATCTCAGTCGCATTTACAGGTGGCCCTGGGCCCAGTGCGCCCAACTGCGGCCCGGGTCGGCCAGCTGCCCCGTTGAGTGATATGTCAGAGCCATGTCATCTATGCGCTCCGCCTGCGCCTGCAAGTAGGGCCAGGCCATGCGAATTTGTTACGCCCGATGAAGTTTTGATTTAAAGCCGCAGCACGAGCGCAGCTAAAAAAAAAATCAAAAAGAAAAAAAAAAAAGAAAACAAAAAATTAATCGCATGCGGCAAATTAAACAGCAAGAAAAATATTAAAATAAAGTACAAGTAGGTCGAGCCCAAGTCGAACAACGCGCTACACTCTCTCTTCGATTAATAATCATTTGCCTAGCAGAACTTTGTCGGGTATATTTGCCTTCACTCACCGTGCATTGTCTATTATTGGACTATTATTATATCTTATTTGATCGATTTTTCTATTCCCAGAGACAGGCAGGCATGTTAAGCGTGTTCCGCTCGCATGTCTATAATCAAGTGTTCTCTCTGCTTTCCACTGGCCTAATGACTGCCCCACAGTAAGGGTATTATGTGTTGCGTATAACAAAGCGCAAAAGTCAACAGAGCGTTGCATTAAGATTTCTTGAGTAAATATTTGTGGCGACTTTAAGCGCGTTGTTGCTTTGTCCGCAGAGATACTCCGGCCGCCCAGCAAAATGCAAGTCAATAAAAAATGTGAGAGTGGTCGGTGCTCGACTTGAAAATACCTGGAAGGGTAGCAGGAGGTAATTATAAAATAAATACATATTTTATAAATATTTTTATTATTATTATTAAAATGTATAAATATCTTACAGATATTTTTATTTTTTATTATTATTATTACTTTAATTATAATTTTATTTTGTTATATTTTTATTATTAATATTATTATATTATTGTTATTATTATTTGCACTCACATAATTATTTTATTATGATTATTATTCTTATATTTATATTTATATTTATTATTATTTTACCTTCATTCTTCTTTTGCCAAGCAGCTCTTATTTTCTTATATTATTATTATTAATATTAATACTAATTTTTATTATTAATATTATTACTATTATTATTATTGTTATCACTCAATTTATTATTTTATTATAATTACTATTATTATATTTATCACTTAGTATTTTTTTACCTTCATTCTTCTGTTGCCAAGTTCAAAAATTTATCTTTCGCACTTTTATTTTCTTATATTATTATTATTTTTATTTTCTTATATTATTATTATTAATATTATTACTACTATTTATTACTTACGATTACTATTATTATATTTATAAGTTTTTATTTTTTACCTTTATTCTTCTTTCGCCAAGTTGAAAAATTTGTTTTTCGCATAGCTCTGGTATACCCTCCGCAGCATAGCTCCCACCATTGGCAGGATATCAAAAAGGGTTCGGGGTCCACTTCCTCTTTGCATGGCCGTCGAGTGTAATTAATTCCCTTTCGGGTTGCGCAAACATTTTACGCACAGTTTGCTTGTCTTTTATGTTCGGTCTAAGCCACTTACAAAGATCGCCGCTGACAACTTAAAGCCAAAGTCGCGGAAAGGCAACTCAATCAGCAAGAACGCCAATGCCAAAGCTAGAACTGCCGCCAGATTGCCAGCTCTCTGGCACAAACAAAACTTTTCGCCTCCAAAACTTATCTCTGGCCGGGGCAAATTATTAAAAGAAATTACCAAAGACTGTGCGCACACAGCGCAAAGAGTGGAAGCCCAGAAGTCCAGACCAAACAAAGCATAAATAAACTAATTTAAGTTTCTCCACTGCTGCTTTTTGTCCAGCTTTGGCCATTTTTGTCTATTGCATTGGTCGCTGCTGCTCTTTGGGGCTCCATCGATGCTGCAGTCGTCTGGCTTCAGTTGCCAATGCCAGCAAAAAAAAAGAAGAGAGGGAAAGAGAGAGGGGAGTTACTTTGCCATTTGGCCAAGCTGCTGCTCTGCCAATTTGGCACGCACTGCAAGTTGCGCATACCCCATAAGCATGGCCAGTAAAAGGTATTAACAATTCGAAATTGCTCTTCTAGGGCTTCTCGCAGCTGAAACTTTGCTATGCTCCGCCACATTTCTTCTCCTCTGCTTATCCCGCTAATCAACAATAACAAGACAAGAACAAAAAAAAACGCGGCAGCCAAGGGTCGCGTTTTGGACATCATTTTAAAGTGAAACCTGCAGAAAATGAGAAAAAGAAAATTTGTTTAAAAAAATATCTAATTTCTAACGTGGAGTAAGGGGAAGTGGGGTATGCTTAGTGTTTGGCGCATGCCAAAGCATTAGCGTTCAAGCAGCTCGACCGGGTTCAAAGTTCAGCATTCCGTCTCGGCATAGACTCAGGCTCAGGCTCAGTCTCAGACTCAGGCTGTTGCCTGTTCCTGTCAAGAATTTGCATATTTGCGGTTTTGTTGCCGCTGCGTGTTGTCCAGCGCATGTGAGACCCGCAATACATACACATATTTTGTCCGCTTTTCTCTGTGTGTGTGTGTGTGTGTGCCTGGTTGTTTTTTCCTGTTTCCTCGTTTTGTAGTGTGAAATTTAACGCCCGTTTTTGTCGCATTTTTGCCTCGACTACATTTTTACGTAGGCGTGGGGGGCGCTCCATAATAGACTCTGCATAGAAAATGAGAGCAGTAATTTGATGGCACCACATTGTGACCGAAAATAGCCCGCCTGTGGTCCAGAGCGACTGCTTGTCAGTCGCCGGCAACCGACAGCCGACAGCGCCGACCGGAAGGACGTGCAGAGCATGTGAGAGCGGTTTTGGGATTTGAAAAATGCTAAAATTGGGAAACGAAAAAAAAAATAAAATAAAAGCGCTGTGCTGCACGCTTCTTACCTCAGCAAAGAAATAATTGTTGGTCGCAAATATTGCTGTATTTCTTCAGAGTGTAAAGGCCTCACTTTTGGCACAAATAAATTTATTTTCATTGATTTTTTTTTTTTTAAACTTATTTTATTTCTTTAAATTCTTTTGGCTTGCTCGATAGTTGCTTTCAGTCTGCAAAAGTATTTTCAATTTCCCCCCAACTTGAAAACATTTTCACTTTCACTACACACACCTGCTTTCTTTGCGCTGCGTTTGCCGCAAACTTTATTTACCTGCATTTCCATCTAATTCCCGCTGTATTTACATTTCGAGCTGCGTATCCTCCAGGCATATGTCAGTGCAGCTAATGCACCTTAGTTGGACTAAGTTGGCTTCACTGCAGCTGCAGCGCACAGCTCTACAGTTCTTCCGCTCTGCTGCTCTCCTCATTCCCCTGCACAGCTTACCTGCTCGCCTCGGGTGCCCTCCATTGCCGAGCAAGTTTGGCGCCCAATCAACCTTGTCTTGAGCCCACTTAACACGCCCGCACTCGCACTTTAGCATCGCTTTGATTTATTTGATATGCCACGCCCTGCGACGCCTCACGGCTCGCTGGGCTTTCAACAATTGGCTTTGCGGCTACTTTGCCCGGCCACGCTCTGCGTCTGTGTGTGTGTGTGTGTGTGTGTCTTGCCTTGTACACATGTGTCAACTGGTCGCACTTCCTCCTCTCCGTCTGCCTCTCTCGCCGCTTCGCACAATTTTCAAATGTCCAACGCGGCGTATACGCAACGCAACGCAGCGCAAGGCTGCGCAACTTGAGCTCGTTTGTATTTAAGCCTAAATTATTAACCGAATGGCAACGGCAAGCGCACAAACAGTATTGCTTTGCCATGAGCACTTGAAACTAATACACAGGCACACACACACACACACTCACACACACACGTACAGAGGCTATACAAACAAATGGGTCGCAGCAGCAATTTCATGAGTCATTTAACCGAGTTGTGTGAGCAGCAGAAAAAGGATCGATGAATGCTGCATGAATGAATGCGTGTGCGAGTGTGTGAGTGTGCGAGAATTTATGTTTGTGTGCTGTTGTCGCATGGCACATGATTATGTTTATGAAACTCTTACTGCGTGTGTGTATGGCTGGCTGGCTGGCTGGACGGACATTCGGGCTGTCGAAGTGCGTAGAAAAAGCATAAACAGAAAATCGAAAAAAGAAAATAAAATAAAAACTTGCAACAAAATTGTGTGTGCTCATAAATATCAACAGCAACAGCAGCAGCAGCCAGAGAGTGAGTAGGAGGCCGAGAACGAGCCGGAAACACGCCAGAGTCGCATCCGCTTTGCTGCCTTTAATCTGGCCCATTTTCGGGGGAGTTTGTCGGGTTGTCTCTGGCCTGACCCAAAAGTGCGGAAATTAAAACATATGTATTTATAGCCAACACATGCACATCCTCATGTCTCGCAAAGAAACGGACACGGGCACAGCATGAGCATGCGGCGGCCACAAGCGAAGTTGGCCCCAAGCTTAAAACTGACCCCCATTTAGCAAAACAACCTCCATACAATAACAACAGATATGCATCTGTGTCGAGAATTTGGTTCACATGTCTGCAAGCGTCTGCGAGTGTGTGTGAGTGTGTGTGTGCATGTGCGTGTGTGTTGAAAATCTGTATTATAAGCATTTTTATAGCTCTTCTACTGTTTGATTCGTTCTACGTTTACTTTCAACTCTATCTGCTGCTCCTTCTCTCTCTTTCTTTCTTCTACTTTCCTGCTCTCTCAACTGTGTGCAACTGCAACTTTTGTGTGCCGAAAAACGCTTGCACTTCGACCGAAGCCACCTCCAATGACCCAAGCGTTGGTCAAGCACTGTCTTCATGTCCCTCCTTTTTCCCCTCTTTGCCCACTGTGCCTGTGCCAGTCCCAGTGCCAGCTCGAGTCCCAGTCTATGGTTAACTCTTGCACTTGCAGTTGTTCCTAGCTGTAGCTGTAGCTGTAGCTGTAGCTCTGGCTCTACTTGTACTGTAATCCGCTTTGCCACGCCCCTCACCCTGCGCTGTAGCGTCGGCTGCAGCTGCAGCTGCTGTCCTGAGTTAAGTGCTTGTAAAATTACTGTTTGTGGATTTTCAAATGGAAATTAATTTGCACTAAAGCAGCGAGAAAGACGCGCTAAAAATACAACATGAAGGCGGCTAGAGCGACAAGCAGCTCCCGCACTGGCAGAATGCATTAAAATGTTGCCAGGCTGGTAATCAGTAATTGCTCTGCGGGCTATTTTGTAAATATTAAAGTAGCAAATTAAATCTTAAAAATTCATTATAAAGTTTTAAAACTAGTTTTAAAAATCACCAACATTAATAAAAAGTAATTCATTATAAAGTTTTAAGACTGATTTTAAAAATCACCAAAATAAATTCATTATACAATTTTCAAGCTAATTCAAAACTAAAAATAATTATTCTTTAAAAATTTAAGAAACTAATTTTAAATATCACCAACATAAACAAATAATTATTTTTTTAAAATCAATTAACAATTTATAATTTATTTTGTTTAAAAAAACTCAAAAAAAGAATAAAAAAAAATATTTAAGAATACATATTATTTTTTATTATTTTATTTATATACAAATAATAATTATATTTTTGATTTACTTAAATTATAAATAATAATATAAATATTTTCTATTCTTTCTTATTTTATTTATATATGAAGTTTGGAATTTTTAGAAAATATATAAATATATAAATAATATTTAAAAAATAAATTAATTTATATATAATATAATAATTTAATATATTATTATTTATATTTTCTATTCTTTGTTATTTATATTTATATATGAAGTTAGTGAACTGCTAGCCAGTCAGCACTGTCTTCTCGCTTACCTTTCTCTCCCACTTAATCACACTGCGTTTATATCTCCTCTATACCAACTTCGTTCTCGCTCGCTGCTTCTTTTAACCTCTTCCACCCTTCCTTCCAACTCCCCTCGCTGCTCCAGCACCTTTGTCTACTTCTTTTAAGTAGTCGCTCTCTTTGGCAGCCACTTGAGCCGCGCTTAATCTCAAACAGTTTAACACATCAAGTATACGCCGCGCAGTACCGTTGGCTATCAGGCTGTCAGCCCGCTGGTATTTTACTGCCTGCACAAGCAAACGACCAGGCAACCGAGCAACCCGTTCCCATTGATTTCATTTTATTATGCTGTGGGTAGGAATTCTTTTCTTTTCGTGCCAAATGCTGGTGGAACTTTTAATTTAATTATAGCTCCGTTTGTGGGCAGGGCGCATTGCACACACATGATGCGAGCACACACACACACACAGATACAGATCGAGAGAGGCAAACAGACATAAGACTTGCGGATTATGGCCGTAATAAATGTCTGTACAGGCGTAAGCAAGCGTGCAGCCTGCCTTTGTATTCATTTAACATGCTCGTACATGCATGCAAGCAGACACAGACACGGACACGCACAGACATGCACACAAATTCGCACTTAAACCAACATGACTGGAGCATTGCAATTTGGCCTAGGCAAATTATTCGACCGGACTGTACGGAAAGTTTTTAATACTGATTATCCAACCGGCCGGATCTGAGTCTGTTCTATCGCTCTCTCTCACTCTCTCGCTCTCTCTGTCTCTTTATCACCCACTCTGTCTTCCGGTCTAATCTAATAAAATATCTCGACTCAACTGCCAAATTGGTGTGGGCAGATTGTGTTGGTCAGTCTCGCTCTCGCCTCGTTGCGAGATTAAAATCAGAGTCGAGCAGAGCCCACAGCTTGGCCTTAATTAAGCATCGCCTGTTTAAATCAATATGCACACAGCATAATAGTAAATTCTCCTATATTTATGGTAAATTAAGTAAACCACACACACACACACACACAGAGTTGAGAATGTCGTCTCTGCTGCGCTCCATTTGTCAACGTTTCTTGTCATTGATTTATCACAAGTGCCTGCTATAACAATTCAATAACTTTTTGCCAAGCAGCGTCAAGCTGGCAAAAAGCCGCAAATTGCAAAGGGGCGGACCTGGCCGAACTCATACGCAAAAATGTATTACGGTCATAAACTGCAGCACACACACACACACATATATAGAGCACAACAACATCAACGCGCAGACACATGTTTGCCAGCTGCTTTCGGGCGTGTGAACTGAATGACTGACAAACTGACGGACGGACAGACGGACGCACTGACTGCCCGAGTGAAAGCCGGACTGACCCTGAGTGTGTCTCTGATACGCAGGTTGAATAACGGTAAACTGTGGCATACACAGCACTCGCCACTTCAACTGGTTTGAAGCATGTCCAATTGTGTTACAAAAAACACGCATACGTCATGTGGTACCACGGCGAAAGCAACTCCAATGAAACTAGCTGAAAACTGGAGTGGTTTTTTGCACTTATCACCTTTGCACAGAGTTATGCTTTCTGTCAAATTATATCATAGCATTTACTTATAATATTTAGTAAGATAGGTTGTAAATAAAAAATAAAAAAAAATAAAAAATAAATAATACTAATATTATTATTATTTTACGGCATTAGTTAGAAATCTCAGCTAGGTGTCGAGTGTTTCAAGTCCAGGCAAGTCCTATTCATACACTGTATGAATAAAATAATAAAAAAAAAAATTAAATTATATAAGCAGTATTGTTTTTACGGCATTAGTTAGAGATCTCAGCTAGCTGTCGAGTGTTCCAGGAAAATCCTATTCATACACTGTATGGATAAAATAAATAAAAAAAAAATAAAATTAAGTTAAATATTATTATTATTTTACGGCATTAGTTAGAAATCTCAGCTAGGTGTCGAGTGTTTCAAGTCCAGGCAAGTCCTATTCATACACTGTATGGATAAAATAAAAAATAAAAAAAAATTAAATTATATTAAAAATATTATTATTTTTACGGCATTAGCTAGAGATCTCAGCTGGCTGTCGAATGTGTCAAGTCCAGGCAAATCCTATTCATACACTCTATGGATAAAATAAAAAATAAAAAAAAATTAAATTATATTAAAAATATTATTATTTTTACGGCATTAGTTAGAGATCTCAGCTAGCTTCCAAGTGCATCAAGTCTAGGAAAATCCCATTCATACACTGTATGAATAAAATATATAAAAAAAAAATTAAATCAAATATTATTATTTTTACGGCATTAGCTGGAGATCTGAGCTAGCTGTCGAGTGCGTCAAGTCCAGGAAAATCCTATTCATATACTGCAATGTAAGCTTGTAAGAGCCAATGCTTACAGCATACCCGTTAACTCCGGCGACCCCTCGCAATGCCCCTGCTGCAGGCTTATCGAATTCTATAGAGCGCATAAACCGTGCATAACTAAACAAAGGCAGCTTATTTCCAGTCGATATCGGAATGCCCCGCATACCATTCCAATTTCAGTTTCAATGGGCCCAATGCGATGCAGCGAAATGTTTGATTGATGCCCTGGCGGAATCAATAACCATTGCCACTGGGAAATGGAGCATGAGGATCGCGGCACCGCAGAGGCTTACGGACAGCTCGTAGGGCTTTGCAGCACACCATGAGCAGCATTTACACCTACCAGCACAACACACAGAACACACATTAAGTATTATACGCTAGCTGCAGTGCACTTGGCGCAGAGATTGGGGGATCCCATGCATATAGGATGGCGCATTATATGGCCTCTGGCCATAATGTATGGCACATTATGCGATGGACGGCGCTGCGGATGCGGATGCGGATGTGGTTGGGGCTGCGGTTGGGGCTGTGGCAGTGGCTGGGCATCACTTGACACATAACAATAACAACAGCGAGCCGCTTACTAACGACACACACACACACACACACACACACACACACATGAAATGGCGTGGGGCGGGGTGGAAAACTTTTGGACATAAAACAATAAAAGTTTTCTCGCTTATTGCCCACTTGTCCTTGAGTGGTTTTGCATGAAGTTGCGGCCGGTCCCCTTGGCGGACGCGCAACATTTCGTCAATAAAATATATATACTCTACCGTACTATATATATATTATATATACTGTACTTTGCAGCGTCCATTAGGCGAACGTCGCTTTATTGATTTTCCATCAGGGCGCGCTCAAGTGTTTAACTATGTGCTAATATTTATTAAAAACCGTAAAGACACGTTACGTAATGGCACATAACGAGCGAGCGAGACGGAGACTGCTCTAAATTATGAGCAAGCGCTGCGGCGGAGGGTATGAGGGGGGAGTCAAACATGTTGTTAACACTGTGTAAGTGTAAGTGTAAGGCCAAGTGTAAGTGTAAGTGTAAATGTAAGCGAATGCTTTGCTTTCATTTACTGTGCATTCATTATGCTGCTGCTGCTGCTGTTGCTGCTGCTGCTGGTGGTGGCTTCACGGGGCGTATGATTAATCTCATTTCATTATGTTATCGCCTATGCCAGATCTTTGGCTCGCCCACAGCTGTGCGGCTTTTGTTCGCCTGTCCAGGCATGAAAAATGATTTGCTTTCGGCTTTGTTTTGTTAGCATTTCCTTGCCGAAACTCTTTCACAATTACACACAGAGGCAAATAATTTATGATCCATCTGTGTGTGTGCGTGTGTGTGTGTGTGTGTGTGAGTGCTAGCTTCCTTTTGCCCCGCTGACCTACACAGTCCCGCATGCAGTCCATTGAAACAACTTAATTAACAGTTGACATAATATGCTTTAGTTATTTTCTTATGTTTTCAGTTTTATTTTACGTTTACGTTACGTTTACTCCTTCTCCTCGTTCTGCCTCGTTCACAAGTTTCACAAGTTTTTGCATTTTAAATTCTTACATTTTTAAAAGATTTAGTTTTTTGCTTTTATCGTACTTTGCTTTCATTGTTTTGTTTTTTTATATATTTTTTTTTTTTTTCTCTTACTCTTTTTGTGGTTTCGTGTGTGTTTTCTTTTCGTTCTCTCGTATTTAATTGAAAGTTACTTTCAAATTTTGTTTAGCTTTAATAACATCGTTAATTCAATTTTCTTTTCGATTTTTCTCTGCTTTTTGTCATAATAAATAGACATTATTTTATGTATACATATATATATATTTATATATATATATAGCGCGGTTTCGATTTATTTAGTAATTTAATATAATTATAAATACACATTTACATATACAATATTTACGTCAGTTTAATGCAGTTTTCATGCGCCTTTCGGTATTTTCATGTTTCTTAGTTCTAAAAACTTGAAGAATTTTTCACGTTTCCTGCTGCAGCTCATTGTGGAAGTGAAAGTGAAAGTAGATGAAAGTCGTGTGTGTGTGTGGCTCTGTCTCTATATAAATAATTCAAAAGTCGAAAAGTAGAGCCGGAAAAAAAGCACAAACATTTTAATTTTAATTATTTTTACAAAGTTTTCTCTCGACTGTATGAAAACAAAGTCCAAAGAAAACAGCTGAAAATATCAGAAAAAATAAATTGAAATTATTTTCATAAAGTTTTCTCTGCGACTGTTTGACAGTCTTCGCATAAATGCAACGGTTTTCCGCTTTCAATTATTGAATATCATTTAAAATGATTGAAATTTATTTTAAATTGTGAACAATTGTGAAAAAAAAAAATAAAAAGGAATTCGTTTTATTTGCTTTGATTGACTCACGTTGCAAAGAGAAACAATAAAATGCAGCCTCGGCAACAATTAATTATTGAAAGGAAAAATGTGATTGGAAAAACAAATCGCTTTCCAAAGAATAGAATTGGGTTGCCAAAGCATCCGAGTGTTTGTTGTTGTATCTGTTGTTGTCGCTGTAGTTGCCGATGAAAAGCCAATGAAAACTATCGACAGCCAAGAGTCGTGTTTGAATAGTTCGAGTTGTAATTGTTTTTGTTGTTTTCGAGTTGATGTTGTGGTTGTTGTTGTTGTAGTTGCTGTTAAGCCTGCTTAATGAAACTTTTCTGATTTTTCGTTCGTGTTTTTGTTATATTTTTCGTATTTTGTTTTCCCATTCCTTTTTTTTTTTTTTCTGTTGCCCTTCCTCTTTTGTATTTACCTTTATCGATAGTTTGGTAAAGTTCGCAATGTTTATTATTTTCATTATGCTCTTTTTGCTGTATATGCCGTTTTGTAAACATTGAATTTAATTGGTTTCCTTTGTTTTGCCTTATTCTGCACACGATTGATTATTGTATCTATATACTATGACAAATGTGATGTGAGTGTTGAAAACTATATACGATCCCATTATCTTAGTCGATTACGAGCGCACACGAGACGATACGATGCTATTGGGGAAACAGAACTGCAATGCTGAAACCAGTTTGAAGATTTGCCAAAATAGCTCGGAAAATCATAGACTCGAAGAAAGCAAAGAAGTGGCGATGAAATTGCATTTGACATTTGGAAAATATCGAAACTTGTGAAACACAGCGTTAAACTTAATTGAGTTCGGATGCTTTAACTTTTTATTCATGATTTTTTTATATTTATTTTTTGTTTGTTCACTTAACACTTTTGCTAATTTTTGTCTTATTCGATTTTCAATATTTCTGCTTTTTATCGATTAACAACAAATAAATTTTGAAATGTGCAACATGCTCCCGTCCATATCCATATACAAACTATCCTCAGTTCAGCGTCCAACTGCAACTTGAAAACGCACTTGAATTAAGCTTAATTTAATTAAGTAATTTACACACATTTATAATAAACACATTCGAAAATGAACTCAACTTATCGTAGGATTATTTATGTGTAATGCTCGGAAAACCCTCGGCGATTTCCTTGTCCGCTTTGGGGTTTTTCCAATTTCTATTCGCATCTTCTGAGTTTGACTTTTGTGGTTTTCTTTTTTTACAGTGTACACTTTGGTTGTTTTTACCAGTTTTATTATATGTATATGTAGTTGTATGTATATATATATATTTAAGTTGTTTTAGTCAGTACTTGAAATTTTCTGCGCAGTTGAAGTTTAATGTTAAGAAGTTTCCTTTTCGTTTCTATATAGTTCTAGTTTACTTTACGTCTATTTTCGAATTTACAAAACAAAACAAGTTTCTGCCTTGGGAGTACAGTCACAGTGTGGCATCTAGAAAAGCGGTTGTCTATTTTAATAGCTTGTTTTCCTCATTTTCTCTGCTTGCGTTTGTCGTGAGTGTTTCGGAAAATGGTTTTAGTTTTTCCTGTTTTTTTGTTTTGTTTTTTTTTTTTGTTTTTTGCAGTTTGTTTGTTTTTGAGCAGTGTTCGTTTCAGGAGAAAAGTCTCTACACAATTTTTCTAGCGGAAATTTAATTTTAGTTTTCTTGGATTTGTTGCTTCTCCATTTTTGTATCAAAAAGTTTATGAAATTCTTCTAGAAAAATGTCGGGGGAAAACAAATCGAAAACTTCCTCAACGGAACACGCAACAAGCGTCTCTTTCTCTTGCTCTGTCTGTCTCTGTCTTTGTCTCAGTCTATTTACAAGATGGGTAAAAACGCGGGGAATTCGAGAACAGAACCAGAATTGATAATATGATACAAAGTTGTACTTGAAAAGGCGACAACTTGGCTCTAGTTTTCTGCACAGAGGCTGCTCCACTGCGCGGGGGCTAATTATTACGTATACGTCACGGAGTCATAGAAAAACACAATAGCCAATCGATTATACATATTAGTTACTATTTTATAGTTACAGCTTATGCATGAGTATTTGTCTCTGTATGTGTGTGTGTGTGTGTGTGAGTGTGTGTGTCAGTGAGGGAGAGTGAAAGTCTGTGTGAAGAGTTAAGCTAAGATATTATCGTATATGTAGGTGTATGTATATAAGTATTTGTGTATGCATTAACTTTAAATTAGTCTAGGGCTCAGAAGTTTTATCTGAATTTTTCCGCATGTTTTTCTGCTCATATTTTCTTACTTTCTTTTCTCTCGTTTGCGCGCTCACCTTATGTCCGTCTCATATACCTGCCTAAACGTTGCCGTTGCTCCGGCTGCTGCTGCTGTCACAGCTGCAACTGCTGCTGCCACTGAATGCAGTCTGGGGCGGTGCCAGCTCCAGGACAGCAAACTTAGTAGACACTCGAGGACGCGTCGCATGCGGCCTGCCGACAAAGTCGCTTTGTCGCCGGCCACGCAGCCAACGCCGCTGCTGGTGCTGCTGTCTGCACTGCTGCTGCTTCTGCTGCTGCTGCTGCTGCTGCTGCTGCTGCTGCTGCTGGTAGCTCCTCGTAGCGCCGACGTCGCGGCCGCTGCTGCAGCGCTGAGGGCCGCATGGAGTGCCTGGCAAATGCCAAGCTGCAGTAGCACACAAATAGGTACAATAAGAGATAGCGACCTGGAGACATGAGGGGATGTGCAGGTGCCGCGTGCTGCATTGCTGCTGGGAACTCCCCTGGAAACGGAATGAGAAACACCTGTTTAATTTACATCTTTATTGCTGTTCTCATACTCAGACGTTGGGAAACAGAACGAAAAACGTTTAAAAAATAAGTATATACTTTCAGTGTGTGTGTGTGTGTGTGTGAGTTTAATGTATTCTGTGCGTGTCGTGGTGTTGTTGCAGTTCTGTTCGCTGTTCAAACTGTCAGGTAATCCATATATTAATAAGTCAATGGTAGTCGTGCGAAATGCTTCACTCAGATGATTATCATAGACATCGAGCCATAATGCCATATAATCCGGCTTCAACACTAACAGGATTACCAGCTCGCTCAAAGGTGCAAACATAAAAGACGACGGCTGCGGCTTTGGCTTCGAGTTGCCGTCGCAACCGGCAAATAAAAAAAAAAAAAAAAAAAACAAAGCAATCAAACAATAAAACAGCACAAGGCAAAAGAGAGACAAGGCAGCAGGGCAGAGTAAGAGCGTAAGTAGAGTAAGTCATACAATATGCCACAAAAGCCAAGGCGAGCAACATGAAACGCATGAGAATCGCATGAGACGAACCAAAGCCTTCGCATGGCCGCATAAAACGCAAATTCACAGAACTCTGCAGGACGCGGAATTCTCAGGTAAGACGAGCTGCAACTGTGACGGTGGCAGTTGCAGCTTAGCGCAGAGGCGCATGGAGCTGAGAGCAGCAACTGCAGCTCAAAGCTACGGTAGAAGTATTATCATTTTCAGCTGGCTTAAGGAAGATAATGGATAATAATAAAATCTGACAAAAATAATATTAATAATACTACAAATAATAACAAAAAATAAATACAAATCGAAAAACTAAGAATATAAAAATATATATCAATTTATATATACATAAAAACTCAACTTTAAAAAAGATTCAGAAATACAATAATTACAGGAATTGTAAAAATTATTTTAATAAAATAGTAATATTTAAAATACTATTAAAAATATTAATGTACTTAACTAAGAAATATAAGTATTAATATTAATAAATGAATAAAGTAATTTAGAAAATGAAAACACATTCTAAAATGTGGTTTGTAATTAATTTCACGAAAAAATATGACTAAATTCGAAATAAAAGCATATATATTCAGTAAAAAATGTATTAATAATAGAAAAAAATTAATAAATAATAAAAAGTTTTAAAAAAATAGAAAATACTAAAATTCAAAAATATATATAAATGATTATAGAAAGAAAAATATTCGTTTAATCATAGAAAACACTGTATTATTATTTGCACAAATTTAACCTGTATGAAATCAATATCAAATTATCCCATCCAGCAAGCACTTAAGTACAGATATTAAGTACACTCGCTTTTCTTTTAATCTTAAGTATCTGATCGCTTTCGTTTCCACGAAAAGTAAACGCTTGTTCGCACAACAGAACTCGACCCGCCTCAGTACTCGGTGGGGCAAACAGACACACAAGTCGAGGGCTTCGCCTTGTCTTACCATATCTCACGCGCTACGCTCCCCTTACAACTCTAGCACCCGCGCTTTGCTCATCTTACCCAAGGCGTGTTTTCTTTCGATTTCATTTGCTTGCCTGCGTCGCTTTAAGTCTCCACCACTCGGCATTAAAGCACAAAACGTATTATGATTAAAGCAGCATTTTTGCCTAAACGCATATTATTTTACAAAATTTAAAAAGAAATCTCCAAAAAAAAATCACAGCACGCACTCAGCTCTGTGCTACACCTTGCCCGGAGTTGAAACAAAGAGAGCAAAGAAAGCAAAAGCGAGTGCGGGTAGGCAACTGTCACGGGAGGTGTGGGTGGAGCTGTGAGTGGAAAATGCTGCGACAAGCTGACAACAACAACAACAAGAAGAAACAAGTAACAAAAGCAAAACTACTGCAACAACAATAGCAAAAAGCGAACAACAATACGAAGACAATAGAATGTTGACGGGCATATAATAATAATAACACATAAAGGCAACAAAACAAAATGTAACGGCAGCAACAACAACAACAACAACAACAATGCAAAGTAGCAGAACAAGAGACAAAACATAATAATAATCAGAAACAAGTGTGCCAAAGCAGTTAACGGAAACAACGCGCATTGCATGCACAATATGGCGACAGGCATGAGTACGCCCAGCTGTGTGGGAGTGTACGTGTACGTGTGTGTGTGTATGTGTGTGTGTGTGTGCTTGTGCTGGTGGCAACGCTGTGACATTATCTAGCAGACACCGTTGCGACAACGACGACGACAACTTGACATTAGTGAAAGTCGCAAAGGAAGTGGCATGCAGCAAATAGTCGAGCAGTGGGCGTATGTGTCTGCCTGCCTGCCTGTCTGTCTCTGTGTGTGTGTGTGTATGTGTGTGTGTGGGGGCTGCGGGTTGCCGACTGCCGACTGCGAGTGCTGCAGACCAAGCGTAACATAAACATAATTTTCATGTGCCACGCGCGCTCAGTTACTGCAAGGCAACCCCTGCGCCGCCCCCTTTCCGCTCTGTCTCTCTTGCCCTTTCCATGCGGGCAAAATGTCGCAACGTTTACTAGAAAAAAAAAAAAAAAAAAAAAAACAAAAAGAAAAGCAAGAAAGTAAACTTCCCTACATACTGCTATGCCCCTTCCCCGAGCTGTGCTCGTCGGGTTATTCAGCTCGTAGTGCGGCATAATGATTACCGCTGTGCACACAGCACTCTCACGCGAGAGCATGAGATGACTGTACTTCCGGTTCCTGCATTCTCTTTAATTTTCACCCAAATTTTCACTTAACGAATGCCGCAACTATTTTCGTCACACCTGCCCACTTCTTTTCCTGCTGTCAGCCCTCCCTCAATTAGCATATTTCAACACCCTTCGTTATCGGGGCAAATCAATATTGTTCCATTCCCACACGATTCGCTGCTCGTAAACTTCATTTGTCGACGGTTTTTCGCTCTTTTGTCGAGTTACTTTCGCTACAGCGAACAGCGAGCAGCGAGCACGCTTCTAATGCCACCTTATCTGCATCGGTCTGCACCTTTTGGCCTGGTTCAGTTTGTGTTTGTATTTGTGTCTGCTCGCTGCTGTGGGGCTTCCTATGGCTGCCTATAGATAGCTTAAATTTCACACTTGCTCAATGGTTCGCAGTACTTAGCGAATTCTTTAAATGTGTTCGGTATTTCCATGCAAATGTCTGGGCGATTGGTATTAAGGCGCATTTAAAAAATTTAAAAATGAAAAACACTTCCATAAAGACTTTTCCTACCACTTTTTCCTTACTTGAAAAGCAAACAGCTAAGCTCTGTAAAAAATTAAATAAATGACATCATTTAGAGGAAATAAAGCTTACAATAAAAAACAACAATAATAATAAAAAATTTTATTTTAAATAAATAAAACTATTTGTAAACATAAATAAATAAGTCCTTTCTAAAAATATGAAATAAAAAGTTCCCCTGTAAATATTTCCTTAAAGGCGCTTACAATTCGCTTAGAAAATACCAGAACGTTTGAAATTAATACACATTTAAATACTTTAGAAAAACTAAATTTCTTTTTCAAAACACAAGCAAAAAATGCTCGAAAATAATAATAATAAAAATTTTTATTTTAAATAAATACAATTTTTTGAAATAATAAATAAGTTTTTTTTTGTTAAATTGATTTTATTTATTGAATCTTTTCTTAATTTTGAGACTAACAATAAGTTTACGAATCTTAACATTAAAATTAAATAAATAAATAAATCGTTTTTTATTAACTATTGAAAAATATGAAATTGAAATTTCCCCTGTAAATATTTCCTTAAAGTTGCAAACAATTTTTTCAGAAAATATCAGAACGGCTAAAATTAATACTTAATTAAATATTTTAGAAAAACTAAAATTCTTTCTCAAAAGCACAAGCGAATTCTTGTAAAGTATTAAGTACGAAACGATCAACATTAAAACATGTTAAAATAAATCTTTTAAATAAATTTAATAGATACATTTATGCAACCTAGAGAAACCTCAAAATTAATTCAAAATTTAAGATTTATTTAAAAAACTATTCTTAAACATTTTAGAAACGCTTGGGGACAACGCATGCTTTAAAAATCTGGTAAAAAAATCGGCATAATTAGTGTTGAGGCACAATTAAATTATTATTACAAATTTTTATATTTTTCCCTAACTTTGTAAGTTGTTTTCAACCTTTTTCTTGTGCATTTTCAATTTCCCCCAATTAACTTCAATTTTTTGAGCAAACTTTCAAGTTAATCTCTTTGCAAATAAACCAACTATTTGCCACTTAACTTTCTGTCTTAAGCTATTAGCTCAGCTCAGTGCACAGATATCGCAGCTCAAAGGCATTGCTTGGCCAACCAATTTTCAGTTCTCCATTCTTCACTCTCCACTTTCACTTCAGTGCATCTCTCGCAGTTATTAACCAAATTTCGCATCTCGTTGGGTCTCTTGAGCATCAGCCGAGAATCACTTGAAGTGCCCTCGCAGTATCCCCTTAATTCATTGCACGCCATTCGAGCATTCGGATGCGAGCCACAAAGCATTCATAAACCCGCATTCGCCACAATGCCGAGGCGCCTCTAACCCTTTTGTCTCTTCATCTGTTTTCTCTTCTTCATTAGCATGCTTTACTTCTGCACTTTTCGTGAGTCCTTGTGCATTCCTGCGAGTACCCACAGCCAGGGCCAGCGCCACAGCCCATAGTACCCCTCAGTCCGTCTGAGCCTGTCTTCTGCCATTTATATTTCTGCCCATCACGCCAAACTTTTGCCATGGTCCATTGTACTTTGGCTTTGCTTCCTTGCTGACCATCATAACTTTTCAAAGCGGGTAGCTTAACTTTATCATAATGTTTGCTTAGCAAAGGCTTAGCACAAAAGTTCTCTAAGCTTTCGAGTTGAGTGGAAAATTAGAATATGGAGAAATTACTCTATGTATTTGTAAAAAAAAATATATATATATATATTCGCTATTCTTTTGTTTCCAAACTTTGCTGTTAGAGTATACCGCATTCGTTCCCACGCGTAACCCTGTGCTATGCCTTGCATATTTCTACTTTTTCATTCCTATTTGCATTTTCATTCTCATTGTAGAATATTGTCTTTTGTGTTGGCTTTGTGGATTTCGTGTTGAGTTCTCGTTGATTTTACTTACCATTCAGCACATGTACCGTTACGCTTTTGGGCTTTGCATTTGATGGATTACATTGATAATGCCCGGAGTCCGATGGACGAGCTGATTTAATCAGCAGGAACGAAGTCGTCGTCTCACCTTTGTTGGTCACCACCGAGACGCCGCCCCGTGGCGAATCATAGTTGATTATCTGCAAAGAGAGCGGCAGAGAGAGAGAGCACAAGAAGAAAGAGAAAAAGAGAGAGAAAAAAGATATCAAAAGAATTGTAAAACTGAGGCACTCGGAACATTTATGTGTGCACATAAACTAAAAAAAAAAAAACGAGAGACGAGCATAAAAGCGCACAGTGAGCGCGAGAAACATTCGCAATTTGTATGCGAATGACATTTACAATGCCGCATGGGCGAAGTCGCATCAAATTAGATTTTATGCGACGTTCATTTTCTAAGCCATAAAACTGTGCGTCCCCAGATTACGCATACGCACTGTTGCACGCAGCTGGAAAATTAAAAACTCGGGCCCAGGCAACGCCCCCCCTTCCCGAACGCATGAGGAGCAGCTGAAGACGAAAAAGAAATATGCATAGCCCAAGGAAAGAAGAAAGATTGCAGAGACGACGGCCATGGCAATGGCAAAACAATAAAATTAAATCTGTTCATGGCGAAACTGCCACTAATGGCAACTTCCCCGTACCCAGGCCGAGACCGAGACCGAGACCGAGGCTTCAAAGCGCCACGTCCCTACCGAACCCTACCGAATTTCGCCTCTATAGAAAATATATAACAATAGAGGGAAGCGGACGGACGCATCAACCCTTGCGAATTCCCAATACAATAAGCTAGAACATGGCCGTGACTAAAGTCCCAAAGCATGAAGTGAAGAAAAACACCTAAAACGAAGAACGGAGAAAACTAAAACGTGGCTCAACAGCCGCAAGGATGCCACAGACAACAACAGGGGGAGGGCAGAGCAGAGCAGCGCAGCGTAGGGTGGCCAAACCGAAATCCATTTAAAACCCTTGCCTCGACAGCTCTTTGGGGGCTCCTGCGCTGCTTCGCTTTTGGCATAGTGCTTAAATGGCATTTTCTTGCACTCAACAAAAATAGAAACACCAACCGAAAGGGGTGCCAAAAGCAAGTAGAAGGCATGAGCAAAAATAAAAAAAAAAAAAAAACAAAAAAAAGTTGCACAGTTTTCACCATTGCAAAGCTAATTTAAAAGTTACTAAATTGAAGTATCGCAGCGGATCCCTCATCATCTATGGCTAACGCCCGAATGACGGCCCCAAAGTAATTACCTGTCTGCATTGACATAGCCCCGAAAAAAAAAAAACAAAAAAGAGAAAAGCGAAAGAAGAAAGAGAATAGAAAGCACGCCGCACTTACAGCATTGTTGTGATTCCAGAATATATAGGCTGGCGGTTCCGGTGAGTTGAGTATGACACAGGTGAGATTAATAGTCGATCCGCTTTCTATATACAAATCTGGTGCACCGATGATTTCCGTCGAGGGCTCTGCAACGAGATGAGGAAAAAGTGCTGTGAGTTCTGTTCTTTTTTTTTTCTATACCAAATTTACTTGGCTCTTTTGCAATGTAAATTCGGCTCAAATGAAATGGCAATTAGCGAAATGCAAAATTTCTACCTCGACTGGGCCGAGCCCAGCCTCATTAGAAATACAAGTGTTGCTTAAATGAGCAACAATTTCAAAAGATTTCCATTGAAATTTCCATGAAGCTGAAGTGCTCGTTTACCCAGCCAGCACTTCAGCGCGTCTCTCGCCCCACCAACAGCTCTCCCTCCGAACAGCTCTTCATCCCTCTCAGCCCACTCAACCCTCTCATCTCATCTCAACTCAACTGAGCTGAGCTGAGCTGAACTCATCTCCCACTCGCGCTTCAATTTCACATTTTGCCATAGCAACAAGTGTCAAAGTTTGGTCGAATCGGTATTTAATATTATGGCCATCATTGAAATCTAAGACCAGGAAATTGTTTTCCTAAATTTAGATGAAAAGTTCTTTGGAAAAATACCAGCGAGAGCGACTTGTTGTTGCTCGAGCAAAATGCTAATTGAATTTGGGTGCACGGGTAAAAAACTCATTTGGGTCGAGTGCCGCGTAAACTCTGGCCTTATTTAGGATGCTTTTAATAAGTACCCAACTTGATGGGTGAATTGATATTTGCAATTAGTATTTATAGGAAAAGGGTCCAAGACAAGAGAGCCTTAAGTCACAACAGACTTTTCTTCAGCAGAGCCTTAAGGGTCTTTAGATATTATAAATATAAATCCCTGTAATGAGCAGCTTCAGTTGAGATCTTTTATACAGCAGGTATGTAGTTAGAGACTTTTTTTTAATATTTATTATGAAATTATTTCCAATTATTTTTTTTTTTTTTTCAAAGTGAAATTTTTTCTAAAAAAAATTTTTATATTTTTTTGAATTAGAAGAGAATTTTGGCTTAAATTCTCTATTGAGTTAAATAATCTAAGCTAAGCACAGTCATGGAAAAAATATTAGAAACGCATAATTTATTTGTTTAAATTTAAAATTCTCTTTAATTATATTTTTAAAAATTTTGAATTTAAAATTTAATATTTAAATAACGCCCTTACCAGATGTACCCGTATGAAATGAGCGTTTTTTTTTTAATTTATGCTTTAAAGTATTTTGAAACCGTAAATAATTTCTGTTATTTTTCATTTTTCGATTTCTGTGTACTCACCGACAACCGTCAGATGTATATAGTGACTCATGTGCGGCGTGGTCGACACTTGGCACTCGTAGATGCCCGAATCGCGATGCTGTGGATACTTTATCTGTAGCATCCAGTCCTCGGTCTGCGGCTGATGTATGGCCCGGAAACGCTGATCCGAGGTGTACGTATAGCGTCCCACTGTCAGCAGGTGAATGTCCCGATGTCGCACCCACGAAACCTGCAGCAGCATCTGCAACAAAATAGATGAGAAGCGTGAGAAAAGTTTCCAAAGGCCAAAAACATGAAAAAGATTTCATTTGTCAGGGCGGAATTTGCATGTCGGGCTTAATTTATTGGGCAAACAGTTTAAAAAGTCAATTTAACGCGCAATCTTTGAAGAGGTTTGCTTTATGCGGGTGCCTTGCAGAGGGGGCGACGGGTTGAGTCTGCTGCTCTGCTACTCTGCTGCTCTGCTACTCTGCTGCTCTGCTGCTCTGCTACTCTGCCATTGTTTGCGTCAGTCGCACGTGTAACATGCAAATTCATTTTTAAAATGTTTTATATGCTGTTTTCCTTTGACTTTCGAAAGAAAAGCAAAAACTTTGACACCCATGACATGCATGACATAAGAGAATGCCGCCCCCTGTCGCCGGGCACACAAGTTGCTGGGTTATCCACGCCTTCAAGCCATGCACTGAGAGCTGCGGGCTGCTGCCGCTGCCGCTGCTGCTTACCCTTATCAAGCGTGGGCCGCACACGACGCCTCGAGTGAAATTGAAGGCAACAGTGGGTGCCACGCCCACGCTAATGCACACCTGTTCGACAACCACCTGCTGTTAACGTGTCTGAGCGCAACATTTTTAAGTGACTGTGATTTAGGGGTGTCTTCGAGGCGGCAGCTGGGCTTGCGCCTCCCGCCACCACCACCACCACTCAGCCACGCCCACAGCTTGCGTCGCGTGTCATACGTCAGCTGCGAGCATTTTCAATTTCAATGACAACAGCTTAGGCAACATGCTGCCCGACGACACGAGCACGGTACAAAGTTAATGGACAAGAAACTCACAGCTCGGAGCAGGCTGCAGGGTGCAGGGTGCTGGCAACTGGGAACAACTTTGCTGCTGTTCCTGCCGACAGCCTGCGCAGGTGTCAGAGTAAACTTTCGCCTGCTGCTTAAAGAAAGTTGCATGTAATTAACACCGAATGTTCAAGCAGTTATAAAGCACACACACAGACTCACACACGCACACACAGTCGAACAAGTCCCAGAAGCGCTGCTCAGCGAGTTCAAGTTTGCCAGCAACCGCGAAATTTACTTTTCGCCAGTCCCCAATCTTCAGGCCAGAGCGAACCCCAGTTACAATTTTAGCGACAATCGCCCTCGTTTTGCTTCCCCTGCTCGTTCCCCTCTGTCAAGTTTATGCGCATTATGCGTGTTTACAGTATCGTAAAATTTGTATATCGATTGCATGGCAGGCAAACAACATCAGCGCAAAATCTTTGACGTTTTTATGGCTCAATTTGCAGTACTCCGAAAAGTATGCTACGATATTTGGGTTGCGCACATACCCTGTAAATTTAACATGTAAATTACACTATGTCTGATCCGTTGACTAAGCTAACAACTGAAATGATTTTACCCTGTATGTGTAGAGTATCTCATAGCCGGATACTGATAAAAAAAGCTCATGACTGTTAATAGAATTTATATGTGCAGAGTATTTTATAGTCGGCTATTAATAAAAATTATTTTATTATTTTATTTCGGATTTTATTTATTTACAGTGTAAATAAAAGTCGTATATACACTTGATCATCCATTCTATAGAAAACTAAAGCATTAACCTTTTTCATGAGTTTTATTAAAATTAAAAATTATTTCGAGATATTTTAAATTATTTTTTTTTCAGGGTATTTTATAGTCGTAATGGAAAACGGAAAAACCCTCTCAACTATGTATGTATGTATGCCTGTCAATTTTTTTAGATTTATAGCCCAGAAAGGCGTTATTCTGGATATCTTACAGTCGGATAATCGTATAAATTAAAATAAGAATAAATTAAAGATTATTTACTATAAAATTCATTAAATATCTCCCACTTATATAGTCATATGTATGTATGTATATTAAGCTTGTATTTCTCTCCTTGAGAATTAACAAGAAAAGTTTGTGCCATGAAATTTCTAGAGCATCTCATAGTCGCATATTCACTTATTATTATTAGGTGGCACTACAACCCATTTCGGGTTTTGGCCGACCTCAGCGTCTCCCTCCAGGCGCCTCTGCTCTTCGCGCGCCTCCTCCAGTTGGAAATCCCCAGTAGACTAAGGTCCTTCTCCACTTGGTCCTTCCAACGGAGATTTGGTCGTCCCCTTCGTCGTCGCCCATAGTCGACCCTCGCTTCGAATACCTTCTGAGCTGGAGCTTCTTCATCCATACGCACAACGTGGCCGAGCCAGCGCAGACGTTGTATCGTGATGCGCCGGACCACGTCCACGTCGTCGTACAACTCGTACAGCTCGTGGTTCATCCGAATGCGAAAGTCGTCCCCAATCCGAACGGGACCGAAGATCTTGCGAAGAATTTTTCTCTCGAACACCCCAAGCGCTGCTGCATCCGTCTGTGAAATTACCCATGCTTCTGCGCCATATAAGAGCACGGGCAGGATGAGTGTCTTGTAGAGTGTTAGTTTTGTTCGGCGAGAGAGGTCTCTATTGCACATTTGCCTACTCAGACCAAAGTAGCACCTATTGGCAAGTGTGATTCTTCGCTTGATCTCCAGGCTGACGTCATTTTTGGTGTTAATGGCGGTGCCAAGGTACGTGAACTCCTTGACCACTTCGAAGTTATAGCTGTCGGCTACCACATGGGAGTCTAGGCGCCGCGTCTCCCTGCTTGTCGACAGCATATACTTCGTCTTGCCCTCGTTTACCGCCAAACCCACTTTTGCTGACTCCTTTTCGATAGCGGAGAATGCAGCAGTGACATCACGCTTGCTACGGCCAATGATGTCAATGTCATCGGCGTAAGCAAGGAGCTGGACACCTTTATAAAAAATAGTGCCAGATCGATGAACACCGGCTTTCCGCAGAACCCCTTCCATCACGAAGTTGAAGAGGTTGCACGACAGAGGGTCGCCTTGTCTGAAACCTCGAACGGTATTAAAAGGTTCGGAGAGGTTCGCTCCTACCTTGACAGAGCTGATGGTGCTGCTCAATGTCATCCTGCAAAGACGTATCAGCTTTGCAGGAATACCGAACTCAGACATGGTGGCATATAGGCTTCCCCTCGTCGGGCTATCGAATGCAGCTTTGTAATCGACAAAAAGATGGTGTGTGTCAATTCCATTTTCGTGGGTTTTTTCCAGGATTTGGCGCAATGTGAAGATCTGGTCTATGGTGGATTTACCAGGTCTGAAGCCGCACTGATAAGGTCCGATCAGTGTGTTGGCATACGGCTTCAGTCGTTCACATATAACGCTCGACAGGACCTTGTATGAGATGGTGATCAGGCTGATTCCCCGGTAGTTGGCACATATCGTCGGGTCGCCTTTCTTCAGTACAGGACAAAGGACGCTGAGATTCCAATCGTTGGGCATGCTTTCTTCTAGCCATATTTTGCACAAGAGCTGATGCATGCACCTTATCAGCTCTTCGCCGCCGGCCTTAAACAACTCTGCAGGCAGTCCATCAGCACCGGCTGCTTTGTTGTTTTTGAGTCGCGTAATCGCAACTCGGACCTCGTCATGGCTAGGTAGTGGTATATCCACATTGTCGTTGATTGGTGGTATCGGGCTGTTTCCTCCATCGGCGGGATTGGTGCCGTCATCGCCTGCTAGCAGCTTGGAGAAATGCGCCCTCCATAACCTCAGCGTGCACTGCGTATCTGTAACCAGATTTCCATTATCGTCTCGACAGTTAGATGCTCCGGTCTTGAAACCTTGTGTCAGACGGTTGACTTGTTGGTAAAATTTTCGAGCATCATTCCTGTCTCGCAACACCTCAAGTTCCTCGCACTCTCGCTTTTCTTGCTCCCGCTTTTTCCGTCTGAAAAGTCGCCTCTCTTCCTTCCTTTTCTCCCTGTAACGTTCACACGTGGCTCGCGTTGCGCCAGACTGCAGCTTTTTTCTGTAGGCGGCGTTTTTTGCCGCAGCTGCGACGCGACACTCCTCGTCATACCATTGGTTCCGTGTGGGAGGGCGCTTGAACCCAATGGCTGTTTCAGCAGCAGCTCGCATGGAGTGGGATATGTGCGCCCAGAGTCCGCCAGCGTCAACAGGGTGAGGGGAAGGTTGGAGGAGCAGTTCCGAGAGGTGAGTGGAGTAGGCCATTGCTGTCCGTTGTGATCGCAGCTTAGTGACGTCAAGCTTTCGTTGCGTGATGGGGCGTATGTTTTTCGCACGGCATAGCCGCATGCGTATCTTGGCTGCGACAAGATAGTGGTCCGAGTCTATATTGACTCCACGAAACGTACGCACGTCCATCACGCTTGAGGCATGCCTTCCGTCTATCACAACGTGATCAATCTGGTTGCGCGTTTTTTGATCAGGGGACAGCCATGTGGCCTTGTGGATGTCGAGGTGTTGAAATCTGGTACTACTCACTACCATGTTTCGCGCCGCGGCGAAGTCAATCAGCCTGAAACCATTGTTCGAGGTGGTCTCATGGAGGCTGAATTGGCCGACGGTGCGGTCAAAGATGCGTTCGCGCCCAACCTTTGCGTTGAAGTCCCCGAGGATGATCTTCACGTCGTGGTTTGGGCAGCGGTCGTACGTGTCCTCGAGTCTCGCGTAGAACGCATCCTTAACAGCATCGTCCTTCTCCTCCGTCGGGGCGTGCGCGCAAATTATGCTAAGATTGAAAAATCTAGCTTTGACGCGGATTGTAGCCAGCCGTTCACTCACTGGAGTGAAATTGGAGACGTGGTGGCGAAGTCTCCGGCTTACTACAAATCCGCATCCAAATTCGCGCCTCTCCGCATGGCAGCTGTAGTAGATATCACAATTTGCTCGCTTGGAGCAACCTTGTCCTGTCCATCTCATTTCCTGGATGGCGGTAATGTCAGCCTTTAATTTTTCGAGGGCATCCGCCAGTTGGATAGAGGCACCTTCCCAATTAAGAGTTCGGACATTCCAGGTGCATATCCTTAAATCGTAGTCCTTTTTCGTTTTGCGGTGGTCGTCATCATAAGGGGGGATCCTTTCCGAGGCTTTCGCTTTGGTTTTCTTTGGGTTTTCTTTTTCCGAGGCGGGTTCCAAACCCTGCGCTCAACCATTTAAAGTCCTGGTGACCCGCTGCACACATTAGCTCACTATCTAGCGGATGCTAAGATAGTTACCCAGGAGGTGCCACGAGGAGGCTGTGTGTCAACTTGCAATCATTCGTAGACAGAGATCGCACTGGCGGTCGCCAAGTTGACCGCGATCAGAAACTTTACTCTGTACGAATGAAGCCAAACCATCCCCGCATATTCACTTGCACTGCCAATTTATTGCATGTATTAACTCGAACTTTTTCTTCGTGTTTTTATTTCGCTATGAATTATTTAGAAGCGCTTTGTTTTTTTTTTTGTGTGGACTAAAGGGCGGTGTGGTGTCTTTACCACGCCCCCTCCAAAATCATTACCGCTCGCTCGCTGTTATCAACGGCAACCGTAAAATGTCGACTCCGACTGCGACTCTAATGAAAAACGCCATTAATAATGTAGAAAACATCAACATCCGTTCGCTGTTTATCATTACCCCGGCGCACACATAAAACAGAAGGCGCTCTAATACGCCGATTTTTTGTCGGCTGGCTTAAGTTGCCCCTCGCCGACTTCCTTTACACAAACCACCCACCTGTCCCACCTCCCCCCTCCCTAACGCAATTGCTTTGTAAATCTCGGCAGCGTTGATGTATTACTTATAGGTGCTCGCCGCAGCGCTGCCGGAGGTTCTGCCGGTGTCGGATGGGGAGCTGACGGAAATGGAGTTGGAAAGTTCGCTGGGTGGGTGAGGTTGCGGTTGCTGCTGTGGCATGCCACAAGGTGAAAGCTAATTAGACTTTCGACTGAAAATCCCAAAAACAAAGCTGCTTAAGACACTTTTAAATTTCAAGAAAAAAAAGACCAAAAAATAGAACAACCTCTACATCACATTCAATAAACTTTAAGAATTTTTGAGCAAATATAAAAATATAAGATCTAATACAAGCCATATAAATAAAGCCAAAAAATATTTTGTAAAACAGCGGAATATTTTCATTTTTCTAAAAAAATGTTTTCTTAGGACTAGAATAATATTTAAAACTTGTATATACGTTTTAAGCTTCAAATAAATTAATTAATTAAATATCTACACAATCAGCAGACATAAATATTAAATCAATTAAAAACTTAACATATAAAAAATTTCAATTTATAAAACAATTAATAGTGTAGACAAAACTGTTAATGCAAATCGGAAAGTTTTTTAATAAGCGCGGAGAAATGCGGGGATTTAGACAAAGCTTAAAACCCAGCAATTTAAATTAAATACAACATAATTTTAATTCGATATAAAATCAAGCGTTTAATATGTATTACTGTATAGCTTTGTATAGCTGTTTAATCCTTTAGATTTGCTTCCTTTGGTTCTGATAAATAATTGAGTGTTAAGTTTCGAAAATCCCTAATTAACTCAGCGGCCTCTGTCGATGATCGATGAAGTTCTCGAACTAATTCGGAACTAATGAAGTTGCCAAGCCGAGACAAGCCTGCCAGCCAGCCAGCCAGCCATACAGCCGACCTGACCTACATCGTCGTGCGTTGAAAGCTATCTAAACCGGCGCCCGAAAACTTTTAACCCCAAACCGAAACCCCAGAGAGGCCTCGACGGGCAGAGCTGCTACATAGACAGCACCATCCTGCTACTCGAATTTAATAATCACACAAATTAGTTTTCGAAACCGCAACTCAAATAGGCAGAGGCAACCATCCAACCATCCAACCATTCCGGCCATCCGGCCAAAGCCAGCCCCGTGCAGCCCGGGCAACTAACCAACTAACCACCTAATCACATAGGCAGGTGGCTACTCCCCTCCCAGCTGGCAGACAGGTAACATATTATTATCGGAAAATAAGCACGGCTCGACGGCGGCCGCACAGGAAGTAACGGAAACCAAATGACTACGGCGCAGGTTGCAGAACTAAAACCCCCCCAAAAAAAAAAAAAAAAACCCAAAAATAGAAAAAACAACGTGAAAATAAAAACGAAAGCTGCAAAAATAACAAACTGGAAGCTTTTGCATATTACTCGCAGCTCCCACGAGGCGATTTGAATAGTTGGCCAGGTTCGTTCGTTCGCTTGGCTGACGGAGGCCTCGGCCGGAAATGTTGTGTGGAGGCTTTGCTATGTGTCAGTGTGCATGTGTGTGTGTGTGTGTGTGTTTTGTGAAATGTTTGCGGCACTTCCTTCCGCACAGCACGACGGCGCACAGTCGAAACGAGAAAGTTGAATAAAGTAAAATCTGTTTCCTGTTTGGGTATAATTAATCATTTTGTTTGGCAGCGGAACAATTAGCCAAAGCCGCCATGTGGGCGCAGTTTACGTGCTAATTAGCTAAAAAACATGGAACTACCCTAGCAGCCTAGCACCCCCTCCCCTACCCGGCACTCCACACGCGAGCGAGCGAGCTTTACAAATCGCATTTTGATGGTACCTAATGACATTACAATTGCATGGCTTTGACGGGCAGAGCGGAAGAGCAGAGAGAGGGAGATGTCCTTATAAATGGGGAATATGGCAAACTTACCGTTTTATTGCCCAGATTCTTGACGCGACAGTTCAAATAGGCCGTCTTGCCCAGCAGCGCCGTAACGTTCTTCGAGGCGCCCCTATCGAAGTAGGGCCCGCTGTTGCGCGCATCCTCGATCAGATCGATGCTGTTGCGATTGATGCCGGAAGCGGAAACGGGCGATGCTATCGAGTTGGCTTTGTGCAGGCTGCTGCTGGCGATGCCGCTGATTGTTGTCGTTGCCGACGAGACGCCCGACTTGCTGTTGCTGCTGGAACTCGAGGTGGAGCTAGAACTGGCACTGACACCGGCACTGGCACTGGAACTGATATCGGTTGTTGTGTGGCCATTTTTGTTGCTTCCGCTGTTGCCGCTGGTTGTGCTGGTCATGCTTCCGGCTACACTGTTCGCTGCAGCAGCAGCAGCGGTGCCAGCATCGCCCTCATACTGTATGGCATTGTTGCCGCCGCTCATGTCCTTCGATTTGTAGTTGTCCCGTTGGGAGGCCAGCACTGCAACCGAAAGCACAATTTATTGAAAATTCTAATCAGCATAGAGCATACATATATACATATATGCATGGTGCAATTAAAAATACGGCATGCCAGGCAATTGTCTCCCGATTTTATGGCTACGTTATAGTAACATGTGTTAGCCACTCGTTTCGGAAATCATTATTGTAATTGCATCCGCTTCATGTTTGCTGTCTTCCATTTCCGCAACAATTTCACCAAATTTTATGCTAGAATTATTTCACATAACATTTCTGCTAAATTGCGACGGAAATGGAATTCAAAACTTCAACCCAAAATTACACTTTCGCCAGCGGCTGAAGTGCTCGACTGATGGTATTTACAATGAATGAAAAATGATATACAATAAAGTCGAAATTGATCATTTTGTTAGCTAAGGGTTAAGTTCAATTGATTTAGTTTAGGTAGGGCTTAGTAATGTTAAATTAGGTTGGGTTCTGTGGGGTTACTTTCTGTTTTGTTAGGTTAGGTTGGGTGATTTTAGGTTATGTCAGGTTAAGTTAGGTTATGTTTGGATTTGTTAGGTTATGTTGGTTTAAGTTAGGTTAGGTAAGGTTATGTTTGGTTATGTTAAGGTATTTTAGGTTATGTTAAGTGATGTTAGGATAGGTTATGTTAGGTTTATTTAAGAAAATGTTTTATGTTTTGTTAAGTTATGGTAAGTTTGCTTAAGAAAATACAGTGCGGTTAGATTTAAATAGGCAGGCTAAGTTAAGTTAAGTTAGGTTAAGTTAGGTTAAGTTAAGTTATGTTAGGTTATGTTAGGCTAATTTAGGTTATGTTAGGTTATGTTAGGCTATGTTAGGTTATGTTAGGTTATATTAGGTTATGTTGGGTTATGTTAGGTTATGTTAGATTATGTTTAGTTAATTTATTCTATGCAAAGTGAGTTAAATTAAGGTTCGTTCAAGTAAGGAAAGGTGCAGTAGAATGCAGTTAGCTCGATTGATTAAGGTTGATAAATCACCAAACATAAATACTGTCAGGTCATGGCCCTTGCTTAAGCATCTTGAGTATCTAAGCTCACCTAAAACTTCGTTCATTTTACGATATTTTCAAGCTGTACTACTCAGCTAATTGATAATGGTCGCAAAAGCTGCTTAATTGCCTGCACTCGACGCTCTCGAAAGATAACTGTAAAGCCCGTAAAGCACCTCCATATCAATATCGTTACCCTAATTGTTCAATTAGCTCGCTTTTTGCCGTAAACGCATTTAACTTGTTGACCTGACTGAAACGCACAAAAAAAAAAGACCAACCTCCCCGCATGCTAAAAAGTTTTTATGCCCGAACCTGAGCCCGAGCCCGAGCACATTGTTAGTTCTCCATCGATGGCGCACATAGTTAGCTCGGCTCGAATACCTTGCAACCATTTAGGTAATTAGCAAATTACGCACACCCACACTGAAGTACAAACAAACAGCCACACCACATACACACTCACACACACATACAGACTAGCAAAGGGAGTAGCTTTCAGCATGCGTGGTATATGAGGCATAAACTTTTGTTTTGTGCTTTTGTTTTTATGCTTTACGTTTATCAAATTTTCATGTTTTGCCACACAACTACAGCACACAGCAAACACACAGATACACACACACACACACACACACGCCTGGCAGCCTGCTGTTGTCGTAGTTACGAGCAATTTTTATCCACCGCCATTTATCCCATCACTTAGCAGAGTGCACAGAAGGACGACGACGACGACGACGAGTGCCACGGATCTGAGGATGAGCTCAGAGTGAGCAGATTGAGGAGGAGTAGGAGGCGGTGAAGCTGACTGGGAATGACGCCGATACGTCTGCCATGGAACAGCACACATGTAAGTCGCTCTCTGCCTGCCTGTCTGTGTATGTGTGTGCGCTGGGCACTTGATACGCTTATTACGCCCAGGCAGAGACTTTTTATGGCGACGCTGGCGACCATTTTATAGTTGGCAGCCACTGACTTTATTAGATTAAACATGTTGTGCACGTTGGCCCAAGACAGTCCGCCACAAGCACACACGCAGACACACACACACACACAAACACACGCACACACACACGCACAACTTATCTGGCTCGTTTTCTGTAGCTGTAGCTAGCGCCGCTGGCCATGTTTTTGGGGCAGATAAGTCGCCGCATATCCTTGTTGTTGTCCATGCTGGTATTGACAGAACGCCCGCCACAAAGCGACAACAGCAACAACAACAAGTTGGCCGCACTCGACTCTTAGATACCATTCACCCACTTTAGCTTCGTTTCGATAACTTAAATACTTCTGTTTAACGAGCTTACAACAATGTCAGGCTCACATATGCAACCACAGAAAACAGTTTGCAGCTCTGCTGTGTCGTTTTGTATAACTATAACTGCTGTGTTTATAGTTCGATCGTATTGTAATTTGCAGTGCACATCAAGCTTATATTAAGCTATGTATATGGTCAGTAACAATGTTAAAATCTAAAAGCTTTGCCTAATAATCAACTTCAAAATTAAGACATTATTTTCTAAAGGCGGCAGGCACGGCACTCAAAAACTAAAATAAGCTTTATCTGCATATGCCATATAGTAAATTCTATACCAAATTTGGTGTCTCTAGCTCTTACGATAGCTAAGTTCTATGAGTTCAAACATTAAAATATTGTTGTCTGAAAGCAGCAAGCGTGGCACTCAAAATTTGAAATAACCTTAATCTGCATATGCCATATAGTAAATTCAAAACCAAATTTGGTATCCCTAGCTCTTACAATAGCTGAGATCTATAAGTTCACAAATAAAAAAAATTGCTTTTCGAAGACAAGATACGTAGTACTCAATATTTGATTTAATCCCCAATTGCATATGCTATACGGTAATCTCAATGCCAAATTTGATGTCTATAGCTCTAACAATAGCTGAGATCTGTGTGCTCAGAAATGAAAATGTAGCTTTCCGAAGACGACAGGCGTAGTACTCAAAATTTTAAATAAGCACTAATTGCTTATGCTTTACTGCTATACTTCTACAAAATTTGGTGTCTATAGCTTTTGCAATAACTGAGATCGACGTGCTTAAACAGAAAGACAAACAGGCAGATACGGTTAAAAAATATTGGGCTTGGTACTACAGGCTGCCTTTTGCCTTTTATATAATTTACATTTCCACAAAACTGATATGCCGTTCTTAGCCATTTTCAATGGTATAACAAAAACAACGGCCACAACGCTGGCTTTCGTGTATTCGCCATGCGTTCAATTGCCAAGCCAAACAATGTTGCTAATAAGTTACTGTTGTTATTGTTGCTTTCGCTGCAATCGAGTTTACCACTCCCTCCGCCCCGCCGCCGCCCACACAACTTGCCACTGTCTGTCTGCGAAAACAAGATGATAAATAAAGAGCCGCTGGCTAGAAATTAAAATAAATTGACTGCTTGGGATGCGCGCCAACCGCAGTGGTAATGCCGACAACAACAACAAGGACTGCAACAACAACAACAACAATAGCAGTGAGGGCAACGTCAGGCAACATAAATTAGAGCTTCAACGTTTTTGCCTAAAAGCGCCCGGCCGAAATCAAAAAGTCATATGCCGCGTCCTTCCGACGACGTCAACGTCAGGCGGGCACAGGCACAGGAGGCAACCGCAGGGCATGTTCCTGTTGCTGAAGTTGCTCTTCTCCTTGTTGTTGTTGTTGCTGTCGCTGTTGTCTGTGTGTTGTTGTTGTTGCTGCAGTTACGCCCGCGCTGTTATTATTAACAGCGCTGTGTTCTTGTCAAAAACATTTGAAATGTCAAAACTTTGTGTGTGTATGGCTGTGTGTGTGTGTGCCTGCTTTGTATGTGCGTCTTTATGGCTTGGGCCAAATGACGTCTGTGGAAACTTTTAAATTTTTAAATTCACTTAAAAAATTAGAAATCGTTGTTGCCCGACATACATACACAGCCCTCGCCGCGGCTTCAGCCACCCTACTCCACGGGAAAGTTCCTTAAATATTTAAAGGTTTTCGCGTTTGGCATTTTGGCGGATCTTTTATTGCCCTCGCGCTTGTCTCTCCATCGCATCGCATCGCTTTTCGTGGAACATTGAAATCGTGCAAAGTATGCGCAAAATTAAATGAGCAAAATCACACACACACACACATGAACATACGCGTTCATTGTCTGAGTGTTATTTGAATATTCGTTGTTGTTGTTCCTACAACTTTTACATATTTTTTTTCTCTGTCTCTCTCTTTGATTGGGGTTCCCGGCATTTGCCATTTGCCAGTTGACAGAGCCATAGAAAACTTTACTGTGGAACTGTTAGACAGCTTCTCTAGCATAAGTTGTTTAAATGAATTTTTTAGCTGCTCGAATAAAGTGAATAATTCTACATAAATTCGCTGAATTTTGAATGCATTTTGAATTAGATTTTACAGCTAAAAACTTTCGTGGGACATGAAGTGAGTTTATCTAGAAAATCTGCATATCTGAGGGATACATTCGGATAAATATGGTAGACTCATTTAAAAAATAAATTTTAGATAATCACATACTAAGGAAGGATAAATTTGGATAGTAGTAAATAGTTAGAAATAGGCATTGAAAAATAAATTATAAAACTTGTGCGAAGAACGGAAAACATTTCAAGAAATTACGTGTATTTTTCGGGATATAAAAGAAAGATACAGAATATTTTAAATCACCAGAAAATAATTGAGAAATATGTAATTAATACAAACAAAATAAAATAAATAATAAATTTCGCCTAGACAAAAGGACAAGGAAACAAAAAATCGCCTTCATATAATCAAATAATAAAGAAAATAATCAAGTAATATTCAGTCAATTCTATTAATTAGAATAAATATAATCAAAATAAAATAAATAATAAATTTCGGCACAACATGCAAACATGCAAAATAAAATAAATAATAAATTTCGCCAAAACATGCAAACGCAGAAACCCCTTCAAAAAATCAAATAATAATGCAAATAATCGAGTAATATTAAATTAATTTTATAATTTATAGAATAAATATAATATAAAAGAAATAAAATAAATAATAAATTCCGCCAAGACATGGACACGAAGAACTCACTTCAAATATTCAAATAATAATGCAAATAACCGAGTAATACTTAATCAATTTTAAATACTAAAATACATATAAATAATATAAAATAATTAATAAATTCTGTTAAGACATGGAAACGAAGAACCTCCTTCAAAATAGTTTCGCATAAATCATACTAATCACTAGAATACAATTCTGCCAAGTTTTATGAGCTCTCAATAAATTACATGACCGAAAATTAAATCAAATCTATTACAGAGGTTTCCAATTGAGCTGTTAGCCAAGCCCAATCGGAATGTGTGTTCATTTGAATAGTGTGCCTCATGCATAGACAATATAATGTACTGCCAACTGGCCGACTGCACACTTCATTAAAGACTAATGATGATGCGGCCCTCCATGCGCCCCACTCAGGTGGTCCAATGCCCAGAGGCAGGCTCGTCATTAAGACTGCGCACGGCATATGAAAAATGAAACTAAACTGAGAGCCTAACCACACACACACACACACACACACAGAGACTGGGGGAGAAAGTGAGAGAGATACGGGTTGACTCACACCCACTCAATCAGGGCAGCGAAATCGCTTGGGAGTTGACTATATACACGAGCATGTAAGTGTGTGTGTGTGTGTGCGGCGAGAAACATTGATTTCCCAAGACTTTTCAGGCACACAAAATTAATTACCTAACCTAAAAACTCTGGCCAAATGGCGACGGAAACGAGAATTATGTAAGGTCGAAGGAAGCGTTGAAAAATGCCGAGTCGACAGGAAATGCCCGGCTGTACGACTGCTCGACCGCCCAACCCGACCATCTTGCCAACCTGCCTACAGATTCCTTCTTGCTGACTCATTGGGCATGACAGCGAAATGAATGATATCGAAAATCGAAATCAATAAATGAAATTGCTCAAATCAATTTGACAACAATTGCAATTTGGCTCCCAGCGAACTGGGCCACCAAATTTGATTAAGCCGGGCGAAGCGAAAAGCAAAAGTGTGCCGAATAGTAAATCGCAATGGGTAAGAATTATGGACGTTGCAATGCTCTAAAAAATATATGTTATATTACATTGATTCTGTTGAAAACCCAAACCAATCTTGAAAAATATAATATCTTATAGATATGATATATTTCATTAAATATGATCCCATACAACAATTTGATTCTGTTGAAATCCCTAACTAAGCTCTGAAATATATAAAATAAAATTTAAATTATGTCAAAGTCTTGGAATCCCAAACTGAACTCTGAAATTCATTATATAAAACTTGTATTCAGTTGAAGTTCCAAATATGGTAAACCTAAGCTAACCCAAAATAACTATTGTTTTTAGGCGTGAGATTGAAATGAATAATGGATAAAACGGATAAATTTAAAAGATAGGTACACCTGTTATAATATTAGAGTAGAGTAGCTGTACTCTTAAACATAAAAGTGGGCTAAGTAAGAAACGCCGGATACAGAGGCATAATCAGTAAAAACGAATTAGCCATATAAAACAATTGAGCTAGATAAAAAGAATATGTCGGGTAATACGCATAGTTCTAATAAAACTGAAGGTTGGGGCTATTGGAAAACTATTAAAAATCCAAAACTGACAGTTTTATCACGCATATCCGATATATACCTTGAAAAGTAATTGATAGATTATATGGGTTGTCTTATCCGGCAATTTCGATTTAAAGTTATTTATATTATTTGGGCAGTATAATATTTATATATGGGCTAAGACAAATAAATCTGTTGAGACTTATGGATTGAATTAAATGAATAAGTGGAACAAAGCAAGCTATTAGTTTAATCAGACTTATGTGACATATCAGTCATATCCATTACAGCATTATGCGTTTTATATGGCCTATATAATATATAATAATATATAATATAATATAATAATAATATATAATATATATAAATGTCTTAGAAGGTCTATACGTTATTGCATTATTTGTTCTTTTTGAGCCCGATAAAGTGGATAAGTGAAATAATGCGTGGATAAGTCTGCTAAAACTGATTTATTTTGATTAAATTCCTTGATCTTGTCTTGCCTTAGTCGGTCGATACGCTATTGCCTTTTTTTTGGGCCGGATGAAGTGGATAACTGAGATTAACCGAGGATAAGTCTGCTGATAAATTGCATTAAATGCCTTATCCGGCTATAAAATATATAGCATTAATTGTTTTTTTAGGCTGAATAATATGAGTTAGTAAAATTACCCATTTTTTACAGCCTAAATAAAACAAATAACGCTAGCAACTTCAGTTAAACTTTAGAATAAAAGTAAGTAATTGGATACTACGTAAAACCTTATATCTAAAATTTTAATCAGCATAGTACATTGTACAGTGCATATAGGAATCTAGTTAAACTGCGATTGCTGCATGCAAATGAGCCTCGGCCCCAACTTACCTCCATTGCCGGATATCACAACAACGACGACGACCAGCATGCTGAACATTATCAGGACCCGCCTACAGCTGCTGCTGCTGCTGCTGCAGTCGACCGCTGCGCTGGCTGCTGTCGAGCAGTGGCCCAAAAGCCGGCTGCAATTGGCGTCGGCGGCGGCGTCGGCAGCAGCTGCGGCCTGCTCCAGTTCGACGAGCGTTCGCGGGGCTGAGCTGGGATTTGCGTGCCGCTGCCGCTGGCGTCGCTTTGCTGCTGTGCGCTTTGCTGCTGCTGTTGTTGTTGTTGTTATTGTTGCTGCTGTTCGCGTTGTTGTTGTTGCTCGTTGTTTTAAATTCGTTCGTTGCTGTTGCTGTTGCTGCTGCTGCTGCTGCTGGCGCGTTTCCATTTGAAAAGTTGCCATAATATTTCACTCGTCCTTCGCGCGCTATTGGGGCTATTCACTCACTCACTCGCTATGCGCACTTGAACCTTGTTGAGTATGGATATTTTTTTGGCTGCAGTAGAATTGGTGGGCGTGGCTGCTGGCGCTGGCGTTGCTGCTGCTGCTGCTGTTGCTACTAGTGCTGCTGCTGCTGCTGCTGGTCGCCTTATTAGCGCCTGCCATGCCGCCGTGATGCGTGAAATTGCCGAGCGGGCTTTACAAATTGCTCGGCCTGCGTGTGCTGCTCTCTCTCTCTCTCTCTTACACGTATTGCGCTGTCTCTGTCTGTCGCTGGTCCGGGCAAACTACTTTGCATTTGTTCTGCTCGGCTGGCGCTGAGAAATCGCTGTCATTTTTCCAGCGATTTATATTCTATTTAATTCGACTTTAACACGATATCACTGGGTATCACTTCATCTTCATTAGCGGCCGCTGCCGGCCGATTGTCCTTTGTCCTCTGTCCAGTGTCCTCTGTCCCTTGTCCTGCGTTTTGGCTTGTCGACAGCAGCTGAAGAAACATATAGAAAATTGAACAAAAAGCAGTTTTGTGAGTTTGCAGCGCTAAAATGTTTGGAATTTCATTAAAAATTCAAATGTCAAAGTCAAAATAAATGGAAATTTGTGCGTGTGCCGGCACGTGCTCTCCTCTCATCCCGCTCCTATCCTAGTACCTTGCAGCAGGGGCAGATATTTCGTATTATCTCAGCCACGCGCCTTGTCCGCGTCGTTTGTTTGCTTTATGAATGTGTTTCTGTAACTGGCGAACAGCGAAAAAGCGCCAAATGTTTTTTATTTTCTTTCTCCCATTTCGTTGTTACTCCCCCAAACAAAAATGATAATCGAAATTGGTTGGGGGCGTTGTCTGGCAGCCAAAAATGTTATAATGGAAATCTATGTGCATTTCTTAAAGCGTTCGCTTGGCATAACACGGATTTTGATTACAATTTGCCGCGTTTCCGGAGTGAGCAAATATTCAAGACATTCGCGAAAAATCCTCTACTCCAACTCAAGTCTGACAACATTTTTGCTTGTTATTAGATCACACAGTTGTGTGGGCGAGTAACTTTAGAGGCTAAATATAAATGCAGGAAAATAAAAAATATATAACCACGTTTTTTTAACTGGCTTAGGTTATTTATAAAAAAAAAGTAGTAATTATAAAAGCAGCAATATAATTTACAACACAGCTCTCAAGGTATTGCAAGATATATATGATAGTAAGAGCTCGTGCAATCGTCCGTAATCTTCAAAGATAGTAAGAGATCAATAAAAAATAGGGAAAGATTGCAACAGCTCAAGAAAAAATTATGTGATATATCATCGGAGATCATAACAGCTCGTAAAAGACTATGAGAGATCGTGACAGCTCGAAAAAGATCGTCAGTGATCGTAAAAAGCGGAGCAAAAATCGTAAGAGATAGTAAAAATAAATGGTATAACTATGTGAGATCTGGAAAACTCGTAAATAATGTTGAGAAATCTTGACAGATATTGCAACACATCATAAGATACTATACGAAATAAAATGAGAGTTTATAACTGCCTAAAAAATTTGAGAAAGATCATTATAACTTGCGAAAGATACTGATAGATGAAAAAAAAAAAATGTTCCATAAAAATATGTAAATATTTGAAATAAAAATTATATCAAATATTATAGAAAATCTGTAAAATATGTAAATACTTGAAATAAAAATTATGCCAAATAATGTCAAGAAAATCGGTAAAATATGTAAATATTAAAATAACATAAAATTGAATGTTTTCTGGAAAACCTGTAAGATTCTACCTAAAAAAAATTTTCCATCTATATGTTAACATTTTATATTATAACTATGCGAATTTCATTATAAAAACGCCAAGTCAATATTTGATATTTTGGACAGCACCTTTAGGCCAATTATACAGAACATTGGAAACTTTTCGCTGTCTGCCACAGTACTCGATACCCTCATCATGCAATACGCTGGCAATTTTGGAAAACTTTTGCCATCGGAGACCCAAAACGGAAGGTAATTTATTTATTCCATCACAATTTGGCAACTATTTGAGTAACAAGTTTCAAATGAAAATAGCTTCCTGCTCACGGATTCGTAGGAAAACGATTGCACACACACCTTTTGGGACTTCTCAAAGCCTCCCAGAGCGAAACCTATTATGTCCACTCGAGAACTGTTAGCCAAATGTTGTGAAGTTCCTAGAAAAAAAAAATTCAAAAAATACAAAAATAAAAAAATAAAGAAAAACAATGGTCGAAACAAGTTTCGAGTCCGACAAATACTCAGTCAGCAGCAGAAATAATGGCTTATAAAGTGTTTAACAAAGAGCAAAAAAAAAGGAGAAAACCGAAAGTTATAGGAAAAGTTTCATTCAAAACTGTCTGACGCTGGAGAAAAGTTTTTGCCTAACTCAAAAGGGGGAGAAACACGTGGGAGTGGCGTTGGGACAGGCGAGAGTGCAATGCCACATGGCTTGACGGACAGGACAACGGCCACGCCTCGCAGACAGCAACACAACAATGCGGATGAGTGCCTGCGGGGGAGCAAGGGGTTACCTGACTGAGCATTGCATCTCCATGCTATTTTTTGCTGCTCGTAATTAGTGTCAAGGCTGGCGTTGCGTATACGCAGCGTGGGTCGAGGGCAAGTGCAGTCAGCGGACAACTAGAACAGAGCAAGAAGCTGAACCAGAGGCAGAACCAGAACCAGCACAACAACAACATTGTGGCAAAGTCGGTTAAGCAGTGTAAAATTGTAAGCACGTCACGCTGATGAGGCATTAAGTTGTATACTAAGTGCCGGGGCGTGAGTCCCGCCCAGGCAATGCATAATTAAAGCACGACGACTCATTATAATTTCCATTAAAAACTGCGGGGAATCGCAGCCGCAAAATGTTCCACTTGCCTTCCTCTCTCCTTTTTCCTCTTGCCTTATCCCCCCAATCCGTTGACTTGAAAATCGCGCATTTTTATACAATTTCTGTGTGTGCGTGCATTGACAGCTGTCAGCGGCGACAGTCGTCCGTCAGACTTTGGCTGCCACGCCCATCGCCCGGTTAATTAATGAAATATGCATGCGGTGTAATTATATTTGATTAAAAACAATGCACAGTGGCCGACTATAAATTTGCTTTAATTATGTGGCGCCTGCTCGGCGGCGGCGATGGCTCCTTCCCCTCAGCGCCAGCCCCTGCGCTGCTTTTGTTCAATATTTTCGCATAATAAATTAATGTTTTTTTGCGTAGCGAAAATCATTATTTTTTGTTCTTGTTTCAGCATTCTTTCGTTTTGCTCTTTATTGGCTTTATTTAATGTTTCCTGTTATTTATTCAATATTTGGGTCAAAGCGGCCAGCGGACCCGTAAGTAGGCTATGCATTTTCATACGACAAACATAACTGGCATAGCCAAGGGGCAGAGGGGATAGATCGCTTATGCTCGACTGGCACATACTGCGTAGCGACAACCACTTGCAGTAGGCCAACAGGTGTAATCCGCTCGCAGCCTTGGCTGTTTACAGGGTATTAAAATCCCTTCATGTTTGCACAGTTACAAAAAAGCATTTTTAATATCCGATTTATTTGCAGAAAAATAAAATAGAATGATTAACTTGAGCGAGCCGAGAGTTAAATACTCTTACCAGTTTTTAAGGTTTATTTTATGATCTTCCAATAAAACTCACACAGGCAAAATTACTTTTCATTCGAGCATAGATATATGGCAATTGTAAGAGCTTTGAATATTTGTACTACAAATATTTGTAATAACAAATAAAATAAAAACTTGCCAGCTGAAAGAATTAATGGATTAATATTCCATGGACATTGCCGAGTTATGAATATTACAAAATTCAAGTAAAATGCAAACATAAACTCGAAGTTTTGCAAATTTAATCGCCGCTCAAGCTGCGTTCAGTTTAAATGAGAATTTCAAAATTTTCTCATTATATTTGGCATTTGTTTTGCGTTAAACCCTCCGAAATACTCACAATGCCAACTGAACGGGGGGTTATAATGTCAATGTTAAGCCTATGCTGGGATAAGCGCTGCGGCAGCCTTTGTCTGTCTGTGAATTTGCGTATTCAGGTCTCTGGAGCAGATAACGGATAACAGTATCTGACCTCTTTTATGAGCTCCTCACACATACACACACACAGACACACACACATACACACGAATGGGAACAGCGACAGTCGTACGTGTATTTCGGGCTTTGAGCTCATTCGAAGTGTGTGAAAGGTGAATACAAATTAAGCGCTTACACTGTACATCTGGATTAGGTACACCGAGAGAAAGAGAGTGTGTTGTATAAAATTGCTAATAATGATATCAACGAAATCTAGAAAAGCTTTGCATTATTTTTAATGTGCTAAGATCGATAGGTTTTATTGTTTTAAAATTTTTCTGTATTTTAATTTTACTTTAAACGTTATAAATTTTAATAAATATAAGCTATAAAAATTGTAGGCTAAGATTTATTAAATTGTTGGTGTTGACTTCAGACTTCTTAAACAAAGAGATATATCCTCCGATGAAGAAAATATCAAAGTTTTTGATTATTTAACAAAACTTTGCAATTTTTATCTGAAATATTATATATTATAGTTAATTAGGTAAATAAATAAATAACTATTTTCAATTGATTTCTGTTAAAACTTGAACTTAAAATTTTTAAATAAATACCTAAATAACTATTTTCGATAGATGATAATATAAAAAAATAAATATTTTCAAGACCCTGAAAAATGTTCTATAAATTCATAAAATAAATTAAAATAGAAATCTTGCAGAAATAAATTTATATTCTGTATAGATGATGATATAGCAAAATGATTAAATATTAAATATTCACGATAATTTGAGCAACTTTTGATCTTTAGACTTGGTATTCCCAGTCTTGAGTGCTTAGTAGATTTTATTGTATGGTCTGTAGCCTCAACATACCTGCCAGTTAAATAAAATAAAAAGTAAAATTATGTAATAATCACACCAAGAGATTCAAGTTCTGCTTAATTGAGAAACTCCAAAATTTTCTTGCTGATTATGCAAAGCGTTTTTTGTGGCTATAGGTGAAGTGGGTAATCCGATAATTGCGCCAGCTCTCGAACCCGATTGAAACGCGGATTACCTGCGCAGTTGGTGACAAATTGCCGGTCGATTATCTTGGATAATCAACACCTTTAGCTCGCGACGCTACTCAACAAGTTGGTTGGGCAAACAAAGACCTCAAGCCGCGGCGAACTGTCAGAAATGCTCATAATTAAATTGAGAATGGCTTTCAGTTTGCTTCATTTTCACAAGCGACCAACCACCTACACGGCCCCACCAGGCTCCCTGCACAATCACGCCCACCCGCCGCCAACTCCATCCACCCAGCACATTGACCAACCGCTGTGTGTCATCATCGAGTAAACCGCAAACGAAGTTAAATAAACCGAAATTATAGGCCACGTGCCTGCTGTTAAAATAAACCCCGTCCGCTCTACCTCACCACCCTCTGCCCTATAATTTCGCAACCGACCCGCTGAAGGTCGCAATCGTGTGGTCATTTTTTTCGTAGCTGTATTAACGGCATTAGGCGATTATCAGCATTATGCAAACAATAAAATGCGTAATTATCAACTAATTAACTTATAGCAAAAAAAAAAAAAAAACTGGAATTACCTTGTGTAAATGTCCTGCGTGTCGTCGCCTTCGATTGTTCAATTGATTCAATGTTGGGATTTCAATTTCGGAATTGTCAGTTCGCACACACACTGAAACACTGAACGTTTGCAACACTGGAAAAAGTGCAGAAATCAAAGCAAACATGAAAAATGATAAAATATTGCCGGTAGCAGGGAGCCGAGGGCGGGTAGGGAAGCGCTTCTGGAGCGACTGTGGCACGAAATGCGGCGTAAAAATTATTTCTTTATCCCTTTTTTGCGGAGCTTTACACACATGTGTCAGGCCAGGCCAGAGCAGGGTAGGGTAGGGTCGGGTAGGGTAGGGCAGGGCAGGGCAGCGTACGGCCGGACAACCCTTCATGCATTTAATGTGCGCCCTTTTCCGTGCGATTTTTATTAGAAATGCAAATCGTTATGGTTCGCTCGGCTTCGGTTTGGCATCGCCTTTAATTTATGTGACAGCCTGACAGGCCTGCACGACCTCGGGGCCCCCTACGAAAGGCTACATCAAACAGACCCGGCAGAATCTAATTATTTTTTCTGGTATTTTTGCATGAAATTTAAAGAAATTTCAGTGTGTTTTGCATAAATGTATGCAATCACATACTATAAATATTATTAATATAGAGCTGGGAATATATATTATTATATTATAATACTAAACATAATATGTGCTCTCGGTTGAATAATATTATTATAAATTTATAGTACTTAATTTATTATTTTTTTTTATTTTTTAAACTTTAACTCAACGTTTCTCTACATAGTAAAGTCGCTAGACCAAAAAGTGTAGAGCTCCTTTAAGCCGCCCTCAGGTGCAGCTGCTGGCCGAAGCGGAAAAGGGCCAAAAGGTAAACTTGTGCGGCCTTCGGAAGCAGCGAAAAAAAAAAAAAAACAGGAACAAAAACAAAACAAAAACAGAATCCAAAACAAAGTTGGGTAATATTTCGTTGGCCTTGGCCGGGCGCAAATACGTTGAGATCTACGCCCAGTTGCAGGCGTGTCAACTGCCAGTTTCAAGCCATTTTATTTTATTTTATTTAATTTTTTCTTATTTTTTGTTCCTGCTGCGAGTGTCAAATTAACACTATTCACTGCGCCATGTAATTATTTTTGCACTTTATTCACACACTTGAAGTGTTGCATATTTAATTGCATTAGCAGGCTTGCTTTCTCGCTCGCTCACTCCCTTCCGCTCTCTCTCACTCCTTCTCTCTCTCTGTCGTTCACTCGGTTTCTTTCTCGCTTTTCGCTTTTTTAGCTTATTTATTTATTTATTACCGTTACCGTTAGCACATCGAACAACTTTTACTTTCACACACGCGCTGCCCTCACACATACAAGCGAGTGTACATGTGTGCCTGTACGTATGCGTGTGTGTGTGTTTTGGGATTGTGGGCGATTGTGTCCTTACAGTGGGCCAATGCCTATGTGCGCTGCTCCCGTTAGAACGACCGAACGTAACGACTGCACTGAATATACTGAAGCAGGCACTCGGCGACGCCTCATCGTCAGCGTGGCGACGTCGACGCCGACGACGACGACGACTTTGGGCCCAGCCGAGCCGAGCCAAAGCTCCTTCAAATGCACAGCGAGCGCCAGAGAGAGCGAGCTTTTGGCTTGTACTACGCCTCGGGCACAGTGGTGCAAAGCACTGACAAAACATGTGCGCTCGCTTCCAGGCTCTCGGCTTCGACATTCGAACATCCAGTGCGCTGCGCTCTCTTCCCATGCTCTGGCTCTCGCTCTCGCTCTCTCTCTCTCTTCTATTGCCGGCGCACATTTGGCATGCAAATGCTCTTAAGCCAACACTGTAGTATTTTTGTTGACACATTTATGTTTCGAAAACCAAATGTTTGAACTGTAGCATCTGATAGCTTCAGCGCTTCAATTTCAACTTCAATGCGAGATTGAAAGTGAAATTAGCCAAGAAAAATAACTGACAGTTAGTTGGAAATAGCGTCAGCTCATTTTAAGTGCTCGCTAAGTGCCCTGACTATCTAGTTGTTACCTCTGGAACAGCTTCTCTTCGATTAACTGACTGCTAGATTGACAGCAAGTTGAAGGAATGAAAGCGAATGTGGAAGAAACTAAAGTATATGTTTAAGGTTCTCAACCTTCGATAGTCTAAAAAAAGCAAACTAACCACAAGTTAAAAATTAAGCGCTCCCGACTGTAGGATACCATTCACCCATATTAAGCATTACCAATTCATGCCAATTATACAATGCTTCTGTTTCTGTTGCTAAAAACTTAAGATTATATTCTAATTACTCCAATTCGGTTCGGTTATTTCGTGTCCGTTTGTTTGTCCGTTCGTCAGTTTTAATGGCAACTGTTCTCTCAGTTTTGAAGCTATCGTAATGAAACTTGCCACATCTACTTATATCTGCTGCACGCTGTAAATTAGCCGCAACAAGCTCGTTGAGAGCGAACTATCGTACAGCTGCCATAGAAACTATCGGCCGACTTCCCTTATGCTTTAAGATAGCGTAACCAATTTTGACACATCTCATATTTATAATGCCCCTAACATTCTCTGCCAATTTTAACAAAATCGATGCACTATAAATAAAGCTGTAATGGGAAAAATCTTTTTTCGTATGAGTGTTTTTAAAAAATAGCACACATATTTTGGCATGCAACTAAAGGCAAGCTTAAGCACCCAACGTTTCAAATAAGCATATTTCAAATTCCATAAAATCAGTTTACTACATGAAGCTATAGTAGCTTTGGTAGTAGCAATCGGACAGAAATGTAGCTTTTTTCAAAAATTTGAAGATTAATATGCATATTAAAAGATTGAAAATCTGTTACAGACAAGTAACGATTATATGTAGTTATATAAGAAAAATAAATTTAAACCATTGCAAGGGTATAAAATTTTCGGTATACCGAAAGTAAAATATTTATTGCCTATATACCTACGTATACCATTCCCAGGCGATTGCAATGAAAGTTAGAATTGCGATAATAATGAAAATAATGCAAGCACCTACATCGTTTATTCTCTTCCCATCTACAACTGATCCTCCCTTTCTCTCTCTCTCTCTCTCTGTCGCTGTCTCTTCTAGATCTGTGGCTCGCAGTACATCTTGCGTATCTTGATCAAGTCGCCCTCGGAGGGAGCACGCACCTGTCCCATCTCCCGTTCCACGGGCTCACCGTCAATTAAAGCTCGAATCGTGGGCTTGCTGGGATCCTTAGCAAAGGCGTTCTTCGGATAATGCATGACGCTCTCGAAGTCGTAGGGCACATCGTACGTAGTGGTCGACGAGGCGGACATGGCCATAAATTGTGACCAGTATTTGCGCGGAATGTTATCGTAATCGATGACCACATACTCTTCGCGATCGGGACGACTCTGCTCGTGGTACAGGCCCAGCACGTGCAGCGTCTCGTGCTGTATGATGCCGAGTTTGCTCAGACACTTCTCCGAGAGCTGCACATCGTGGGAGCCGGAGCCCAGCAGCGGCAGCGGATTGTAGCCTACACGCGTGCCACACAAATTGGGCGACTTCTTGTAGTAGATATAACGACCCGCCGATCCCGGGCCGGACACCTCCTCGAAGTTCAGGCAGGTCTCAGCGTTGAAGGTGCCCAGCGCGAGGCGCACATTGTCCGCCTCCTGCGTGCTGTAATCGCTGGCGATGCGATAGTACAGCGTGCGGCTGGGCCAACGTTGCAGCGGCGACTGCAGTGCATTGCGCGTCTTTGCCTCCGCCTGCTCGTCCTCCACATCGATCTCGTTGTAGAAATTCTCAAAGTACTCGGCACGTGCCTGCGCACAGAGCATCAGAGCACCCAAGCCCAACAGGAGTAGCGACATTTTTGCACAAGTCCACGAAGAGTCCGCACGGTTTTTATAGTCAAAATGCATTTGATTTGGTTTTCGCATTTTTTTTTGTTTTTTTTTTATAATTATCGCTAATCGCTTGGAGTTACGCGCATATACATAACTTTGCATTCTTATGCAACTTGTGCCTCGTGCCTAATTCTGAGTCTACGCTTCACTCGCCAAATTCGACATTATCCGACTTACATGACTATCTGTGGTTGGTAATACGATTTGAATAATTTAGCATAGATACCATTTACAACTAGGCACACACACACACACAAGCACACATCCATGCACATATCGTATGCATGACTATTTAATTCAATCATAGTCTCACTTACACTGTTGGCCAGCAAAAGTGTCGCGCCAATGTTCAGCTTGTAAAATATTTTTGTAAACCATTTTTGCCAGCAAGCGTCGTGTAAAATACGTTTAAAAACAATTTTATTGGTAAAGTTAAAATTATGCCCTGCTAAAAATTAACTAAACTTGTTGCACAATTCGCTAAAAACAATTAAATTGTAAATGTTAAATTATGCCTTGCAAAATAGTTCCCTAAAAGCAAAAGTTGTTGCATACTTAGCTTTAAAAACAATTAAATTTGTTAAGTAAAAATTGTATCCTATAATATTTATTTAAAATAGCAAAATAATTGTCTAAAAGCAAAAGTTTTTGCATTCTTCGCTTAAAAATAATTAAATTGATTGAATAAAAACTGTGCCTTGCAAAATAGTTAACTAATAAAAAATTGCTGCATACATCGCATAAAAACAATTAAATTGCTTAAGTAAAAATTATACCCTTCATAATATTTATTTAAAATAGTAAAATAATTGTTTAAAAGCAAACGTTGTTGCATACTTCGCTTAGGAACAATTAAATTGCTTAAATAAAAATTATGCCTTGCAAAATATTTAACTAAAAGCAAAAATTGTTGCATACTTTGCCTAAAAACCATTAAATTCGTTAAGTAAAAATTGTACCCTGCATAATATTTATTTCAACAATTTTTGAGAGCAATTGCAATGCATTAATCGATTGTAAATTCTAACGGAGTTGCTGTCTTTTGATCTGCCACTTTTTCTTGCCAGCACTGTAACCGATGCATATTTGCTGCGCATAGCAGGTGCAAATTTGACACGCCCTAATGCATAACATTAACATGTCAGTTGCCTGCGTTCGATAAACACAACAAAAGCCTGCCCAGATGCGATGTAGAGTTCACACACACACACACACACACACATCCAGAGCATTCCTTATCTTTTATGCACTTTGATATATTCCCAGCACACATTTACATACACTGTTGCTATACCTCTATATATAACACTTTCTAGGTATGTGCCAGGTATTTTCGTATGAATAATTTCTACAGGCTAATTACACTGTGCACTCTGAGTGTATCGCGTCCGAACCCATTGATAATATTGTTGGTTTTTTTTTTGTTTTTTTTTTTTTTTTATTTTTCTCGTTGATTTTTTATTCCAAACTCTGCTCTCTCTTGCTTTATTGCTCTGGCAAACGGATCAGTTAGGAGGGGCGGGGGAAGTGGGGATTGTTGTACACACTAAATACGCATAACAATGGTGCCGCATGGGCGTGGTCGCAGCAGCTATGAGGACTTTGCTGCAGCCCGAAAACCGAGGCGTGCATTTTTTGTATAAGCTGCCCGACCGCGCCAACTCGGCGTATACATAATATTATAATCATAATTCATACATTACAAAAGAGAGTAGCAAGAACACAATTAAACGCATTTCGCAAGCAAAACAGTTCGACTCCTAAATTGCTGTTGTTTCTAGTTGTTGTTGTTGTTGTTGCTGTGGTCGTTAGTTTCTTCATCGTTGTCGATTATGGACAGCTTCGTCGTTCAGTACGATTAATCCTGCTATCAATATATCAATGATATACCAATCAATTAATCAATCTGTGCCAATGTGGGACCAACTGCAGCAGGATCGGGCGGCACTTCGCTTGCAATCATCACAAATCAGTTCCAAGTCCTTAGTAACGCTCTCCGTCGTCAGCTTCCTCTCTCTCTCTCTCTCTCTCTCTCTCACACACACTCTCTATATAGAGTCATCTAATTATACATATAGAGATTTATAGTAGTAGTCGTAGGCGTAGTCGTAGTCGTAGTATCATAATATTAGGTAGTAGGTGTTTCTATCTTTATCTCTATCCTGCGATGGCGGGCGATTGGTCGGGAGTGTCGCTCACGGCAGCGAAATGAGTGTGGATCCACTGAGCGTGCAGTGCATGCGCCTGCCTTGGGGCATGCCAGCTCCTCTTCGCTCTCCACTCTCAACGCTCACTCTCTCTCATTGTGTTCTCTCACTGCGGTCGCGCCTAGTGCAGCTCAATGAACTCGTAAAGCGCCGCCGGCACTGTGCCCTCGTAGTTGATCTCATGCTGCTTGATGGTGCGCGCCGCCAGGCACGCCAGCGTCGTATACTTCATGGGATCGATGACCTTGTGCAGCGGCGTGGGCGCCAGCAGCGTCTCGAACGTTTCGCCCGCATCGTTCTTGGTGTCCTGCAAGCAGCAATATGCGATCAATAGTTAGAGTATTCCAATCGTATAGCACTCGTATAGTACTCACCAGGTGTGCACCGCCCTCGAGCAGCGTGCGAGCCAGCGGCTCGACATAGGGCTCCAGTGAAGCGGCCAGATGCAGCGGCGTATTGCCCGCATCGTCAATTGCATTGGCATCGGCGCCCACCTCGAGCAGCGCCTTGGCCAGCGAGGCCGATGGGAACTGGCACGAGGGATAGCGACCGACCAGGGTGCCCTCGCGATAGCAGGCATAGTGCAGCGCCGAGCGGCCCGAGCGCACATGCACATTGAGACGATTGAGGCGGTAGAGCGCATTCATCACTTGGTGCCGCATGTCCGGACAGAAGCTCTCCGACTCCAGCAGCGAGCTGAGCAGGCAGCCAATGTGCAGCGCGCTGACCAGCGTGCGACTCAGCGCGTTGGGATCATGATTGCAGTCGTGTTGGTGCGCCGACAACAGCGTGGTCGACGAGCTGGAGCTGGAACTGGAACTGGAACTGGAGTTGGAGGAGCAGGAGGCAGTTGATGTCGATGATGATGAGGATGGTGACTGGGTGAGCTGTTGGTGCTGCTGCTGCTGCTGCTGCTGCTGATGCTGGTGCTGTTCATGCTGTTGCTGCTGCAGCGTAAAGGCCTGGCCGCGCTCCACCTCCAGCACGGCCTTGTGGAATATGGTCAGCATGCCGTCCGCCTCGATGGGCGGCACGATGCGACCACGCGGCAGCAGGCGACCCGCCTCCACCAGCATGAAGCTGAAGAGCTCGGCGAACGAGAGCAGCGAGGACTGCGTCATCGGGCTAAGTGGCTGCAATATTTTCTGTTGCATTGTCAGCGCGTATGACCAGAGCTCGATGCAGCGATCGAAACGTCCAGCGTCGGCATAGTGTGCGCCCCTGTAGAAATATGGTTAGAGCACGTGGCATTAGAGCTAAGCAGACGGTACTCACCTGAAGCGAATGTAGTAGCTTGTGTCCGGGTGTGTCGGTCCCAGTATGCGCTGCCTTATGACCAGCGCCTGCATGCGCATCTCATCCGGATCGAGGACGAGCTCCTCCAGCTCCTCGATGGTGGTCACCTCGTTGACGAGCTCATACGCGGGCACCGGTTCCTGTAGTTTCTTATAGATTCGCGGCGGCTGCGCACGCTCCTCGAGCGCTCGTCGCCACAGCGACAGCGCCACGGCCATATCACGTTTCTTGTCCACATACGTGGCACCCAGCAGTTCCAATGCATCGATTCGCGCCACACGACTCACACACGGCAACGTTATCAGATGCTCCACAATGGGCATATGGCCGGTCACACTGGCCGCCAGCAGCGGCGTCATGCCATAGTAATCCACGTCCATGGTGGCGCCATGCTTCAGCAGCAGCTGCAGTATCTGCAGAGATCCCGACTCGGCGCAGTCGTGCAGCGCCGTGTTGCCCTTGATGCTGCAACGGTTCACATCCGCGTTCAGCGAGAGCAGATACTGTGCGATGCGATAGTGTCCCTTGTAACAGGCGATCATGAGGCATGTGTGCCCATGCCGATTGGCCACCTCGAAGTCTGCAAACGAGCACAAAATTAATCTTTCTCTCTCTCCCTCTCTCTCTTACACTCTCTCTGCTTTCACTTACCCGCACCGTGATGCACCAAATACTTGACGATCTCGTAGTGCCCATCGAAGCAAGCGGCACGCAGCGGCGTTGAGTTCGTGCGCGTCGTGCTGTTCACATTGGCAGACCGCCGGACGAGCATCTTCACGATGCCCAGATGACCCGCTGCTGCGGCACACCACAGCGGCGGCGCATCCTCGATGGGTTCGCCGTCGAAGCTAACCGAGCCCACCTGTTCCACATTCGCACGGCATTTTGTCAATAAATATTCTACAATATCGTAATATCCGTTGCGACAGGCGATCACCAGGGGCGTGGCTCCGTTCACTTTCGCCGAAATTAATGTCGCGATTTCGGCGGCACTTTTGTTGTACAGCGCGGCCTGCAAACGCAAGAAGAAGACACAAATTAGTTGAAAGCAAAATAGGAAATACTTTTTAAATAATTTTAAAGTATCTTTAAAATTCAGTCGAAAATAAAGCAACATTTCTTTTGTATAACGTCGCCTCATATAAATATTTTCTCTATATTCCCACTGATAATATTAGGTGTATTAACCTAACTAGAAAAAAGTCTACTCGAAATTAAACAACATAAAAATAAAAAATTCGAACAGAATGAAAAAATCAGAATTTGCTTAAAACGTTAAAAAAAATAGCTCAAGGAAATAACGTAATATTATCATAATATTTATTATTCTCTACTTGAAGTTATATAATATAAGCTTACTCAGTAAAAAAAAAATACTATAATAAGCTCTGCAATTCTAGAACATGAAATAATATGAGTAGATTAACACTCTATATTTACTTGAATGAATAAAGGTATTTGCTAGCATATTTGTCTCTACTTTGTCTCTACAATTATAGTTCCCCTTATAATTATATTGCACTGAATTCCCTACAGATCCATATACAACAAGCAAATGACGTCACAGTGTATCACTCGACAACTGATAACTTTAATTAAAGATAATAACAGCTATTTGATGACGTCAGTAATGCAACTAAACCATAGGGTATTAGCCATGTCAAGACTAATGCATTTACCTCGTGTTATTCACCTTTAACAATGCGAATTTAATTTTCTTGTCGAGCGAGCATTTTATTTTTAGGTGTAGTACGTAAGAAAAGTCTATAAGCATAACCTGTGGCCCATTGCTTATCAGTGCACTTTTATCAGCTGAACTTGGGCCACTACTGCCGTGTGTGGGCAACTCTGAAAGCCCGAATCACATGAGGTAATAACAATAACAATTGCAATTGCAAGCGCAATTAAAAGTGAATTCGATAAACAGAATTATTATTATATACGACAAAATAATAATCAACGTGAGAGAGGCAAAAAAAATGAGAGACAGAGACAGAGACAGAGTGAGAGAGAGAGGGCAATACAAAGTGCTAATTAAAACGCAAGAGAGCTGAGCATAATCAATGAGCTGCGCTCTCAATCGAGCGATTCATTTTCATGTTATTGTCACACAGTTTTGTTCGTCATGCGATTTTGTAGTTAGCTCTCTTCACGTTATATACCCTGTAATTTACACATTGTGCTGCTTAAGTGCGACAGTCACGCTAAGCGCGAGATTTGGTAGCATTTAAAAACGATCGAGAAATTCGTAAAGAGAAATAAAAATTATATATACTGCATTTTACAGGGTACTGTCAAGTCGTTGCGCAGCGTTTGCGCACATTACTGCGCCTTGCTGTTTCGCACATGCCAATTTAATATTAAAATTGATGTCAAACGTGTTTCGTTTTCACTGTATGTTAATTATGCTATTAGCCGCGCACGCAGAGAGACAACACGGGCACAGGCACAACAGAGGAGCAGGCGGTTTCAGGTGGCCAAGCAGAGCGCGCCAGCTGCCAGCACAGTGGGCCGGGGGTGCGTGTAAGGCGTTGCACGTGTCGCGTTATGGCCGCAATGCGAGTAGTTTTGCGCGTTTGTAATTATTGGTAATTGGTATCAAAAAGGGAACACTGTGAGAATCGATTGCAAAAGGTGTATTTCTTATCCTTTTTAATTTTGCTATTAATAAAAATAAATAATAATAAAAATAAATAATAATAAAAATAAATAATAATAAAAATAAATAATAATAAAAATTATAATAATTAAAAAAAAACCCTGTCTTATCATGTATGTCAATCCATAGCCCAAAATTAATTATATTAATATAGTTAATATGCACACTATGCTAGGAATTCACAGAAATTTACAACGCTATTTTCTAGATATTTTCTAAAAGAATTTCAAAAGAATTCAAGGCTTTACCAAGCTCAACTTCTGCCTAATTATTCATACAGAAGTTATACAATACTTTTCGATTTCAGTTCCATTACAAAAACCCGTTTGGGGCCAAAACTGCTCAAAAGCTGTCGGATGGCTTTAATCAACATTTGCAGTCATAGTCATTACATGCAAATCAGAGTCGGATAACCCGTTCTCTTCTAAGTGTAACTACAGCCCACAGTCGTCGCCGTCGCCGCACTCGCATTTCCCAATCCACTGCCAACAAATATCGATGGGTTATACGCATTTCATTTCCGTGCCAGAAAAGTCCCACACTTTGGCGATAGGAAGCGAAATGATTAGACGAAACCTTGGCCAGAGACAAGTTTTCAAACGCACTTTTGTTGTTGCTTTGTTGAAGAGAAAACGTGGCGGCGACTTATCAAACTCAATTAGAACATTCATCATGAAAGCGTCACATGCCCCCCGGGCCAGCGACGCCACTGGCAGCTGCTTAGAACCAGAAATACACACAGAAATAAACCCCCTCCCAGCCGAAAAAAAAAAAAAAACAAAAACAAAGAAGAAAAAAAACTGCTGGGGGAGCACTCAAACGGAGGAAGACCTTGTGAATGCCGTGCGGCATTTGTTTTTTTTTTTTTGATTTTGTTTTTGTTTTATTATTATTTATTTAGCTTCTTCGCTCAGTTTTTATTTTTTTTTTATTTATCACGTTGGTCGTCGACTCTTTTCTCACTCTCTGCCTGCGCTCTTAGCGTAGCTCTGCTACCACGTAGTATAAGCTTGTAAATGCTTCCTGCTTTCTAGAGAGACAACAGCAGGAAAGCATCTTCGATATATATTCGATATATTTCGTCTGCGTCGCATCATGCTTCGTGTTTCGTGACACCTCAAGACAGCACCCCCAGCACCGCCCCCTGCCCCACCGCACTGCCGTTGTCTGTTATTTCGCTTGTGCGCGTGACAAGCAGATTTTTGGCAGCAACTTATTTTCAAAGAAACCAAACAAAACAACAGCTACAACAATCAGAAGACAATTATAGCATAAATATATATATAGATATATATAAAAATATCGAAGCAAGTGAATTGCATTCTATAGAGAAAATTAATTATTATTATTATTAATTACAATTTGCAGTCGGCTGAACCTTCGCTACGATCGCCTAGGCTACTGAACTTTTCGCTTTCAACACATGGAAATATACTATATATAGTATATCTAGTATATATCGACAGCTCACGCAGCTGTTTGTGTTTCCGCATTACATACATGCACATAAATATATAATAATACAGTACTGCCAGTTACATTACCAATCCCCCTCCCTGCCCCTTGGCATGCCCAATTAAGATTGAGCCGATGACTCATGTTAGTAGCACAGTAGCATGGCCTATTAGAATCATTGAGCCACGCTTTGACCTTGTGCCTACTCCTACCTCCCCCCCGCGCTCGCACTACCAAAGTTCACGCACACATTAGTTATGTATGCATGTGTACTTTGGCCATAAGCGGAAAGCCAATTTGGACAATGGTGGGGCGGGCTGTGCGACACACAAACCAACTGGCACATGAGAAATGGGCGTGCCCAAAAGTGGGCGCGGGGTGCTGGCAAATCATCGCTTTAGAATTACAGTTGAGCCAACGCCAGTAATACCAACACACACACACACTCACACACACAGGTGGCGTGCGCGCTGTGCGGTAATTGACTTGACCCCGGTCATTGGACCCCATTTGGCCCGTCAGTAGCAAGTTGGCATGTGGCCTGTGGCATGTGGCATGTGGCATGTGGCATGTGGCATGTGGCAAGTGGCAAGTGCCTTGGCTAGCGGCATTTAAAAGCATTTCAACAGTTCTACGATCAAAAGGTAAACGACAACTATGACGAGCACAGCAGCCAAGCAGCATTACGTATCGCTCGTTTGATCTTGGCTTGTCAGCACGCTTCAGACCTCAAAGGTTCGATTTGAGTTTGTTAACTGCAGCCTTAACCTTCACGTCAAAAAGATTCGGAATCTTTATATCTGCGTCTCGTCTAGGTTTTTTTTTTAGTTTTTTTTTCGAGCAGTTTTGTTTTTATTGTGTGTTCGACTTTGCAGTTTCCTTTTTTACGTGCATATATTTAGCATTTTAAAAAAATATATCAGAGTTAAAATTGTAAAATTCTTATAAAATTATATCTGCATCAGTCTAGGGTTTTTTTTTTTGGTCGAGCAGTTTTGTTTTTTTTTTTTTGTGTATTCGACTTCTGCATTTCATTTTTTACGTGCATATATTTAGCATTTTAAAAATATATATCAGAGTTAAAATTGTAAAATTCTTATAAAATTATATCTGCGCCTCGTCTAGGTTTTTTTTTAGTTTTTTTTTTTTTTTTGGCGTGCAGTTTTGTTTTAATTGTGTGTTCGACTTTGCAGTTCATTTTTTTTAAGTTAAAAAGTTTGTCAAAAATTTAAAGAAAATATTGAAGAAGTTAAATTGTAAAACTATTAAATTTTAAAAATAAATCTTTTACTCGATTTAATCGAAGTACTTCTATAGAATCTGAAAATCTTATTCATTTCAATTAAATTTGCTTTAAAACCGCACTTTCAGCTTGATTAAGAAACAGCATTGGCAACGATTAATTGTTTAGTTCTACAATGGCACAAAAATAAATAAATTTGCCAATTTAAACAAGACCATTTGGTGATTTCCCTTAGTCAGCTCTATAGAGAACTTCCCAGGCTTTAGCGATGTGTGTGTGCTGATGAATCACAATTTCGCCAGAGGGGGGGAACAGACAACAAAACAGAATTTCATTTGCATTTGCATTTTTGGTCGAAAAACAGATTTGAAATTTCACTTCCCGAAAACGTAATTTGTTTTGCATTTCAATCCATTTTTTTTTTGTTTTTTTCTTCTTTTTTTTTTTGTTTTCTGTGCGAATGAAAAACAAACTGGAAAACACAAACAAGCAACAAGAACAACAACAACAATAACAATCTCCGTTGGCAGGTATTAAATTCAGACAAGGTGAAAATTTCATCACTTGACATTTGTGCTCCCTCGGAAGTCACAAAATGGCTTCAGGCTATAAGGAGGGGGCGGCAGAGGGGGCAACAAGTGAGCAGACGTTTTTGCATTTACCTTGCAATGTTTACCGCTATGAAAATGTCGCTGTGAAAATCTATGGCGAGTCAGTTTCAAATCGCCAGCAAGTTTAAAGGCGATTAAAAATGTTGTTTCCGTGTAATAAACAATAAACAACTTTCCATAGTTGTTGCTGCTATTCGCACTGCTGCTGTTGCTGTTGTTGTTGTGGTTGCTGTTGCTGTCGCTTTGTGATCATTTTCTGTTTGCCGTGCACGCATAATTTATTATAATTTTGACATTGAACGAGTTCAATGTCGATATGCAGTGGCAGAGTTAGAGCTAGAGACAGAGATAGAGACAGCGACGGCGACTAAATCTCACGACTCGCCGCTCTCTGGCAGCTCTGCATAGGTGCGTTCAACCGACAACTAAAAGCCCCGGCCCCCCCTCTCTCGTCTGCCCCACGACTAACGCGACATTCAAATCAGCCACATCGCTCAATTATTTGGCTTATTTGTTAGCTAAACTGGCGCGACTGCGCAGTCGCTCAAGGGTGTAAAAAAAATACGAAAAAAAAAACCAAATCATATACATAAAACACAGAGAAGGCAGCGCAGCACTCGTGTTGAGGTCAACGGTGCTTTTAACGGGTTCAGCCAGCGACCATCCGAGCGATATGCGGCGCCAGTGTACTACGAATTCATTCAATCCGAAGCGAGCGAACGAGCAAGTAATGCATTGTAATTTATGTATGTATTTGGGTTTACATAGCATAACATACATACATAGTATACTACATAGTGTATCAATGTATGCAGCCATGTCTGTGTGGTGTGGTAGTATGCATCGGGGTTCACACGCTGCAGGGTCGAGGTCAGGGGCGAATTTGATGCGCTTTTGTCTGTGATGCGCCGTGGAAAATTACGTTCAAATTGAAAAAAGTCTATGGAAAATTTGTTAGCTTTAAAAAATAATAAATAAATTTATAGCTCTTATAATTTAATTTCTTTATACATTTTTATATTTTGTTATATATTTTATTAAAATAAATTTTATCATCATTTATAATGTCATTTATAATGTCTTTAAATTTTCTTTTTATTTGCTAAAATTAAAAATTTTAATTTTTATAATTAAAACTTTTATAAAGTATTTTTTGATATTAATTTATATTTATTTTTATATTTTTTCAATATATTTCATTTCGTTTATTGCTAGAAAAAATAAGTATTTTAAAACCAAAATATTATATTCATTTATAATTTATTTTCATTTTATTTTGTATATGCATAAATTATAAGCTTTAAATTTATATTATTTACATTTTGTCATTTTGTGTTATTATTATTATTTTGTTATTTCTTTGTTTTTGCTTTTCAGTTTAATTTTAAAGCTCAAAAACGTGACCGAACAATGCAAAGAGAACTATTGCAAGAATTGAATAATATTTAATGAAAACTGAATATATCAGTATTAAATTATATAATATTATGTCATTATTAAACCAGACTATTCCAATTTTAATTGACATCCCAATGGAAAAGCGTCGCTCGTTGGACATTGAATTTTACAGTATATTGATAAGCATTATTAAAATTTCATTAATGAATTAATACAAACACCTGAAACCTAAATTCGTATTCAAATAGCTTTGAATTTTGAATGCCAGCATTGTTGAAATCAATAAACTATAAACTATACAAACTCAATGCATTTATTGCCAGCCGAATGCATTTCAATTTATTTTCGAGCACATTTTCCCGCTGATACGAAACAGAAAGGTTTATCATACGAGCCAAAGGTCTATTATTGTTCGGGAAAAATCAGATACAAGGGTCTCACTGATAAGCTCAGGTTCGCGCTCGCCTCTCATATTTTCGCTGACAAATGTCAACAGAGAAAAATCAACACAGATACTGGATAAGTATATGTTTCAGCATTTGTTTATCTATGTGTGTGTGCGTGTGCACGCGTGTGTGTGTGTGTGTGTGTGTAGACACAACCACATTGAGCGTGTCTGGGAGCACTGATATTATAATGCTTTATGATGGGCGTATAATCAGCCAGAAGGCATTCACATTGTTGTGGGCTTTGTTGATTTAGTTAATCGTGCGACGAACTTCAAAGTCGATGGCGTTGATCGCGGAATGAGCCAAACAATCGAAACAACAACAACAACAAAATCATATGAAAATGAAAATAAACACAGACATGATCTGTGCATGTGTGGGGGGCGCTCTGCACGAGTATGAGTAAGACGCAGTTACAGATGGAATAAATCGTAGCACAGTAGCACATCAATTTCCCGTAGCTGAGCTGAAGGCATTGCCTCGGACAAACTGCATCGTAAATAGTTACGATGTGCGATAAAATGCACTGAGAGAAATCATTTCAGCGATGTTTTTCCAGCCAATCTAGGGTATACGTCGTAATAGAGAAGCGTGTGCCAAGGCAAATAATACGAGTGGAGGGAATCAGACGAGGAGGGTCTAATATATACTATGAAGTTTTAATCTTTGTAGAAAACCCATAAATAATTGAAGAACCTATAAGAATATAATATATACTATAAATTTCTAGCTCTGTGGGAAAACTAAAAATAATTACTTGAAGAACTTTTAAAAGATTAAAATATATTAATATAATATAGTATAATAATCTAATATAATATATTATAGTTTTTAAGCTCTGTAGAAAAACTTAAAATAGTTTCTCGAAGCACTTTTAAATTTAAGATTATAATACAACTATAAGTTTACCGCAAACATTCACTAAAGAAAAAAAAACTTAAAAAAAAACATCTTAATTGCCTATTTCCAAAATTCTTTCATTTACTCAGTTGACAAAACCAGGACATGAACGGCACGTCTAGTGTGCCCGGCTTTGACTACTTACAACTACACTGCAATTAAAGTTGAATTGCCATGTTTATACTAAAAAAAAAAAAAGAATTTAGCCTTTGCTTTTTGGCAACTTGCTGGCGCTTCCTACTTGGGAATAAACTAAGTTTTAAAAACTTGTTGGTAATTTCGAAAAACCAGTTTTGAATTTAGCAAATGCAATGCTATCTGTTATTTTCATAGTGTATACACTAAAATCGCTTCTGCTCGATGGTTTCCTCTCTCTCTCTACTTCGCTTTTATCTCTGCCAAACGAAAACCATGCGGCAAAAGCGATAAAAGATACAACTATCTGCACATGAGATACGACGAAGCTTAAGTGCTCTACAGTAGATTTTCTCTATCGCAAAGTAAACAATAGTTTGTTTTTTTTTTTTTGACAAAGGGTTTAGTTGATATTAACTTTATGTTAAATGGTGTTACTTACAAAGAAAGTGCAAGTAGAAGTGTAAATGATATAAATTATTTAACTTTTATGGACTTGACTTAATTCTTAAATGGCACAAGGAACAGGCAATAAAACGGAACTGAAGCATCCATAAAAGTGTGACCTCGTGCAGTGCGACAAAAGATGCAGAAAAGTATCTTTATATATATGAAAAAGTATCTTTATATATATAGATTCCTCGAAAATTGCTTATAAATAGAACTAGCGAATCAATAATGGATTTCTCTGGCAATAACCTACACGGATTATGGCCCACTTTAGATATGCGTTGCAAAGATCGCGATAAAGTTGGCATAGCCTCCGCCGGCAAGGGCAGACGCGTATTAATAATGCCAAAGATAAAGCCAATGAACGCTATCGCACGCACTCAGTATGGACTTTTCAATTGTTTTGTTGTTGTTGTAGCCATTGTTTTCGCTGTTGTTGTTGTTATTGTTATTTCGCTTGTTATTGTTGTTGTTGTCTCAGCTGCTGTGGCTGCTGCTGCTACTGCTGTTAATTGCTGTGGATGTTGCTAATGCTGCTTCCTCTGGGTGTACTCGTTGGCGTTACATGTAAATAGCTGCTGTATCTGTGAGAGTGTATGTATGTGTGTGTGTGTTTGCATGTAAGTATCGCTCACTGTCTTGAGTTCTCTCTGGCAACTGAATTGAAGTCAAAGCAAACCAGCCTCAGCGCCCGAAATCAGCTCTGACCTTACACCAACACACACACACACTGGCACACTTGCACGCTTACACACGCACACACACACATAAGCTAATAATCAAGAAGCAGTTAAATGGCAAATAAGTGGAAAAAAGAAGCAAGTCCAATGAACGATGGTGCAAAGACAACAACTGCCACGAACTCACGCTGTCTCACTCTACTCCGCTCTATCTCTCTCTCTCTAACCAAAGTTGCCAAAGCTCTCGAGCACTCGAATTCAAATTCGCGTTTTGAGGTTACTCCAACAACAACACAGCGACAAAACTATTTGCAAACGTTCAGCACAAAGTAAAACTGAAGAAACTGAAAAGGCTGAAAGAATCAGCCTCAACCTAAAAACAGCTGTTAACCAAAAACACAAAAGGCTAAAAAAAAAACTAACTAAGAGAAGAGTTAAACACCTAACGTACTACGTAAACGTGAAAAATCTAATTAATTTTAATGCCTTGCAAATGTTTTTTCAAAAAAAACACTCACATTTTCGCATTTTCAACTCAAATGGAATGGAGAATCGACGACAAACTTGGCCCTAGTTATGTGGTTGCCTTTATCTAACCCCAGCCGTTTTGACCTTCGCTCAGTTCAAATCCTGAAACAATCCCAACATTCGCTAATCATTTTTTTTAGACCGAGCATTTAGCAAGTTTTTTTTTCTGAAATTATAATTTCAATAATCGCAAATTTATTTCCTCTACAGCAGTGTAGCCTCATTAGTTTTTCTGTTTATTTTGCTACATTGTAGTCAGACATTAAATTCTATACTGTTTTCAAGTTATTATAATCTCAATTTCAATAAAGATCACACTTAATCCATTTTTTTACTGAGCTTTCTACTGTTTTTTAATTTATTCAACACTTTTTCCCACACTGTTTATACCTTTGACCCATTGAAGCGAATAAAAATTATGTATTAGTTTTATGTAAAAGTACTTAACAGTTAGAAGAAGGCATTGCGGGTAATAACAGCATAACTAGCCAAGTAGATATAATCATGTCCGTTTGCTTGTCCGTTTGTGAGTATAAACGCACAGATCTCCGCTATTATAAGAGCTAGAAGCACCAAATTTTACAAGCATGTTTTTGTTTAAAATATGCAAATAGAGTTTATTTGAAAATTTGATTGTTACGCCCGCCGCCCTTATAAATCGTTTTTTCGAGTTTTAACTTATTTTGAAAATAAAAAAAATCGAAAAGGCAGTAGTACTAATTATAACAAATTGGGTAGGCACTGGTATTCAAAATTTAAAATGTCTTAGTAAAGATATTTTGAACTGGGTAAATGGTATCTTAGGGTCGCACGTGCTCCACTTATTTATCTTTCCACTAGCATTAAAAACAGCTTAAAAACACTTAAAATAATTCCATAGGTCGCACATAAATTATGTGCTCAGTGTTTCCTGGTCATTACAAATGTCCCAGTAAATCTTCTGCAATATTGGAGTTGTGTTGTCGCTCCAACGAAACCGAACCCGAAAACGAACCCGAACCCATCAATCAACCTCATCAGCCCAGATCACGTAGCGTACGCCGAAGAATAATACGTATTGTTGTGCATTTGGCGTCGAGTGGCACTTCGGCTTTATGTGTACACATCGTTGTGGCCATGTAAATATACACACTCACATGTAACACACAAACACACACTCACACACACACACAAGTTGTACTTACTACATAAGTAGGTACGCATGCATGTTCGGTAGGTGTTTTGGCTTTTATTTTTGGAACAAACATAAACAACGTCCAAAGACAAGCAGCAACAGCAACAGCAACAAAAACAACAACAAACTAGAAAAGAGACTCCGCACAGCAAGAAAAACCAGTTTGGCTGTGCTAGAACATGTTCGAGATCGAAGCTAGTTCGCTCAATATGGAGCACCAGTCTCTGCGGCTGCAGCAACACCTTGCAAAACACAAGACACAAAGACACAGAGCTACACAGATACACAGATACTAAATACAAGACACACACACACACATACACAGGGTATCAGCCCATGCAGTTGGCTATTTTGGGACATGCTCGAGCAGACTGCCAATTAATTCGGTTCCTGACGCATCAGACCCCATAAGTGACATATTTCCAGGGCCGGGCCCAGAGTCAGGAAGTCTAAAAATGAACGAAAACCGGTGCGGGTCGAGCCTTTTTGTGACGGTGATTGAACGCCCTCAAGGATAACTGACAACAGCTGCAGATACACACACACACACACACTCACACACGGGGGCCACGCCCACTTGTGGGAAGTAGATAGCAGGACGGTGGGGGGTTCAATCTCAGTCAAGTTGACGCACTTGACAATGGCGGAAGCATTTAACAAATTCAAGCGCGACGTGCTTTCGGCCCGTTTATTTTGCCTGCTATTAACATGTTAACAAAAGCAGTCAAACATCGCAGCAGCACAGCAACACGGCAGCGTCGCAGCACGGCAACGTGGCCCAAATACGAATGAGCAGCGCATATCAAAAAATAAGTATGAAAAAGAAATAAATTAAAAAATAAAATAAACTGGCTAAAAATACCATGCCAGACTCATGAAGCAGGCCAAAAACTTGTTGTCTTGTGTCTTTTGTCTCAACCTCTCTCTCTCACCCTTTCTTGCTGTTTGTGACTGATAGCGAGATAAGATAAGGAAGAACAGGGGAAATGAATCAATGCAAAGTGAATCGGAAAATAAACACAAACAAGCGGCAAAGGGTAAGTCGAATAAGAGTGACAACATCAAAGTTCTCGGCTCTAAAAAATTTATAAAGAATTTCGCTTGATTCAATTAAATGTTTTTTAATAATATTTATATTTATTAATATTCTGAGTTCTTGAAATTTATAAATAATTTGGCTAAATTTAATTGTTTTTTTAATAATATTAATTTATTTATATTATATATTTTTTATATTATATATTATATATTTTTTATATTATATATTTTATATTTTGTATATTATATATTATATATTTTTTATATTTTATTTTAATAATATATATTTTTTTATATCATATTTCAATAATATTTATTTTTATATTAAATAATTGATAAATATATTATAAATTTGTTATATTATATTTTTTTTATATTATATTTTTATTAATAAACATAATTTAATTATTATGTTGCTCTTCGCATATTATATTATATTATATTATATATATTTATTTTTATTTAAATATTATATTGGATATTCTTTAGTTATAATTAAATTCATTTTAATGCGTTAAACGTGACTGTTTAAATTATATCTATATATGTATCTGTGCCATAAATCAACAAAGTCCTCGCCATAATCGACATGTTCTCTGCCTCGATTATAATAATTATAATTGCAGTATTATTATGCAGTGGATGTACAAACTTATTAACGTACATCAAATGCTCATAAATATTGCAGGTTTTATTGTGACACAAATGGTAGTATTTGCATGTGCCACAAAAAATAGTAGTAGATGCCTGCCCACAACAAAAACACACACACAGACACACACACGACACACACACACACGCACACAGAGCAAATGCAACAGCGCAATTGCAATGTGCCAATGTCAAGCCAAAAGTAGTCGAAGCTTAAGAACTTTATTATGCAAAAAGCGTGCCAGTCGCTGCTGGGAGCTTCGCAACGCGCACCGACACCAACAAACAAACAAACACACACTCACACACACACACACACCTATATGTACATTGCTATGTACAGCGATGTATGCATGTATGTACTTTTACATTTGTTATTGTTTTGGCGCTGTTGTCGTGCAGGCCACTCTCTTTTAAGCTATCGCTCTCGCTCACACTCACACTCACTCGCTCGCTCGCTCACTCTCTGCATGTTGCCGTGCGTGCGTGTGCACGCGTGTGTGTGTGTAGAACTTTATTGATTAGTCACAAGGCTGGCACGAAGAACAGCAGCAGCAGCGACTGCGACTGCGACTGCGGAGTCTCGTCGTCAGGCTGTGCTGGCTTGGGTTACCCTGCAGCAGGTACTCGAACTGGGGGGCGGTACTCACCTTCAATTGTGGCAGGTTGTTGTCGTGCGCAGCATTGAATACGATGAATTTGTGGTCCATGGTGTGAGTGTGTTTCCTGGCTTCGCAGCAGTTTTGCATAGGAATAGAATTTTTCGATCGAACCAACCTCAACCAACCCGCTCTCAACTTATTTTGTTTAAGCAACAGCCAAAAAAGTTATTTTATTTATATATTTACAAATTTTCTGCTGTTGTTTTTTTTTTTATTTTTATTTTGTGTAGCAAGAATTTTCACTGCCGCCTGCTGGCTGTCATTACTTGTAATTTACTCTCGTGTGTGTGTGTGCGTGTGCGTGTGTGTGTATTTTGCTCACAAAGAACTTCCAACCGAAAATAAATATACAATTCCTTCAGTAATTGCACAATTATCGTTGGTCTACGTTATTAAATTACTGCGTTTTTATTGCTCTGCTTCCGTATTTCGCTGCATTTTATTTTATTTTTTTATTTATTACTTTTTTTTTTTGCGCACTCTTCTTCGGCGACGTCGCTGGCAGCGGCAGCGGCAGCAGCAGCAGCGACGGCAACGGCGACGACGACGACGGCCAAAAGCAGGAAGACAAATTTCTTTGTACTATTTCTCTTTTGTTATGTGTGTGTGTGTCGCTTTTGCTACGCTGCGTGCTTAATTGAATTTCTACTGCGCCAATCCTCTGTTGTTGTTGCTGTTGTTGTTACCACTCTGCGCCAAGTGAGTTTCTTGCGTTTTAAGATTCTTTTATTTATTTTTGATTTATTTAAAACACACAAACGACAGAGCGGCACAGCCTCGCGACCGTCACGCACGAGCAAGAAAATGATTACTGAAAACAACTCTGTTAACTTTTTCTTATAAGAGTGATCGAATAACAGCGTAGAGATGGACTTGCCATGTCGCTGCTCACGACACGTATTCACGGCACGATATAAATCACTGCATGACATTAAATGCTAACGGCTTCGACATGCTCATAGTAATTATATTTGTATTTTATTTTGTAGATTTTTCATTTTATTTTGTTAACTTAAGCAGCAGCAGAGTGCATAAAATGCAACTCATATGCTGTAAGCACTTGCGATATTTGCCTGTCATGCGTCTGCAAATATCGCAACTGGCGCACCACTAGCTAGAGTCGATGGGAAAAATATCGCTGAAACGAAATCGATAGGTATGCTATACAAATCGAATTGTATGCAATCGAAATAGCGCAGCTGAGCCTTATCGATTTGTTATCAAACTTATTGGCGCTCAAGCAAAAATTTCAAATCAAACAAATCATAACAGAAAAATAGAAGTTACCTGCTTTGAAAGCGCTGTTGTAATTATTTTTAAGCCGAAAGTAGCAACTTGAATTATTTCTTTCCTTACATAAAAACCTTGCCACGCTTTGCAGGCAGAGATTACACTAGTTCCATGGAAACTGGCAAAGGCATTGCTCTGCTTCCTATATAAACATTTCGCACTTAACATCTGGCTATACAATTCTACAGGCTTAGAGGCGATATTTATTCATGGTAGTTTTTCAGTCCACACTGAAAGAACAATGCAAGACGGCAATTCACATTGCTAAAACCACAACATCGTTAATCTTTTAATGAACTGAAGCTCAGGCTTACACGAAGAAAATTCCAAATCAAAACTATATTTAAAGCGTCCACATTCAATTTTACAGCCCGTTCAATCAATCATCGATGGTCCAGCGTTGCCAGCAGCTGCCGGTTGTACACGCCGGTTTAAACTACTTATCAATTAAATTGTTATTGTTGTTGTTGGTATCGTTGATTATGCCACTGCCGAAATGATGCACTTGTGTTGACTATGTACTTCGCTTGTTGTTGTTCTTCTTGTTGTTGTTGTTGTTGTTATTGTTGTTGTGGCTCCACTCCGACGTCTATAAAATGCACAATGATTTTGTTTTTTGAATGAAAACGGCCAAAGGGATTTTTTTTTTTTTTGTAGTTTCTTTACGTTTTTAGAGTGTTTATTAAAAAATTAATAATTTGTGGTTCATCGAGATGCGTCCCAAAAATTACTGTGGCTTCCTACGGAACGAGCAGCCTGCAAAGCGAAGAGAGAAATAGACCGAAAATTAGTGCATTTTGGTAATGATGGTAACTGGGCTAAGCATATACCTTCTGTCAGCTTGGCACGTCCTCCAGTTGGCTGGCACAGAATGGTGGCGCAACCAGCGCAGACCACAACGCCCTGGGCGTGACTGAACACGGTTGTGATTCTGTAGCATCCGGGGCACTTAACATCCATGAAGTAGGAGTTGGGATGCTGCACCAAGCGCTTCAGCTTGTGCTTGCGTTTCTCCTCAGCGGGCAGAGGGTGCAGTAAATCTTTTGCTAGCTGAAAATGCACACAAACACATCAAATTAATTAATAATAATAATTCTAGGTTAGAAGCGAGAGTTAACAAATTATTTTTTTTTTATGCTATATTTCACCACTGCTGGCAATTCAGTTTGTCACACTGTGCGCACGGCGTTCAGCATGCTTTGCCCACGAACGCACGCACACGCACACACAAACGTCCACCAATACGACGTGCATATGTTTGTGACAAAAGGCACTCTGCAGGCGGCGCACTGTTTTCCACGCATTGCGGCTGCATTGTCACAGCAAATACATATTCCGTTTGCACTACACGGCAGCGCGAAGTGTTCCGCACAGTTTTGTCGTCAATTTGCCCTATTTTTCTTGGTTTAAAACCATATTTTTGCATAAATTCGCACCCACCGGCATGTTTTTTCTTTCACAGCTAACACGGAAAAGGAAGTCGGCGAAATCGCAGCCAACTTAACAAGAGTGTTGATGTGCCAAAAAATACCGAAACGCAATGAATTTGGTATTTTCAGTGACAGCTCTGTCGATGACACTGCATTTGGCGCCTTTTTAACACTGGCCACAGCGCGGCACTTACCAGCACTAGACCAACGAAATACAAGCACCAAGCCGCAGGAAAATTAAAATTATTAAATTATTATGTCTACGTTGGAATTGTGCGACAAGTACTTCGGCACACGCGATGTGTACAAGCTGATGGAGATAGCGAAGGATGCCAAGGACAAGGACATCAAGAAGGCATACCACAAGCTCTCGCTGCTCTGCCATCCGGACCGCGTACCCGAGGCGCAAAAGGAGGAGTCCACCGAGAAGTTCAAGGTGCTCTCGAAGATCTACCAGGTGCTCACGGATGCACAGCGGCGGGCGCTGTACGACGAGCAGGGCATTATCGACGACGACGATGAGGGCAAAATGGCGTCGTGGATGGAGCTCTGGCAGAAGCTATTCAAGCCCCTCACCGAGGAGGACATCAGCAACTTTGAGAAGGACTACATCGACTCGGATTTGGAGAAGCGCGACATCAAGATGGCATATCTGGGCGGTAAGGGCTGCATCAACTACATGATGAACCATGTACCCTTCATGGGCGTCGAGGACGAGCCGCGCATCAAGGCCATTGTCGCCGCCATGATCGCAGCCGACGAGGTGCCGGAGTACAAGATCTTCACCGAGGAGCCGGCGGCCAAGCGCAATAAGCGCCACAAGAAATACGCACGCGAATCCGAGGAGGCCAAAGTCATCAAGGAGCGCATACAGCGTCGCCAGCAGAAGGACGCCGAGGCCGCACAGGAGGCGGCAGGCGGCAATCTGGAGCAGATGATACTGGCGCGCAAGAATCAGCGCGAATCCAACTACAACTCGCTGATGGATCGCCTGCTGGAGAAGTACGGCGGCGAGGATGACTCCGACACGGTCGACTTCAGCGCCTTCGACCGGAAGAAGAAGCTGAAGACGAAGACAAAGGCCAAGGCCAAGACGCCGGCAAAGAAGGCCGCCAAGATGAATGGCGTTAAAAACGGGCGCGTGGAGAAGCCCAAGCCTTAGGTGCCTCCGGCTCTCCATTCCCCCCCGTAGCTGTAGTTAAACTAGTGTATTTATGTGCTTATCATTAAAGCGAACTCAATACAAAACCATTTACGTATTGTACTGAGTAAACAAAAAAAATCAAAAAAATATTCAGTTCAAAATCCTGTTGAATTCAGCGCTGTTCAGTTTATAGTACTATGCTAATCGAAATTAAAATACAAACGTATAAACTTTATTTTTATGTGTAATTAATATATGATTTAAATTAAATTTTTTAATAAATAAAAAACGAGTTCGAAAATACTGAATGCATTTATGGGAATTTCAGTAGCACAACAAAGATTCAATTGTGTGTTGAAATAAACAGCGCTGCCAACCCGCTCGAATGGCTGCAGCACTAAATTTCGCCAATGGCAGTAGCGCGTGTGTATATCGATGCTCATGTCGATATATCGAACGCAATTGTTTATTTATAAAAGAGATTAATTCATTTATATATGTACATTCTTGAAGCTAATAATAACAACATTTACTTTTCTAAAACCAATACTTGCCAAAATTAGCTCATCTATAGTTTTCTTTATGTTTTCAATGGAGTTGTATTCAAAATACCCTTCGACTCGGCAGAGCAAGCAGCAATGCCGATATTTGTGCATTTGGCTGCTAATTTGTCGTTACAGCAGTATACAAAGACTCTAATTATGTAAAGAAATAATTATTTAGTATCAAAATATTACTAAATGTAATATTAGATATTTACCAGCTTTAATTTAATTTGCTAACAGCGACTACGCGCTTTTGGTATTCAACTTGAAAAAGGCGGTCAAACATCGATACAGCCAAAACGAAAACAATCGTATGCATGGATTGTTGTATCGAATCGCTCGCAGCTCTAGCTAGCAGCTATCGGCCGCCTATCGTGAACAGTAAACAAAAATTTGTTGAAAATTCGCACGAAAACAGGCCGAACAGCAATATATACGTGTGTCAACGAGTTTTCCCCCAATGGAAACTGTAAAGAAAATGCCATTAAGTAAATGCCGCATCTGCCTGAGCGAGAACGACGAGGGTGCCATGCGTTCGCTCTTCGCCGACGCAGCAGATGTGGAGCACGACAACCCCGAGGCAGAGACAGAAGCGGAGGCCGACGCCGACGCCGACGCTGAAGTGGAGCCCGAGGAGCACGAGCGTCTGAACAGCAAAATCGAGTTCTGTTGCGGTGTGCGGGTGAGTCCGCTTCCCAAGCCTGTGCATATGTAACTAACAATGCCCGTTCGGGCGGCGCAGATTCGCCACTGCCTGCAGTTGCCCTCCAAGGTGTGCGAGCGCTGCTGCGAGTTCGTGCGCATGTGGAACAGTTTTCGGCAGATGTGCCTCAACTCGCAGGTGTATCTGGAGAGCACGTACTTGCCGGAGCAGAAGCCGGACGAGCTGATGGATGCCAGCGAGAGCACATACTTGGAGTACCTCTACGAGACGCTGCAACTGCACAGGCCCGGGAACAGTCGGTACGCCGGCAACGAGGAGGATCAGCAGTCCGAGCTCGAGGGCGACTATGTGGTTGATATTGGCGACGAGGACTTCGTAGCAGTCTCAGCGTCAACTGGTGAAGACGAGGAGGAGGCGGAGCTGCAGCAGCAATCGAAACAAAAGCTCTCGGACATGATGATAACTGAGCTGGAGAGCTATGAAGAGGTCGACGATGTGGGCGATGCCATCGAGGTCGACCAGAGCCTAATGTATGCCGACGACAGCCAGACAACAGAGGACACGCCAGCGGTCAAGCTGGAACATGTCGACGATGTCGATGGCTTCTCCATGGACAACGAGGATTTTCTGTCGCCAACGCCGTCGCCGGATCCCAAGCCCAGCACGACAGCCAAACGCAAACCGGGAAGACCCCGCAAACCGGACAGTGAACTGAAGGCGAAGCGAAAGACCAAGTCGGATCAGACGCCAAAGGCGGATGGACACACACAGGACTCCGCCCTGAAGTACATGTGCAATCTCTGCGGCAATGTGTACCCCAAGAAGGCGGCATTCACCGCACACATGATGGCCCACACGGACTACAAGCCGCACCAGTGCGAGTGAGTGCAGTGCAGCGTGCTTCCGCCGCAGATTCTCGCTAATTTTCCCAATCTCCTAGAATCTGCCTGAAATCCTTCCGCCAGATGGGCGAACTGCGCGCACATATACGGCGGCACACGGGCGAGCGACCCTACAAGTGTCTGTACTGTGAGCGGCATTTCTACGATCGCAGCGAGAAGGTGCGCCACGAGCGCGTCCACACCAACACCAGGCCGTACGAGTGCAAGGAATGCGGCAAGACCTTCACGCATACGGCCATCCTGAAGAACCACAGTCTGGTGCACTCCGGCGAGAAGAATTTCAAGTGAGTACGCGCGGCGTGTGCTGCCGCTTGAGCCACAGACTGATGTTCCTTCCTCTTGCAGTTGCAGCATCTGCTCCAAGTCGTTCACACTGCTGCATCAGCTCAAGGCGCATCTGCAGACGCTGACGCATAGGAGCAAAGAGGAGCAGGCGTTCAACAGCCCAAGCAGCTACATCCTGCGCCAGGATCACCTCGAGTAGTACGCGTGATTTAAGCTAGCCTAGTCTTTAGACCAGATCCAACTACCAATATGTATCTCTAACTATACTTAAGCTCGGAATCTTTGAAGTACATGCGTGTAATTGCAAATTGTATTTTGTTATGCCTGCACTCATAGCCTTGCATAGTGATTATATTGATTGTACAGATATATAGCCTGGCTACCATAGAAGTCATTGGGCTAAGCATATATATTATTGCTCAGTACTAGAAGCTGCTTGATCTAGCCATGTCAGCTTTCAACACTTTTCTGCAAGCCTTAAAATATTCGCAGCGCGTCAGATCGATCAGTTATATAGTCTAGCTGTCATATAAGCTATTGGCTGATTTTTGTTTGATTTTTAAGATATAGCTTTCGTTCGATTTTGGTTTAATTTTAAAGTTAACGTCTAACAACTCATCATATTTAATTTAATAATGCTCTCAACTTTTCTTCTTCCTAATTTCATTAAAATCGTTATACTAAAACATAAAGCTGACATAGGAATAATTTGTATAATTCTGAGATTTTGTTTAGAAATAGCAATAATTATACCATTTACCCATTGAAAATGGGTAAAAAATGGTATATTAACTTTGTGCAAATGTATGTAACAGGCAGAAGGAGGCGTGGCAGACCATACAAAGTATATATATTCTTGATCAGCATCAATAGCCGAGTCGATTTGGTCATGTCCGTCTGTCTGTCCGTCTGTCCGTCTGTCCGTCTGTCCGTCTGTCCGTCTGTCCGTCTGTCCGTCTGTATGAACACACAGATCTCAGCTATTAAAAGAGCTAGAGGCACCAGACTTGGTGGGAGTGTGCGTGTATTCAATACACACAAGAAGTTTATTTCAAACTTGATGTGCCACGCCCACCGCCTCCGCAAATCGATAAATGCGTATTTCGATTTTTTCCAAATAATTCAATAACGAAAAGAGGTAAACGCACCAAATTTGGTAGGAGGGTGTCTTGCAACATTATGCAGAAGTTGGATTTTAGAATTTTGGATGCCACGCCCACCGCCTCTAAAAACCACATTTTTATAGTTTAAAAGAAAACTAGAAAAGCTAGAAGCGCCAAATTTGAAAGTAAGGTGCCTGGTAACATTACGGAGAATGTTTGATTTTCAACTTTTGGATGCCACGCCCACCGCCCCCAAACTATTGCATTTTAAGAAAAGTAGGGAAATAACAAATCATTTTTTTTAACACTCTTGTAGCTTACCATAGTACAGATCTACCCTATAAATTTCAATCCGATCGGACAATAAACAAAGAAGTTATAGGAGTTTGAATCTCCCATATAAAGTTGTGGGCGCTTAGAATTCCAACTAGAATGTTGAACTGACGCAGCAGAAGGCCGGCATCAATAAAAGTCTCATTTGCCGATCGCTCCGCGTAACTGTGTGTGGTCTAGATGGTTGCATGCAAGATTCTGGTGCGTGTGGTCGCGGGTTCGAATCCAGCAACGGGCAACTTTTTTTTTTTTTTTTTGCCGATCGCACTGCGTAACTGTGTGTGGTCTAGATGGTTGGCTCGCAAGTTTCTGATGCGTGAGGTCGCGGGTTCGAATCCTGCGCTGGGCAATTTTTTTTTTTTTAATAATTTTGCGCTATATGAAAAATATATTATGCAAAAAAAAAAAAGAAAACCCAAAAACTTTTTCTAAGCAATACAAAAAAAAGAAGACTGCGCTGGGATTCGAACCGGGGACATTTAGTTATAGAGCTGACAACTCTCACAACAAACCACTGAAGCACATGGTCTGTTCCTAGGCGCGAAAAGTTTTGCATACAGCAGCAGAGACGGAGCAGAGGCTCGGCTTCAATGCTTGCGCCGACTGCGCACGCACAATCGGCGTGCAGTCGGCATGTGCCATTAGCGTCAATGCATGTGTATTTAATTTCGGAAATATGCGATGCGTTGTTATTAATTCGAATAAAAGTAATTAATATTAAGAATTATTTTTAGCAGCCAAAGGTAAATTATAACTTACTGTCGAGTGCACTCGACTGTAGCTTTCTTCAATTTTTATTTTTTAATAACAAAGAAGTTATAGGAGTTCGAATTCCCCATACAAAGTTATGGGCGCTAGCGATTCCTTACCAAAACGTTAAATCGACGCAGTAGAGGGCGTCAACAAAAGTCTAATTTGCCGATCGCATGGCGTAAACTTGTGTGGTCTAGTGGTTAGAGGTCCGACTCTTAAGTTACAAAGTTCGTGAGAGTTCTTGGGTTCGAATCTGGCGCGGGCCGATTTTTTTTTCTTAATGTAAATTGCTTTTTTTTTATTTTTATACCATTTATTTTATTTTGTATTATTTCTTCGAATAGGGTAAATGGTATCTTACAGTCGCGCGCGCTCGACTGTAGCTTTCCTTACTTGTTTTTTAATGCAATTTATTTATTAGTTGGCACTACAACCCGATTCGGGTTTTGGCCGACCGCAGCGTCTTCCTACAGGCGCCGGAAATACCCAGTGTAGTTAGGTTCTCCTCTACTTGCCCCTTCCATCGGAGCTTTGGTCGTCCCCTTCGTCGGTGCCCGTAGTCGACCCTCGCTTCGAATACCTTCTGAGCTGGAGTTTCTTCATCCATACGCACAGCGCAGACGTTGTATCGTGATGCGCTGGACCACGTCCAGCGCGTCGTACAACTCGTACAGCTCGTGGTTCATCCGAATGCGAAAGTCGTGCCCAATCCGAACGGGACCAAAGATCTTGCCAAGAATAACATGAAATTGCTATATTCCATATCAGCCCATAGCAAGCGCACAAAAATGAAGATTTTTCTTTAGAAATTATGAAAATAGTAGACTGAAAACCCTCTGCGATATAACAGTAAAACCAGCAATATATATATATAGTAACAGCAGCAACAATCGGTTGAAAGCTATGCAAGGCTATGGCGACTTCGGTATATCCAAATTTAATGTTTCCTCTGCAGTCTCTTTCCCCGCACAAAATTTCAACTGCAAGTTGTTTGCGTCCATGGGAGCCTTTAGTCTCTCTTAAAAGTACAGGTATAAAGATATAACAGCCCCTAGCTGCTGGAGTAGTCGCCCTCCTCCTGGCTGTACTGCAGCACGCCCATCTCGTAGCGATGCACATGGGTCTTTTCGTGCGCCTTCAGCTGATGTGGCAGCCGGAAGCCCTTGTTGCACGTGAGGCATTTGTGCGGCTTCTCCTTGGAGTGCGACAGAAAGTGCACCTTGAGCGTGGACGAAAGCGAGAAGTTCTTGCCGCAGATGTTGCACGCATAGGGGCGTTCGTTTGTGTGCATGCTGCAGGTATATAGAAAAAAAATATATATATATATATGTATGACTATATAGATAGGTTGTATCTAGTGCTCACCGCTCGTGCTTGCGATGCGTGCTGCGATCGGCAAAGCGTCGGCCGCAGTGCGTGCACTCGAAGGGCTTCTCGCCCGTGTGCGTGCGCATGTGCGTCGTCAGGTTGCAGGCGGCATTGAAGCGCTTCGAGCAGAGTCTGCGGGGAAGCAGGAAAAATAATTGGATATATTTGTATAGAGCTAATATGCAACAGCAGGTGACTCACTCGCACTCGTAGCTCCTGGCGTTGCTGTGCAGGCGCAGATGCGCGTTGAGTTGCGACTGATTCGGGAACGAGTTGCCGCAGCAGGAGCAACTGAGCCGGGGAAAGCTTGCCGGCTCACAGGCGGCGCCCAGATCTATCCTCGTCTGTTCCAGCGTCGCCTCCTGCAGCTGCAGGCTGCAGCTGGACTGCAGTTTCGGCTGCTCCAAGAGCTTGTCGTCCGGTTCGAGCGTGGGCACCACGTCGTCATAGTCGGTTAGTATAAACTCATCTGCCTCGTTGTCGCTGCCCTCATTCTCGTCCAGATTCAGTTTGTTGACGACCAGCAGATACGTCTCGTCGTGCTTGCCAGCCGCTGAGAGCGTTGCGCTTGCCTGCAGTTGCTCCTTGCTCTCTGCAGGCTGCAGCTGCTCCGCCGCAGACTTGCGTATGAGACTCTTGGGCGACTCCTTGCTCTGTACATTTCGCAGCGAGAGCAGCTGCTTGCGTGTGCGTGACGTCGTCGTGGTCGTTGTCGTTGCCGCCTCCTTGGCCACCTCCCCCTCCGCCTTGAGACTGTGAAAGGTGCTGCCCGTCGTCATGGTGCGGCGCACCACATGCCTGAGCTGCTCGTCGGCGCGCCTGCAGCCGGTCAGAAAGGTGTCAACCAACTGCAGCTGCTCCACGCAAGACGTGCATATCTGGTCGGGCAGTCCGTCCGCCGGCTGCACCTGAGAGCGAGACAGAGAGAGAGAGAGAGAGAGTGAGAGGGCGAGTAGTGGCGCATCGCGAGACTCACTTTGACGCCGGCGTAGGCCTGCAGCTGCTTCACCACGTTGTCGTCCTCGAACAGCGGCTGCAGCTCGGCACTGCTGTCGCTTGTGCATGTACGGCACATGCTCCATTTTATGCAGATCTCCATGCCTGAATGCGTGCGAGTTTAATTAGCAGCGTAAAAATAACAATATAAACTGCAGTTAGCGCCACAGCGCCGTTTCCACTTGCTGCTGCCTTGTTTCCACTGCCCACATTAGCCGGTATTTGTGCTTGCTTGAAATTCTGCTTTAAATGTATACGATTTTATTGTAGTTTTATTAATTTTATATAGTTCTGAGCGTTAAACGTATTTAATTATAGCCGCAAAAACAATTCAATTGCATTGCTCGAATGCAACGCGCATGCATTTATCGACATTCACACAAAACGATAACAACAATGTGTCGTTTTGTGAAAATACTAAACATACTGCATGCGCACACTTCGGTCACACTGGCTTACGGTCAAAAGAAAACGAGAACAAGCTGCAGAGAAATTCAAGACGCCTTATTATCATATTATTGTTGTTATTATTATTATTATTGTTAAGTGTCGAGTCGCGGCCGATATCGCAAGATGCCAGAATACATGATATGCCGCATTTGCCTAACGGAGGACATGAGCATTGACACGATGACACCACTCTTCGACGAGCAGGACGTCCAATGTCCACTTGTCCACCTAATCGAGGAAATCGCCAGCATAAAGGTGCACCCCCCACACACACACACACAACCACACACAAACACGCAACTGCTTAGAGTGCATACAAAACTAACATAATTCTGGTATTTAATTGCCACGCAGGTGCCGCCGCTCAAGGACATGCCCAGCCTGCTGTGCTGCACTTGCGTGGGCAGCCTGACGAGCGCCTACAAGTTCCGCGAGTTGTGCCAGAAGAGCGAGCGCGCATTCGCCAGCAGCGTGGTTAAGGTAAGTACTCCAGAAAGCGCTTTTATTGAGGTGAATTTCCCAATTAAATCACTGCTTCAAGGCTGAACTGAAGCTGGAGCCCAGCGATGACCCCACGCAGCTGGAGAACGACACGGTGGAGTACATATACGAGGCCACCAATGAGTTCATCGATGCCGAAGAGGACATCGAGTTCGATGCCATGCTGGAGGAACGCCTCGAGGACACAATCGAGGAGACGGACGCCACCGACGTTGCGCCCTACGAGGACTTCGATAGATCCAACGAGCTGGACGAGAACAACGTATTGCTGGGCAATGCCAGTGACAGCGACTACAATCCCAGCGAGCGCTTGCGAAAGCCAAAGGTGCGAAAAACACGGCACAACAAACGCGGACGCGGCAGACCGCGTACCTCGCATAGCTCGGCTCTGAAGCACGGCCAGGCCAAGTCGACGCTCGTGAATGCTGGCAACAAGTCCAGCGAGGAGACCTCGACGAACATCATGTGCGAAATATGCGGCAACATCTACTCGAAGCGTGCCGCCCTCAACATACATATGCGCCGTCACATGTCCGAGAAGCCATTCGAATGCGAGTATGTCTCTGTTGCCAGCTACGGCTTACTGCTTACTGCTGCTCATCTTTCGTTTCGTTTGTATTTGCAGAATCTGCTCGAAGACCTTCGCTGGGCCCTCGGAGCTGAATCGCCACATACGAGTGCACACGGGCGAGAAACCCTTCACCTGCAAATACTGCTCACGCTCCTTTGCCGATCGCAGCTCCAACATACGCCACGAAAGGTGCCGGGCAAGACATGAAAATAATATTATAAATTATGTAATAATTTATACAATATTTATTTATGTTTTTATCTTCCTCGTAGAACCCACACCAACGAGCGTCCCTTCACGTGCGGCACTTGCGGCAAATCCTTCTCCTATTCGAACGTGCTGAAGAATCACATGCTCACGCATACGGGCGAGAAGCCCTTCCTGTACGTTGACCCCCCCCCCCCCCCCATAGTGTTGTATGCAGTATTCTAATCGAGTATACCCTTTGCAGCTGCATACCCTGCAACAAGACATTCTCCCGCAAGCACCAGTTGGAACAGCACATGGGCACCATGACCCATCAGCAAACTGTGAGAGCTCTGCAAAGCAATGACCCGGCTCGACACTCTGAGATATATTAGTCATAGTCATTCTAAACGCAATAAACGAATTATTTAATTCTAACACTTACTCTAAACACTTATTGTAAATAAAAAAGTACAAATTTATGTTGTGAACTCACTGTAAAAGGCTCAAGCCATTTATATATTTTTCGTAAGCATTTGCCAATTTATTTTACATTTATTCATTATTTTACAAAATGCATACTTTAACTTTAAAACAATATTATGTTTATATATAAAATCTCCCCGCACCGGAATTCCAGTAAAAATAGTTTGTTTACCTCTTCCTCGCCATGTTTGACCATTCGCAGCGAACTGCTGCTGCACTTGCAGTCAGCTGTTCGAGAGAAACCATTCACCGCAAACGTCAACAGACTGCTTAAACAGCTGCTCGATTTCAATGCTATCAACATAAACAAAACGAATTCCAAACTATTTTTCAATTCTTTAATTAACGTATTATGCTTGATTTGCGCTGCTTGGAAAAATGACATTGCAGTGCCGCACTTGTGGCAGCGTTATATACAACAAAAAGGCTAAAGACCTCTTCGAGGCGGCAAACGCGGAAATCCTGGCGCACATTGCAATGGTCACTTCCATGGCGGTAAGTGCAGAAAGCCACAGACATTTTCCGAGCCATATAAACAAATAGTATAATTGCAGCTGGAAAATTACCCCGAACTGCCGTCGCACATATGCGGCTGCTGCTTGCTGGACCTAAAGCGCGCCGTGTTTCACATGAAAATATTTCGCGAGCGCTGCATCAAGACGCAGGAGCAACTGTTCAACCTGCAGCTGAACGCCGCCGAGGAGGACAAGGAGGAGGAAGCGTACAAAGAGGAAGAAGCGTACAACGAGGAGGAAGCGTACAAGCAGGAGCAAGCGTACAAGGAGGAGGAAGCGTACAATATCGCAGGCGATGAGCTGCCCATTAGAATATACAAAGAGGAGGACGACGTCGATTATACGGTGGAGGAGTTGATCGAGTTCCAAGGCGCTGAGAGCAATTCGCTGGACGAGAACGAACCAGATGCCGATGCCCTGGCCACGCGAGTACAAGATGAAATGCGGCAAATGTGCGAGCAGAGCAACGACAGCCTGCAGTCAGTGGAGGAGCTTAACGAGCAGGAGCACAACACGAGCAACTCGTCGTCGAAACGAAGTAGAGAAGCGCCCAAGGCGAGAGCCAAGAAAACGAAGACCTACCGCAGCTGGAAGAATCTCACGGAGAAGGAGATTGTCGAACGCAAGCGCGCGCAGCGACGGCGCGACTGCGTCTGCGATCAGTGCGGACGGCATTTCTCCGACCAGAGCAACTTCAAGCTGCACATGCTGCGGCACACCGGCGTCAAGAACTTCAAGTGCGGCGAGTGCGACAAGCGCTACTACACCGAGCACCTGCTGCAGCTGCACGAGCGCATCGTGCACCTGGGCGAGCGGCCCTACGCCTGCAAGTACTGCGAGAAGACCTTTCACAACAGCACCACGCGCGTCATACACGAGCGGTGAGGCATGAATTTCTAAAATTAAAATTCAATTAATAAACTTTTATTTCCTTTGCAGCTCGCACACAAAGGTACGCCCGTATGCCTGTGAATTTTGCATGAAAGCATTTATTTCAGCCTCCGGCCTGAAGCGCCATGAGCTCATCCACACTGGTGTGCGTGCGTTTCAGTAAGTAGTCTGGCAATACAATTTTAGTATATTTAATTTAAATTATCTTTCAAATACACCGCTCAAATTTTAGCTGCACCATTTGTGACAAAACGTTTCAGCGGAACACCCATTTGAAGGCTCACTTGCGTTCTAAGCTTCATTTACTGAAAGAAACCAATATGGATTTATTAAATGAAATTGAATAAATAAAAAATCTCGTTTATTGTAAAAACCAATGCAATTTAAGTTTAATTCATTGTTATGGTATTTTCGCTTCTGCAAGCAGCATGTTTTCACTTACGCGCAATGGTCACACTGCCAAAAGCTCTGGCTTATTAACTGACTATTCGGACTTTTTTTATTGTATGATATTGTATAAATTACCTTTTTTTTATTTATTTGTATTAACAATCTATCTATCTAGAGATAATTAATAAATTAGCTATCAAAATTTATTGTTAAGGCTCTGTTAAATTTACTGCTTTCAATTATATTTATTGATATTGTATTTTCGTTATGGTATTCTTCGGCACGCAGTATATTCCCACTTCCGCAAACTGGTCACACTGACAGCAGCTCTGGCGTTCGCGACTTGAACAAGTCTTCGGTTTTTGTATTTTTCTATAAAATGAGAGAGTTTTGCCGCAGCTGCGGCAAACTGGCGGATCTAGAGAGTGCCATAAACATATTTTCAGCCCGCGGTCGTCACCTCTTGCATTCCCTGCGCACCATTACGAACTGCTGGGTACTCACAGCGTCGCATACAATACACACACACGCATAGCACACTAACACTAACACAACATCATTGTTTTGGTTTCTGCTGCAGGTGGAGAATGTTGCCGGATTCCCCGTCTACATGTGCGCAGACTGCCAGTGCCTGCTGAAGAAGATCAAATCCTTTCGCAAGCGCTGCGCACGCATCGAGGCATTCCTGAGCAAACGTAAAAGCAAGCTGCGCAGCCCGCAGGCCCACACTCAGCCTGCAGCGTTAGAGCAGCTCAAGATTAGCGATCCGCTGCGCATTGAGGAGCCGGAACTCGTGGCGCCCAACATTAAAGTGGAGCCAACGGCCGAGCAACACAATCAGCTGGAGGAACAACTGAGCGATGAGTGCTACGAAGATCAGGCCGATTCCGAGAGCTATGCAGAGTTACCTATGGATGTGGATGTGAAACAGCAAACCGTAGACACTACTGTTGCGCATGATGCTGCTGGCAGCCTGCAGCCTGCACCTGAGCAGGGCACCTTCGATGCCAAGTTCAATGAGCTGGGCTCACGCAAGTACACGATGCGCGTGGGCAAGCGAACCATGTACATCAAGTTGACCGATGAGAAGCAGCCGAAGCGCATTGTGGACCGCGAGCGGCAATGGGCATCGGCGCGTCCCTGCATCTGCGAGCACTGTGGCCGCCAGTTCAAGGACAGCAGCAACCTGAACGTGCACCTGTTGCGGCACACCGGCACCAAGAACTACGAGTGCACGGAATGCAACGAGAAGTGCTACACGCTGCATCTGTTGCGGCGCCATCAGCTCAAGCACACGGAGGGTCCCTACGAGTGCACCTTCTGCGGCCTGCAGTACAGCACCAACAGCTCCCGCGTGCGGCACGAGCGGTGAGACATGAGAGACATTTAGCTGCACCGCATGGAAATATTTATTATAATTATATTTTATTTTATAACTTGCAGCGAGGCGTGCAAAAAGGGGCGTGCGCCACAGTCGAAGACGGACGTGATCAAGCGCGGAGAACGCACATTCCAGTAAGCTACAGAGCTATAGACAGATATAGAGAGTTGCTAATATGCATTGCTTCTTCCGCCAGCTGTGCCATCTGTGATCTATGGTTCCTGCGCGCCGGCAACCTGACGCAGCACATGAACTCCTCCAATCACATTGCCAACGAGCGCCGCAAGAAGCGAAAATTCCAATTGAAAGAACAAAAAACGCTGATTGAGCACGCAATAGCGTAGCTTAGTAAATGTGTAAATGTGAGACTTGTATTTATAAAATGTAATAATATATATACTATGTACTTAACTACAGATGATACGCACACACTCAGTTAACTGGAGTCCTCGACCACATCGATCTTTTGCACCTTCTGTAGATTCTCCTTGTGCATTTTGCTAAACTGATGCGAGTACAAGTTGAACTTGTACCTGAAGAATGCGTTGCAGACATCACATCTGCAAGCGGAATATAAGATATATAGATATATATATATATATATATATTATATATAAATCCAATGTACTATGGACGACCAAAGCTCCGATGGAAGAACCAAGTGGAGGAGAACCTTACTACACTGGGGATTTCCGATTGGAGGAGGTGCGCGAAGAGCAGAGGCGCCTGGAGGGAGACGCTGAGGTCGGCCAAAACCCGAAAAGGGTTGTAGTGCCACCCAAAATAATAATAATGTACTAACCTGTAAGGTCGCTCCCCGGTGTGTATGCGCTCGTGTTCCCTGAGCTTGATGCGCGTATAGAATCCCTTGAGGCAAATGTCGCACTCGTAGGGCCGTTTGCTATCGTGTCGCATCTCATGGCGCTTCTTCGACTGCGGATCGGGGAAGCTGGCATCGCAGAGTTTGCACTTGAAGGGCTTGACCCCGATGTGGCCATTCATGTGCAGATTCAGGGCATATTTCGTTGCATAGCTCTTCTCGCAATAGCTGCAGAAGTGGCGTACACTCGTCTTTGGCTGTCGCTCCGCCTGCTCGGTGTGGTGCTCCCTCAGCTCGACCCTTTGGTTCATTTTATTCAGGTTCCTGTGTATGCGTGGCGTTGCGCCATGCACCTTCCTGTAATGACGAGTAGTTGTAGTACATGATTGAATCTATTGTCCGGACATACTTCTCGTGCAGATAGCGCGTGTTGGACGAGCTGAACGCCTTGGCGCAGTAGTTGCAGATGAAGGGCAATTCGCCGCGATGACTGACGCGTATGTGGATGTTCCGCATGTACGCATCGTAGAAGAGCTTCGGGCATTCCGGACACTGAAAGTTCTTGGTGCGTGTGTGGCGCAGCATGTGAATCGTCAGATTGCACTTGACACGAAACGAGGCGCCGCACTGATCGCACACATGGTTCAGCGGCATGGCCCTGATCTTCTCGCGACGTAGGCGATTCTTCTCCTCCTTGCTGAGTTTCTGGCGCTTCGCTTTCGGTTCGACAGGCCAGCGTTTCTTTTTCTTTGCCTCCTTCGATTTGATGACTATGACCTTGCGGATGCGGGGCCGTGTCGCCTTGCCTTTACCTCGGTACTCGTTGAGTAGATCCTCATAGATGTGTGCACCCAGCGCAATGCTCTTCGCATCTGCCGCTGCTGGATCTAGCATGGCTTTAGCATTTTGATTCGCCTCCGCACTGGACAAAGACTCGACGACTACAGTTGTGTGATCGGCTTCTTCGTTTTCAGCAAATACAGAGCTGAACTCCTCATCCTTAACATTGCTCTCGCTCTGGCCTGTCGACTGATCCTCCGCTCCATCCGTTTCGTTCAGGTCCTCCTTGATGACAGTCTGTATGGCGGCAGCATTGGCGCTGCCTGCCAGCTTCAGCTCAGTCTGTATACAGGTCTCTCGGAAGTCAATGGCTATGCGTAGTTTGTTCACACAAGCCGGGCACATGAACTGCAAAGTCTCATCCCGGCAGCGGATCTGCAAGTAACATAATATCAGTTAAAACAAATAATAATAATAGTGTATACAATTTACCAACCACTTTGGGCATTCAACATTAATTCTTTATATAAAACATTTCTTCTTAACGCACAGGCAATTATTTTTCACACACATGCCGATCTCACACATACAGTCAAACGCTGGCATTGACGCCGACGCTCTGCTTGTCTGCTATAATTTATTTTAGGATCGAGCTAGTTGGCTACTTGTCTGCCTAATAATATTCTAGCTGTTATACTTGGCTTATTAATATAGCTTTAAAATGGAGAATGTTAGTTTTCGGAGGCAGTGGGCGTGGTACTCAAAATTTAAATTAAACCTAATCTGTGTATGCTATACAGGAACCTTCATGCCAAATTTTATGTCTCTAGCTCTTGTGATAGTTGCGATCTGTGCATTTGCCATAGCCATTGCATACATTTACACAAACTTAAAACACCCTTCTTTGATGGCTAACTGGTATAATTATATGCTCACCCAAATGCCGGTGATAACTTCAATGTGGTAGAGCATGACTGCGTTTTTTTCCTGGCAGAGATCCTTGGCTTTGTCATCAACCGCAAATGACCGGAAGCAAGTGCGACACTTGTGCTTAACCATTGGACTTTGCACTCTCTCCTGGGCTTTGCTGCTTGCGCCATGCAACTCCTCAAGCTCCTCCGCCAGAGGATCGTGCTCATTGAGTGGCGGTGTGCCGGGCACAAAGGCATTGCCGTTAGCACTCACAAAGTCCGGCACCGAGACAATGCCCGTGCTGCGCACATAGCCCGGTGCCATCACAATGGCGCCATTGGCTTCGGCCTCCTCGCGCACCGCCGCTTCCTCCAGCAGCTCGGCGACGAGCTTCTTGTTCTTGCGCCTCTCCCGGCGCTCTCGTTCGGCCGCACTGATGTTGTTCTTGTTAAGGCACGGCACGGCGCCCGGGCGCAGCATTCGCTTCGAGCAGAGACCTGGAAAGCGAAATTAATTGCAAATTAGTGTGCTGAGCGCAAGATCGCAGAGCTGCACAAACCCATTTGAAATTGCAGGCCGCCCTGGATGTCCTCTTCCTTGAAGTGCTCATTGCAAATGACACTCTTCGGGTTGATTTTGTTCTGTTTGTCCTTGTTGTTCTTGCGGCAGAATGCCAGCCATTTATTTAAAACCTCGGGGTTCTTCGGAAAGCTGAAGAAACTCAACTGTTGCGAGTGTTTCTCCTTCGCTTTGATCTTGTTGGCGCAGTTATGCACCGCGCACTTCATTTTTATACAATTTTCTTTTCATTTGTGACGTTGCTGGCCTGACCGTGTGCCAGGGTTGGCAAACTCTGCGTGCACACAGCCCTGCTGACTGTCGTGCGATACATTCGATTTTCTTATCGATAGTTTGACAATTGGCGCTGCAATCAACTTGAAAGAAATTTACACAACAGTTTATACTTTTTCTTTTATTTAATACTACTCAGCAGTAATTAGGTCTAGGGAAGTTTAGGAAAGCTGCTTTTGATGTGCCTTCGAGCGGTAATGTGCCTGTAAACTCGATTTCCGATTGAAGTAAACACTGCAAGTTTCACAACTGTTTAGAGTTTTATATGTTTTAGTGCGGCAATTAAATTTTAAAACTTAATGAAATATTTACCAGAATGGTTGCTCACCGGTGTGCACAACCGCGTGTTTATCCAAGCTGCACTTTTTGTTGAAGGTTTTCAAACACAGTGGACAGGAAAAGACCGGCGGTTCAATGCGTAGCTCCAAATACTCCACGTGTCTTCTGCAGAGAAATAACAGTGCAGCAAATAACACTTTAATAATATTGAAAGATTTGATATCTTAAAATAATAATAATAATTAAAGAGACTACACAAGTTGTATGTCATGTTTCATGCAGCTTTTATTAAGCTTTCATGGCGACTTTAAGCTTGAAATATGTTTTTCTTGAAACTAAGTTTTTATTTTTCAATATAAGAAATTGGCTTGATTTTTTTAAGCATTTTTTTAAATATTTGAAAATATTTATTTAAGTTTTTTTTTGGAACACTCTAGACAAATGGCTGCGTTGCTTGTACGATTTTTCAGTTTAAAATATTTATATTTTATCGAAAAAGCTACTAAGCCCTGCAAACGACCGACTCAACTTTTCGGATAGGGTATTAAAATTTGTTCACTAAATAAAATAGTAACATAATTAAAAGATCAATGCAGCTTTAGGAGCATTACGAATTGGAAAATATCTTATGGTATTCTTACAGTAAATGTACGAAAATCGACTTGAAAAATGCTCATAACATTAAAGAGGCCTTTAAATGATAAAAATGACCAAGCATTATATTTATATACCTTTGATGTCGAAGTCGCGTCATGCTATTTGCAAATCGACTGCCGCAGTATTTACAGGCATAGGGTTTCTCGCCCATGTGCTGGATGCGCTTGTGCAAGCTTATCAAATGCTTGGAATAATCTCTGTAGCCGCATTGCTCGCACGCGAACTTCTTAACGCCCAAATGTCGCTGCAGATGACGGTTTAAATTGGCCTTGTCATTGAAATTCCTGCCGCACTGATCACAAAAGTAGTTCCTGCTCGTCTTCGAAGTGCCTGGCATACTGCAAGTTGTACATATATATATATGGCTTAAGTGTATGCTCAGTTGATACAAGCCAATCATATTTACATAGCTCGCATCTCTGCATGTCGCTGCACGTGTCGATTTAATTTTGCCTCATCGTTGAATTGCCTGCTGCATTCGCCACAGAAATAAAGCTGGCAAGGTCTTTGGCTCTCTTGATTATCGCAGATGTTGCTCGGTTGTGCAGGAACTACATTGTCGGGCAATGTGCTTGCCAACTCGCGCTCTTCCTCAGAGCTGAACTCCTCTTTCACACTGTCCTCTTGTAAAGGATCATTGCTGTGTGAATTTTCCTCAAGGCTCGCCATTTCTTCCTCCATGATAAGTTTGGCAATTTTAAATTTTATCTGAGCCTGTCTCCTCGGACTGAATTTTTTAATTGTTTGGGCATGCGCCTCAAACAAAATGTCAACATCGTCTTTCGCCTTTTTATTCCTTGTTTGCAAATACTCAATTACATCCTTCACGGAGGACGTTGGTTGTCGGGCAGATCTTTTCAAGCGCTTCGATGGAGGTTTTTTAGTATCAACGGCAGGAATTGATACGATCGATCGATCATCATTGCTCTCGTCATCCACATGCGATTCTGGCACTGATACGACAGACTGTTTTAATTCAATATTGCTCTCGTCATCCATATGCGATTCTGGTGGTTCTTTGCATTGAGAAGTTTCCGTGAATGAAGTTGGTTCAGATGATTCAGATGGTTCAATGCCACTGACATTCGAAGACGAAATAAATGGACGAAAACTTTCCATTTCTTTGGCCCAAATCCATATTTTTTTACGAGCTGCCGCTTGCCTTGTAGTACATTGTGTTGACCTCACATATTTTGCGAAGGCGTCTCGTAAATTTTTCCATTTTTTTTTTAGTTCATCACCTAAAAATACAAACAAAAATAATTAATTTTCATTTCACAGATTCCATGCAACTGGAGGCAGTTTTCATACAATTGGACACGGCTATCGTGTTGGATTTTTTACAGTTTGGTAGCATTATAATTGACGTTGAGGAAGCAATTGTAAAAAATGAAGAAAATATTTAAATTTTTTAGTTTTCAAACTGCATTGGATACCTTGATGGAAAACACATCAGCATAAAACGACCAAAGAAAACCGGATCGACTTACTGCTGCTATTTAAACAAATTCTCTTTGGTACTAATGGCCTTGGTAGGACCAGATAACAATTTTCTTTGTGTGGATATTGGCGGACATGGCAAGAACAGTGATGGTGGCATTTTTGAAAATTTCAACATGCGAGTGAAATTCAAAAGTAACAAAATGAATGTACCAAAACCATGCAATTTGCCTGCTAAAAATGCGCCTTCTCCACATGAGGCATTTTGTAATTCGACCTTTTTCGTATCGGCATTCAAAGCAAGACAAATAAAATAGATATTTAATTACAGATTATGCCGGGCGAGATGCCCGTGTGGTTGGCGGGGTAGAACTCCACCACAGTAGGTACCAGCTTGTCGTATAAGGCGACTAAGGTGCAACGGACTGCACAGTTCCGAGCTTATCGGGATAACCGATCCCTGCCTGTCGGTACCACGGGTTGAGGGTTCTACGTGTGCTTTACTCTCATTGAGATTGGTCCCCTTGTGGCAGCGTCGTGGTGGCACGTCAACGCTGGAGAAAAGTTGTTAGAAACTTTGGCCCTCAGCAAAGAAGAGTGCACACCCGATAGTGTGCACTCAAATTGGTACTGTTGAGATGGAAGCCTCTGCTAACATCTCTGCAGGGCGTTGAACTAACCTATGTACCCTATGCATGCTTATAAGGGTACCGGTTCTTCAAGACGCTCAACTCAATTGGCATGCGGCAGTAGACAACAATTTGTTGATTATTATTTACTATGTAAATGACAAATGTAAATATGTAAACACAAAATGCACAAACAATAAAATTTAGGTATGAACACTGCACAACAAAAACTGAACTTGATTCGATAAAGCAATATAATTACCACTTTCTCCCAGCTCCAATCCAATTTCGTCCCATATCTTGTCCTTTTTTCTGATGTTTTTGTAGTCCTCGTCCGCCATATCGTACAATATTTTATGTTTTTTTACCAATTCAATAAGCTGCTGTACTTTTGCCATTGTTTACATTAGTGCACCGTGCACGTGTGAATGACAAAAAATGGCAGCCATGCAAAAAGAGATTGCACATAAACAGAAAAACGCATAAACGTCACAAGTGATGATTTTTCATAAATATTTGTTCAATAAAAGTGAATGATTATAAGTTAAAAACTGCTTCTCGTATTATATTATTATAATTAAATTGTATCGAAAGCCAAAATATAGTAATTTATCATGTAAACAAGGCAAAAAATTGTGTGCGTGGAGTCCCTACGCGCGAAAGAAGTGAAACTTCTTAGCGATATTCCAAAAAATGCATATTATTTCGTATAAAAGAAAAATAGCGGGAGGGAAAGGATAAAAATAAGGTGGAGTGACCAACACTTTCTTCAATTCACATTTTATAAATTTATTTATGTTGTTGAAAGTGAGCATAAGGAATTTGTAGATTATTTCTCACGTTTTCGGTACCGGTATTGTTGGTGTTTTGCTCTGTATCCTCGGTTGTACTATCGTTTCTTTGCCTTGATAGTGCGGCCCTTGCTAATTCTCGCTGAGCTTTTTTCCGTGCTCTATACTCCCGCTGAAATTCTGCTGCTGACTTCTTTCGTGGCATATCCCTGAAATGTATACCACTACTTGTGGAGGGTCCAGCAATCGTCGATGGATCAACACACGTAGAAGGTCCAGCAATCGTTGATGGATCAACGCACGTAGAAGGTCCAGCAATCATTGATGGATCAACATTGATCGGAGGTCCAGTCATCGTTGATCTATCCACACGCGTTGAAGGCCCAGCAGTTATTGGTGAATTGACGATCGTTGATGTATCAGTAGTTATAAATGCTCCCGCAGAGATTGATGGAACAGCAGACGTTGAATCACTGAATGTACCTTCACGTTTTGTTTTTTTACGCTCTCGGTACTCTCTCTGATATTCCGCAGCTGTTTTCCTCTTCCTCGATTGACCGCCAGCTATCATCTCCAATTCCTCCTTTTCCCATTCTGCTTTCTTTCGTGCTCGGTATTCACGATAATATTGTGCTCTGTTCCCTCCTCTTAAAACACCGGCTGCACTGTCTTTTTCCGCTGTAAAATCAATTCAAAATCAAACCATTAAAATTTTTGCCAATCCAATTGATATTAATTTCAAGATGATATGATCCACAAGGTGCATCTGTTATGGACAATTGAAATATTCAAGAGAAACGTACCACCACATAACCTGGAATCCGCTGTGTTATGCGTATTTTCACTGTCACTCATTTTATTGTTTGTTTGAATCACTATTCACTGTACTAATACTACAAGTAGTGCGTCAATATTATATAGAACACGAATTAATTATGGGAAACACTTTAATAACAAAATACGAGATAAGAATAAGAAAAAGAATTTTCGACACATAGGACGCTTGATGCACTCACGCATAGGCACTAATATTAGTCTAGGCAGCTGTTACGCGCTACGTGTATCGCCATAGCAGCGCATGCGCCTGGCGATACCTTACTCTCATTCACTCTCTCTCTCTCTCGCACTCTATCTTTCTCTTTTCCTCTTCTCCTTCCGAGTTGCGTTAAGCGTTCAACGCTATTCCCCCTCCACTGGAGCGTTAAACGTTTAACGCAACATTTTCCGGCGTCGTATAAGAAGTTTCACTTCAAAAATTGAATACATGCAGCACATGTGACGTCATCAGCGCAGAACATGAGCAAATTTTTGCGCAATCTTATTTTACGCCTACATGCGCGGTTGTGGAAAATAACGCTGCAAATTCGCCGTCAAAACGAATTCGCTCCGCTTTGATGTGTATACGTTCATAAGACGCTATGCAATTATATATTCGTGCCGCTGCCGCTGCGATTTATACGCTCTGGTGTGAGAGATGCTTAAATGGTTTGTGCCATTGTCAAACGTCAGATTATAATTATTTGCTGTTTTTTTTTTAAGCATCACTTATAGGGGCTGGAAGCTTTGCAGAGACAGGGCTGTTATTCTATTTACAACGGTTGGGTGCTGTCAGTGTGAACTGCAACTGGTGTGCAATGCTGCCAATTAAGCTATTTAGTTGCTAAACAATTTTTTTTGGCTATCAAGTTTGCCATGTCTAGAGATTTTTTAGTAATTTTGTGAAATCATTGTTATTTTTAAATCAGAACGGTATATGGGGAGTAATGCATTATGAATGAATATGCAACCTTTATTTCCTTTTAGTAAATTTTTTAATCTCGTATAATACAGAAAAAGGGGAGTATTTTATTTTTTTTTTTGTTTTAGAGAATTAATATATTTATTCCGAATTTAAAAAAGAAAAATTCATTAATGCCAGCAGTATTTTTTTCCCAATTCTACCAACTTCTTCCAATAATCTGGAAGCACTGTGTGAATACATTTACTGGGAGTTCAAAAAAGTTATTAAGAGAATAGAAGAAATTTTATTTTTAATAAAGTTACATATAAATAGGGAGAGTTCTAAGTGTATGCTATGAGTATTAAAATTTTCATAAACATAATTAAACTAAGACATAATTCTACGCTTCCAATTCTTCAATAATGGAATCTGTAAAATCAATTTCAATATCTTCGTCAACGCCATTAATTTCTTCAATAATGCCAAGCTTATTATCGAGCACTTCCGCAGTTCTTCTCTGGTGTTGCTTGGAACGGAAGTGAATCTTTAAGTTTGTGTTTCTGGGGAAGGCAACGTGGCACAAATCACAGCTGAAATAAAATCATTATTATAAATTGATTTGCAAATTTACTGTAGTAGTTCCATAACAAACCGATATGGTCGCTCCCCAGTGTGAAGAAATCCGTGTTTATTTAGGCAGGATTTTGTTAAGTACGTTTTCCCACAGAGCTTACAGACATATGATGAGTTCCGTGTATGTTTTACGCTATAGACGAGCGAAAAAATGAAAGAAAATTCAATTTGTATCCCGGGAAATAAAGTCTCTCACCTTTCATGACGACAGCGCGCGGTGCTAGTGAAGAAGCGCTCCCCGCAGTACTTGCAGGCGTACGGCATCTCTCCCTGATGCCTGACGCGTATGTGCAAGTTCAACAAATGTTGGGTAAAGTACTTGGCGCTACATTCCTGGCACTCGAAGTGCTTGACACCGGAATGCCGTAACAGATGCACCTTCAAATTGCTCGAATCCGCGAAGCATCTGCCGCATTTGTCGCAAACGTACGTCTTAGCGGTCGGCGCTCGCTTTATTTTCTTGTTGCTCTGTTGGTCTGCAGACAGTGAGTGTATCTCTTGTTCGGTTTCACTTGTTCTCTCTAAGTCTTCGGTTGCTGGTTGAGCTTTTGCGGCTTTACGGCTTTGCACTCGCACTATTTTTCTATGTTTAATATTTTCATTGGGAACCGCAGAACCTTTAGAGTTTTTCTTTGCTGCGTTTTGTTTAAAATTCTGCGCTCTAATTACATGGTAGGGCAGTGTAGTACTATGCGGTTCATGCTCTGAATTATCATCTAATTCTTTGGTGCTTTGTAGCTTCATAGCGTTCGCTTTTTCCTGTAGCACTGTCTGTGCCTCCATGCAGCGCTCCCGAAATGCTATGGAATGGTTCAAATCCGAGTGGCAGCGGGCACATATGTGATTCGGCAAATGCTGATCATTAATTAACTGTAATAAAAAAGTTGAAATATTAAATAAAATAATTAATTTTCTTAATTAAATTACCCAGATTCCTGTCAGTATCTGTATCTTCTTCAGAATCTCATCACTTTCCAGCTTGAAGAGATTTCTGGCATTGAGATTGTAAATATTTTCGCCACAAGTTCTACACAGAATTAATTTAGACATTTTTTTTAGCGGACAATAAATTGTCTAGAGATATTTGTAAACAACTTCAAGCCGAATGTGCAACAGCTGCTGCTTTACGTTATCATGTGAATGCCAATTTGCCAATTTGCCAATGCCATTGCCAGTGTTGTCCGAATTTGGCGCTTAATACAGCTAAATATCGAAAACCGCTAGTTAAAAAATCTGGCGACATAATTTTACAAAATGAATTAAATATTTTAATTTTGTTTTCTATTAAACTGATATACTTTAAAATAATTAAAATTACTTTAAAATTAATATGTTTACAGCTTATAAGCGCAGCAACCAGCAACCAGTTTTATGCATCCAGATCTTCTATAAGTGAGCCTGGAAACACTATAGTCTCATCTGGCACCGCTATATCATTTATTGCATTAAGTTGACTGTTCAACGCCTCACTGGCCCTTTTTTGGTGCTGCTTTGTTCGATAGTGAATGCGCAATCCTGGATTTCTGGGAAAAGCCACATTACACAAGTCGCAACTAAAAAAAAAAAAATTATTTTTAAAATCTGGAATAATATATTCATATATTATTTAAACATACCGATATGGCCGCAATCCTGTATGCAGAAACTCGTGTTTATTTAGGCACGATTTTGTAAGATACTTTTTTCCACAAATCTTGCACTCGTATGCCCAATTTCTTATATGGCGTACTCTGAAAATAAATCAAATTTAACTCAAAATGCATAATGAAACTGCGAGTTAGACTCACTTCTCATGCCGAACTCGAGTACTGCCCGAGTAGAAGCTTTGCCCACAATATCTACACGCAAAGGGTTTCTCGCCTTGATGCTTCACGCGTATATGCAATTTTAATAGGTATTTTGAATAGTGCTTAGCGCCGCAATCGGTACATTCGAAATTCTTTTCGCCCTTGTGCCGCAATATGTGTATGTCTAGGTTTCTGGGATTGGTGGACTGATGACCGCAAAGATCACAAATATAGATCTTAGGATCTCCCGGTTTTCCCGACGTCTTTTCACTCTTGTGCGATTCATCTTCATCGGATTGCAAGCTATCATCTGGTTCCGGGAGAGGCTCTTCGATATCAGTTTGGCTGGGACTACAAGCTGGAGAGTCTTTCGCAGCAGGAGAGCCTGCTGCTTCAGCCGGAGAAGTTGCTATATGCAGCTCATCTGTTGAGGCACTCTGCGCTTTTTTACATTTGCGTCTATCAAGACTGCGCTTTTTACGTTTACAATTTCTTTTTTTTAGAGAAGTGATAGCACTTTGAGCACGACTACGCAAAAGGCGCTGCTGTGGCGAAGCTGACTCTCTTGACTCCCAGTTCTCTGCAGTTGATGGAGCTGAAGCTTGCTCCTCATCTACATCTACCGCAATTGCCTTCGGCTCCTCCTTTTTGATAGTGTTGCTGAGCTGCGCCTGCGATTGCGGGGTATTTAGCGGGTCGTGCCTTCTCTGCTTTAGGGTTACCCTTTCCACTTGGCGCTGCAGCAACTTTTCGGTCGTCAGGCAGCGCTCCCGGTATGCTATGGCATGGTATAACTCCAGATGGCAACAGGTGCAGATGTGTCTGGGCAAATCGTCGCTTTCAATTAGCTGCAATGGACAAGCACACACACATGTTGCACTACAAACGCATTATTCTCGACGACATGAATGCAGTTTTGCAAGGACTTACGCGATTCCCGGTCAGCGTTTCAATGTGCTGTAGGATCTCGCTTTCATCATCCTCGAAAATGTTCTTTGCATTCGGATTGAATATCCGTTCGGCACAAGTTCTGCATCGCACAGACATAACACCGATTCGTTGCTTCAATGTTTATTTTTCGGTTGTTTTTTGTTTATAAGAGCCGACCGTTTTCATGCACAAGACAGGGTTGTTCTTCTAATCGTTTTATTTTCCTGCATCAATGTGAATGGCAAAGGGTGAATACCACTTGTAATCTTAGCGCGAAGGGTATGTAAGATAATCAAAAATTAATCAATGCTTAAAAAAAAAATATAATTTAAAAAAAAAATTTATTTTAGTATTTAAAATATTTGCATTGCTCAAAATATATTTTTTTAGCTATGAAATACTTTCTTTTGTTATAAAAAATATAGCCTTTTGTTTTATTTTTTTTTTGTTTTAAAAAATATAGCCTTTTATTTGCATAAGATTTCCGTTTTATTCATCAATTTCTTCGATCATTGAATCTGAAAAATCAAAATCCAAATCGTCTTCTTCGCTGACAGTGTCACGCGCATCAAAATCATCGCTTTCCGGCTGGTTAACTCTGCGCTGATGAAACTTGGTCAGATAATGATTCTTCAGAGATGCCGCTCCCTTGAAAGTCTTGCGGCATGTATTGCAACTGTGTGAGGAAAATATTGATATTATTAAATGATTTCAAGCGTAAATGCGAGATCAACTTGCCGATGAACTTCCTCTCCTGTTATATGCACGATCTTGTGCTTCTCCAAGCTTACTTTGCTTATGAAAGTTCTGCTGCATTGGTTACACTCGTAGGGCAGCTCATGTGCATGGTACTTTCTGCAATTAAAATAAAAAAATAAAATAAATAAGAGATTAAAATAGGAATTATAACTGAAAAACGCTATAATAATGTTGCCCACTTTTGACAAGGTACAGAAGAAAAGATGTTGAACCCTATATACCTACATATTATTAAGAAAAAATAATGCCCGTTAGTCTGTCCGTCCATCACTTGCAATTTAGATTAGTCTCTCAGTTCTAAAGCTATATTGATAAAACTACCCATACTTCTTATCTCTGCATGTTGTAAATAAGTCGGAACGAGTCAGCTTGAATAGATATATTGTATAGCTATCATAGAAACTATCGGCCGATTTTTGTTATATTTTAAGCTATCATAACCAAACTTGTTTAATTTTATTTAAATAAAAATCCCATTAATATCGGTCTACTATAACTAATAGCTGCCATAGTTACTATCGATGCAAGTATGATTTTTGGTATGAAAACCCAAATAATTTCGCATGTAACTTCAAGCAAACTAGCCATAACTCTTTTTTAAAATCGGACTACTATATACTACTTCTATAGCATATATCGCAAAACAGTATTTTTTTAAACAATTTCCATACTATTTTGAAACCATTTACACATAACGACTTCATAATGCAAATATCTGAAAGGGTATGCACTCTTCGATACGCTGTAGCGAACGACCTTGCTGGCTAGGGTTACCATACCTTTCGTGCCGACAGCGACTGGGACTGTTGGGGAAACCCATGCCACAGTATTTGCACACGAAGGGCTTCTCGCCCTTGTGGTGGACCCGCACGTGCAGCATCAGTAGCGGGCGGGTGAAAAATTTACGCGGGCATTCGTCGCAGTCGAACTTCTTTACGCCCGAGTGGCGCAGCGCATGGTCCTTCATGTTGCTCAGATCGCGGAACGACCAGCCGCACTGATCGCACACGTACTTCTTCTCGAGCGGCGTTATGCGCGGCTTTCTGGGCTTCGGGTTCTCTTTGGCAACGGCCACTGTGGTGGCCTGATGCTTTGGCTTTGCGCTTGTTGGCATCACGGGGGATTTTACCAGTTTGGAAGCAATCGAAATGGCCGGTCGCACGGCCACAAATCTGCCGGACGAGCAAGTGGGCAATGCTACTGCCTGGCGTATATTCTTCGTTCTTTGGCGATCTTCCCTGGAATCGTGACAATGTTTTACTCGCACTCGAGGCAGATACTGTTGGCTTTGTCTTCGTTCCATTTTTGGCTTGACTTCTTGCAATTCTTCCGTGATGCTTTCAGCGCTGGCTTCACTCTTCTCCTCGCAGTCCTGTTCGCGCCCATTTAAGGGATCCAGCTGTAGCGTCTGTATGGACACTGCACGTTTGCCGGCGTCCATTAGCTGCCTGTGCGTCTCCAGGCAACGCTCGCGAAACGCCACGGAGTGGTTCAAGTCCAGGTAGCAGCAGGAGCAGATGTGCCTGGGCAGCTGCGATTCGTTGGACAACTGCAAATTCTAATACATTAGATTCCGGCTCGGCGGCAAGTATTGTAGTGGGGCTCACCGTGATGCCAGTAATCGCCTCGATGTTGCGTCGTATATCCTCGTTCTCATGATGAAAAAGGTTTCTCGGATTCGAACTGTAAATGGGCTCCCCGCAGGTTCTGCAATGCGTGGTCATTATTTTGTTTATAGTTTGTTTACAGCATTCGCACTCTAAACATGAGCAGTGTGCACTTATGGCGTGCATTGAAAATGTACTAAAATTGCCGCTACTAAATTTAGCTCGCAAAAGTTATAATTTAAATAAATGATATAAATGAAACTTATATAAAGTAATTAAAAAATATAGAAAATATGTATGAATAAAAATATATTTTTATTCAAATAGTTTAGCAAAATAAATTTGAATTTTGTTTTACAGCTAGCAGTATAAGAGATATAAGCAGCTGTGAATGGTATGCCAAATTGCCATTCACACGAAAAATAACAACAAACTTTGCGACAAGATCTAAAGCTGACCTACGGCTTTTATTTACAAAATAATTAAGCAAACATGAAAAACTTACAATAAATGAAGAACTTGACATTAAGCTACCCGTTTTAATTATTTTTATCAAATAAATTTGAATTTCGTTTTGCAGTTAGCAGTATAAGAGATATGAGCAGCTGTGAATGGTATGCCAAATTGCCATTCACACGGAAAATAACAACAAACTTTACTAGCTTGACTTGACTAGCTGCACTACGGCTTTTGTTTACAAAATAATTTTACAATTATGGAAGACTTACGCAGCCTTTGCCGCACTTGTGGCACAACAATAAATGAAGAACTTGACATTAAGCTCACCGAGGAGTCGCATTACCCGCTGGTTACTTTGATTGAAGACATCAGCGACATGTGGGCAAGTTGGTGGTATTATTTCTTGCTTTTGATCTTAATTTAATTTACTTTATTTTTGTTTTTTTCAGCTCGATTTTGATATTGAGCTGTCCGAGTATATTTGCACTGACTGCAAGTCCATATTGGATCAAGTAATACAATTTCGAGCCACTTGCTTAAGTACACACAAGAAACTGCTGGCAGCCAGAAAGCAGACAATACAAAATAGCGAGGAGCAAAATAATTACTCCGCAGATAATTTAGATGTCGAACTGGTGGACTACAACAGCTGCTCGGATACTCAGCAGTCTGCAACTAAATGTGATGAGGAGGAAATTACACAAGCAACTGCAGCTAAAAGCACGCGAGAGCGTCGAACGACTGCAAAGAAGACCAAGAAGAATTGGGTTTGTGAGCAGTGCGGAGGCGTCTTCAAGTGCTCGACATATCTGAAGCTGCATCTGCTGCGTCATACGGGAAAAAAGGAGTTTGAGTGCGATGTTTGCAAGCGCAAATATTATACGCAGAATGAAATGCTCAGGCACAAAATATTGCACTCAAATGCGCGGCCCTACGCCTGCAGGTACTGCGATAAGACCTTCCGCGGCACCAGCAGCAAGGCGGTACACGAGAGGTGAGTGCACTGTAGTTTTTTTTTTTGTTCCCTTTTGACATCAAGTTTCGCCTTGCAGAACGCACACAAACGAACGTCCCTTTGCCTGCAAATATTGTGAGAAGACTTTCCGATCGACATCGGTGCGAAAAATGCACGAACGTGTGCACGTTAATAATCGACAGTTTTAGTAAGCATTTAAATAGTTAGCCAAGCAGAGCGTTGCTAATTGTTGTATTATTTTTAGTTGTGAGCCTTGCAATCAGCGCTTTCTGCGCTCCTCCCACCTGGCGCTGCATCAACGCACGAAGCTGCACAAGAGCAAATGCGAGCGAGTTTGAATGTATTGGTTTGAAGCACTATTAAATTGCATTTACATGTGACTGCCAAGAGTCTGAAACAGCTGTTGTGTTTTGTGTGAATGGTGTTTTTATTTCGTGCGTTTATTCATGTAGGGGCGTACGCTGATCTAACTGCAAAAACTCAAATATAATGTAATTGCAGCGACTTTTTGCGGTAAGTATGAAATTCACTTTGAATGATAAGTAAAATAATTTGCAAGTATTCGACAAGCACAGCGCACATTAGCAGTCTATACATTGGCAGCACTACGGCTTTGGACTACCCTTGAAATTTTGGAATTACTATAGAAAAAAAATAATATAATAAATAAATAAAATGCTTGCAAGCAGCGCAACGCATCGCAAACGGTTGCCGCGCTTCGAAAAGGATGATAAGCAGCGGCTCATAGCTGCTGTTAGGGCCAGGCGACTGCTCTGGGACATGACGGACAGCGAACACAGCGATTTCGCAGCCGTGAAGGCCGCTTGGCAAGCCGTGGCCAACGAACTGCACAGAGATGGTAAGTTGTGCCCTATATTAATATATATATATATATGTTATTAATTCTATATTTCTGCCTTTCCTCCAAAGCAAATGATTGCAAGGTCGCTTGGCGCTCGCTGCGGCAGAGCTATCGTTATCACTGCAAGGCGGCGTACAGCCGATTTAAGACTGAGGAGTTCGACGATGACGGCGAAGTGGATCCATTGGAAACTCCCGATATTAACTGGGAGTTTGCCGACGATATGGCCTTTCTGCTGGAGTTGTCAAAGAAGAGGTAGTATAGTATGCTGCTCAGAGAATATATATATAGTATATAGTAATTTCGGAACTAACTATTTCCAGGCCGGAGTCGTCGGTGCCGGCAAACCAAACGCCCGCCGATGATGCCATTGTAGAAGATTATACTGAAACGGAATATTTGGAGTTGGATGACCAGCCGGCCGATGACACGGATGATGCTGTTGAGTATGCTGTACAAGATGATCTTGACGATCACTACACAATAAAGTCCGTGGAGATCGCCTATGTGCGTATAGCACTCGCTATAGTTTGTTCTCATTAATTTATAAAACTTATATATTTATCACAGTCATATGTAATAATTCTTGCTATAATTTACAGAAGGAAAATCAAGCAAAAAGCCAAATTAAAGACGTATTATGTAGAACATGCACACAGCCAATCGATGCTCAAACAACACAGAATCTATTTCAGCCCGAGAACTATATGATACTGCAGCAGATCAAAGAACTGACCGAACTCGTTGTACGTAATAATGCTCAAATATATTATTATAATAATTTAATATATATTATTAAATTACTATATAAAATTATAATTATAAATTATAATTAAAATATATTTTAAAATTAATTATTTAAATTATAGTATTAAATTATTAGCATTAATTAATTATATATATTAGTATTAAAATTAATTATATAAATTATAGTAAATTGATTTCCTTCTGTGCACAGCTTCAACCCGAAGAGGAGCTTTCGGATTTCATCTGCAGAAAATATATTATAATATATATTAAATTATTATAATTAATTCCTCATATTAGGTATACATTATAATTATTTATATATATTAAATTATTAGCATTAATTAATTATATATCTATTAGTATTCAAATTAATTATATAAATTATAGTAAATTGATTGCCTTCTGTGCACAGCTTCAATCCGAGGAGGAGCTTTCGGATTTCATTGCTGCAAATATATTATAATATATATTAAATTATTAAAATTAATTCCTCATATTAAAAATAAATTATAATATAGTAAATTATATATATTATATAGTATTAAATTATTAGCATTAATTAATTATATATATATTAGTATTAAAATTAATTATATAAATTATACTAAATTGATTGCCTTCTGTGCACAGCTTCAACCCGAGGAGGAGCTTTCGGATTTCATCTGCGGCAACTGCCTACAAAATCTAGAAATTGCAGCTGAATTTCGCAGTGTTTGCATTGAGGCTCAGAGCGCAGGCCTGATGAAGGTACAAATGAAAGAGGAACCCGAAGACGTGGATTATCTGGATAGTACGACGCTTGAGCCGGCCAAGGAACACAGTTTAAGTCAGACTGACTTGACCATCGAAGCGGAGCAGCTCGAGGACGTACAACTGTCCGATAATGACAATTATTACGAGGAAGTCGACGTGGAGCTCTTACGCTCAACGCCATCGCCAAAAGAAACCAAAGAACCGCCAAGAACTCCGAAATACCAATGCCACGAGTGTGGATTGACATTTACGAGCCAAGATCTGCTCAAGATGCATCTCCATGAGGTGCACCAAATGCAGCTGCATACGAGGCAAGTACTATAAGATAGCAATATGAATGCTGTATCTAAAGCTATATACCTGTACCTACAGATTTGTGTGCAAGCACTGTGGACACGACTTTAAGTACTCGACGCCGCTCGTCGAGCATCTGAAGAGCATCGGCGTCAACTTTGGCTACAAGTGCGAGGACTGCGGCCAGAAGTTCCACAGTCGACACTTCCTCAAGAAGCACAAGCGACGCGTGCACGGGCAGGCCGACGAGCATATCTGCCACATCTGTGGCAAGAACTTCACCACCGGCTTCAATCTGCGCAATCACATTGTCCGTCACGCTGGCACGCGTCCGCATAAGTGCAAACTGTGCAGTGCAGCGTTCTCCACGACCGCCGAGCTGAACAACCACAAGCGCACCCACGACAATGTGCGTCCGTATCCCTGTCGCTATGCCTGCGGCAAGTCCTTTCGCCACTGCAGCAATCGCAGCACGCACGAGAGGTGAGCGAGCTGTAACTATATATATTATACTGAAAAAGCTAATGCCATAAGTGGAATCGAACTTTACAGAGTGCATATGGACGGCAGCCTGCGGCCTTTCCAATGTGAATACTGCGAGAAATCCTTTGTGACCAAGGGCGACTGCAGAGCCCATCAGTTGGTGCACACGATGAGCCGGAACTTTAGGTAGTCACAATAGTTAACTATTACAGTAGTTAATCGAAGACTTACTAATAGTCGATTACCTGCATTTCAGCTGTGACATCTGTGAGCAGAGCTTCAAGCTGCAGAAACATTATCAGCAGCATCTGACGACCAAGTCTCACAAGAAGCTCGCGGCTGGCGATACAACGATCAATGCGAGCGATTTGCTGGCCTAGAACTTGCTGATATTATAGAATATTATATAGTTTTGCGGATGGAATTTAAAACTTGAAAAAATTGTTAGCATATGCTGAGTATATAATATTCGAGTATATAATATTGAGTATAGAATATTCGATTCGTTGTCATTTAAAAAAAAAACGCAAGGAAGCTTACTCCACCTCAATTTAGAATTCTGCGACTTGAAAGTAACTTGAATTTGGTTTTCAATATTTTGAACCATCAGAAAATGTTTATTGATTTTCAAAAAAAGTTCTTAAAATTCTATACTAACTGAAGTATCAGAAATTATTTTGCTGGCCTAGAACTTGCCAATATTATGGAATATTATACAGTTTTTCGTCTGGAACTTGGAAAATTGGAAGCTTAATATTATATTCGATTCGTTGTCTTTTTAAAAAATTGCTTGGAAGCTTGCTCCTCAGCATTTTCAACTTCTGCGACTTGAAAATAATTAAAATTTAATTTCTAATATTTCGAAAATGTTTAAAAATTTCCAAAAAATTTCAAAATTCTCAAAGTTCTAGACTAACTGAAGTAACAGAAAATATATTGTATTTATTTTCTTTTGAGATTTATCTGGAATTTGTGAAATTTTTGGATACTTGAAGTTATGCTGAATTCACTAAAGATAAAGAAAATGAAAACCATTTACTGGCGTTGAATATTATATATTTATGTTTGCATATACAGCATATGGTATGGGATTTTTATTTCATGTTAAAACATCAAAAGAAAATTTTCGCCTCTGAATTTTTAATTATTTCCATGAAAAAAAAATGAAATATCAAAGTTGATTTATTCAAAGAGAAAATGTTTGTTGATTTTCAATGAAATTTAATAATTAATGAATAAAAAATAAATAAAAATGTTTGTTGATTTTCAATCAAGTTAAATAAGAAATGAATAAATAGAAAATTTTGTTTTTAATTTCGTTGGAGTTTTACCTGTAATTTTGTGAAATATATGAGTAGGAGCTAGGCCCATCGTTTGGATGAATAAAACATGTTGCATTAGATTTTCATTGCTTGCGATTAGTTTTTATATAGTTTAAATATTGGAATCGTAGGTCTTTTGTCTGGTTGAATCGATGCTGGCGGCCGTGCGACGCTCTAGAACAGCCTGATGTCGGTGACGATCTTCTCGTTGTCGTAGATTTCCTTGGCATAGCACAGATTGGGGTAGTCGAAGGCGGCACCATAGCGATTCTTGCAGCCCGAGGTGGCCTTGTCGCCGGGAGTGTACACTGGCTGGCCAATGACGTTCGAGGTGGCAAAGTTGCAGGTCAGCACGAAGTGGTTGTAGTAGTCGCGAGAGAAACGCACGGCGGCACAGCCCAAGTGGCTGTTCTTCTCGGCGACGGCAATGGTGAACTTGGCCACATTCTTGTTGGGCAACTCCTCGGGGAAGCTGGCCAGAATCTCGGGCGAGGCATTGCTGCGCTCGGCAAACCAATTCTCGATCTGCTCCTTGATGATCTCCGCATCGGTGTACTCGGACTCGGCACCGCTGTAGCTGAAGATGGCATTGTTCTGGCCGGCATAGGCGAAGCGCTCGGTGCTGCGGCACTTGTCGGGCAGCGACTGGCAGGTCTTCACATTGAAGAAGGCCAAATGGGCGAGCTCCTCGCACCACGTCATCTTGGCCATGCGTGTGGCCTTCGGCAGGCCTTCGATGCGGCCACCGGCGACGCTGTTGCGCAGGTCATTGAACAGGCTGAGTATCAGCTTCTGGTGCGGTTCGATCTTCACCGCACGCACATCCTTGGGGCACTCCTCGCTGAAGTTCTGCAGCGATAGAAGATGTATGTAGGTGCTAAAGAAGGAGTATGGGGCCAACCACCTACCGCCTTGTTGTTGCAGGCAATGTGCTTGTCCAGGCAAGTGGGCAGCGCACAGTAGTCCACCGCCGAGGCAATGCCCACCAGAGTAGCCAAGAGAACAAACACCTTCATTGTGCTGTGTAGTTGTTACGATGTCCGGAGCAAACTGAATCTTTGGCCCATGCAGCAAGGCTATTTATACTGCGGCTACAACTGTTTTTTCTATGGAAAGTCTGTTTACAATACTGCAGGTAATCGATACTGGGTATATAAATACATAGACCTAGACCAGATACAAGCTTGGCTGTGCTTCAATATTTAATTACTAAAATATCAAATTATCAAAGTAAATGCTTTAAGGATAGTACGCGTTATACATAGGGAATACGTGCTGGACGTGCTGCTAGTGATCTCCACTGCCATTGCCGTTAGTCGTAGCGCCAGCGCCAGTGGCAATATACGAGGTGACATCCAGCTTGGTGGCCAGTGCCAGCACCGTTTCCTTGCCCTCGCTGCTCTTGCCCACAATCAGCACACTGGGATCCACTTCGAGGACGCGTGCCAGCTTGCCCAGCAGCTCGGTCTCGGCCAGACGTATGACACGCTTGTTGACGGCCTTCAGGGCAGGCTCGCTGAGCTTGCGATTCATGCTGACCAGCTGATTGATGAGCGTCTCCTGACCCACCACGCCCAGCACACTGCTGCAGAGAGGAAGAGTTAATTAAGAGTTTTGCCTTGACCTAATTGCAGCTGCTAGCAACCTACCCATTCTGCTGATCCACCAGTGGCAGCTGCTCCACACGATGCTTCTTCATGATGGCAATGGCATCGCCAAAGCTGGTGCTGGCATCAAGCACGGCAACGGGTTGCGGCAGCTGCAGCTGCGCAATGGGCACACTCCACCACCAGTGACCGTGCTCGTTCACCGGCTGCTTGAAGCCGCGCGCCTCCATCCAATTGTCCGAGACGAACTTGGTCATGTAGTTGCGTATGCCGTCGGGCAGTATGACCACACAGCGCTGGCCCGCCTTCAGCGTGCGCGCGTACTGCAGCGCCGCGTGCATGGCGCCGCCGCTGGAGCCGCCGCAGAGCAGACCCTCCTCGGCGTTGAGGCGGCGACTCATGGGGAAGCAGTCGGCATCGGTGATCTTGGTCCACACATCGACGACGGAGTGATCGAAGACGGTGGGATCGAAGTCGTAGCCAATGCCTTCCACTTCGTAGAACTGCACGTCGGTCTCGTTGAGGTCCTTGGGCCGTGCGAGCACAGAGCCAAATGGATCGACGCCCACGATGCTGCAGTCGGGCACTTGCTCCTTGATCTTGCGACCAATACCACTGATGGTGCCTGCTGTGCCGGCGGTGACCACAATCATGTCCACCTGATTGTCCAGCTGCCAGAGTATCTCGGCAGCAGTGCCATCGTAGTGGGCCAGGGGATTGCCCGAATTGCGATACTGATCGAGCACAATGGAGTTGGGCGTCTGACGCTGCAGCTGCTGGGCCACATAGATGAGGCCCTCCGGCGAATCGTACGCAGCCTCTGTGGGCGTGCGTATGATCTTGGCACCCAGAGCACGCAGCGCATAGACCTTCTCGTTGGACATCTTCTCGGGCATGACAATGATGCATTTGTAGCCCTTCACGGCGCAGGCCATGGCCAGGCCAATGCCGGTGTTGCCCGACGTCGGCTCAATGATGGTGAAGCCCGGCTTGAGCAGACCCTTCTCCTCGGCATCCTGCACCATGCGATAGCCAATGCGATCCTTGACCGAACCACCAGGATTGAGGTACTCGCACTTGGCATCTGAGCGAAAGAAATGGAATTATTAATTTAATATTTTATATAAAAAATAAATAAATTATTTAATTTTTGGATATTTTATATAATAATTAAATAAATAAATTATTTATTAAATATATTTTTTATAATAAATAATTGTATTTATTTTTATTTATTACTAGAAATCCCGGCAAACTCCGTTTTGCCACCAGATGGCTATCTTTCTCCCAGTCGTTCTCCCAATCGCTCTCCCAGTCCCTCTCCCAGTCCCTCTTCCAATCCTTCCTCGTGTCGCTAGCTGACCCGGTTAACTTTGTTCCGCCTTAATGGCAATAAATAAGCAGTTTTTTTTGTATTTCAGTACATAGGTGGCTCTTCACTTAAGCACCTTGTGGTACACGACATTTTTTGTTTTATTTTCAGGTGCAAAAACAAACAACGCAGATGTTCATGAAGCAGACACTGCAAGTCTTGAAGAATTGCTCGCTTCATTCCTGCATTGATCCCTAGGCGTCGATCAAGTTGTTCATCGGTGTTGCCCATGAAATATATTTGTAAAAATTTATTCTGTGTATCTTCGAAAGGTAGTAATGATCCAATTCGATGGTGAATCTGTCCTTGTATCTACAAAATAAAAACCAGACAGTATTAACTGGGTTATCACCACTTTTTCTGTAGGAGAGCAGTTTTATACAAACCAATAGATAAACTAAGTTATTCTTTAACTACATTCTATGTAAGTACAAAAATAAATACCTTAAATGTCGGATTAAAACCTCCTTCATCGATAATGTCTGCCCCAAATGACGTCATTTGGAAACAACTATTGTATTTTCGAGCATTTGCAAGAAAGTGGCGTGATTCTTGTGTTTCGCCGCATAGCAATGAATTCAATGGCTCATGTGGCGAAGTCAATACCGGCAATTTCACTTTTCCATTAACGCAGCATAATCCAGGCGCTTCTCCGGGAAACTTTAATGCCCCACAATACTCGCAAACAACGTCCATTTGCCCAATGCAAACGCTTGGATGCAAGCTGTAATCATTGCTGCAATCGTATCGAAACGCCGCTCGATTCAAATCAGCTAAATATCTTGTTCTGCGTCGCAAATTATCGCTTTGTTGCCTTCTGTTGTTCGCTCGACGATTCTGCATTGCCAACCGAGCTGTTTCGCGGGCTGCTTCTCTTTGCTCTCGTGATTGAGAAGCACGAAGTCGAGCCATACTATTGCGGGACCGTTCTCGTTCATTTTCTTGTTCTTCTTCAGTCCTTTCATTTGCTGTATTTTGTATTCTTTTTCCATTACGGCTTTGCCGGGAAAGATTCGATCGTCTTGGTAGCGGCATTATTAAATAAAATTCACTTCACTTCAATCCACTTGTTAAATATTTTTTTAATGGAAATAGTTTTAATATTGATTTCTTCTTTTGTATTAGTTTCGATGTTGTGAACTGCTTTGTACGATTTCAAGTCATATCAAAATTTTTTAAAAAAAATAGTCTGCCACCAAACAAAAGTAGACTATATTAATGTTTTTCAAAAAATGTGATATGTCTTGAAGTCATAAAAAGTGGCCAACAACACCGTAACTAATACAAAAGAAGCGACTAACCGAGCGATTTTAAAATTTTGAAATAAATAAAACTACCTTGCTGCTAGGTGAGCAAAAGTAGACTGTTTATGTATTACAAATAATGTGTTTAGGTGTGTTTTACTTTGACGTGCTCGTGAAAGGCTACTTGAAGTGGGCGGGAAAATTTGTATGGGAAAAAGAAAATGGCTATTTCTTGGGTTTATCCAGCAATAAGTCCAATTAAAACCAGAAAAAACCATCCTTGAACTTCAACGAACAATTTAAAAAAAGATTTTGCCAAATTGCTCCAGGCGTTCTTGAGTTATTAGCGGTGTAACTAACACGACTTTCTTTTATATATATAGATTATTTTATTATTATTATTTATTTTTATTTTATTTTTTTATTTTTATTTTTTTTTATAATTTTTTTTTATATTTTATTGTAATTGTATTAATTATTTTCTCCTACTTACACATCTCGCACTGTATGCCCTCCTTGGCGGGTATGTTGTTCAGCCTGACCAGCGGCGTGCAGCCAATCACCTCCAGTATGTCCGGCGTAATCTTCTGCCTGTGCGCAATGGGCCGTTGCGTGTGCGGCGTCTGCTGCTTGGTGCCCAGATGCCATGTGCACTTCGACGGCTTGCCAGGATCGATGAAGTCCGCCGGCCGCTCGTAGCTCTTGCTCGCTGACATATCGCTGTGGATCGAGTTGAGTCGGAAATGAGTTAGAAAGTTATTATAGACGAGTTCGAGGTGCACTCTCGCCGCCGGCTCGTGTCCGAATGATTTGAATGCGATGCTGCTATGTGTTGTTTTGCTGCTGCTACCATCTGGCCGATTGCCAGGGGTCAGGCCGGCGCATGACCCCAGCGTCATGTTATCACCAGCTATTTTTTTCTATTTTTTTTTTTTAAATTTTTTTTTATATTTTGCTGATCTCAGTTCTTTAGTTTATTCGGGCTCAAAAAGTGCTGACGTCACAGGGTATAGTTACCATGTCATGTTGTCTAGTGTTATTGGCTTCCACTAGGGAAATGAATTGACAACAATTCAAGGCAACGGCTTATCAGCCATACGAATTTCGCATTACATTTTCGATGAAAGTGTATTTGTTTTTGCCGGCAAAATAAACGTGTACCTAAATACATGCGTACAACTGTATTTACATGTGTACACACATACATACATACGTGCTTGCTTAGATAAATATAACACGCAATAGGTACTAACAGATACACACACACACATGCACATTTAACATTCACATGATCAGTCAGCACTCACACACACACACACACACACAAACACAAACATTCCTGCGTGAACTTTAAATAAAAAAAAAGGATTTAGCTATATACATATGTATCCTGGCCTGCGCCCCTGGCATATTACTTATTTACCATACCTTTTTTTAATTATTTTATGTATTTTATTTTATTTAATGCTCGAAAAGCAATCGCCCGTAGCACTACTTTAAGTATGTTGCCGCACGCGCTGTCAGAAAACAACTAAATCACCGTGTCCATTGCGCTGCCAATACACGTGTATGTAGCTAGCGCGACTTCCACTTCACACAGAAGTCTCTCAGTACATGCAGACGCATGTGTGTATGCGTGAGAGAGCAAATGCCAAACATACACGCACGCACTCTGCAAGCGGTAAGTCAAGTGTTGTTAAACTCTCTTGTTGGAGTTCCTTTTAGTATGCGTGCTTGTACATACATACATACATACATTCATAACATTGGTAAATGTCTACATCACAGCAGTTGTTCACAAAGTATTGCAGTCTTATTGGCAGATCTCACAGCCTGTTATTAACAGTAGTGTGTGAGAAATAACAGCAGCCATGCGAAACTGTTATACGCTGCAAAGCTAACATTGCGTAAAGTCTTGTATATTTAATTAGCAAGCCGGCCGGCCCAACCGACTTTGGCTTAGTGTTAACTACTTAAGACTCGCTTGCGAATTTCCATGGCTCGAGACCAACTGATGATGAAAATTATCAGTTTTATTTTTTTTATGACTCTGCACAGTAAATAGCTTTATTTACAATCGATTTGTAAACAAATATAATCGTGATTTCATACGTCACGCACTTACCAGATTAAAGATAAGGGCAAACGTGTTATCGCTTGGGGCTTCCTACCCTTTACAATGATACGTGGTTACTACATACAGATTACTGGATCACTTAAGGCGGCTTTATTTACTCAGTAGCAGGCAGTTCATAAAACAATAAAAGATAACAGGGTAAGCATAAAGTGTTTGCTTTTGATTAGAGTCCATGGGGTGATCAACCCGTTTTCCCACTTGATTGATTGATTGAACTTGCAGTGAAGTATAGTTTATTTATACATAATTATATAGTATAGGGTATTTTAATTTTTCTTTTTCTTTGATAATAATGCAAATAAAGGTCGGGTTTCTGAAAAACTTTTTATAAATGTAACTTATGGGTATTTTTTTTAGTAAAAATATTTTAAATTTTATTTGTTCATATCTAAAAAAATATATACCTCAATTGCAACGTTGTAAAATAACCATTACTTTTTTCTCATATAAGAAATAAGAAATTATTTTTTTTTAATTTTTTATTCAATATAAGAAACTTCCCATCATCATCCGTTTTTTTTGTAGCAAATTCCAATAAATATTAAAATAAATAAATAAATAATTTAATTTTCAAGGCAATTGCCTTTCCTTAAGTTTTTTCATTAACTTATTAAACAATAATTATAGCAATAAAGTAAATAAATAATGAACAGAATTAATTATTGGTCTAAGACAAATAAATATCAAAATAAATAAATAATTTAATTTTCCTTAAGTTTTTTCAATAACTTACTAAATAATAATTATGACAATAAATGTAAATAAATAATGAACAGAAATAATAATTGGTCTAAGACCCGACCCTGTAGTACCGCGGGTTAGCAATGCACTCGCGCTGGTATGCGCTTCATTTGATAATCCTCGCCGATCTTGAGCACAGCGGCCATGCCCTGCACTGCATGTGACTCGATGTGGCAGTGGTAGCTCCAGAAGCCTGGATTGTCCGAGATGAAGCGCAGTATGACATAGCCCAGACCGGGAACCTGCACCGTGTCTTTGGCCACGGCGGCGTAGTCGTCTGACAGGCGGAACAGACGTCCCTGGCGATCGAGTTCGCGTATCTGCAGAGATCAGAGATAGAGAGAAGGAGTATGAGAAGGAAGAGAAGAATAACGAAGATGAGGAGAAGCAGGTGGAGGAGAAGAATAAGGTGGAGAAAGAGCAGCAGGATGAGGGGAAGGAGAAAATAGAGAAGCATACGGAGGAAGAGAAGAAGAAAAAGGAGTAAGAGAAAGATGACAAGGAGAAGTTAGAGATAGAGAAGGTGTAGAAAAAAAAAGAGGAATAAACAGAAGAAGGTAAAGTATGGTAAGAAGGAGGAGGAAGGGAAGGGGAAGAAAGATGGAAAGGAGAAGTAAGAGATAGAGGAGGAGTAGAAAAAGTAGAGAAATAAATAGAGGAAGGTAAAGTATGGAAAAAAGGAGGAGGAAGGGAAGGCAGAGAAAAAGGAGGAGTAGAAGCTCTACTCACGTTTCTCAGATCGTTCTGGTTGCCGAGCACACCCTGCCCGACCAGGCGAAAGGTGTAGCCGTGCATGTGTATGGGATGCGTGGCGTCCATGTAGTTGGCGACGACCATCTCGATGGGGCGATAGGCGGGCAGGCGGATGACGTGCACGCACTCGCAGAGCTCGCGATTGCAGTTGCGCCCCTGCGCGGCCAGCGAGCTGCGATTGCAGAAGTACCTGTCGTCCTGGTAGAGATGCCGCCCCTGCAGCATGCTGATGTCCGGCGAGGTGTAGCTGATCTCGTCGATCTGGTAGAGCTGCTCGCCATTCTGCGCCCGCCGCGTGCTCAGGCTGGAGTAGTGCGTCAAGAACTTGGTGTAACGCGGCCAGGGCAAGGGCTCCAGCGAGCGCAGCGACAAGGTGCCCACATCCTTGTCCTTGTTCAGCTGTCGCAGCAGCTCGATGTGCGTATCATTTGCGGCACCGAAGCGAAAATCGTTGACCAGCAGGCTAGACTCGTCGTCCTCTACGCGCGCCTGGGCCGGCAGTATGTTTCCCTGCGGCAGACCACTGCGTGCTGCGCCACGATAGCTGAGCACTGCACCCTGGTAGAGATTCTGCTGCTCGCACTGCTCGTAGCCGCGCACGCGTATCCAATAGTTCTTGGCGTACTGATTCGCCTCCAGCACGAAGTCGAAGCGCTCGGCGGAGGTCAGGAAGAAGCCATCGGCCAGCACGGGCTCGATGTCGTTGCCGTCGGTGCTGATGATCAGCAGCTTGTGCCCCTCCACGGAGAACTCGACGGGGCAATTGAAGATGCCGTTGAAGATGACGCGCATGCGATAGCGATAGCCCGGCGTGACGCGCAGCCGCTCGTACCGATGCCTGTCATCCTGGTCCGGCAGCTGGTTGAGATGATTGCGCCCCTTGCCGTTGATCAGTATGTTGCGCACCCGCTGCAGATCGTAGTCGTAGAAGATGTCCTGCAGCAGCAGCGCATGCTCCACCAGATCGTAGTCGTAGAGCCGCGCGTGGGGATTGGCCTGATGCGGCTGCCGCACAATGAGTGCGCCGGCGACGCCGAAACCGCGCTGCCAGCCCAGATGGCTGTGGTACCACAGGCTGCCGCTGCGATCCGCATCGAACTCGTAGCGGTACACCTCGCCCGGTTGCACCGGGTACTGTGTGACCCAGCCGACGCCATCGTACTCGGGCGTGCGCGACATGTGGATGCCGTGCCAGTGCATTGTGCTCGGCTCGCCCAGATAGTTGAGCACATCGACGACGACGGTGTCGTTCTCGCACAGCTCCATGGGCGGCCCCGGCACCATGCGATTGACGGCCATGACGGGCGTGGCCACGCCATCGCCATAGATGCAATGCTCCGCGGCGCAGGCGCGCTCATCGTACTGGCAGCGCTGGCACTCGGCGCCGAGGCGGCGATAGTTGTGCACCACCAGCTGGTAGTAGCAGCTCTGCGACTGCCCCTGCTGGCACACGCGCCGGCAGGGATGCCGCTCGAAGCTGTTAAAGCTGGAGATCTCCGCCTGGCCGTAGTCATCCTTGAGCTGCAGACCCTCGTGCGGCACTTTGTGGCTCTTGTTGTTGCGCGTCCACTGCAGAAAGCTGGGCCACTCCAGGCGCGTCTGGCTCTCCACTGGCTCCGCCTGCAGCTGTAGTTCCAGCAACTGGCCCACTGCCACGTCCAGCTGACAGCACCACAAGAGCAGCACCAGCAATGAGAACGCAATCCGCGGACCGCGTTGGCTTTTACTTTCGTCTGCTGCTGCTGTTGACATTTTGGAGCTCAACCTTCAACTGCGCAGAAGGCCTAAGGCGACGCCCGAAGAAAGTTTGGAAATCCGCGTGAGGCGCCCGCGCTTGGACTTGCGTATGCCCGACACGCGTACACCATAAAAGCTGAGCAGAATTTTATTCGTTTTTAATTTGTCTAAGACTGCGCCATAATTACTTGACTGCTCGATACCCTTACTTCAAATAGTTTGAGCTTGCATTCGATGAAAACAATTGAAAACCCTCGAGAGGCTTCGACTGAAAAAAAGAGTTAGGACCTTTTTGAAAGAGCATCAAATAAAGTGCAACTTATATAAATACAAAGTAAATTACAAGTGCAATAGATATGGCTTATAAATTGCATTAAAAAATTTAAATATTAAACAAAATACCTTTAAAAAAATTGAGTTGAAAAAATAAAATCAAGTTAGGACCTTTTTGAAAGAAGATCAAATAAAGTGGCTCTTATATAAGTAGTACTTATTAAGTACTAAGTAAATTACAATGGCAATAAATGTTTTTAGAGCTTATAAATAACGCTTATAAATTTTATTAAACATTTAAAATAATTAAGCAAAGGTATTCAACCTTTAAAAAATTTGAGTTGAAAAACTAAACCTTTTTGAAAGAGGATAAAATAAATTTATCTAATTTATCTAAGCTTTTTTAGTTAAAAACTTAATTTATTTCAGCATCGGACTTTAATTAAAGTGTTTTATTCACAGATAAAAAAAATTTAACCAAATCGGAAAGGAATCATATAAAAATGCAAATCTGCAGTTATTATTATGCTTTAGAAAATCTATCAATAATTTATGTTAGCCCAGTACTTTCAATTTATCCCCTTGGTTATTATAATTTTTATTGAAAAGTATTAAATTTGACTAAAAAGTAGATCAGCTAAGGAAAATCACTCGGTTTTAATAAAACACTAATATAAATGAAATATAAAATATCATATGGTACATAAACTAAACAATTTTCTTTTGAATAAAAACTTTATGTAATCACTTTAAAATGAAATCACTTAAAAAATTAAATGCAGAAATATGCAAATAACTTAATCAAAGCCCGTTTTCTTCATAGTTAAAATATGGTATTATCACTGTAATTGAATTTTATATGAATTTAAATGAAAATGTCCATTTAAAGAAGTTAAATTTTAATAGAAAGCCGTTTTTTTTAATTCAAACTTAATTACTAAAATTGAATCACATATATATTAAATCAACGAAATTAAATAAAATGAAATAATAATTGAATAATCACTATAATTGAATTAAAATCTGTAGATATTTTTAGATTCGCATTCTTGCTGCTGCTTCAGATAATTCAAAAATTATTTATTTTTGGACAGTATTTTTTCCAGTTTATTGTTCTGATTGCTATAAAAATTGCATGGTAATAACTATATTAAAATTGTTTGATATGAATGAGGTTATATGTATACCATATATGTATTTATGTGGTTTTACTATTTTTCCTCGGCTGGCGGTGCTGGCGCCGCTGTAGCTGCAGCCGAGGGTGTTGCGGTGGTCGGCGCTGGACTCGTGCTCATCAGACTGATAACGCCGCAGGCTATGGGGGCACCCACCGATATCTCCTCGTTCTGATAGGCCAGTGCATTGGGCACCACTGACAGCGAGGAGGAGAAGACCTCCGCGTTGAGTGCCGTGTTTAGATCGATGGGCTTGCTGTGCACAACTATGGAGCGTCCCACGATGCCGTTGAACCCAAACAGTTGTAGGTAGATGCTCATAAAAACCGCCGATATGCTGCCGTCCTCCTTGACATCCAGATTGCCGAGCTATGGGAGAGCGAGATGAATTTAGAGTGCTTATACGTTGCTTAATTGATTTTAAATTAAATCATACATTTTTAATTTGCATAAAATTTTGCAATTTCTGACAAAAATAGAAAAAGTTAAAAATTATCATAATTTTTTTTATATAAATTTTTTTTTTAAATTAACAAAATTGATATATCAAATAATTGTTAGTGTTAAAATAGAATTTTAATTGAATTTCTGACAGAAATAGAAAAAGTTAAAAATTGTATTATCATAATTTTTTTTTTATCAATTTTTTTAAATTAACAAATTTGATATATCAAAAGTTTTTTAGTGTAAAAATTGCATTTTAATTGGATTTCTTCTGATTTTTGACGTAAAGTCGGAGTTACGAACAGTTTTGACTATTTATTTTGGTTAAATTTGGAAATTCTGAGAAAATAATTGTATTTTCTAAATTTTAAAAGATGTTGACTTACGAAATTATTGGGAAACTGCCCGCCGGTGGACTTGCAGCCCTCGCTGACGTCGCCATAGGTGTGTATGTGCAGGGCATGTTTTCCCGGTGGCAGGCCCGTCATGTTGATGGTCACCTTAATGTCGCTACTGTAGGGAAGTTGCTGGAAGCTGATCATGCCGGCAGCTGCAGCTGATTCGCCCTCACCCATCAGCCTGGCGCCGGCTTGCCACTGGGGTACCTAAGGGGTAAAGTAGCTCCTAGTAAGATAATTTTCCTATTACTATAGTTGACCTACATATACATATCCCGGGTACGCGGGCTGCGGACTCAGCAGGGGGCTGAGCAACGCTGCCGCTCCGATGCCTCCGAGCACGGGACCCACACCGCCCAGCGGTACGGTGAGGCGCTCGTACCGCTTCACCTTTGTGCCGGTGACCACTTTGATGTCATCGATGCGCGTCAGATTGGCGGGTGCGGGTCGCAGGCGATCCAATAGATTCTGTGCGCTGCCAGGCGAAAAAATGCCGCTCAGCAGGGCTAATGCCATAAATGCCAAAGCGGATCTGGGACTGCACATGGCGATAAATTGCCAATTAAAACTGTATGAATTAATTTAATTTTCCAGGCGGGACTTGACGGGAATGCCGAACCGAACCGAACCGTTCGCAGCGAATTTTTTGGATAAACTGAACGAGACCGTGCTACGGGGCCCGGCCAGGTCGCTGTTGTCATTGCGGATGACTTCGACACGGTTTTCACGCTGATCGAGCACATTAATTGCTCCTGCTTGGTCCGGTCAGTGCTTGGTTCTCTGGGTATCATCGGAATTGAGATGTACGCAGATATTCGGAGTGCGGAGCACGGTGCACTGTGCCAATTGAGTGTCGCGTGTTTGATGCTTGGTTAGTTCTACAGGGGCGTAGATTTAACATCAACATAACATCTGCTGGCTGAATAAACAATGCTTAAACAATTTCATTGGCTGCGTTTCATTTTAACCTCAAAGTGAATATAGTCTTCATGGTTATAGCATCGAATTTGCTGTTATACCATTTTTTCTTATTTTCAAATAGTTTTTTCTAAATTTATGTAAGCAGGCGTGTTAGTCTTTATAAAGTTTTAATATATCATGTCCGTCTGTCCGTTTGGCTAAAAAAAACACATAGATCTCAGTTATTACAAGAGCTAGAGACACCAAATTTGTCATGAATGTTCGTCTATAGCATACGCAGATTGTGTTTATTTAAAACTTTCCGCTCCACGCCCACTGCCTCTAAAAATCAATATTTTCGATTTACAGTTTCAATAATAGACAGAGTATAACAGTTAAAATATTGTAATTAGTCAGGTAAGTAGCTAACTATATTGTTGATATTAGCTACAAATTGCAGCCTGATCGAACGGGAAATACAGAAGTTATAGGCGCGGGAAGTTACTCAAGCAAAAGTAGCAGCAGCGCAGCTGAGCAACGGCTTGCGTTTGACTGTATACGTGAGAGCTGCCTATGTGTGTGTTAAAAATAAATATACAATTTTAAGAATTAATTTTTGTGGGTATTTTTGAGAGTTCCCATGAGTTTGAACTACATATCAACTCCTAGCCCCCTTGTGGACGCCCCTGCCTGATGGCTTTATAATTTGATAGGAGACCGCATGCAATATCAGATCGACATTCGCCAATTGAAAGTGAAAAAAGGCAAAGCGAGACACGCGAGATTCTCGATTATAGATGACACAGATTCCCACTACTAACTGCGGCCTATTAACAAATGTCGCATTATATAGTATATTTGTTCTCCTACAGCATGATAGGTCGACCGATATACGGAACAAAGCGGGTCTAATTACAGCTCTAGCGTTAAGTATAAATATCGATTTAGGTAATTAGCAGCATATTGGTTAACTTGAGTCTATGAAGCGTCTCCTGCGACAGCCCGAGGCTGCTCTGCCTAGTAGCGTTGATTGTAGCCGCCACCACGTCCACCACCTCGGCCACGTCCGTGGGCATTGCCGCCGGCATGGGGATTCCAGCCGGTGCCCTGCACGCGACCGCTGCTGTTGATCCACTGCTCGCGCGGATCACGCTGCTCCTGCGGCTGGTACTGCTGCTGATAAGGTTGCTGTTGCTGCTGATAAGGTTGCTGCTGCTGCTGCCAATTCCCTGCTCCACCGCCGCCGCGTCCGCCGCCTCCTCCACCGCCACCTCTGCCTCCACGGAAGTTGCCTCCTCCGCCACCGCCGCGCCCGCCACCTGCAGGTCCGCTGGCGCGCTGCTGCTGCCACGAGGGCATCTCTGGCGGCGGCGGAGCATGCTCGTTGGCGCGTCCACCGCGGTCCGGCACACTGCCAATGACATGCTTCTCGATCTTCGACGCGGTGTTCTTGCGCACATTCACCGAGCTGGTCTTCTCGATGATCGCCAGATCCGCACGTGCCGCCAGCAGTGCCACAATGTTGGTGTCGGCGCCGCCCAGTTTGAACTGCTCCAGCTCGCTGAGCTTGCGCTGGAAGCGTTCGGCAATCTCGTGCTGACGCTTCTTCATGCTCTCCGACCACTGGAAGCTCTGCACCGTGGCCTCTAGGCGCGTAAGCATCATCTGACGCCGCAGATTGTACTCGGCGTCGAGATCCTTGTGCATTGTCTCCAGCAGACGCCACTGGGCGTCGCTCAGCGGTTTCTTCGCGTGCATCAGCGGCTCGCTGAGCAGCTGCTTGTTCACCTGCTTCAGCCGCTGGTCCAGGCGCGACGTAAGCTTCTCCATCAGCAGCTTGGCATTGAGGTTCTTGGGCAGCTCGCCCAGCTGCAGGTCTGCTGCCAGCTGTCCGATGGTTTCCTGCAGATGTGATTCAGTCTTGGATTTCTTGCTGGGCGGCTCTGCCGGCTGCGCCTTGAGCGACATCTTGGTGGCCATCAGTTCCGAGGTGAGATAATCGAGCAGCTCCAGCAGCGCGCTGCGGCTACGGAAGCGCTCCGACATGGGCACCGCGACAAACTGGCGATACGGGCAGCCCAGCTCGGTCAGCAGCAGCGACAGCTCGAACGCGAACTCGTCGTGATCCTTGCTGCTGGAGGACACATGCTCGTCGGTCTTGCGCAGCACATGCAACTCGTGCGCCAGCCAGAAGATTATCTCCCGCAGGTCACCGCCCGCGATGCCGGCGTCCAGTGCCTGTTTGAGTCCATCCGGCTGCACGCTCTTATAGCCGAGTGCATCCAGCGAATCAATAATATCCAATTCGAGACTCATTGCCGGCTGCTGTCAGTCTTTTTTCCGGACTTCTTGTTGTTTTTCTTCTTTCTCCGGCTGACAGCCGAACCTTTGGCGTGTCTGGTCACACTTATTCGGCACAAGCGCTTACAGAACGCTAACATTGCGCTGTACTGTCCAATTTACATCGGAAAAAATACTATGTTAAGTAACAATCGATAGCGAAGGGTAATTTTCGAAACAGCTGATTCTATTAAATTAAAATGTTTTCAATATTTTAATAGCTAACACTAGTTTCGATTAAATTTAAATATATTCATTATTTAATGTTTGATTTCGATTTTCCTTAAAGCATTTTTCTTTAATTAAAATTGTATTTGTTTGTCAATTCATAGCATCACAACTGTTATGTTAAATGTATGTTAACTAACAGTCGATAGCGAAAGGCAATTTTCGAAACAGCAGTTAACTTGTGTTAAATTTAAATGTTTTAACGGCTAACACTAGTTTGTGTTAAATTTATTATTTTGAATATTTAATGTTTGATTTAAATTTGCCTTTAGGCATTTCTCTTGAATAAAAATTGTACTTGTTTGTTAATTCATTGCATCAAAACTGTTATGTTAAATGTATGTTAACTAACAGTAAATAGCGCTGGGAAATTTTCGAAACTTGAGTTGCAGTTAAATTTGAATGTTTTAAAAATTTAATAACAGTTCTCAATAAAAATGGCCTGTTTTTGTGTTTCATTCAATATAACTTCATTTATTGTAGTTTACCAGTTGTAATATAGTATTATATTCATATGCGTAGTATATATATAGTATATATATATCTGTATAGTATGTATTTTTGTAAAGCAGGAAGTTTTAGGATTCGCAAGTGTCGCACCTTTGGTGCCACAAATTTTACATATTTTCTTCTTTTGTTTTTCGTTTTTGTTTTGTTTGTTATACATACTTACAACATTTACTTATGTACTTAAAATGAACACACACATTTAGCTATTTAATAATGTATACAATCATAATCGTAATCATAATCATAATCATAATCATAATAATATTCAGTTACTTCATGTCTTGCGAAAATGTACTAAACTTAAACACAAAAACATGCAGACATCATCGAACAAAAAAAAAGGAAATTAATTATAATAATAATAGTAGTTATATGTATATATATATATATATATATATTTATATTAAACAAAATACAAAAATATTTCGCTGCTGCTGCTACGCAATGGCACAAAAATAAATTCCGCGCAAGAAACTCAAAGCGGCACTCGGACATAGCCGGACAAGCGCCTAGGTGAAGCTATACTGATTATCAATGGCGCGTCCGCTGCACTCGGCTCCAGATGCTCCGCTGTTGCTGTTGCTGCTGCTGTTGCCACCGACGCCGCTGGCAGCACCACCGCCACCAGTGCCAACACTGGCGCCGCTGCCATCGCCAACGTGACGTGCCGCCGCAGCGACAGCCTGATGCGGCGCCTGCAGTGAAACGTTCGAGGCGCGCAGGTGCGGCTGATCGAGAAAACCATGACCTGCCGGCGGCGAGCCGTGCGCGGCCAGCGTTGCGGCATCCAAGTGGAAGTAGACCTGCTCCGGAAAATAGACGTGTGTCGGCGGCTCTTGTGGCAGTTCGATTTCGTTTGTCTTGAGGCGAACACTTAGATTCATGGTAATCACTTCGTTGCACTGTGAATGGTTCAAGACGTGCCTCGATTAGATTCAAACAGTTCTCTCTCTCTCTCTCTCTCACACTCTCTCGCGCTCTCTCGCTCTCGTACTACTGTCTTACGGGTTAAACATGAAGCATGCGACATGGTACAACGTACTCAAACTGAACACAAGATACGGGAAAGGGAAGGCACACTAAAAGTGGGGCTAGGGCTACTCTACGGCAGACTGGGAAAATCATAGGTTAACGTATTTGTATTTGTCTTTCAAAGTGCGTAGAAACACCTCCCCCAGGGCTAGGAACATAGTTAGGAACTCTTTCAATTATCCAAAAAAAAAAAAAAAAAAAAAAAAAAGTTATACCTCCATGATAGCTTTACCCATATCAGACGGACAGACGCTCAGTGGATCTACCCCGATGGCAGTATGAAATGAAAATATGGGGAAAATCAAATAAAGGAAATAAAAACCATCACTGACACTGAATTGACTCCAAAATTTTGGCTATCTCACATGTCTCGGCGATGGATGTCCATTGCTAGTGGTGGCGGCTATCGCGCCCGCGGCTGCGCCTGCCATTGAGCCCGAGCCGCCGGCTCCGGCTCCGGCATCGGCGCCCGTCTCGTGGCTCGTGGCCGTCGCTGGATCGTTCAGCCGGCTGGTGTGATGCACCCACTCCGTGAGCGTCACGTCCGATGTGCCGCCCGACTCCAGCGGTATGGGATTATGTCGAAAATGCTCGAGCATCTCCTGTATGGCGGGAAACCACAGATGCTGCACCCGGCACTGTCCCTTGTCGGAAATGGTGAGTCGCAAGTGCTTGGCGCGTCCCTGGAAGTTGAACGTCAGCACGAACTCGCCGCGTCGCGTCTCGCTCTGCCGCACCAGAAAGTAACCATGGCCGGCTGCCTCGGACTGCAGCACCATGCGAGCGGCTTCCGCTCGCGGCAGCGTGCCATGGAACCACGGGAACTGTCGCATCTCCTCCGTCAGATCGGCCACATTGATTTCCGACTCGGACTCCAGCAGTTCGTTGCCATCGAAATTACTGGACGCCGACAAACGCTGCTCGCCGCGTTGCGGCCGCGTGGGTATGTCCGGCGGTGTGGTGCCCATCAGCTCGCTGTTGATCTGCGACATGGATGCGGCGTTCACGTCGTGCGCCGAGGATGCTGCATTCGGATTAGCATTAGCGGCATTGGCATTGGCATTGGTATTACTGTTGCCGGCGGCAGTGGTTGCGGCGGTGAGCAGGCCACTGTCGGCCGACTGCGAGCTGACCAGATTGCCATTGGAGCCGCCAAGGATGAGTCCGCCGCCGGCCTGCTGCTGCTGATACTGTGGATTCTGTATGCCGCCGAGAGCACCGCCCACCGCTGTCGGATTGGGATTCGTGGTCACCGGCGACGTTTGCATCGCAGCGGCAATGACATCCGAGTCGAGCATCGGCTGCTGTGTCGGCGGCTTGCGCATGCAGTAGCGTATGGTGGCCAACCAACTGCGCATATCGTCGGCGCTCTCCGCCTCAATGACGTACTCCATGTTGTTGTCCGCCTTGAGGACGAACGTGTTCTGCCGATCGGGCATCTCCAGTGTGGTTGTTTCGCGCGCCTCCGAGATGAGGAAACAGAAGACGCCGCTGCGCGGCTTTGACGATTTTGGCGGTGTGTAGAACTCGAGCATGTAACCGCCCACCGCCTTGACCAAGGCCAGGCGGCATTTCTCCCACTTCTGTGTGCCGGTCGTCGAGTCGAGGCTCTCGGCCGTCAGATTGTTAACAGTGCCCTCCTTGCGGCACTCGACCACTATTTTGGCCAACTTCGTCTTGCCGCTCGACTTGCTGCCGCCCATGCCGTCCGCATCGTCCGAGTTCTTGTGAAAGAATGCCTGCAGGAAGAAGAGCTTCTGATGTTAAATCTCGATGTGTGCCACGATCTACTCGTTCCTCCTCACTCACCTTGCCCTTGCGCAGGCCCTTGAAGGAGAGGCGACGCAGCAGCGACTTGGGAAACAGCCGCGACACCTCGTGCTCATGCTCCGTGTCGAAATCCCCGCCAGTGCCGCTGGCAACGCCGCCAGCCTCGAAGAGCGAACCGATGCCCGTCTTCAGGTTGCTGCGTCGCCTGAAGAACTCCGTGTCATAGTGATCCGAGAAGCATTCGACAAACTTCAAGGCGAAGCTGCGATGGGGTATGTTGCGTGCCTCCTCGGGCGGCAGATTGCCATTGATGTAGTTGATGCAGGCCTTGGCAAAGTCGCTGGCGGCCACGCGGGCATGTCGCTCGCAGAACTCCTCCCAGCTGGTGCCGCCATACGCGTACGGTGTGCTGCTGCCGCCAATGGCATTGCCCGTGCCCATGGGGGCGGGTATCAAATCGCTGCCGCCGGCTGCGCCCAGACTCGTCGTCGGCCCAATGTAGCCGCCCGCGCTGAAGGCGCTCGTGTTGCCAGCCGCGTTATTGCCACCCATTCGCTCCACAACGGACTGCTGCTGGCTACGTGGATGGTGGCGCTGCTGCTGCTGCGGCTGCTCCTGCTCCTGCTGCTGGCTGAGCCCGTGGAAATTCAGTTTGGTGCACGAGTTACCCAGCTGAAGACTGTGCTGCTGCAATTAGAAGCGAATTTCTCATTTATTTGTGTGCCTGAATGTTTTTATTTATTGCCGCGCAGCGAATAAAATTGGCACGCGCGCTCGCTATTGCAATAATTTATATATATGTATAAATAAATATATATATATACATATACTTAAATGCTTTAAGATAAGCGTGATTTATTTTTAATTGATTAAATTGTATAGCAAACACATTTGCTCTCATTTACACAGTTGCACCTTTAGTTTATTTCACTTGCGTTTTTATCATTATTTTTTTTATTATTTTTAAATAGTTTCTTATTTTATTGTGCATTTAACTGTTCTCTGCAGTTTGTTCGTTTTTTGTATGTTAAAATACACCGGTTTTCCCGCTGGGCAATACGCATACGTCAAATGAACGAAGCTGCTCTTTGCTGCGTTTACGTTGCTCACTTTGCGCACACGTTGCGGTTTCGCCTTTACGTACACCGTTCATTGTAATATTTCACTTTACGTAGCGCGTAGGCGTATTAACGCCTCTACAGACGCAAACACACCCATACATACCACATATCTATGCATGCATGTATGTATGTACGTACGTACGTATTATGCGTGTTGGTGTGCGATATGGCTGCTGTTTTGTTTTTGTTTTGCAGATTCGATGATAAGCTCATTTCAGCGGCAAATCAAGGCCATTTCAATGTCTAAAAGCCATGCCTACAGAGTTTGTTGTTTAAATGCAAATCGTTCTGCGCTTTGCATCTGCATGCGTGTGTGTAGCCACACACACCTACACAATCGTTCTCGGCATTAGGTTTTTTCAGACAGCAAACTTACATTTCCACGTTGTTCAATTAGTTGCTGCGAAACGCGCACTGCTCACATATAGTTTTTCACTATTTTCACAATTGTTTACAACTTTTTTCCACTATATTTTCATTTTCAAGAAGAAAAACACAACGCAATATAATCGTCTATCGTCCAAACGCTATAAATATCGACAATTGATGCACTCAACATGATATTGTCCAACCTCCACCGCCATTGCGTGCCAACGATGTTCGATAGACTTAAAATTATCGGCGGTACTTATAGCTTCTATCGAAATTTAAAGTCTGCAAGGCCGATTGAAATAAATAGTTTATGTTCAAATCTCACATTTTTATTGTTTCTATATGTTTCGAAATTGCATTTACTTAAAATTAATATGTAACTACTATGCATACAATATTTATAATTATGTATTATTGTTAGTTCGCTTGATCATTATAAATAATTAAAATTCTTGAAACTTAATTTGTGAAACACATGGAGTGCAACAGTTTTTTTTACTTTATTTTTTTTTTCATCATTTTTCTTTTTCTTTTTTTGTTTAAAACGAACACATGCATTTTGGCAAAATATTGTTGTATGTGTGTGTGTGTGGAGAAATTTGAAAATGAATGAAGGAAACAGGGACGGAAATGCAGTTGAAAAAAATGAGAGTTGAGAGCTTGAAAATAATGCTGATACTTGAAATGAGGACGCACTTACTAACTATTATTTGTGATTGTTGTTTAACTTAAGTATTTACACAAAATGTCATACGGCTTCGAATAATATAGCTTGTGGTGAATTGTTCTTGGAAATGTTCTTGAAAATGCTCTAAAAACTAAATGAACAAAATGAAATCTCAACAGTTTGTTTGTTTAATCCGAAATGCTAATACTAAGCCCTCAAATATATATAAATATATATATATATATATATATAGGCAGGCCTTTGTATGGTATAAGTAAGAATGCTGCTTGAGTCGAGTCTGCACGAACTTTTGATACGCATCTGAAAAATCTCGTATGTCTCTAGGCCCAGCTCTTAGCCAGTTTACAGTTTACATCAATGCCAACATATACATGTACAATTCAGTGGCTCCACTTTTCTCTAAGACTACGTAAATACATTTATTATTCGGTTTTGCTGTTACTTCACTAAAAGGAGGAGGATCGCCTAACTTATGCAAAAAAACGTCGATACGTACAACTAAAGAATACGTAGATTATTAAGAGAGAATTCAGTGTTAGCGTTTTTTTGTTGTTGTTGTTGTTGTTGTGTGTTCTGTCCTTTTACGTTTCTTTCGCTCTCTGCTCTGCTCTGCTTTGCTTCGGTATTAAGATAGAGTACACTCAGACTTCCAGTTGCTTTGATGGTTGATGCGCAATGAAGGGCTCGCTCCACATGCGCCGCAGATCGCCCTAGAAGCAAGCAAGCGTTTTAGTATTGGCAACCAGTTGGCAGCTAAGTGCAGTGTTCTTACCTTCAAGTAGGCCATAAGCAGCAGAGGCAATAACGTGAACGGTACCAAGTACAGTAAGGCGGGTTGCGCGGCCTTGAACACCTCCGAGCTGACAGTTGCCGTTAGCAGGCCCAAGAAGTAGCTGCAGGGAGTAGTGGGAGTATAAATTCCAGACCTGGCTAACAAGTTCGTGCGCGTCACACTCACCCCAGCAAGGAACAATGGAAATATGTCAAGCGGGAGCCAACACCCTTGGGCGGCGACAACGTTGGATCGGAGGTGACGCCCTGCGACTTCTTGTACGCATCGTAGCGCAGCACAAAGCACAGCAACAGTCCCGGCATCACCACATCGCCCAGGCCGAGCATCGAGAAGTGCCCCGTATTGTGTATGCTGGGGAAGACCAGTTTCCCCGGCAGATTCAGCTTCGGTGTGTCCCGCACAATGCCGCCCAAATTCAATTTGCGCGCCACAATACCGACGGGATTCTCGGCGGGTCGCGTGGCCACCTTGACCATCACGTTCGTGCTGAAGATGTACGACGAGAGGAACACCCAGAAGACGTCATAGATCAGCAGACCCGTGAGCAGCAGTGTCGACACCTTCAGGCTGGGCAAGCGCACGAACGCAATGAAGGCCACACACAGGCCCATGCCCATTGCTAGAAGCAATCAAATCAATTAATGCTACATTCAAGCTATGCGCAATTGCGATGGACCATCCATACCATCCATGAGCAGCCAGTGCCCGGTGAGCACCCAGACGCAGACAATGGAGACGGAGAGCGTGAAGCTGAACAGCTCCGCCGCCGTGAAGCGCCCGCAGATACCGAACGAGAAGCGTTTGCCGTCCGTGCAGGGCCTGATGATGTACTGGCACATGGGCAGCAGCAGGAAGGCCAGCGCCACAGTGGCAATGACTGCAGAGAGAGAGGCGTGTTAGTACCACAGAGAGAGAGAGAGAGAGAGAGGAGAGCGTTTGCCACACTCACTGGCTGTGCAGACGGCGAAGAGCAGCTGCATCGAATCGAAGAAGAAGAACATGATGAGCAGCGATATGGAGGCGCCCAGTGGCAAGCACAGCGCATGCATCGTGTCCAGCGTGGCGAATCGATCCGCTGCAAGATACAGAGACAGAGAGAGAGATATTAAATGCTTTGCTCTGGCTATTGGCAGTGCAGCTTACTTGGCTCCTTCTCCACCTGCTCGCCGGTGAGCAGATTGGACATGGACTCGTTGCGCTTCTTCTGCTCACGCTCGCGTGCCTCCTGCTCGATGTTGAGGCTGCGAAAACTGCCGTAGACAATCAGCAGCATCGATATAAGGCAGGTGGATACACGCGACGAGTCCATCACGCTCGAGACAGTCCAATGTAGCTCACGATACTCTGAACCAGCTGCCGCTGCTGCCGCCGCTGCTGCTGCTGCCGCACCGCCCAAGCTGCCGCCGCCGACACTGCCGCCACCGCCACCAGTTTGCGCGCCGGCGCTGCCGTGCGACATGCTCGTTCAATGATAGTGCCCAAGGCCCAAGCCCAAGCCAAGGTGGCCCAAGCCCTCGTCGCAGCAAGCGGGTATCCTTATCAGACGCCTTATCGCACACGCTTGCACGTTGTCCGCTTATCGGCTATCGAACTTGTTGTTGTTGCTGCTGCTGCTGCTGCTGCCGTTGCTGCTGCTGCGTTGTTGCTCCTGCGACTCTGCTGGCTGCAATGAAACTGAAATTTGTTTTGCTTTATTAGCACAGTGATAAGCAACTCCTAAGCTGGCACTGTGTGCGTGTGTGCGTGTTTAACTACTTTTCTGTTTACTGTTCTTGTCTATTTGCTTTCATTATTTTTTCGGTATAACTTTAAACAGCTGCACACACACACACAGACACACACACACACGCAAGAAATCAAATGAGTACTCGTTTAACGCTGCACGCTGAACGCTCCAACGACCTGAAAACCCCCAGCAAAGGTCAACTTTCGTGCGGGTTAAGCTTTCGCACCCCGGCGGAGGGCGCAGCTGAGGCAGCAGCACTAAAATAAAAGCGGACCAAAGCGACAACAGCAACAGCAACAGCGGCAAGGCCCAGCAGCAACTGTTGCTGGTGTGTGAAAAAATAAAAACGGGCCTAAACACAAAGCAGGCCATAAAGAGTCGTTGGAATAAATTATAAAGGCATTACCCAGTTTCTGCTATGTCTTGGCCACTTGTAGTTAATGCCGTATTGTTGCCGCTGCTGCTGCTGTTGCTGTTGTTGTTGTAATTAGCTATTGTTATTGCAACAAATTCTATGGTTTATTCACACATGCTTCTTAAGCTGTCACGCTTAAGTTCTGCTTTTAAGATACCCTGTTAGAGTGTTTAGCGCCAGTTGGGCGTATTGAATTCAGTGCTGTCATTTAAGTAGTTTAGTTGTCTTGTAAGTTCGAAAATGTAGCTGCAACTTCTTGTTTTAAAAATACTATAAAATTATAAATGTTGTGAAATCATTAACAATTAAATGTTGCTAATGTTTTTCGTAACATTCTACTCTAGAGCTTTTTTTTGTACTAATTAATTACTAATTATTATTAATAATTATTTTTTTTACTGGTATCGTAAAGATTTGAAATAGCACAAATTAAGTAAAATACTTTTAAAAACGCTGCACATTGCATTTTTAGAAAGCATTTCACAGCATGCTGACATAAAGTGTACGTTTAACATATTTTTAAAGCAATACCTTATTTTTTTAAAAAATATTTAGGTAATTTAAAAGGCATTCGAACATAAAATATATATTTTTGTGTGAGTTTAAAGCACTTGCGCTTTATTAAAAATGCCATAATAAATTGAAATAATGAATTTCAACGAATTTGAGCATATAATGTAAATTTAATTTACATTTAAAGCATTAGGAATTATTTTAAAATACTAAATTTAACTGAAATAAAACATTTCAAAATAAACGAGCACATAATGTAAATTTTTTGATCTATTTAAAGTACTTGCTGAATTTACACAGACATTTTCGATAACTTTTACATATTTTAAAAGCATTACCTTTTTTTTTTTTTTAAATATTTAGATACTTGAAAAGGCATTCGTACATAAAATATATATTTCTGCATGAGTTTAAAGCACTTGCACTTTCTTTAAAATGCCATAATTTATTGAAATAATGAATTTCAACGAATTTGAGCATGTAATGTAAATAAATAAATAAATAAAATACATTTAAAGCATAAGTAATTAGTTTCAAGTACTAAAGTCAACTGAAATAAAACATTTCAAAGTATTCGGGCACATAATGCACATTTTTTTATCTCTTTAAAGTACAAGCAGAATTTACACGGACATTTTCGGCAAATTTCACATCTTTTTATTCCCCCAATTAGAGTTATTTTTGCATTCAATATACTAAGCTCACGTGCAAAACTTAAAGTTTGCTATTTAAATAAGTAAACTGATTTAGCTACTTATCCTAATGCCACTTAAGTGCAAATTGTAAGTGCAAACAGAGGCTATAAATTTAATTAAGTGATTCGTAAATCAAGCTAAAGCAATTTGGAGGGGAAGTACCCTGTGAACTCTAGCTAGAAGCTAATGCTGTGTAGCATACTTTAAGGCATGCGACAGCAATTGAGTACAGGGTATACGCGTAGTCGCGTTTGCTGCATGCGTTGCAAGCACATGTCGCTGTTATTGGGTTGTTGCACTTGCGCACTGTTAGTGCACTGTTATTGCGCCTGTTAATTGCCGTGCGCTGTTAATGATAATAGAGCGCTGGCTCGAACGCCCGCCCGCCCGCTCCCTCGTTCGTTTCTTCGTTAATAAAATGTGAGGCAGCAGAAACAATAGCGTAACAAACTAGGAAGTTTTCTATTGTTGTTGTTGTTGTTGTTGCTGCTGCTGTTGCATGCTGCCAAGTGCCGTTGCTCGCACTAAATTATGTGCTTTGTTGGAAATGTAGAGTGTAACATGCTGTCTGTCGCGTCTGTCGCGCTGTCTGTGTATGTGTGCGGAATGCAAATGATTGAAATAGCTGCTGCATGTGTGTGCGTGTGTGTGTGTGTGTCTCTGCTGTGTCCCCCTTTTCGATGCAACAATTTAATGGTTCCCACACAGCGGGACAGGCAGACAGACAGGCGGACAGACACGCACACAGCCGGAAACAGAGAGGCGCTAATTAGAATTAAAGCATGCGACTGCAATGGCGGGCGATTAGGCACAGCAAATGGGCACGAGCATTAGCTAATTAAGCAAATTAAGAAGTCACAGACCCGCACACACATACACACACACAGTCGCACTTTCTAATTTGAAACGGCCGCCCAAAAAGTAACTTCAAGAAGTACAAAGTAATTGCTTGGCTCTGGCTCCGGCTCTGGCGCTGGCCGGCGGCACTCGCAAACTGCCCACAACGAAGGTGAAAGTGAATTTTAGCCATGAAACACGCTCAAACGCGGAGCGGAAAACTAAAACACAGCGTAATACACACACACACAGAGACACAGGCATGCGTATGTACATGTATGCAGCATACTTATGTTAAGCTACATACATGCCTGCACATATATGTGTGCGTGCGTGTGCATGTGTGCAGAGCAAGTTGCTGAGTTTCGCTGTTTGTCTTTTGCACTACTTCAATTATTTTTTGGCCAAGACACACACACACAGACACACACACGCAGCAGCAGCAGCGGCCTCGCAACTGGCTTCAAATGCTGCACTTGTGAAATTTTATATACACAACAGCAACAACAATAACAGCAGCAGCAATAACAGCAACAACAATAACAGCAACAGCAATAACAGCAACAACAATAACAGCAAGAGCAATAACAGCAACAACAATAACAGCAACAGCAAAAACAGCAACAACAATAACAGCAGCAGCAATAACAGCAACAACAATAACAGCAACAACAATAACAGCAACAGCAACAACAATAACAGCAACAGCAATAACAGCAACAATAACAACAACGTCAGCAGGCAGTCAAAACAACAACAAACCTTAAAGCGCAGGCAAAGCTTTTATCATATTTTTTTCTCGTATACAAAATGCTTAGACTCCACTTGAGCGGCCGACGCGCCGCTCCACTGCGTAACAAAATTACAAGACACACACGCACACACACACAGAGAGACACATACAAGCAGCAGGCGGGTGTAACGTAGTGGGGGAGGGGCTGCTCTTTAATTACAACAAACTTAGAGCCAAACTAACGGCAGCCTGTTTCAATTTCATTGCACCTCCTCGGCGTAGTGTATACTATTTGTGGCAGCACTGTATGCATGGGGAGGGGGAGCAAGCGGAGGCGGAGCCTGCTTGTTGGGGATTTCTTTTGCTTTGCTTACTTTGCCTTGCGCTTCACATTTACATTCGCGTTTGGCTGTATTTTGTTTTCCTTTTGTACCGATTTTCTTTGCGTTTGCGGAGCAGCCAACAACAGCGACACTGGCTACATATTTTGTGTGTGCATTTTTGTATTTCGGCTTGTGCACTTTTCACTGGTTATTTAATTGCACATTTGTCACTTGTAATGCATTTTTTTCTTTCTGCTCACTGCACTGTTTTTTTTTTGCTGATGGAAAAACAACGAACAATGCGAGTGTGACCCAACAGCGCGAAGCCATAAATGTTAGTCAATGGCACATATCGATTTGCTGCAGCTAAATATTCGATTAATCGATTAGTTTAACAAATTTACAATTGGAAATTAAAAAAAACACTTATTTGCATTACTCGTAGTTGTGCTTAGGCTGCCAAATAAGAAATAAAAGAATAACATGCATTTTTATTCTCTGCATGCAGTGTTGCACAGTGCTAAATCATCGCGTAACTAGTGTGGTATTATTATGCTTTGCATGCACGGTCACACCGGCTCAGACGCGATTGGTAGAGCGCCGCTGCTGCTTCGATGAACAATTGAAAATTTAAATTGCGAATAAATGTAACGCGCTTAACGGATACGCAAAAATTTATGATTTCTGCAGAAATAAAGTGTCGCTGCAAAGTATTACTGTAACAAAAAATAGTATTGTGCAAGTGCAAGAAAAAGTGTACTGAAACGACTGCAACGACGGCTGCAAGGGGCGAGCGCAGCTTCTCTCGAGTCTCGAATCGAATCACTGCTGCGACGGCGGCGGCGGCAGGAAGTCAACGGTGGTGGTGAAAAACGCGTCGAAAGCAAACGAGAAAAACCTAAGAGCGGCCTAAAAATGGGTTTAAGCGGCTGCTGTTCCTGTGTCAAATATCTGTTGGTCCTTATAAACATCTTATTCTGGGTATGTATGCAAGCAGATAAGAACAACAGCAACAGCAACAACAACAAGAACGATGACAGCAGCAGCAGCAGCTAAACTCACCAACACATGTAGCAACTGGAACACACACACACACATATGGGCGTTACTGTATATGTATGCACGCTCCCTACGCCTCTTGTGGGCCTGTGCATGTGTGCCTGGCTGCCTCTCTGCCTCCGTCTCTGCCTCTGCCTGTTCGTTGTTGTATCCCTACTCCAATAAACAATAGAAGTTCCGCTGTGTATGGAGAGAGAGAGAGAGAGAGACAGAGAGCGAGTGCGTGCACCCACACACCCACACGCTTTCAGGCAGACAGTAAGACAGCGAAAGCATCGCGTATATTTCTCCCCCTCCCCCCAACCGTTTGGCTGCTCCCACACGTTCGATTGTCTTGTTGTTGTTGTTGTTATTATTTTTCTCTGTTGGCCTTTTCCTGTTTTTAGTTTGTTTTTGTATTTTATGTGCGTGCGTCTGCGTTGGTTGTTGTCGTTGCTAGCTTTGATTTCTGTCCCTCTTTGCCATGCCTCACCTTCTGCGTGCTGTTCGTCTTCTTATTGAAGCGTTTCATTCATTCCTTCTACGGCTGCGTGTGTATCTGTTTCTGTACACGCTACTCCATGCCTGCATCTGTATGTGTGTATGTGTGCCATGTACTACAGTACATGTGTATGTGTGTGTATGCATGTAACTGGCAGGACCTACATTTGGCGCCTCTAAGCTGCAGCACTGCCCAGAAAATGTGCTCTTATTTAACAGAAAAGGGTTCAACGCTTTGTGTGTGTGTGTGTGTGTTTGCGTTTTACGCAATTTCCTACGTCTTGCACAGCGTTTTAATTACACTTTGTTTGGCTTTGTTTGTATTTGGCGTCTTCGCTTGCGAAATGATTTGCAGTCAATTGGTTCTACTTTTTTTTTTGTTTTTTTGTTGAGAAACATTATAAATTTTCGTTTTAAATTTTTTTTTTTGTTATATTGCTTTTGTATTCGTTTCGATCTTTTCCTATAGTATTTATTAGTCAAAATCTATTTTCGAAGCAAGCAGCAAGAACAGTTTTGCTTTCGTTCTGTTTGGATGTTGATTTTCGTGTAGTTGTTGTTGCTGTGCCTCTCGCTGCTGTTGGGTGGAGGGGGTGGACGATTGTCGGGCACAGTGGTTTGAGTGCCAAGCAAAAAGTACACATTTCGTATGCATAAGCTGAATTTACTATAGAATTAAACGATTTTGCATAGTACAAAAAGAATAGAATCCAAATGTAAAATTGTTGCTTTTTTTATTTATTTTTTTTAATTAATTTTTTTTTTTATTTTTTTTTTTATTAAGTGAAGAATCTGTATAGGTACTTTAACATCACAGGGATTGAATACACACATTTCGTATGCATAAGCTGAATTAACTATAGAATGATACGATTTTGCGTAGTACGAAAACAATATGTTCCAATAGTTAAATTGTTGCTATTTTTTTATATATTTTTCTATTTATTTTTTTAATTAATTTGTTTTTATTTTTATCTGTACAGTTACTTAAACATCACAGGGATTGAAATTAAAAGAAAAATAAACAAACCTCTATATAAAAAAGAAGATTACAATTGTTGCTATAAAATTATAGTTAAATGTGTGCATTTTCCATGCAGTTTGGCAACACTGTGACACAGATTTTCAACAATTTTCGTTTCCATTTTCATCATCAACGCTGTGGGGCTTCGTGATCAAACGCCACGACTTTCAGTTGACGCTGATTCTCTGACGTTCCAATGATGCTGCTCGCTAGGATGGGGGCAACCCCCCACCCACTCATCAGCTGCCGTCATCAGCATGACCGGAGGCAATGGCCATGCCATGTGCACAGCAAACGCTACCGCCCCCCCGCCTAGTAATTAATTTAGCTGATGATTTGCGCTCCTGTTGTATAAACTAACGCGCTATTTTTCACACAATTATTCATACAGGAGGACAGTGTGAATGTCGTATGCGCTTATTGATGCATTTTCTCTTCACTTGACTGCGTCTCTCTTCGCCTCTCTTCACTCAGACACCAATGTGGGTCATGCCAGGACTTTGCACTTTTGTTAACCAGTTTTACTTTGCACGCCATGTTACATGCATTATGTATATGTGTATATGTACGAGTGTTTGCTTGTGTATGTGTGTGTGTAATCAATTTTCTGCCAATTGCAACATTTTTACTACAAATTTGAGTTTTTCTTTACGCCTCCTTCATTCAGACCTAGATATGTACATGTGTGTGTGCACACTGACAGCAGCATGCACTTTACAGTAGTGGCACATGTTAGACCTACTTGCTTGCGCTCTCACTGCTACGCTCTCACGCTCGCTCTCACGCTCGCTCTCGCTCTCTTAAGCTCGCTCTCTTAGACCACCCGCATGCGAAGCTTGACTTAAGTGCTGCCGGCACTTCGCTGCGCGTTTCTATTTACAGTGCGCTTTAATCACTTGGCACACTGCAACCATAAATTGGATGGAAAATGTAAATAAAGTAATTAAATAGCAGCAATGTTGATGCAAGGTATCTTTGGGCTGAGTGCTGTCTGTCAGCGTTAATTGCTCTAAGCTGCGTAATCTTATCGGTAGCCACAGATGCAAGAACAAACTTTACAATGCGCCATATTCCAGCATTACGAAATCATTATTATTCGAGAGAAAAATGAAAAAGCTGAACTATAGCCGAGAAAAGGCTGCGCCTTATATAGAAATAGGTGAACTCATGATTCGCATTTATCAAGTTGATTTCACATCTCAGAAATGTGATGTGAATTCAAAAACTTTTCAAATAGCTTTCCATTCGTGTGAATAATTAGTAAACATGAGTTCATTTATGAATAGTTGAAATAGTTGCTCTGTAAATTAAATATACATTCTCAATCACGTTGATATAATTGTAGTATTTTTACTTGCTCATACGATAAAAAAAATGCACAAATTGACTTATTTTATATTATTAAGTCGAGATGAATTAATTGTATAGCTAAACAAAATCAATATATATTTTTTTAAACCATTTACCCATTAAAAATGGGTAAAAAATGGTATATTAGCTTTGTGAAAACAGGCAGAAGGAGGCGTAGCAGACCATACAAAGTATATATATATATTCTTGATCAACTTCAATAGCCCGATTTGGTCATGTCCGATCTCAGCTATTAAAAGAGCTAGAGACATCAGACTTGGTAGGAGTATGTGTGTATTCAATACACACAAGAAGTTTATTTAAAACTTGATGTACCACGCCCACCGCCTCCGCAAATCGATAAATGCGTTTTTCAATTTTTTGCAAATAATTCAATAACAGTTAGAGATAAAAGTATCAAACTTGGTAGGAGGGTGTCTTGCAAAATTATGCAGAAGTTGGATCTTAGACTTTTGGATGCCACGCCCAGCGCCCCTATAAAATACTTTTTTTTTATTATAAGAACACAGATCCACACATTCGCTTCTTTTTTATTATTACTATAAAGTCAAGATGAATTAATTGTATGCAAATGCATAGCGTAAACAAAATCAATACGTTTTTACTTAGTCAGCAAAATTAAGCCAATTACGATGACTATCGTTTCATTTTCATTCAGAAGTGAGCAGTGATTAACAGACGCCGTCAGCAGACTTAATATACATCCTATTACTGTGTAAATTGGCGAGAAATATTATCAGCTCTGGACTGAGAATATTTAAATTGAATTATGAGTACACAGCTGAAAAATGTAGCTGATATAAATACTACAATACGTACTGCCGGCTGAGGCGATAAGACCGGCATTTGCACTTGTTTCAATGTCTTGGCGAATGCTACACTTAATTAAAATTATACGTAAACACAGAATATAGACAGAGAAAATATACAATTTGGCAAATAGACAGACATAGTGAAACGCAAATGATGAAACATATAAAATGTGTCTGTCCGCTGACATCATGAGTTACAAACAGCACAATAATTGTAGTGGAACTTGGCACTTGGCTCGACTCGTGGCGCGCGCGCTTTAATTGCCGCCCCTCCCTTTCTGCCTGGGGCGTGGCGTGCGCACACACTGTGATAGTTTCGACTGAGCAGAACATGACGTTACATTTAGACGCACAACGAATAGCAAAAACAAAACAAAAAAAAAAAAAAAAAAAAAACTGGAATGACCCATTTGTGCGGTAGTTTGCACTAATTTCTGTTGAATTTATGCTCATGCTGCTATTTCTCCATCTCTCTCTTTTCGTTGCAGCTCATCGGTTTGAGTTTTGTGATCGTCTCGCTATGGATGCTAACGGATCCCACATTTATGCTCTCGATGACGCAATCGTACAACCATTATAATATTGCGCTCTACACATTCCTGGCGATCGGCGCACTGATCACACTGGGCGCATTTTTCGGCTGCATGGGCGTCTGTCGCGAGTCGCAGTGTATGCTCATGGCGGTAAGTGGAGACCCCAAAAAAAAAAAGCCAAAAAGATACGATAACTTTGGCAGACCGCATAATGTATACCCTTTCGGATTTTTTAGCCTATTGTTTCTTATGTTTCTACAGCAGCTTATGCACGAACAGTTTTAGACTCATTTTTTTGAAGGTCTTACGGAATATTGATCTTATTTAAAAACTTTTTTTTTTCATCGCTGCTGTAGTAGCTATAAGTATAAGTATAGTATATAAGTATAGTAATCTGATTTTAGAGAAATTAGAATATGTTTTTTAAATGTTGGTTGGACTAACTTAAGGCTTAGGCGAAATTATTTTTGCTTTTATAGAAAAACGCATACTTGTACCAATTTTTGCTGTGCCAGATATATATATTTTATAATCAACAGATTTTCATGTATTATATATATATCTTTTTTTAGGATACGTTAGGAGCATTATTAAAATAGCATTTGCAAGGTTGGTTGTTATAACTTGAAAAATAAAAATCGGCAAAAATTGCTATGGCAGCTATATGCTATATGGTTCCAATCCATCTCATTCCGATTTATATACAGCTTACAGAAGAAAGAAGCATGTGTACCAAGCTGCATCAAGATAGTTTTAAAATTGAGTGAATAGTTTGAGTTGTAACGGACAGACGGACAAACATACGGACATGAATCGAGCTATGCAGCTGTTGAAGCAGCTCAATAATATACTACATATTTTAAAGGGTCCCAGACGTTTCTTACTGTGCGTTGCAAACGCCTTGCCAAAATTAGTATACCCTCTGTAAAGGGTATTAACAGCGAACCAGCTGCAATTTCCGTTTAAATTGCAACCAGAGCAGCCCACATGTAGTCCGTAGTTAAGCAAATGCTTGCTCAGATCCTACACAGTCTGCAGAAAACCACCCACCCACCGATCGCGTCGCATTCATTATGTTTTATTTATGCACAGCACACTCCCACGTACAGTTCATTGATGGAATCGTTTGGTTCTTTACAGTTCTTCAGCGTCATACTGGTTGTGATGGTAGCTCAAATCGCAGCAGCTGCCTGGGCATTCCATAATAAAGATAAACTCGATGATATTGTACGGGCAGCGGTCAAGTCGTCCGTGCAGGAGGAGTACGGACAGAGGGGCATGAGTTCGCACACCGTTTCGTTCGACTCGCTGCAGAAGAATGTAAATATTATCGTTGCTGCTTGAACTCAGTGTTCCGGTGTTTGTTTGTAAACTCGAGTTTAATTTATACTTTCTTTCTGCCCCTGCAGTTGCAGTGCTGCGGCGCCGATGGACCGGGAGATTGGGCCACGAGTCGCTTCAATAATGTGGATCGCACGAATATCGTCGATATTGCCGTCTCCTCTATGAATGTGTTCTACAATATACCCGAATCGTGTTGCAAGGATAACCTGAAGGATAATGAATGCGATCAGAATCGTCGTTTGAAGTTTGGCGGACCACTGAATACGTCCATATATCATCAGGTAAATTAATTTTATAAAATATAAAAAATATACTAATTGAGCTGTTGAGTAAATATAGTTAATGGTTAGTTTTACAATAGGAATATCTTTCTTTTAGGAATGCTATTTACTTAGGTTTAGTAAGCTTATTTTAAATATATATAAATATAATATATAAAAGCAATTATTTCTCGGCATTAGTCTTCAAATTTCCCAAACTGTAGATTTTTGTATACCAAGATTTAAAATCAGGTCGAATACTTTTCGGACAGACCTTGTATATCCCTAGCTTAGGTTTCTCTTGGAAACTCTATATACTATTATTTTTATTATTATACACATTAAGAGCTTCTGTAGAGTGGGTTTATTTTGCAATTATTTACGTCTATATATATGCAGTTTAAGCAGACATGCCAGAGAACAGTTAGACTGACATTATACTCATGGCAAATTTGTATAAATAATTATAATATATTTTATTACGAATCCAACTTTCTTGGCGATTATTATAGGCTTCCTTGGCACAGAGTTTATTAATTTCGAATACAGTACTAAATATTAGAGAAATTCCTTGAGTATTATTATAGGCTTTCTGTGTAGTGGGCTTATTAATTTTAAACACAGTATTAAATATTGGAGAGTTAAGATAAGCTGGCATTATACTTGTTAAATATTCGAAATTTAATTTCCTTGGGAAATATAAGCTTCCTGTGCAGTGGGATTATTTGTAAATTATTTATCATAATCAGGCTATTAAAGACGGTACTGAAGTTCAGATAAATTGGCATTCTACACGTTGAATATTCGATTTTATTTAATTAGTCGAAAATAATAATATGCCAGGCTTATTATAGAATTATTCATCATATTTCAATTATTATATCATGTCTATTTAAGGCGGTGGCCATCGTTTAAAAGCCAATTTCAAGACATGCCTCGTTGGGTGTGGCCAAGCATAATTTCTTTGGCCATCGTCAATTTTATGCCCATAAAAATTAATAATCCTTTCGATTCGTGGCTTTGTTTCTCCACACAAACACAAGCTAATAAAAATTCTCTGGCCGACACAGAGACGATAAAAATGTATTAATTATTATTGATATTCCGCACGCATTTGAAATGTTTGCGTAGGAGCTTCTCCTCTTGCGCTGGCACAATGCTCGCTATAAACAAACAATAAACAATTTATGGCAAAGAAAATGAGTAGCAGGCAGACACATACATATAAACATACGCATAACGTATACAGCACACAGGCAGAGAGAGAGAGCGTTTCTACTCTTCCATGCACTCTCTTAATAATGCACTGCATTTCTCTTACTTTACAGGGCTGCGTTGACAAGCTGATTGACATCATCTACGACAATTGGGTGACCATATTCGCCACCACTGCCGCTGTTATACTGCTGGAGCTGCTGTCGCTCACCTTCGCCCTGAGCCTGTGCTGCGCGGTGAGGAATCAGCATTACAAGGCCTGAGAATTACAGAATTCCCATAGGGAAATAACAGACGACGAGAAGTACTAACAGACCGGACGTAACTTAAAGCAGAAGCGTTACTAAAAACAAGCACAATTGGAGCCAGAGAGGGAGAGAGCATGAGAGCGGGAGATGCATTTAACGCTGGCAACAAGTGAAAAGTGACAACAACAACAGCAACAGCAACAGTAACAGCAACAGCGACTGTTACAGTAACAGTAACAGCAACAAGTGTGAGAGCTGCCCGTGCATGCTGTGCAACACTGGCGAATACTGTAAAACACACACGGAAACACTTTTGTAGTACTTTAACAGAGAAACAAGCGAGCAATTGTGAACAAAGTACGATGGGCGATGAATGATTTGAAGTGGACACAAGAGCCACAGAATTGAAGGAAATTTATATGAACTTGATATACAGACACACAACTTTTCTAAAATATTTCTACATAAACAAAACAAAATGGAGAGGAAAACAAATCCAAACTCACACTTTACAGAACACGAGAACAGCATTAACTCTATACACGAACGTAAACTTCTTAATCTTAGTATAGTCTAACAGCGTCAAGCGAAAAGTTTCAGATTCAGAAAAGCATAACATAAGCATAGTACGATTCATACTACTTATATACAAGCATACATAGAAATCATACACTAGCGACTTAAGCACGATCGTACACATGATTTTTGCCAAAAAGAAAAAAAAGGAACTAGAGCAATCAATGTTTTTTTTTTTTTGTTTCCAATTTAGCAATTATGCAATCAAACGAGCATTCCACAAGTGAAAATGATTAGAAAATGCCAACTTTCAGTTCTGATTAGGCATTGCCATCCAAAGAAACACCCAAAAAAAAAAAAACAAAAAATACAAAAAAACCTCTATCATTTCTCTTGTGTAACATCAAGTGCTAAAGCAAAAAAATCTCTATGATTTGAACCCAAAAAATGATATTCGTTGAGCTTCTCGAAATTAAATGCCAAATATTTTATGTATTTACAAAATTCGTTTTTCCAACTTGCCATGTTAAGTAGCAGCTGTTAGCTGCGCTGCTGTAGTAGTAATACACTGTTGGACATGCTGTTAGGTAACAGCGCTATGTAAAGAAATTATACCCTGCCATACTTTAAATGCGATACACTCGAAAGCATCATGAAGATCATTCATCATTATTTCTACCACATTCATCGAAGTACAATTATTTATATTGATGTAACGAACAGTACCATAAGTTAATTGTCATACACATATAAATGCATAGTGTTTGTACTATGTATTTCCATTTCTCATATATGCGAGACAAAGCGAATTTCGTATTTTAATTGTTGTTATATGAATTTTGTTGTTAGTTAAACGTAGCTGAGCGTCATACTTTGTACCCCTCACAACGTTCAAATAAATCAAATCTACAACCAACCCAATGACAAAATTTAATTAAATTTACATTGAACTACAAGTAAACCTAAACGTAAATAAATCAAATATATATACAAAAAAAAAAAAAAATGCATATATATATATTTAAATTTACACACAAATCGAAAGTAAACATTTATTTACATTTCGTAGTAGCTAAGTGAATTTTTGATTTACCCAGATGGAAAGATCGAGCAAAAGATCGGAAGTTGAATTTTAAAACGTAGTCTAAGCAGCAGAAGAAGTTCACAAGTTACAAATACATAAGCAAGCAAACCCAAACAAGCATAATTATGACGTTCAAATTGTAGCGAATCACTTAAAGTACATATATATATATATAATCTATAGGAATCCAATAAATCAGCTAAGTAAAGCATTAAACATACTCGTACATACTTGAATGTCAGACAACCTCATTGAAAAAATCAAAAATTATACATAAAAGCAAATATCTCATTACATCTACCGATTTCTGAGTCTCTAGATCCGAGTTGAGAACATATATAACGTATGTGCAGCACCAACACAGAAGCAAATTAAGCAATACAAACGAATCCGATGCTCAAATTGAAGAAAAAGATACTTTATCTTAGAAATACCCACACACTCGGCTGAGTGAATAAATTACAGCAGTGGCATATTATGATATTTCATGAATAAATAAACAAATACATATTTAAAAAAAAACAAAAACACAAATGTGTTTTCTCTATTTTTTTTTTTTTTTTTTGTGAATAAGAACGCACTTTTAGTATAATTAAATTGTTATTTTTATTAAAAGTTGTTTATTCTTGCCCAGTTTCGCTTGGTATTATTTGTTAATTTCATACGATTACTAACACAAATAGTCGAGAACTAAATTATTAAACGAAAGCGACACCAAATCTAAACTAATAGACATACATACGTACATACATAGGCTGCTTATGCTGCAGCATAGTAACTGAATTAGAACAGGGTCTCAGAGCAGACTGGCCTTATGCTTAGTTTAATTTAAAAGTTTACCACAAATAGTTTTAGTCGCAGACTCGGCTTGAATATTTAACTCGATCGTTACTCGATTTAGACAATTAAATAGAATTCGCTATGATTTCGTTTCGTTAAGAATAGTGTGGGTATTAGTGGGTATTATGCTCGAATACGTTAGGTGCATGGCGCTCGTATGTATAGCATAGAGTGTATAGGTGTCTAGGTGTGTGAGTGTCTGTGTAGTACTTATAAACAATCCAATCACTAACCACGTTTGCTGCTGTTAAGTTAATAACGCTATTTTGTTTTGTCTTCTTGTTTGTTTGTTTATATAAATTAGTTAAAGGTTCGCCTAGATGTTTTTTTTTTCTTTTTGGGAATAGCATACAAGTAAATTATCGTATAATTAACTTAGTGGCCTCCACACTCGATCGCTTACGTTGGAAAATTATTATCATAATTTACAATTACTAGGTACATTTTGATTTAATTTAGTTTCAACTAAATGCGAATGCAATCTGCTCTCGTTTTTTTTTTTTTTTTTTTGGGAACAAATCTCTATAGTAAAATAGTCGCTAAACAGTTGGAGTGGAGCTTACGATCTCTAGCTAGCTACGACATCATTAAAAATGAATTCAAGTGGGGGGGGGGGGATATTAGCTTAGTAGACACAGAATGTACACGAATTTAGTTAATCATAGTAAACATTTAGCTGCCAAAAACAGTGACAATTCTATGTTTGATTCTAGCGTAAAATTGTTTAATTAAATAAATGTGTAAGTGTATGTATGTGTGTGTGTGTAAATATACGTTTTAAGCGTTTCACTTTCATTATTTTAGTATATGACTAGTTAGACATTTAAAAAGTTAATTCCAATATCGTACTGCTGCTGCTGCTACTCCAACCTTGCTGGACAGTGTCGGTGTTAATATTGCGTAATACATACAGACATACATGCTAGAATAAGTAGATTCTCAGGGTGGTTTCTCAAGTAGGTCGCATAGGTTGACAAGTTCAAGTTCGAGTTCAAGTTCCGTGACGTTTCGTTCATTACAAAAATATTAGTTAAAGCGCATTTTCCGATAAGAACAATGAGAATCGGTGAGGCGTGTGAAAACCAAGTGGAAACGTTAGAAAATTGCTCCGAAAATTAGGAAAATAGTGTATATAAATTTAGTACAATATTAAGAAATTGTTTTTGAGCAATTTTCCAGAGCGTTTCTCGCTCAATTCTCCAGTTTGTTAGCAACAACAATGGAAGAACGTGTGTGTGTGTGTGTGTGTGCAGGACTTGTGAGGGGTTTAGGGGTTCGGGTAGGGATCGGGGGCAATTTCAAACCACATTGATTGTCTGGACTCCATGAACGCGACGCGCATTACAAGTTAGTCTAAAAAACTCTTGCTGAAACAACAATCGTATTGTTCTGGAAGGTACAGTGTAAAAAGAACATTTTATTCTTGCAAAACCTTGAGGCAATGTTGAATATTAAATATATATATTTATATATATATAATAAAAATACGTTGATATGCAAAAACTGAAATAATAATGCTGTTGAACTGGAAGGACCAATCGAACAATTAAATTTGTTTTGTTGCACGTACAACGAGGCGCATACTTGATTTATGCTCGCAACATTTCATATGACAATAAAAGCGTTTGTTTAAGTGTCGTGAGCGTGTGTGTGTGTGTGGCTGGCTCAAGTGCTGCTTTATCGGTGGTAGTTCTGCATTCAAAGGAAAATCCTAGGCAATTTAATGAAATTTATGACAAGTGAAAATTGCTTTTGCATAAATTAAACTGTTTTTTCCTTAATTTTCCGGAAAAAACATTTTAATTTGTAATTGAAAATTAAGCAAGCAATTTACAATATTGCCATGACAATTAACGTGTACTTCCGCTGTTAGTTTACAGTGCTGCTCAACAGAATGTTAATGCTACAGCGTATTTTGTAGTTAACAGCCGAGCACGAAACACCCTGTTGCCGTTAAATGTTAAGTGAAATCGAAGCAAATATATAAGCCGAGTTAGGGTTTTTTGTTGTTTTTTCTTTTTTTGTGGGAAATGTAAATGCCTTTGATTAGAAAAAAAAAAACAATTGGAAATATGCTATAGTTATGTTTCGCTATGTGTACATTTATCGTATTTAAGTTCTTAACCGTTAAATCGAGTAAAGTAAATCTTGTTGCACATTGTTTTTGTGTTCGACTGCAATTAACCAATTCCGTTATAGTTAGTTACTTGTTGTTGTTGTTGTTGTTCTTGTTGTTCTTTCTCTTTGGTTGGTGGTTTCGTTTAATTCCGTGAAGTACTCATTCGACCAATTCGCGCGTGACGGCAGGATTAAATTCATGTTATGCCCCAGAAGCGACATGACGATCGGCGCACTGCTTGCTTTAGTCGTGCTTAATACACATTCATAAGTTTCAAAGTTGATCGATACTAACTAACACTAAGTACTAATATGTATGTTGTTGCTGTCGTCATCCTTTGCGGGTCTTTTATTTTATTTTATTTTTTTTTTGTCGTTTTTTTTGCTTTTCCTGTTGAACTGCATTGTTGTTGGCTGTTGGTAATCGCGCTTACAGATCGATAAGCGGTATTATAGTCCTCGTGTTACGTATCGGCGGCTCGTCCGCTTGTCATCAAAGGTCGGTGTCGAACATCTGCAGCGAGCGCGTTACCAAATCGTCCTTGAGGCAGGCCTCGAGGAACTCCTCTATCGTTATGATGCCATCCTGATTCAAGTCCAACTTGCGGAAAACTCGATCCACCTGCAAGACAAACCAATGAAAATTACTATCAGTCAAGCTAGGATTTTTCAATGTCAATACATATATATATAGACGCGTAAATCTGCATTTATCAATAATGTGTCAGGCGCTGGATGCGTCATTAAATAAAATTTCCGCTGCAGTTTCCGCTCATAGGCGCACACACAAAGCTTCCGCTTCAACGTTCTCAATCCTCAATTCCCTCGAGCTGCAACCGCATACATGATACACACACACATACACACACACAGAGCCATAGACATATGTCCTCTGTGTCTGTCGCTGGTGCTGTGTGCACATTTATAATTACTCATACGCAGCGTGAGCCGCCAACGTCAGCGCATGCTGCACGTTGTGTCGAGTGAGGCTCTTGCATAAAAAATCATGCGAAAACTCGGCGATATGCAACACGGCAACACCGCAACAGGGCTTGCATCGACTTCTGGCATGCGAGTTAATTTGTGCAGCAGCAATTTAATTAGTTGCTGATTAAAACCTTTGGTTGAGGCACGCAAGTGGAGCGGTAAGTGAGGAAAAAATATAATACAAATAAAAAATCGAAAACAATTATTAAATAAAGCGAGCTTAAGTATTTTTAAGCGGAAAACAATAAAAAGGGTAGACAAAAGTTGCAATTGCATTAACGATTAAGGCAGCTACAATTGTATTAAGCTCGAAAAAGTTGGTAGAAAATATTATTAAACAAAAAATGCTTCATGTAACTGTAAATTGGCTATGAAAAATATAAAATCTATAATAATAATAACAAAAATATAAATAATAATAGTAATAATAATTTATAATAATAATTATATTAGTTATAATAATAATAATAAAATAGGACTAATACCAATTATAATAACAATAATAATAATAATATTAATAATTTTTTTTTTTTAATTTATCTAACTAAAGATAATAAGTAAATGAAGGGAGAAAGAATTTTTATATTACGGGAATATTTACAAGGATATGTAATCTACCACTCCTTGGATGGTCTAAAGGGAAGATCAAGGGGGTAGTGCCTTTTCAGTCGTCGGCAATGTTGGTAATTGTCTAGCAGGTTAATGGCCAGTGATAATAACCACAAAAATAATAATAATACTAATAATAATAACAATAATAATAATAAATGTGCATATACTCATGCTAAAACACACAAAAAATAAATAAATAGAATATAATAGTAAAAATAGAATTAGCGCTTATTTAAAAAAAATCCGAAAAATTCTCCACAAATTTTCGAGTACTTTTTAGTGTCAACTTGTGCACCACCCACCTGATCTCTCGCCTTGCGATCATCCTCCGGCTGATGCGGTCGCCTGCCCATGAGCTCGTGTATGGCCAGCACAATCTCGCTCAGTTCGCCGCGACTGATGCGACCGTCGCCGTTCAGATCGTACAGCTTGAAGGTCCAACGCAGACGCTCGTAAACGGAGCCGCGCAAGAGCGTCGACAAGGTGACCAATAAATCCTGGCGGCAAAAACTCATTTATTATTATATATTTTTTTGTTGAAAGTAGCTTTAATAATTACCCGAAAACTAATGGCGCCATTGCAATTAACATCGAAGGCTTTGAACACATAATGAGCATATAAACTGGAATCTGCGAAAATAGAAAGATTATTATTATTATTAATATTTTTATTTTTGCTTTCGATTTGGGCACTCAAAGTGGCAGCACCACATAAATGAAATGTTGGCTTAAGTGGCGCTTTATGATGCGCTGCTATAAAAAAATGCTCGAATAACGCCGACAAGCACACACACACATACAGGCAAACACTTAAATACTTACTGCCATGTGGAAAGAATTTGGCGTAAATATCCTTAAAACAATCCTCGTGCACCACACCCTCGGGGCATTCCTGCAAAGGCGAAACGGAAAATCTCTATGAAAATACGAGTGAACGCAAATGGCATGGGAATTAGAACGGGAATGAGAACGGGAATGGGAATGAAAATGCGAAAAGAAATGGGCATGGGCATAAGCAAAGCAGAGGCAGACCACGCGCACGTTCGCAATTCTTATCGCATTCTGCAAGTACTTCCCATGGAGCGGCGCATTGGCGGGGGGTACTCAGAAAGGTTTAATAACCCGCAAAAAAAAAGTAATAATCGATTATCATATGGTTGCTCGAGTGTGAATTATGTGTTCATAAAGTCACAATAGCACGCATAAATTATTGCAATTGCTTTCAGCGTATCATAGCAATGGCTGAGATCTTATGAATATAACTTAATTTGGCTTGCGTAAACTTTATTTATTAAACTTAAGCTGTAGTTATTTGTAAAGAGTTAAATTTCAATTCATATACATAAATTGCAATCATAATAATTATTAATCCAGTAAGTTTATGTAGCTTTTTAGAAAAACAAAAAAAAAATTATTTTTAATATTTTGTAATGTTATTTAAGAAATGTATTTAAATTTATTTTATAATATATAATTTTTGTATAATAATATTTGAAATTGATTTTGACTTTGAAATATGGCAGAAACGTGAAAATCAAAGGCATATTATTTAATTGCTCTCAGACTGACAGATGCAGAGAGTTAAAATATTTAAATATGGTACATATACTACTCAAATACATATACTGTGGACAAAAAGTAAGGTGAATAATTTTGTAAATTATATATGTATATTTTTAATGTTATAATATATGTAGTTATTTAAATTAAACTTAGCTGAGAATTGACCCATAACCAAACCAAACTACCGTACTAATTATTACACTAGAATATCATAACAAAAAGCATAACAGAAACGTGAAAATCAAATGCATATTATTTAATTGAGTTGAAATATTTGAATACATATTTTACATATTTTTTGTTTATTATATTAATATATATATGTATATATATATATATATATATATATATATATATATATATATATATATTATATGTAGTAATTTATATGAAATGTAGCTAAAAATTGTGACTTTAAAATAGCATAACAATTAAGGTTTCTATGTACCATACCATAATAATTGTGACTTTAGAATAAAAAGGTGCCTATGAACCTTACGGGCAGTATGGCAGTATGTTAAACATCCGGTCATATTCAGATGCAACGGTGTGATTCCGTAGAAAATAAATAAGATTTAAGCTTAATAAAATAGCATAAGAAAAGTGCAGTTCTAAGGCGTATTATTTATTTGCTCTCAGAATGACTAATGTAGTTTAATTATTTAAATATAGATTGAATTTCTTAATTTCTTTTTAAATATAGATTGAATTTCTTAAATTCATATATAGTATGATACGAAAATCAAGCTCATATAAACACCACTAAATAATGCTGGCTGCCTTTAGCAAAGAAAATAGTTTTAAAATTTAGAATTTAAGCCTTACAATTATCACTTGTTTTTATTTATGCCTAGCAGAAATATTACTACATATTAAAAATCCCAACTATCATCAGAATCTAAACAGCAACATCTCTAAATTATTGCTTTTTTTAAATATGGCAGTATGTTTTATTAGAAACTTTGAATATGATATATGTGCTTCCTATTGAGAAGGCTTTAACTGGGTCAGCACCGAAGTCTTTGAAATCTGTGCAAATCTTTCTTATAAATTAGATCGTACGCGGTACGCGCGTGTGCGCTTTTCCTCTGCTCGGTTTGCTTTTTCTCTAGGATTCTAGGATTCTAATGATGCGCTCCACCCGTTGACCCACATTTGGAGTCTTAGCGTACGAATTGCTTTTGTGTGGTGAATGTGTGCGCTTACACTCATCACACACAAAGAGAGAGAGAGAGAGAGAGAGAGAGGGGGGGAGGAGAGAGTGCAGTGAAATTCACAGCGCGTGTGCATTAAATTGGCTGCCATTATTTGTACACAGCCGCCCAACTGCACCTTCCCTCAGCTCGCCCACTTTGGCTGCGCTTTTAGCCGCCTGCACCTGAGCCTGCGAAATTCATAATCATATAAATAGACGAGAGCAATTGCAGCTAAATGGATGCTGATGCGATTCGCTGGAGTGATTGCAATGCAATGTGATGTGATGAGTGTAGTGTGTGTGACGTGTGTGTGTGCTGTGCCGTGTCCACTTACCGTTTTAAATCCTCTATACATGACGCGGATTTCCTGCTTGGTGAACTTGGTTTGGCGGCACAAATCCTCCAGGGCAACCGGTATGGGCTTAGGCACACGTGTGTGTTCCAACTCGTAGACCACCTCCTCGATGGGGCTTTCCGGGGGCGAGGCCATGTTGGAGTCTGTTTAAATCGAATCGAGTTCCACTTATTATTTTTATTTTTTTTTCCTGCTGCTGCTGCTGGTTGCCAGGCGCTGCACTTGGATTGCTCGCGATTTGTTGATAATATTTATGGCGCGCTCACAATATCAGTTTCCATGCGCTCATTAACATAATTTATCGAGCTGTATATATGTATATTTTTTTTTTTTTTGGTATTTTCTTCTTTTTGGCTGCTGCTGCAGCTTCAGCTTTCAAGTCGCGCGCACGCTAAGTCGCTAATGAGGCAAACATGGCTGCAAAGAGACGGAAACGCAACATGAGCAATGGGCCAGAATGAGAAATTACATAAATCAGTGAAGCAGCTAGTTGTGGGCAGGGGCCGGTGAGGCGTGTAGTTGTCCGCCACAAGGACGCAGCGCGTCATCGTTGCGGTCTGTCGTCGCTTGCAAAGGGCAACCTGCAGCTGCCGGAAGTGCAACTCGTTGCTGTTGTTGTTGTTGCTACACGTTAACCAAACAGTCAGCCTGTCCGTCAGTCTGTCCGTCAATCTGTCCGTCAGTCTGTCCGGGCTTGCTAACCAGCTGTATCGGCGTATACCTATGGCCACATTGCGTATACGCCGCGCTGGTTTGTTACACAAATGCACAAGCTTGCCTGCAGTTCACTAGCTCTGGCTGTGTAATAGTGTGAGTGTGTCTGTGTGTGTGACTAGCCCGTCGTCAACATGCAAATGTTGATTATTATTGCGTGCCATAAATCAAAGCGAATCGAGTTATGCGCGCGCCTTGGCGTATGCAGCACCTATTTTCGCACGCCCCAATCGAATTGTTGGCAGTGGAGAGATTGAGAGATTGACACTGGCGGAGTAGTGGCGGGGTGGGGGTAGGTGTGTGGCTAGGCGCTTCCTGTGCGCGTCTGTATGTGTGCGGGTTCGCTGTTATTGCTGTGCGTTGGCAGTTACTTGGCGTGAACTGCGCGCAGATGATATTAATGAGCACTTTGCATGCAGATGAATTGGGTGTACATTGGTCAAAAGATACCACTCGATTGCGGCGATAGTGTGGGGTATGCTAGCCTGCACATTGCATATTCAGCTTAATTTTTAAAAAATAGAAAATATTATTAATTATATTTTTGTTTTGTCATTATTAAGTTTGTTATTTTAAACGGTTTTATGTGAGATATTTATTGTATAATAATATATTAAATAATTTAATATTAATTTTATTATATATATTAAAAGAGTTCATTGAAAAATTTATATTATCTTCGGGTATATTTTCTTTTTAATATAGTTAATATTTTAATTTATTTTAAATAGTTCTTCAAGCTATACTTATATTATTATACAAAAAATTATCTGAATAATTTATATTCTTTTTATTATCGTTATATGTTAATTTAAATATTATTAATTTTTTTTTAACATTTTCAAGCTATACTTTTATTATTATATAAAAAATAATCTGAATAATTTATATTATTTTTATTATTTTATTTTCGTTATAAGTTTATTTAAATAATACTATTTTTTTTTAAACATTTTCAGCGGTTTTCCGATTAAATATTACTTTTTTAAATGTATTTGTATTTATTTATTATATTTATTTTTATTATTATACAAAAGAGCATTATTTAATAATTCTACTTATTATACTAATTTTATTATTGTATATTATTATATTACTACTAATACTAATTTTGAGCAGGAAAATCATTTGTTTGTTCAATTATGATATGCTGAAATTTGATTTATATGGTAAGTATCTTAAATAACTACAGACTTTATAGAGAATTTCTCAATGAATTTAAAGTTCCTAAAAAATTTTTAGAAATATTACTAAAGTATTCTTGGATGCCTTTGTTATTGCTTCATTTTCTTGCAAAATTTTAATCAGGCTTAAGCTATATAGCTAATAAATAACTCATCCCATAATAACCCTACTGGACGCAATTTTACAACTATATAAGCTCGGCGTTCTGTTATCTGTAGTAACATCTCTATTTGCTAACCTTTTGCCATGCAGCTTCAACTAATTTCAGGCTCTCCATCATTTTCGACCTAACGCTCTGTTTAACAAGCGTCAACAGGATCCTTTGCCCGGGTCAAAACAAACGGTGAAAGCTATGGCATGGCAATAGTTCCCCGTCCCAGTTTCAGTTTCAGTCCCGGGGTCAGTTATGCAAAGCGCATTGAAATTGGTTTATTGCAGACGGAATATTTGATTTATTTGCGTGAAGGACAAATTGAGTTTGCAGCTGCAAATTGTGAATTTGATGCATTGCCCTCGGCGAGTTGTGTGTATGCTGTGTGTGAATTTAAAACTTGCTAACTTCAAGTTGTTATTGGAAAAGCCAAGAGGCATCTTGGAGCGAGCAAAACTTGATAGCGTTTTTCTCGCGCTGCTCGAGCACTTGAGTGAAATGCTTGACCTCCTTTCGGGCTTGACAAAATGCCACGTTGAATAGTCTAGGGACGCAAAGTTCTTTTCGGGGTGCATTTCAATGCTTTTTTCGTGCCTTTTCCCATTCAACTTGGACACAAACACACAGATACACACACATACCTAGAAAGACAGTAGAAGGAGGGTGAAAGAGAAGTGCTATCAAACGGTAGACAGCGCACTTCCATTTCCTAAGTCAGAGCGATTTTTCAGTTGGAATTGATAAATCCAGCTGATAGCTGTGAAAAGAGTGCTGGCATGGCAGGAAGGGAGGGGGTCGAGAGGTTAATAGGTCGCACAGCCATGACGGAAATAGCTTTGACAGCTTAATCCAAGCGAATATTTCGCACAGCACTCCAATTTGCTGTGGTAATTTCCTTTTGGCATGAAAACGCAGTTTACCATAAAAACCAACTACTACTACCAATAAAATAAAATAAATAAATAAATAAATGTATTGCAGCCTTTACTTTGTCCGAACCTAAGGCTATTTGCAATTTAAATACCCGACGGGAATTTTCAAAAAAAAAATTCTTGATAATATTAAGTTATTAACTGAACAATCAATAATTGTAAACGTGCTGGGAGTTTCCCTGCAGAAGCCTTGACTTAAGGCGACCTGCAGCAACCTGTTTAAGTCCAAGTCAAATGCATAATTCATCAATGCCAGCCTGAAAGTGTCGTGACAGGGCAAAAGGGCGTACTCCAAGTGAAGTGTGTGTATTAAGCAAACACACACACACACATTGAGGCAATCGATAAGTAATGTGCTTGTATATTGAACAAAGACAGAGCCATGCTTAGTTAGAGATACTTGCACACACAACGCAAAGCTTCAAAAATTACTGAAATTAAACATTTTTAACTTAACTTTTGAATCAAGTTATTCCATAAGCCAATTAGAGGCAAGAAGTGCCAGCAAGTACAAACAATATTCGAAACTTGCTCTAAGCACAGCTACGAAAGTTAGTACGCGTTAGTTAGTAACTCATGCAATTCGATATGCAGACGCCGGGCAAAAGTTCTCGGCTTGCAGTTGAGCGTAGTTAAGGTGCTTACAATTAGGGTCAAACAATTAGCAAAGTTTGCCAAGAGTGCGCTGCAACGCAGCTGCTTAAGCCGATTGACTTATCGAAGTGTGCAAACATGCGCAGGCGTTATTACAGCCGTATATCTGATAAGGGCGCCTAATAAGCGTGACTGTGAGATACCATAGAGTTGAGCGAAGAAATACTGCAGCAGTTATTGAACTGAACTTTATGAAATTTGCAGCATATGTAGCTAAGATATATAGGTATGCTCAGAGAAAAGTATGTCTAGATATATTTTATATTGTTACAATTAAATTAAAATGAAAATTAAATGTGCAAGTTTAATATATGCAAATATTTGTACTTTGATTTTCTGCTATGCTGATTGGGCTGCCTAGGAATTTTGTATATGCATATCTGATAATAAGTAAGCGGAACTGTGAGATACCATAGAGTTTAGCGAAGAAATACTGCTGCAGATACTGGGTGAGATTTATGAAATTTGCAGTATATATAGCTAAGATACATATAGAGGTATGCTCAGAGAAAGATATGTCTAGATATAATTTATATTATAAAAATTAAATTTAAAAGTACAATTATATCTTACATATTTTTAAAAATTAAATTGATATGTGTATAAAATGTGTAATTTTTAATATTTTGATTTTTCTGAAGGATTGGGTTGCAATTGAATTTTCTATATAAGTCTAGGAGCAACAATGTGATTATGGTTGACTAAAAAACTTGACTGAATCTCAACAGTTTTGTGATTAAATGCTACAGTTTTGAGCGAATCATTATGAAACTTGCAGGAAATGTAGCTAAAATATATAGTTATAAGCAGAATAATTTATATCTAGATATACCTCAAATTGTTTAAATTAATTCAGTAAGCATATACTCTAAAACCATATCTACGCCTTGAATAAACTGTATGCAGCTTATAACATAACATATACCTACTTCTTATGTGCCTACAGGATATACACATATTTACTTGAGAGAAACAAATTGAATATGCATATACGAGCGACTGTTTGCCACTTTGCGCTCTTCGATGCCCTCAAACAATACCTTATATTTGGCTAAAATGCACACCAAAACAAGCACTCAAAAGGCAACATTTTCATTTCGCAAACGCTTTGCTTTGCCATTAGCATAAACAGCTTTGGCATTATGACCAGTTCGTTAAGGAGGCCATAACCAGGCTTGCTTGCTGGCAATCTCTGCTCTGGCCGTACGCAGTTGGCCAACTAATTGCATGACTCTATTTGCGCAAATCAGATGCGGCTGCAGTGCCAAAGAGGAAGTGCCGAGTTGAAGGCGTTGCACGAGCGAATACGGCAAAAAGACTGCAATCGTCTGCGTTTTACAACATTTTCATAGCGTTTATGCCGGAAAAGGCGCACACTCGACTTTGTAATGCACTTGCCTGGGGAGCGATTCGCCCGAAACGTGTTTGTCAAATATCACGTATACGACATGTGCCACCGCAGCTGGTACACGCTCTGCCTGCGAGGCTGCAAGCCGAAAGCTAATTAAATATTAAATCGGGTCAACGCTTAAACGTTTTAATGCGCAAATCTTTATTAGCCAATTGGCAAACAGGGGCACCCGAGGCAGACAGACAGAGAGAGAGAGAGATACTGTGAGAGAGAGAGGCAAATATTTAGACAAGGAAATACACTTTTAAAGTGGGCTTTAAGCCGAACTGAAGAATCGGAGCGCTGCTGGCATATGCAAATTGCCAAGTTCCATTGTATGTTTGTTCATTTGTCTAATTGTGTTTGTGTTTGTTTCGAAATATGGAAATGGAAATGGGCATGGAAATGGCTATGGAAATTGAAGTGGAAATGGAAATGGGATTGCTGCGGCTGCGGCTGCGACTGCGGCGGCTGCTTCTGCTGCGGCTCCTGCTGCTGGGGCAAACGGTGTGCATGTCAGGCCTTTCGCCTCTAAATGGCAGCGACAACATCGACAAGGACAAGGCTTGCCACGCCTGCTTCTCGATTCGCCTCTGCTCGACTTGCCTCGCCTTGCATGCAGTCATGCAATGCTACTCGAATGAAACCTCTAAACAAAAACGCAAGCCAAGCCTCCTCGTTTCTCTCTCTCTCTTGCTCGCTCTCTCTCTCACTCTCTCTCTTGCCATTGCTGCTTCCCACGTATTGCCAGTCGAACAGTGGCTGCAAGAAGCAAATTGCCAGTGCTGCAGCATTGTAATGCATATGCCAAATTAGTTACTGTTATTGCAGCACTCCATACACAGGCTAATAAACTCGTAAATTGGCTGGAAACGAAGACGTTTGACTCGCAATTGCCACGTGGCATGGCAATCCTCGAATATGTCAAGGCAAACGAATCAAATGAGGATGCTAGAGAACTATAGAATATATCTTAGTTATTTATCTTAATGAAATACGTTTTGTGAATAATGAAAATGAAATTTGTCAGGAATTGTGAGTTGTGCTAGATGAGGCTTAGCTCGATAATGTCAAGAATCAAGCTATATCCTTGCCTATAAATAAATAAAAATATATATCTCAAATTTAACAAGAAACTTCCTTACAAATATCATAATACTTTTAACAAAAAATATACCAAGTAATTATCAATAGTTTCAACATGTCAAAATAACTAAATTGTTTCGAAAAAAAGAAAGAGAGATAATATTGAACTTATTGAGAGTATAGCTTTAAGTTTTTGGTAAGACAGTTACTTAGTATCTTCGTATATATATGCTAGTAATTTATTTATTTTTAACTAACTTTGACCCACTGTGGCGCTATCTTCATTCCCGCTGTTTTCCTGCCCTTTTCACGTACTACGCGCGAGGAGTGGCCTGACATCTAACTAACCAAGTATCCAGCTACCGAACCAAGTTTGCAGCTATCCAACTATCTATCGTATGTAACTATCAAGCTAACCAACCAACTGACAACTATCTGGCTAAAAGCACCTGACAGCGTCGACACGCGACCGCAGCGAAACCGCATTTTCTACAGCGAGCATTATTATAGGGCGCATATCTATACAAATTGTACATATTGTGTATGTAGTACACTGAGGGAAACTAAGAATGCAGAAGCAACTTAATCGAACTTTCAGTTTCTTAATTTTTTTTTTTAATTTTACAGGATTTCATTTTTTTTTAAATATTATGTGATCCAAATTCTTTTAATACAATAAATATTAAGTCGATATAGAGCCTCGAAACTGTAATGTTTTGCCAATATGTTTTTAGGTTAGGTATGATTCATAAGGAATATTATATACTTTAAGGAAAAAGAGATTTACCCATTATCGTAAACTATGAAAGACTGCAGACTTTAAGTATTGGGATGATATTTCGAGAAGAATTGATCGCTTTAGGCCGCCATTAGCAATGTCAACATAATATAAATTTTGACACATTATAGAGTAACGAGCAAATCTAACAATCAAAACTTTAAATCCTCATGTTTTTTATTAGCCCACAATAAATACCAAAACTATACATTATTTTTGACAGAATAAAAAGGCGAGTAATATTGAAGAAATTAGCTGCTGCTTATGGTAAGCTACCAACCCTAGTGTCACTCATTTCTTGCAGTGTATGCTGCAGTTTTTTGCCTCATTTGCGTGCTACTCCCCATGACATCATACAATTACACAATTGAATTTTTGGCAAGCCGTTGCCAACGCCCCCACTCAAGGTCGATGGGAGATCTTAAAATACGCCCGCAAAGACAATAAATCAACGCCAATTATAGACGTTTTTTGCGGGTTAAGTTTTTCGGCCAAGTCGAGGTTCGAGGTTCGAGGTTCGAGGTTCGAGGCTCGACGAATGATAAACGACTTTTCGTCGCGGGCCAAACTGAAATTGCAACACTTTTCAATCTGTTCGTAGAGATTGTCAGACACTTGAAGTACTACAGCGGATACAGAGAGGGAAAGTTGGGGAAACAGGAAGAGCTAAAGCGAAAATCTGGCTGTGAAAAACGTATAAATAATGAAGCCGCAGATTTTGTGACGACATGTGAGAAATACTTGCAGCAAATTGAATTTGCCAACAGCAATTCAAGGTGTCTGCTGGGTCCCGCTGCCACGGCACTGCCCAAAATAGACACTACATATCATAGATACTATAAAGTACCAGTAACACATCGTGTTGTTGCTGTTATGTTTGGTGTTGTGTATGCGTTGCTTTTGTTGTTCGTCGGCCCATGGGGATTTGTTTATGAAATTAGCATAATGGCTTTATCGGCGCAGGCTGTCGTAATTATTGAGGAGTAATGGGTTAATTGATTTATAATCCATCGCTCCATACGCATAATTGAGTTACTTGACAATCTGACCACATGTCAAATACAAAGCATACAAAGCAAGTTATTAAGTTATTAAGACGTAGCGAAAAAAAATTGTTTGGCTTTCAGCTAAATTAAAGTTAAATTAATTTAAATTGCAATATAGAAAAATTAAAAATGCAGTTTCATTTGACTTAAATAAAAGCAATAAAGTAGAAGTAAAAGTAACTTTCACTCTGCCAAATTTAACTTGTTATTAACTCGCAGCGAAAAGTTTTCCAGGCATTGTGCAGACTGTGCAGCAAATAGAACCGATTGGATATCTGTTTGCACTTATATTATTTAAATGAAAAAAGTTTGAGCCAATGTAAATATGTAAGTAAATTCTAGCTTTAACTTGCTGTAAACTTGACAAGAGAACTTTGAGTAGGCAGTGATTTCAGCTTATGTTTTCTTAGAATTTCGTATATTAAATAATTTTAGATTCAAGTAGTCTGTATTCTACTTGAATCTAAAATTATTATATTATTATATTATTATTATACTTTTTATCTATATATGGTATATTATGCCAAATTTGAGCATAAAAATTGTAGATTAATTTACCTGCAGTAAATATTAAATTTGAGTCTTAAGAACTTTGAGCTTTGATTGAATTTCCATTATTATTGCTGCAGTCTGCTATGCGATATCCGCTAATTCCCACGTAATGCCAGTTGACATATTATATGGCTATATGACTTGATTGAAATACCGTTAGCCCACTTCAGTTATTATTCATTTCGTTGCCGTTTTTTTGCTGCCTGCAGCCTGTACGTGGCATAAACAGCTTTTCGTGCATGTGAATGGGAAATGCATTGGCTTTTATTGGTTTGGCAGTCTGTGTTTTTCCGCCAGGCTTAAACTATAAATCGAAATGCATAAATGCATGAAACACACATCCACAGCACTCGCCAGATGGAATTCCAAAAATTTTGTTTACAATTCCATGTGAATTCGTCATGTGAAATTGCCGGTGCATGATATATCTGATATATATGCATGTATATCTTTGAGGCATCGCTGGGACAGCATGACGCATAATTAAAGTGTGTGCCAAGAATTTAAGCAGAGAAGCGAACAGGAAAACTGTGGCCAGGAAATTGTCAGGAAGTTGGAGAGCAGCCAGTCAACGGCCCGTGGCAGTATCGCATGCATCTTGTACTGCCCTGGAGCGGAAGCCATTAGTTATTATAAGTTTTGCCTGTTGAAACGGTGAGCATTTTGTGCAATTTAATATTTTATATTTAATTAAGCCAGACGCAAGGCTGACCAACTGGGACATTGCGTATACGCAATGTAGCGACAAATGCCGAGTGACAAAATGACGAAATGCGAGCAGCGCTAGCCTGAACTTGAAATTTTAGTTGAGCATTAAGGAACGCTTTCTGCTCGCCAGGGAAATCAGTCTAAAAGTGTTGATGGCCAAGTGCTGTGTTAAGTGTGTTTGGGTTTTTTGTTTTTGTTTTTGTTTCTGCTCGTATGGTAGTTTGTAGTTGCCATGCGGTTAGTTAGTTGCTAATGAAAGAGTAGAAAGTGCCCGACCAACTACAGCTACAGCTCGTAACTCAAGCGCACACTTTCTGCACAGCTGCCTCCATGCATGTGGCACTCTCTTTCGCTCTTCCTCCCAGTGGAGCTCTAAGATAAGCCAAGAAACAATAACAAATGACTCCCCGGAGCATACAATGTACTTTGTGTTGCTTTCTGTTTGCTCACCCCCCCCCCCATGTCCCTGCCCCCGCCCATGCTCCACGTCATGTCCTTGCCACTGTCCTTGTCGGAAATGCCATTTGCAATAATTTTTTAGTTAAATATTGTGCCCAAAAGCACGCGAAATGCGTGCCACTCGTATCTGAATCCCGAATCTTGTATCAACAAACGGCACCCAGTTCTGTTATTAGTGCTGGCCCATAAAGTATCGCAAGTAACGCAAGAGCCATGGCTTTCGGAGCACTCTGATTTATCTGGAGCAGCTTCTACATATATTTTTGTATTTTTAAAAATTGCACTGGCATTAATTCTACTTCGTGTTTGTTTCACGTGCCACTCAAAGTCACGTGCACATCTCTATGGTGGCAACACTTCCGGCATGCACACGAAATGCGCAAAGCTTAATTGATGCCTCGCCTAGTTGGCACTACATATAGTCATGGAATGTGGCTAACAACACGGAAAAGAACTTTAAAGTTCACTTTTCTTTGCAAGTTCCTGTATTGTTTGGGTGCTCGGAAAAGTAGTGGAGTTATTAGCAATACTCTAACAAAAGGTATACGAATTCTAGCCATAAGTTAGCACAGATCCCATAAAGTGTATATATGGAGTCTATGTAGCCATGGCCGTCTATTTCTTAGCTTTGATAAAAATTGGTAAAACTATTACTATTTACTAGAATATTTTTAAGGAGGTGGAACTGATTTAGAAGAATAAATAAACATTTTTCAAACAAACAAATTTGGCTTACAATTTCAATTTTTTACTTTCATAAAAATACCACAAATATTTTCTAACCCAACGAACGCTTAAACTTTGCTTTCCAATGAAGCTAAATAGTTTCCTGAAATATAATAAATCATAACAAAAGGCCAATTTAAAAATAAAATGGTCTATAATTGTAACAGCTTCAAATTTTACTCAATTTTCATATGGCAGCAATTTAGGCTAAACGAATTCTAATACTGCACTCATATTTGTATATGCATTGCAATATAAAATCATATTAAATTAGCTGAAATAAATTCTATTTGCTGAATTTATTTACCTGCAATTATTTGGGCATTTAATTGGAGTAGCAAATGCTTTTCATGAATTCCATACAAAATTCTAGAGAAATCAAACAATTAATTAAGCCATCACTGGGATTGCGTTGGCCTGTCGCCTGTCGCCGGTGGTTGGCTCCAACCTCAGCCAACTGCCAGCCAGCTTCAAAATTGCACTCTACTAAATCAAATGGTTATATATAGTGCTCGTACCATAATACGTATATATACTATACGCTCATATTATGTCCAGCTCTCTGACATAATGGGCACATCATTTTGCAGACCATTGGCCGCACCGAAAAAGTAGTTTTTAGATTTACTGGCAATTATTCCATCGATTCGGCTTGGCTACCTAACTACCTCCCACTCTACCAGCTTGTAGTCTACTTCCCCTCTTTCTCTCTTTCACTCTTTTTCTCGCTCTGCCACATAACTATTTTGGTATTTTGTTGTACGCGCGACGGAAATAAATTAAGCCAGCTCATAAATTAAAGCGATTCAAGCAAAAAATATTGTAGTCCAGTCATCGCACACATATACACATATACACATATACACGCACACACAGTTGTTGTGGCAGTAGTTGGAGCTCTGCTTATTTATAACTTGGCCGAAATGATTTCGGCCAGAGCCCGCAGAAATAGCTAAGCATTTGCGTTTCGCCTTTTGCTTTGTTGTCCGATAAAGAAAATTATTGTCTAAAACTTGGCGCGTATCGCTGAACCGGAAGTGCTCCGCTCATAAAAACTAGCGGGCGGCTCTCGCGTTATTTGTGTGTGTGTGTTTGTGAGGGAGCTTGTCTGTGTGTGTGTGAGCGTCGCCAGCAGGACGACGTTCAATGGCGTTTTATAGCTGAGCTGATGCCATATGAAAGCCCTTCCTCCAGCTCGCTCCTGCTCGCCCTCCCCGCTGTGCAACTATTTTGGCAGTTTGTTAGCCTGGCCTGGCCGACAATGAAGTCAGTTTTTAGCCGCTTGGCCAGTGCCAACTGCAAGCAACTGTGCAAGTCGCTCATTGTGGGAGTACGTAAAACTTTTGCAGCGGAAATGCAGCGCCAAGTTTTTTGGCTTGCAACTTTCTTTTGCCATTTTTGTTGTTGCTTTTTTCTTTGCATATTTGCTGTGTTTTGCTTTAATTTCCTGCCTTGATTGCGTTTTCCTCTTTAATGAAAACAATTGTGCGGCAGCAGTTTTTAGATTTTCCACTGACAGCGCTGCCCTTCATGTCACGCCTTGTGACAAGAAAATTAAACTTCAATGCGCTCCACTTGCCTGTAACTAGCTTCCGGCAGGCACACTCACGCACACTCCCACACACACTTGTGACCAGCTCTTTCATCTTTTCGCAATGACTTGGCATTGGCCTGCATGTGTGTGTGTGTGTCTGTGTGTGTGTTTCAATTTGTCTCGTCGGTGTATCATGAAACACTCGATGCTGGAGTGCCTCAAGTGGCAGCACTTGATGCGAATGCGGTTTTGCAGTTAGTGTAGATTTAAGTGTGCCACCTCCCCCCCCCCCCACCACTCCCTCATCAGGCTGCGCACTTGAGGGCATTGGATACATTTACAGGCTATTTGGCTATGCAAGTGATTTGAGACGAGCTCGCGTTGTAATCGATATGCTCCGCCTAGCATGCATGTTCGTTTATATGCAAATGCCGTTGTACTACTACAATATTAGCCTATCATAATGCTCGACATGGATTTTATTATTATTTTTTTTGGCCATTTTTTTATGTGTTTTCTCGAGTTCTCATGCCCGAGCAGCGCCAGCAGGCGAAGCCAATAAAAAAATTGTGGAAAACTTTTGCCGGCTTAAATCAACAGCAGCAGCAGCAGCAGCTACAACAAGAAAGGCAATAAAAAAGGCAACATATAGAATTTTTTTGTTGGCTGCGCGAAAAAGTATGCTACACTTTTTGTGTGCGGGTGTGTGTGTGTGTGTGTTAAATCGCCCAACGACTGGCCTCAACTGGCGTTCTTTCGTGCTTTGCTTGCTCGGTCTTTTGCTCTTCGCTATCGCTCAGTCCCAGCATAGTAATTAATGCTTGTAAGTGCCACTCGCCGCTGCGTGAGTGTTGCTATGTGTGTGTGTGTATGGGCAGCATTTCTAGATGCTCAGCTCTGGTGCTCTCTCAACTTTTTCGTCGGGCTGCTTGTTAATTGCATGTTTGCAGCATATGTTCGCATGTAACTGTGAAATTTGCGCCCATTTCGACGCCCGCCCAAATGTGCGTCAATTAAAAACTGTTACCAATTTCTAGCATCAAGGCCAGAGCCAGCCAGCATGCGGCCAAAATGTCTTGGAGAACGCCTCGCTTATTGCTTTCTTACATTTCGCATTTGATGGCGTAACACATGGCGTATGCGTGTTGCGGCTGCAGAGCACAAACTTTGCACAACTTTGCATTCATCATCAGCTGGTCATAAAAACAACGACGGAAGCACATACACATACACATACACAACTGAGTGTGTGTGTGTGTGTGTATGGGTATATATTCTGGCAAAAGTATCTTCTTCTATATGTATAGATTTTATGGATACATCTGCGTATCATTTGCTGTGTGTTCTTTTCTTCTTGTGCCTTAATAAGTTGCCCAATAATGCGTCATTATACTTGAGAATCTTGTGTGCGCCGTAAAGTTTGATAATATATATGCGATATATATAGGGACCGATGTTGCAATAAGTATGATCGTAAATGAATTGGGTGCAGGTTTATAGAGTTGCCATTTTAGCTGGTATACTTTGGTCCTTTAGCGCCTTTTTCTCTGCTAAGTGGGCTTAGGTTTCTAACAATAACCGAAACTCTAAGCCAGCTATATAATCTTACTATTTTTTTCGAATTTGATTTAACTGCAGGTTAACTTTAAACTTTAACTTTAAAATACTCATAATTCACTCCCTCTCAATAGCTTTAAATAATTGTATATCTGCTTGCAGTACATTCTAAATTTTACGTTTATTAAAAGTCGAAAGCCTTAGCCAATTCAATAGTTTTTTAACTCTTACTTTGAGCTGAAGTTAAAGTTAAGGTTCACTTTGAAACACTAACTTCTGTAAACTGACTTCTAATAATGCATAATTTAACTGTTTGTAGTGTAGTATTCCATGCAGTTATATTATATTTATTTTATATTTATATAGAATAAATCAGTTTCTTGATTTAACTGACAGTTAAATTTTAAGGTTAATTCCGTTTTCTCACATCCAGCGTTTAATTCTTCTAACTGATTTCCAATAATTGCTAATGTGGCTGCTTGTAGTACAGTGTTAGTTACTCGTACTTCTGCTATCTCAACGCACTTAATTACCTACGTTTTTCGATAACTCCGAGGTGATTAGGCAATTTGTGGCACGGGCTAAGTCATTTCACGCCTTCTTTCCGAGTTGCGTGCTGCGACGCTTGGCTAATAAAATATTTGACCAGGCCATAAAAGCCCATTACGGGCGCTCCGTGTTAAATCCTTTAAGTCGCTGCAGACTTAAAAACGATAATTTGATTATACCTAATCCGATTTGATTTCGATTTCATTGTTTGACTTTTTTAGCCGCAGCCGCTTGAAACGAGTTGAATCAAGTTCAATTGAGTCAAGTTGAGTGCGCTGCGCTGTGGTTAGCTTTGCTTCGGTTCGGTTCCGTTCGGTTCAGTTTATTTTTAACATTTTCTATTTGCAGTTTTTTGTGGGCGTTCGTCCGTTTTGCACAAGAGCAGCAGGCACTTTTTTTCATAGGCATAAAGGCGCATGTGCATGTGTGTGTGTGCGTGTGGGTGCCACTACATGTGGGTGCTCTCGCTCGCCTCTATGTGTGTTCGTGAGTGTGTGTGTGAATGAAACTAGAGCGCACCTTGATGCTATTTTTAAACGGCATACAAAACAACAACGGCCGCAACAACAATCGTCGCTTAGTTTTGCGCTAAGTGTTTTCCCCCATGCTGCCGACGCGCGTCCTTTGTGCAGCATCCTAGGCCAAGTTCGCAGTCGCTGTTGGTATTGTCATTGCTGTTAGTTGCCAACACTTAAAATATAGTTGGGCAAATAACGTCAAGCATTATATAAATACACGTCTCTGAACGCTGCGCTCACACATTATTTAATAAATTGCACTGCAGCTGAAGGACCCTCAGCAGCAGCAGGTGCCTGCAGGTGCCTGCAGGTGCCTGCTTTGCACAACACGTATACCTCCTATGGGGAAAAAACAATAATCCGCTGGAAACTTAGCTTCTTCATTTAAGCCATCTATCTTACCAAAGCTCAACAACACATTGCGAAGTGCTGCTCAACCTGAGAGACTTTCGAGCAACAATTTTCAACACAATTTGTGAATTAATAGAGATAAAATAAGTATACCAAGTTGACTACTACAAGGTTCTACAGATGCTAGATTATTTATCAGTTTTTTGTTTCAACAGCAAAAATGTGTTCACAACCTTCGGAATGAGAGTTGTAAGTTGATACAAATCTGCATAGAGAATAACAAAGTGAAAAGGGCTTAAGTGCAAAACCTTGCAAATATTAAAATAAAAGAGTAATGAAACAAGTTGAGAAAGCTATGGTCAAGCGAATTCGAATTTGCCAGTAAATCGGGGGTGTTAGCAGTGACCTTCAAAATTTTAATTAAGCTTGATCTGCGTATGCTACACAGGAATCATCATGTCAAATTTGGTGTCGCTAGCTTTTGTAATAGCTGAGAGCTGTGCATTCATACAAATAGACGGACAAACGGACAGATAGGCAGACAAAGCTCTTTTAACTCGAATATTGTTGCTAATCAAGAATATATATTATTTGTGGCAGACCACAATTCCCGTTGCTTGTTAATTTCATCTGCAGTAAATATACAATTTCTCAAGTTTTAAAAAAATTTGCAGTTTTTGACACTTCATTGTGGAAAAGTTTAAATAGTATAACATCTACTATATATGTATATATGCCCTCATCTACATGTTCAAATGGCATTGAACGATTACGGCAAAAAAGAAAAATAAAAACAAAAGATGTAAAATTTTCTGCTCATAAAAACGAACTCAAACTTGAAAACTTTGTAATTATGTAATGTTATAGAATTATGATCACGCAAATATTTACATACCATAGCAATAGAAATAGCTACGATTCAATTATAAAGCCGCAAATGCTCACACACATCTCGCACAATAGAACTAGACTTAGTTTCGGAATTAACATGTAAATGTGAATGGCTTTGTTGCACGATATCGATTTGGTTTTGTGTTCAACTGTATAATAAAGTGCTATATCCCTGCCATTGTTGCATGTCATTCAATTCAATTAATGGCCCTTACAATGTGACCAAAAAAAAAAAAGGGTACAATTTCCATACATTTCTACGCTAAATGCGGGCTTTAAAAGTGTCAAACAGGTCGTATGTGATGCGACGATAATTAAAAAGTTTCGAACAAAAGTTCAAATACTTTCAACAGAAGATATATGGATGCTATGTAGCTATGTGGCAACTTTTATGGGGCACTTAAATTAAGATATACAGCGTAACTTTGCAAAGGGTTGAATACCAAAATTTAAAAGCGGCAGTACGAGTATATACCATAAACTATTTGAGGAGAGATAGCAGCAAATTTTGTATAGCATAGTTCTCGGAGTGTTTTCATTTTGTTTTTTCCCCTTTTCTCGACTGAAACATTCCCAAAGAGTTTGACAGTGTTGCCTAACGGTTGGCAAACTTTTCAGGCCTACTGTACGCTCTACGGCAGGTGCTTTGTCTTGTGTGCCGTTTTTTTTTTTTTTTTTTTTTGTGGACAATGGTGCCTGTGCGTGTGCCTTGCGTCTGTGCTTGTGTGTGACTCTGGCGTCTAGTTAAATAAATCGCATGCGATTACAAATTTATACAAATGTGTGTAGTTTCGCAAGCGTGAGTTTTGCTTTTCTGTTGTGCTATTTGCGATTCTGTTTTGGCAGCAAATTCCACCAAGTTCTCAGTTCGCCTGTTCGCTTTCTCAGTGCTTGCTTTGTGTTTTATTCTATGGCGCCTGGCGTCGCTTAAATGAGTTGTTGTTTATAGTTGGCTCTTAAGTGTATGTGTGTGTTTGGTGTGCATGTGTGTGTGTGTGTAGGTGATAAATTTGCATTTGTACCGTTACGCTATTGTTTACTTTATAGGTTAGTTTGTTTGCACTGGCTCTACTCGATATGTGTGCGTGTTTGTATGTGTGTATATATTTACCTTCGATGCCTTTGACGGCGACGAGGACGATGGACGTTGGCAGGGATAAGGGACGACGGACGACGGGCGACGGGCGAGTTAACCTCAAAGCATGCCCAAGCAGCTCCTCTTGACTTTGCCTTTGCCTCGCACTCGACGCACTTGACTCGAGCTGCTACTGCTGCTGCTTCTCGCTCTCTCGCACTCGCTTTCTCTCTCACTCTCTTTGCTCTTTCGCGTGTCTCGTTTTAATTTGGTAATGACTTTGGCTTATTAATTTATTTGCATAGTTGCGTACATTTTTGTTTCACTTTCGGGTTTCTACCAACTTGTCACTCACTTCACCTTTGCCTCGCTCTCAACCCGCACGCACACACATTGTCATTTTTCGTTTCGCTACTCGCTCGTTGTTGTTGTTGTTGTAGCCCCTGTTGTTGTTGTTGTTCGTGTTGTCGCCGAAATTCGCCTGCGAACGAAGCGACAAAGCAAAAAGCCAAGCAAGCAGCCTGCACAAGTAAAAAAAAAACTGTATCTTTTAGATCCGGGCATATCCTTTATCTCGGACACAGCAGCAGCGCAGTCAACGACGCAGTCAACAGCGACAGCAACTGCGCTGCCGACAGCGACGGCGACTGCGACAGCATTTAGCAGCTGCGGCCGTGGCACCGCCAGCAGCTGTAGCTGGAAACTATTTTTCTGCGGCAAATTTCGAACTTGGTAAATTACAATTTTGAGAAAATGAAGAACAAGAACAATCAACAATTGACAGGCAGCAACAACAATAAAAGCAGCAGCGGCAGCGCCAGCAGGCCATAAATAAAAGCAGAGAGCACAAACCGCGCAGCGTTGCCGCCAAGCAGCCCTGTTTCCGTTACCGTTAGCGTTACCGTTACTGTTACAGCTACAGCTACAGTTGACCGTCTCCGTCGCTGTCGGTCAGAGGAAGCACAGGAAGCAAACGACGCGCACACGCGAGTGTCCTATACACAACTGATTACAGTCAGCAGTCTTTGCAGCGACGGCGAACGCGGCAGCGGCTCGACTGTTAGCTGGCAGCGACGCTGGCGTCGACTCGTCTCCCATTCGTCTCGTGTTCGTGTACGCTTCGGCAGCAGCAGACGACGACAGCAGCAACAACAACGATGACGCCGACAGCGACTGTGGCGGCCAGGTTCCGTTACAGGAATTTGACTAAGCACAGCTTTAGCTTGCCCTGACGCCTGACAGCTGAGACTGCGGACAGAGGCTGAAGCGAAGGCAACAACGACGGCGACGGCGGCGGCGACAGCTTCACATTATTATGCTTTCGCCGCAGTGCTAGCGGCGGGGGCTGCTTGCGGCGAGAGCAAACGCATGAGAGAGCACACGGGCGGGCGAAAAATGAGAGTGCAAGAGTGTGTGCAAGGCAGAGAAGAGGCAGACAGGCAGCAGTTTGCCAGAGCGGGGTATGGGCACGTGCCGTTATCTACAGTGGGACTCCAGGGACTGCATTGATTGACAAATTTATTATCGGCTTGGGTTTCAATCACAATTTGTCGGTAATTAGATGCTATTTGCATAAAGCTGTATTTTTTAACTGAGCACAATTAACTGCAATTGCAAACAAATTTAAATTTATGTTTAATGAAAGTTAAATATATAATTTAATAATTGCTTACGTTTATTAATATAAGCGTAGTTGTGCTAGCTTAAACAAGTATTAAATTATATATTTAACTTTTAAGCATATACTATTTCGTTTGCTCACATACAACGTCATATCCCGCCCACTGTGCGAATGTATGCCTGTTTGGGCGCTTCCACCAGCTCCTACCAGCCTGCCACCTTGTCGTACTCATCTCAGGTTGCGAGTCCAACAGTCTGGCAGCACCAGCAACAGAACACACTAGCGTTCATCTCATCTCGCATTGTCCCGGCTCTTGCTGGCTGCGAATATGTGTGTGTGTGTGTGTTTTCTTTTTTTTTTTTTTTTGGTAGCCCTTCCTCCCTCGCTGTGCTGTGTGCGTCAGGCATATGCTGGGGCTATGCTGCCTCTGCTGCTGCTGCTGACGCCGCAGTCGACGCCGCTGTTAACTTTCGCTGTTAGCCGACGCATACGTCGTCTTTTGCCAGCGCCTGAGAAATTACACCCAAGAGCTTAGGATGAGCTGGCGCTGGCATATGAGCAGGTTGCCCCGCGCACCGCGCCCCGCAGCCAGATTGTTGAGTATCGAGCATTGCCGCCACACTTTTCACCAACACGACGACAGTTTACAGCCAAATGACAAGTGCTTAGTGTGTGTGTGTGTGTGTGTGACGCTGCTACCGTTGTTGTTGTTTTTTTTTCACATTTTCATTTTTCAAGCTCTAAAATGGGCAACTTGTGGGATGTGAGGCTGCAAGGCTGCGAAGCAGCAGAGAATGGGAGAATGGCCGGAAACAGTCTGGCCAAGCACTTGACGCACGCTTGCGCGGCTTTCAAATTTACCGTATTAACTCATTAAATGTGCAGAAGCTCATTGCCTGCAAAATGTGCACACATCTGCGAGAGTGTGCGTGTGTGTGTGTGTGCTGAGTGTGGTGTGGCAGCGAGGTGTGTGTGCATGGGCGTAATATATGCACATGTGTCGCTTATGCGGCTGGTATTTTTCACACTCGGAGCGTTGGGGCAATTGGGGCTTTTGCTTCTTGCTCTCGCCAACTCGCCGCTTTATGCAATTTAAATTAATTTCCGTAATTATTTTAGTGGCACACTAAAATGGCTTTATTTGAAATGCCACAGCTCACAGGGCAGTGCTGCCCCCTTAGCCATTTTGCTGCTAAATATAGCCCTTCAAATGTGCTTCTCGCTATTTGGCTTAATTTTAAAATCTTCATTAGCCCAATATTTTTTAATAATATCCATAACGTACTTATCGCTTATTTTGTTCATAGTGTAGGTATTATTTGAAATGCCAGTGCTCACAGGGCAGCGCTGCCCACTTAGCCATTTTGCTGCTAAATATAGTCCTTCAATTTGCTTCCAATTTAATTTCTTAATTTAAAAGTCTTCATTATAGCCTTATATTCTCTAATAATGACCATAACGTACTTATCGCTTATTTTGTTTATAGTTTATGTCGCTTTAGCTATTGTTTTTAAATAGACACTAAAAATAATTGACATTTTCAATTTAAAATTTTGTAAAAATTATGTTGTTTTAATAAAAAAATTAACCAGGTGATTGCTTAAAATTAAAATAAAGAAATTATACACATTTTTTCGATTTAATTAGAGCTACTTCGGGATTTTTTTTTTTTTTAAATTTCCCTTTCGTACTTGTTTTACATTGAACAGTTTTAAAATTGATTGATTCTTAATGTTTTCGATTTGGCTTAAAATATAAATATTATACAGTGGCTCACAGTGGCTCACACAATTTTAAAATATTATAACGACTGATCCAAAAATATAATTATAAAAAATATATATTTATTATTAAAGCATATTATACTAATATATTACCTTATTAAATAAAAGAATCTTAGCTTTTAAAAATATTTTCAGCAGTTTTTGCAATATTTATTCTACAACAATTATGTACAGCCCATAAATTTCTGGCAGCACTGTCAAAGTGTGACAGAGAAAGGGAGAGAGAGTAGGAGAGCGAACTAAGCCGTACGCATACGCCACGTTGCATGCGTTTAAATATTTCATACTAAAATGCCGCGCGCTGACTAAAATGACAGCTGCGTGCTGCAAATAATTACGCTCAACGCTGCGATTATAATGACCATGAAGAGCCCACATAGACCCCGGGCCCCAGACCCCAGACCCCGTTGCGACTCACACTCGCTGCAATGTGTTGCATGCCATGGCAGACACTGTGGCACCAGCACCAGCACCAACGTCGCCGTCGCCGTCGCTGTCGGCGTCGGCGTCAACGACAGCGTCAACGTCGGCGTCCACGCTGCCAATTTGCAGTCCCATTAAGTATGCGATGCGAGGTGGTCGCCTGGCTGAGTGGCAAGACGGCTACCAAGACACGAGTCCAAAGCAAACAAGCAGGAGTTCGCCGCACTGCCGGAGCACCGAAGAGCGTATACCCTTGCTTTATCACATTAAATACATTTTGCTCGCTTTGTATGAATTAATTTCTTTTAATTATGGGGCAGAGTATGATTTTCATTTTTAGATTTAAAAAATATAAAAAAATATATGAAATGATATGAATAATAAAAAATTTAAATAATATATTATATTTATTTCTTTTAATAATGGGGCAGAGTATGATTTTAATTTTTATAGTTGAAAAATATGAAAAAATTTCGTATAAATTAATTTTTTAAATAATGAAAAATTTTAAACATAATACAAAAATTGTAATACTATAATATATTAATTTCTTTTGATTATGGGGTTTCAATTTAATTTTTAGATTTGAAAAATAAGAATACATTTTTTATAAATTAATATTTAAAACGTTGAAAAAATGTAAAAAATATTTTAATAAAATCCCTACTCGATATACAAAAAATAAATAAATATACAATATATTCTTAAAATCATTCACTGCGTACTTAAAATAAAATCGCACTTAGCAGCATCAATGGAATGCGTAATGCCATGGACTTCACCAAATCCATTTCCACTTTAAAGTGTCTGTAGTGTCCTCCAGAGGCCTGTTGCATACAAGTATTCGCTCAAGCTCCCGCCTGTGTGTACAGGGGATGAGGAGCTCAGCAATTTGCTGGCCAACGTTATGCAGTCTGAGCAGCTACAACAACAATAACAATAATAAAAGCAATTTCGTTAAACAAATTGTGAGCCAAAATGCTTGCGGCAATTGTGGAGTTGATAGTTGATAGAGCTCACTGCGGTATTTCATCAGTTTGTCGGCTATTCTTGGGTTGGGGTTATTTTTAGCTGGAATAAAAATGCAGAGAAGCCCGAAATGAAATTGCGCACGAAAATAACTATAAAGTAAATGAACACGGCTGTCTGAGTGAAAATTATATATAAGAGTAAATAATATAAATATTATTAATACCAAACGAAGGAAAAAAGGATTAAATTTTGCTGTTTTGAGTTTCTTATTCACTCAAAATAAAATAAAAATATAAAAAAAAAATATAACATAAGTAATATAATACATTTCTGGGACAGACAATGGAAGTATTTAATTTTGGCTTTTTAAAGAAATAAGAAATGCCTAATAGATATAATAAAATAATAATAGCATGCGTTTTTTTAGACAGAAATTTACAGCTATCAGACGGGAAAAATTAGTGACTTGAAATAATATAAATAATATTAATTTTAAACAAAGTATTCTAGCCATAGTACGATTATTATTATTATTTATTATTATTATTATTAATTGTAACCGAATAGAGCACTTCTATATAGCTTTCACTTAAATAAAAAAAGAGAAAAAAAAATTATATTCTTTTATAGATAAGATAAAAGAATGTGGTTTATATATATATATATATTGTATATATATTATTATATATATAACCACATTCTTTTATCTTATTTATATATATAGAATATATATAAATATATCTGCTAAGAGCATCATTAGAATATATTACAATAGCTTTAAGACAGCGAAAATAATATAAATAACTTATTTTTCAGGTGAAAGAAAGGGATTCACTCCCAATTGGCTATTTTTAGGTAAACATAAAATACTATATATATAAAATATATCTGTTAAGAACATCAGCAATTTTATCAGAATTGAGAGAGGACTATATATAATAATAATAAAATATAGCGAAATACATAAAATACATATAAAATGTAACTATTAAGGAAATTTTTTAGACAGAGAATTCATATAATAATAAAATACAGAGAAAAACATAAAATATATATATTAGCAATTTTATCAGAATACAGAGAATATATAAAATAATAATAAAATACAGATAAATAAAATAGTACAAGTAATATCAATTTCAGACAGATCAAAATATTATATATGTATTTTCAATCAAAAAAAATTTTAATTTAAAAAACAAACGCAGTACTTATTGTAAGGAAATCTGTTTATTCTAGAATTTTGTTTTACATCAGCAGCCTATATCCTATCGGCGCATTAGAAGTTCAATGATGATGATGATGATGTTTCTATGACAAATACAATAAATAATAATTCAGTTGCAATGACTTGTGCTGGCGTTTGTTGTTGTGCGGCTGCCATTGCAGAGATACTTCATTCGACTCGCGTATGACCAAATCATGCACGAGTGTGTGGGGAGGACATACGCTTCACATGCAATAACTAAAACAGTCGAGGTGGGCGTGGACGTGGCAACTGTCGGGGACATTGCGTGCGCCTACTACAAGGTAACCATCTAGTCAAGGGTTTCAGGCACTTCAGTTGCGGAGGCAGTCTCCGTTTGCAGGTCCTCAGGGGATTCGATATCTTCTGGCTGTTGCTCTGCGGGCGTCTGTGCTGGCTCCTTGATGGCATCAGCCGCGGCTGCTGCTGCTGCTGCCGCCTTTGCCTTGGACTTGGCCTTCTTCTTGTTGTTCTTTTTGGCCCTCTGCTCCTCGGCTGCTTTGAATTTCTCCGCTTCGGCGGCGGCGATTTTCGCATCGTTGGTGGTCAGCAGTTTCATCTGATTCTGTAGATTGGCCAGCGTTTGCTTCAGCTCCGCACAGTTGCGCGACATCATCTCCATTTTGGCAGTGTCCGCGTTGACGGGCTCCGCCTTGACCGGCTCCGGTTCGGGCGGCAATTGCGGCAAGGCGGGAATTTCGATGTTGTGACTACGCAGCGTCTGATGCAGCACACCACGCTCCTGCTGCAGGGCGCGCAGCAGCTTCTGCAGCTGCTCCACCTGCTTCTGCAGCCGTTCGGATTGATGGTCACGCATCTGCTTCTCTGTGGCCAGCTCAATGACCGTGGCATTGGCCTTCTCATACTTCTGGCGCCAGCCCAGCGCCTCCTTCTCGATCTTCTTCGTGTGCTTGGACATCTTCTCCAGCTCGATCTTGTAGCTGCCGAAGACCTCGTTGGACTTCTGCAGCGATTTCTGGAACTCATCGTATTTGGCCGTGTAGATGTTCAGCTGCTCCTTCAGCTGCTGTTCGCGCTCGGTCAGATCCTTGATGGCGCGCTGCGCCTGCACCAGCTTCTCCAGTCCAATTTGGTTCTCTCTGCGAACGGAGAGTGATAGATTTAGTAGTGTATTAAATAGATGAATGTCTCGTTACTTGGTCAGTATCTCCTTCTCCATGGCTGCCTCCACCTGCGCCTTGTTGAGCTTGGCCTGATGCAGCTGCGACTCCAGCTGCACCTGCTCGTTCAGCTTCTCCAGGTGCTTCTCGCGCGCCTGATACTGCTCCGCCAGCAGCTTTAACCTAAAAGCAAAGCAAACAATGTAGCTGTATGTATATTCGAGCATATGGTGCGTCGCTGCCAGGCAGTCAGGCAATGGGCATGCAGTGAGGCGTCTATAAATAGCCAGCGCACGCCGGTGTCTGCTTGGCGCCCCCCCGCCCCCCTTACTTGTTGGTCATTTCGATGTTGTAATCGCGCAGCTTGATGTTCTCCTCGTTGTTCTTCGTTAGGGACTTCTGCACGTCGTTGAGCGAGCTCTGGAACTTCAGCTGGCTCTCCTTGCGGCGCTCCTCCTCCACCTTGATCTGCAGCATGCTCTCGTTCTTCACGGACTTGAGTATGCGCTGCTGCTCGCGGCACACCTCCTGCAGTTTGTCCCGCATCAGCACACTCTTGTTGAGGTCGCGCTGCACCAGCTCCTTCTCGCGCTGCTGCGCCTCCATCTGCCGGTGCAGGCCGCGCATCTCGCTGGTCAAGCGATTCACCGTCTTCTCGCTCTCCATGTGCCGCTGCAGCAGCACTTTCAGCTTGTCCTCATCTGTGCCATACTCCTCCAAAGAGCGCAGCAGCTGGTAAAATTTATTTTTATTTTTATTATTATTATTATTATTTGTTGCCATGGCCCAAGGAGCCGCAGCAAGAACAACAACAACAACAAACTCACCACATCCTCGAGTTTCTGTTCTCGCAGCTTCTCCTCGCGCGCCACTCGTTTTCCCTTGCTCAACTTTTCCATGCTTGATCTTCTCTATATATGCGTACTATGTGTACTATGCGTTCGAATTTTTACTATATATGTTTTTGGCATCCAAAAAAAACGCACATAGCTAACATGAACGTGTATCAAATACAGCGATAAAATACTAACAGTGCTCTGTTACTGCTCTTAACAGTGAGTACAATTTGCTGATAAATGCTGCTAATATGCACCTCTGTTACTCGAGTCTGTCGACAATTTGCGCATTAAAAGCTCAGCTGCCGAAAGTCTGTTTATTTTAAGCAAAATAATAAATAAAAAAAAAAAAATGCTATGTTGAAATGCGTATTCAAGCAGTAGAAATGTGAAACTTACGAGATTTTGTCAAGCTGTAAGGTATCGATGTTACAGCGCAACGAGTACTTAGATACCGAATTGCTGTGCGCTATCGATAGGCAGTATTTGGCGCCGATAACTATCGTTCGCCACAATTTGAACACACTAAGCTGAGTGCGCGCGCATTTGAATACCAGACCAACAGCCAATAAAACTACAAATAATTCAGATATAATTTTATATGTATACACACATATATGTAATTAATTGTATGTCATTCTATTAAGACTTTCATTTTGTTCGGCACAAACCATTTGAACTCGGCCCTGCTTCTGCTTTTGTTTTTGTTGTTTTCAACATACAAATATACTGTTAGTTCTATCACAATGAATATAATAAATTTGCATGTGTGTATTCTGTTTGCTTATGTTTATGTATGCGTATGTATGTATGTGCTGTGTCTTTGCCTTGGAGTTTCGAGAGCGCGCACAAGCAAAATAGTATGCTTCGTTGTTGGCGAACATGAACTCCATTTACCTCTATGCTAACACTTAAATCGAACAGTTTGTAGCACATATATGTACGTGTCACACTTTCCATTTTGCTTGTTTAACGAACAAAGACAGTCTTTTACAATTTTTTTTTTTTTTTGTTTCAGCTGCGTTCATAAAGTCTCTGCATCTGCCAATTACGCTAATTGCATGGATTTTGGCAATTGATGAGCGCGTGTGCGTTTTCTGTGGACAGATACGATCACAAAGAGAATTAGAAGTGATGTAGATCAAGATTGACTGTGGCTGATATTACCACAAGGATGCAATGCAAACGACTAACGACTAATAACTAATGTGAATCGCAACAACTCAAAAGAAATCGCAATGATATCCTAAGTCTATATAAACTAAGCTGAATTGGTTAAATAATATAGATAACAATAATGCAACGGCGCGCGCCAGCGCATTCAGTTGAACGTGTTGTAGCGCAAATTGCTGTCGACTTCGCCGACATTGTCGCCAAAGCCACCCGAATGCGATGGCTGATCGGCCATGAGATCCGTGCTGGACTGCGAGTACCGACGCCACCGTGGCCACGGCCAGGCATCGCGTAAGCTGTCGATGAGGCGTTGCTGGAATGTCTTGTACTCCAAGTCCGCGGACTGCGTGTCCCCAAAATTGAAGTCGGCCACCTCCACATTGAAGCTGCAAGCGCAAATGAAGAGAGTGTTACACCACTGAGTTACCACTGCCAACACTACACTACGAACTCACCGATTACGACTCTGCATGTAGTAGGCCACTCCGAAGATCACCAGGCAAACGGCCACAAGGGTGCAAGCGATGGGCACCACCACAACCGACAACTGCGACTGGCGCTTGGCTGTGGGAAAATTTAAAAAAATATATAAATATATATAACAAGATTTTTAGTTACTATATATAGTTACTATATTATTCAGTTATGACTTTGCTTATATGCAAAAAATTTCAATCTAATATTTCAATATTTTTTGAGCTCCAATACTCAATGCAATTATTTGAAAAAGCTGCAGCTCCGACTCGATACTATAGCAGCCTATATAATAATCCCAATTTATGCAATTCTTGCTGTTTAGACCGACTGTATTGTTTATAATTAAATGCGAATAAAAACGTACAAAAACTCATACTATAACCGATTGTTCCTATGGCAGCTATATGTTATAGTAAAACGATTTTAATGCGATTTTCAGTAAATATTAGGCACACTCTTTAAACCAGATGTAGAAAGTTTTGTTACACTATCTTGAAAAATAACAAAAATAGGCCGATAGTTGCTATGGCAGCCATACGATATATTGCTGCGATCGGGCTCATACTGAAATTATGTATTGCATGAAATTTGATAATAAGGCTAGCAGCAGTAATAGAATAACTAGTGGTCAGTTTGGCTACAATAGCTTTCAAAATAATGAAATAATGGCCGATAGTTGCTATGGCAGCCATACGATATATTGCTGACATCCGGCTCCGACTGACTAATGCTTTGAATAAAAATTGAAAAGCAGGCTAGCAACAGTAATAGAAAAACTTCTGGTGAGTTTGATTACAATAGCTCTAAAAATAACGAAAATAGGCCGATAGTTGCTACGGCAGCTATACGATATATCGCTCCAAATTGTCTCACTTTGACATATGTACAGCGTGCAGAAGAGAGAACTATGTGTGCCAAGTTTCAACAAGATTGCTTCAAAACTGAGCGAGTAGTTTGCGTTGCAAGAGCCGAACGGACAGACAAACGGACAAGGTTCTCTGAACTCAACTTAATAATATATAAATACGATGCAGATGCTTTCCTTTATGCGTGGCAAACATTCGGCCAAGATTACTATATCCCTCTGGACTTCACTTACCTTCGTAGATGTTGATTGTGACCTGATTGACGCTCCTGGAGACTTCGTTGCTTATGAAGAACAGCACCGTCTTGCTGTCGGGGAAGTAGCGCTCATAGCTAATATCGCACTTGTCGTATGTGTAGTATATGTCGCACGTCTCGTTGCCCGTTGCATTGTAGGGTGCTGCAAAGAGTGTGGTGTTAGGAAAGGGTATACAGCAGAGTATAAGCTAGAACAGACCATTGAAAACGAGAAAGCAGACGTGAAAAGGACCGGAGCCCTTGCAGTTGACCTGCAGATTGACGAGCTCCCAGTGTTGCACCCAGTTCTTGCCACTCGTGGCGAAGTCCGAAATTGGAGCTACAAATTGTAGTAAAATTTAATAAATGCACAAAATACTACTCTATCCTGTGGGGCACACTCACTTTTGGATATGACACGCCGCTCGAAATAGCCGTAGGTTTTATTCGGATCCGTAGCAATGACTTTGCCATCGACGCAGCTGTAGGGTGGAGGCGCAGACGTGGCCGTCGCTTGTGCCACTGTGCGCACGCGCACGCCCATGGGATTGACCAGGGCAACGGACGTGTTCGCATTGCTGTTCCCATTCTGCAGTTGTTGTTGTTGGCGCACAGCCGTAGTCAGGTTTAGGCCAAGTAACGCCGCATTCGCATGCATGGTGTGGTTCAAGTCACGTTTGGAGCGCGACACATTTGGACTTGTTGTAGTTGTCGTAGTTGGCGTTGTTGTTGTTGGTGCTGGTGTTGTTGTTGGTGCGCGTGTCGACGTCGTCGTTGTGGCAGGTGTGGTTGTTGTTGTCGTCGATGTTGACGTTGTAGTTGCTGGTGTGGTGCTTGTAGTAGTAGTTGTTGTGGTAGTGGTAGTGGTTGTAGTAGTGGTTGTTGTTGTGGATGTTGTTGGCTCCGGCGGTGGAAACGGTGATGCCACCAGCAGCACTTCAATGTCATAGTACTGATCAGCCTCGGGATATATTGCTTGATAGTCGTAGGCATGCGACATGCCCAGATATGTACAGTTCTGGAACCAGTACGTCGTGATATAGTAATCATTCTTCTCCAAGTACTCCAGGTCAGCGGGCCACAGCCTGATGCTATGATTGACCACCTCCCGGGTGGACACGAAGTCTGTCTGGCGCACCTTTTCATCCTGTATCAGCTCCAGGCTGCCGCTCAGCGAATCATTTAGGGCGATGCCAACGGAACTCTCCGCCACCGTAAACCACACCACAAACTTCTGCGCCACGCTCACCTCCAGTCGATGCTGCTTCTGCTTGAAGTCCTGCTCTGTGTAGTGCAGCGTCCAATTACTAAACGGCTCGGAAGTCGTAATTTCCTATTGCAGAAATTTAGATGTGATTAGACCTATATTAAATATTATTATAGTATTACGATATATTATTATATTTTATATTTTACATTTTACATTTTATACTTTATATTTTTTATTTTATATTTTATATTTTATACTTTGTATTTTATATTTTATATTTTACATTTAATATTTTACATTTATTATTTTATATTTTATATTATTATATTTTATATTATTATATTATTAAATAGAGCAATAAAAAAGAGCACATCTGCAGCATCGAGAACTCTTATCTTCAATCGCATACTCTAAAATTATATCGCGCATCCCCAACCTGCTGTAAGCCCTCATGACGACACCCCTGGGAGGAGGCTATACAAAACGTACCAGGCACAACGCTGCAAGTGACGCCAATTGATTTCCCGATTTGCATTGTAAATTTGATATCGAGTCAATGGTTTCAGCTGAAGCGTGGCTAATTTTAGCACTGGAAATTCCTAGTATTATCAACATGACTGCGCAGAACATGATTTAAATGCGTTGTACCTTACACATGGCGCTTCAAACTAGGCATGGACTTCATATGTAATCTATATATACTATATATAGCGTAGAAACTGCTCTGCATGTTATTTATCTTTATGCTATTTTTTGCAGCTAGCTAATTTTCTGTACTAAAAAAATGCCGGTAAATACAGGAGAAAATTGAAATATCTTGCTAATAACGTTTCAAACTTAGAATGGAACTCATAGATTATTTTTACCACTTACCCATTGAACATGGTTTAAAAATGGTATTTCAAGTTGACGTTATCTTAGCTAGTTTTGAAAATTAATTTACTGCTCTAGAAATATTTTGGGAAATAAACTCTGCATTTAACAGGTGTATAAAACTTAATTAAAATACATAGGATATCTAAAATATATTGCAAATAAAATTAATATATAAATTAATACTTTATATAGAGTAGGAATTACTCTCTCTGACAGTTTTAGAAAAAACTTGCTGTTCTAAAAATATAAATACTCTATGATAAATCTGCACTTAATCCCAAAACCTTATTTAGATACAAGTGAAAATTAAAATACCTTTCAAAAGGGGGTTTAAAACTAAGATAAGAAATCTTGTAGAATTTTTATATTTAGCTGTATATGCAGAGTAAATACTATTGCTACAGTTAAAGTTATCTATGATAGTTTTGAAAGTGAAATTTGCTGTTCTAAAAATATAAATGCTCTATGACAAATCTGCACTTAATCCCAAAACCTTATTTAGCTGCAAGAGAACATTTAAACACCTTTCAGAGGAGGTTTTAAAACTAAGATAAGATAGGATAGTATAATTTATATACTTAGCTGTATATGCAGAGTAAATTCTACTGCTACAGTTAAAGTTATCTATGATAGTTTTGAAAGTGAAATTTCTTTGCTAAAAATTGTAATACTAAATGAGTGTATAAAACTAGAAAATTTGATCTTAAGACAAGAGAAAATTTAAATAATTTGCAGGTGGCTTTTCAAATCGTTTATAATTTATATATATAGTTTAAAGTTAAAGTTATCTATGATATCGTTGAAAGTGAAATTTCAGTGCGAAAAATTATAATACTAAATGAATGTATAAAACTTAAAAAAAAATTTGATTTAAAGACAAGAAAAAATGTACATAACTTGCAGATGGCTTTTTAGGTAATTTAAATTAAATTAAATTAATTTTAAATAATTATATTATTATTAAGTTAAAGTTAGCTTAGCTAGTTATAAGAGTATATATTCCAAGCATAGTCTAAGGCAACTCAGCGCTAGCAATTTACGTATATACACGCTAAACTTATTCTTGCTTGATTTTACAATTAATTGCAAGTGACTCAGAAATTCTCTGGAGTGTAAAGCGATAAAGTAAGCCCGTGATTAAGTTCTGCGGGTGGGCAACGCACGCTTAAGCCCTGTTAATCAGCTACACGCGAAGTTGCTCAATGTAGGGCATGTGCGATTCGTTGTGAAGCTGCTGGCAAATGATGTGCCAACGTCTCTAGTGCACTTGTATATGCACGTATGTATGTGTCTCTCCAATTAGTCATAGCAACAATAGCAGCAGCAATTACTGTGGATTTTCTCCGCGACAAACGCAAATGTTGCGCTTTATTGGGCAAACGCTTGAATCGTTTTCATTTGCATAGCTGAAGGTCATTTACCTCTCGCTGGCCACTGCTATCCTTCCAGGTGAAGGTGTAGGCGCCATCGCTGGCCACCTTCTTGCCGTCGTAGAGCGTGGCGCTGACGCTAGTGGCGAATCCGATGAGGGCATGATCGGGCGCCGTTATAACAACATGTTTACAATTTACTGCAGGGGGGGGGAGTGGAAAGAGAGAGAACATTTTTTTTTTTTAGTTATTCACGAGTATTGATCGAGCTGCGATAAGCTGCTTACCTGCATGTAATACAGCGTATAACACTAGCGCTACTCCCAGTGCGGTGTTGCCAGCGCTATGCATTTTGCAAAGCAACAATACGCGTCCGGAAATTCCGACTAAATTATTATGAGAAATCACTTTGGCAGTTTGCCTGCTGCTCACCCGCCCCGAAACACAAACAAAAAAAAACAAACACACACACACACAGACACAAACACAATGTTCTAATTGTTTTATCAGTCGTCAGCACAGCCGCTTTGCAAGCGTTTCACTAGGCTGGAAATTCTTGTAAATATATTGCACTTTTATTGCTCGCGTTCGACGGCTTTGCAGCAATTTGCAATAATAATAGTTTATTGCGTTTTCTTTTATTCCAGACTACTGCAAGTGAATCGCAATAGCAAGTACTACGGTTTAGAGATGGGCGATATTGCGCGACGGTATTTTACAGTTACATGGCATAAATGCAACACAGCTGTCAAGCATTGTATTTCGAATTTAAATTTGGTCTTACATTGTTATGGCAACTACAAAAATTAATAATTATTTTGTCTTAAGAGAGTATTTTTAATATCAGTTTGTGCTTTTAAATACTGCTAAAGAATTTATCGAAGCATCATCGATAACCACTGTTACGCAGAACTGAGTAACGATACTTGCAAAGTCACGAGTACTGCGCCATGCTGCCAGCTGTTCGTGTTTTTTGCACCGTGTGGCAGCCCCCGCGGCAAATACAAACAACATTTAAAATACTAAGTTCGTTTATTCGTTAGATGTAAATAATCATACTTATATGTATGTACGCATATATATGTATGTTGGTGTGTGTATATGTTAATATTTGAAGTAAACTTAATAGCATAAAGGAAATACAACGAGATGGAAAAGCAATAATTACTTTGGGATAAGCAGAACGCACAAAATACTCCAATGCAATACGTCAATACGTCTGTGTATGTGTGTGTGTGTGTGTGGAGTCTACTTCTTCTTGCTTTTGCCCAGCGTTAGGGTATGATGTGCCGTAGCGAGCTGCTGCTTGCGCCTCTGGAAGTCCAGATAGTCCTCCTCGAGTGCCTTGCGCGACTCCTCGAGCTTTCGCTTCTCCTCGGCATGGTCGCGCTTCAACTTCTCGAACTTGGAGTGCAGATCCTTCTCGCTCTCCTTGAGCTCGGCCTCCTTCTCCTTGACGCGCTGCACGAACATCTGGCGCACCTCCTCCTCCTTGGACTGCAGCTCGGCCAGATGATTGGAGCGCTTCGCCTCGAACGTTTGCTGGAACGAGACCGGCTTATTCTCGCTATCCACATCACTGAAGCCCATCTGCTCCAGCCGCTTCTGCCGGTAGAGCTCGTAGTGTCGCGTGTGCGTCTTCTCGCGCATATCCTCCATGTTCGTGCGGATGAGCATCTCGCGCAGCTTCACAAAATCGCAGTGCGTCTCGTTCTCCACTTGGACGGTGCCCCACGGGTATTGGCGGGCACGGATCAGTTTGTTGCCGACCTTAATGAATTCGGTGCTGCCGACGACGGCGAACGGAATGTGCGAGTTCATCAGGCTGTTGGTCTCCGCCACGGTCTCATCGTCAGTGGGAAACTGATAGATGTGCACACCGTTGCTGTTCAGCTCCTGTATGATCTTGGCCTTGAAACGCTGCAGCTCCACCTTGGATATGGTGTCCGCCTTGGCTATGACCGGTATGATGTTCACCTTGCTGTCCAGCTTCTTCATGCACACCAGATCCAGTGACTTGAGGCCATGTCCAGTGGGACAGATGAAGTACAGACAGATGTGGATGCGACTGTCGTGGCATGTGACCAGCGAACGCTTGATCTTCAGCTCCTCCTGCAGATAATTCTCGAACTGCGCATCGATGTAGTCGACGACGGCCTTGAAGGAGTCGTCCTTGTTGATCTGGTCGCCATAGCCGACAGTGTCGCAGATGGTCAGCTTGAGGCGCACGTTGCTCTCCTGCAGCTCGTACGTGTGGGCCTTCAACTTAACGCTGGGCAGCGTATGGGGGCTCGGCGTCGACTCGAAGCTCGTGTTGAACAGTGTGTCCATTAGCGTCGATTTGCCCAGACCGGTCTCGCCTGTGTAGGGGGGAAGAGAGAGAGAGGGAGGGAAGGGCATAAAGTAGAGCGAGTCAAAACTCAAGTGCCTTCAATTGGCCACTGTGCATGTGCATGTGTGTGTGTCTGTGTGCATGTGTGTCAGGGTGAAATTATAGAAAGCAATTGATGAAAATCGATGGCTAGACCGAATTACACTCTGCATATTAAACTGATTTTGCTTTGGCCCGCGCACATACCAAAGCCCACTAATACACGCGCATGTAGCATGCATGTATGTGTCTGTGATTCATGCAGCTGAAGTCGGAGCTGGGCCTCAGTCTGTGGGCGCAATGCACTCACTCACACACACACACATGCACAATGCCGCTTATACACACTTAGCCAGCACCCACACACACACACACACATGCAAGTCCGCAATTGTATGTATACACACCTATACACATGACGTTGAAAACGAAGCCGTTTTGCACGCTTTTATTGACCAATTGATCGGGCAAACTGTCAAAGCCCACATGTCCCGACTGCTTCAGCGTGCGTAGATGCACCTCCTTTTTGTTTACAAAATCCACTTCAGCCGACATTTTACAACAAAATTCCACAAAAAACACGGACACAAGCAGCTCGCAAAGGCGTCGCCAGCGAGTAATTTTGTTGATATACTATCGTTATCGATAAGGGCTAACAATCGATAGCAAGCATATAGAGTACGGTCACACTGGCAGCAGCGTAGGTCCAGTGGCAACGCTATGCTGCTGATGTGTCGAACTGTCAAAGTGGCAAACGAGGCGAAAGTTCAGTTTGTGCTTGATTAAAATTGTTTTGCTAATTGTAGTTAATTGCCATGTCGAAGGACAGCAATCCCAAGGAGGCGCTTATAAAAGCGGCCTACGCCGATGTACACAAGTTTGGCAGCAATCAGGAGTACGACAAGGCCGTGAAGGCCGTCAATCGCAGTAAGTGCCAGCACACACACACACACACACACACATACGCAAAGCTCACACTTGACTCTGTCTCTGCCTGTCCGCAGTCCTGGGCGTCGCACCCGACGACCGCACGGCGCTGCACTGCAAGGTGGTCTGCCTCATGCAGTTGTCCAAGTTCGACGAGGCGCACAAGTTCATCGAGAAGAATCGGCTGAGTGGTGTGCTCATCTTCGAGAAATCCTACTGCGAGTACCGCCTGAACAGGCAGCAGCAGGCGCTGAAGACCATCGACGAGGCGGGCGTGCAGCCGCTGCCGGCCAAGCTGAAGGAGCTGCGCACGCAGATACTGTATCGCCTGGAGCGCTACGACGACTGCCTGGAGGCGTACAAGGACATCATTAAGAAGAGCAGCGATGACTACGAGGACGAGCGTCGCACCAATCTCAGTGCCGTGGCCGCCAATCTGGCGCTGGACAAGACTAAGGAGGTGCCCGAAGTGCCGGAGGATACGTACGAGCATTACTTCAACAGCGCCTGCATTCAGTCCAATCGCCAAAAGTATGTAGAGGCCGAGCGCAAGCTGCGCACCAGCGAGAAGCTCTGCCGTGAGTTCCTCGAGGAGGAGGGCGCCAGTGAGGAGGAGATCGTCGAGGAGCTCGACGTCATACGCGTGCAGTTGGCCTACTGCCTGCAGCAGCAGGGCAAGACCAAGGAGGCCAGCGTCATCTATGCCGAGTGCCTGCGCCACAAGCCCAAGGACGTCGCTCTGGTGGCCGTGGCCAGCAACAACCTGGTGGTCATGAACAAGGATCAGAATGTCTTCGATTCGAAGAAGAAGATACGCGCCGCCATGGCCGATGCCTGCGAGCCGAAGTTGAACTCGCGCCAGAAGCAGATCGTTGCCCTGAATAACTGCCTGCTGGCGCTGTACACGAACGCCAGCGATCAGGTGCAGCAGCTGACGCAGAAGCTCGTCCAGAGCTATCCCCAGGTGGAGTTCGAGGCGCTGCTCGTGCGCTGCAGCCAGCTGGCCAAGGACAAGAAGCACAAGGAGGCCATCGAGCTGCTGCAGAAGTTCGCGAGCGCCAACAAGACGCACGAGTTTGTCAGCAAATTCGCCATCATTCAGCTGCAGCTGCTGCAGGTGAAGCCACGTCCAGTTCCCAGTCGAACAGCGATCCACTAATAGTTTCAATTTTCCTGCAGGGCAACCGCAAGGACGCCATAGAGACGCTGCTCTCGCTGGGCGAGGCCAAGTACAAGCCCGGCATTGTCTCGGCGCTGGTCTCGCTCTACTTGGGCACGGACAACAAGCCCGCTGCGGCGGGCATCCTCAAGTCGGCCGTCGACTGGTACAAGCAGAACAATGTCAGCAGCGGCGACTTGTCTGACATGTGGCGTCAGGCTGCCGAGTTCCATTTGCGTGGCGGCGCCTCCGAGACGGCAGCCAGCTCGCTGGAGGAGCTACTCAAGCTGAAGCCCAACGATATGAAGGTGCTCGCGCAGCTGGTCATTGCCTACGCCCAGTTCAATCCGAAGCGTGCTCTCGAGATTAGCAAGCGTTTGCCCAAGCTGGAGACACTGACCACCGCCTCGGAGATCGATGCGCTCGAGGCGGCCAATTGGGTGATGTCCACCAAGGCGGCCAAGAAGACAGCCGGCGCCAAGGTGGAGCCCTCGCCGGGCACACCCGCTGCCGAGAAGAAGACCACGCACCGCAAACGCAAGGGCAAGCTGCCCAAGAACTACAACGCGGAGGTTGCACCCGATCCCGAGCGCTGGCTGCCCAAATACGAGCGCACCGGTTTCCGCAAGAAGCGCGGCGGTGCACGCGCCAAGGACGTCATCAAGGGCTCCCAGGGCATGTCCACAGGCGCCGCTGACCAATAGTAAGTGCCGGGCAAGCATTCCATGGGGCAACACATGCTAATCCACTGCGTTCTCACCACTCTTTCCAGCGACATGTCCAACCGCGCTAATCTCAGCAAGAACTCGCCCGCCACGCCCGTCTACCAGGAGCCCACGCCCGGCCCGCGGCAGCAGCATCGCAAGGGCGGCCACAAGAAGAAGAAGGGCGGTCGCTTCTAAGCGCCATTTTCTACGCTGCAACAGTTATCTACACAAATATTATGGTCTTGATCCGGAAAATATATCTAGATATATAAAAATATTTCTTTTATATACTTGCAGAGACTATAATAATTTTGCACAGCTGATTGAAGCATTTCCGACCATATCGCGCATATATAGCATATAGTTTCAAACAGCTTCTATTGGCAAATTTATCGTATCTTGTCCGTTTGCTTGTCCGTTTGTCGTTTGCAACGCAAACTACTCTCACAGTTGTAAAGCTAACTGGTTGAAACTTGGTATACTTAATACTTGCTTCTACATGGCTGTACATAAGTCGGAATGTGGCAGCTTGAAGCAATATATCGTATAGCTGCCATAGAAACTATCGCCCGATTTTCGTTATTTTTGAAGCTATTGTGGCCAAACACACGCCACAAGCTATTTTAATACTGCTGCTGGCCTTATTTTCAAATTTCATGCAATACATTAGACGCCAGAAGCCGGATCGCAGCGCTGAATCGTATAGCTGCCATAGAAACTATCGGCTTATTATTGTTATTTTTAAAGCTATTGTAGTCAAACTCACTAAAATTATTTTATTACTGCTGCTAGCCTTATTTTCATATATTTCATAAGTCGGTGGGAGCTGGATCACAGCCATAGATCGTATAGCTGCCATAGAAACTATCGGCGGATCTTCGTTATTTTTTAAGATATTGTAGACAAACTGATCACAAGTTATTCTATTACTGGTGCTAGCCCTATTTTCAAATTTCATACAATACATAAGTCAGTAGGAGACGGATCCAGCAATATATCGTATAGCTGCCGTAGCAACTATCGGCTTATTTTTGAAGTTATTATAACCAAGCTCACCACAAGCAGTAACAGTACTGCTGCTAGCCTAATTTTCAATTTTCATGCATTACATAAGTCCGTAGAAGCCGGATCGCAGCCATAGATCGTATAGCTGCCATAGAAACTATCGGCTTATTTTTGTTATTTTTCAAGATATTGTTACCAAACTTGCCACAGCTTATTCTAATAATGCTGCTTACATTTTTTGCAAATTTCATTAAAATCGGTTTACTATAGCATAGGAACAATCGGTCCAAATATGAGTTCTACCTTGAAAATATAAATAATTTCTCAAGCATTTCTAAATTTACATCGTTTTCCAATTAGGTTTGAACCTCTTAGTTTAAGGCAGACTTCCCAGTCGTGGGTTTTTAGTACTTTCCAGCAGGGTCAACCGAAGGGAACCCCATACATCGGCCTATTATTAGGTTGAAGGTTCTGGTCAGTATAATTTTTTGCCTGGTCTATAAAATAGGTAGAAATAAAAAACAAATCTTTTTGACACTACGAAGTCTTTCGGGTCTACTAGTTTAATATAATATTTATAAATATATTATATAGTAGATTATATATATTAACGAAAAGAAGTATCGTATGAAACAAATGCATAGCATACATGGAGGTAGTCACTGCTATAGCTATTCCTCTCCATCGTCGTCCTTCTGCTGCTTGGCGTCCGCTTCGGCTGGCTGCTCGTCGCGTCGCGTGTCGTACGAATGGAAGTGCAGGGTGCTCAGCCAGTCGAGCATGTTGCGCTGCTCCGCCTCCGTGCTGTAGATATTCGAGTAGATGCGCTCCTCGATGAACTGGCGCACCTGCTGCTCCTGCGCCTCCCACGTCAGCGGATTGTGTATGCCATCCTTGCCATAGCGTTCATTGTAGCGCTCGTAGTGCACGGTGTCCAGCACCAGACCCAGGCCCGGTGCCATGGGCAGGTCCAGACGCTCCTCGGTGAGGGCTCGCTCCAGCGTTGCCGCCGTCGTGTTGCCCCTGACTATGGCGATGGCCAGGCCAACCATTTTGCGTATCTGATGCAGCATGAAGCTCTGACCCTTCACACGCAGCGTGACGAACTCAATGCCCTGCGGACTCTGGAATGGTGCGCTGCACGTGAAGGACATGATGAAGCGCTTCGCGGAGGGATCTAGAAAGTTTCTGGGGAATGCACAATTAGTTGGTGATGGCCTTTCGGTGCTGCATATGCGGGCTTACTTCTTGCTCGTGAAGTTGTGAAAGTTCTTGGTGCCCTCGTAGAGCTTCAGCGTGTCGGTAATCTTCTCCAGCAGCTCCGAGGGCAGGCGATATGTTTGCTGTTCCTGCTGCGTCTCCTGCTCGGCGCTCGCAAAGGCTATGGTCGGCAGTGTGTATGTGTATGTGCGCGCATTGCACTGATCCTTGGCATTGAAGCCCTTGGTGACGCGCTCCACGCCAAACAGGCGTATCTCCTCGGGCAGATCGCTGTTGAACGCCGCCAGATCGAGCTCCTCGGCTATAAGAGCAAACTATACTATTAAATATCGAGCGAGAGGGCGCGCTGCTCTGCTACTTACGCAGCTTGACGGAGCAGACCTGCCGTGCCGCCGAGACGCCCTTGTCGGTGCGAGCGGCACGTTGAAAGCAGGCGATCTGCACCTGGTCGAACGAGTCCTCCGTTATCCACTTGTGCTTGAGCATTGCCTTGAAGAGCTCCTCCTCGATGGTACGCATGCCGGGATTGCGCTGCATGCCATAGTAGTTGGCGCCACAGTAGCTCAGCAGTATGGCGCTCTTCTTGCGCTTAATGCGATCCGCCGGATCGAAGGGTGCTCGCTTCGTGCCATTGGCCGCGTCCTCCTCGTCCTGCGCTTTCCAGTCCACCCACTTCTTGCGCTTGAGCGTGCGCTTCAATAGGTTGGCCTCCTTGACCGACTGCTCCTCGGTCTCGTTGGCCATTTTCTTGGCCAACTGCTGCTCCTCCAGCTTGTCCAGGGCTTCAAATATGGCGGCGGCAAAGGATTTCTCTGGCGGGGACTGAGCAAACCGGCGAGTATTCCGTATCAGCAGCGTTTTCAGGCAAACTGCAGGCGAAATTGATTAGTTTGTGGCTGGGCAAACTGGCAGCGGCAATTGGAATTCACCTGCCTTTGTGTAGCTGCACAGTATGCGGTCTAATAGCATGAGCTTATTTCTAACAAAAAACTTAAATGCTTAAAAACAACAAGACAACGTTGCACGTGTGCTGCTCGCAGCTGTTGCATGATGGCGGGACACTCATCAAGCATCAGCATACGCTGTGGACTGTGTTTAATGCATTGCTACGGTATGCTATTCAGTGTTGCGTTTAGTAATAAGCATTACAATATTTTAAGTCTACTATTTACCACCCTTTTATGTCTTTATATGTTGAAAACTTACAAGTAAGATTATAATTTATAAATTACGTAGACTGAACGTGTCTGCACATTCATGACAACGAAACATCTGGCAACACCAGCAATCCAAAATGGCTACGCGAGTAGAAAATTTTTGTACAGAAGAAGCGTCCAAGGAGAGTAAACGCCGTGACCGTGTGTTTTCGTAGCAATTTATTGCCAATAAAATACAAATATTCATTTGAATAACAAACAAACAATTGTGCTAGCCGTGCGCCAAACACACAAATAAACTCAACCAAATGCAGTGCAATGTAACGAAATATAGAGAGCGTGATGCGAACATTTAAATGAAAGTTTTCGCCTGCGTGAGAATTCGTGCAAAAAGAGTAGAGAGAAAAAAATTTTGCAAGCATTCGCCAGTTAAATGTGTGTGTGTGTGTGTGTTTGTGGCATCAAAATGCGATTACAAATTAACTAAAGCACTGGAAATGAAATCAAAATCGAAATATTAACTAAACGCAAATAAATCTTCAGTGGTCTCATATGAAAGGGAAACTCTGCAGTGCACCAAGTAACTTGTTTGTACGGCTGCCAGTGTTAGTGAGCGCGCGTAAGTGTGTGTGTGTGAGTGTGCGCGCGTGTGTGTGTGTGCCAGCCAATTTGGCGTTGTTTTTGTGTGCGCTGCTTGGGCCTGACCCCTTGTCGGGCATGCATAAATAATGAAATGGAATAGTAATCCTGAGGAGACTAAATATGCTAGCCAAGGGCACGAGCTGCTGGTGAAGACGACCACAAAATTCTCGCGCTAAAATTAGCCCGAGAGCACAACAACAACAACAGCAACAACGTTGAATTACCCATTATACGCTTCACACCCACGTCGATCCATCAGACAACAACACAACCACGTCGTTTGACATACTCGAAACAAGAAAACAAAATGGATTTAGAATTGGAGAATCTAAAGAATGACTTTCTGCCACTGATCGCCGGCATCAAGCAGGAGCAATTGGACTCGGTGGCAACGGATGTGCTGCCAGCGAATCACTTGCCCGGCACAGCTGCAACAACGTCCACATCGTCGTCCTCGTCCTCATCCCTGAGCAATCCCTGCGATAGTGCAGAGAAGCGGGTAAGTTAGCAGCCGATCTCACTTTCACATACGAGGGTCGTTCAATAAGTCCTTAGAAAATGCGATTGAAGAAATCCGAAATCCTATTTTTTGCACGGGATAAAAATGTTGGAAAAACGATTGGCAAAGTGTGTAGAGCTAAAAGGGGGGACTATGTTGAAAAATAAAAAAAAAATTCTGCAAAAAACAGTGTTTTTATATTTATTATTATTATTTATTTTTTCTAAAGACATATTGAACGACCCACGTATATATATATATGTACTGTGGAGGTTATTCACTTACCCACTACACGTGCTCTTGCAGTCGCTGCCATGTAGCGATAAGGAGCGGCTGTAAACAACAATACACTGCAGCCAAATCCATTGAATCGTCAGAATTTTGGGTTGACGCAGCTTATCAGTTATCAACTGCATTATGCCTGTAGTCTGACCACTTTGTCTCGTGCAATTGCGTGCGTTATCTTTTCCCATACTATAACAACAATCAGCACACGGCAATAATAACAAACAAATGTTAAAGCATTCTCCCCCACAAGCACTCACACACGCGCACACACACACACACATTCGCATGCAAAATACACACAGTCGTTGCTAAAATTGTGTTTCACTTTCGTGTTTGAGTCTCGTGCTGTTTGTTGTTCGGTTTCTGGTTTTGCCGTACGGCGTGAAAGGCAAAGCAAATATGTAACTACAAAGCAGAGACAGCAAAAACAGCAATAGCAACAACAACAACAGCTCTCTCTCTCTCTCTCTCTCTCGCAGCGCGCTCTTTCTGGCCGCTGAGTGCTCTCCATCAAGATCAGCTGCAGTTGCTCACTCGATTGAATGACTCGTCTCTTTTGCGTGCGTATGAGTGGCAGCGTGTCTGTGTGTGTGTGCATTCTAGAGATGCGCGTCTGACTGTGATGCTGTTACTAGGGTTGCCAACCAACCATACTGTTAAAAACAGTATTATACTGTTTATATACTTTTTACTGTTAAAAAAAAAACAAGTATACAAAATACTGTTTTCAGCTTAAAAATTTAAAGTATGTATATATTTTCTAGAATTGAAGTATACAAAATACTGTTTTCAGCGTAAGAACTCTTAAATATGTATATATTTTTAAGAATTGAATACAGGGCAAAAATGTAGCTATTTATTAGTAATTATTATTATTAGTAATTATAGCTTTTCTACTCTCTGAAGGAGTTTTTTTTAGTGATGAATGCTAAGTGGCGAGAAAATATAAATAGGGAGACCATAAATTTGCTCAAAACTAAGCTCCTTATATATTTTAATTTTAATTTTCAATTGTTGAGAAGCAAAGGCTATTTTTAAAAATTATTGTAAATTAATAAATTGTGCGAAAAGCTTTAAAAATATATATATTTAAATTAATGTATAAATGAAATACATCTTTATTTTCCTAAAATACTGTTTAAAATTCTTATCAGATCGAAATATACTTTTTTTCTTGTAAAAAAATTTTGGCAACCCTAGCTGTTACAGTCACGATATGATGAAATGTGATTACATTCACTGCTACATTTCATTCATAAAGTTGCACACAATGTTAACAATTTATTTAGCAATTGTAGCCAAATTTAAGCAACATTTTGAGCGAATTTGAATAAAATCAATTGAAATAACAATACTGCTGTGCTCACAGCACTTGAGCGTGTGTGTGTGTGTAGGTTCGTCGCGCTTGAGCGCCACGAACGTGAGTTCTTCTAAATATTCCGATTCCGAAATTCAAGTTCCGAGAGCTGCAGACACACTTTGCCTGCATTTCGAGTGCCGCTTGAGTAGCAGACGCAACATAGTAAGTCAAAAACACACTCACACAACACACACACACACGTTGCTGGCAGCTGGAAATGACATGCGTTCAGTGGACAACAGCCTATCGCCCGCTCTGTGTGTTTGTAGAGGACCGTATGTACTTTAGATCTTCCACTCTCTCTTGTCGCTTACCCCCCACCCGGCTCGCTCGGTTTATTCAACCTTCGCCTTACCCCTCTGTCAGCTGGCATATCACGAACTTGACGTTCAATTATGGTCAATAAAAATGTATTCATGTTTCACGTATTGTTTGAAAACAGCTTAATAAGATCTTTTTACAGTAAAAATAAAAAAATAAAAATGGCTGACATGTCCAAAATGGCGGCCAATTGTAAAGGTTGCGTAGTAACAGTGTTGACAGTTTAGCTATTTAGCTGCTAAACGTAGCCAGCATATATTAAAACTTTTAGTTTGAAAATGCTATATGTATGCAAACGTAGCAATTTCTATAGCCAATTCACTGATCATTAAAATCATAGTTTCTATATTGAAATTATGGCAAATGATATTTTTAGTAATATTCTAAGACACCCTAGAAGTGAGTAAAATACCGAAAATTTAATAAAAAATTTAGATTTTAAAGTATTCAAACTCAAATATAAAATTTTCTGTCCGATTATTAAGCATCATTAATTTTTGCAGCACTTTTAGCGCAATTTTTCGCTATACGTAATATTCTAAGATACCCAAGAAGTGCGTAAAAATAGCTAAAATTTAATGAAGAGTATAGATTTTAAAGCATTCAAATTCAAATATACAATTTTCTGTCTGATTATAAAGCATCAGCAATTTTTGGCAAAGTTTTTCGCTATATCTAGCCGTTTTTTCTTTCAATATTCTGCCAGCACTGCATAGTAACATGTTCAACAAGTTTTACAATGCAAAATGGCGGCTTTAATGAAAGTTTTAAAAATTATACGTATACAAAAAGAAAATAAGGAGCAAAAGAGAAACGATGGTGAAAATATTATACAGACGAAGCAATTGTAATTGTATAATTTTTAAAGTAATTATCGATCTTCTATGAAATACGTACAATTATCGGATTGATTTCCATTTAATACAAAAAATTATTTTAAAATACAGTTGAGTATTTTTTCATCAATTATCAAGAAATTATACATTTACTTTTTTATTGCCACATGTACCACATGATCAATGGTTGGACTCTGTTTTAGAATAGATCACTGACTCTTTCGTATTCAATTTGTGTGTGTGCGTGTGTAGTGTATGTTGTAATTATTCATTGAATCTGACACCGTAATGAGCGGGGCAGCTGGATTTTGTTGGTGTGCGGCCATTTTGTTTGCCGCATATTCTTTGTTGCTTCTGTCTTTTTCGACGAAACATAAAATTATTTCCAAGAATTTGGTTTTAATGATGTGCAATTAACTCTAATTTCACTAGAATATGCAAGCAAAGCAAAGTGCCGATGACCGGAGCGAGGGACGTACCCCTAGTGCTCGCCTGGCCGGGGGAAGAGTCAAGAGTGAATGAGTGCTAGCCGAAAGTTTCCAATTAACTTTATTGCCTGAACGGCAATCTTGGCAAACAGATCTTGGAAAAGCTGCTTTTCACTTTCAGGCGATACCACCACCAGTGCCTGTTACCTGCTCCGCACCTGGCGCTATGAAGCGTGTTCTCTTCCTCTTTCCGCTTGCATATGCATGTGTGTGTGTGTGTGTGTGTGTGTGTGTGTGTGTTTGTTCATGTGTATCTAACAGATACACATTTTAATTGCTTTTATGGGCACCACCGATTGGGCGTGGCTGCCGACTTAATCCAGCCGCAGAGCGTGCGTAATTAAAGTTGACTACGCGAGCGGATCAGTTGAACTGTGAGGAGGGTGGTTCCGGGCGGAGTCGAACGACTGACTGCCAGCATGGGGATTAGGCCCTGTACAGGACATAATCCGATCACATAAAGCGGATTATAACGCACAATAAAAGACAGCGCTGCTGGCAGCAAGCGGCAGCGGCAGCAGCAGCAGCTGCAGCACAAATTGACGTAACTTTCAATTGAAGCGCCAGTCATGCTGACTCCGGTCGAAGGAAGAGTATTCGAGTGCTCGTATTTGAGTATCTATGTATGTGGGCAAAGTTTTGTATAAGCCGCCGTATAAATCCTGAATGAGACGGCAGAACCCTGTAGATGCCCCTCTAGAAGTAAGCAGATTTTCCAAGCTCACGTCGTTGCATTCGACAGCTGTGCCACGCCCTCGTCTTAATGTACGCCCCCCCCCCCGGGTATAAGCCGAGTGGAAATGTTGCTGCATCTGCATCACGTTTTAGACCCCTGCGGCTTTACCGTTTTGTATCTACATCAGAGCAACGGCGACTGCGGCGCCATTTTGGAAAATGTATCGTTGTTGCTGTTGTCGATTGGGTGTGTGTGTGTGTATGTGTGTGTGTGAGCCTGTCTGTCTGTCCGTCTGTCTGACTCTTGTGTTTGTGTGTGCCTGTGGAGATTTTCCGTTTATGCCATGGCACGGGAGCACGAACAATTGCATCAGGCACAGAAAGAACCGCAAACCGCAGCAGCAGCACCAACAGCAGCATCAGCGTCGGCGGTTTTGGTAAGCTCCAAAGACCAGCGACCAGCTCTTTGAACCTGGCCACCATCCCACAATGTCCAATTCGTCGCCGTCACTTTCTGAAGGCACAGGCACAAGCCGCACAAAATATATATGCCCAGCCATAGGCCCTGAACCCGTGCTCGTATCCGTGCCCAGGCCGGTACCCGGCCGCTTCATTAGCTTGTGGTTTTAGCTTATTTCGTGCAAGCTGACTACTTCACTTTTCCTGAATATTTTCAATATAGTTTGGCATTGCCGCAATTAGCGAAAGTCTCCGATCTTGTGACTAAATTTTGGACAAAAAAAAAAAAATAACAATACTTGACGTTTGTCCCTGAATACGTGTATTTATCTTCAAGTTTGTTTGGGCAATAACTTTGAAAAGTTATTTGTTTTACCTTTGCATAGAGAAACAATAAGAGTATGCCAAATTTAGCATTTAGCTATTTGTTATAAGCTGCTTAATGACGCAAGGAATAATAATAATAAAAAATGAAACAATTTCTTTGCTATTTCCTCCCTAATGGGCTTCCCATTGACGTGTGATTATACCATTTGCTCTATAAGTATGTATCTCAATAAACCGCAGCAGAACCACTCAGAGCAATCAACTTCATGGCATAACTCGCTGATTGACAGACTGACTGACTGACTGGCAGACTGACAGACTGACAGTATGACAGTTTGACTGATTGACTGCTTGATTCGTTGTCATTGTCATTATGAATCATATTTTAAGGGCACTGCTGCGCCATCGTCTCAGGCTTATCGTTTTCCCTGTCCCAATGACGAACCAAGGGGCTGTGAAAATGAAGGCGTTTTGTGTGTAGAAATATGCAAATAAAAAAAGTATATAAATATATATATTTAGTAGGTACTCTGTATGCGAGAAATTCCTTTCGGTTTTCGACAGAGTCAGTCTCTCGGTTACCTTAATGGCGTCCATCGATTTTCTGTTCTGTTCGTATCCAGCGAAGCTCGTAAAAACTTTTTCTCGACTCTTTTGCGTGCCATTTACGATTTCCATACAATTAAATCTTTACGACTGCGACGATGGGAAATGATGCGAACGGAACGAGCAGCAGCAGCACTTGTCCAAAAAAACATACCGAAAGATACATTTCTATACTTTGTGGCAATAGCGTTAGAGTATTCCAATTGAGCTTCACCCCTTCCCGTTCCCGTTCCCGTTCGATGGTGCATGTGAGAGTGTATCCTCCTATGGTATAATCCGCAATCAAGTGCATACTCGTACAGTTTTATATCATCATTTCTGTAGCAATCTATTTGTACATATTTTTTTAGTATTTTTTTTTTTTTTTTTTTTGGGAAGCTCAAATTGCCTTATGAAATGTTATGTCAGGTCATTAGGGCTTGCCCATTAGGGCGATCCCCCTTCTGCTGCTCCTGCATCACAGCGGAAATTGCAACGCCGCTGCCGGATATGTCAGCGATTTAAGTAAATGGCTCGAATGCCGCACTAAAGTCCATGGCATAGATATAGGCCCCGGGGGGTTGCTCTCACCCATGTGCAGTCAGTTTGGAATTGACTTTTTGATAAGCATTTTAATTGACGGAAATTAATTGAGATACCTATACGATCAAAAAAGATGCGCTTAATATAATATATGCTCGTATCTCTATTGGGGTAAGGACACACCAGCCATTAAAGGGATAAAAGAAAAGGTGCATAAAAAATGTTGAAAATGTATGGCATAAATAAAAAGTTTTTTGGTTTTCCTTTAGATTCTTTTTCCTCGTTATCATCTCTTTGCTCCGCGGGCCATTAAAAAATGGTTTCAGCTTGTAACAGATACTTCGTGGCCAAGTTGCGGTCCTGGTCAACGCTATCGCTTGAATCGAATCACCTTTAGCGCTTGAGTGTACATTGTTTTTGTTTAGTTTCATGTTGTTGCTGCTGCTGTTGTTGTTGTTGTGTGCTCACCAGTTTCAGTCACAATCAAGTTTTTCGCTTTTATTATGGGGAGTATAAGATATTTTATTGTGCCATCTGCTCACCTGCTATCCCTCTCATTCGTTCGCCCTCTGCGAGGGTTCCTTTCGCTATGCCTTCGTCTCTTTCGGGTCGCAATTTATGCCTGACATTTTGAGCATTATATCTTTGCATTTTTAGTTTATTGCTTAGCCTCATAAATATTTCAAGACCCGAGTTTTCTCTTATTCATTACCCCCGAACGGAGCGAAATAAACATTTTTATAGGAATTTTTCTTTGATGTTGCGCTTGGACACCTGCATAAGACTTTGAAGGATATCGTTCGAGGGGAATAAAACAAACTGAAAAGTTGATAAGAAAAATAAATAATGAAAGGGAAACTAGAGAGCAAGTATTAGTAGCTCGTTTTAATTGGTTTTATCGATTTGAGATAAAGAGCTACAAATTTAAAACTTGCTAAAAATTATTTTAACTTTTTGATGGAAACATTTAAAAAATTCTGCATTTTTTTATGATTAATGCATGATTTTTGGCAAAATGTCAGAAGTCTATATAGTATTATAAAAAGAAGCAACACCTTGGTTTCTTTATACAGACAGACACGCCCACAGCAACTGTCAAGCTATTGATTGATTGTTATACGCAACTACAATTAGAAATAAATAAAATATACTTGTTTCTCACATTTTTAATATGGGCAGTGTAGAAAAAAAAATATATATATATATTGATAGTTTATGAAATGTATATATAAGATAATGATATCGAATATGCAGTTCGATAATTTATGGTTAAATTCCATGGAAAATTTGATTAGTCAAGCCCACCGACCCGTATCTATGCGCATAAAAGCTGGGCATGGCATTTTATCTTTCTGTTTTTTTTTCTCACCCAACTTTTTCTGTTGATTAACTTGGCTAAAGGTGGTTATGCAATACTTAAATCTAGAATTAAAGTGCTCAATTTGAAATGCGTTTCATGTTTGCGTTTCTTGCGGCTAATTCGATTGTTTCGCAACAGCGTGACGCTGCATATCGAATAGATTCGAGTTGCGCCGGACGAATTGTAAACTGAAACAAATTAATTTGTATCGAAGTGCTTGCTCATGACAAATTGAATTAATTTATAACAATAGCACGCAAATGAGGCAGACATTTTGAGGCGCACTCAAATGGTTGAAGCCTTACACAAGTCAAAGGATCTGCCTGTGAATACACATTATAGATGTATGTATGCTTGACTACAGGACCCCAGACCAGGAACGTATCGATGTGGAAGAAACCTCAAGCTGATATGTGTCCATAGCAGATACTCAAAATGCAATTAATTACACTCCTGCCATGGCTCTGTTTGTTGTGGTGCTTATCGCTGTTGTTATTGTTGTTATTGCTGTTGCTGTTGATACAAGAATATGCATAATATTCAAAGTTTAAAGGGCATTCGCAGGCGCAGAAGTGTGGCACTTGCTGTGCAGCTGTAAAACAATGAAATTTACGAATGTTGTGGCGGCAAATATGAATAACAACATTCTTGCCCCACTGTGTGTGCTCTGCATGTGTGTGCGTGTGTGTGTGCGAAATCTGAAACCAAAAGATAGCCATGCACTACCAGCAGCAGGTCCCGTGTCTGCGACAGCGAACGGACATGCAGCCCGCAGCGCTGGGATTTTCGCAAAATGGCCGTTGAAACGCAAATACGACAAGCACAAACAGCAGGACCTGCAGCAGCGGAAGAGGAAGAAGAAGAGTATGTGATTGGGAATTTCACAAAATGGCCGCCGTCGCCATTGCCGCCATTGCCGAATGCCACCCGCTGCTGTCCGTCAGAATTCATGACGTACACAGATGATGCATGCTCGTTCTTATTGCACTGATTTATGCGCCATCGAGGCTGAAAAATAGCCTGTCGCTCGCGCTCCTCTCTGCTCGCTCCTCGCTCCTTGCTCCTCGCTGCTCGCTAACCAAACAAGTGCAGCACGCGCAACAATCCGACGACCGACCTCCCCCTATATTTATCATGCTCATTGCTCAGCGCTTTCTTTGTTCGACGAAGCCAGAGGCATGCCGAGACTATTCGATTCGCGATCGATTTTCTGCTTAATTATAGCTTCAACTTAATTTGGGAGGGGCTCGTGTGCAGCTGCATATCAATCGATGGCGGCACAAACGAAGCGAAGCTTTACTCAAATATTCCGAGCAGTATGCAAAAAGGAATTGTAATCAAATTGAAGCAATCAAGTTAATCCTGACAATCATCGTCTGTACACACACACACGCACGCGCACTTCGTTAGCTATTCCCCTAAAAGGCGGTCGCAAAATTTGCTGTTCACTTAATGGGCCAATTATTGAAAGGGTCGCAAAATTGCAAAGATTGTGGGAATAGGCATATGCTGAGCCAGATAGTTAATAACTACAATCGTAGTCAGTAGTGTTCCTAATTGGAAATTTTAGTTTAGAAAGTATTGGGATAGTATAAATTATATTTTTCATAATATTGAAATACGCTCATCCAAATTCTTCTATCGAGCGTATTCTCTCTATAAAGAATAAAAACTATAAATATAAATATAAATATAAATATAAATATAAATATAAATATAAATATAAATATAAATATAAATATAAATATAAATATAAATATAAATATAAATATAAATATAAATATAAATATAAATATAAATATAAATATAAATATAAATATAAATATAAATATAAATATAAATATAAATATAAATATAAATATAAATATAAATATAAATATAAATATAAATATAAATATAAATATAAATATAAATATAAATATAAATATAAATATAAATATAAATATAAATATAAATATAAATATAAATATATAAATATAAATATATATAAATATAATTATAAAGTTAAAAAGGTCTAATTGACTGAGGAGAATAAAACTTAATATATATTTCTGCGCTTCCGGTATTAGCATAACATGGAAATACCCCATTTTGATTGAAGTTGATTATGTCGAATTGTACATGTGATAAGGCATAGATTGCGCAGTGACTACAGCGTTGATAAACTGATTGAATTGCGTTAAGTTCGACTATTAACGGGTCACACAAAGTTCCCAAGTGCAAACGCATTTGGGAAATTGCAATTGACTGTGGTGTAGTGGGGCTTTTTATTAGAATCCCCAACGCACTTTGCCCCTTTTACTTAAATCGAAACGGGAAAAGTGCCGATGGCTTAACGGGAAATCCAATCCAATTTGATGCGAGCACGCAAATTAATCGAATTATGGTATAGCTGGTCGGGAAAATGGATTTGGCATGTGAGATGTGACAGCAAGTTGCTTGCCAATGGGATTTTCCACACAGATTTTACCCGTTGTACCTGCCCTCTGCGTCAGTCAGTCAGTCAGTCAGTCATTCGACCCGAAGTGATAATGGAAAGAAGGGGGCGAAGGATTTGAGGGGAAATGAAATATAGTTGTAGAACTTCTTTCATTTTCACAACAAAGTTTTTTTTGCTGTGTGACTAACAAGAAAGAAACTTTTGCTAACTGAAAAACTTATTTGGCGAATAAATTCCGAATGAAATGTGAAACGGCTTTAAAAGGCTTCGCAGTGCCGGATGGAAATGTGATTACTTTCATCAAAATTACATCAATCATAAATGCACTCATTCTCTGTGCCAGACGTCAAGCAGCCATTCCATCATGTCAGCACATTTCTAGTGCTTCGCGCCTGCTGGTCTGGTGGCCATTGTTGTACGAGGCGAAGTTGTTTTTGTTGTTGTTGTTGTGTGGCATCCTTTCAACATTTTCTAATTGAAATTGATTTAAAATTGTTTATAAATTCGTTGCTCTCGTTCAGAGCTGACAGGCATGTGGCAGCTGCTAATGGAGAATTCGACTCATCGTGCAAGTTTTCTGCAGCCTGCTGCTACCCCTAGATTAGGGTTCGATGTGGAATTAATTTCAGTTTCGTGAGAAAAAAGCTAACGATTTTTAATTAGTGATTGCGACCTCGAAAAACTAATTAATTGAAATAAAAAGAGCAAGCACTGAGATGACGTGCAGATTGTACTACTCACCATTCAATATTTTATTGATTATATATATATATTGATTAACACTGAGTAGGTTTTTGCATAATACATAGCAGTGATCGTGATAATTATCTTATAAGTCGTCTGAAGTCAAGTCACGTGCCCCACTGGTAATTTGCTTGAAACCCCGCCAAAACTGTGACAAATCACACGGTCGACCGAGCACAGATATTATATATAGTACTTATGATCGGATCCCTATTTCCCCACTTAAATTTGCGATAAGATCGTCATCTAGTCGCTTCAACAGTCAGTCCTGCGTAAGTGCTGAATTGGTGAAATTTGATTGAAAGTTCTATTAATTGGAATTACTTGCATAAAAATACTACCTGCATTGCAGCTTTTGTCATGTTTCTACGGGTGGGATGCGGGCCGCCCATGAGTGCGCCACCCGTAGCATCCAGTTTGTAGCAAGTCATTCTTAGTAAATGGGGGTAGCAGCTGTTTTTCGTTTTTTTTTTTTTTCGTTTTTTTTTTTATATTTTTTTCGCAACACTCTCGATGGTGGTATGTCAGTCGCAGTGGACCTGGGCAACTTTAAGTGGGCTGCGCTCGCCGAGCAAACGAGCGAGCGACCCACCGAGCGGGCAACCCGAACCGAGAGCCGACCAGTTTTTGGAGGCCCCCCCTCCCAGTCGGACGAGCTGGCGGCGCGAGCGGAGAATGACCATGGAACATACATTATGATGAATGGCTTTCAAGTGGAACGTCGCCCCTATTGCCCTGACTCCGAATCTATGTTGTACGCTGGCCGCGCGTGGGTATGTGGCAAGCTTCCCATATATGTATGTATATGTACAATACATACATACACAAAAATATATAGCATATATTAAAAGTATAAAATGGCTGTTGTCCGATGATTTATGTGCGCCGAGAAGTTTCGAAAGTCGCAAGAGAATGAGAGAGAGAGCGCGGAAGAGATAGCGTACCGGAGGTGAAAATCAAGGTAGACTTTCTCTCGCTGGCTTCCCATTGCTGACGTCAGCTACACGAGCTAAGATGGATGGATCGCCGGATCGTAGCAAAGGAATCGCACTGGATCCATGTTTGGGGAGCCACAAATTTGCGCAATCGTTTCAGCTGTCCGTTCGAGAAGGCGACTGAATCTAGCTCGTTGCGAGGGGCATTCATCAATGTCCGTGGCGCTTCCGTTGGGGCACGAGCAGACACACACAAACACACAGACACACACACATGTGAAGGCTGGCAGTTGCATGTAAAACGCTCGCATACCAATGCACTAATCTTTATCGAGCAAAAGCATAATCAATCAATTGGATTTATGTGCTCCAACTCAAGATAAAACTAATCAATCTTGCCCCTGCGACAGTCAGAGACGACGAGCAGCAGCAGCAGCAGCAAGACTGGCAGCAAGAGAAGCAGCACCCGAGCAGCCCCCATGGCCGCCCCACATCTACATCCACATCCACATCCAATCGTATCCCATCGCTCTGGGCGCTATTTGTTCTTTTGCTCAACCGGGCAGACTCTTTTGCTCCTCTTTTTGCATTTCAAAATTTATGCTCTCCTGTCGCGTTGGAAAGTCGCTGCGATTAATTATCGCGAGCAGCATCCGTCGAAGGGATCGATGCGAAAATAAGCGACAATCCTTATTAATATCTTTCGCTTGATAATTAATATCATGGCATAGCAAAGTTGCGTAAAAATTAATTTATTTTCGATGCGATAAAAAGAAATGTGTATTTGTTTTGCTAACGCTTAATTATGCATGCAATACTTTGATTGAAATTGCGGCATAATACAATTTAATTGATGTTTTTATATTGAAAATTGCACTTAAGCTATGGAGTGAAAGCTAAACCCATTTTTTTTTTTGAAAAGCTAAAAAAGGAAACACCAGCACATTTTCACATTTGAGTTGGGAGTCATACCAAAATGTTCGATACTTCAGCAGATTGTCGCCGACTGCGGCATAATACGATTAGATTAGATAAGATAATGGTGTCGGTCGACCATGTTTAGTCAGAGTCCATCAATCATGCTTGCTGAACAGGCAGGCGAAGTGTCACCCTTATGTGCATGATGTGAATGGCCAATAAAGCGAGAAATACTATTGCAGCGAGTAAGAGACTTGTCAGATACAATATCCCGATTACCCTATGCAAAGGTATTAGCTTTCAGTGGTCGTCTACCTGAAGTTAACCCATTGAGAGAACCACTTGAGTAATATTATTTAGCTGCTGATAAAGTCTTTCGATATTCGTGAATGTCTCACAATAATCAGCTTAAATATGAAATATTTACTACCTTTTCTCAGCGCTTGGTAACTAAATTTTATTTTATTTCTTAATTGCAGTCGGAATCAAATTCGTCTGCGTCGGCCAAGTTCACGCTCTTCAAGTGCGTCTACTGTGCCCAGGTGCTCGGCGTTAACGATCGCCCCAAGCTGCTGGAATGCCTGCATGTGGCATGTGGCCAGTGTGTGAACACAAAGTTCTCGGAGCTGGATCGCTCGCTGCCGCCGCTGATCCACTGTCCGGTGTGTGATAATGCCTCACAGAACGAGTACATCATTGAGAATCAGTTCCTGATCGAGCAGTGTGCTGCCGGCGAAAGCGGCGAGAGCAACGGTGACAGTCTGAAGGGCTCGATCATCGCCAACGTGCAGTGCAGCAGCTGCTCGGATGGAGCTAATGCGACATCATGGTGTGTGGACTGCTCGGAGTACATCTGCGACAATTGCGTGCAGGCGCATCAGCGTCTCAAGATCACCAAGGATCACACCATCAAGCCAAAGGAAGAGGCCAACACGGAGCAGTTGGTGGGTGCTGTCGGCGTCGACAAGCTGCACATGTGCCAGCTGCACACGCAGGAGAAGCTGTCGCTGTTCTGCGAGACGTGCGACAAGCTCACCTGTCGCGACTGCCAGCTGAGCGATCATCGCGATCACAAATACAAGTTTGCCCACGAAATTGCCACAGAGTCGCGACAGGCGCTGTCGACGCTCGTCTCTGAGATTAACTACAAGCGCTTCCTACTCTCCTCGGCCACCAAGGTGATCGATGATCGCCAGCAGCTGATACACGACAAGAAGAAGGATCTGATCAAGGAGATAACCGCCATGGTGGTCAAGATAACCAACACGGTCAATATGCGCGGCAAGCAGTTGGTCATGCGCCTGAACGAGGTCTGCGACAGCAAGCTGAAGGTGTTGGTCGAGAAGAAGGAGACGCTGCAGCTGCTCTCCGATAACACGGATCATTGCATCGAATTTATGCAGAATGCCCTCGAAAAGGGCAGCGATTTCGCGATTCTATCGAGCAAAAAATCGCTTGTACGCCACCTGCAGAAGCTCAAGTGCCAGCGCGCTGACATACCAAATCCAGAGATTCCGGTACGCATTCAGGTGCAGTTGAATCAAGTCGCCGAGCTGCAGAAGGTCATCTCGCAATTGGGCATCGTGATTGTCGATGGCAAGCCATATCCGCCGGCACCAGCACCCTCGCCGAATGGACCATCACCGTTGCCGCCGCGACAACCACCCAGTCCAAATATGGCGCCGCCATTGCGTCCAGGACTGCCGCCCGGCATGACGGCGGGCCTCTCGCCGAACGGACCACCCGGCGCTTTTGGGCCACAGAACGGACCACCGCTGTACAGCAATGCCGCCGCGCAGCAGCAGTTCAACATGAGCCGGTCCTTCCCGGGCGACGGGCCAGGTAAGGGTAGGCACAACAAACACACTTTTTCCTACCAAGTATATTGAAGTCAATCTCGCTCAAACTCTATTTTCATTTTACAGTACGCTTTGGAGCCATGCCTCCTGGTATGCAGCGACAGGGACAGCCACATGTCAGCTCCTCCACACACCCACAGAATATGGGTAAGTTGGGCATCTTCGTAGGGATGGAAGTCAGAAATAACAGTTAATTCTTCTTCTTGCAGACATTAGCCTGCGCGGTCTATTGAACAATCAGGCGGCGCAAAGTCCCAACGCACATCTGGCCTATAACGGACCGCCCAGCTATCCCGGGGGACCGCAGGGGGCGCCCTCGCCTGCCCACCAACAGCTGGGACCACAGATGCGTCCACATTTTATGCCCGGCCAGCAGGGTTTTGGCCAAGGTGGTGGCCCGGGCGGCGGGCCCAGAGATAGCAGCAGCTTCATGAACAGCAATGCGCGTTTCCAGTCGCAGTATCAGCGTATGGCCAACCATGCACACCAGCAGGCGGCTGCTGCAGCCATGGCTGGAGCGAGTGGTGCCGGGCCGGGACAGATACCCTCGCCGGGAGCTCTGCAGCGACCACCAATGATGCCAAATCCCATGCAAAATGTAAGCGGCTAGCTTTATGAATGAATAATTATAGGTATTTGAGATATTAACCACTGCTCTGGGGGCATGTTGCAGGCCTTGGGGTTTCATGGGAGCCAGGCTGGCTTTAATGCTGGGCCGCCGCAAACGTCACCACAACTGAGTAACGCCATGCATAGCCTGGCCAAATGGCATATACCGCAGTCTGCACAGCAATCAAGTAGTAAGTTCCATTCGCAATCATCCGCACATTTCTGCAGTTTTAATAGAAAACTTGTCTCTGCTTTCAGTATGCCAACAGCAGGGACCACTGCTGCCGTTCGCAAATGGACGACAGACGTCGGAAAATTTTAAAATCTCACTGAAATCTCCAAATACTCTAAAGAACAGCACGCCGCCCAGTGTCAACCACAGTGGTGGTGGTCCAACGCCTCCAGCACTGGGCAATGGCTCGTCCACAGCGAGTAGCATAGCACAGCTTAGTGCCGCTGCACTGGGTCTTGGTCCAGCTGTATCTATACTCTCCAATGTCACATCGACGAATCCAAAGACGCCCAGCCCCAGCACACATGAGGTGAGCATCTTGCATGGCCTCCGACTAGTATCCCCCATCTTAGTTCTCGTTGTTTGCTGTGCCACAGAATACCAAGGACTTTACCGAGCCCATTGACAAGGTGCGAGACGATTCGATCAACGATCTGATTGCCACTATCGCCAAATTGGATTCGAATGGCGTGCAGGTGCTGCCTGAAGGACGAACTAAGACCACCTCACCGCAGGTGCACAGCTCAACGGATTTGTCCAACACGCAGGAAGGTGAGTACCAATCATTTTTTTTTTTTTTTTTGTATACCAAACCGAGACAAGGCTCCTTTCTACACCTCATGCATGCCTATAAGCTACATTTATCTTGGGTGTGGGGTATGTGCGTGTGTGGCGTTTTATTAGCTCTCTTTTTGAATATTCCGACTTACCATTCTGTGAAGCTCTTTTTAAAAAATAATAATAATTGTCACATTGGTGGAGTTCTATAAATTTGGATACGTAAATTGTTCCGCAACTTTTTACAAGGTCGACATCTTCATTCCCGTTTAACCTGGTGATTGAAGACGTTTTTTTTTGAATTTAATAACTGTCGACTAACAATCCGATTTGAGAGTTATATTTCATAATACTTCTATGCGTTTTATTCCATAGTCTTATGATTAACATATTACTCTGCTGATGGTTTATATCGACATTCAATTCTCATATAACTTTGCTTTGTTTATTTCTATTTTCAAACTGCAAACACGTTTTCGAAAAACCAAAATAATACAAACAAAACGATCTGAACGCGCAATAAAAACCGTACAAATAAATTACTAACCAATGAAAAATATATACTATACCAATCAAACCAAAAACCAAATCAATACAATACCAAACCAAACCGAAACGAAAAAATACAAATTACAAAAAAAAAAAAAAACTACAACAAAAACAAAACACAAACATACATACACACACCCAAATCAACCCATACACACACATACACGCACACACATGAATGCAAACCCAAACTAATCATATCAGTTAATAATAAAAACGAACAAAAAGATGACCCCAATGAGGATTGGTGTGCCGTCTGCCTGGATGGCGGCGAGCTGATGTGCTGCGACAAATGCCCGAAAGTATTCCATCAGAACTGTCACATACCCGCGATCAGCTCGCTGCCGGACGAGAGCGAGAGCTGGCAGTGCCTGCTGTGCGTCAACCTCAAGGAGCTGCAGAAGGTGGAGAGCAACGAGAAGACGCAGCCGGGCGAACTGAGCGCACTGGAACTCAGGATATTGCAGCGCATTTGCCTGGAGCTGTACTGCCAATACGAGCAGAGTCTCAATTTCCGCGAACCGGAATCGCCAGCCAACTCCCAGTACTATGAAATTATTTGCAAGTAAGTCGCACAAACTGTTGCAGTGTTTGACGGTTCGTTGTTAATTGTAATTTACCATTGCAGTCCCATGTCGTTGGATGTCATACGGACGCGCTTGGATCCATCCAGTCCAAATCATTACAAGGACATTGCCGGCTTTGTGTCCGACGTGCGTTTGATCTTCAAGAACACGTATCTCTTCTATCAGGTGAGTTCATTGAGCATTCGTCGGACCTAGTGCCTAGATTTTTACATCTGTGTCGCAATCGCTTTCACACAGGAGGATTCGAAAACGTACGGCAATGCCAAGTATTTGGAGAACTTTTTCGAAGAGCAGCTCACCAAATGGCTGCCGAACTTTGGCAGCAAGGGCAGCGGCGGCAACAGCAGTGGCGCCTCCACCTCGTCCAATTCGCCAAACTTGCTGGCGGCAGCGGTTGGCTCGCCTGCACCCATCGAGAATGGGCGTAAAAGTTGCGGTTCTGCCTCGCTGGCAGACAGCGAGGAGGCGTGCTTGCCGGCCAAGCGTTCGCGACGCACGCTGCATGAATAGAACGAGCTTTTGCCCGATGAGAAGGGCATAGAGGAGCAGCTGCCGCAGCCGGAGGTGCAGAGAAAGGCGGTCGGTACGAAGAAGAACTCGGAGATGGCGGAGACGTCGCAAACGCAACCTGAGAAACAAACAGAGCAGCTGGAAAAAGAGGAACAGTCGAAGCTGGAGAAGACGCAACGGCATCAGGAACAGCTGCCAGCAGATATGGAACTGGATTTGCCGCAACGGCCTCGCAGTCTGGGCAGCAATACGATTCAGGAGAGTGCCGACTATGTGCTTCAACTGTTGCATGCATATGCCGCCGCCTTTGGGCTCTAGACCGTTCGGGGTGACCCAAGCGAAGCGAAAGAACATATCGGTACACGATGGCAGCTATCAGGTGTTAGGTCCACGTTGTTGTAAATTATAAATGGCGCTATATACAAATAGTTACAAAATTCGATGCAAAAATATGTTTAAGCATTTAGAACAAAAACAACAAGTAGTAGAGCTGGTGTACATTTAGTTTTTAATTCACAACTGTAAATAAGAAAGTCATTTGATATGATTTATTGACTATAATGCAAACATGAACTCGATCATCGCTAATTAAGTCACGTGGAAATATGTTTTTTAGGAGCAGGAGCAGTCTTAAGTGTTGACTATACATATGTAACAGATATACCAATTAGAGATTAAATCTTAGTTGAAGTTAAGTGGAACCGTCCTCAGTTTCATTTCAACTTCACTGTTAAAATTCTGGAGTACTGCACTCTTACTTTACTCTAACCCGCCCCCCCAAAACTTGTTAGAGAGTTGTATTTACTTTTGTGATAGCGATAAACAATAAAAATGAACAAATTTTGTCTCTACCATATGATGTAGCATATTATTACATTACGTCAACCTACTCATTTCGTTCGGTTCGGTTTTCTCTGTCGAATTTGCTATGTACGATATTTATTGCCCCCATGTATCTATTCGGAAATGTGCACCAAGGCATTTCATTACAAATTTTTTTTTATTTGTTTTGCACACGCTCATTCATAAAACCGTAAACATTCGTATACCACGTAAGAAGACACTTGAAATAAGTTGCAATTAGGATTGATTACATTACATAAGTTCAAGAGTATCGAGCACACATACATACATATACATACATAATCGCATAAGCATAGATCTTTTAATGTTGTAGTACGTTTGTCGTTGTAGCATACAGAGCCGGTCCGACAAGCAGCCAATCAGTCTACTAGAAATTTCCATTAAAGCCCCAAACGCGAACTACTGCAAACTGGAAATAGATTGTATACTACTAATATAATGCATATACATGTAATAATGATTATTTCCTTGTTTTCATTACATTAAAAATGTATACTTGTATCCTACGAGAAGAAACGAAAAGTTTTTCCAAATATTTGAGAAAAGATTTCCAACACTTTCAAACAATATCTCTCAACTGATGTATGTATGCATAATGATTGAACGAAGGCGGCTGCTAATCCTATATTCATGTCACACACTTGCAACAATAATGAAGGACATTGAAATTATATAGATGTATCTACTACGTATTAATATAGAGGAACATATATGTGTGCTATCCTATCGAAATTACAAGCAAATTATTAAAATAAAAACAAAAAAACAAAAAAAAACAATGCTTACGAGAGTTAAGTGTGTGTTTTATATATATGTTGAACGCGATACCATAGAAATTATTATATCTGTTTTAGGCATACATACACTAGGTCTTACGATAAACACTTGAAATCGAGAATCAACTAATAAATGTACTACTTACTATTGAGTGGATTTTTAAATAAAAGAAAAAGCAACATCATTATTTATGTTTATCATTCCCATCATATCTCGAAGATGCCATCGTCGCGCATATACTGCTCCTCGTGCTGGGTGCGGGGCTAGAGCAGAAACCGCTCATCAATCAATGTCTTGCGCGACACATTGCGACGCACCCAGCGCCGAAAGATGTGGCGCAATAGCTGCAAGCATAGAGCAGAAAGACACAACGTAAGGAACGAGCGTTGCTGTTGCGTTGCTGTCTCTGCGACCAACCATGTTCAGGGCACAGGCCACAGACGCGGCGAGCAGCAGACTGGAGGTGAGCAGATACACCGAGAGCAGTACCAGTATCTCCAGCACGAAGATGTTCACATGGTTGCCTAGTAGCAGCACACGCCCAAAGCTCAGCGAGTCGTCTATGTAGAATGTGCCCTTGTCTGCAAGCATACGTTAATAGATATAGTATATGGTACTACATATCTGCTGAGATTAACGTACTCTCCGTCAGATAATTATCAATCTCGCAGTTGAAGAGATTTTCCATGAAGCTTTTCTCCTTTATGATGTAGTCCATGTCCTTGATTGCCTGTTGGAAAATTATTCGTTTTGAATAAAAAATTGTATACCCTTCACCCAATGTAAATGGCTAAAAATGATATATTAGCTTTGTGGAAATGCATATAAAAAAGCAAGGCAAGGCGTGGTAGACCAGCTATAAGCTTGATCTGCCTCAATAGCTTAGTAGTTGTGGCTAAGTCCATTTGTTTGTCCGTCTATGCATTCGTCCGTTTGTCTTACGGATAGATCTAAGTTATCGCAAGAGCTGGAGACACCAATTTTGGCATGAAGGTTTCTGTAACGCATACGCATATAAAGTTTTTTTCCAACTTCGAGTGCCACGCATAACGCTCTTTAAAATCTAAATTTTTCTGTTTGAGCTAGAATACTTAAAAAAATTTTGAATTAACAATATTAAAATTTGGCATGCACGTAGCCAACTATAATGCTGACCTTCAATGGAAATTGCGACCAAATCGAACAAGCAATACGGAAGTTATAGATAAAAGAGTTTTTTTTTTTTTTTTTTTTAAAAGATAAAAGAGTGACTCGGCAGAGTAACAAGCTGCCTTGCTTGACGGTATGCGTGAGAGCAACAAAGTAACAAGCTGCCTTCCTTGACTGTTTGCGTGAGAACGGTCTGTGTGTGTGAGAACGATCTGTATGAGTAAGAGTGGGCTGTACGTGAGAGATCAGCGGCTAAAGTGAGTGAAAGGTCGAAAAGTCGAGCCCACTGAACTGTAGCTTTCTTTTAGTGTCTTTCACTTACGTGATCGATGAAGGCGCAGAAGAAGCGATTGACACTGGCGTAGGCAATGGAGGTGCGTTCCACCTGGCCATCGATGCTGGATATTTGCAGATCCTTCTGGTAGAGCAGCGTCTGCGACATGCTGCCGTTCCTGCTGCGCTGAAAGGGCAGCAGCAGGCGCTCCAAGTAGATGCTGTTAGGGGTTATGGTTCATATAACTGAAAGGTATATGGAAATAAATAAATATCTACCGTAGATTGCGCGGCGGCAGAATGATGTAGGCCTGCTTGTCGGAGTCCATGAGCAGCCCCCGCCGTCCGCACATATTCTGCGCCTCACGCTGCAGCTGGAGTATCATGGAGGACATGTCCGTGTCGGCAAAGCCGTGCGGCGATCGTCCGTGTATATAGTATCCATAGCCCGGCTCCAGCAGTGAGAACAGCGATATGTTGGCCAAGCTGCAGAGATCGATAAATTTCTGCAGCGGATTCGCACGCAGCAGTCGTGCGGCGAGCAACTGCAGCAAATACGTGGCCAGATACACAACTGAGATCAGGCAACAGCTGAGTCCGAAGTCGCTGCGCGTCTGCGTGAAGCGATCGAGCAGCTCCTTGGCAGCGATGACTACGAAGCCTTGCAGCAGGCTGGAGTACTTCTGGGCCGCACTCAGCCGTATCCAGGCGTTGGCCGTGAACAGCACGCGCCATGCCGAGACATTGCTCTCGGCCACATAGGTGCGCACGCTGGAGCAGAGCGAGGAACTGTCCAGATTGACGCGTTGTCCCTCGCAGCTGCTGCGCGGTCGCTCCCAGTCGACCAGGAACAACTCCAGCTGACTGGCGCGCCGCAGCTGGACGGCCAGGAAGAGCAGCTGCAGCAGGCAGGCGGGATAGATGAGCAGTGCCAGTTGCTGTGGCTCGAATGCCTGCAGTGCCAGCAGCAGCAAAGCTGTAGCCAGCAGCGCCAGCGCTACGTTGCTGGCCAGCAGCAGCAGCAGCTCGAGAAGATTACCCATCTGGCAGAGCTCCTCGCGTCGCCGTCGACGCAGATTCTGCAGGCGCAGCAGTGCGGCCATCGAGGCCAGCAGCAGCAGCAGCGGCAGCGCCAGCTCGAGCAACAGGCGAGCCGCGCCACTCGATTGCCTCTGCTCACAGTGCACGCTCAGGCGGAAGGGATAGAGCTGCTCCAGGCTGGCATTCCCTGTCAGCTCAATGTGGCGATAGCTGAGTCGCAGCTGTGGCAGGCCAATGCGATTGCCGGCCTGTAGGCTGTAGTACAGCTGCACGTGCTCCACATAGCGCAGAGATCGGTAGAGCTGCAGCTTGTGGGCGTCCTCGTAGCGCGGCACACTCTGATGGTGTCGATTATCGCGTGGATGTGCCGAGATCAATTGGAATCGCTTGACCAACTGCCACTCCTCCTGCTGCGAGCGCTGAAAGATAGAGGAAAAGTGAGGGCAATTTTAATGAAAACGGAAAAAAACGTTAGCTTCGGTGTAGCGAGGACTGGACTGGACTGGACTTGAACCTATCATTCCTTCTGTTCTATATAAAAATATTATTTACTACTGTGGGCAAAAAGTAAGGTGAATATTTGTGTAAAGTCAAAATTCTTTATTTATTCTCCTAAATCAATTTCATCCCCTTCAAAGTAATCCCCTCCCGATAAAATACACTTATGCCAACGTTTTTTCAAATCCTCGAAACAGGCCAAATAGTCCCTTTCCGGTATAGCCCTAAGCGCCCTCGTCGATTTTTCTTTTATCTCTTCAAAGTATGTAATTTTCAGATTTATAATTTTCGAATTCCACTGCATTATTAAAATTCTTTTAAAACGTTTTTCTCTTGGATTTGTCCTATGGAACTTACTATACTATATCCTACAGTAAACCGATCTTAAGGATTTTAGAATATGCTATTGAAAACGTTGTTTGCCCTAAGATATAGCTAGCTTGTCATTTAGTTACATAGGAAATAACAAAGATCGCCCAATACGTTCTATGGCAGCTATATGATATATCTCTCCGATCTAGCATGTGCCGGCATTTTTAAAGAGTGCAGCACTACAAAATTAATTGCATCTAGTTTGGTCAAGTTAGCTTCAAAACTGAGAGACTAATTTGCGTTACAACTGACGAACGGACAGACAAACGGACAAGATTCGATAAATTTAGAATTGTACACTTACCTTATTCTCCGGCGTCAGTGTCTCGATGAGCACTGGAATCTGATGCAGCAGAAACTCCCAGTTGCTGCTGAAGTTCAGATAGAGGCTGAGATAGTTATCGTTGGCCTCTTGGCTGGCCGCGTCAATCAGTTGCTCCAGACGCAGCTGACAGCTGAGCTCCGGTTGGCGCTGGGCCAAACGCAAACTGGGCACCTTTTCACCTCGACAGAGACTCAACTGTTCCAGGCCAAAGTCACCCCAGCGCTTCAGCCGTCCAGCCAGGGCATAGTTAGTGCTAAAGATCTGCAGATGCGTCTGATTCGCCGGCTGCACAGTTGTCGTCAGCAGTTCACGCGTAGCGCGTCCCTTCCGATAGAACACAAAGGGTTCGACTGGGCGTGGCGGTTCGCCGGCATGCGCATACCTCATGAGCACATCCGACATTTGGGAGAGCAGAAAGGCGCTGCACGGTGAATGCTTCTCCATGGAGTAGTGCGAGAGCACACACAGGTTGGCCAACTGCTGGCAGGCAGTGTCGTTGCGCAGTGTCAGGCAGAAGAACGCCACGAACTTGAGATCCCCAAAGTGCAGTCGCTTCGAGCCGGAGCTGGAGCCGCTGCTGCTGGTGGTGGTGGTGGTGGTGGCCTGCCAGAAGGCGTTGTAATGCAGATATGGACGCACCAGCGCGTTGGCAATGCAATAGTCCTGATACTGGAAGTTGTAGACCACATGGCAGCTGCGGCACTCGCTGCCGTTGCTCGCCGGATTCGTCCTGGTCAGCGCAATCCCAGCAGCAGTTGCGTTCAGGTATTGGAACGTGCATTGCCACGTGGACTGCTGCTCACAGTTCTGCGTAGAATTGGTGCAGATCTCTTCGCAGATCGGCCAGCGTTTGCTCTTCTCGAAAATCGATAGATGATCGACCGGACACTGGCAGGAGAACTCTGCAAAAAGGTTTCGAAGTATAAGAAATAATGTTAGTTATACCGAAAGCAAGTGTAAGCATAAAAACCCATTGGAAATGTTTAAGAACAGTATACAAGAAGGCAAAAGGAGAAAGACCATACAGAACAAATATATTCTTGACCAGCACCAATAACCTAGCTCCCTTTTCTGTCTGTCCGTCCATTCGTCTGTCTAACCGTCCGTTCATCCGTTTGTCTGACGGTCCGTCTGTCCGTCTGTCCTCCTCTCTGACTGTCCGTCTGCCCGTCCGTCCGTCTGACGATCCGTCTGTCCATCCGACTCGTTCGTTTGCCTCTCCATCTGTCCGTTCATCAGTCTATTTGTCCGTCTGCCTGTGTAAACACACAGATCTCAGCTATCGTAAGAGATAAAGACACCAAATTTGGTATACAAGTTTCTGTATGCCATACACACATGAAGCTAATTTAAAACTTTGAGTGTCACGCCCACCGCCTACGAAAATCGATATTTAGAAGTGTGAGCTAGTATATTGGGCAAAGCTTGTAAGTAACGACATTTTTTTTGGCGCTCACGTTTAGAATGCAATTTTGGCACGACTGTGTGTGTGAGAGCGGCCTATATGTGTGAGAAAAAAATAGTGCTTGGCATTTAAGTAAAAGTAAAATATCGAATATTAAACTTAATCAAATGGAGAATAATTTAAAAAATTGGTACATACCTAAAGCAATGAATGTAATGAAAATGCTATAATGCTAATGATGAGTTAGACGAGTAATGGTGTACTACAACATTATCTTCAGAAATCAATACTTTGGGTACCCATCTAGGCTAATTTAAATTGCGATTGTTTATTGTTGATAGCGTATAAAAAATTGATTGACGTCGCTTTAGTAGGTCAGACCCGGTTGGAAGCAAGACGTGAGGCATCAGAGGCTATAACCCCGCATAGACTTATGTGCATGTTTTTGTGTGCAGGCATGCAAATTGCAACGGATTGGGATCACCGGCTCCAACTCCAACTCCAGCTTCAGCTCGGCTTTTGTTAAATCAATAGCATAGTACTTACTGTCCGCCGAGGGCTGCAGCTCGGCGACGCCGCCAGCTCCGTCTCCATCTGCGGCCTCGTTGCACGGCGAGCAGGCAAAGTAGTTCAGATTGTAGAACTCATTGCGAAGACATTTTGCTGGGCGTTGAAAGCGAAATGTCTGCGGTGTAGCCGATTGTTTCGCCTCCGCGACGGTACAGTTTCCCAATTGAATGAAAACGGTTGTCCACAACAATGGGAAGAACCAGTTTAGCAGCAGGAAGCACATACTCTAGGTGTATCTGTTCTATAAATACTCTGGCTCCCTTGGGCTACCTTTCGATGCAAGCTCGCCAAATTTCAAACACCAACTGAGTGCGAATGGCGTTGTTGGTAGCTGCACCTGCAGGCAGCCAGGCAAGGGTAGGCAAGTAAACAAGTTCCTTGCGTGGTCGGAGCAGTTGGCCTAAAGTTGCTATAGCTACCCAACCCCCTGGCGGCCAGGCATTTCCGGCTGCGACGCATGCAAAATGTTTATAAATCGTCTGCGGGTATGGGGTACCGCCGTACGTATTTGAACCCGCCACGAGTGCTGGTCAGCAATGGGCCACGGGTTAATGCGGGCGTCACTTGTTACGCCTGAAGCCTGGCGTATCGCGTGTCAGCTTAGTTTACTTGGCTTTTGCGTGCGGCAAATTATGATTAGTTCATTTATTGTGGTAACATTTTTGCAAAAGCACGTTTTGCTGCCAGCAGGCAATATGTACTGGAAATTAAATTGAATACTGCTAGACCTATGTACACTTAGCGCGTTTGTCGTAGGATTTTCAGGGTAATCAACCTAATTTTTCTGCCCAGAATCAATTAACTCAATGCCAGTAATAATACTAGTTATGTAATTAAATATGTACAAAAACTACTACTACTACAAAAACTACTACTAAAATCATAGAATTTTTTTTATAATTTCAAATTTTATTTGGTTTTATTCAACTGGAAATATTATTAAGGAGACTAAGCTATATATCAATTAACCATGAAAATAGGGAAAAAATTAATACTAACTCTGTGTAAAAGTAAGTGACAGGTAGAAGGAGGCGTGTCAGTTCATACAAAGTCTATATGCTTGACCAGCAGCAGTCTTTGCCTGTCCGTTTGTCCGTCTGTCTAAAAGAACACACAGCACTCAGCTACTGTAACAGCTAGAGACATCAAATTTGGCAGGAAGATACGTGTATAGCATACGCAGATTTTGATTATTTTAAATATTGTGTGCCACGCCCACCGCCTCTGTATGCTTTTGAAACTGCAATAATAGGCAAAGTATAACAGCTAAGATATTTTAATTTTGCAAACTAGTAGCTAATTATAATTGTGACAAACTCTGCCAATTTCAGTTCGATTAAGTAATAAATACAGAAGTTATAGACGTGAGAAGTTTTACATAAAAAGCTGCAGCGACGCAGCGAAGAGCCGCTGTCAATGCTTGCGTTTGATAGTGTGTGTGAGTGTGTAGTAACTCCACATACATGCGCTTGAAATAAAAAAATTCATTAAATATCATTTTTTAATATTAAGAATTAATTTTAACAGTTAAATAAAAATTAAGCTGTCGAGTGCACACGATTAGCTATTTTTAATTATTTTTTTAAAATGATTTTTAATGCAAAGTTGACAATAAGCACAGTTTGTTTACCAATTTGAATATGTTTATCATGGCTTAGCCAATCCGATAGGCGCGACTGCTCAGCTATCGATACTTCAGGCAATACATCGCCAGCAAGTTTGGCCAGCGCTGGCGATGAATCGATAAATTGAGTATCAACAATCTCAATTCCTTGCCGAAGGACAACAGAAATTGTCGGCAGACACAGATACAGTTTTTTATTTAATTTCGCTCGCATAGCCCAGACGGATTTTCGGGGAATATACAGGCACAGGCAGGCAGGCAGCTGGAACCGTTAGCGTTTCAAAGATGCATTGGTGGCGCCACTCCAATTAGATGCAGATGCCGCTGCAACAGCCGCACGCCATAGCCGAAAAATGAACAATTTGGTGAGTCTTTTGAGTATCTGCACTGCTGCGTGTGTGTGTGTGTGTGGGTGGGTGGTGGTGGGCGTGTGTAGGTGTGCGCTCGTGCATGTATACGAATAAATTGCTTCAGGCTGTGGCGAGCCAAAACGTTTGCCTTGTGGGTGTTTGTGTGTGTGTGTATATGTATATTTATGTGTGTTTGTGTGTGTTTGTATTGCAGGAGCACGTAAAGCACTTTTATCCAGACAACTACAAATTGGACCTCTCCGAGACAATGAAGGCGGCGCTATCCAAGGGGCCCGTTGGCGTCGCTGGCGGCGGGGGCGTGGTCAATGCCATGGGCGTCAGCAGCAGCAGCAGCAGTGGCAGCGGCAGCGGAGGCGGCAGTGGCGGCAGCGGCAGCAGCAGCATCTCCAGCTCAATGGGCGCACCCGGGCATGGCGAGCTGCTGCCGCAGCAGGCCAACGCCGGCGTCGGCTACGTGACCGAGAAGCTCTACATGCTGCTGCAGCTCTATCTGCAGAACAAGGGCTGGAACCCGAGCGCCGAGCTGCTGCAGTGCTTCAGCGATCTGAAGGACAACGCCATGCTGCCCAGCGCAGCGTATCTACAGTGAGTGCCAGCAGTATACCCACACTTTCCTTCCTTCCTTGACCTTTCAACTCTTGCGCCTTACAGGGTGCTGGCCAATCGACTAACCCTGGACTCGCAGGGGCGGCTTATACTGCGCGACAATGGCAAGATTGTGCTGCCGTTCGAGCACTTCGCCAATGCCGTCATGCTGAAGCACATGTCTGGCCCGCATGGTCTGCATCTGAGCGTGGACGCCACAGTGCGCGCGGTCATCGAGTCCTACACCATCGGGCGTGATCAGTTCGGCATGGAGAAGGAGTTCATCATCGAAGTGGTGCAGTCGTGCCCCAGTCCGGCCTGCCGTTACTACAAGAACCACATGGGCATCTCGCCGATGCCCTTCATGGAGCAGCAGTATCCCGGCGTCAATACGCCCGACTTCCTGCAGCGTCTCTCGCATCTGCCGCCCAGCGCCGCAGCAGGCAGCGCTGCAGTGGGGCCCGCGAGTGTAGGCGCTGCTGCCGCTGGCGTTGCGGCTGCCGGCAACAGTGCTGCGACGGTGGAAATCGATCTATCCAAGTCGAGCAGCTCCAAGGTGCCGCCACAGCTGCAGCATTTGTCCAAGCAGCAGCAGAGCAGCATACAATCGCAGCTGTCGCAGATCAGCGCAGCTGCTGCCGCCGCACATCATCAGCAGCAGCAACAGCAGCAACAGCAGCAACAGCAGCAACAGCAACAGCAGCAGCAGCAACAGCAGCAGCAACAGCAACAACAGCAGCAGCAGCAGCAGGCACAAGCGCAGGCACAGGCGCAGGCCAAGCACCAGCAGCAGTTGACCGCGGCGCTGATCCAACAGCAGAACCGCGTGCTCGCCCAGCAGAGCCTGGAGAAGCTGAACAATCTGAGCGCACTGGAGAAGCAGCGCGTGTTCGCCCAGTTGGATCCGAAGCACTTCGATCCTATGGCCGTGGCCGCAGCCGCTGCCAATTTGCAGATCCAAGGCATGATGCAGTCCCAAGCAGTTGCCGCAGCCGTTGCCAATCAGCAGCAGCAGCAGCAGCAGCCGACGCCGCTGGTGCCTGGTGCCACGTCGACGGTGGTCAGTGGGAATCTCAACTCGGCTCAACTGGCTGCAGCTCATCATGGCCATCATGCGCTGCCGCCACCTTCACAGTCGCCGCACTCGTCATCCTCCTCATCCTCGCACAGCTCCACCATGGAGCAGCTGACACACAAGAATCTCTCGGAGTCGTTGCGGTGAGTTGCGCTTTAGGCCATGTCAGGCCATAAAACTAACTTAGTACTCCCCCCCCCCCCCCTGTTCAGCTCCAATCTGGATTCGATTGAATCGAATAAGGATCTATTGGCGCTGCACAATGGCGCCTGGGCCGGGCACGATATGAATCGACTGGATCACATGGGCATGGGCCAGGACAAGATTGTGCGCATCTTCTCGGAGCTGATGCGCAACATGTCGCGCATGAAGACCTACATACGACCCTCCATGTGCAAGCCCTACGGCAAGCAGAGCGAGAGTCTGCAGAAGAGTAAGTGCATCGTCACTGGACTCAACTCAAGTTTATCCTTTACCTTTCCTCGCAGCACTAATGGACACCATTCAAATAGTGCAGACGCTGCGCAACTGCCTGCCGGCACCGCATATACCCGTCTCCTCCTGGAAGAGCGAGAGCGAGGGCAGCGTAGGAGTTGGTGTAGGCGTGGGCGCAGCTGTCGGCGCCGGCGTTGGCGTTCCTCCAGGCCTGGGCATGAACCCGCTGGGCCTGCAGTCGAATCGCGTGGACAACCTGCACTAGAGCTGCAGCTGGAGCGCAACTCAATACAGTATTTAACTAGCATAGAGTATCCTCATCCTCATAGGCTTGGCTCATGGCTCATGGCTCGTTTGATTGCCTATCGTGTGCCATGTACGACGCAAGACTTGATTTCAATTTCAATATTCGACTGATTTTTATAGATCGATGACACTGGCTGCAGGTCGTAGCCCGGCGTAGCATTCTCTCCAAATCCCAGCCAAATTCTTCTCTGTAGTCTGAAATTAGCTATGCCTGCTGTGGCCAGTGTCATCGCGCCATTAGATTTATGCGCTTAGTTGCTAAGCTTAGCCTGCAGTGCTACTCCAATTCCACTCAACTTAGGTTTACCCCCTAAAGCGAAAGACTCCCGCATTTATTTAGTTCTATTATTAACGCTTTTCCGGCTTTCATTTGGCAGCAACAAAATTGACAAGGCATATTAATTCAATTGGCAAAAAGTCTGTGATATTTAAATTGTGTTTAAAAACGAAGCGAAATTAATTAATTTACACACACACACCTATAGTATGTGTGCTTGTGCAATACTCTTAGCCACTTCTGTGCAATTGAAAAAAAAAAAAAAACTCTTCACTCATATCAAAGGCGAAGGCAGCTTGCCATTACTATATAGTAGTAGTATCTGATCTGTATTACAGTTTAACATTCGCATTAATTTAGTTAAGACATTGTGCTACATTACGATTATTATTATTATTATTATTACAATTATTATAATATGCCATGGGTTGTCACGGCTCGCAGCAGAGCAGTTCGGAGTTGTATTAATACTTAAGCAGCAGATGGGTTGTATTTCGACTACATACATACATTATTACATTATTATACATAAATTATACTTTATTCCATGCTCATACATTGAAATAACCGACAATTAGAAAGCGTACAGTATTATTATCCAGCAATAAAGACACAATTACGTAGCTAAAATGAATAATTTCAAGCAGCAATAGCATGTTGCATAATATCGCTTAATGTTAACCTGTCCAAACCATTAAAATAAACATTTTGATTCTCAATTGCAATCAAATCAAATAATTCAAATTGTGCGCCCAATTGGCCGGCAAGTAGTTGGCAACGCTGGCACGCACGCTGTTGATACGAATGCGCATATCGATGTGCGAAACATCGATAGGTGCGTGAAATATCGACAGCTATATTCAGGTAATAATGCATGCAATCGATACCAACTTCCCTATCGTCTGTGCTCAAGCACTGCGTTTTTCGTTGATAATTTTTTAAAATTAGGTTTCCGCATATTTATTTAGTAATTTATTGCTTTCAAATAGTTGCAAAGTGCCCAGCAAAGCCACCCCGACGTTTTGCCACAACTCTTACGTGTTTTCGTGCGCGCGATTTGTGTGAAAATGTGAAAAACATTGCCGATGGTAATGGTAATTGGAGAACGTTTTTTCTATTATTTTATCTCCTCTTCCGCTTCGTTTTGTGTGATGCTACTACGCTCTTTGTGCCCCTGCGCTCCCTCGCACGCAACGCTCACTCTCATTGTTTAGTATGCGTTCGAAAAACGAGTGACGACGACGACGTGTTGCACGATCGAGTGCAGACTAAAAATGCAATTGTGTGGCGCGGCTGCGGCTAAATAAAAAAAATTAATTGTCGAGTTTGCAACAACATGAAAATGATAGCAGACGCTCCCCCAATACGATGCCGAGCTGGCATATTTTGTTACGCGACGCCGTCAAATTGTAGCGCAATCGGCGGCCGCGCACTGCTCGCTTTGCGCAAGGAATTTACAACAACAAAAACAATGTTGTTTTGTCGCGTACAATAAAATGTGCAATAAACGCCGAGCAAAAAAAAATAATAATAATAATATTGAATAATAAATAAAATTGAAAATGTGCTAAGCCCAATTGGTAGCGCAACGTTCGATTTGTGAGTTACGCAGCATCTCAAAACATATGGCAGTGAATACATATGTGCACATATCTAGCTACATATGTATACGTATGTACACATACGTCCGAAGTCCAATGGCACGTATTGATAACCAGGCATATTTGTGATTTGATTATACGTAGATTTGCGACAAAATAATCGTGCCCGAAATACGCCGGCTGCCTGCCGCCTCATACCCAACTGCACGGTGCAACAGTTGAGCGTAGTAGTAGAGTACATAGTTTATATTATTTTATAGCAAGTTATTATCTATTGCTGCTTGTTCATAACCTACGACACATGCCACAACAGCCGCACAAGCATGCATGTAAATTCAGTCGTACGCTAAAATTAAAAATTAAACAAAATGGCAGTTGGTGGAGCACGCAGCAATGTTCTTGGGTGTGAGCGCCGCTCAGACACTCGCTCTGTGGCAGAGAGAGAGAGAGAGAGAGCGAGAGCGAGAGAGAGGCGAACGAGTGAAGTAGCGAGTGCTGCGCTCGTGTCTTGAGTTAACGTGGAAAGTGTTTGCATGTGTGTGTGCGTGTGCGTGTCAAGTATGTTGTGTGTGTGTGTGTGTGTGTGTGCGTAACTGAGACTGGAGTAAAAAAGATGGAGCACACACACAATATAAAAACAAAATTGCAGCGAATAAAAACAAGAGCGAAAAGCAAAATGCAAAAACAAAAATATTAAGTGAATAAAAAATAAAGTGCATTTTTTTCTTCTCATCTCGTTTAGTTTGTAGCAGTGAAAATATCGTTGGAGCGATGACAAATGTGTGTCTGTGTGCGTGTTGAAAGAAAAACAACAGAGAAACGAAAACAAAAAAAAACAGAGCACAACAAGAGGAATATAGAGGAGTATAGGAATAATTCAGAAGTGAAGCGCGCATATAAATCCGCTTAACTAATGTACGGCGTAAAAATGTTGCAGCTACTGCTGGCACGGCTGCAAAAATGAGCGATGAGCGCAACGGTAACGGCAATAAGAGCAACAGTAGCAGCAGCAGCAGCAACAACAACAATAACAGTAACAGCAACAATAACAACAACAATAACAGCAACAGCAGTCCGACGAGCATTGCCAACAGACACAACAACAATAACAGTAGCAGTAGCAGCAGCAGCAGTGGCAACAGCGCAAGCAGCAGTGGCAGCAACAACAACAACAACGATCGCCTAATTGCAGAGGCGGCTGCAAAGTTTTTACTCAAAAATGGTATAAACGGCACAAATGCAGCAGCAGCAGCCGCCGCCACACTGCTAACAGCAGCTGCAGCTGCTGCCACATTTCAACTGCCCGCCGCACCAGAACTGAAATCAGCAACAACAACAACAACACTATCAGAAGCAACAACATCATCATCACCGTTAGCAACTTCAACTCTTAACTCATCCCCAGCAGCAGTTACATCCAATGGCATCGCGCCCACGTTATCATCGGCAAAAATCAACAGCAGCAGCAGCAGCAACAGCAGCTCAAGTCTCACTATGGCGACTATGGCCTCTGCTACGGCGCTGGCTGCTGCCGTCAATGCAGCCGCAAAGCCGCCACCCGATGTCATGTCCGGTGTCCTGGACTATAGCGCACTGAATGGGCCAAGTGCGATTGCCGCCGTTGCCATTGCAACTACCAAACAGAGCAGTAAATTTGGCGCAAGCGGAAACGGAAACGGCAGCGCTGGCTTTGATATGGGCAGGCATCCAATATCAACGCACACCAACAACAGCCTGTCCGGTTGCGGTGGCCGACTGCAGTTTTTTAAAGGTAAAAATCCAAATAATTTTATGCCGAAAAATATCTAAACTAAATTTCCAATTGATTTTTTATAGATGGTAAATTCATATTGGAACTGGCACGTGCTAAAGACGGAGACAAGGCCGGTTGGGTGTCGGTGCCGCGTAAGGCATTTCGCACGCCCTCGGCGGCTACATCGGCCACGGTGACACCCACGTCTGCAGTTACAACAACGTATCCAAAGAACGAGAATTCCACATCGCTGAGCTGTAAGTGTGCATATTTAGTAGCTGCAGAGTTGGACTAACTTAAGCTCTTTGCTTGCAGTTTCGGATGACAATAGTTCTATACAATCGTCGCCGTGGCAACGTGACCAGCCCTGGAAGCAGACGAGGCCACGTCGCGGCATCTCCAAAGAACTGTCGCTTTACTATCAGCGTCCCAGGCACAATGTGCTCAACTCACGTGCGCGTCAGGCAGCGCTACGCAAGCGACGTCGTCCGTACGAATCGAGTATTGGCGCCGATGATCCTCACTCGATTTTCGAGCGTGTTCCCCCGCAAGAGAACGCCGATGAAACGCTGAAAGCCACTGACATTGACTCCAAGACGCCGGAGAAGAAGCAGCCGGATGAGATTAAAGCCGATCAGTCAGAAGCGATCAAAAAGGAGGTGACCGAGACGGAGGCGGAGTCGGAATCAAAAGCGAGTCCCAATGATGATTGCAAGGACAATAAAATCGACGCTGTAAAGTCGGAGGCGATGGTGGATAAAATGAATACAAGCGAGGATGATGATGCCATGTCCGTCACGGTGGACGATGTCGCACCGACTACGGTTAATACCACCAGCTGCCTGGTGAATGGCAATGCGAATGAACTGAATGGCGAGACAAAGGCACACGTCAAGTGTGAGCCAGCAGATTGCGAGGGGAGCACAAGGAAAACATCGACGACGATGACGCTGACAGACATAAGACTTAAAAAGCAGAAACCCAGAGCCAAGCTCAATAGCATCATACAGAAACTTATTGATGGCGTGCCTGCACGCCTAGAACAATTGTCGAAGACACCAGCAGCGGGGGCAACGGTGCCAACGGCGACGGCAACAACAGCAGCGGAGCGGAACAGCAGTAGCGGTGGCGGAGCCATCGGTAGTCTAAGTCACTCCTTGACCCACAAGGTATGCGCAGCAACGATTGATTGGTCTTATGGTCTTATTGCAAACTTTTGTATTTTCGCCTAAAGCATTGTCAAGCCTCCTCTCACATTGCTCTTTTCCCTTTTCACAGGTCTCTCCACCATCGTCGGCAGCGGCAGCCAGCCGTCTAGTCGAATACCACCATCAGCATGTGTCCCCGCGCAAGCGTATACTGCGTGAGTTCGAGAAGGTGTCGCTGGAGGACAACAATGGCTGCGTTAATAATGGCAGTGGTGGATCTGGAGGCAGCGCTAGCAGTGCGGGTGTCGGCGGCAAGCGAAGTCGTGCCAAAGGCGGCAGCAGTACAACAACTAGCACTGGGATCAGCAAGTCGGCGCCCATCAATCTAGCTCCACCGCAGGCAAAGACACTGAGCACGCCCGCAGCAACAACGACGGCAGTGGCAGCAGCAGCAGCAGCGTCAACAACACAGCCGACACGACTGAATAGCTCCTATAGCATACACTCTCTGCTGGGCGGCAGCGGCGGCAGCAGCAGCAGTAGCAGCTCATCCTCGAAAAAGAGCCACGATCAACCAGCGACGATAATAAGCAATGTACATCATCATCCGCATCATCATTCACTCTATGCAAACGCTGCGAACTATCCACGTGCGCTCCTCAACTCGCCCAAGTCGCCGGAAACGAGCGGCAGCAATGGGGGCAAGTCACCTTCACATGCAGCTAGTAAAAAGCAACGTTCACCGCCCTATGCTGCCGCTGCCGGGTCACCGCTGCCCATCGACTATGGGCGGCGCACGCCGCCAGATAGCTTCAAGCTCAGCCAGGCGCACACACAGCAGCAGCAGCAGCAGATTCAGCATCATTCCTTCTATGCGCCCTACGCCGGCGCTGCCGTTTCGCCGCACATTCCACAGACGAGCGGTGGCTCTCGCGATCTGCTATCGCCGCCGCGTTCATCTAGCGCCTCGCCGCGCGAACCAGCCGCCGCTGCCAACACACCACACCGCACCGTTCCCAAGAAGACTGCATCGATACGACGCGAGTTTGCCTCGCCGACGGCTGGCAATAGCAATAGCAGCAGCACAGCCGCAAGTTACCCATCGCCGGGCGAGCGGAGTACCGCGTCGCCGGAGCGGCGGCATCTTCAGCTGCAGCGTGGCTCGCCTAGCGCTGCTGCAGCTGCTGCTGCTGCCGCTGCGGCTGCTGCTGCTGCTGGTTCGCCCTTGCACTATTACATGTATCCGCCGGCGCAGCTAAATGGCAGCGGAACCGTGAGTCCACATGGCGCAACTCCCAGTGCTACGCCGGCGACGAGTAGCGCCGCAGCGGCCGCTGCTGCGGCTACTGCAGCCGCATACATTCCACTCTCTCCTTCGCTCTACCATCCGTACATATCAACGCTGGCAGCGCTGCGGCACGGCCCATTGTGGATGCATCATTACCAGGCGGGGGCATCACCGCTGTTGACACAACCGCCGCCGCCGCCACCACCGCATTCGCATGCACATCCGCATCCACATCCACATCCACAGTCGAATAGTGCGGCCGGTGCGCGTCTATCACCGCAATCGCCGTACCATCCTTTTAGCTATAATGGTGTGAACGCGGCCGCAGTGGCTGCTGCAGCGGCTGCCTTTGGCCAGCCGTCGTCTAGCCCGCATCTGGGGCATCCACATCCGGCGGCGCTGTCGCATCTCGGTACGCCGCCCACACACTTGGCCGAGCATAGAACGCACACGCCAAAACTGACTGATACTTGTACTGACCAAATGTCTGCAGCTTCAAGTCATCGATCCACCGTCTCCAACTCGCCGGCCAGTGCGTCCAGTGCGTCCGTTGCGTCTGCAGGTGCAGCGCTCGGTGGCGGTGCCAGCGGCAGTGGTGGCAGCGGCAGCGGCTCCTCAGTACAATCCGCAATGTTTCAAAATAGTAGTCTAAGGAATGAACTAAGTTCAGGTAAGGCGACACGAAATAGCCTAAAGCTGTAGACTTCTAATAATATTGCTTTGGTCCCTGCAGACTTACCACTGAATCTGTCAAAACACTGAGAGACACGCGCTCAGCCAGCACGCCAGACGCAGCCTCCAGTTGCTTCAGTGTTTGGGCCTCCTTCGAGTTAAGTACATTATGCACTAGTAGCGCTTAAGACGACATTCAAAACACACACAACACTACACTACACACATAACTATTGGATAAGTTAGCAGCTATTTTAGTTGTAACTCAATTGTTTTGCATTAAGCTATCTAGGGTTTATTTTAAGGCCGATAAATCAGAAAAGCAGAAAACCACGACTTCATTTCAAACAAAACTTCAAAATGTTTTTAAAACCCGTTCCAAAATTGTTTATGCAGTCAGCCAAGCGTATAAATAATTTGACCACATATACATATGTGTACATATAATTTGGCCAACCTTATTCGATAGCAACCAAACTTATGAGTAAAAATTACATATATTTATATTTTTTAAATTCCCATAGGATGCACGTTTTAAAGAATCTCAAAAACTATTCAAGTTCGCGTTCACAATGTTCGGTTAGAAAGAAAATCCCAGGTTTCAATCCCAGGCTATTGTGAACGCGGCGCGATGATTTTTTATCAAAACATTTCCTTGAAACAGACTGAACTTAAATTTTTTAGAGAGAATAAAACAGTTTTTAAACAAAAAAAATTATGATAGACCACTGCATCTTATTTTTACATGTGCGTGTGTGTATGTAACGAAAAAATTTTGAAAATATTCAAACAAAAAAAATAAGCAAAAACGAAAAAAATGAAACTAAATCAGATTTTTCTAGAATGCGTGTGCCTTTCAACGTGAAAATAAAACTAGGGATTTAAATGGAGAGAAATGTACTACGAAACCACAACAACTACTTACAAACACCACTCACACAACATACAACATACATATAACTACATATACAAAACTGTTTACACACAACGTGTTATTCTAAATTGCATACTTTACGGTATACTATTAAGAAAAGGTCCAAAAAATACAGATGCAAATTGCAAAACGGTTGACAGTCGCTTTTGTATTGAGTCTGAGCCATTCCAATGAATGATTTTTAATTTCAATTAAATTTTTACTTGTCTAAAATAAAAAAATAAAATGAAAATATTGTAAAATAAATAAATTTTACAGCATTTTCATTTTGTAGTCCCAACAGGTCTGCTCCAGACTCCTCAGCGATTAATTTTGTATGAATTGATGCGAGAGTGGATTTCGGAACACGCCTATTATCAAAATCTTAAAAAAGCTTAATTGGGCAGCTTAAGATTGATTTGGCAATCAATCTTAATGTGTCCAATTTAAAAAATAATTTTCTTAAATACTAATTGCGTATGGCTCCACTTAATACAGAAGACTTTTTTTTGTCAACTTTTAAACTAAACTTGCAAAAATGTACAAAAATACTATGTCTACATATACAGTACAGAGGAAATATTTACAAGAAACACAAACCTAAATTTCGTACAACTGAAACTAAGTAATACAAACAAACAAACAAAAATGATATATTCCTAAAAGTAAAAAAAGACAAAATATTTCTCATATTTTCTAAATTATTTATATAATAATACAAATGACTATTTATATGTTATGCAATAAGTAAAAATAGTTGTAATTTTTGTAAATACAGTATTTTTACATGGACAACAATGTAACAGCTACAACAACAACAGCAACAACTACAACAGCAGCAGCAAAAGCAAATACAAAAATAATAACCCATATACATATATCTAACATAAACTATTTTTTTAAAAGATATTAACTTGATATATACTGGTGTGTACACACAATAATAAAATCTAAACGATTCCATAACCGCAATAAATCGCAATTTGCCGTCGTTAACGTCTTTTATAGTTAGCGTCCGCAATGTGTATAAACAATAAAAAAAAAAAAGAGGAGAGATCAGCAAAGCAAAATCAAATTCCCCATGAATAATATTCCTTTAAGATGATCCATTATTTGTATGTAATTTTTCGGTACTGTGTACGTTCTTGTTTCATCAGAAACTCTAGTTCTCTGTGAGTTCAGCATCCGCTTGTTTTTTATACTTCGTAATGTGTAGAACGCTGGCAACGTTTTTTTTACAATTGTACTGTGTGCATTTATGACGCTGTTTGGCAAGGTTTCAAGAACTAGCAACGCGAACCTAACTGAAAATCGCGCGATAGGGTTATATAGTATATAGACATATATTAAATACAGCGTCGTCTATGGGCAAGAGATGAGTGTAAAGTAAAAAAAAATCGGAAACAAAATTAGTTGTAAACAAATAATATATTTTATATACATACATAAAACAGAAACTGAATTATTGATGTCAAATAAAACTTTATACTAAATGAAATGCAACTATTTTGATTAAGTCGTAGCAAATCTATTGACATTTGGTAAGTAACCATACAAAAAACAACCCATAAAGTAAAAACACTCGTGTTTTTTTTTTCGAATACAGTCTATCGTAGAAGCACATTTTATTTATTTATTTATTGTTTATCTGTTGTATGTTTCGATTACAGTATACATCACTCATACATGTCGTAAGTTTATGCATGCTTACACGTATATTTATAAATTACCCGGCGCATTTGTTTTTGTTTTTGTTTTGTGTTTTCGTTCGAATTGTTGTTTACTTCTCTTGTTTGTATGCATATAAGTATGTAAGTAGTTCCTTTTAATTGCTTTTATCAGCCAGCCATGAATGAAATACGCTATAAGACTAACATATAATATTACAAAAAACCATAAAACAAAAAGACGCTTTTTGTGGTGCAATATAAATCGGAGTACTGGAATAACCATCATAATAACACCATGTCTCTTATATAATGATCTCACTCAGTGCGCGCAAAGCTTTCCCCACATTAATGTCAACTTCGGACATTTATTTTCATAATTTGGTTTTGTTTTTAATTCGAACTTATGCCGAAAAAGAACCTACAATTTTATCTGTTAATTTACCATTCAAATGGGTAAGAGGGCTATCAAAATTTGAAATAGTTGCGCTTTTGCAACGAAAAACGAAAAAAAAAATTGTGATAATTTTGATTAAATTAACAACTTTTTAAAAAGACAAAAAGTTGAAAATAGTCACGACCAAAGACAAGATCGCTTCTCAAACTCTTCCACTGAGTGCGAACAAAATATTCCCATTTGTGACATAGTGCAATAGGCATTCGGCTTAACTTATACCAAAAAAAAGTTATGGGCTTAAAGTAGATACATATAATAATAGGATACATTCATAACAATTTGTATAAGGTGAGCGCGTGTGCAAGTGGGTTTTGTTTTTTAAATGTACCAACAAAAGAAAAGAACGAATTAGACCTCAAACAGTTTGTCTATCAAATGAACACTCCAAAGGGGGGGATACATGTATATGGGCAACAGGAAAATAATATTGGAGCAGTTGCTGGTGCGAAAGTAACGTATCGGCTGTTTATATCTATACATGTATTTACATGCAGAATAAGTGTGTTAGGTTTGTTGTGTATGTGTGTCTGTGTGTGTGTGTGTGTATCTTGGCCTAACATAGTGAACACATAGTTTTGAACTCGGTTGTATGTATTATATAAAAAATTGTACTACGCCTCGTCCGGAAACGGAAAGAAAAACAGAAATGTAGACAGAATGGTGAAGGAGGACCTAGGACCTTGGGATTTAGTAAGGGTATTTGTGGATTCGTGTCGCAAAAATATATATATATATATGATGTAGCTGCTGTATTGATAGTTCACTGTTTGTTGTTCTTTGAGAAGTTGTGGGAGGCCCAGTTAAGTGAGGTCTTCCACGAGTTGGCCAACGCGTCGCTGAACTTGGCCTGAAAATGTTTGCGCGCATTTTCCTCGGTGTAGTCCAGCACCTGAGTGAATAATGAGTGAATCATAATGAATAATGAAATACGCTTCGATGGGGATTTATCAAAACATACCAAAGTCTCACGTAAATAATTCAAATCCTTCTCGGAGGACAATTCCGGCAGTCCCGTTGAAATCATCATTGAGAACAGCGATAAAATAAGGCAACCGTGTTTGCGTAAAATTAAAAATGCCTGGAAAAAGAGTGCAAATTAAAAATCTCTCTTAGAATTTCTTCAGTTTGCAACTTACGCGCTCGCACAATTCCTGAAAGCGGCAAAACTCCTGGGCCTCACGATCGACGCAGCCCTTGTTGATGACGTAGACAAAGTCGTGGGTCAGCACGAAGGGAACACGTTCTCGTCGCACTCCAAACTTTTGCTTAAAGTGCCCAAGGATGTGGCCAAAGTCGATATGAAAGAGCTGTCGATACAGAATCTAATTAGTTGGGCGAATCATTTGAAGAAATAACGCGGCCATTAGCTAACCTGTCCGTTGCGTTTGACCATAATATTGTCCGAGTGACGATCGGCCACACCCAACACATAGGTGGCAACACAGTAGCCCGCACAGCTGAATGTGAACTCTTTGATGGCCTTGTCCAGCTTCTCTGGCGCCTTGTTATGCTCCTTGAGCCAGCTGTAAATGGAACCCTTCTTGAAGGGCGACGTGGCCGAGAACATGCCCTTTATCTTTTGTATATTGGCGATAGTCTCCGCATGACGAACCACCTCAATCATGCCCAATCGTTGTTCCATGCTTATGCAGTTGTAGATGTTCATCCGCAAATCCATGCTATGGCCACAAAAAAAAAAAAAAAAAAAAAAAAAAAAAACAGAGGTTCGTTAATGTGTTAAAACTGTAGCTCATATCACATACCCTTCTCGCTTCCACAGCTGATCCATGACGCGCAGCATCTGCAGTGTAAGCATGTCCTGGCGCAGATCATCGCCGTTCTTGAATATTATGTACACATCGCTGGCGGTCTGATCCACGTTCTCGAATACCACCCAGAGCGGCTTCATCTTGCTGTCCATTACCTTGCACTTGTCCGGCGTAACGCGGCTGCATCTGAAGCTCGGATTCAGCGGATTCTTGATATTCTGGAAGACTCCGTTATTGTGCTCGTTCTGCAGGAACTTTTGCAGCTCATTGCGCACTTTCTCCTTGCCGCCGGCCTTCTTGGCTATCACGGAGCCATGCTTGAGCTTCTCCAGCACCTCGAGCTGTTTGCGCAGCGGCTTCACATGCTGCTTGCAGCCCTTGAGATAGGCTTCCAGCAGCAGGCCGAAGCGCGTCTGCATGCAGGGCGTCTGCATTTCGGATCGCAAGTGCCAAAAGAAGTAATGTCCAATGCGTTGATTACGTAGCGCTCTCTCCAGCAGGAACATAACCAGATCGTTCTCCAAATACGATTCGTGCTTGATGGCCTGCACCAGTTGCAGGAGATACAACAGCAGTTCCTCGTCCCTAGACAAGTGGGGAAGTGGTTAGTACCGTCTCAAATCCATGGCATCCGGCATGCAACTTACTTCAGCAAATGCAGACACTTGATGGCAAATCGGCGCACCGCCGGATCTGGATAGGCATAGTCGAGCAGCTCCAGCGATCTTTCGATCGAGATGAGAGGCCACTGCTTGAGCAGATACCAAATGTCTGCCACATCGTCGCGCTCCTTCCAGTACACACAGTGCAGCAGCACCGAGAGCTCCTCCGGAAACTCGCGCAGAATATCGTTTCTACCATGGAGCAGGAAAAGCGAAATATTTATTATTGTTAATCAAGATTGCGGCGGAGGACTACTACGCACCGACTCTCCCATATGGCGTTACGGTCCTGGTCGACCATCTCGTACGTCTTGTCCTTGCCAATGTAGTTGGTAAGTATGCTCATCAGTTCCCGCACTGGCTTCTCCGTCTCCCCGCGCAGCTGCTGCTTCTCGCGTATGGCGCGCATTCGATTCGCCGCGAACTGCAGGACCTCCCCCTCACTGGGATAGCAGATGCTGTCGTTGTTGCTGCCGTTGTTATCGCTTTGATGGAATGTCAAATGCACGACGGCACAGCCATCCTTGCGGGGATTCGACTCGACCGTGCCCAGCGGATGGAACAGCTCATCGGACTGTATATCGTCGGCATAGGTCCATGTGTAGAGCGTGTGCTGGCCGCGATGCAATTGATGCTTGAAGTCGAAGAGCGTTGTGTTGACCCACGCCAAGGGGTTGTTATTGTAGGAGACATCCTTGACCGTGCTCGTGTTGTTGGATGGCTTCTTCGAGCGCGACATCTTGGTCACCTCGAAGATGACAATGCACAGGCGCGTCATGCGCGGCAGGTTGCACAGCTTGATGTCGAATTCCAGCACTTGCTCGAAGTAGAAATCCTGCGTGCTGCCCGAGCTGGAGACGTCGACGCTGCGATGCGCACATATGCCATGCTCGCCATGATAGAGTCCCACATGGACGCCCACCTTGAAGGCGCGCGCACGATCGAAATTCACATTGGTCACGCCGTGCAGCGTCAAGGCGAAATTCTGCGTCTCCAGATCCCATAGATTCGTGCGCGGCGTCTTCGGCATGGCCACAATGGCCTGACGCTTCGGCTTTGGCGGCCTGTCGGGGCCCAGACTTTGCTCGTTATAGTGATTGATATAGGACTCGAGCCGCATCACCGACTGCAGCACCACATTGGGCACGGCCGCATCGGAGAGCGTCTCCTGGATGTAGAGGAACTGTATCAGCGGATGATCGCCGAACAGATACTCATCCCGGCCGCTCACCTTGAGTATGTAGTCGTTGGCGCGATCATTCATCTTCATCTGCGATCGATTCATCTTCTGCAGCGTATTCTCGATCAGCGTCAGCGGCGTATCGTGCTCCAGCACCGACAGCGTGAACGTGCTCTGATCATTCTCGTTCTTCACCACAATGAGAAATGCCGATGTCGGATGTCGCTGCCGTATCAGCTCAGGCATCGCCGTCGAATTGGCCAGTCGCAGCGGATGCTCGTAGAGCAGACGCTGCTGCCACGTATATTTGGAGCGTTCCGCCTCGATGCCCTCGCATATTTGATTCACCCGGCGACGAAAGTGATCCACCTCGGGGGTGACCTGTGTGCTCTGGTGATCGAACGATTTGCCAATGATATCGCTGACCATTTTCGTCAGCTCGTAGTCGCTGGAAAAGCTGCTCGAGTCGGCGCGCAGGCCCAGCCTCAGCAGGCCGAAGTGCGGCTGCAGTTCGATCAGGCGCTTCGTCTCGTCCGTGTAGGGTTCGAGGTGGGCGTGCGAGATGCCATAGACCAGATAGTCGCAGGCCTCCTTGAGTAAATAGCCCAGCGGCTGGATCTTGGCCAGTGCCACCACCTCGGCCTTCACCTCGCGTATGCTGGCCGATGTCTTGACCGGCAGCGCGAGCATCGCACCGTTGGGTATCAGGCACGTGACGAGCAGTATATCCGGCGGTTCGTTCTTCCACAAATAAATGGAGAAGCCATTGCACAGGCTCTGTGTGTGGTCCATGGCCATTTGGGCCGGCAGCATGTTGCTGGCTGTGTGTGCGTACGACATGAAAGTGCGTGTGTGTGTGGGTGTGTGTGTGTTTAGCACTCTAGGACCTTAGTCCAGCTCTATTGATTTATGTCTCTGCTGATCTTGCGCTTGTCTTTTAATAGCTTTTAGTTTGGGCTTGGTTTCTCCTTCTTATCAGCGGACTTTCCTTTGCGTGTTGTTGTTGTTGCTGCTGCTGTTGCTCTTGTTGTTGTTTTTGTTTCGTTCGTTGCATATTGTTGTTGTTGTGCATTTTCCATTTAAATCAGCCTCGCATTGTTAGTCATGGTGCTGAACTCTGTGTGCGAAATAAATGAAGGCAACGGATTATTGCAAGCCAAACAATTGCAGTTTAGATGCTAATAAGCTCGAGCTGCTGATAAGCTCGAGCTGCCAGCTTCCAAAAATTTCCATAATTTCATGTATTAATATTAACCAGCAGAAAACAGTTTAAATTGGTTTGAAGCGACATTAACAATAAATAAATACATACATGTATTTCTAATGGTTTTGGCCATTTAGTAATGGCCAAGTGCGCGCTAAGTGTGGCATAAAAAATTAAAATAATTAAAAAAAAATAAATAAAAATAATTAAAAAATAAAAATAATTAAAATAAAAACAATTAAATAGCTGAGCGCAAAAACATGAAACGATTTCATTGACGAAACTCGTAAATTTTGGAAGTGATCTCGCGCCGTATGGATTAGAGCTCCAAAAACATTTAGTAATGGCCAAGGGCGCGCTAAGTGTGGCTTAATAAATTAAAATAATTAAAAAAAAAAAAAAAATTAAATAAATAAAAATAATTAAAAAATAAAAATAATTAACAAAAAATAAAACCAATTAAATAGCTGCGCGCAAAAACATGAAACGATTTCATAGACAAAACTCGTAAATTTTGGAAGTGATCTCGCGCCGTATGGATTAGAGCTCCAAAAACATTGACTTTATATTTAGTATGAATCACACATTGTGGCTACTAGCATAGAGCAGCGCGCAGGGTGTATCACAATGATGTGGCAGGAGCGGCGAGGGGCGGGCGGCAGCGGGCAGCGCAATGGCAGCGCGACGGTGGCGCTGGCAATGGCGAACAAGTCGAAAAAAAAAAAAAATAAAAACAAGAATGGGCAAAGCGCCGCTGCACAGCGCACTTTGCATACTCTATGCGAGTGCGTCAGCTGCGCCGGTACTGTACACTAACACAGTCTGCAGCCTGCCTGCTGCATAAACACAATCACGCACACATGCGTACGTAGCGTACATAGAGGAAAATAGAGAAACGCACAAATCCAGTTTGATGCTGCATATAAAACATTGCACTGAGCGCGCCAAGCGTATGAGCCAGCGGGCAGACTGCACACGCGGCAAGGGTATTTAGTACATTAAGTTACGCGGCGCGGCCTTTGCCACTGATGTCTCATCTCTAAGTCGCGTTGCATTAATAATGCAGTGGAAAACAAAAGTGTTTCGCAGCCTGCAGCTGATTAATTAATCAGCGCCATTTCGTATATAACTTTTTCATTTGTTATTATCGTTGTTTTTATTACCGAGTCTGTCTTCGTGCATATACATCTACATATAAGTATATATTTCTATATGTGTATATATATATATAGCAGTTTTTTTTTTTTTTTTTTTTTTTTTGGGTGTGAGCTGCGCAGGCTTGCTTTCACTGGCCCCGGCCAACGGTTTATATGCTCGAACTAACTGCAATTGCCACTGTTGCACATACCACGCATTCTAAACTATTTAAACTGTTTTTATTTTTATTTTTGTGTACTTTGATAGCAAATTTTTGGTCTTGTTTACTTGTTGAAAGAAGTCCAGTGCTGGTCAACTGATCACTTTTTTCGCCGTGTTGACTCTCCACTGTGCTATCGCTATCGTGCTATCGATAACAATAGACGATGTAGCAACAGCGGCGACAACCCTGGCGTCAAAGGTAAACAAACAAAGTGAAAATTTCGCAAGTAAAATAGCGAATTACTTGTCACAAAGCGTCGTAAAAATGTGAAAGTATGCATAAACTCTGTTAAGCAACTCGTGCAGTGTAGGCAAAAGCGAATACGCTGAATGCATAGCGTAAAGCGCTCTCAGCCAGACAAATATGAACACGAATGATGACTCGGATGAGGGTAAGTAAAAGTCAATAATAAATCAGCGTTCCACAGGGTGTTCACAGTGCAGCTGTGACTGTGTTTAGGCGCGCAAAATTCAATTTTCAAAAAAGTGTAATTTATTTGGCATTTGACTTTCGGAAGTAAGTGCAACTGAACGAACGTCGTGCAGCGGCAATCAGATGTGTGTATGTGTGTGTAAACAACAAATATGCACACCTGGCCATGGCCCACCCCACCCACCGCCTGCTGCCGTGTTGCATGTGCAACAGTTGTTTTCCCATTTGTGTGTCTTGCGCAGTGCGTGCCGCGGCGGCGGCGGCGGCATTAATGAATGGACTGTTAACCCAACCGCAGCACAGAGCCATCGATTTTCCAACGTCCAGCGCCGTGGGCTCAGTTTCAATTCAGGCTGCGCCACGCGCGGTTCCATTTATTCGTCTTGCTTGCCCTTCGCCGCGATGGCATAAATTTGCATAGCATTGCGGACGCACAGCTGAGCGCGCTCGCCCTTCGCCACTTACATAAGCATGTCGTGGAAATTCGTGGAGCAGCCAAAGCCTGGCACGGAGACCGCCCTGGAGGCCTGCGACTATTTCGTCGATGAGGTCATTGAGGCCTCCTGCGCACGGGGTACGGGGCATGCCATGTGTACCATATGCCAGCTAACCTATGCCTTTGCCTAAAGTCCTAAGAGTCTACGATTTTCATTGCAGATGCCCGCGAGGAGGTGCGCCAGATCAAGCATAGCGAACTGCGCGCTGCCGTCAGTGGTGGAGAGGAGCGCACGGTGCGCGTGCTGCTCGAGGCGCTGGGCAGGGAGCGGCAGATCATCGTCAACATGGCACCTGCCGGCGCCAATACGCTGCTCTTCATGTGAGTACAATGAGTCATGCGATTGGTATTTTCTTGTAGAGGGTATACTTATTTTGGCATGATGGAAAAAGCTGTTACCCTATAAAGTATATATATTATTTATCAGCATCTACAGAAAAGTATATCTAATTACTTGTCTGTCCATCTGTCTATTTGCCTGTCTGTCTGTCTGTCTGTTTGTCTGTTTGTATGTCTGCCTGTTCGTATGTCTTCCTTTCCGTATGTCTATCTGCCCGTTCTCCCTTTCTGTCTGTCAATCCGCCCATCCGTCATTCTGTTCGTCTCATTGTCCGCCAGTATATCTGTTTGTCTTCCTACCCGTCTGCTCTATTTGTCTGTTGGTCTGTCTGTCTGTTCGCCTCTGTCCGCCTGAACATTCGTCTGTCTATCTGCCTGTCTGCCAGTCTTCCTGTCTGTCTGTTCTTCTATCTGCCTGTCTGCCTATCTGTACTTCCGTATGTCTGTCTATTTATCTGTTTGTCCGTCTGTCTGTCTGTTTGCCCGTCTGTCTGTCCGTCCGTCTGCTGCTAAGCATTCTAGTTCCCTTAGTTTTGAAGCTACTTGCATGAAACTTAATACACATACCTCTTGCTACTGCGCGCTGTAAATAAGTCGCAGCCAGCAAGATTGGTTCGATATATCGTCTAGCTGCCATGGCACCTATCGGCCGATTTCTGTTAGTTTTCAAGTTATCGTAATCAAACTTGCCATATCTTATTTTAATAGTACTTCCAATAAGCTCTTTGAGTTTCAACCAAATCTGATCATTTTAACATATAGCTGCCATAGGAACAATCGTTCAAACTATGAGTTTTTGTATGAAAACATAAAAAATATCGTATATAACTTTAGGTATATTAGCCATAACTTAGACACTCAACGTATCCAATAGCATATTCCGATTTTAATAAAATCGGTCAATTGTGTGAAAATTTTCTAAAGCATGACAGATTTAAAGTCTAAGTATATATCTATGTAGTATATACTACTGTGGGCAAAAAGTAAGGTGAATATTTTTGTAAAGCCAAAATTCTTTATTTATTCTCCTAAATCAATTTCAACCCCTTCGACGTAATCCCCTCCCGATAAAATACGCTTATGCCAACGTTTTTTCAAATCCTCGAAACAGGCCAAATAGTCCCTTTCCGGTATAGCCATGAGCGCCCTCGTCGATTTTTCTTTTATCTCTTCAATCGACTCGAAACGCGTTCACCGAAGTGGTCTCTTGAGTTTTGAGTCTTTCAAAATGGTTTTCACAGATCCTTTTGATATTCCGATAAAGCCCGCGAATTTTAAATTGCAAATTCACCTTACTTTTTGCTCACAGTAGTATATAGGGTATGAAGTTTTCGGTGAAGCTCTCTCAACTTTTTGAAGTCTCTAAATCCAAAATTCCTTCTTCCTCTGCCACCACACAGTGCCAGTCAGTCGGGCTATGAGAGCATCACGCAGCGTCTGCTGGACGCCGGTGCCGATGGACGCTCGCACGCGGTCACCAAGTACTCGCCGCTGTACGCGGCCGTGCACAATGGACACTATGGCATTGCCAAGCTGATGCTGCAGCGCTTTCCGGAGCTGGTGCAGCAGGCGACAGTGGAGCGCTGGCTGCCACTGCACGCGGCCTGCATCAATGGACACGTGAAGCTGCTGGAGCTGCTCATCGGCTACGCGTACCCCGACTACCTCTATCAGACATATCGCGACGAGGAAGGCCAGTGGGAGTGGCGGCTGCCCTTCGACGCGAATGCCCAGGACGTGACGGGCCAGACGAGCCTGTACATTGCCAGCCTGCTGGGCAACAAGCAGCTGCTGGACGTGCTGCTCAAGTGGCAGCTGCGCTGCCGCCGCACACTGAGCGGCGAGACGGGCAGCTCGACGGCGGGGCAATGCACGCCGGTGACGCCGACGCGGAAGCGCATCTCCTTTGGCATACAGGCCATCATGTCCAAGCTGCACATATCGGGCGAGGGCGACACACTGGAGGCGGCGCAGGCCACGCAGCAGGAGCAGGAGGCGCTGCGCTGCCCCATCCATATCAATTTGCTGTGCGGAGCGGCGCGTGAGACGGCACTGCTGGCAGCGGTGCGCGGCGGGCATCTGGATGTGGCGCAGGCTCTGCTGCAGCATGGCGCCAGTCCGAATATAGTGGCCAAACCGGTGGAGGATCACAACGATCCCAAGTGCAGCGAGGAGATCTACGGCCTGAGCAATGTCCCAATCGCAGAGGCCTGCAAGCAGCGCTCCCTGGCCATGCTTGATCTGCTGCTCAAGCATGGTGCGAGGGATGACAATGGCACGGCCATCTGTGTGGCCATTGCCAGCGAGGATGAGGCGCTGCTCAGTCGCCTGCTGGCGCGACGCGTGCATCCCGACTCCGACTACAAGATCAACAAGAAGGGCCTGCCCACGCCGCTGGAGGTGAACGTGTTTCTGCCCTCGGCGAGCAATATATCCTACAGCGCCATGTTCCCCAACGTGCCGACCATCATCGACTGGCACAGCCTGAGCATGAACGTGCAGCTGCCCTTCGTGCGCATCGCCTGGCTGGTCAGCGGTGTGCTGCAGCTGAATCCCAAGCTATCGACACACCCGCGGCTCAGCGAAGTGGCGCTAACGGCCATCACGCGCGTCGACTTCTCGCACAATGTGCTCAGCAGTGTGCCCGGCGAGCTCTTCAATCTGGTCAGCCTGAAGTGAGTGTGTGTGTGTGTGTGTGTGAGAGCAGTCCTGCAGCTCCCCAGAAATTAATCATCCTTTGATCTCCCTTTGCAGATACTTGAACATTGCGCAGAACAAGATCACAGAGCTGCCGGAGCCGTTGGCCAAGGCGTACAACTGCCCGGTGCTGGACGAGCTCTTCCTGCAGGACAACCAGCTGACGTGCCTGCCGGCAGCGATCTTCCAGCTGCCGGCACTCACCATACTGGACATCTCGAACAACAAGCTGCAGCAGCTGCCCTTCGACATGTGGCGTGCGCCCAAGCTGCGCGAACTGAATGTGGCCTTCAATCTGCTGCGTGAGCTGCCCGTGCCGCCCATGCAGACCAGTGGCTCGCTGCTGAGTCTGGACAAGCTGCAGCTGCTGCAGTCCGGCGACGATGAGTCATCCTCAAAGCGACCGCTAACGCTCTGCCAGCAGACGCTGACGCATCGCAATCTGTGGTCCACGGCGCTGGACATTACGGACAATGATCTCAAGTGGCAGCAGGATCAGCAGGAGCAGCAGGAGCAAGAGCTGGTGGCTGGTGGCAAGCCGGCAGCACATGGCGCCTCACAGCTGAGCAGCCTGAACATCGCCAACAATTTGTTTACCAGCATTCCGGCCGCATTGCCCTGCCTGGCCGTGAACCTGACGCGCCTGAACATGTCGTACAACAGCCTGCGCTCCATGGGCCACGTGACCAGCTATCCGGCCACGCTGAAGCAACTGGATCTGAGCCACAACGAGATATCGTGCTGGCCGAGCTTGCCGCGCATCACCGAGTCCGATCCGCATCTGCTGTGCTACAGCTGCGTGCAGCTGCCCGAGGGCAACGACGAGCCCATCTACAAGAGCAGCAAGGGCAGCAGCTGCTCCTTTCGTGCCTCGGTGCTGAAGAGTGTCTGCCGGCACAGGCGTCATCTGCGTCTCGAGGCGCTGCGTACTCTCATTCTGGCCGACAATCTGCTCACGCGCATTCAACTGTCCACGGATGATGCGACGACGCTGTTCAACGAGAGCGAAGATGCCGACTGGAATGTTGTGGGTGTGACCAAGTCGAAAGTCATCTTCCCCAATCTGTCCATGCTGGACATGACCAACAACTGCTTGAAGGAAATACCCGCCTCGCTGCACGAGCTCAGCAGTCTGTCCGTGCTGAATATCAGCGGCAATGTGCAGATCACCGAGCTGCCACCACATCTGGGGCTGCTGTCGCGCCTGTGGAACCTCAACACGCGTGGCTGCCTGCTGCAGGAGCCGCTGCGCTCGATGATCGAGAGCAAGAAGCACAAGACCATGGACATTGTCGGCTATCTGAAGTCCATCTACGAGGATGCCCAGCCCTATGCGCGCATGAAGCTCATGGTGGTGGGTTCGTGTGGCATCGGTAAGACCACGTTGCTGGATCTGCTGCGTCAGGGTGTGGGCAACGGCTCGAGCGGCTCCAGTGCGCATCGCTCGCGCGCCACTGAGAATCATTGGGCCAAGCGCATGGGACATGCGCGCAGCGCGTCACGCTCGCAGCGCCCGGCGAACATCTCCACCGTCGGCGTCGACATCGGCACCTGGATATGTGAGAAGCGCAAGCGAGCGAACGGCTGCCAGGCCATTGTGTTTCGCACTTGGGACTTCGGTGGCCAGAAGGAGTACTATGCCACGCATCAGTATTTTCTCTCCAAGCGTAGCCTCTATCTGGTGCTCTGGCGCATCAGCGACGGCCACAAGGGCCTGTCCGAGCTGCTGCAGTGGCTGGGCAATATACAGGCACGTGCGCCCAACTCTCCGGTGCTGATTGTGGGCACACACTTCGATGCCGTCGGTGAGTCCATTTCGCCGCAACAGGCGGAGCAACTGCAGCAGCTCATACGCGAGAAGTTCATTGCGATTCCGGATGCCGAGAAGATCGGTCTGCCGCGCGTCATTGACTCCATTGAGATCAGTTGTCGGTGGGTATGCGCTTGGGTCTGCTTCATTATATTCAACTAATCCTCTGCAAACGCTCTCTGCTCCAGCACGCTGCACAACATCCATCTGCTGGCGAACATCATCTATGATACGGCCATGCAGCTGCGCTCGCCGGGCTCCAAGGAGCCCATGCTGCTGCAGAAGATTCCAGCCAGCTACATCGCCCTGGAGGACATTGTCAATGTGATTGCCTGCAATCTGCGCGCCGCTGGCCGTGATCCGGTGCTGGATGCGGAGCAGTATCGCTGTCTGGTCACCGAGCAGATGCGCCTGCACAACTACAAGAGTTTCCGCGACGCGGCCGAGCTGCAGCAGGCGACGACGTGGTGCCACGACAACGGCATACTGCTGCACTACGATGATGCCACATTGCGGGACTACTACTTTCTCGATCCGCAGTGGCTGTGCGACATGCTGGCGCATGTGGTCACCGTGCGCGAAATCAATCCCTTTGCGCCCACTGGCGTCATGAAGCTGGATGATCTGCAGCTGCTCTTCCGCAGCGTGCACGCGCAGGGCAATGGCAATCGCAGGTAAAGGGCTTAGCTGCTGCCCAATCTTCCCATTAATTAAGTGAAGAAAGCTAGAGTCGAGTGCACTCGACCATTTCCCTTCGGCCTTCTGCTGCGTCCGTTCAATGTTTTAGTTGGAATTCTAACATAACTTTATATGGGAGATTCTAACTCCTATAACTTCTTTGTTTATGGTCCGATCGGGTTGTAATTTATAGGGTAGATCAGTACTATGGCCACCTCCGAAAATGTCAAAAAAAAAAATTATTTGTTATTTTTCTACTTTTCTTATTATTCAATTAAAACGATTTATGGGGGCGGTGGGCGTGGCATCCAAAATTTGAAAATCCACATTCTGCGTAATGTTACCGGGCACCTTACTACCAAATTTGGTGCTTCTAGCTTTTCTAGTGTTCTTTTAAATTATAAAAATGTGTTTTATAGAGGCGGTGGGCGTGGCATCCAAAAGTTTAAAATCCAACTTTTGCATAATGTTGCAAGACACCTTCCTACCAAATTTGGTGCGTTTAACTCTTTTCGTTATTGAATTATTTGCAAAAAATCGAAAAACGCATTTATCGATTTACGGAGGCGGTGGGCGTGGCACATCAAGTTTGAAATAAACTCGATCTGCGTATTCAATACACGCACACTCCCACCAAGTCTGGTACCTCTAGCTCTTCTAATAGCTGAGATCTGTGCGTTCATACAGACGGACAGACAGACGGACATGACCAAATCGACTCGATGCTGATGCTGGTCAAGAATATATATACATTGTATAATAATTATTTCTGTCTGCCCTTCAGCTACATCGTCAGCCTGCTGAACAAGTTCGAGGTGGCGCTGACCTGGGACTCGCGCACACTGCTGATACCATCGCTGCTGCCGCTGCAGGAGGCGGCGAGCTACAACGATGGCACCACGGTTAAATTGCTGCAGCGCGTCCGCGGACGTAATCACAATTTGGGCTGCTCGGTGTCGCAAGAGCTGAATCTGAATAGATTAATCTACGAGCAGCATGCGCCGCGTACTCCAGGCAGTCAGGGCTTGCGTCGCATGCTGCTGATGACGTACTTTCCCTCCGGCTTCTGGTCGCGCCTCATCACACGCGTCTTGGCCGACGAGCAAATAATTGAGGCAATTAGGGGCGTCTACGTGGCCGCGGAAGATGTGAGCAGAGCGCACTGCAATTTCATTAATTGAACTGTTTACTAATCTCTCTCTCTCTCTCTCTCGGTCTATCCAGAAATATCTGGACTTTGATTTGCGCAGTTCGCTGGAGCAGGACACGCAGTGGAACCTCTGGCAGACCGGTCTGGCACTGTACTATGGCCCCATACTGATATTCCGCGTCTGGGAGGTGCCCTTCCAGAGCAGCGAGCGCACGCAGCCCTTTCGCACGGCCAGCAATCGCTTCAAGCTCAAGCTGGACGGCGTCTGGAGTGATGTGAATCTGAGCTCGTCCAGCATACTGGATGTGTTCTTTCCGCTGCACCATGTGAGCATATACCAAGAGCTCGACGCTGGCGAACGGCAGCTGCTGGCCGAGCTGCAGCCGTGTATGTCGCAGGTGGCCAAGCTGCTGGCGCTGGTGGTGGATCACATAGACCTGCTGCTCGAGGATTGGTATCCAGCGCTGGGCACACGCTTCGTGCACACATCGGAGGGCAGATTCCTGATCACGCGTCTGGTACTCTGCCCGCGCTGTCTGCGCAAGCTGCAGCTGCAGAATGGCGCTGAGCCCGCGGAGCGTGAGCCCAGCGTGGCGGCGGGCAATCGGCCCAGTCGCAGTGGCAAACGTGGCGCCTTCTTTTTGCACGGCGCTGGCGACGCCGGCGAGGATGGTGCACTCAATGTATTCTCTGCCTATCTGAATGCAACTGCAAGCCGCGAGCGACGCTCGGCGGACTCGTTGGGCACGGGCTCGGATGCGGACTCGGGCGTGGGGCCAGATTCGGCCTTCTCCTCGCGCAATACCTCGGTGGATGGGCATCCCACGTATGCGTCACATCACTTGCCGGACAACTCGAATGTCTGCTACGCCTGGATGGTCGAGGAGTGCATCTTGTCGGTGTACAATCAGAGCAAACTCAGCTGCCCCGTGCACCTGGAGCAGTCGATGGCGCAGCTGGCACCGGATGTCATTTTTGCCGACATACCGGACAAGCACACAATTGCCACGGAGTGCATAGTGAAGGGTTCGCTGCTGGGACGCGGCGCCTTTGGCTTTGTCTTCAAGGCCAATTGCAAGCTGCGCGGTGCACGCGCCTTTCGCCCGGTCGCCATGAAGATGCTGCAACCGGTGCCGCCGGGTGCGCGAGCCAAGGAGGTAAATACACTGGAAAAAATTTAGAAATCTCTGGAGAATATTCAACTATTTTTACTTATCCGCAGAGCGCTCTCATGGCCTACAAAGTGGCGCTGGGCAAATGGGATCGCGATCCACTGCAGCACTCCTGCAAGGCATACTGCACCGCCAGGCAGGAGCTGGCCGTGCTGCTCACACTGAAGCATCAGAACATTGTGCCGCTCGTGGGTATCTGCATAAAGCCACTGGCACTGGTGCTAGAACTGGCGCCACTGGGCGGCCTCGATGCGCTGCTGCGCCAATACCGACGCAGCGGTGCACACATGGGTCCACACACCTTCCAAATGCTGGTGCTGCAGGCGGCGCGCGCTATAGAGTATCTGCATCGTCGGCGCATCATTTATCGCGATCTGAAATCGGAGAATGTGCTCGTCTGGGAGCTGCCGGCACCGCACAGCGAGGACAGTCCACGCAATCAGGTGCACATCAAAATCGCCGACTATGGCATCAGCCGGCAAACGGCTGCTGGGCTCAGTGCCAAGGGCTTTGGCGGCACCGAAGGCTTCATGGCGCCCGAGATTATACGCTTTAACGGCGAGGAGGAGTACACGGAGAAGGTAAGTGGCTGGAAACTGGCCAAATGCCAAACAGGCATGTATATATATTTGCTTTAATATCTGTAGTACGTGCTCAATAATCCGCATAATTTGTGGCGTCGGCGGGTGTTCGAATTATTGGAGTGTTCGGATTAACAAGAGAAGCCTAATAATACGTAAAAAAAATACCTAATATTTTTTTTTTTTTTTTTTTTTTTGGATAAACGGGGTTACGATATTTTAAAGATTTTGGCATTAATTTAAGCATAGTATTATTTAGGGTAATGCCTTTAAAAGCGGATATACTACTGTGAGCAAAAAGTAAGGTGAATTTTCAATTTAAAATTCGCGGGCTTAAGATGGCGAACTAGTTCTTTTTTTCTCGAGTTGGCAGGACTGTTGATGACATTTGGCGGGAATTTCATGTCAATATCAGTATGAGTATGTCAGTATTTACGCTTTTGTTTACCAAACGATCAAGAGTGCATTTGGCGATTTTTACAATGTCTGATTTAATTGAGCAGAGAAGTGCCATCATATTTTGTTTGCGGAATGAAATTTCGGCTGCGGAAACGTTGAGGAAGTTTGGGGATGGCCTTTGGTGATTCTACCATGTCCCAGAAAAATGTTCATAAGTGTTACAAAGACTTCAAAGAGGGTCGGGAACGTGTTGATGTCTGGCAGCGCTCCGGACGACCATCGACGTCAACAGATGACCAACACGTCAATGAAGTGAAGGAATTAGTGCTCAAAAATCGTCGGTTGACTATTAGAGACCACACTGATATGATCGGAATATCAGAAGGATCTGTGAAAACCATTTTGAAAGACCGTTTGGGCCTACGAAAAGTCATATCTCGTTTGGTACCGAAAACGTCGCACACTGCACTCGTTCTTCGTGACCATTTCGCCAAGAATTCGTACCACCGTATTCTCCTGATTTGGCTGCGTGTGACTTCTGGCTATTCCTAAAACTCAAGAGACCACTCAGGGGAACGCGTTTCGAGTCGATTGAAGAGATTAAAGAAAAATCGACGAGGGCGCTCATGGCTATACCGGAAAGGGACTATTTGGCCTGCTTTGAGGATTTGAAAAAACGTTGGCATAAGTTTATTTTATCGGGAGGGAATTACTTTGAAGGGGATGAAATTAATTTAGGAGAATAAATAAAGAATTTTGATTTTACAAAAATATTCACCTTACTTTTTGCCCACAGTAGTATATAAATAATTAATTTATTTATGTTCCTCTAGGTGGATTGCTTCTCCTTTGGCATGTTCATCTATGAGAACATTAGCCTGCGGCAGCCCTTCGAGGGCCACGAGTCCATTAAGGAGTGCATACTGGAGGGCAGTCGCCCGGCGCTGACGCAGCGTGAGACACAGTTTCCCACCTGCTGTCTCGACCTCATGGTGCTCTGTTGGCACGAGCAGCCACGTCGTCGCCCATCCGCCAGCCAAATAGTCTCTATACTCAGGTAATAAGCTGCTGCTGTTGTGTGCTGTGTGCACAAATTTGGCAATTAACATTCAATTACTTTTAGCGCGCCTGAGTGCATTCATCTGCTGGACGTTGTGGCGTTGCCGCACAGCGAAAAGATCGTGTGCGGTGCCTTCCAGCTGCTGCCGAGCGGCATTGAGGAGGAGCGCTCCGGCCTGGAGCTTTGGCTGCCTGCCTTTGGCTCGCGCATCGACATCATGGACGTATCGCCAGCTGGCGGCCTGCTGCAGTGCAGCAGCATCAGTTGTGCCCCGCAGCCGCAAATGGTAGCGCCGAAAACACCGGAAAATTCGGCCACGGTGCGCGCACGTTCCGCTCAACGGATTCCCAAAGTGAATATGCTGTGCTGCTGTCTGGTCGGCGAGGCCATTTGGATGGGCGATGTGTCGGGCAATCTGCACGCGTACAGCACGACGAGCTATGCACATCTGTTCTCGTACATGCTGGATCCCGCCATCAAGTCGGCTGTGATAAGTCTTGTTTACATGGAGGGAATCGCACGCGTTGCCGTCGGCCTGCACAACGGGCGCGTCTTCCTGGTCGATGCCAGCCAAATGCCCAGCAATTGTGCCTTTGCCGAGGGCTCCTTTGTGCTGACCGAGATCTGCTCTGGCTTTGTGCTGCACGCTGCCTGCGCCGTACTCATTGATGGGTAAGTCGCAGCTCAGGCTTTTACTCACCTTATGTAACACACTTCTCTATGCGCAGCAACTACGAGCTTTGGTGTGGCGAAATCGCCGGCAAAATCAATGTGTTCCCCGTCAACGAGACCGGCGTGTGCGGCCATCAGGCGCTGTGCCACAGCGAGGAGCCCAATCTCATCGAAGACGTCAAGGTGGCACGTCTGTGCAGCAACGACACGCATGTCTTCAGCTGCCTGTATCCCGGCTGCATGGTCTACCAGTGGGGCACGGCCTCGAAACGCATTGACAACAAGTTGGACTGCTCCAAGCTGCTGCCCTGCTCCGAATCGCTGCAGAGCATTGCCATCGATGAGCACGTGAACCTGATCAAGTGTCAGATTTCGGCACTGGCGGCACACAACACCGAGCTGTACATCGGCACCACGTGGGGCTGCCTCATTGTGGCCGAGCTGCAGACGCTGCGTCCGATCAGCGTGTTTCGTCCCTACGAGAACGAGGTGCGTATCAGCATATCGTTTGACCCGTATAGCTTTAGCTAATGTATTGTCAACCATTGCAGATCAAAGCCATCATCAGCATGCCTAATAATGGTGTGCCGCTTATTGCCACGCTTGGTCGCCGCTATCGCTCTCTCATTTCGCGCTATGTGGACTCTGTGGAGTCCACGGCGAACTCCTCCCGCTCCGTGGCGAGCACACCCACACATGGTGCTGGCAAATGCGTACCGCCAGCGGATGTGGACAATCACATGCATTGCCTGCTGTGGAGCGCCAAGCATTGGACCTAAACTAGTACTAGATCTCAACTAAGTGCTACTGCTTAATCGATATGTTTGCAATATTTATTGAAACTGCGGCGACAGGCTCCCGTTACTCTAATAGAATTCAAGTGTTGGATTGGATACCTCTACTTAAATAGACTTTGGTGCTTTCCGAGCAATCGAGCACCTTTTGAGACTACTGCACACACACACACACACACACACAGAGAACTATTAAGCGTTAAGCAAATTGCAATTGTTTAGACTAGAATATTTCGAATCTGTTTTTAAGCAAGCGACAAGCATTCCATTTCAAACTAACAAACAAACTTTCAATAAAGTCGAAAACTTCCTCAAGTCGATGCGGATTTTGATTCGCGTCGCAGGGAGCCCACGGACATGGACGATTGGCGACTGCGCGTATATACCGAGTCGGAGTTCTTGAGCACTCGCACGTAGTTGTTGAAGTCGATGAGGAAGCAGAACTCCTCCTTGAATGCCTCCTTGAGTGGCACCTGAAAGCAGAGATACTTGAGTATGACTTCATATTTAAGTGCGTTGAAACGTACATCGTGTTGTCGTGCGTTCCTGATGGTGAAGAGCACCCAACTGATAATGCCATACAGTATCGCACCGCAGCTGCCCACTAGCAGCACTACGAACACGCCCGCCAAGTTGTCCATGGCAAGAGGCGTGGCATCTGGTGATTCCTCCTTGGTCGCACAGATGCCCGAGCCAATTTCGTTCCACCATTTGTTCTTCATTTTCTCCAGTACTCCCTGCTCCTGCAGCTCGAGCAGCGCGTTGTTGATCTTATCGCGATATGGCCAATCTGGGAAAAAAATATGTGATCAAGTTTTCATCTGGCTAAACCACTTAACGCTCTCACTTTTGCGCATGGCAATGCCGTAGGTCTTCTCGTCCAGAGCATCGCCAATTTTCTTCAGATTACACTCGCGTTTCGTATTGTACTCAATGGACGTAGACTCCATGAGAAAGGCATAGTTGGTGTTCGTCTTCACACGATCAACGCCCTCCTGATTGGATTCCGTAAGATAATCTGGATTTTCCATCATAAATTTATTCATCTTGACGTAACGAGGGTCCTCGGAGGTCTACAAAGTTTGTTTTGATTAAGTCGGAGAAGAAATTGAGAGGCCATACATTGCCATAGTTACCAAGAAAAAGTTCCTGGTTGAACCGGAGCGCTTGGCACCGTAGACAACGCCATCCTTATTGTCCGCTAAGTCGTCGACGCTGTTGATGAGACTCTGCGGTGTCTCAATGGTCAAAAACGCAGCCAAATTGGCGGTGTATGAGGAGACGACAATCAAAGTGAAGAACCACCAGAAACTGCCCACAGTACGCGTCGAAAGGGCTCTGTATGAGATAGCAAAAGTGTTGAGGCAGTTTACTAGAACTTATGGTTGTAGATTTTGACAAAACTGATCGGTAGGTTTATGGGAGCTATACGTTGTATGGTTATTCTAAACGTGCAGAATTAAGAAGTAAAAGTTCCCAGTTTCAACAAGCTAGCTTCAAAACTGAGAGACTAGCTTGCCGTACTACAGAAGTACGGACAGATGCGGACAAAACTACATCAATACTTCTATCCGAGAAGGGTATACTCACTTAGGTCCTATTTCTGAGCCTTGCTGTAGCAGAGCGCCAGTCGTAAACCAAATGGAATTGCCTATTGTGAACTGATTCTCCAGCTCTTCGGGCTCTTCAATACAAGGATATGGGTTGTCCCATTCGGAGGGTGACAGGCGGCCCAATATAAAGAAACTTAACGAGACGACCATAAACGCTACACCCAAATACCACCAGATATCTTCTGAGAACGGATTCATGAATGTGAACAGCTCGGGCGGCGATTTCTGTGGCTTCAAGAACAGTATGGCAATACCTAAAGAATTAAGTAAGTATTACTATTACAGCAAATACGTATTACACTTGCCTAGATTCATGAATGGAATGCTAAAGTCAATTGCCTCCTCACGTTCCGATGTAATGGTCAGATCGGTGATCGCCAAGTCGGCGAACTGCAACAGAGTAACTAATAAATATCTATCAGATATTCGTGTAGCTTTTTACTTACACCATGCCTTATCTGGTGCAGCATGCCCGTCGATTCATTGGTTGTCTTATTGTATGATCCGTAATCGTTGCCACCATTTTTAAAAGTGAAATTGAAACCCAATTTTTCCGCAAGTTCTCTGATCAGATCGACGCCGTATCCCTCATATTGATTGTTGCCCTCAAGCTGTTTGTAACTCTCCACCAAACTGGCATATGGCTTGTTCTGTAACAGATCGTGACTATAGTTTTCAATTTTTCAAATAAAAACAAAATGAAAATATCAACTTTACCGGCACCGACAACAATATGGTAAACGTTTGGTTCGACAGCGAATTGTCAAAATTATCGAACTGCGAATTGGTCGGTGCGAGACGCTCGGGTCTAAAGCCCCGCTGTTCGTCCAATATGCCCACTTTGACAATACCCGAGGGCTGCAGCTCGATCACGTCCAGGTGATAGCCCTTACGCACGTTGCCATCGAAGTAGATGGGCCCCGTGAGTAGTCGGTCCTTCAGGCGTAGCTGAAGGAATAGAAGATAAGTAATATAATAGTAATACTATAAGTTCTCATCCAACCCATACATACCGTACGCATATAATTCTTGAACGATGAACCATCGTCTCGGACGCTCTCGGTGCGCTGTGAGCAATTCTGCGACACGGGCTTGAAGGGTAGATTCTTCAGCGTTTCGGCAAATAGCTGCACTGCATCGTAGGTGAGGGCCATTTCCACGGTTATGGGGCAAGAACCTGTGCCAGCAACAAGTTAGAAAACTTATTCAAGACGAACGTGCTACCAGTTACCATTTCGAAAGTCTTCTTGTTCATTGCCATAGCCGATCTTTTCCAATAGCTCCTTGACAGCCATCTTCTCGGGCGAGAAGAGACGCAGACTTGTTATGTTTGCCTCACTGTACTTGTACTCTTCCAGATCGAAGGAATGAAAGTCCAAGTTACCAATTATGAAGTTATAGTCCTCATTGATAATGCCGACTTGTTGAGCCTTAAATAAAAGGTCCGGGTTAGGTTGTATAGTAGGAACTGCAATTTGTTGCATCTACCTGATTCAGAAACTCTGGTATAGTGTCGGTGGAGCCCACGACTACAATGCGGTTATCTTGAGACTTGCGTACACGTCGCAGAATGGGCTTATAATTGCCATTTAGCTGCATGTCGTAGCGCAGTACCGTTACGATCGGTCCGTTCATGCCGAAGAGGGAGTTGAGCTCGTTCAAAATGCTCAGGTACTCAGCTAAAAGGAGTGTACATTATTATACATGGAAATATCTTCTCTTGCGACAACTTACCCGATTCGTAGAGAAATGTAAAACGCGACCACTCAAAGGCAGTGACGAGGCTGTACAGCGCATTGGCGATGTCAGCCGCATGAGGGTGCAGATTGAAGCCTTCGGCATACTCGCCCATATAGGAGTATATGTGGGGTATATCCATGGCATCGCAGACGGACATCAGATGCACAGCCGTGTGACGTGAGGAGGGTCCAAAGACGCCAGCGATACCCGTCTGGAAGTGGCACAGAAGTCTATAATAAATATTTCGGGAAAGAGCTGCAGGTAGTATTACCTCTAGCATGCGGCACAATTTCCCGTAGCTGTGATAGGCATCACCGTAGTTGACCTCCGCCTTAAGGGATGACATGGATAGTCCCAGTTCCATATTGGCCACTTCGATGGCATGATCGAACACAATATTCATCTGTTCCGTATTCTGATCAGTTAGCAGACCTATAAATAATTGATTTCATGTTATTCGAACGCACGCCCCATATACCATTTAGCCGGTTTGTTTATAAACAAAAACTTGAACTTATCGCACACATTAGTGGTCGCTCTGTGCCGAGACGCTGCCTCGAACTGTTGAAAACCCAAACAAACAAATACTCAAATTCATTTTATGAGCTTTCGACGATGATGGAACGAACAGCATGTTCTCTTTACGAGACATTAAAAATAAATCGCTCGATTGCAGACGCCAGAGCGCCATAGTCTTAGTACTATGAAAAACTTACCAATCGGTACACTGTCAGAATTCTGGAGGCTGTTGTAACCCTCAAAGTTTTCATATTGTGCGTCGGAAAAACTTAAAATTAATATTGCGCAGAGCCCGTAAATAGTGGAACTCGGCATTTTATTGCATGCACTAATTAAATATTTTAATACATATACACGTATATACTATATATGCATATTTGGAAAATGAAATGAAATGAATTTACGTTCCTTACGCGTCGAGTCACAGGCGGCTACTGTGGACGATTCCAAAAAAAAACACTTCCAAGACGATTTTGAGTGAAAGTTTCAAAAGCTTTATTCAAGAATGTCTGAGAGAGGCAAATTAGTGAGTATATATATGTATGTACATATGTTTATAAGCTCAGTCATCCTCTGGCACATGCTCTTCCGAGTCCGTTTCCAGTGACTCTATCGACTGCGAGGAGTTGCGACTACGCGAATAGACCGATTGAGCACTCTTCAAGGCGCGCTCGTTCTCCGCAAAGCTGATCACGATTTTGAACTCCTCGGCAAGTGCATCGCAGAATGGAACCTTCAGAAATATAGACATTAGCTGTATACCGCTGAAAGCAAAGAGATTGCAACCATACCTCATAGAATTTGGCCTTCCTGAACACAAACAGGCACCAATACAAGAAGGAACAGATGAAGGCTAAAACGGAGCCCACAATCAGTACGGCATAAATACCGCTAAGATTCTCCAGCTTAAGTTCCGAAGGCCCGTCCGAATCACTTTTTGCCTATTTCAATTATTGATAATCTTATTGACAGCACTAGCAAGAAACTTTACCTTCGGCGTACCGAAGGGTGTTGTAGGACCTTACAGTTAATTTGTAAAAGTTTTTGTTTTTCCATACGAAAATGCATTCTTAGATCGACTGAGAGACTTGTTTATGACGGACGGACAGAAAAATGGAAGAACATCAATTAATGAAACTTACACCACAAACGCCGGCACCAACCTCATTCCACCATTTGTTCTTAAGTCTGGCGAGCACGCCTTGTTCCTGCAGTTCCAAAAGAGCATTGTTGAACTTGTCCCGATATGGCCAGTCTAGTATTTTAATATATATAGAGTAAGTTTCTTAGTTCGTTGCTCTCTTTACTCACTCTTGGGCATCGCAATGCCGTAACCCTTCTCATCGAGTGCTTCGCCGATTTTCTTGAGATTACACTCGCGCACTGTGTTATACTCGATAGATGTAGACTCCATGAGGAAGGCGTATTTGGTACCCGATTTAACAATATCTACGCCGTCCTGATTATTTTCTGTTAATTTTTCTGGATGGCTGGCCATATAAGCGTTCATCTTCATGTAAACTTTTTCCTCTGAGGTCTAGAAGAGAACTAAAAGCTTAATCCAGTATCGGGTCGAACTTCTTCAGTGGAGCTTACTAGGAAAAAGTTTCTCGTAGATCCTGTTCGTTTTGCACCATATTGCACGTCGTCCTTATTTTCAGCCAAGTCCTCAACGCTATTGATGGAACTTGACGGGTTCTCTATGGTCAGAAAAGCAGCCAAGTTGGCGGTATACGAAGAGACCATAATCAGTGTGAAAAACCACCAAATAGCCGATATTGTACGCGTACTTAATGCTCTGGGGGAGAGGAAACAATCATACGCAATTTTCAGAATTAATTTAGCTTACAAAAATTTCTCTTTTTTACTTGGGTTCAATTTCCGAGCCCTGCTGGAGCAACGCTCCAGTGGTGAACCATAGGGAGTTGTTGATGGTAAATTGATTCTCCAACTCTTCCGGCTCTTCAATACACGGATAGGGACACTCCCATTCAGAGGGCGAAAGACGCCCCAGTACGAATAGGCAGAGCGAAACTCCCAGATAGGCTATACCCAGGTATAGCCACACTTCTTGCGAGAAGGGATCCATGAAAGAGAAGAGCTCAGGTTCCGCCTTTTGGGGCTGCACATACAGAATGGCAATACCTTGAAAGCAATGGCAATGTCTTGCAGAAATTTGTGAAATTTGAGTACTTGCATGGATCTTACCTAGATTCATGAATGGAATGGAAAAGTCGATGGCTTCTTCTCGCTCCGCTGTTATGGTCAAATCTGCTATGGCCAAGTCGGCACGCTATATTGAAAGTCGTACATAGATTTGAATAATAATACAGACTTTAATAATATGTCATACTGGGATATACTTACGCCCTCGACGATTTCCTTAAGCATGCCGGTTGTCATGTTCGTGGTTTTATTGAAAGAGCCGTAGTCATTGCCGCCATTGTGGAAGGTAAAGTTAAAGCCCAGTTTGTCAGCCAACTCCTTAATCAGATCTATGCCATATCCCTCGTACTGGTTATTGCCAATTAACATGTGTGTACTGTCCACCAGGCTGGCATAGGGCTTGTTCTAAGGCAAATATACTTAGACATTTCATAGATCGTGTATAGCTTAGGCAGTAACTTACGGGCACAGAGATCAGCACATTGAAGGTCTTATTGACCAAGGAGTTTGCCTCATTGTCATTTACATCCACAACCATTGGTGGTCGCTGGAACTCAAAGTCCTTGCCATCCTCCCAGGTGCCCACTTTAACCAGTCCCGCCGGCTGTAGTTCTATGACATCGAAACTGAAACCCTTGCGCACATTGCCATCAAAGAAAATGCGTCCGGTAATGGTTTTCTCTTTGACTTCCAGCTAAAAGAGAAAAAACAAGTTAATTATTATATTAAAAAATTTATTACACGTGAAAAAAGTAAAGAAAACAAATGAATTAAAAAATTTAGATTTTCAAAGGCGGTGGGCGTGGCACACAAAATTGAAGTAAATATGTTCTGCGTATGCAATACACAAATCAACATACGAAATTTGGTGTCTTTAGCTTTTGTAATAGCTGAGTTCTGTGTTTCCATACAAACAAACGGACAGACGGACAGGGTTTACTTGACTCAATTGCTGATGATAATGAGAAATATACCATATTTCTTCAATTATCAATAAAAGAATGTATTTATACCGTTCGCATATAGTTGCGGAAAGTGGATCCATCTGGCTGCACATTGTCATGACTTAGGGAGCAGTTCAACTGTTGCGGCTGATAGGGTAGAAGATTTGTGGTCTCGGCGAAGACACGGACCGCATCGTAGGTGAGTGCCATGGCCAAAGTAATTGGCGAGGAACCTGCATACGTACATACCAAGTGAGACAGAGATAAGCTACTCTTATAGATTATAACCAGTTGTATGGTTGCGTCTTACCACTGTCGATGGGTTCGATTTCACCTATTTCGTGCTGCAGCGTCGCGATCAGTTCGCGCACCTCCTGTTTGTCAGGGTCGAACATGCGAATGCCCGTTATATTTGCCTCACTGTACTTGTACTCCTCCAACTCGTAGGTGTGCAGATCCAAATTACCCACCAGATAAGTGTAGTCCTCGTTCATGATGCCCACCTGCTGGGCCTGGCGCAGCAGCTCGGCGACTCCCTCAGTGGATCCAACGACGACGATGCGACTATCTTCAGATTTGCGCACGCGGCGCAGAACCGACTTGAAGTTTCCGTTCAAGTTGAGATCGTAGCGCATGACCTTGATGACGGGTGCTTTCTCGCCATAGAGCGTTACAAGATGATCCAATATTGCTAGGTATTCAGCTGCAAGCACGTTTCAAATAAGATAGTTCTATCATAGAGCATTGCTAGCACCTACAGGATTCATAGCAGAAAATAAAGCGCGACCATTCGAACTGATTGATGATATCGTGCAGCGCATGGGCAATATCTTCAGGATGGGGATGGAGATTAAAACCGTCTGTCAGAGGACTCAATGAAAGATGCGGGTAGACGAAGGGTATGTCCTTGGCATCGCAAGCGTTGAGTAGATGTGCCGCCGTATGCTTTGCAGCTGGGCCAAAAACTGCACCCACTCCGTTCTGTGCAAGAGTCTAGATAATTTTTTTTCGATGAGGTATAGATTTATTGGATTCGTATCACCTGCATAAGCCTGCACAGCTGGGAGAGTGCCTGCACCGAGTTACCATAGTCAATCTGCTCTGTTTCGCCCACAAGTGGCACACTGAGATCGCTGTTGACCACGGCTATGGCATGCTCGAAGGTCTGCCGTATTCTGTCCGTGGCATCATCCGTGATAAGACCTGAGAGTTTTGAGTAAATTTGAGTGAAATGAGCGATTGACGATGAGTGACAATCGACTTACCAATGCGTATCGCCTGCCCGCTGGCGCCCCCATAAGAAGTCTCTCCATAGCCGAGCACCTCGTTGGACCACAGCAGGAGTATGCAAATTAACCAGGCACGCATATTACTAGTATTACTACTTTTATTTAAATTTTGGAATATTTTACATTTCCATTAGTTTCTACTTTTCTCGTATCTTTGTATCTATTTTTGCTGTGATATTTCCCGTTCTATATATGTATGTATGTATTTTTGGAGCACCCAAACGCAGCTGCGGTCTGTTCGCTGTTCAGTTCCCGTTGAGCACACTGCTCCGACTGATCGGTCTCCCTCAGAAAAATTGTGCTCAAAAGTTTTCCAAAATATTTTTGGTATTTTCGAGCGGGAAAGCGCTGAAAAGTTTTGGATAAGCTTTCATCTCGAAGAAGTAAATCACACTTGTTCGATCGTTTGTGCAAGCATTTCTTTGTTTTTCAAATTTTCCATTTACATTTAATTAGAATTATCACAAACATAAATAGATTTAACTAAATTATTACAAGTTAAAAATATAAATAGTTAATAATTATGAAATATATATATATATGTATATATATATAGATATAAACTGTAAAGCATATTTTATACATTATTTTTGGCACGTTTGGTTATATCGCTACAAATATAACTGCGAGTATGTCCTCTTGATTCACATTCAATGGCAAGTATACCTGGGGCTACTGCGAAGAGTGTCTATAACAGTGCAAACTGAAAGAAAGCGAGAATAGTTTTTGAAAACGATTTTTGTATGGTATGATTTCATTGATTAAATATTAAATACATAAAGTACTTTTTGACAATTGATGAATAGCGCTAATTTTGACAATTCAACTATGAATTGCTTTTAAATCCATTTCAAAATTAAAGTAATCATACAGATATAATATTAAAAAAATTAGAAAATGTTTTCAATATTTTGAATCCTAAATATATTGTTTAAGGATAAACAATAGATTCCTTTTCTAAATAGCTTTGAAATTTTTAAAAAATCAATTTTTTTCTAATAAGATTTTAAATTTTTATGTGAAAATCTAAAAAGTATTATTCATGAAATTTTATAATTGACTTTAAAAATTGAAAACTTGAAAAAATGTAAATATATATTGGATAGAAATAATAATAAATATAAATATATAAAAATATATGTAATAAATATAAAGATAGGAAATACTCAATGTATCTTTAATCAAAAGATGTTAGAATATTGATCTCAAAATTTTGAAAAATTGATTTAAATTTAAAAACCTTCAGTGATTTATCAATCCTTTTGATTGATGCAAAACCATGCACAGCGAAATGTGAGCGATTAGAAATACCAGGTTTTCTCTGCATTTTTCATACTTTTTACAGTTATTTTCATAAAATTTATTATAAGTTTAAAATACTATAAAATTGTTTTATTCAAGTAAGCACATTGTTCTGATTGATCATTGCTGAAATTCCAAATGAGTTGTGGAATCTCTTTGAAGTGTAATTTCGCTGGACTCAAAGGCAACTTTGTCGCAGGCCCAATTGGCTGTAATGCGAAATGCTTCGCTCGATTTTGCGTAATTAATGCAACATCAAATATTGATGAACTTGCGAGGAATGTTTTAGGGCTTCCACACGAAGGCGCATAGCAATTGCCTTCCAACTGCAGAGACAATTGGAGATGTCTGCGGCAATAAAAGCAGCTGAAGTAACGAACAAAGGCAACAAGGCCTGCAGAGGTCTTATCGAGTGGTCCAAGTGGTGGGCATAAATCACCATTTATTAAGTGAATGTAGGTTCGAATGAGACTGTGAATATGAGTGTGAAGACGGGTAGAAGCCGAGCAAAAAGTAGGAAGAGATGCGCTCGCATTGCGTACTTACAGTTGGTGTTGGCTCCAATTGAAGCTGTACTGGCGTCTGGGAATACTTCATTTGTAATACTCTTGGGCTATAGCTACGCGGGGGCGGGGAAAGGGGTGCATGTTCTCCAACTACCAGACACTGCACTTCTTCAGCGGATTCATGGGCGTGCCGGGGGCACAATTGAACTCGCGCGCAAAGTCGTACGAGTTGGACAAGGTGCCGATGACGCGGTAACGCCCAGGACTGTGTATGGCCGTGTTGAGCTTGTTGCGTATCGCCTCAGGTCGCATGGCGCCGCACCAGACCTGACCGAAATTCAGAAAGAAAAGCTGTGGCCCGGTCATGTTGAGGCCTGGCAGTGTCTCCTCCCGGGCCTCGTGTGGGTTCTCCTTCAGCCAGCGCATGTAGGCGTGGAATGCCTGGCGCAAGCCGCCGTTGTCCGCAATGTTCTCGCCTAGAATAGGAGTAGAAGGCAGTAGGGTAGGGTGTGGTGTACGGGCTTAGGACAAGTTGCTTACCTTGCGTACTCTCGCCATTCAGCGTAATGCCCACCTCCTCGACCGTGTAGTTGCCGTACTGCGAGATGATGCAGCGCGCCCGCTCGTCGAAGCCGTGTATGGAGGCGTCCGTCCACCACTTGTGTATGTTGCCATTGCTGTCGAACAGTCGCCCCTTGTCGTCGAAGCCGTGCGTCAGCTCGTGGCCAATGACCACACCGATGCCGCCAAAGTTCAGCGACTTGGGGAAATGGCGATGGTAGAACGGCGGCTGCAGTATGCCCGCTGGGAACATGATCTGATTCTTGTTGCGACTGTAGTAGGCATTCACAATGGCCGGCGCCGTCTGCCAGTTGGTCTTGTTAACACGCTCGTGCAGCTTGGCCTGCTCCACGCGCGCCGTGTGCAGCAGCACATTCAGCGTGTTCTCGAAGTACCTGTCCGGATGTATCTCGATGCCCGCGTACTTCTCGTTCAGCTCCTCGGCATTGAGTATGAAGTCCGGATAGCCAATCTTCAGGGACATGGCGTTCACCTTCTCCTCGGCCAGCTGCTTGGTGCTCTGGTCCAGCCAGTCCGTTGTCTTCAGTATGTCGCGGAACGCCTGCTGCAGCTCGTGCGTCATGCGCAGCGTGTCGCGCTTGCTGTTGTCGTCGAAGTACCTACTGACGAACATCGAGCCCACTGCCATGCCCATGTTCGTATTGACCTGGGCGATGCACACCTTCCAGCGCTGCGGACTCTCCTCGCGCCCGAACAGCGAGTGGTAGAAGTTCTGCTTGATGTCGTCGAAGCGATCGTCCAGATTGTTGATGCGATGCCGCACAAAGCGCCACATCATGTAGTTGGCCACGGTGCGCGGCTCGGTGACAGCCAGCAGTGCGACCAATTGCTTCATGTAGTCCACCGCATAGATGACCACCTGCTCCGACTCGTTGACCGCGCGTCCCTGCAACGTGCTCAGGTACGTCGTCCAGCCGATCTGGGGTACAGCTGCCCTCAGCTGTGCCAGCGTCATGCGCTTGTAGAGCTACCGGGGGAAAGAAATATTATAGACCCTCTCTATATAATCTTAATTTTTGTTCAATCGTTTTAAGTATTTAGTGATCTAATTTTACGAATATCGGCATATTCCGATAGAGTATGTAAGTAGACTAATTGCGATTAAATGAGAAATTAATGGTGTTACTGGCAAAAAATCGAAGTCAAAACTCTTTAAAAAATCGTAATTTTCTTTAGATTTTATGGAAATTTAAATATAGTATTTTAAAAGAAATTTCGAATAAGTTATGACGAGCTTAGCTATAAATAAAAAAGAAATTAATTATGTTTTCAGGCAAAAACTTGAAGTTAGACCGATAGTTCCTATGGCAGCTATATGTTAAAGAAATCCGATTTTGATAAAATTTGCAGAGAATGTAAGTATTATTATTAAAATAAGATTTGGCAAGTTTCATTAAGATAACTTTAAAGTTAACGGAAATCGACCGATAGTTTTTATAAAAAATCTTAATTTTCTTTAGATTTTATGCAAATTGGAATAAAGTAAAGAAATCCGATTTTGATCAAATTTGGGGAGAATGTAGATTTGGCAAGTTTGATTGGGATAACTTTCAAATTAACAGAAAAAGGCCGATAGTTTTTATAAAAAAATTTTAATTTTCCGTAGATTTTATGCAAGTTGGAATAAAGTATTAAAAGAAAGTGCTAAATAAGTTAGCTATAAATAAATGAGAAATTATTTATGTATTTAGGCAAAATTAGACCGATTGTTCCTATGGCAGCTATAATCCGATATTGATAAAATTTGGAGAGAATGTAAGTAACATTATTAAAATAAGATTTGGCAAGTTTGATTAAAATATCTCATAAATTAACCGAAATAAGCCGATAGTTTCTATGGCAGCTATGCGATATATCAGAGTGAACTGACGCGTTTCGAGCTATTTACGGCGTGTAGAAGAGAACAGTATATGTGCCAAGTTTCAACAAGTTAGCGGCAAAACTGAGGCTACTTTGCCTAGCAAAAGATATGATAACGGACAAACGGACAAAATATAAATACTTGGAGATGCTTCTGTGCCTTGCAAACAACTGGCTAAAATTATTGTAGGGTATAACAAGAGTAACGAGCTGAATGGAGCTTAGTTGAGGTACCATTAACTCACCTTGGTCACGTTGAGTCGCTGCTCTGCCGGCGCCGTAATCGCGGCCAGGCGCGTCTCGAAGCCAATCAGTTCGCCGGCCGTGCGCTGTGCATCCGTCTTGCTGGCGCCGAGCTTCTGCATCACCTCGGCCATGTAGCGCTGATAGGCCTGCAGATACTTGGCATTGTTCTGCTGCAGGAAGTACTCGCGCGTGGGCAGCCCCAAGCCGGTCTGATCGAACTGTATGATGTTCTCCTCGGAGTTCTTGATGTCGGCGCCCACCCACTGCACGATGAGGATGTCGTTGTTGTAGCGCCGCAACGTGGCCGCCAGATGCTGCCAGTTGAACTGCGCGCTGCGCCAGTCGCGTTCGAGCACCGGCCAACCGCCCAGCTGGCGGATGAGCTGCTGCAGCGGCTCGAGGCCGCGCCGGGCCAGCAGAGCGCTGTTCACGCACGACTTGTACAGGTTCTTGGCCTTGACGAGTGCGTCGTGTTGTGGCTTCAGGAACTCCTTGGTGGACGCCTGCTGCACTGGCGCTTGCTCCTTGCTCCCAGGCCTATCCTTGTCCTTGTTGTTGTTGTTGCTGCTGCTGCTGCTGCCGCTGCTGGCGGGCGCAATGATAGCAGCGGCGGCGTCCAGTTCCTTGGACTTGTCGCGCGCCGGCTCGATGAGCCGCTTGCGCTTGGTGCCGTTGGTGAAGCGCTTGTAGCGCACCAGCACGCGATTGAGCAGCTGCCGGCGGTGCACGATGTGATGGCGCAGCTGCTCAGCCATCAGCTCCGACTCCGACTCGGCCTCCACATCCGCCTCCGGCTGCCGCTCGCTGAGCGTGAGCGTGAGCGTGTTCTGCGCGCGCGTCTCTGTCGCGGATGTCGGCACATTCTTCTCGAGCAGATTGCGCAGCACCACATCGAGACTCTCGCGCAGCATTTCGAACGTGTCGAAGCCGGCCTTGTCCTTGGGTATGGGATGCAGTCGCTCCCAGTTGCCGCACGCATACTTGTAGAAGTCCACGCACGGATCCATCTGTGTGTTCATGTAGCGCTGCATGGTCTTCGCCTGCGCCAGGCGTATGCCATCCCGCGTGCCCTGCTCGTTCCAGAACGAGGGCAGCGATGGCTCCACCAGCTCGACCGGCTCTGCCTGCTGCTGTACGGCATCGCGGCGCTCGCGCACACCCTGCCGCGTCGACCAGTACTGCACCGTTTCGGGATACCGCTTGGGTATGTCCTTCTTGTGGCTAATATCGAACTCCGCCCCCACATCGTCCTCCACCACCGTCGTGTCCGCGTCCGGCTTGAGTCCATTCTCGAAGCACTCGCGCGGTATGTTGACCACGCCGGAGCCATGCGGCAGAAACGAGGTGCGCGCATCCTTCATCAATATGCTGCGCTCCTCCAGATCCAGCGTCTCCCCGTTGCCATAGCGATAGGGCAGGCAGCGGCGCGCACGCTCCGCGGCCAGCGACTCAACACGCTGCTGCGGCGGCAGGAACTCCTCATCGCGGATGAGCTCGTTGTAGCCGCTGCTCTCCGGCAGCAGCGCCTCGTAGTCGCTCATGTAGCTGACGGCCAGTGCCTGTGCGGCTGCCTGATCCTCTGCCTGATGGTGGCGCTGACGTTCGCGCACGCGCTGCTCGCTCAGCTGCAGCGCCTGCAGCATGCCGTCCAGCCGCAGCAGCAGCAGCAGCACCAGCGTCAACGGCAGCATAACAACTGGAAGCAGCAAGAGCAGTTTGCAGCACGTTAGACCGGGACACCACTGGATGCGGCCCGTCTGCTGGTTGACCCCCAGGCCCAGCTTGACGCGGCGAGCGCGGGCAGGCGACGATGCTGCGCCGTGTGGCTGCACCTGCGGCTGCGACATGATGCAACAGCAACAACAGCAACACGCACACACACACACACAAACACACACACAGAGAGCACACTTGCTGCTTATGTGCTTTGGCCTTTTGTAGCTCAATTAAACGCAATTTTTGCGCGACGCAATTGCGAGAGCGAGACAGCGCGAGTGAGAAAGAGCGAGACAGCGCGAGAGAGAGAGAGAGAGAGAGAGAGTGCGCGAGCTGCGAGATCGTGCGGGCGCATCAGTCGCGCGCGCAATGCCTACTGAAAGTGCCAGCCAGCCCCGGTGCCGGGCTCTGCCTGCCTGCCAGCCGGACTGTCAGCCCAACTGACCACGCTGCGTCGGTCAAGCTGGACGCAATCACGGCGCACGTCAAGCAATTGAATGAAGACGACGACGACGACGACAAAGCGGCGCTTCAATAAATCAACTGCTGCCGCTGCCCCCCCAAAGCGCAGGCCGAAGACTACAGCGTAGCTGGGGGCAAACACATTGTATTTAAAAAAAAAAAAAAAAAAAAAAAAAAAACTACCTATACACATAAACAGCTTGTGATCTGTGTTTATTTCAGTCCGAGATTTCGTACGCTCGTTTGACCTCTGCGCGAGCTTGAACCTGCAGCGCTGCACCTGCTCCCATGTCAATTGCATTGACATAGGCTCGCGGCACCAGGTTGACCCATTAACCCCATTTGAATGCTGGCAAAGCGGCGACTTCCGTTTGCATTAATGCGCGCTAATGCATGCTAATCAACAGCAGGCACAACAATACAGCACACACACACAGATATATATATATATATGGCTACGATCATATTCTCTGGCAGGCATGCCGTAGGCGTAGCTGAACAAGCGAGCGTATCGTTCTGAAATTAGTGTCATTATCACTGGCACAACACGCCGCACACACACACACAGACACACTCACACACACACACATGCAGAAAACACAGGTTTTGACCTCCGCGCGGGTTCAGCTCAGAATTGAGTCTAAATTCAATCAATTTAATTTAATTTCACAAAACAATTGCAGCAGCTTGAGTTTGTGCCACCAGCTGTGGCGTGGCCTGTTGCGCTACAGTCGACAAGGTGGGGCACATACAGTCATGCAAAAAATTATAAAGACCACATCATACTTTTTTACACTTTAAGTGCATTTAATAATAATATTTATAGCAATTGTTAGCTATAAAAAATACTGTGCTTAATTTCAATCTACTAAAACTTTATTTTGTTCCTTTTTCTTTGCATTTTTTCCGTGTTTTTTAATTAGTAAAAATTAAAATTTTCTTGAAAAAAAATATAAAAAAAATTGAAATGTAATCAAACTTATTGCCTAATTTATATAAATTGGCAGAAGCGTAATAGAATTCGATAAGGCACAGAATAATAAAGAGTTACAACACAGCTAAATTCTATGCTGCTCTGCTCTATAGGGAAATATTAAAGAATTACTCAAAAATCGAAAAGTAATTTATATTAAAAAATTACTACAAATCTAAAAATATCAAAAATGTGTGGTGAAAAGGTGTAGTTGAAATGGAACTTCGTGGATCCTTAAGCTTGTGCAAAACAAGCTGATTCCATAGGTCTACACAACTGCGATATTTCTTAAAAATCTGAATCAGAACTAAAACTAAAATGCAATCAAGCTAAAAATGAGCTATTTTAAATTTCCATAATTTTTTTGCGAACTTTAAAAAAAAAAGTATGTTTTGATTAATTAATAAATATTATTTTTTTTATAAAACTATATAGGTTTTTTTTTTTTAAATTGTGAACAAGCTTTAAAACAGAAAAGTATGTTTTGAAAAATTACTTAACATTATTTTAAAAACTTTATAGAATTTTTTTAATAATTGTGAACAACATTTTTCACTTAAGAAACTTTTTAAAAAGTGAAAAAAATAATAACGTTTCTGTTATTCTATTTTCACTGAAGAAAGTTTAAAAAAAACCGAAAAAAAATGATTATGTTTCTATTAATTTATCCATGTTTATTCGTAGTATGTGTGTAGCGTGTATCAATCGCTAGGTGTAGCAGCGGCAGTAGCAGCCACTGTTGGTGCCGCTTGCACTTAGCAGCGAATTACAATTCGACATGCAAAACTTCTGTGCTGTGCTCTTTGCGGTGTAATGTCGGCCTTATGTGGGATTAAGTGGAGCTTCGACAGCTGTCATAGCTACTCAATTACATAAGTCTCGCCTGCAGTTGTATTGGTGTGGTAAATGCTTCGAGGCTTCGCGTACACCGTGCGTATACGTAATTTTGAGCATTGATGTGAAAATGTCAAATGTACATGCGCTTACAGCGAATCTGCATAATCACCCACACACACACACTTGCACACACACACATAACGAGTTAAGTGAATTTAAGCTGAGCAGCAGCAGAGGCCGCAACTCGCAAGTAAATTAGCTTTCCACGTTGTAACATGCTCGGGCTTGAATTACAAGATTATGCGGATAATTGCCGGCATGCGATGCCATCGAATATGACGCCATGCACCTCATGCCTCCCTTTCGCCTCCACGACGGCTCTGCCTATGGGCATTTTGCCTCGTTTAGGGTCGCGGCTTTGGGGCGATTCTCGTGCTCAATTTTGGTTTCATGCGCGGCGAACACGCAAATCTCTGCACTGCTCACTCTCAATCACTCTCTCTCTCACTCTCTCTTTTTCTCCCTCTCTCTCTGTGCTGCGTACGGGCTGCAGCAGTCGTTGTAATCGGCTCGAATTGCCATTGCCCCCTGTATGCTAATTTTAGCCTTAAACCTTTTAATTAGCGACTGTGACCGAGATTGGAGAACATGTCAATTTATCAGCAGAAGCACACACACAAACACGCACACACACACTCACACGCACTAAGTGCACTGCAGTGCAGTAGCTCGTGCAAGTGTTATGTGATTGTCAGGCTTGTGATGGCTTTCAATTTACCCCCGCTAAGCTATAGTCTATATACTATATACAGCCTGCATATAATACACGTCGATTGGTTTTAGCTTGCCGAAAGGTAAACAACCCAGAAATTGAATCAATGTGTGAAAAGCAAAACAACAACTACGAAAAATAATACGATGAATGAAAGCGCGCACTTTTGAACGTGTTGAACTGTGGGCTAACTCTAGGCTGTATTATCAGCAATTAAAAAGTCTGTCACATCTGGTACATCCCCATTGGCGAATGATAGCGCGCAGCGCGTGTGCAGCCCCCTGTAAAAACTAATGAGCTTCAGTACAGCGATTTAGTGCTGTGACCCGACCTTGCCCAGGGAAATTACCGGTATACCCACAAGTTCAAGTAGATATAGAGTGATATAAAATTGATAAATATTATACGTAAATATGTATTTAAAAATATGCCTAACCGTAAGTAAACTCAGGCTTATTTATTTCTAAAAAAAAAAAACTTTAGGCTTACCTGTGGGTAACGCTTAGTTTTAGCTATATCAAAATCGAACTCAGCTACCTACGAGCTTATGTGAGATTAAGTGATTTGATAAGAGCTTAAACAGGGCGATTCCCGGTAGTTATTTATATATTTACATATATCTAAACGGAATCAAACTCAGATTTACCCAAGTCGGAATGGAAGTTACATTTATCTATACCTAACACACAATTTAAATCAGGCTTTGTTATATAATATTCAAACTCAGCTATTTTCGAGCTTTTATGAGATTAAGAGATGTGATCCAAGCTGGCTCGGGGGACATAAGAATTATGTATGCCTTTTACCTTTCAACTTATAGGAATAAACCTATATTTACCAAAACCTCTGCGAAAACAAACTTCAGTTTACCCATACCTATGCGCAATCGAACTTAGAGCTGCCTATATCTAAGCAGAATCAAACTCTTTTATCTTCGAACCTTCAGATTTATCTATATCTAAGCGGAATCAAACTTGGCTATCTTCGTACCTATTATACATAAAATTGATTTATGTATGGTTTAAAAAAATGTATACACAAGGTCTATCCGAAAAGTATCCGACCTGCAATTATTTCTCGGCGCTTAAAATTTCCCAAACTGTATATTTTGGAATACCAAGATTTAAAATTTATTTTCGGACAGACCTCGTATATAAAGAAAAGCCGGAACTTCTTAATGCATAATTATTAATTTTAGTATTATTTTCTCTACAATTTGTTATAATAATAATAATTATATTACACTAATTCTTGAGTATTTAAGTAGTATTTAAGTACAATACTAATTGTAGTATATTATCTTTATAGACGACTGCTACCTACAACTGCACCTGTATATATCTATAGATATCTATGCAAATCAAAACACGGCTACCGGCTATTGCGTTCTACCATATGTAAAATCTTCAGAAGCATTGAACAAGAAAATATATGTATATATTTACATAGGCATAGACTTTGGTCAGTCACGACTTCAAATAACCTCTGCCCTTTATGTTAGCCAATATTTGACTTGAAAGAGGCATGGATTCGATGCTTAAACCAACTATTACCTATGTACAGTGGCTCTCAAATATCCATAAAATAATAATAGTGCTGCGACGCGCACGACTTGCACAGAGAGAATCAAGCTAACATTACGAAACTCTGCGCTAAACCGGTCGGAAGTCGTTAGTGGCCAGCTAGCGCCTCGAATTGGTAGAACAAACACACACACACACACACACACACACACACACTCACATGCAAAGCTTGCGCGCACTTTCCGTCACTTGCACTTGACCACAAATTGCGCCAGTCGGAGGCCTTCCAGCTTTTCCCTTCCTTGGGGCACTCTCGAGTGTTCGAGTGCTGCTGGCGTTTTGAAACTGCTTTCAGAATCGAGTTTGAAAATCAGTTTTAAGGTTGCTGCTGCTTCTGGCGCTGCTTCTGCTGCTGCTGCTGCCTCTGTCGCAGCGCTGCATCTGCCGGTTATCACCTTGGCTGTGACGTCGCGATTACTGGGCCGGCACGACGATGACAATGACGCGAGCCCCGATAATGGCCGAGCCGCTGCAGCCGGTGGCAGCACTCTGCCGGCACAGAATTTAATTGCAGCGACTAATTGACGCGGGCAAGGCAGCGACGCATCTGCTTTGAGCACACACGGAGTGAGCACGGAGTGAAAATCAGGTGGCAACTCAGCTGTGAGCATATCAGCAGAGTTTCCTAACTGTAATCAGTTGACTTAATAGGCAAAGCTGTAGGTGCTCAGCGCGCTGCAAAGTGCTGCCCACTTAAACACTCGTAATTGGTTTGGTCGCTCCACTAAAACGTATGATTCAGTGCGAATTCGTACTAAGAGCCACATCGATAAGAAGCACATATACACTGGCAGAGGGCCCAACTAATGTTTGCACTACTGGGGAATTTCCCGGCCTTTGAGGTATTTTATGTATCTAGTTTTTAAGTTATTGCAACAAAATCTACTTCTACCTTTCCAATAAATTCTAGTATAATTTTATTGAAAAGTTTTCAAGATATCGCAATTTTTTTTATTCAATTTAACTATATTGTTTATATTTCCTTAGATTTATTAAAAACCCATCAAACCTTATCTAAAAAGTTTTTTTAATAAATCATCTCGACTTTTCTTAATTTTCCAAAATTTTGCATAGTTCTGATAATTTTCAAGTTACCATAACTTCTACCTTTCCAATAATTCTATCATAACTTTAATTAATATTTTTTAAAATATCTTAATCAATTTTAATTCTACTTTAACATTTAATTCGTCATATTTTATAGTCTGAAATTAAATAAAAAAAATCAATAAAAAAATATAAATAATAAAACAATAAGCACAATTAAATTAAAACAATATTTATTTTTTTTTTTTTAATTTAAAAAATATCTTATTAAATATTCTTATTAAACTACTTTTTAGAGTATCTTGCCCACATTGTATCACGTATCTCTGCAGTCCGTACAGCAACTCTTAAAGCTCGCGCGAATTCAGTGAAAATATAAATCAAGCCGCCTGACAACTCCAATGTGCGTGCAATTAAACTAAATCGAACTGACAGTCGAGAGGTATTAATTATCATAAATAGCATAAAGTGTCGATTAATCAATTGCCATTGGCGTTGTCCGCGCTTATGTTCTGCAATCAATGAATAATTTACCGCAGTGTGCACAAGTACCATACACAATCTGCTCGTGTTTCTCGTTGTCATACGCTGACAAGAACATTTCAATTCGCTTCGTCTGGACCACACCTGAAACATTTGGCGTCCGATTTGATAGGTTCAAATTGTTTTTTTTTTCATTCCATTCATGCGATTTCATACATTATTCTCTACACCTATTTGTCAAAAGCTTCGCTGTACCCCGCCGTACTTCAGTTGTTTGCCGAGCACCTTTCAAGCTGCCAGGTATTTGCTTACCACATTGATTTGTTTGCCTGCCATTCAAGTGGTTCTTATAAGCTAATTTAATAATCGATTGTTGGGGAACGGTGAAACGGAGCGGGGTATCGTAAGCTAATTGAGTTCTCGATAAGTTAAATCAATTTTCTGACGTGGGAGAAGCTGTTTTGTAAGGGTATACACATATCTGTGCGAATAAAATAAAATATCTCCGGATATTGATGAGGTAGGAAAATTAAATTTTCTACATAAGTTTTCCTTGATCAGATATAGTTGTTTCTTTTTTCAAAAATTTGGATATCCGTTTGCGTTTTCCAAAAATTAACTACAAAGTAAAATATTAATTTAGCAGAAGATGCTGCTTAGTTCATTATACCGTATGTCGCAGGTAACGCTTCATAACACTTCCAAATAGTAAAGAGTTAATAAGAAAAGTATACTACGAAGTATGTTAGTGTATCTGACAGCCTGATATAACAGCCTGACAGCCCAGCACGTTCGCTTGACTTGTCTCATTTATTTTCGCTGCCCCGCAGTTCCGTTTAAGGCATAAATATTCATGGGAATTACTCGGCTATGTAATTTAAAGTAAACAAATTGCCTGATAAACCAATTTTCCTTTATGAGCAGGCAAGGCAAACACAAAAGAAAGAAATAAAAAATTTGCAGTAAATGTTCGCAATAAAAAATCGTTGGCGCTCATTTGCATAACGTGCGAAATAAAATGGTAGATTCGAAGTGCGCAAATACCCGAGATTCATTCACCAAACTGTCATTGCGCGCAATTCGCACACAAGTCGCGAGTCCATTGGAAATTGTCGCCTCATTTGTTTTAGCTAATTACCGTTAAAGCTGGGTGACAGTGGCGCACGAAATGCCGGAAAATGGAGCTGCCATTTAAGCTCGCAGATACTCCGAAAATGGCAAATGGAAATGCGAGGAGCGAGCGGCATTTTATTATCGAAATTTGTGTCCATAAATTTCGTGCTATCGATCATTGTCTGCTGGCTGGATAATTTGCAATAAATCTGTGCGGCTTTAGAATTAGATGTGGGCTGTGGGCGGGGCCAGTGCAGCGAGTCGACAACGCGGCGTATGCGCAATATGCGCGCCTATCGATGAAAAGCGCGACTGCAGCAGCGGCAGCGGTCGCAGCACACAACATAAATTAGGATAATTACAATTGCACCCACAAGTGCCATTCGAGCCATTGCGGTTGTTGCCAGCAACCGCCCGACCCACCGCGGCTCGGCAAGAATTTTGATTGCATAAACACCATCAGCAGCGGCAACAGCAACAAGCACTCGCGGAGTGGCCCAATAACAGTTTATGGCGAGCTGGCGAGTGGAAATGGAAATCCATTGGGCCGCCGCATTTGAAAATTAGCGGAAAAAAAGCTAGACAAACTATGGCAATTACAATAACACCAGCAGCAACAACCACAGACCGAAATGCATTTAGTAGAGTCCGGGAGGGTGCCAAGTAGTCGCCCGCTTGCCAATACGAAATTAGGACCAAACCAAATTTGGCCGCGAATGTTTGGCAACTGCTTTGCATAGTTGAGATTGGAGTTGGATTGAGTGTTCCACTGTCTCCGCGGACTTATGTTCGACTAAATTAGTTGCCCAAGCGGCGGATTTTGTTGGCCAGGTGCCGCAACCAAAATCAATTAAAACGACTCGCTGAAGCAAAGTTCCACCGGCTCCAGCACCGGCAGCAGCAACTGCAACTACAACTCAGTCATCCATGACTTTGCACTTTTACGACGGCAACGGCGCTTGTATTGCCACTTCGCCCGCATCAGTTGATCACTTGACCGACCAGCTCCAGCTCCAGCTCCAGCCCCAGCACCAACTCCAGCTCCAACTGCGACTGCGACTTGACCATGTTGCGCAGCCGCTGTAGGTGTTGCGGCCTGGCAATTGATATGGCCAATGCGCCGACTGCTGGGCTATTGCCTGACTGCGCAAAATCAAATACAATGCGATTGCGACAAGACATACTTAGGAACTGTTATAATTAATCGCCAGCTCTATATCCAATTAATGGATAAGCTTTTGGCTAGTCCAAACGACTGTTAAGCGATAAATAAAAGTTGGCCACAGCGAACAAGTAAAGAAAGCTGCACGCGACTGTTGGATACCATTCACCCACTTGAGCAGTTGGAAGATTATTAAAAATATTAGTAGAAGAAAATGCACTATAACTTATAGTAGAAAACACAATTAGCAATTTATTAGATGTATTCAAAATTGCCCTTAAGGAAATTTAAGAAATCTTGTGTAAAAAATATAGGTAGAAATTTAATAGAAATATTAAGAACTTCTGCTAAGTAAATTTATTTATTAGCAAAAATATTCACAGAAATAAATAGTAGAAAATATATTTAGAAATTTTGGTTAAGTATTAAAAAAAAATTCTGCTAAGTAAATTTATTTATTTGCAAAAATATTCACAGAAATTCATAGTAGAAAATATATTTAGAAATTTTGGTTAAGTATTAAAAGGAAATTATTATCAAGGAAATTTACAGAATATTATGGTAGAAAATATATTTAGAAATTTTGTTAAAGTATTTAAAGTTTCTCTCAACATTCAATATTTCTCTCGTATTATAAAATATAGTTCGAAATTTATTAGCAATATTTAAAGCTTCTGTTAAGAAAATTTACACAAATTCCTAGTAGAAAATAGAGTTTGAAATTTATTGAAAATATTCACAGTTTCTGTCAAAGAAATTTACAGAAATTCGTAGTAGAAAATATAGCAGAAATTTATTTAAATATAAAAAACTACTGTCAATCAAACTCATAAAAATTCAGAGTAAAAAAACAGTGGGCGTGTCTATAAAAATTTAAAGCAAGCCTGAGCTGTTTAAACTGTACAGACTGATCGCGATACTGATCGATAATATTTTAAACTAATTATAGAAAGTCAGTCAAGAATTGCTGCTAGCAATCGTACATTCTACTAATTAGATACTCTCAATACCATTCAATCACTTAGTTTCCCATGCAAATTTCGAGTTAAACTCAATGAACTCGGCAATCCAATCCAATCCAATCGCACACTTATCGATTAGTCAGTCGCAGCACCATTCATTTACGGTTTTACGCAAATCAACGCTGAACTTCAGTCGTGACATTGACTTTCATACCACTTCCACGTCCACACGCAAGTTGCCGCTAATCGACGCGCTGCACAGTTGCAACTGGTTTATTTCGGCCGCACTTCAAGGCCGCTGACTTGACGACGAGATTGCGTATACGCAGCGTGCGCCGCGCACGCATGCACCTGGCAACAGTGCCGCATTCCCCGGCGAGTGTGTGTCATGTTTTCCGTATGTATGTGTGTCTGTGTGTCGATTACTGTTGAATAAGCCAACAAGTTGCGTTGTCGCTGGCTTGCAATGCAATTTGCTCTAATTTAATTCGATTTGATTTGCTTTGAGTGAAATGCGCTGGAATTGTCTTGCAGACTTTCGCAGTGACAATTCGATTGGATGGCGGATTATGCAAATAACTGAGCGCAATTAGTCTGCAATGGAGCCATAAATGTCTCGAAAGGCAAATCGCGCCAATTAAAAAAGGACCTGTAGAGCAAGAGAGAGAGAGAGAGAGGGAGAGCGCAGCAGGGGCTTGTTATGGGTGAAACTTGCGCAAAGTTCGCGCAATTAGACGCTCAGAAGATGCGAGATAGCATAGCATAGAAGACGATGCCAACTTGTCTAGTCCCCTTTGCGTGTACTTCACTTTTACGCTGTCCGCTTTGCCCTGTGCTGCCTAATTAGTTTTTAATCTTTTTTAATTTCATGCACTTGCAGCAGCTCCGCGCTGCCAGAGGGCAAGTGGCGGCAGCTGAAAAAAAAAAAAACGGGCTCAATCTGGCTATCTTCGCTAATTAACCTTGAGAGACTGTCGACTGTCAAGCGGCTGCCCATGCCTGGGCAGCAGCTAACCTAAGCTAACCTATCCGATCAATCAATTGAAAAGTTTCAGCTTGCTTGTTCTGCTCTCTCTCTCTCTATCCCACACTGTTGCCCTCTCGCTCAGTTTTTGTCACAAATGCGACCTTTGTTATTTCGTCGCCATTGTGGACATTTTCCGTTCCTGTCATTGCGTAAATTTGAAAGTGACACTGAAACTGTCAGCCCGAACATTGGATAGAGATGCTTAGTTGATGCGTGTGTGTGGGTGTAAACGAGACAGGGAAAGGCAGTCGACATTTGAGCGACATTTGCTTTTTTCTTTGGAATTGATATTGAGATACAGCCGGCGATTTAGGGCCTGGACCAGAGTGCCCCGAGTGCCGAGAGCCAAGTGCCGGCAGCCAGAGGTGTCAGCGACGTGACCTTCAAATCGAGCATGAATAATGGAAATGCCAGAAATATGAGCGCAGCATAAATATGCGTGACGGTGATAAACCAAATTTTAGCTACGAACAGCAAAGAACATGTGAAAATGCGATGAATAATGAAAGGATGCGAAGGAAGGAGCAAAGCCAACACGTGCCGCCGACATTTATCAAAAGCGACCAATTAGGCCATTTTTATACCAGTTACCCAATGAAAATGGGTAAGAGCGGTATTTGAGCTCTGTGAAAATTTATAGAATAGACGGAAATAGACAGAAAAACATGAATGTATGTCTGTCTGTCAATCTGTCTGTATGAACACACAGAATGCAGCTTTATATGTGCCAGAGTCAACGACTTTGGCAAGCATTCTCATATTAAATTTATTTTAAAATTTTAATTAATGTTTATAAATTGAAACCCAAATATTAAGCATTCCTTAAAAGTTACAATATTTAAATTTGGCAAGCGCAATGCCAATTATTCTGTTAACTTGTCCTGCAAGTTTCAAACCGATCGAAGAAGAAGCACAGCAGTTATCAAACAATGAATTTTTCATAAAAAAAATTAACTTGATGAAGAAGAAGCTGGCGTTGTTAGAGCTGAAGAAAGTTGAATATTTCGGAACTCTGATGTTTTCCATGGGCAAAATTTCGTTGTTTAAACATCTTTTACTGTAGTACAATTAAAAAAAAAATAAAATAATAGTCAAAATGTTGCTAAAAAAATTACTTTTAGTAATCCATATTTAAAATATATTTGTAAATAAAATGCAAATGAAATTATTTTTATCACTTACCATTTATTGAATAAAAAACAACGATTGTGGCAACGGTTAAGAATTATTCCTACAAATATCCAGTCAATTCCAATCCATTTTCCTAGAAGTAAAAATATTTCATAATTATAGTGAATTTGTAACAACATTTTTCAGTTAATTTTCGCTCAATTAAAAGTGTTTCTTAATTAAAGTTAATTTTTAACATAATTTTCCAGTAAATTTTCGATTAAGTATTATAGTGAATTTGTAAGGATAAAAAGTGAAAGGATATAGGGAATTTGTAAGGATAAAAGTGGATGAACGGTATTTAACCTTCGAGTTGCGCCACCCTAGTTTGCTTCACTTGTTCGTCGTTAACTTGGCTAAGGCTTCGGAAAATCAATGCTTTGCTTTTGCTTTGCTGGAATCACAGCAACGATTTGGCTGAGCTTTAAGCGCACGCTTTAAAATCACTTCATGAGCAACGCGCGCGACAATCTACAATAATTTGACTATTTTTATGGCGGGACTCGGACAACTTCTCGGGCACAGCGAAATCTGTGTCGTTTCTTATGACATTTTATGATGCTTTAAATTTAATGCCGCTGCTGTTCCGCTTCAGCATCCTTGAGCGCGCACACGCCCAGTGTGCCGGTGTGCGCGCCCGAGCCTCAAAATCAATCCCCGCCATGGTGGGGCATTGAGATTGTGCTGGGTTTGGGGATGGTGCGCCGTGTGGTCAGTCGTTTTTGGCGTATTTTTATGCATGTCGCTTGACTTCTTTTGCGCTTTTGTTTCTGTGGCAATTTTAATATCAGAGGCCAAACGGGGACCGCGCCTCCGGCCAGTGCCTGTCCCCCCCGCCCGCACGCTCTTTCGCTTGTGTGCGCTTTGTGGACACAGGCTCCCTGCCATTTCTATGAATATGGAGTTATTTCAAGTTTATTACGCCTGGTTTCTTGTTACTCTACCGGCTTATCGCACGCCTAGAATTTCCATGGCGCAATTGCGCTTGGAGGTCGACGTGCATCTGCTAAACGGAACGGAGTCCATACATGAGTTCGGTTCAGTTCCATTGAGCTGAGGGAGGGGTTCATGGCACTGCGAGAGCTGGGAATGGAATTGGGTTCGGCCTGGTGGTGGTGGCACCTGTGGCGAATCGCCGCCACTCGAATGTGAGAGACAACTGGGCCCCCATAGTGCTGGCGGGCCGAGTGTTGCAAGCGAAGCAGCCAAAATACTGGTTTGCAGCGTATCAAATTGCTGCAAGTTGGATGGCAGCAGCCACGACAGCGGCAGCTGCTGCTCGAATTCGGTTGCCAAGCAGCCCAGAAAATCGAGAGCCGAAAAGTCAAGCGAACCACCGCGCAGGCCACAACTGGGCCACAAAATGCAATATAAATATCAATATCAAAACTGCGCCATCGACTCGCATGCGAGCAGGGGGCCGTGCCCGAGCGCGGCCCACGCGGTCAGCGCGTTGCACCCAAACTGGCACTGGCATCGCATCCCAGACAAATTGCACGGCTAATGCGCAGCGCAGCGCACAATCAATCAATCTTGCGGCTCTACCGAAGTCGCCGAAGTGACAGTTGTTTGGCCCTAACTGCGGCCAATTAACTTGGCCGGCATGCAGCGACCCGCCTTGTCACAGCTGCCGATCGAGCATATGCAGTGCCCCACTCCCCCTACCATACAGCAGTATTACTACTACTTACAGTTCCTCCCTAATGACAGGTTGGCCAGTGTTTTTTTTTTTTTTTTGCTGCCATAATTTTCGTAATTCCATGTTAGGGTGGCCCCCGTTGATTGAATTGAATTATCTGCCACTCAGTGCGAAATCTAATCTAGAGCCAAAGCCGAAGCCAAAGCCAAATGGGAGCTCAGGTCGAGCGATCTTGAGATCGTGTAAGCTGCGGCTATAGCCATGTAGTCGTATGTAGCTGTCGCCGTAGCTGCAGCTGTAACTGTAACTGGGCGGCGATCTGTTCTGGCTTTTTATCTGTGGCAATAATTGAAGGCAATTAAATTCATAAATTTTAATGATTTATTTTAACTTTGCACGCTTAGCACATTGAATTAATTCTTAAGCTCGACATACAGGGTGATTGCATGTGAAGAGAAAAGATCTGATTCTATTGATTGATTCCATTCTACATATTTTCTACTTTCCTTAAAAGAGCTTTTTATCGACTTAAGAACCATTTAAATGATATTCTAAGGCAAGGCTTAGCTCTAAAGTACTATTAGACCTATTATAAGTGTTAGAATGCCCAGTTATATATATTCTCGTTCAGCTTATATAGGGATTTGTGTTTAGCTTTGTCTTATGCTTAGCTGACTTTGCTTCAAGCGTGTATTTAATAGGTTGAAACTTGTAGCGCTGCCTAGACATATAGAGTCAATAAAAGTATATTGGAAAAAAGTTATATATTCTCGTTCAGCTCATCTAGGAATTTATGTTTACTTTTGACACAATGCTTTCAGCTTGAAAACTAATTAAAATAAACTCTGTCGATGCTTTTATAAAAAAAAAATAATTATTATTATTAAAAATTATTATATATATTCTCGTTCAGCTTATTTCTGGATTTCTGTACTTGTTTGTCTGATAATCAGCTGGCATAAAGCTTTAAGCTTTATTTTATTGGTATTTATCAAAAACTTTGTAGCGCTGCCTACTTATTCAAAGCTGCTTAAGGTGTTTTAAAAAATATATATATATTCTTGTTCAGGCTATATCGGGTTTTCTAGTAATCTTTAATTTAATTTGATTGCATTTTTATCTAACAATCTATCATTTTTATGTGGCGTGTTTTTTTTTTCAAGAAAAAACTAATTGTATAAAAGTCCGTAGAGCTCTCTAAATAAACATTATAGAACGGCTTTAGTCATTAGAACTGACGCTTAAAAACTGATTACTCATATGAAAAGCTATTACAATTATATCAGAATATACGTAGTTAATTTCTTGCATTCGTTCGTATTGCGCATATAAGTATTCAACATATATACGTATATATATATATATATATATATAGTACATTCCAAAGAACAGTCTGTATTCGGAACTGGCATTTCTGATTTCTCGGCAATTAGCTTTGGTAATTAACCACAAATATTTGAAGCAACAGTTTGTGCAAGAACAAATACGTACGTGCAAAGCTGTTGCCGGACAGAGGTAATGAAATAATTGATTGATACACCCCAGACGCAGTCCATTCGCAGACAAGTCAGTCGACGCCTCGACGCCTGCATCCGCCTGCCCGGCGGCCAGAAGTCAGTCGGAGAGCGTTGGCTGCGCTTCAATGCGCCGCTGAGCAAAGCGGGCCGCGCTAGGCAGGGCCGGGCAGGGCAGAGCAGAGCAGGGCAGGGCAGGAGCTGCTCCAATGACTTCCAAATAACAAGCCAAAATCCGAAATCCGAAGCGATTGCGCGAGTTTCAATGCCAGCTGCGGTTCGCTGATGCATGACAGTAGCCCAGCAAGAGGTGCCTATGGCGGGGTAGCGGCATTATTTTGGATTACTTGTGTGGCTTGCTGCGTTTTCCCAGGCCGTGCAGACTTTGAATTCGATTTCGAGTCGACTCGAGTTGCCTGCTGCAACGTTTTATTGTCTTGCAACTGGAATCTAAATATTAATTGGCTCTAATTGGAGCGAGCGAGCGAGCCAGACTCTTGTCGCGCTGCTCATTTGCCTAATGATGCAGCAGTACAGCAGTACACAGCAGCAACGGGTCGACAATTGGCCAAGTTGTTAAGTGGCCCACACCCGCGGCGACGCTGTGGTAGAATTCGCGTTAATTATGTTGTTTTACAGCTGAGGCAATTAATTAAACATGATTTACTCATGAATATGGAAGGCGCTATGTGTGTATGTACTGTGTACACTGTACAGTATGATAAACGGCTCCGACACCTGCCTGCACTCATTTGAGTAGCCATCAGACGCCATGTGTACACGTATTTACTGGTCCACTAGACATGCCTGCAGATGCAAACAAGAACAATTAAATCGACGCTGCAATCGTCTCGAGCATTTGCAATGCGATTTACTGCTCGAGTTTGTTCCTCGACTTCGCACTCGTTGGATTTGCATAAACACACGCACACACACACACACACACACTCACCTACAGACAGTGTGACGAAAGGCACACAATCAGCATACGCCCACGCGGGTGTCTATCGTGTCTAAGTACTAGACTGAGTCTGCTCTGAGCAGCGATGAGAGCGTGCCGATGGGAGGATTATCTTTAGAGCTCACATTTCTCTGGGTTTCGTATTAATCAAAAGATTTGCAACAAAAGCATGAAAGCTATAGCTTGAGCATACATAGCTCTTGATATATATGCATTTATTTTTCTTTATTTATTTTATTTTGATATTATTTTTGTCTGCTTTGAGTAGAGCTGAGAGTATGACTGGGGTTATTTTTCAAAGGGTCTTGGAATTTTAAAAATGTTTCTAAGTTAGAAAACATAATATTGGAAATGAAAAATTTAACCATATATTCCTTATACATAAATTTAACATATAAAGATTGAGTCTGAGTCCTAGTACATGAAATATATATATCATACAGATATAGACTGAGACTGCTCGAAGTAGAAATTGGGAGCATGGTCGGAGGATTGCATTTATTTTATTTATTTGTCACTTTTCTATGGGTTTTAATGAGCTTTAAAATTGATCTCATACTATATGGGAAATATTAGAAAAAAGCTAAGTATATAGCTTTAAAAATTCCTCAATATATAAATATATCGTATATGAATATATCGTATAGGCTGAATCTGCTTTTCGGTAGAATTAACTTTGGAGCTCTCACTTTTTTAAAGTTCTTATGACATTTATGAGCGACGAAAAATTAGAGTGAACACTTTAAACTTAACTATAACTATACTTTATCTTACTATATACATACCTCTGTTTTAAGGACTCCCCATTGAGCTCACTTGACGCCCATCTCCAGCTCTAGAATTGGTCGAAATGCTGGCAGTCATTGCGGACTCTTGCATCAACGAAGAGACGGCTAAATAAATATATTTTAATAAATACTTTAATTAATATTTAATATTTTCAATATTTAAATAAATATGTTAATTACTATATTAATTAATATTGAACTTAATATTGGGATTAAAGTTTTATATAATATTATAATTAATATTTTAATTTAATTTATTCATGTAAAAATATTTATTTTTAAATACTAAAATATAATTTTCTTTTAATATTTAAACATGAAAGCAGCTTACCTTGGAACCTCACGCTCTCTGCGCGCTCTCACGCCCATCTCTAGCCCTAGATTTAGGCCATATGCAGGCCCTTGCAACACATTTCGAGGGTCTCTTGGCATTGCGACTGTAGCTCAAGAATTTCCGCTTAATGTGTTTACTCGCCTGATTGTGGGTTAAACGGCAGACAGCAGTGCGATTTGTGGTGTCATGCCACACACACACACACACATAAATCAGTGCTGCAATAAATCAAAAGAAACTGTATAGTTATAGCTATATATTTATATAGAACGTTTTGCTAGCGATAAATATCGTTTATGAGTGCTATAAAATCATATGGAACAGCTGGCAGCACTGTAATCCGCATAACACACACAGAGATCTTTATTATTAGGGGGCGATAACTGAAGTTGGTGTCAGAATAATAATACGATTTTCTCTAATAAGTATAGAATTATTTAATTAGCACTCGTTTATAGGTCTTGCGTATAAATCACAGGCATACACGCCGCACAAGCTCCACCGTAGCGCACCCATGTGCGCCGGTAATTATAGGCCACAAATTGCTGGATAGGTGGGCCCAGCGATACGGGCAAATCTGTATCTGTAGATTGCACTTGAGTCTTGTCCGGCCCACATGTCGGCATGCCGAAGGTGACAACGGGAATACAAGTCGAAATGTTGCGCATGCTGCAAAAATGTCAAAACACACCCGACACGCCCCCGAAAAAAAATGAGAGAGACAGAGAGAGAGAGTGCGAGAGAGAGAGAGAGAGAGAGAGAGAGGCAGCTAAATATGAGGCAGGCTTGAGTTGGATTTATTCAAATTAAATTGGAGGCGAGCTGAGCAAATTAAGTTGCAGATATGTGGCACACACACACACACAGGGACTCACACACACACACAGTGCACGTAGCTGGCGCCTATCGAATGCAAATGATCGAACTCTTGTGTGGCAAAACAATAAAAGGCAGCGGCAACAACAATTGCGGAGCGTGGCAAATGCAACATCTAGATGGCGCGGTCGCAGCAAAGAAATGCTGCAACATGTGGCAACAACAGAGGCAACTTGTTCGCTCGGACAGAGCGTTTGCTGTATGTGTCTTTTGTTTTTTTCCCCCCACTGCGCTTTTATTTTTAATTTGCAAACTTTTCGTTTCTGCCGTTTTTCGATGCAGTTCAATGATTAAAGAGGCAAAACACCCAGAAATTGGTTTACAATTTACTTGTTGCCGGCCTGTGGCATGTTGCAAGCTAGCAGCAAGGCGACTCCCTAAAGCAACATTCATAAGAATTTTTTAATTTGCTGCCCAATCAAACACACACACACACACACACAGAGAGAGACAAGTACTTGCCCCCACGTTTTGACAGTCTTGCTGTTTTTCTGGGCGTAGTCCGCGCGCAGAGTTTTGGAAAGGCATGCCCAGGCGATAAGATCGCACATAAATCCATGGCAAATAATGAGCACTAATTGTCGAACGCGCGGAAGCTCAAGTGCCCACGCGTCAACGGCGAGCGCGTAAAAGCCGCCAGATCGCAATTAAAATTCTTTGCCGATCGAAAGCAAGGTCAGGGCAGCGCTTTGCAGTGACAAACGCAGCAATGCAGCAGCAGCTCGGCCACTAGCTGCTTTCTAGCGGTAAACCCGCCAAAGCGCCAGCAATCGCACGCGCGCCAGCAACACGCTTTGGCAACATGCAGCGACGCTCGCTTGGACTTCGGCTTGGCTTCGGCTTTGCCTACGACTCGACTTCGGCTTTGCTTTTGGCTTGGCTTTGGCTTGGCTTTGGCTTGTCTTTGGCTTGACGCTGGCTAAAACCCGCTTCGAGCCGCGATTAACGATGTAATTCGATTACTCTTGTGGCACATTGTTCTGCTCGTGCTCTCATTGTTGCTGCTCTTGTTGTTGCTGTTGCTGCTGCTGCTGCTGCTGCTGGCTTGGCCTGCTGTTTGCGCAGTCGCCGGCGTCTCAGTCGCTGGCCGCATATATATTAGAGCCGCCCGCCAACAGCCAGCACAGTTCGTTAACAGTCCTAGTCGAGATTCTAGGAGGTTCCAGCGAGCAGCGAGCAGCGACCAGTGTCCAGTGTCCAGTGCCTGTGTGTCGAGCGTGTGTGTGTCCCTTGTGCAGTTCTCCCAGCTAACCCCGCTCCTTCCAACTCAATTTGTGATTAAAGCCACTAGCGCTGCAAAATGAAGCCATTTGTAAGTAAAAAACACAAGGCGTGTTCAAGTCGAGTAGCTATAGACAGTGCGCACTATAGAGTACATCGGGTTCACTGAGGCATAAGGATAAGTGTCATAGAAACGGTGCGATTACGTCAAGTACGGAAAGTACCCTGAGTATGTCGAGCTGGCATTAGGATAAAAAAGCCAAGAAACATTTTGCGTATTTCGAGGACAGACCATAAACTTTAAACCCTAAGAGGATTTTGATCAGTTCAAGTAGTATATATTTTATATATTATATTTTATATATATTATATTTTATATATATTATATTTTATATATATTATATTTTATATATATTATATTTTATATATATTATATTTTATATATATCATATTTTATATGATATCATATTTTTAATATATATACATTTTTTATTTTATTTGATATATTATTAAATTTTCAAAATTCAATAGCAGTTTTTATGCATTTGAATTCACGCAGAAAAATTATGAAAATTTGTTAGAGAAAATCACGTAGAAACATTATTAAAATTAGTTAGAAAATCAAAGTGCGATCAAGTCTAGTATGCCATAGATCTCAAGTACGCTGATACCTCAATAGCTTGGACTATTCAAAGGCTTAAGGTATAAATGCCAAATTTAGAATATTAATAATTATAGAAATAATTATATTATAGAAAGGTGATGTTCTTAGGTTCCCTGAAATTTCAGCTCAGATCAAGTAATATTTTTCGAAAAAGCTAATAATTTCTACATTATATTATATGCTGAGTATTACGAACAGCCTGTCTTACTTGAGGCGCAGCCTTAGACTCTCAGGAACCGCCCAAAAATTAATAAAATTTCGCTACAGAAATTGAGATTAGTTTATTAGAGCTACTACCCAATACTTTGCCAAAAAAAAAACTCCACCCGCAGTGGCACTTAAATTCGAATATGCCATGTAAACGACTGACACTAATCCTAAGAGATCGCTTACAATACGTTTATCAGCCTAACAGCTTGTTTTGCTTTGATAAGACATTGACATGTTGCATGTCGGTTGCATGCATGTTGAGGCAAGCGTACATAATAACGGGGCCGCTCGTCGTATGCGGTAATATCTTCGACGTCGACTTCGAGCAACACGAGTATCTCGAATCGAAATCGAATCAAATGTTTCGCATGACGGCGCCAGAGCGCGGCGTGTGGGGATGTTGGCCAGAGATTGTCGGGCAGTCGGACGGGCGAAAGGAGAACGTAAGAGTAACGCTGGCGCAAGCGCAACACGAGAAATTGCTAGGCGGACAGACAAAACGGACAGTTAGACGGACAAACAGAAAGACTAATAGACAAATCGACTAACGGACAGGCAGATAGACTGACGGACAGACAGGCTGACGGACAGTGAGCTTAACAGACAAACAAACAGACTAATACACAAGCGGACAGCTGACGGACAAACAAAACGACTAAAGGACAGACAGCCAGAGAGACTAACGGACAGATGGACATACAAACGGACAGACTGAGTGGCAGGCGCAATTATTGCGCCGCCAGATGGCGCTAGCTGTTACGTAGCTGCAGCAGAAACTAATCTGTTTCTTCCCTCTCTCCCTCTCTCCGCCTTGCAGTTGCTTGCCGCCGCGCTGCTCATCTCAACGGTGTCGGCCTCGTGGCACGGCGCTGTCTCCACACAGTACCAGCATCTGGATCCGCATAGCCACACCTACTCGTACGGCTATGCCGATCCGAACTCACAGAAGCACGAGACGCGCGCCCATGACGGCACCACGCGCGGCTCCTACTCCTATGTGGATGGACACGGCCATCTGCAGTCTGTGGCCTACACAGCGGATCCGCATCATGGCTTCAACGCTGTCGGCACCAATCTGCCCCAAGCTCCAGCCGTACCGCATGTTGCGCCCGTCTATGCCGCCGCCCATGCACATGCCGCGTATGTGCCATACGCGCATCAGCCCCACGGCATCCACATCCCAGTGCTGACCCACGGCGGTGTGCCCGTCGACACGCCCGAAGTGCAGCATGCCAAGGCCGCCCATGCGGCTGCCCATGCCGCCGCAGCGCACAATGCCGGACATCATCTGTACAAGCGTTCGATCTACGGCGGTGGCTGGGCCTACGGTGGTGCTGCTGCTGCTGCTGCCCATGTGCCACTGACCCACGGCGGTGTGCCCGTTGACACGCCCGACGTGCAGGCTGCCAAGGCCGAGCACTATGCCGCGCATGCCAAGGCACTGGGACAGGTTGCCCACGCACATGGTGCACCCATCGAGACGCCGGAGGTGCAACACGCCAAGGCCGCGCACTTCGCCGCGCATGCGGCTGCCCGTTCGGGCCATGCCATCGCACCCATTGCCCACGGCGGCTACCATGTGCCTGTGATCCACAATGGTGTGCCCGTGGACACGCCCGAGGTGCAGCACGCCAAGGCCGCCCACTTTGCCGCCCTCTCGACGGCCTCCGCGCAAGGCGCTGGCGCGCACAACTCCTGGGATGATGGACGCTACGATGGACGCTGGGACGGCGGCCATGCCCAGAGCTATGCCACCGGCTATGCGCACAAGGGTCCCATCCACATTCCGGTCATCCACAACGGTGTGCCCGTCGAGCCCGCCGAGGTGCAGCATGCCCGTGCCGCGCATCTCAACGCTCTGGCGGCAGCCAATCATGGCAGCGCCGGACACGGTGGCTACTACGGCGGCTCCGCGCACGAGGATGATGGCCAGTACCGCGCGCACTACAACCACTATTAAGGCAGCCCTGCAACCAGCACCAGCACCAGCACCACCAACACCACTACTACTACAACTACAACTACTATACAATCTGCCCGACATTCTGTGTTTCACTCTGACGACAACCGAAGCAAGTTAGCGTTTATGCAACTGTCTCTATACTCTTCTCTATAACTGTCTCTTTCTATGTTTCTATCCCACTCTCTCACTCTGTCTTTCTCTGTTCGACACACAGGAGAAGCAAGCATTAACTCTAGGCGGGAGATCTGAGCTGCCGTCTCACTTGCCCGTTCTATGCCCGATTTCAAGCTTATATAGCGTATATATATATTTCATATATTTTTTATATATTTTATATATATTTTATATATTTTATATATTTTATATATTTTATATATTTTATATATTTTATATATTTTATATATTTTATATATTTTATATATTTTATATATTTTATATATTTTATATATTTTATATATTTTATATATTTTATATATTTTATATATTTTATATATATTTTATATATATTTTATATATATTCTATATATTCTCTATAATTCTATACATGTCTATATGTGTCTATACCTGTCTCTATATTTCCATATATGCCTATATATTCTCTGTCCGTCTCACTACTCTGTTCCTTCACTCATTTCCCATTTCCGTGCCTCGACTTGAGCAATGCTGAACATGAATATGTTGTACATAATTGTTGTAATTACCGATGATATCTTATATATATCTTGTATCGCACACACTGGATATGTATCTCTCTCTATATATGTATATTATATGAAACTGCAAACAGACAAATAAACTGCAAAAATGTATTTGATCACAAAACTCGACTCGACATTTGTTAACAGTGCAAAGGAGCAAAAATTAGTGAAAGACTTACGTTCATCAGGCCTATTACGCTTGGCATACTTCTACGGTTCAGTTGCATTGCAGATGTGAAAGGAAACGTATGTGTGTGTGTGTGTGTGTTTGCGGCAGTTGCTCGCCCAACAGATATCCTGTATTTGCCTGCGAAAAAAGTAACAGCGATTAAATTAGGAAATTCATGAAAATTGCATTAAATTTTTGAATATATTTAAAAAATAATTCATAATATATAATAATATTTGTATTATATATAATTAATATGTTTATCATTGAGGCTAGCTAGGCTATCTAAGTAAAAGTCGATTGCACTAAGTCTCGAAAATCGAGATTGATTGATTTAAAATTTAGGTCTGTAACTTGCCTTATCTTACTACACAGGCGTTGACCATTATATTTATCAGATTATCTTAGTTTTCATATTCTACAGTCTTCCAGTCGAAAGCCGAAACTTAAGTTTGATACGAGCGGAATCCGTTATTAGTTATATCAGACCATAGAAAAAATAGATTCAACATTAAACTATTTAATTTAATTTTTAAATTTACAGTTATCTCAATCAATGGATCAATCTTGCTCAATATATTTATCAGTTTCTTTAGGTTTTTCATGCTCTTTTTTTTGCTGAGCGGAGTCTTGATTTGAGCGGAATCAATTATTAGTAAGATTCGACTATAGAAATAGGTTATGCAAGCTTTAATTTAACTTTAACTTTACAGGTACTTCAATCAAGCTAAGATTTTTTTTAAACTTTAATCAAACCATAAAGAATTCTATAAATTCATCTTATAATGTTCTCTAGGTTCTTCAAATTTGTAAGCTTTCTAGGTGAAAATCGAGTGCCTTTAAACTTGGAATCTCTAATTTTGAAAACCACATTTTAGGCTTGATTGAGTCAGATTGAGCTCAGTAGTATATTATAAATGGCAGTTACCATATATCAATCAGACTCACCAACTCTTTAGTAAATATAAATTTTCTCTAACAGGCCAAGTTCCTTTTTTCCTTGACATTACATCAATGTACCTGTATCGGGAAACGGTTTAGGACAAGTTCGTCTTATTAAGTATAACTTTTAAGTACACCCGCTTTCAAGCACCACTTTCACAGGGTATCAACGCGTGTATAAGTTCTTTATCAAGCAAGAGTTAATAAGCTGCGACTTTATTACTTCAATTTCAATTTTCACGGAGTTTTAATATTATAAATTGCACTCGAGTGTTTTATGCGAATTCGCATTCATTTCTCTCCACTTCCCCCTGCCCGCACCCATGCAACCACACTCCCCGCAACTACGTTGCATATATACAAACAACGCGCTCGCTTTGTCGCATACGCATTTACACATATTTGGCATAAAGGAAGCACATACATGTACATACACACACACAAACACACACACACACAGGCATATAGCCACATACATATGCATATTTGCTGTGCAGCAATTGAAATATGCATGCGCCGCTGCCCATTGTAAAGGAATGCTAGAGAGGGGCAGGCGAAGCAGGCAGAGGGTAGAAGAGGGGGAGAAGCTTGAGAGAGAAGTAGCAAGAAGCAGGAACAGGAGGCGGAAGAAGCAGGCTGGGTAACAGGAGTAAAAGCAGAGCAGCAGAAGCAGCTGCAGGAGGAGGGCAGAAAGCGCGCCACAAAAGCAACGCTTTGAGGCAGGAATATGCAAGCACACACAAACCCACACACAAACACACACACAAACACACACACCACCAGCAGACACACACAGGCACAACATGCAAACAATCAATCAATAGGGAAACGCGACACTGGGCGGAAGCCAAATTCACTTGCCCCGCGGGGCGCAGCGCACGAACCACATGCAGGCTGCCCCAACTCGACCGCTGCCCCCGCCACCGCCACCGCCACCGCATCCTGCCACCGTGCACTGTTGCAAGATATTTAGTGCTGGCCTCGTCGGAATTAATTCGCCGACCTCATGCCTAGCAGCAATAAATTGAAATGCAACCTTTGCGCTAATCAATAACCTCGACGCCAACGACGGCAATTACAGTGCGCGGGCGGTGCGGGGCGGTGCAGGGCGTTGCAGCTTAGGGGCGGTACATGGCGGGTCGCCCTGTTGTCCGTCGAGGTGCTGGCAAGTAATTAAAAATTAACAGTCTGCACGCCATGCCATACACGCAAAGGTCACGCCACAAGCGACGACCTTGAGGTCACTGGCAGCAGCAGCTGCAACGACTTAAGGATCAACTGCTCAGATTCCAGATACTCCCGCTGATCTGTTGAGCCTGCGCTTGGCATAATTATGGCCTGAGAGCATTTTTGAAATTGCCTGGAACAAGCGCAGTTGCCACTCGCTTTGGCTTGCAGCGGCTCAAAATGTGTGGCAGCAACTGCAGCAGCAGCAGCAACAGCTAAAGTAGCAGCAGCAACAGCAGCAGCAACAGCAACAACAACAGCAGCAGCAACAGCAACAGCAGCAGCAGCAGCAACAGCAACAGCAACAGCAACAGCAACAACACAGCAGCAGCAACTCAAACAACAACAACAGCAGCAGCAACTCAAACAACAACAACAGCAGCAGCAGCAACAGCAAGAGCAACAACAGCAGCAGCAGCAGCAGCAACAACAGCAACAACAACACTAGCAGCAGCAACAGTAACGCCAGCAAACGATCAAGCGCAGCGCTTGCCACAAGTGCGGGGCGTGGCAGATTGCACGTCAAAAGTGAATGTGCAACAAAGTTGCTGTTGCTGCAGCAGCAGCAGCAGTTGTTTCTGTTGTTGTTGTTGCTTTTGATATTTTTATTGTAATTGCTGTTACTGTTGTTGTTGTTCTTATTGATTTAGTTTTTGCTGCTGCTCTTATTGTTGTGATTATTGCGGCTGCTGCTGTTGTTGCAGTTGCTCTGACAGTTGCTGCTGCTGTTGTTGCTGCTGTTGTTGCTGTCGCTTCTGCAGTTGTTGCTATTGCTGTTGCTGTTCTTGTCTTTCCTTCTAGTTGCTTTAAATTTAAATATTGTTATTGTGATTGCTGCTGCTGTTGTTGTTGTCGAGGGAGTTGTTGTTGCTGCTGCTATTGCTGTTGCTGTTGTTACTGTAATTGTTGCTGCTGCTGCTCTTGCTCTTACTTTAGTTATTTCTGTTCTTGTTCTTGTTGTTGTAATTGTTGCTGCTATACTTGTTGTTGTTGCTGCTGTAACTGCTGCTGTTGCTGCTATAGCTGAAGCTGTTGCTGCTGTTGTTGCTGCTGTTATTGTTACTGTTGCTGCTGCTCTTGCTGTTAGTCTAGTTGTTGCTATTGTTGTCTTGTTTTTAGTTGTTGTTGTTGCTTCTGTTGCTGTAGCTGCTGCTGTTGCTCTTGTTGCTATTGCTGTTGCAATTGCAGTTACTTTAGCTGCTGCTCTTGTTACTGTTACTGTTGCTGCTGCTGTTCTCGTGTTTGTTGTTGTTGTTGTGATAAATATTTTGTGGTTGTTGTACTGGCGATGCCAGTGCTAATGCTATTGTTGTTGTATCTGCTGTTGTATCTCTTCTTGTTGCTGTTGCTGCTGCAAATGATTTCTGCCAACTTTATTATTGCAATCATTGGCGTCGAGTTGCGCGCAATTCTCTGCTCTCTGTCGCTTTTCGCTGTCCGCTCATATTTTGCCTACAGCTATTCGCTTTGGTGTTTTGGCAATCAGTTGGCCACAGGCCAGCATCACTTCTGATTGTAGGAGGGCCTGCACCCAAGCTCAAGCTCGGGTCAAGCCCGAGCCCGAGCCCGAGCCCAAGCCCAACGCCAACTGCAGTCGAGGGCGAGTACCGTTGGGCAAACAAATACAAATGCCAGCAAATGGCAAACAGCAATTGCCATAAAATAACACAATTACTAAGCTATTTTCGGCCGCCTCGCAGTTCTCTCTGCGTTCTCTCTGCATTCTCCTGCAACTCTTGCTGCGACTGCTGCGGCTTTTGGCTGTGGCCAAGTTGCTGTGGTGGGCGTTTAGTTGCCGCATTTTGCATATTTTGCCAAAGTGGCTTTTGTGTTTTGCCCCAGCTTAATTTACGGTTTAGGCGTTAATTTATGGCCTAATTGATCCGATTTGAATATATGCAAATCCATGTGTTGAAATTCTTATGCAAGTCCAAATTATGGCAATTGTTATGACGGAAATCAATTGAGTTTAACAGTGCGATTGGCGGGAAAGCCTTAATGCCGAGCTTTATTATTGTTAACTGGATTTTGTATGTAAGCTTGTGATAGATTAATTAATTATACCATTCACCCATTGAAAATGGGTAAAAAATGGTGTATTAACTTTGAAAATTAATGTAACGGGCAGAAAAAGCCTGGCAGGCCAAAGAAAGTATATATTTTCTTGATTTGGTTATGTCCGTTTGTCTGTCCGTCTGTATGAACACACAGATCTCAGTTATTAAAAGAGCTAGAGACATCAGACTTGGTGATAGTATTTGTGTATACAATACACATAAGAAGTTTTTTTCAAACCTTATGTATGACGCCCACTGCCTCCGCAAATCGATAAAGGCGTTTTTCGGTTTACTGCAAATAACTCAATAACCAAAAGGGATAAAAGCATCAAATTTGGTAGAAGGCCACCTTGCCACATTATGCAGAAGTTGGATTTTTGACATTTGTTTGCCACGCCCACCATCCCTAAAAAACGAATTTATTGAATTATAAGAAAACTAGAAAAGCTAGAAGCACCAAATTTGGCAATAAGGTCGTTGGTAACATTACACAGAATGCGGATTTTCAAGTTTTGGATGCCACGCCCACCGACCCTATAAAACGAATTTTATGAATTATAAGAACATTAGAAAAGCTAGATGCACCAAATTTGGTAGTAAGGTGCCTGGTAACATTACACAGAATGCAGAATCTAAACCAGAGTAAATACTATATAATTAAATACTCAGATTTGATGTTGTATTATAGTAGCTGAGAAGCTGTTTAAAATCACTTCTAGAAATAGTTTTAAATCACACATTTTTAAATCAAAGCTACACCAAACAACGCCACCACTAAAATCCTACACTACAAATGCTGTGTGTGCTCTATTCCCATGCCCTACAGGCGAACCAATTACTTATTCGGTAAACTGTCGTTCATTTGTAAAACTGGCGACTCGCACGTAATTATCGCCAGCGAATGCAGCGCTTACAGTGAGCGAAAATGAAAATGAGACGACAAACAGTTGCAGCAACCAATTCGCAATTCGCACAGGGGGGCAGATAATGCAACACAAATTGCTGATGATGCTGCTGCGCAGTTTTCCGCATTTGCACGGCGACGCAAGCAGCGCAAATGCGAAAATGGCAAGAGGCAAAAGGCGAATGCGATTGCAGATTGTCGATTGTCGACGTTTGCGTGTCAAACTATTTTCCATGGTTTTCCTTTTTTCCTTTGCACAGTGCTGAAATGAAAACGCGGGAAAGCGCTCACAGCGTGCGCGACGTGCTGCTCTTTGTGGCAGCAAATTGATTTGCGTTCTTGCCACCAACTCCCGGCCAAATTTTCGCCTGGATCTGCTTGTACTATGTTGCTGCTCTCCACACACACACACGCATACAGTTGCAACAGCTGTCAAGCACACGTTAAACAAAGATACAATTGGCAACTGTCAGCTGTGCATGTGTGTGTGTGTGTGTGTGTGTTTGCGTACAACGAGATGAAAAACTAATATTTTGCGCTACACTCTATTAACTGCTAGCCTGCTCTCCCCTCTCTCTCTCACTCGCTCTCCCTCTCTCACTCTGCCATGCCAGGTGTATTAAGCGACAATTCCTGTTGCCTGCTTTTAGGCACATGCGAAATATGCCACATATTTGAACAGCACTCGACAGCTGCAAGCGAGCGCTTTTGCATTATTAAAACGGCATAAAATTATGCAGAGCAGAGTGGAATAAAATGGTATGGAACTGAGCAGCAGCACTCACCACATCACAATAGCTTAAAGCAACACGGGCTGCAGCCAAACTCTGCAGCTAAATACCGTTCATCCACTTTGTGCATTGATAATTTGTTTTCCAATCATTTTTGTATTTATTGTGCGATTCGGCTGAAATTTGCAGCAAAGCTCCATATTATAGTTAGCTAAATGTGAGCCAAAAAAAATGTTGTGCTGCTTAATATTCGACTTCAAAAAACAAAAACAACAATTTTCGAAGACTGTAGAAAAAATACAACAAATTTTAAATAAACTTGATTCGATACAAGATATACAAGAATCTTCAAACCAAAGTTCATATCGCTAGCTCTTACAATAGCTGAGTTCTGCACGTTTTCCATAAATAAACGGACATAATGACATAGCCAAAAAAAATCTTGATACTAAACAATATATCTATACGATTCGTATTCAAGAATATTCACACCAAAGTTTATATCGCTATCTCTTACAATACAAAAAAGACGATCACGGCCGAAATGAATTTTGATACTGATCAAGATATATTAAAGAATATTTCTACCAAAGTTTATATATCCAGAACTTACCATAGCTGAGCTGTGCGCGCTTACATAGACAAACGGACAGACGGACAAACGGACAAGTCCGAAACGAGTTTTGATAATGATCAATATATGTTTAAGAGTATTTCTACCAAAGTTGATGTCTCTAGCACTTACAATAGCTGAGCTGTGCGCGTTTATATAGACAAACGGACAAACGGACATAATCGAAACGAATCTTAATACTGATCCAGATATATTCTTGTATATATAAAGTCTGTCATGCAGGCTTCTGACTGCTATAAGCATTTGCATAACGTTATTATAAGGCGTAAACAAATTCAATATACATTTCCACAAAGCTAATATATCTTATCTCAAGCGCTGCTCGGACTTGGCCCAGTTGCGGTCACACATGTACGACAAGCTTATTTATTGTTATTTGAGAAAAGTTTAAATTGCTTGAGCGAGACAGAGGCACAGAGAGAGAGAGAGAGAGAGAGAGAGAGAGAAGATGGACAGACAGAATTAGTGAGAGAGAGAGAGAGACACAAAAAAGGAAGCAGAGTGCAGCAGCTGCTGTGAAACTTTGTCCAGCTGCCTGCTGCCTGCTGCTGCCGGCTCGCCTCTGCACTGGCCCAGTTTGCAAAGTGTGGTACAGAGATTTATGGCCGGCACTGTAGCGAGCCTTAATTGCACGCAGTTTGCGTTGTCGAATTTTAATATTCGTTTGCTTTGATTCTGACACATTGACTAGACCTTAGGCTAGTTGGCTTAGGTTAGTTACGTTTAACTTGGAAGGCCTTAGGCGCTACGTACGATTAATGATATCTTCTGGGCCTACAGCACAGTGGCGCTGCAAAGAAATGAAACGCGTTATGAGTAACGCCGTGGAAATCGCCAGAAGAGTCTTGCTACTTACATCAGATTGTGTTCCGGTTCCGGCCAAACGGGCGCCGGAAGCACTGCAACAACAGCCGGTGCTGGCTCCTGTGGTCCTGGCTGCGGTGCCGCACCGCCGGCACCACCGCCGCCGCCAGCGCCATTGCGTGCTCCCTTGCCGCCCTTGCCGCCTTTGCCACCCTTGGAGCCGTCAGGTCCGTCCGGCCCGTCAGCGCCATCGGCTCCATCTTCGCCATCCGGCTGCGGGCCGGAAGGACTCGCCTCACCCGGCTGTCCATTCTGTCCACTCTCGCCGGATGTGGCAGTGCCGCCACCACCACCGCCGCCGCCAGCACCGCCGCCAGCTGCGCTGCCTACGCCACCAGCACCGCCAGCGCCGCCAGCACCACCCAAAACACCACCAGCCTGTCCCGCCTGGCCAGCCCCGCCGGCACCGCCCGAGCTCTCAGCAGCGGCAGGCGCGCCCTCAGCTGCAGCAGGCACGCTCTCAGCTGCAGCTGCAGCCGCAGCGCTGGCTCCATCTGCTGCCTCTGCCTCTGCCACTGGCTCTGTCGCTGGTGGCTCCACGTACTCGCCCTCCAGGCCCGGCTGCGGCTTATACAGTCCATCGTCGCCGTCTACTGGCGGCTTATAGCTGCCATCATCCTCGGCAGGCAGCGCTACGGGCTGCACCAGCAGCAGCACCGGCGCCGGCTGAGGCAGCAGGTAGGTGCCCGACGGCGACAGCTCCAGCGGCACAACAGATGCCGCGGCCCGTTCGATATGCTGCAGTCCAAGCAGCCCCAGCAGCAGCAGCGGCAGCAGCAACTGCAGCGGAAAATGCACTTTTCATTGGATGCTTTCACTCGGAGTTCAGACTCACCTCGTGGCTACGCATTTTGTTGATATAAATATATATATATATATATATGCAGGTATTCCCTTGTCTCCCGGCACTGTGCTCGATCGAGCACGCTGTGGTACTGACTGCAGCGACTTGGCCCTAGTGTGGTTTATATACCAATCTCGGCGATTGCGATGATGAATTGTCGCCCGATGCGGCGCAGAATCATTGTCTATAAATGGAAGCGTTGCACCTGCATAAATCAAGTTCGTGGTGTAATTGCAGCGAGCGACTTTGATCGCGCTAATAAGAAGTCGGCAACTCGTCCGATCTGATACAAATACGCAGTTCACTTCAGTTCAGTTCTCAGTTCTCGATTCTCTATGACAAATTGTTGGCCAGTCGTTGACACTTGCACGACTTGCAAATGCGCTGCAAAAGTTTATGGTTATTAAACTAAGACTAAGAAGCATCTGCAGATACTTATATAGTGTAGGGTATGCTGCTGGCAGTTGCCTGATTAGAGGTTCAAGCTGAAATAAAAATAATAATGCAAAAAATAATAAAAACATAGAATTAAATTAAAATAATAAATATATATAATGAAATTTTTGTTAATACTTTGATCTTAATAAATATAAAAATCAATAATATTTTTTTGGGAAGCACCTAGAGGTCTTAAGACATGCATGTAGGGTATTTAAACAGTTTTAGGCGCCTGATTATAGGTCGTAAAAATTCTTCGTTTAAGAAAAAAAAGCTGCTATGCTTGTTCTATACATCTATACATCTAAATACTTAAGCAACTGGTTACTGTAGGGTATTTAGCTGTCGCCTAAAAAGCAGTAAAACTGTTCACTGCATTCTTATAGAACTTAACAATTTTCAGGGTTACATTTGAAATCAGGTAAAACTCTAAATACTCTATATTGTAGGGTGTATAAAGCATGCCCCATAATACTTATATAAGTACATCTAATTGCTGCCTGATTTTAAACTATAGAAATTCTCGTGTATAGCTTAATATACCATACACAATTGTAGGGTATTTGGCTGTCACTTACTAAAGCTGCTTTCAGGTCGCTGTCTGTCGCTTATATCCCTGTTTGGAGCTTAGAGAAATGCGCTGTAAGTCCTAAACAGATCTAAATACCTACACAACTGCATACTGTAGGGTATTCCGCATTTGCCTAACAGCGGCTTTCACGTTCTACTGCTACTGCAAATTATATGACAGCTCTGTAGGGTATGCAGCTGTCGACTAATAATAATTTTGGCTGGCTGCTGTCTGGTTATATAGCCTAAGAGTAGTGTATTTAGCCGGCACATACACTTCAAGTACTTAGGAAATTATCAAAGATATACTTAAACAACTTATACGGTAGGGTATTTAATTTGTTAAATACGCTTTAATTTCTTAGAAAAATAAATATGTTCAAAAAAATGTACTTAAATAAATTATAGAGTATTTGGCAGTCGCCTAGCAAGACTTTTTGCACAGACACCTTTTTTTAATTAACTACAGTTCTACTCTTCTTTCCCTCGCTAACGCCTTGTTATATAATGCAGATTCTAGAAATCTGCTAATAAATAATTAAAATGCCTTCCTACTGCCTGAGCCGATAAGATGCCATGCATGGCCATGTCAGAAGTTGGCCAACTCTGCGGCGGCCGACCTCCGTTGTCCCACTGTCCCACAGTCCGGCTGTCCCACTGTCCAGTCGTGTTGGCGTCGTTGACTCAATAGTCCAGTGCGATTGCAATGCCGTAGCGGAGCAACCGGTTCCCCATGCGTCGCGTGTCGCGCTGTGTAGCACAGTGGCGGCAAATTAAAGGTGCCAACCAGTGGGACGCTGCGCTCGCACATAAATGATGAGCCACTATTAAACTCTGTGCAGCCGCGACTAAATCAATTAAGCCAACAAGCACAAACAACAGTAAGCAGCAACACGCACAAGCACAAGGAACTGCAGGCAGCAGCAGTAAGGAGCAAGGGCAACGAGGCCATTACCATCAGCACGCTCGTGCTGCTGCTCGTTATCGGCCCCGGCATTTAGCTAGAGCACCCGGAACATTATTCACAGCACCAACAGGCAGGAGAAATGGCGCAGGGCAGGGGGAACATGGCAGCAGCGTCGTCTGCGAAGCAAAACTAAATTGTTTGTGCGTGTGGCTTGAGCTGATAAAAAGACGCAGCGTGTGTGCCCAAAGGATGCCAGTGGGTCGCCGTCCCGGGTTGCCCGCTAGTTAGTTAGCCAGTTTGCCATTTAGCCAGTTAACTGCCCCGCTCTCTTCTATCAATTAGCCGCCGACTTGCGTACGCTGCGCTTTCGGGCCAAAACAAATTTCCGAGTTGCCGAGATTCCGCATTTTTTTTTGTTTTTTTTTTTGCAGGCACTGCAAATATTTCCTTTGAGCAGGCAGCTGCAAGGTGGCGCTGCTGCTATTAATCAATGGCAGAGACGACGGCAAACAATGCGCTTAAATATGCTGCCCCCACAAGCAGGCAGTCATTCATTCAGGCCAGATCGTGTAGACATACATACATACCTTTATGCCAGTAGCTGTGATGGAGCTTCATTTGTTAGCTGACTGGCAGGCTGGCAGGCGGGCAGGCGAGTCAAGCCGAGTTACAGCTGCAACGCGTCTGAGGCTGTTGTTGCCACAACAAGGCTTCTACGTGCCTCGCATATGTGTGTGTGTATGTGTTCTATGTGCTTATGAGCTGGAGACTAGCGACTGTGGCCAGCATATCGAAAACAGTTTACAGTAATGATTAGCACTGGGCGTATACGTGATGCGTGATGCGCAACACGGCGTATGTGTGTTGCTGGCAGGCTCGCATGGTCCGGTCACAGCACTATGGAAACAAGCATTTATAATTGCAGTAGTATATGAGCTCCATTGTAAATTCATTTGTTAAGTCATTGCAAACACTGAGCTGTAGGAATACGAAATGAAAACCATTAAAGAAAGCTCACGGCTGTAGAATACTATTTATCCAGTTCGAAAAAATATTAACAATGAGAAATACCATTAATAGCACTGTTCAACAAACTATTAACAATGCCTACTACTGCTTGCTCGCTCTAACAAATGCAGTCCTAAAAAAAATGTTACTTTTCTTAAAATTCGAAAAAATACGATTTTTAGGGCTGGTGGGCGTGGCATCCAAAAGTTGAAAATCCGCATTCGGTGTTATATTACAAGCAAGTTTCCTACCAAGTTTGATGCTTCTAGCTTTTATTATAGTTGCGTAATTCCTGACAAGTTTGATGCTTCTAGCTTTTATTATAGTTGCGTATTTTGCAGTAAACCGAAAAATCACTTTTTTTTAAGGCGGTAGGCGTGGCACTCAAAATTTTAAATACATAAGATTCGCGTATGCTATACTGGCATCAGCATGCCAAGTTTTGTGTCTCTAGCTTTTGTAATTGCTGTGATTTCGATGTTTTAACAGACAGACGGACAAACAAACGGACAGGACTTAAACGATTTGGCTATGCTGGTGCTGATCAAAAAAAAAAAATATATATATATATATATATATATATATATATATATATATATATTTGCGTATACTTTTTATAGTCAGCATACATTTACACAAAGTTAATATACCATATTCAGCTTATCTGCAATGAGTAAACGGTATAATGCAATTACTTATTGGCAAGAGGCTTGAGCAAATTGAAACTCGGAATGAAATAAACGAATTTACGTAAGAATTTTGTTTTAGAGAATCAAATTAAATTGGAATGGAGTGGAATAAATTGACTAGTTAGTAAGCAAAGATTATGCATATGCAGTACCTCTGTCTCTTTCTCTTTTCTTTCCTCTCTCTCTGCCTTAACCTTAACCTGTCTCCAGCTTCACTTTGAAGCAGCACCAATACCAATGCGATGATTTATGTGAAAATACTTAATGCTGACGCTGCAGCAATGTTTTGCCCATTGCCTTTGGGCCTTTGTCGGGACATGTGTAGTAGCCAAAAGCCCGGGGGAAGGCTGCAGTGTGGTGGCGCCAAGTGCCGCTACAGCTGTCACAATATGTGGCACGTTTAAATGTCGACAAAGTCATCAATAACAAACGTATGCTCAGACAGACCCAATTATTATGTATGTATTTATATGTATATTTGTGTGTGTGCTCGTGTATGTGTGCGTGAGAATCGACCACATTCAATTACCAATAAATCATCAAGCATGGTGTTGCAATTTGGCTGCAAGCCATTTGCTTTCAACACGTCTGTGCAAATAGTAGTAAAAGTAGTAGCCCTTCCGTTACTAGGTATACACATACCCTGGAATCTTTAAATCGCGTAAAGAAACACGGAAATTTAAAAGGTGCCGCATTTTCGAAACTGAAAATAGAATTTAAAATATTTTTAAAATTTGAAATAAATAAATAAAAAACGATTGGTTCCAAATTTGGCTCACACCTGTCAAATGCTGGCACTACTTCGGTGTAAAGAACCTTGTCTAAGCATAAGAATTTCTAAGAATTACAAAAAAATAATTAGTAAATTGCTAAAACTAGAATACGAGTATATCTATAATAACTATAAATAGCGAGTATTGAAAGCTATATTTGAAGCAATTGATTATAGAAGCTGAAAATCAAAAATATTGATTATCGAAAGCGGTGGGCGTGACACCCAAAATTTCACATGAACTTTAGCTGCGTATGCTATACAAGAAATTGTATGCTAAATTTGGTGTCTCTAGCTCTTGTAATAGCCGAGTTCTCTGCGTTCATGCAGATAGACGGACAAGCGGACAAAAGGAAGCGGCTAAATCGACTAGACTATTGATGCTGTTAAGGAGTATTTTTACTTTGCATGGTCTACGCGAAGGTAATATACTAATTTATGCAGTTTCAATAGTGAAATTCTATAAAAATCAAAATAAATAAAGAGTTAGTATTCCTAAAAGCAGACTGTTCTGCTACATGTATTTTTCTAACTTAAAAGAAAAGAAAAGAATGCTTTTTCCCAAATTTCAGTTTCCTTATACCATATATGATTTTCGAAATCGAATAACTTCATTCGAGCTTCAATTGCTTTTTATAACAAAGTATAACACAACATCGAACATCGCATAACAAAAGCGTAAGCACTGCACAAACCCAATAAAACTTATCAAGAACACAATGACACATATGAAGAGGAAAGCGCTACAGTGGATGCGCAATGTGGAGAAGGAGGCGTACCCACTGTCAGCAGCGCCACCACATCGATGTCGCGACGCGTATCTCGAGGAACTGCTGAAGGACTATGAGCCGTCTGTAGATTCCGAAGAATCGGAAACTGAAGATTCGGAAGAGGATAGCTCTGAGAAGAACACGAAGCATTCTTATGTGCCTTGGATGTCGAGTGATATGCCATGGAAAAACGTTGGTGAGTTAGCTTTAACCAATATTATGGGGGTGAGCTTCAACGACAGGCGACAGACAAGATTCAGTCAACGCGCCACAATAAAAATGGTTCGTCGCCGAACCATAGACCCACGAATCCAAGCACCGGACGTATTTAATTTAATGAAAAAGCGATACAAGAATATTGCCTCGGCCATGGGCTTTGGGGCGGTACTCTTTCAGCTGAAGGAGCTGCGCGATCGCCTGAGCATCCTCAGCGAGCTCTGGCATTTCGATTTCAATATCAACGACTCGCTGCACCTGTTCAGTTGGTCCATTGAGGACTATTTCAAGCGCTTCAACATGCGCGATCAGACCTATATAGATGTTACGCAGCGGGACTTCGGCGATCAACTGGAGTGCTACAAATTCTGCGTGGATATACTAGAAATAAAGCGACTGGTCGATGCCCTGGACAAAGATATCAGAATGAGGCGCAACATATGCGATAGTTCCATGCTGCTGATCAGGTAACCAAAGAAGTTCAGGTTCAAAAAGATCATTAAACATTCCCATATTAATCATTCAATCAAGGGATGCCGAAATGGACATCATGGAACTACTGATGTCCACTGAGAAAGAGGCTAAAGAAGATCATTACAATATCACAATAGCGGCCTGTTCTATGCTACGTTCCGCCGATCCTGATCGCGTACAGTATCGTGCTGTTCAGGATAAAATTTGTTATGATGACTGTAAGTGCCTAGGCAGTATTATTATCTTCATAGCATCCGATTTTTAATCGACTTCTTCTCTAACTAACACACACACAGTTATTTTTCCCATTGAGGCCCGATATCGCATCAATTGGGCAAAAACCGTTGGTGAGAAGTTTAGAATGCAGACGGATATAATTTATAAGGTAAGGCAGAGGCTATAAAACACTTCAATACTTGATAAATTACAAATTAAATAAATTCTAAAATTTATTAAGCCTTAAGTTTTGAGCCCTTCGTCTTTTATAATGTATTGCGTTCAGGGAGTTTTTCAGATATTGATCCGCTTTTCCCATTAAGTTTAATTATTCCTTCAACTATACGAAATAATTTTAATTAGTGTAAATATTTTTGGTGTTTAGTTGCTAAAGCCCTGAAAGCTTAATCCTTAAAAAAAAAGTGTGTTGATTTTCGAGCCGTCCAAAATAAATGTTGTATTATTCTATAATATTATTATTATGGTAAAAGTTATTTAACACTCTTTTCACGTAAAAATATTAAAGAAGATAATGATAAATTGTGGGATTTTCTAATTAAAACGCACTATTTTTAGACTTTTAAAAAGATTAAAAAAAAACTCTCAACAATCATACAAGTAGTTATATAGAAAACAAAATAAAAAGCCAAAAAAAGCGAATTTTTCCAATTTTTTTTTATGCAGAAAAAAGTATTAAGCATTTTAGACGACATTTCGGATATACAAAATATTTCAAAACTTAAAAAAAAACATTACAAAAATTAAAAAAAATACTATAGGCTAAAACAGGTTCCAAAAATTGGTTTATATTTCGAAAATCGGAAATTGGTTGATTTAGTTTTTCCATAAATGAACTTACAAAAAATGCAAATAAAATTTATTTGATTTTATTTAAACATTTCTTTCCATGCAGAAATCCGTGGATGAGCTATTGCAGCTGCAGGAGAATACCGTAGAGTCATCGTTCATTTGGGAGTCGACCAACACGGCCTATATACTGCAAATACACAACCTAAGAAGGCGCATCTCCGATCTGGAGATAGCATACGATGAGACCATGGAGCACATTGAGAACGAGAAGCAAAGCACAAGCAACAAGTTGCAAAAGGCGGTAGATGACTTGAGAGTCTACAAAGAGCGCATACCCTACTTTCATGCGAGAATTGCCGAGGTGCTCGCCTTGCTTCACCCACCGATCCCGGAGCCCGAGGTGAGTTCGCAGAGCACCATTAATATTATTTGAGCACTTCTTACATGCTCTCGTTTCCCCTTGCAGATCGAGACAGTTAGCAAAACGAAGCGCAAGCCTAGCGTCAAAGGGAAGAGGGGAAGCAAAAAGAAGAAGAAGTTCTAGTCGCACTTTTTTAAGCCTATTTATATATAATATACCCAACTTCCATAAAATTAAAACTACAAACACTTACCTAATGACACACTAATAAACTGCGTTTTTATTGCTTATACCATGTAAACTAATATACTCCTCTATTCCAAACAGCTTACACGGTATATTTCCCATTATATGAGCGCCAATTCCTAGAGTGAGATGGCACTATGATATGCCAATACAAGAGAGCGTGCGTATAAGAGCAACAAAATAATGGCACTTGATATGCAAGCACAGTCACCCCTAAACTGTATGAGTTTTAGCTAAGACAAATTGCGATTGCAAAAGCTGCGGTTGCAGAGGCGCTGCTGCGAAATAAGGGGAATTGCTGGCAGGTAAAATTCCCATAAATTAACTTAACTTGGATAAAATTGTGGATTGTGGCATTTTTTTCAGACCGCTATAAAAAATAAAGGCAGTTGCTTGTACATACAATTGTCATAAAACTGTAAAGCTTGGGCGTATGCTGAATTTCGTATAGTTCACCATGAAAATAAAGGGAACAAATTTTGCGCACGAACCTGGAAAACTAATGAATAATTGTGGAATTCTACGCAGAGCCGCTTGAAAATAAATCTAGTTGCATGGACGGATGCACAATTGCTCTTAAACTTTAAGACATCCAGGCTCGACTTGATATAATGAGAAATTCACCAAAGCGCCACTCACCTGAACGTCCATCGCCTTCAACTGCCGTGCGCCAACTAAGACGAGCTGCACAGTGCTTTATTTAATATACATATGTAACTGCAGGAAGAGCGACAGTGACAGCGAGAGAGCAAGAGGATGCTCGGCGCTCTCGATCGCACAAGTGTCTCCTTCGTGCGCGTGAGGGAGAGAATGAAAAAGAGAGCGTGTGCGCTCTATCCTACGATAGACTAATTAGTAATTACAGCTCTGCAGCTCTCAATTGCACGAGTGAGAGCTGCGTAAGCATCAGGCTTTGTATGTGTTAGTAAGCTCGCTAACGAGGCGCCAACTGAGGTTTGATATACTACAGGAAGAGCGACAGTGACAGCGAGAGAGAGTAAGAGGACGCACCGCGCTCTCAATCCACTCTCTTCCTGTACATAAAACTTTATACGTGTTAGTGAGCTTTCTAACGTTACCTACTAAGAATTTTAACAAAGCACCACTCACCTGAACGTCCATCGCCACCGACTGCCAGGCGCCAACTGAGGCGTGCTGCTTAGTACTCGGCTTGATATATCTAGCTGCTGGGAGAGCGACAGTGACAGACAGTGAGAGAGGATCACACGAGTGCCGACTTCGTGCGCATCAGGCTTTGTATGTGTTGGTGAGCTCGCTAAGCCGATTGCTGTGGTAAAGTCAGCTTTGGTTTTTAAGCGGCTTTCTAACCATAACCGAGGCGCATGTGAGTAGGAGAGAGAGAGGGAGAGCGAGAAAGTGCTACTATTCCAGGCTGCGGTGTGCATGACTTGGTATAACTCCTGGGAGAGCGACAGCGACAGTGAGAAGAGAAGATTTTGCTGTGTCCTCTCAATCGCACGAGTGCCTACTTCGTGAGCATCAGGCTTTGTATGTGTTGGTGAGATCGCGAAGCCGATTGCTTTGGTAAAGTGAGCTCGGGTTTTTGAGCGGCCCTCTAAGCAGAGCCGAGGCGCGTGTGAGTAGGAGAGAAAGAGGGAGAGCGATGAAGTGCTACTAGTCCAGGCTGCGGTGTGCATGACTTGGTATAACTGCTGGGAGAGCGACAGTGACAGTGAGAAGAGAAGATTTTGCTTCGTCCTCTCAATCGCTCGAGTGTAGGCACTTGTGCGCAGTAGGCTTTGCATGTGTTGGTGAGCTCGCGAAGCCGATTGCTTTGGTAAAGTGAGCTCGGGTTTTTGAGCGGCCCTCGTGCGTTACACTGAGCAAAGTCAAGGCGTGAGTAGGAGAGAGATGGAGTATATAGAGCATACTCATTGCTGAGCTAGGAGAACAATAATGCATAGATCTAGCTTTGTTCGTAGTGTGAGCAGGGCAAAGAATATTACTGCGCTGATTTCTTCTTTCACCAAAGAATCATGCAGTTTTTTGAATATATTGTATTTTCTACATTAAGTTATATCGAAATTTCATAATTCTTCTTTATTCAGACTCCACTTCTGGTTCACTTTTTTCCCCGAAGTTGTTTTCAAAATTTTAACAAATATAGGCGATATTTAAAAAAAGATTGATTGATGATTCTCCTAAAATATAAGATGAACAAATTTAAAAATATTCGGGCAAGTTTGCTTAATCCCAATTATTCCCTTTCAAAATGGCATCAAAATGTAAAAAATAAACCCACTCTATTGCCTCAGAGTTTTGAAAATTGGTTTAAATAAGATTAAATCCTAAACTTGTAAAGTTAGAGTTACAGTTTATTAACAAAAACAAGGATATTAATAGAAATAAAGCTAGAAGTATTTTAAAAAAATAATTTTAGGGAATATCGAATATAAAATTAAATCAAAAACATTAAATTCATTAATTTTTGAAAATATACACCTCTACATTGGCCTCCATTAGTTTGATTTTTATTATATTTATTTTCCGGTTCCCCGTTTCTCATTTCTTCTTTTATTTAATAACATAAAACTTCAAATTTTCTTAAAATTGTTCATGTAAAAAGAAAAATCATAGCTTAATTGGATTTCAATAACTCCGAGAGTCTCAAAAATCTCGCTGGGATTTTCCTACTGCACCGTTTTCAAGACGATTTCAAAAATAGTTTTCAATTCACAAAAAAAAAAATCGATCGCTCTCGGAGAAAAAAGTACGAGAAGAAATGTGAATTAGAAAGCATTACGCAACTCGTGACTGTCAGATGTTAGGGTATATTTACATTCGGTTTTGTTTAAATGTTTGATTCCATCTATGATATTTACACAATTTGTTGTCTAATTGGATGCACTGGTGGTGCACATCTTGAGCTCGACGTAGCGGTGCAGGATCAACGCCTTGTTGCTCACGATCGGATGGGTGAGCGTGCCCAGCAGCTTCTTGGCGCCGTGCAGATCGTTCTGCAGGGACAGCGCGACGGCCAGATTGTATCGCACCACGTTCTGGGCTGCCTCCAGGGACTTCAGCTGCCAGTCGCGAGTCTCCAGATCGAGTGCGTTCAACGAGTTCACAAACGAGGGCTCCAAGAAGACACGTGCCTTGGGTGCCTTGTCCATCATCATCAGTGCCTCGCCCGCGTACATGTGCCCGAGCAGCCTGTGGGTGCGTAAATCAATAGAGTTCCAGTCAGAGGTTGAGAAATTTGAAATTATTGCAGTGTACGCACTACGGACACTACAGAATACTTTAGTTCAAAAAAGTGAAGAAAGCTACAGTCGAGTGCATTTTAATATTAATTACTTATGATCGGCGAACTAATAATTATAATTATCTACAATAATACCTAAAAAAAAATTGGAAACTTTTCTACTTTTCCTATAATTTGATTTACCAATTTACAAAGTCGATTTTTGGGGGCGGTGGGCGTGTTATCGAAAATTTGAAAATCCGCATTCTACATAACGTAACCAGGAACCTTACTTCCAAATTTGGTGCTTTTAGCTTTTCTAGTGTCCCTATAATTCAAAAAATTCGTTTTATAGGGGCGGTGGGCGTGGCATCCAAAAGTCCAAAATCCAACTTCTGTATAATATCGCAAGACACCCTTTTACCCAGTTTGATGCTTTTATCTCTTATTGTTATTGAGTTATTTGCAAAAAGTCGAAAAACGCATTTATCGTTTTGCGGAGGCGGTGGGCGTGGCACAGCAAGTTTGAAATAAACTTCTTGTGTGTATTGAATACACGCACACTCCCACCAAGTCTGGTGCCTCTGGCTCTTTTCATAGCTGAGATCTGAGTGTTTATACAGACGGACAGACGGTGGAGGATAAGCATAAGGCTTTTTGTTTCCAAAATACTGTCAACCCGATTTATCGAGCACATATATATCTATATCTATATATTGTGAAACGTACTTGTGTGCATCGGAGAGCCGCTCACTCGCCAGCAGATTCTGTGCCATCTCCAGGGCGGTGACATGATCGCCCAGGCGCAGCGACACGAAGCTGTGCGCCGCATAGATGGCCGCCAGAAGGTTCTCCAGCGACTCGCGGCTGATTGGCTTCGAGGGATTGCAGAAGTTGTTGTCCTGCTGCTGGCTCCAGAGCAGATGCTGCTGCTGCTGCGACGGATCCTTCGGCTCCAGCACGTCCTCCTGCGAGGGAGTCTCATGGAAGCTGGCCCTGTACTGCAGCGTTAGGGTCAAAGCACTGCGCAGGCAGAGCGCGGCGAACTCCAGCGTGGGCTCCGGCACAGCGGTGGACTGGGCGCTGCAGCAGACAGAGTGAGAGAGAGAGAGAGTGAGAGGAAGGGAGACATGGGAGAGGGAGGAGTGGGCTACTCACGCATATGGCTTGGACGACGAGGACTTCATGAGGCCATCGATGGACTGACGCTCCTCGCCGCGCAGTTTCTGCTGATGAGAGAGTTTAGCTGGCTGAAAGACAGACCTGGTGCTGGCGCTTACCGTTTCGTGCTCCATGATGCAGGCCTCGGCCATGCGGTGCCAGAGGCGCGGATTGCTATGGTACTGCTTGATGGGCACCAGAAAGCACTGGAAGGCCTCCTTGGGGCGGCGCAGATGCAGCATGGCAATGCCCAGATTGTACATGATCTCACAGGAGCTGGCCGAGCTCATGGTCTGCAGCGTGCTCTGGCGCAGATTCGCCGCCAGCTGCTGGTCAAAGCGCAGTGCATTCTGGAAGAACTTCGCCGCGATCGCGTAGTGCCGCACACGCAAATGGATGACGCCCATGTTGTTGGCTATGCACGTGCTCAGCTGCGGGGTGACAGTGCTGCAGGGGGGAGACAGGGAGAGGGATTAGCTGAGGAGCCTGGCCAGGAGCAGGTGCAGCTTACCCCGCCTGGCTGCACTCGTTGTTGATGCGCATCAGCTGCTTGGCCGCCATCTGAAAGTCCTTCATGATGTAGTACTGCTGTGCCTTGAGCGCCGCAAACTGCGGCGTCCCATCCTCCGTGATGACCACGGGCTTGCGATTCAGCACCAGCGTGAGCAACTGCAGCAGCTGCAGCGTGCCAGTGTCGCCGGCCACACGCGCCACGCTGCTGTTGCTGCTGCTGCCATCCAGCGCGCTGGACGCTGCACCCGTGGGCGGCGTTGTGGCTGCCGTTTCCTCGGCGCTGCTGCTGCTGCTGCTGCTATTGGGATTCGAGCTGGCGTTCGCACTGGCACTGGCATTGGACGTCGGCGGCGTCGGCGTCGGACTGGGACTGGGCGCACTGCCCACCAGATTGAGTTTATACTGCAAGTAGTTGAGGAAGGCCTCGGCGCGATTCAGCTGATTGGTGGCCAGCAGCAGCTGCAGCTGCAGTGTCGCCACCAGCGCCGCCATGTGCTTCTCCAGCGCCTCGAGGCGCGTCACCAGCGGCGCCAGGCGCTCCAGCGCCGTGCCGTACATGTGCCGATGGTAGTAGATGACGGCCTTGTTATAGCGCGCCACGGTAATGGCGCTGCCGGCGCTCTTCAGCGACAGCCCGACCACAGGTGCAGCAGAGGCAGAGGCAGAGGCAGTGGCTCCGGCAGAGGCAGTGGCTCCGGCTGAGGCAGACGCCGCTGCCTTCGCATCGGCGAGCTGCTCCAGTTCGTGGAGCAGCGTCTGATGCTGCGTGCAGCCGCCCTTGTAGTAGTTGACCACGGCGCGATTGTGGCGCAGTATTAAACCGCTGCTCTCACCCTTCGTTTCCAGCTGCTGTAGCAGCTCCAAGCAGCGGTCATACTCACAGCTGCAATGGGCAATAGGCAATAGGAATTGGAGTAGGTAGTTGCCGGGGGCAGGGGGATTTAGCAGCAGCGTAGCTTACTTGTTGAACTGTTCGTGGGCCTGACAGAGCAAATTGTAATTTTCATCATCGCTGGGTTGCGTTTTCGTCGGAGAGGAGTCCGCCGTGTCCATGCCAAAAATAAAAAAACAAAAAGAAAACATACATACACATGACAACCCTGTACACACGCACACACTGCACTGGCGTGTGCAGGCAATACGGTTGTCTCGCTCGCACCAAGTGGCTAGCATACAATTTTGCAGCCCTGTGCGCACAGTGACCAAAAAAAAGAAGAGTTCAACTAGCACCAGTATTCCAATTGCTCTTTTGCAACACTGGCTGAGTCAGCTGTGTGAAATGAACTTCCAAATGAACACTCACTCAGCTGCAGGCCGTAGGCAGTGTTGCAAAATCTTTAAATTAATTTTGAATTGGTTCGTTGACTGTGGAAATTGGCTGGAAATAATTTTTTTTTTTATTTTGGAAATGAACATTTTTGACATTTAGACTTTGGTGTTTCGACTTTGTTGCACAGTGGCTGGCGCACTACATGAAATGAACTTCAAAATGAACACTCACTCAGCTGCAGGCCGTGGGCAGTGTTGCAAAATCGTTAAATTAATTTTGAATTTGTCCGTTGCGATTGTGAAAATTGGCTGGAAACAATTTTTGTTTTTTTTTATTTTAGTAATAAAAATTTTTGACATTTCGACTTTGACGTTCATTTAGTTTTTTTTTCAAATGAGCATTTTTGACATTTCACGTTGTTGCACTATGTTGCGGCACATTCTCACCTGAAACTCAACTTACCTTAAAAGTCTACGAAACATCACAATTTTTATAAAAAAAAAAATAAATATATATATAATTTTTGCTTCACTTTTTGCTGTTTGTCGATAAAATGGGAATCGTAAATGTTGTGTGCTGTGTGCTCACTCGACCAGTTTCAATTCCTATAGCCCGGCTGCGAGTTGAGTGTCAGCACACACACACACACACACGCACACACATAAAAAATTATTGAAATTATTTGCCACCAAAATGACTCGAAAATATTCGGTAATCTTGCAAAACACACTTGCAACTTGTTTATTCATATACATACATACTATATAGACCATATCGAGCTGGAGGGAGGGTGAAGTTGTTTTTTTTTTCTTTTTTTTTTGCAATTTTTAAACTCATTTCAAATTTTATACAACGACTAAGGAGGGGGAGGGCAGGGGCTTAGGGGGGAGCGTGTGTACTCGTAGGGGATCTGAGAGATTTCCATTGCTGAGCGTTTGCCCTGGCCTGGGCAGGAGCCGGGGGGGCGAGCGCGCCTTATGTATTATGTACACTATTAGATTATGTATATTGTATATATATATATATGTATATAGTTTAATAATGTATACCATTGCATGTAAACAATCGAATTTAGCAATAAAAAAATTCCCAATAGTTCAAAAACAACAACAACTGAGCGACTTCCGTTTCCGTCTCCGTTTCCGCTTCCGGCTCAGTTTCGCTTGCTTGGGAAATTTTCGTTAAATTTTAACATCTATTTTTGTTTTCGTTATTCGTCGTAACTTGCTAAGCACACACACATACACACGCATTTTCGATTTTCCTAATAAACTTTTGCTCGTCTCAACTTCAATTGTTTCAATTAATAATAAAGATATTTCTCTCTCTTCTCCCTCGCTTTCGCCTTCTCTCTTGTTTGTTCGTTCGCATCGCTGTGATTCCGTCCGCCTGTCTTATGTGTTGCGGATCTTGCCGGGCACGTAGTTCTTGTCGATGATGCTCTCCTGCAGGAACATGTGCAGGCAGCGCTCGTTCTGCGCCAGCGGATGACCCGCGATCTTGTTGATGAACGCCTCCAGGCCCTTGCGCCGCTCCTCAATGAAGTTCTCGTCGAAGAGGCCCTCGTCGCCGCGGAAGGGCATCTGTCGCTTCCAGGCCTTGCCCGGCAGCGGTGGCACCACAATCTGCAAGAGCAATAAGTACCAGGTATTTGTCAGTCGTATATCGCAACCAGCAACAAGCTGCAGCTTACCTTGCTGTCGCGTTCGAGCTCGTTTCTCAACCATTCAAAGTCGCTGTAACGACGTCGCACGCTCGACTCCTTCACCTTGAACACCGGCAAATTGGTCTGTGGTTAGCCAGAGAAAAAGAGAGAGAGAAGAGGGGAAAGATTAGAGAGAGAAGCGCACATTGAATAGGGGAAACCAATTTAAGCTAATATAGAGGGAAATCTATTTTAGTTTAATGCGCTGAGCCTAGGCGCAGACTTTTCAAAGCTTTCGCTTTATATATGAATTGAAGAGGCTTTAAATGGTCAAATAATATTTAAGCATAATTAATAATATTAAACGAAAATAATAATATTAAATTATACTCTTATTACTATTGTATTAGATAATTTATTAAAAGCGAAAAAATTATAATTAATGGCGAATATTAACTTAATAATAATTAAAAAATAAAAATACTAATAAAAATAATGCTGCTGTTTTGGATACTTCGCGTCTATAACTTCTGTGTTTATTGTCCGTTCGGATTTAAATTTAAAGGGTTGGTCAATCTTATTAGTATCTAAAATAACACCTAAAAACTTCTGTAATTCTGTAATTTTTCCACTTTTCAAATAATTCGATTTATCGATTTACAAAGTCGATTTCTGGGGGCGGTGAGCGTGGCATTCAAAATTTGAAATTCCGCATTCTGCGTAATGTTATCAGGGACCTTACTTCCAAATTTGGTGCTTCTAGCTTTTCTAGTGTTCTTATAATGCAAAAAATTCGTTTAATAGGGGCGGTGGGCATGGCATCTTAAAGTCTTAAGTCCGACTTCTGCATAATGTTGCAAAGAATCCTCCTACTAAATGTGATGCGTTTATCTCGTATGGTTATTGAATTATTTGAAATATATCGAAAAACGCATTTATCGATTTGCGGAGGCGGTGGGCGTGGCACAGCAAGTTTGAACTAAACTTCCTATGTGTATTGAATACACGCACACTCCCACAAAGTCTGATGTCTCTAGCTCTTTTAGTAGCTGAGATCTGTGTGTTAATACAAACGGACAGGACAGACGGACATGACTAAATCGACTCGGCTTTTGATGCTGATCAAGAATTTATATACTTTTTATAGTCTGCCTTCTTCCTTCTTCCTGTTACATACATTTTCACAAAGTTAATATACCAATAATATATAACATACCAAAATGGGTATATTTTTAATGGGTAAATGGTATAATAATCTTAAGTTATAATAATATAAAATTCATGATAGTAAAAAATAATCTTAGGTTTTACTGAAACATTTACAATAATATTAAATTCATAATAATGAAAATAATACTATATTTTAGTGATATTTTTAAAATGATATTAAAGTCATGATTATAAAAATAGTTTCAAGTTTACTGAAACATTTATAATAATATAAAGTTCATAATAAAAATATTCTTAAGTTAAAATAATATAAAATGCATATTATTTTTTCATTCATTTTTTAGATAGTAAAAAAATTCTTAAATCATGCTAAAACATTAATAGCGAAAGACAAGCGCATAGTGAGACGCATATTAAATTAATAATAAAAAAATATTCAATTAAAAAAAAAAAGCTCTCATAGTCGCACAGTCTGACGGCAATTTGGCGGCAATTAAGCGCCCACTGATTTGTCAGGCATATGCCGAATTTTGCATCATGGTAGACAATTGCCAGATATAACATAACTTCTATAGCTTTGATTGCATTAATTGTTTTGCTCTCCACATTTCATTCACTCGTGATTGGCTTGCAGTTCCGCTTACGATATACGTTAAACGCTATACGATATACGCTATACGATAAGGCAATGCGAACGATCTCGCTGCGTGTGTGTGTGTGTGAGTTTGGGCTTGGGCTCGAGGACCCGCATATCTTGCGGCGCTTTAGTTATATCAGCGCATGACTCAAAAAATATTAATGCTGCCCAAAAAAAAATAAATAAATTGATACAAACAATGCAGCGGCAGCGGAACGCCTGCTATTGTGACTAATAATTATCGCGCAGCTTTAAAGGCGTATCACACACACACACACACACACACAGACAGGCAGACAGACTGCTTACTACTACTTATGCACTGACACGCATATTACTGTTATTTTATCAGTGTTTTAGTGTTGTTTTGCATGCTGCTCCTCCTCCTCCTCCTGCTTGTTACTCACCCTCATGCGCACTTCGTAGTCGGTGTAGCGCTTCTTGCCCGCCGCCATGGTGGTCAACGGGTTGACCACGTCGATTTCGAGGAAATTCGCTGGCACCGCGTACGCATCGTCGAGCGTTTGTTTCTTCACGTTGAGACGGCGTGTGGCGTCGGCTGTGCCGTCGGACTCAACCATCATGCTGCTGCTCGTTGCAAGCTACTTACACAGACACGCCCCTATTGTGGTCAGCCTCTGCCACGAAATGCCGCAGCGTCCGCTTTGGCTGCAATGCAAATAAAGAGAGACACAAAACACACACGTATGCACGCACACACACGCACACAGGAACGGGTTTTTGTTGTAGCTGCTGCTGCTGCTGCTGCTGCTGTTGTTGTTGTTGTTGTTGCTGCCGCTGTCTCTTTGTGTTGCAGTTGTTTTTCCTCAATTGTTGTATGCAAGCGGCAAGTTTCCAGAAAAATCGCCACTAATTTGATTGCGCTTTTTTTAATTTTCAGCTGTTGGCGCTCGTGTAGTGCCGCATTTGATCACTTTTGCAATTGTTAACTAGTATAATTTAATTAATTGTACATAAAAAACACTTTCTACGCTTAATCCAATAATGCCAAAAAAATATGCCTAAAAATGCCAGCACAGAGTTGCAGGCACAAGGCAGGGTTGCATGCCGTCAGTGCGACCAGTGTTGCACAGTGTCGAGTCAAGTGAAAAAATATGGTCACACGCAAAGTCATGTGACGGCACGTGACGTCACAACGAATTTAACACTGCTTTGGCCCGTGTCAGAGTGATTTTTCTTCGCACTTGCAACGACGTCGCAGGCCAAAATTTTGCGTGTGTGTCGCTCAGTATTATTCGAAACGGAAAAATTGTATGTTGAAACGCCTGCTCAGATAGCACAAAAAACTAAAAGAAAAAAAAAAAATAGACAATATAAATATATAAATTAAAATCAGCTTTGTTTTGTTCCAGCTCGAAATTTGCTGTGCACTTTTCAACGTAGAAGCAATCGCGTATAGACAGAAAATTCATTCCGCAAAATGAATTCCGCCCAAGCACTTAGGGAGCAAGTCCTTGCCGTCTCTCGGGACTTTATCTCGCAGCCACGTTTGAGTGAGTATCTAAATAAATTAATAATAATAATAAATTGCGTGCAGTGCAGTTGAAAATTTCGCATTTTCGCCGTGCCTAGCAGCAGCAGCAGCAAGGGCAAACGCAATTGTGGCCGCCATGACAGTTTATACGAATCGTGCGAGAAAGCAGAACACGCAAGAGAAAATCAATATAGTGTTTTTTGGCCAGCATTAAAGCACACAACCCCCACGCGAATTAAAGTATGCAATAATATCGAGCAAATCCAGTTAAAGCCCTGCCAATGCCAATTGGACCCATAAAATGGGTCTTATTGAAAATTTTCACTGTCACATGACTCGATCGCGCTGAGCTCAGCTGTTTGCTATTGCCATTCAAAGCGCACACAGACAGCCACACGCAGAGAGAGAGAGCACCTGACTTGGAACTGGTGGGCAAGGCAGAGTGCAAAAGTTTTTTTAGCGCTCAAATAAAACGAAATTAACAACAATTAAAATTAATATTATGACATAGAAATATTGCAAATGCATGCACTGCAAACAATTTATAGCAATTTATCATTGTTTTTATGTAACATGGCACACAGTGCATTTTGCGCTCCCTCCCTCCCATTCGCGCGCTCTCTCGCTCTCCCTCTCTCTCTCTCTCTCTGCTTGCGCTCAATATGCAGCTCGTGCTTCTGTGCCAAGCTGCTTAAACACCGTGGGGCAAGTCAGCTGACTTCTCCCAACGATTTTGACGTTTGTTTTCTTATCGGATTCTTATTGGCAACCACTTGTGTGTGTCTTGGCTGCGTTCATGTGAGCAGCGCTGTCCGCTGTAACCTAAAATGACAGTTAAAAAAAATACAAAAAAAAAAAAAAATGTAATAAAAAATCCGTAACTGATTTTCTTGCATTTCCACCACAGCCTACAAGACCGTCTCGGGTGTGAACGGTCCCCTGGTCATCCTCGACGAGGTCAAGTTCCCCAAGTTCGCCGAGATCGTGCAGCTGCGTCTGGCCGATGGTACTGTTCGTTCCGGTCAGGTGCTGGAGGTCAGCGGCTCCAAGGCCGTCGTCCAGGTCTTCGAGGGTACCTCGGGCATTGATGCGAAAAACACGCTGTGCGAGTTCACCGGCGACATTCTGAGGACGCCCGTGTCCGAGGACATGTTGGGCCGTGTCTTCAACGGCTCCGGCAAGCCCATCGACAAAGGCCCCCCAATTTTGGCCGAGGACTTCTTGGACATTCAGGGTCAGCCCATCAATCCCTGGTCGCGTATCTATCCCGAGGAAATGATCCAGACCGGTATCTCTGCCATCGATGTGATGAACTCGATTGCTCGTGGCCAGAAGATCCCCATCTTTTCGGCTGCTGGTCTGCCGCACAATGAAATCGCCGCCCAGATCTGTCGTCAAGCCGGTCTGGTCAAGCTGCCGGGCAAGTCCGTGCTGGACGATCACACCGACAACTTTGCCATCGTGTTCGCCGCTATGGGTGTGAACATGGAGACGGCGCGTTTCTTCAAGCAAGATTTCGAGGAGAACGGTTCCATGGAGAACGTGTGCCTGTTCTTGAACTTGGCTAACGATCCAACCATTGAGCGTATCATCACGCCACGTCTGGCCCTGACCGCCGCCGAATTCTTGGCCTACCAGTGCGAGAAGCACGTGCTGGTCATCCTGACCGACATGTCCTCCTACGCCGAGGCCTTGCGTGAGGTGTCCGCTGCCCGTGAGGAGGTGCCCGGCCGTCGTGGTTTCCCCGGTTACATGTACACAGATTTGGCCACCATTTACGAGCGTGCCGGACGTGTGGAGGGCCGCAACGGTTCGATCACTCAGATCCCCATTCTGACTATGCCCAACGATGATATTACCCATCCGATTCCCGATTTGACCGGTTACATTACCGAGGGCCAGATCTACGTCGATCGTCAGTTGCACAACAGACAGATCTACCCGCCAGTCAATGTGCTGCCATCACTGTCGCGTCTGATGAAGTCTGCCATTGGCGAGGGCATGACACGCAAGGATCACTCCGATGTGTCCAACCAGCTGTACGCCTGCTATGCCATCGGCAAGGATGTGCAGGCCATGAAGGCTGTCGTCGGTGAGGAGGCTCTGACACCCGACGATCTGCTCTACCTGGAGTTCTTGACCAAGTTCGAGAAGAACTTCATCTCGCAGGTGAGTTGAGGCGCATGCCTGTCTGCTGTTCCCTGATCCCTACTATATTTCCCATATTGATTTGAATTCTCTCCTACGCACAGGGTAACTACGAGAACCGCACTGTCTTCGAATCCTTGGACATCGGCTGGCAGCTGCTGCGTATCTTCCCCAAGGAGATGCTCAAGCGTATTCCAGCCTCGATTCTGGCTGAATTCTATCCTAGGGACTCGCGCCATTAGATTCTGTTAAAGATTGTTTTGTTTTTGATTTATGTCCAAAATTTTGTTTCATTCATAAATTTAAGCTGGCGGCGCAGTGTGCGGCGCGCCTCCTCCTGCAATAATCCGCTGTGTATGCGTCTGTATATGTATATGTAGTGATGTATATGTATCGCAACTATCTATATATATATATATCATATGTATGCATATGTGCGTAAAACCTAAACAATACATACCCACAAAGCAGATATTAATAATATCGTAATATCTATGTTTAACTCTTGAGAGCCGAAGCGCAGCCTAAACAATAACTAGTTAAATATTCAAGCTAATTTAATAATGTGTGTGTATGTTTCTAGTAATCGAAAGTATCCACGTAATGCCCTAAATTTGTACATAAACCCGCAGATTCAATTGTTCTGTCTCTCAGTCTCCGCTCTGCAGCACACGAAAGCGAAACAAAAGAAAGAAAGAAGAAAGCAAAATAGTAAACAGCATATGGAACTATGGAATATCAGAACATTCTCCCGATCTTCGATTTTGTTGCCGGCCCTCGATCGTTTTTGTTACACGTTTACAAATGTTTGTTAGGTTTTAAGTGTGTGTGCTCTGTAAATTGTTTATAAATTCACAACTTCCGCCATATATATATATATATATATATATATATTTCCCTATTCGCATACAGCATCGTAGCATTCCAAGACCAAAATTAAATTGTGTTACCTTCGTTTGCTTCGCTTTTGCTCTTTTGTTTATCCCCATTTTTGTTCTCTGTTCGCACAAGTATTAAAGAAAATAAAAAAAAAAACACGTAAATAAATAAAAGCCTTTTCGTTTCTGTATTAACCTGGCCCGTACCCCTACAGCACCGAACGATGTGAACAATTTGTACAGCAATCGAACTCAACACGTTAGAAAACTACAAATTAAAAACTAAATACAATGAAATCTTAAGTGCAAAATAACTGCTTTAATATGCAAAACAGCATGTTTTTTAAATGAAATGAAACTGTATACTTGATTATTTGTTTGTCTATTGTCCTCAAGTAAATAGAGTGTTATTTAAAGTTGAAAATATGCCTAGAACTCTTTGTTTGTCCTGTGGGGAAGTCGTCGAGGAAAACCGTTGAAAACTATTGTTATTGCCAAATCAACAACAACAACAGCAGCAGCAACTTTATCACAATACCAATAAATGTTCAACACATACAAATACATTTAAAAAAAATTATATATACTACATGGAAAAGTGGCATATAATTGTCTGCGCATAATCTGTATAATATGCATATATAACTCGATTTATTAATAAACTATACGAAAGTCATGTTACAAGTTAGCCAAGGCTGTTGCAGTTCTTATTGTTTAGTGTTAATTGAACGCGGTTAACAGCGCCCTAACAGCGGTTGCTGTCGTTTAGTGGATCACTGTAACCGGTGAGTGCACACCGTTCTTTCGCTACTCCTTCGCAAAGTGCGCTGTCACCGTAGGCGCTGCTCTCACTCCCACCTACGGCTGCTGCTTGCGCTCAGCATATTACAGCGCCCTAACAGCGGCTTTTGTCGTTCGATTGAGCACTGTAACCTGGCAGCTCTCATTTTGCGCTCTCACTGTTCTTTTGCTACTCCTTCGCAAAGTGCGCTGTCTCACTCCCACCTACGGCTGCTGCTTGCGCTCAGCATATAACAGCGCCCTAACAGCGGCTGCTGTTGATCACTGTAACTTGCCTGCTCTCACTTTCTCGCTTTCTTTTGCTACTTGTTCGCAAAGAGCGCTTTTACCGTTAGCGCTGCTTCTGCTCTCCCATCATTAGTCATATTACGCCTGCTGCTCGCACTCAGCGTATATATTTTTACGCATATTTAGTATGATTTATAAATGAGTAAATTACAAGAAAGCCATATTAATGAAGGTAGTTGCAATTTTTATTGCATAATGTTAATTGAACTTAGTTAATAGCGGCTTTTTTTGTTCGGTGATCACTGTGAGCCGCTCTCATTATACGCTCACTGTTTATTTTTACTACTCCTTCGCAAAGAGCGCTTTCACTGTTAAAGCTGCTCTCACTCTCTCACCATTTTCCATATTGCGCTCAGCGTATACCAGCGGCCTAACACTCTCTCGCTGTCTACTGCTATTCCTTCACAAAGAGCGCTTACACTGTTAAAGCTGCTCTCACTCTCTCACTCATATAGTTATATAGCGCCTGCTGCTTGCGCTCAGCATATTACAGCGGCTTCTGTTGTTCGGTTGACTCTCCTGACGTCGTCGGCATAGAGCACTTTTTCCATCACCATTTGCCATATTGCACCTGCTAACAGCGTCCTAACAGCATTAGAGCTGCGCTTACTCTCTCACCTATTGGCATATGGCACCTGCTGCATGCGCTCAGCATCTAACAGCGCCCTAACAGCGTCTTCTGTCGATTACTTATCACTGTAAGCTGCTCTTATTTTGCGCTCTCACTTTCGCACTGTCTCTCGTTACTCCTTCGCAAAGAGCGCTTAAACCGTTAAAGGTGCTCTCACTCTCTCACCTTTTGCCATACTTCGCCTGCTGCATGCGCTCAGCGTCTAACAGCGCTCTAACAGCGACTTCTCTCGCAGGCTATATAACATAGTGCACCTGCTGCTTGCACTCAGTAGTGAAGTGATCGTCCGCGCGTGCAGTTCTTTATTGTAATCGTGAAGTTCTACATTTTTTTTTGTGTTGTGCCGTTATGTTTGTGAAGTGTTCCAACGAGTACGATGAAAGCAGCGATGAGGAAAACGGCGATTCCGATCAATCGATGCAGTCTAATCAGCCGATGGACGAGGATGAGGATGAGGAGTCACAATCAGCAGGTTCTGATGAGGGCGAGGAAGACGAAGAGGAGGCAGGCGAGGAGGATGCAGAGGAAATGGAGGATGATGAAGAGAATGAAGTAGACGCAGCCGGTCATCCTTATCCCACTCCGCCTCCCGATGCCGTTGCCGATGACAATGCCAAAGCCAAAGCCAACATGTCGCTTGGAAACGGCGTGAAAAAAATAAAGCTAGCGGATGCTAAGACCAAAGTGCCCAAAGAGAAGAAACCCAAAATGGCGGCGGGCGTAACGGAAAGCGGCGCAGATAAAGTGAAACCGACAAAGGCCGGAAAACTGCTGGCGCACGCTTTGGACGCCATCAATGTGCTGAACAGTCGCTCCGGCTCCTCGGTGAAGGCCATATTGAAGCACCTGAAGAGCAACGGGTACGAGGTGCCGGACGACAAGCGCTTCGCCAGGTCCCTGTTCAAGATGCTGCAGAAGGCGCAGCTCCGCGGCGAAGTGCAGCGCGTGAAGCAATCGTACAAGCTGACGCCCGAGGCGAAGAAGCACTCCAAGGCCATGGAGAAGATGAAGGAGCGTGCGAAGCTCAAGAAGCAGAAAGAGAAAGAGAGCGAAGCAAAGGCTGCCGAAAAGAAGAAGGCAAAGGAGGCGGCGAAAAAGCAGAAGGCGAGTGAGAAAGAAAAGCTGAAGAAAAAGAAGGAGACGGAGCGAAAAATGAAAGAGGTATGACAATGCATAATATTATATTATATTATATTATAGAAATTATATTTATATATATTATAGGAATTATATATATATATATATTATAGGAATTATATATATATATATATATTATAGGAATTATTTATTATATAGATATTATAATAGCATTTACCCACTGAAAATGGGAAAAATGGTATTGCTATATTATCATATTATAATGGTATAATTTTGGTATTTACATATATAATTTATGCATAATAAATGACCAAAATTATACCACTAAGATGGAAGAAAAAACTGGTATATTCATTTTGTTCAAATGTATGTGAAAAGCAGAAGTAAACGTGGCAGAGTTGGAGTATAGATCGGGATAAATAGACGACTGGTTGTCCGTCAGACTGTCCGTTTGCATGTATAAACTTATAGATTACAGTTATAACACCAAACTTGCCAAGGAGATTCCAGCATATCATACGCAGTTTCAGTTTATTTTTAATTTTGAGTGCCATGCAAGCAAAGCCTTAATTATAACATTAGTTATAATAATTATTATAATATAGACATTTGCTACAATAAACACAGAAGTTACAGGTTCGCAAAGTTTGCCATACAAAATTAGCAGCAACGGAGCAGAGAGCCGGCGTCAGTGCTTGCGTTTGACTGTATGTGTGTGATCGGTATGTGCGTGTGAGTAAGATTTAAGCGCGCTCTCGTTTGTCTCGCAGCAAAACATGCGCATGTGTGTGAAAAAAATGTGTGAAAATGTGCGATGAAACGCGTTGTTGTGACTACGTTAAATAAAAGTTTTGAATATACTTAACAACTAATAATAATAATTAATTAACGAGCAAATTGGATAATAATATAATTGTAAAATAATAATATTGCATATAATATGAACAACAATTTCGATCATTGCAGCCGAAAGTAAAGAAAAATGCTAAGGATGCCAGCAAAACGGATGAAGCTGGCGAGGCGATGACCGAAGCGGAGAAACCTAAGAAGACGACAAAGAAAGCCAAAGCTGCTGCTGCGGCAGAAAACTCCACGAACAAGAGCAAATCGCATGAGAAGTCAAAATCGCGCAAATCCATTGGAACTCTGGCACAGGGCAAGCCCGCAGCAAAGGTGGAAACCAAGCGTATCAGGCAGCTGGTGGCGGGCAGAAAGCCCAAGGGCATGGCAGCATTGGAGGATATTGAAGCTGGAGACGACGCGCCGACGCAATCCTCAACGCCCATTGTGCCGGGCAAGCAGGCGCGCAAGGGTCGAGCTGCCAAGTGAAAATTATATAAAATTCAATAGTTTTTACATAGAATTCTGCATTTATTTTCATTGAAAAACATATACGAATTGAAACGGAATACTTTTTCTAAATGTCAGTTTTTTTTTTTTACCTAAACAATATAAAATTTAATAAATGTGATTTAATGTTTTTAAATGTTCTAAATAAATTACGATTTTATTTTATGCAATATTATTTATTTCGGCAATTTACAAATTTATGTTTGCTGGACCATTAAATAATTTCAAATTGTTCTATTTCATCAAGATTTTATTTTCCTCATTTTTTTTATTTCAATTTCATAAATGTTTAGTAATTTTGTGGTTTTTAATATTTTAATAAATTACGATTTTATTTTATACAAAACTATTTATTTCAACAATTTAAAATTTTATATATGCTTTTCATTTTTTTTTTTAATTTTATATATGTTTTTCAATTTTTGATTTAATAACTTTTTTATCTAATGGAATTTTTTTTATTTAAATTTCATAAATGTTTAGCGCTAACAAATTAAGATTTATTGCAGTGTAACAGACATCTACATACAGTTCTGTGTACACACCGAAAGCTCTGCAACGCTAGCAGCTTTCTGTTAAGTCAGCAGCTCAACACTGTTAACAGAGCTTTGTGCGCTGTTAAGCTGCTATGTTATGCCTTGCATCTCTGTCGCACACGCACGTGTAGACACAAATGCAGACGGTTGCATGTTTGTTTGTATGTGTGTATGTGTGGGCGTTTTATTTACCTGCAGCAACTTAAATATTTAATTTGTTTTTTTTTTTTCGCTTGCTTTGCTGTTTGCATTCAATTAATTTATAGCAAAAGTTGCCCATGCCAAAAGTCGATTATACTCAACTTGAAAGTTAGTTGCGACGCTTAAATATCCCTAAGCGCACGACAGTTGGAAGCAACCTGGCCAAGAGCTGCTTGCATAGTTGCTGCTTGTGTTGTTGTTATTGTTGTTGTTTAGCCAGACTTTTCCATTGACTTTGCAAATTTATGCAATTATGCAAAAGTTTTTAATGAGTTCTAAATGAAGTTAAAAATTTCGTTGACGACAGCGGTTAGCAGGGTGTAAACTACACCAGGCGACGGACAGACGGTCGGACGGACGGACGGACAGACGGACGGACAGACGGTCGGTCGGACAGCCAGGCGCACAGTCGGACGGAACAAATGAAACTTTTGTCGCTGCCAACAAAAGGCGCCAAAGAGGGAGAGAGAGAGGAAGAGAGAGAGAGCGGTGGGATGGAGAGGGAGAGGGGGAGGGAGCTGAGCAAACAAAATCAACTTTGCCTGAACTTTGCGCTTCGCTTCGGTAATCAAAGCAATCGAGCAGACGCTGGTCAAAAATTACAAAACATTCACAAAAATTTCGAAAAATTGCACCAAATTTTACAAATTACACAAATTGTCGAGTGTGTGCCGTACGTTTGAGGCCTTTAAATGATGATGGCCACCCACACGCACGCCCTCGCGCTCTGCCTCTCTGCCTGCCTGTCTCTCTGTCTCCCTGTCTGTCTGTCTGCCTGTCGCTCGCCTTGTGTGTATTTGTGCTCATTTTGAGACGTTTGTCTGCCTGTTGTTGGCCCTCATTACGTAATCCCGCGGCGCAGCAGGGTTAGGGCCAAGCGCATACAACAAAGCACACAACACAAAGTTCAGGGTCAGGGTCAGGGTCAGTGTGCAAATGCGAGCCACTTGGCACAGGGTGCTCGGTAGTCGGTACTCGGTAGTTGGCACTCGGTAGTCAGAGTACTTGGCAGTTGGTACTCGGTAGTGGATACTCAGTAGTCGGCACTCGGTGCAGGGTGCTTAGTAGCGGTTACTTAGCAGTCACTACATGGTTGCCGGTACTTTTGTACTTCGGTAGACGGTACACGGTGCTCTGTAGTCGGTACTGAACAGTTGATACTCGGTAGTTAGACTCCGCTACAAGCTGCTTGGTAGTTAGTTACTCAGCAGTTAGTAACTAGTACTCAGTAGTCGGTACTACCAACTAGGTACTCAGTACACGGTGTTGTATAGTCGGTTATTTAGCATTTGCTACTCAGTAGTTTGCATTAACTGCTGGGAACTCGGTACATGGTGCTCAGTAGTTGGTATCCAGCAATCTCTATGATTAAATATTTTCTACACGGTGCTTAGTAGTTTGTACTCTTGAAAAGTTATCTTGGAAATGGTGCTCAGTAGTCGGCATCATAGCAGTATATACTCAATAGTCGACAATTATTTGCAGGTACGCGGTACAAGATGCTTAGTAGTCGGTTATTCAGCAGTGGGTACTCAGTACCAGTCGGTAATCGGCCCTCCTGGCTAGTTACTCGCTAAAAGGTACTCAACAGTCGGTACTGAGCAGTCACAACTTGGTTAGCTACTCTGTACAGGGTGCTCAGTAGCCGGTACAGGGAAGTAGGTACCCTATAGCTGAAACTCACCTTTCACACTGTGCTCAATAGAGCGTACTAATCACTAGATACTTGGTACAAGGTGCTTAGTAGTCAGTTATTCAGCAGTGGGTACTCGGTAGTCGGCACTTTTTAATTCTTACTCGTTGAACGGTGCTCAGCAGTCGGGAATGAGCAGTCACTCTACAGTAGTTCACACTCGTGATAGCCAATTCAGTACAGGGTGCTCAGTAGCCGGTACTCAACAGTAGGTACTCTGTAGCTAACACTAGCTACTTTTTACACAGTGCTCAGTAGTCGGTAGTAATCTCTAGGTCTTAGGTACACGGTGCTCAGTAGTCGGTAGAAATCTGTAGGTACTTGGTACACGGTGCTCAGTAGTCGGCTACTTTTCAGAGCTGCAGGCTCGCACTTTTTATGCAGCCATCTTACGACTTTATCAAAGGCACGGCTGTCAAGGCGAGCGACAGGAGGCTGTTTGAGGGGGGAGGTGAGGGTGCTGGGACAGCTGCTTATCCGCAGGATGCTGCGGTTCCCAGTCCTCCGGCCACAAAATCCGTGTGATTAAAGAACTCGCGTAAAAGGTTTGTTAATAAGTATTTGCAAAATGTTTCAATGCGAATTTTAATGAGCGACAGAACGACACAACGGCAACAGCAGGGGGTTTCGGGTGGTGGGGCCTTCGTTCAGGTAACTCTCGCTGCGTGGGCGTGGCAACCATAAAAGCCGCAATCAGCTTACAACACTGATTACGTGCATGCGTGTGTGTGTATGGGTGTGGGTGTACATGTAAATAATGCCGTGCAATTTATAGGAAAAGGAATAGCAAATGGACGCACAATTCGCTCGCGCACACGGGGCGAATGATTAATGGGGCTTGCGGGAGCTGAAAAAGCGGCAACTAAATCAACTAATTAACTCATTTGCCGTAAAATTAAATGCGACAACTCTCTGGCGTTGCTCGCACGCCTGTCCAGGGTCGGATCAGTAACTTTTGCAAAGAGCGGGGGCAGCGGGGCTGGAGTCTCTGGTCGTGCTATAAATACGCCCATACAAATGAGCTGGCATATTTCTTCGTTCGCTCGCAACACTCGACGAACTCTCGAAAGGTTGCGAGCAGTTGACCCGCATGTGTCAGACGCCTGTCACCTATAGGCCCGAAAAGTATTCGAGCGGCTCGCTCGTGCGTCTCATGCGCTGCCAGTGAAAGGGACACGCTGATGCATGGCATGCCATCTCCATGCCAAATGAACTTTGAAGTCTGTGCGCAGACCACTGCTGACCAATATTTGAGGTGGGGAAGCAAAAACTGCTAGATTTGCGAAAAAAAACGCTAAAATTAAAATAAAATTGCTGCATACATCGCTACGATTACAGCTCCTTCACTAAAATAGGCATGCAAAGGTTTACAATAAAAATTTAAGGTTCTTCTGGATTTTTTTGCATTACTACTTTTTTTCTCTCTTTCTACTTTTTCAATAATTCGATTTATGAATTTACAAAATCGTTTTCCGGAGGCCTTACTATCAAATTTTGTGTTCCGAGCTTTTTTAGTGCTCTTATAATTAAAAAAATTCGTTTTTTAGGGCTGGTGGGTGTGCCATCCGAAAGTTGAAAATCCAACTTCTGCATAATGTTGCAAGAAACATTCCTACCAAATTTGATGTTTTTATCTCTTATTGTTATTGAGTTATTTGCAAAATTAAAACTTCGTTAATTTCATGGCTGTGCGCAGTGTCAAAATTGCTAGATTAAGCCACAAAATCGCTGAGATGCCAGCACTGACTTAATAACACATACACACACATCTATCTGTATCCCTATAAGTATATCCCAGTATATATATCTTGGCCATAGTTTTGCCAAACTTGATTGGCCGCTCGGAGCCGTCGCCTTCGACACTTGCGCCCATAATTTGTGTGCAGGATTTCGTGCATTGCTTGGCTTTGGCACAGCTTAGCCAAATAAATCACAAAAGGGCCGAGCCGACTTGACCGTCCGAACACATATACAAATACATGTAATATGTGTATGTATATGTGTGCTAGTGTATGCTCTAAATTTACTTGGGGAGCATTCAACAAATCGGCGGGCGTTTGATTGAGCCGCTCGATGTTTATCCTGCTGTTAGTTAAGCTGCAAATACATGGCGAGACCCGGGCATAAATAGATAATTTGATACGTTGCCGCAGACAAACGATGGCCAAGGAATCCACTTATAGTGCTGGCCAAGCATTAAAAGATACTCGGCGTAGCAAGTCCATATAATATATGTGTATGTATATGTCTGTACAGCCGAGTCAATGTGTGGTGTGGAGTCTGCGAGTCTGTGAGTCTCTGAGTCTGTTTCTAATTGTAGTTTGATTTCACATGCGTATCGAATGTACAAAAGACCCCGTCGCCAATCCTTCTCCCTCCCTAACTCATCTAAGCAGAACAATGCGCAGCCTCTGATCCGACCCGGATCCGCCTCGACCGGACACAGCACTATCGATGTCCTTGTGGGGTCCCTCGACTGAAACTTAATAGCGAATTCGAAACGTGCCGCAATACCGAAGAGCTTTACGCCAGGCACAAGAAGTTGCCACTAATTGCGACCCTTTTGCCTATCATTCCCATGCTCTACACCCTCCTTAGCACATCCAGCAAAAAGAAAGGGATGGCTTAAGCCTCGTTGCAGGGGATTTGCGCCTATTTTCATACTCTGAAATCCACGTCGACTATAAATATCGCTCAAGGACACACACACACACACACACACAGACAAAGAAAAAGCTCAACTTAAGTTTATTTTTTCACGAATATGAATATAATATATAAATTTTTCGACAAAGTTCAACAAATTGCGGAAATCAGGCGCAAAAAAGTATACAATGGAAAATATGCTGCACCCTTTGTATGCAGTTTTTGCTGTCAGCTAAAAATTTCACAAAAAAAAAAACCCTGTAGGGTATTTAACAGTCAACCTTTTTGCGGCAGAGTTTTTTCCTGCTATTTGTTTATGTACCTTTTCAGAGATTTTAAAGCCTTAATTTATAAACCTTTTTTTTTGTGTCCGCTGCGGAATCGCATAACACTTGTTATGTGTGTGTGTGTGTTTGTATGCTTGTGTAGGCGGCTTAATTCAATTACCACATTCCCAGGCACCCGCCGGCAAAGGCGGGGGCGTGGCAGCAGTGCAAACAATATTTTTTTTTGGCAGCAATAATACGGGCGAGCATAAAATGAATATTTATTTAAAGGTTACGTTTTTTCTCACTTTTGGCCCTTTTCTATTTGCTTTGTGCTGTTGTTGTTGTTGTTGTTATTGCTGGGTTGTTGTTTTTGTGCCCATATGACAGCCAGCTGCTCCGTGTCAATCATGATTGCCATTTGGGATGCTGCCGGACTCTGGCGCACTTGGAATTGTCAATTTGGCAATTTGCAACTGCAGTTTTTGTTCTTTTTGAATGTGCTCCAAAAATTACCAACTGACATGTCAAACACACACACACACACACAGAGATACACACTCTCGCATAATGGTGCCTTTGATAGTGTTTGTTGTGTGTGTGTGTGTGAAGGACACGGGTGTGCGTATGAGTATGTCAGTTTCTCAGTCTATTAACCCCACATGGAATCGATGCTAAGTCAATTTTGACTATGTGATTTTAATAAAACAAACTGAGCTTTAATGTTAGAAGAGCTATATAGCTTTAATTCGAATATTGGATACCCTGCACTAGAGAAATAGAGGGAAAATAAAAAATAAAGAAATAGGCTTTTGCCATGGAGCTTCAGATATATTCCTCTATTCTAAAGCTATTTTGAGGAGTGTCAGTTTTATATCCTTGCAGAGGTTATAATTATTGTGATCAGATGTTTGTAAAGCACAGAAGGAAACATTTCCCTATAAAGTATATATACTCTACATTATCGACTTAAACAGCCGAGTCGATACTATTTGATACCTAGAAAATTAGTTTTCTTTTGTATTGCTATTTTGTTTTAAACTTGTCACTTCTGCACGCTGAAATTATATAATTATATTATTTTATATTATATTAATTTATTTTAATAAAATTATTATTAAATTTAAATATAACCAAATAATTGCAAGGGTATGCATCATTTGCTACGCCGTAGCTAACGTTTCGTTTTAAATTTTTTTCTGTTTCTAATTTATATCTTTTCTGCAGAGACTTTTCTCATTGTTAGGTATATGTATTTTCTTCTGCTCTCAAAATTTGATAACAATTGATTAATGTACTCAAAAGTTATAGGGGGTTGAAGCTTTGAACGCTCGACTGGAGCAGGTGATGCAGTACTCCTTAGCTTTTGGGTATGTTCAAGCAGACAAAGACAAAATAAGAAAGAGAAATATAAATAAAAAGAGAGAGAAAAATGTTTTAAAGTTATTATTCTTAGTTGAAGTGTGGAGTATTCTATTCAATTGAAGGGTCTATCTAAAGTAGCTTTTTTGTGGCTTTTCTCAGTGTACCGCTAATAGCAAAAAAATGTTTTTTTCTATTTAAAACATTTTACAAAAATGCAATTTTAAATAGAAGTAATCAATGGTATAGAGTTTTACATATGTGTAGGCAGAGTTGTAGATAGAGAGAATTCCATATAGTAATAAATTCAACAATAGTAAGAAGTACCTATAAACTTTACTATTTTTACAGCTTTGATGCATATGCAATTTCCTGCTCTACTCCATACCTAATATAAGATAAAATATACTGAACTGTAAACTTGCAATCAAGATATTGAGCTGCAATTCATACTGCCGCAAATAGAATCAATTCTTTCAATCTAAAATGCAATAGGAATACTATAAATCGCATATGGTCGGGAGAACTCAACAATTTACCGCTACGCAAACATATCATAATCCCTGAGTAACTTTCGGTGTAGTCGACGTGAACTTCGAGCTTAATTCAATTGCACAATTCGAATGGCTGCGATTCGGTTTGCCAGGCAGCAGGTTATCTAGCCGGAATATGTAGCTATAAAGTATATGTACTCGACGAGTGGGAAGAGCGACAGATAGAGAGAGAGAAAGGGAGAGGAAGGAAGAGGTTGCAACCGGAGCGGACATAAAGTACAGTATAAAAATTGCAAATTACGTGACTTGCAATATAATCCCGATAAGCGACGACATAGTGCTCGAAATATGAGTCTGCCAGCTATTTTGCAATACATAACTGAGTACACTCCGAGTGTGTGTGTGTGTGTGTGTGAGTGTGTGTGCTAGTGCAAGTTAACTACATATATTACGGGCTGACTGCGTGCTGCAGCGGATTGCAAAATTGTATGAATAAATACAATTTGCAGCGTATCGATGAGCTTCCTCTGCGTGAGTGAGTGAGTATGAGTGTGTGTGTGTGTGTTAACTAAGTGTGTGTCTGTGTGTGTGCGCAGTGCTTGCGTGTACGGCGCTGCTTTCAAATTATTTCCGCGCTCGACACTTGCCGCTGGCAGGCGATACACATTTTTTTTTTGCCAGCAGACTTCAATAGCTTGATATAAATTGCAAATTACATTAAACAGATTACGGCTCCAGGCGGCGTACTCGTTGCCAAGTACTCGATACCTGCTCGAGCTGTCGCGGGGGGTGACGCCTCTCAAGCAGCTTCCGGCCTCCGCGCCGTCGGCCTGTTGACACAAGTGTTGTTAATTATTTGTCACTTAAGAGCTCGACACACACTCTGCTGGCACAACAGCCAGGGCAATAATGTATTTACATTAATAAAACATTAAATTCATTAAAAATGCACATAAATACGAAAGGAGAGACAGAGAGAGAGAGCGAAAACCCGTAAAAGAAATCCCTGCACGTTTTGGCTTTTAAAGTAACGGAAGCCCGGCTTTAATGCCCTTGCTATTGGCATATTTATGCTTTAATTTTATTTATTGTTTTATCATTTCTTGCCTGCTGTGTACGTATCTGTCTGTATCTTTGGGCCTTTGTCTTTGCAGTTTTTTTTTTTTTTTTGCCTGCTGTGCACCGCTCGAGCATATAAATGTCCGAGTTAGTCAAACAGTCCCTCGACTGGCTCCAGGGAAAGCCTTTTTTATGCTATCGGTTTATTTGCAGTCATCTCGCTCACACTCTCCTCATCTCTCTCTCTGGGTATATTTCAAATATGTCGCCACTTAGTTGGCCCTTTTTGGGCTCGGCTGCTTTTTGATGACGCGGTCGTCTGCGGCCGGTATCGACATCCTTTCGATACCCTATGTAAATATGAAAGGCTCGAGTGGGTGTGATGAACCTGAAAGTTGGGGCTGAATAAGCTCAGTATGTTGTGAAGTGTACTAGGCTAGTAGGCCTATAGCTTAGGTATATATTTCTCTTTATGGTAAAGACTTCATTAAATCTAAAATAAAATTATCAAGAACTTAAAAAAAATATATATTATTAAATATATATAAATAAATATATGTGAAATAAATTTATATAAAAAAATACAATTTAAATAAATTTTTATTAATATAAAGAAAATATAAATAAATAAATTTTCTGTATAGCTCCAAGAATTGTAAGGCTGTTGATCTTAGTAGATAGAAGAGTTTGCGTCGAGAGGTAGCATAGCTAGAGCGTAGTATATAAACTAATTTTAAAATAAAACCTTATTCAAAAATAATTGAATTTAATGATCTTAATTTTGATTATTGCACAGAGCATTTTGCTGCAAAAAGTATGCTACGATTTTAAATTTAAAATAATATTTATTATAATTTTTTAAAAAACATTTTCTTGAGATTAAAATATTGTTTTTAATTGAAATTTGCACAAAATTGTTTTAAAAATAATAAATTAACCTTATTTAAAATGTAAAATTTTTTTAAAGCAAAAAGAGTAAGTAGCATATTTTGAGTAATGGGTATTTTGTAGTCGTCTATTACCTCATAATCCATTGTTTTTTCACTAGGCTCATTGGCATACACATAATATTGAATGTTTGTCATTCACAGTTGACCTGAAAATTGTAATTAACTTTCGAACTGATTTTGAACAGGCCCCAGAAAAGTAAGTTGGCAGCTTTCCTTCTGCACAGAACTGTTTTATGTGCTCTTATAGTTTCGAGTTGCGACTCGCATTCTACCTTAATTGGGTTTCTGCCTTCTTGGCTTGCATGTAAATGAGCAATTGATTTTTTATTTCGACTCGGGCATTTCGTAATTGAAGTGAAGTGTGACTTTCTTTCTGCTTCCTTTCTGTTCTGCGCTTTGTTCTCGGTCCAAAAAGGAGAGTGGCAAAACAATCTTTTTATTTTTATTTATGATGCGCTTTGTATTCGCTTTGTCCTTTCATTTTATTTGCTCTTCAACCGGGCAGCATTTACCCCTTTCCGCCCCTGGCCCTCAGGTGCCCACTTAAGAGCATTTGGCAGCGGGTCCCTCGTCGGGCTCTTGTGTAGGAATCGGTTTATTTATTTATTTGCTCCAAAAAAGGGACCGCAAGAGCGAGCCAGAAAAAAGCCCCTTTTCCGTTGTTGTTGTGGTTGTTGTTGTTGCTGCTGCTGTGCTCATTGCCAAGTAACTTAACTCTTTGGACAGGCAAAAATTAAGATAAATATCGCACAAAGTGCTTAATTTACGAGTATTTCGCTGAAAATCTGAAACTTCCTTAGGCACGCGCTGCCAACTAATGCAATTAGCTCAATTGTCAGCATCGCATATCGACTATATATACACATATATATTTATCTATATATATATATATATGTATGTATGCATGGGGCTGTCCTTTTGGGAGAACCTTTGCCATTTCATTAAGTTGTAACTTTCTTGGCGAAAACTTTGGCAAAAGTACGAAACTCTCCCAACGAAATATTGACAGACAATCAATGAGAATTGCCGAACGAGTGGCACAATAAAAAATCAATAATTATATATATAAATAATAATAATAATAATCATGCGTATTTGTGTTGGTGTCTGGTCTTTCCATGTATTTAATCTCGTGTGCATTTTAATTGAATTTCGAATTCGAATTTGCGCTCGTATTCAAAATCGAATGCGAATCCAACCGCAAATGCATAATTAATTGAAATGTCTCCGTGTCGGCAGGCAACCCTCGACTTATGGGCATAATCGCATTAGCCCCGCATCTGCCCTGCATACAGCTCCAATGAGCCGTTCCACAATTTATAATTTAATTCCATTTCGTTTTCCATTTAGCATTTTGCCATTTACCATTTTCCATTTACCACTCAGCAGTTTCAACACATTTTCCATCGCTCGGCAAATCGGTTAGAAATTTGCGGCCAAGCTCTATTTGCGTTTGCGACATAAATATCAATTAGAGCAAAAGTTTTGCACTCGGCCAAGAAGCATGTAAATGCGATGATTTATTGGTTAGCAGTTCTGGTATCTTCTAGCCTGAGTGGAATACATGAAGACGCGCGGCGTGTCGTGTTGAGAATTGCTTGCAGAGACGTGGGATGAAATGTTTTAGTTAATTTTAAACAAAAAGGCAAAGAGTTGGTAGAGGCCGTAAGTCTATTTCAAAGTCAAGTTATAATTAATGCTTAGATATTTGCTTGGCAAAGTTATTTTAAGTATGTAATAAATTAAGTGCAAAGAACAATAAAATAGTTTACTTAGTTTTAAGTGAAAAGAAAGTTATGCGAGAAATGAATACACTTCGATTTGGTGGAGTTACTATTTTAATATCGTACTTTTAAGTATTAAGTACTATTTAATAATAGGCAAGAAAATATCTTAACTATCGTTTTCGTAAAATTAATAAATTCAATTTATTAATTTCCTATTTTCACATAAAGTTTTAAATATAGTAAAAGTATAGTTAAATTTAAATTAATTAAATTAATTTAAATTAATCAAGAAAATTTGATTGAAATTTGAGGATCAGAAAATACGCAAAGCCTTATGTTATAAAAGCCTTATAAAACTAAGGCTGGCAACTTATTATTTTTTTATTTTTCAGAAAGTTTTATTTCACATAAAACTTAATTTAAATTAAACAAGAACATATGCTGAGATTTTTCTTATGAAATTCTAACAATAGTTCTCATAAAACAAATGGCATTAATAAGTTGTTATAGGATCTTAAAAATACTTCACAAATATAACTATTATAATAAATATATAACTAAATTAATAAATTGAATAGGAATTTAATGCATTTAATCGCTTACCTTTTTCTTTTTTTTTTTAATAAATTGAATAGAAAATAATAAATTTAATCGCTTGTTTTTTTTTTATTTTTTTTTAACCATAATAAATAGTTTTAAAATGCATGAATAAATTTTTGTAACGAAATGCAATATAAATAAAATGAATATATAAATTATGTAGAATAAATTCATTAATTTTATTTACAATATGTAGATTTAATTGATTAAATTCATTTACAATATATATTTATTCATTTCAAGCACAATTGCCTGTAAATAAACGTAAATGTAGCGCACTTTTCTATCGGCATTAATCTGCATGCAAACGAGTTGGTTTAAACAGTCGCATAAATAATTCAGTTCATCTGTGTGAATAAAACAGCATAATAAACAAATTTGAGACTCGATTGCAGCCAAGGAAAATATTGCTAGTAGTTTGCACAGCTGCTCGAGCAGCGAATATCTTATTTTTTTTGCCATATTTCTCTCTATTCCACAAAAATCGCATAAATATTCAAGTGTAACATATGCACACACACACACACACACACAAACACACAAACACACAAACACACAGACAGCCTTGCACACACTCACTAACTCACTGGGCTTTTCCGGACACTGGCTGCTGCTGCCACGCCCATGAACCATTTATCAAACGTTGCTTTTGACAGTGCGCACATCCGGCGGAAAATTAAGACACTGCCTGGCACGCTTTTCCGAGCAATTCAAGTGGCCATTTTTTATGGCACGCACAAGATGCAGTCAGCATGTGTGTGCGAGTGTGCGTGTGTGTGTGCAGACAGTTTTCAAGTTGTGGAACAGCTTCATGTGTTATGTCGAGTTAGTTGCAACGTTGTTGCCGCTGGCAACGCCACACGGCGCAGGTGAGGCGAGCGTCACGGCCAATGGCCAATGGCAATTAATGCGGCTTATGTGTGACAGCGCTCTGGGGAGCAGGCTCAAGCCGTGGTAATGAGCTGCAGCCGCCACAGCGGGGGAGAGGGGGAATTGCCTGCACTCATTTGGTCTCTTGTTCAGCAGCAGCAGCAGCTGCACTCAGCGGTGCGCCCAAATGCACTGCAATTACAACATATTTAAGGTGTTGCAGAGAGGAGAGTGAGAGAGAGAGAGAGGGGGGAGGGGAGTTGGCTGGCACTACGCATTACGCTTCATCGATAATGCCGCTCTGCATATTCCCTTTGTCAATCAGCGAACGCAGCTGCAGCTGCAGCTGCTGGCACAATGGGACAACGGTGCGTATGCTGAACGTACAAGCTGCTTCAATCACACACACACACACACACAAAGAGCCGCCCGCACACAAGGGTCACTTCCGCTGTGAGCTGCACAAAAGTGTCCTTAAGTCTGACCGCAACGCTCTGTCTTCCTCCCCCTTGCCTTGCCTTGTTGTGATCACTTTGCCGTGCGCTGTTCTCGAGTAGAAAATCTCTTTTGGGGCTGCTCGAGCGTTGCGCTGCGAAACACTCGACTTGACCGGCAGCTGCTTATGCTGCGTGCTGCGTGTGCACATCCTTTTGCCGCAGACTGTGAGACTGTGCATAATTTAAATTCCATCGCTCGCTCGTACGCTTCCGTCGCGTCGGGTTCGACATTTTGCGCTTAAATTACTTTGCGCTCTTAAGGCGCTTACAAAACACAAGCCGGCAAAGCAACAGTGCAGCAGAGCGGCAGTGCGACAGTGCGACAGACCGACAAAGGCGTAAAAGCGAAACACCAAAAAACCAAAGTACCCGCAGGCCTCGCTCGCGCGCAGACAACACCATAAACACTGTACATGGGGGGAAGTGGAGTGCAGCGCAAGTACCGGCAAAGTCGGCCAGCTTGACTATATAATACGCTGCGGCCGCAGTCGAGCCAAGTGTGAAGCGGTGTCATTAATATTTTACGCTGTTTCCCCAAGTCTGAGAGCGCAAACAAAGCAAAGTGTTAGCTCAAGTTGGGCCTAATGTTTTTTCCGCTTGAATTTCGCAGAAAATTCGCAGAATTTCCTTCTTTTTTTTATTTGTATGCTAAAATTTTCAAATTTGATTTATTTTCCTTTCACATTCAATTTTGAGTTTCTTAAGGAAATTTCTGAAAACATGTAAAAATTCAGTTCAACTTCATTCGATTTTAAAGGTATGAATTATTATTGAAATTTTTCTTAAATTGCATACTGTAATGTAAATATATTTTTTAGTTTCTTGTGTAGTGTTATTTAATTTTTTGTTGTTTTATTTGCTGAAATATATTTTTATACTTCTTTAATATTTTTTTTTTAGGGTTTTTGTATAGTGTTATTTTATATTTTGAAATATATTTAATATATTTTTTCTAGCAGTTAACTTATTTTATTTTTGTAAAAAAAGAGAAAGAGTATTTTATATAATTTTTATTTTATTAAAGTTTAATAAAGTAGTTTTTTATGTTGATTTTACAAATAATTATTTTGGCCTTTTTTTATGTGGAAAAAAAGTTTTTAAAGTTTCTTGTTTTTAAATTGAGTTGAAAATAGGTTTTCCATTATTTTTTTTATACATTTAAGCAGAAATTAAAAGCGAAATGAAGTTGAATGTATAATAGATTATCAGTTTTTTTTGTTGAGCTTAATAATAATCAATAATAATAATCCATTACTAATAATCAACAGTTAAAAATCATTAATTGATAATCAATATAATAAAAAAACTAATTATCTTATATGATAATCAATTTAATTAAAAAAATAATTATCGTCTTTTTGAGTTAAAAAAGGAAGCGGTATGCTGCTTAAAAAAATAAATAAATTAATAAATAAAATGATTTAGATTTATTTGAAAAAATTTACATTCATATATTAAAAAATATATAAAAAAAAATCAATACAAATCATGCCAATGAAAATGATGGCCTAAAAGCGCAAAAAACTATAGAGCCCCAAAAAGTATGCTATATTTTTTCTTGCTAACTGCGAAAAACGGACAAATGATATTCTCTTGTTACTTTCGAAATCTACAAATTGCAACAACTTGCACACAGCACTTGCAACTGTTTGGCGATTGTCAGGGATTTGGGGGGCACAACAAGCACGCTGCCGACATCAATGTACCCCGCGTGGCATGCAGCACGTGCAACAGAGTCGAAGCTGTGTTTAATTTAAATGTCAGTGCAGTGCGTGCGCCTGAAAGCAAAGGCAGCAACGCGCTGAGGCAGCTCGAGCAGTTCGGGCAGCTGCAACAGATTGTGGCAAAGGCAACATTAGAAAAGGCCAAACGTGTGTAAACAGTGGGCGTGGCTGAGCGGCTGTTGGTCAGCTCGCTTTGGGGCAGCAGCTGGCCCTGGCCGGCTGATTTGGAGAAGCTGCCGAAGAAGCTTGTTGTGGCTCGCATTGGCATGCGAGGCTCGTGTTGCTGTTGAAATTTAATTTACACCTTTGCACGTACACAAACAGCACTTAATACAAATCTACACACACACACACTTGCAGGTCGATGATGGGCCCGGGCAATCATCAGCTGGCAGTACTGCCCTCTTGCTGCTGCGCTTGCCGCGCACAAAAAGTTTTCTTTTGCAATTTAGCTTGTTGCTGCTGTTGCCAGTTTTTGTTGCCATTGTTGTTGTTGTTGTTGCTGTAATTGGCGTTGTTGTACATGCGTCGAACGTGGCCGGGTTGTCGGTTACTGTGGTTATATTTGACTTTTACTCAGCGCCACTGCCGGTGCTGCTGCTGCTGCTGCGGCGCCGCTAATGCATGTCGATGCCAATAAAAGGCGCCTGCCTGCCCCCCTTCAGCTCTACTGACAAACCGCACAACCAATACCACAAGACCTCCCCTGGCCCCCTGCTTCCCCCCATTCACCTCAACTCAGCTACTGTTTATCTTGCTGTTCACACCTGCAAAACTTCTCGTCGAGCATAAGTTTTTGTCTGTTTTGTGTGGCATGTCCTCGCTTTGGCGCTGCCAGTCGCTTGCTGCTGCCCCCCGTGAGCCTGCCCCCTTGCGCCTGCCTTGACTCAATCGCGATGCCTTTACAAATTCGCGTAAATTGAATTTATTGAGGCGTGCGTGTGCGCACTTGATGACTTTGCTTGCCAAATTGGCTTCGAGGTATTTTCATTTACGCGGCCATAAGCAATTCCCAGCAGACTTTTGCGCCACATGCCTCACTCTCTCTCTCTCTCTCTCTCTTCCCCCTGTCCGGCTATTGAGCAACAGTTGCAGCTGCTGGCCGTCGCCTGCATTAGCCTAATTTGCTGGCCAGCTGATGCTTGGCGACTTGTTACGCGCCCAAAGTTATGCTACGACATTTTTTATGAAATCTCTCCGATTGCCTTGAACGAAAGCGGGCCAAAGAAATAATAAGTCTGCGCTGTACTATGGGGCAGTAGAGCTGTTTTTGTGGTCAGAAGCACATACTTCAAAAGCAGCTAGAATATTTTAATATATATGGTAATATATGTGGTAAAAAAAATATTTAATTCAAAGTAAAATATTACTAAATGTGGAATTTGGCTATGGTAATATATTGTGAATGTAAATTTCACTGCTGTAGAAATAAATATAAAAAATAAATAATAAAAGCTAAGAATCAATATAATAGAAGGAGTTAGAAGCTAGCTTTAGCAGTTTGTATAGTTATTTAGGATAATCAATAGGTATTTTAATCATATTGTATGCCTTATGAGCGATAAAATTTAATTTTTGTACAGTTTTTTATGCTGTAGAAAATACCTGTTCATATTTTATACTTTATTATACATTTTTTTATACATAAAGTTATATATTTTATTATTATTTCTTATTTTGTTATACTTTTTCTTTTATTTTATACTGTTTATATATTTAAATACATATTTAATTTAATATTTTATTTCGATTAATACAGATTTTTCTTTAGTTTTTGGTAAGGGAAAAGCACATTTTCAAAATCAATTTATATTTTTGATATTTTGGTCATTTCCGAGATTTTTAATTTTGATTAATACAGATTTTTTTAGTTTTTGGTTAGGGAAAACACATTTTTAAAATAATTTTTTTTTCAAAATTACTATAGCCATTTATGAGTCTTTTAATTTAATTCTCTGTTCGTTTTATGGACAAAATGAAAAGAGAAAAACTTTTTTTTAGTTGCTAGTATGCCTGCCAGATCTTATATAAATAAAATGAAAAAACAAAAAATTAGTTCTAAAATCTTGACTAAAATGTTGCTTATTTTGTTTTCAAAAACAGTTGTGCGACCCCACAGTGCGCTCTAGGGAAAAGTGTGCGAGGGCAGGAAGCAAGTCATCGCTTATAGTGCCGGCTTAGAGCCGAAGTCTTTGGCCCGGGCAAACTTGGCGGCGACAAGCGCGCTGTGACTTTGCTGCCAACGCGAAAACTTGTTAAAGTGCAGAATTCTGATTAACATAATCCCGAGGCAGAATGGGAAGCGCGTGCGACAGCTGCAGCAGTAGCAGCAGCAGCGGCGGCAGCAGCGGCAGATGCAGTCCCTGGCAAAAGGTTAGTTAAGCATTTTAACAAGAGCCAAATGAATTGTAAGCACTTGTCGTGTTGCCTCTGCTCCGCCTCTGCTTATTTTCACACTTTACACAAAAGTTTCGCAGTGTTTACACGGCACAAAATTTAATTTCCTGCGCACACAAAAAAAAAAAAAAAAAAAACAAGAAAATAAAGCAAATGAAACCCGAAACGAGTACGGAATGCTGTAAACCAACAGGGGAATAATGAAGTTTTTCGCTCAATCAAGTTTAATAAGAATTATGCCGCCGGCAACATCAAACACTGCCAGGGACAGGGACAACAAACACTCGCTGCCGACGTGGCCATAAAGCGCCAACGCGTCATGTTAACAACGTGTCGCCAAATAGCGCACACCCCCCCGCACCTACAGAGGTTAAGGTAAGTATTTCCGCTGGAAAATATTGTGTGCGGAAATGAAGGAGATCTTTGACCGCCAGGCAGCAGGCCAAGCGAAGCAAAGGCACTTAAAGCTGTGTGTGTGTGGGAGTGGAAATCGAGCTCTACCAAGTGTAAGATCAGTGTAAAGTAACAGTGCTGCGTGCTGTTAAAGTGTTATTTTACTGTGCTGTACTGTTAAGCATAAATATTTCAAGCTGTAGTGTTTTTTTTTTTTTAATATTTAGCGCTAATATCAGTATTTCAATCTTTCAATCAGCCCAAAAAAAAAATTCGCGTAAGGTCTTAAAAGCCAACAATCCGGCGAAATAAGTAACAGTTTGTCTGTAATGTTAAAGCAGCCCGTTGCGCTGTAAGCTGGTTTACAGCGCACTGTTAACAGTTTACAGCGCACTGTGCAGCTTACACTCACTTTACTCCCACATTGCGCTCAATTCGCCCGCCGCACACTCAAAGCGATAGCCAACAAGAATTGGGTGAGCTGCAATCGGATGCTCAGTGAGCCGAATTCAAGGTCGTTGTGTGACACATTTCTAGCTACTGCGCTCACATTGGCTGCTGCCTGAGCGCCAGCGCTGAGTCGCAGCAGCTGCTTGAGTGAATTGCAGCGACGCGTTGCTCCGGATGTGGGTGCGGTTGAGTGAGTGACTGCAAGAGTGCGCTCACAGCGGGTTGAGCGTGTTTTATTTGAGTTACAGGCGAGACATTGTCTCACTTGATGTTGTTGCTGTTGTTGTTGTTGCTCTACATTGTTTCTATTCACGCTGCTGCTGCTGCTGTTTTTTGCATAGGCCTATTTCGTTTCTGGCCAAGTCATGAATATGCCCCTGAACCTATGGGGACACCACACACACACACACACACACACACGCACACTCACACGCACAGGCAGACACCCACGAAGGCTTCACAGTGAATGGGAAAACATTTTTCATCAACATGAATTTCCTGTCAGACATTTCCTTTGTTCTTTCTTTATTTTTTGCTGGCATTTTTTCGAAACTTTTGGCAGTCTTTATTATACTTATTATCGTTTCATACTTTGCCGCCGTTTAAATTGAGCAATGTTTTGTTTCTTTCACTCGCTCTCTCTCTCTCTCTCTCTCTCTTAGCAACTTATCTTCCACTTGTCTCGCGTTTTTTTTTTTGTTGCTGTTTCGTCTTTGAAACACTTGACTTAAATGATGGCAATTGATTGGATTAGGTTTTCACCTGCTTAGCTTATTAACGGCGCAGCTGTTCGGTCCACAGGTGTGGCGTGTGTGTGTGTGTGAGTACTTGTGTGCATCTTCCCTCTTCTCTCTTTCTCTCCAACTCACTCTCTTTCTCTAGCGTAGTCTTTACCGTCAATCGCTTTGCATTTTCTTGGCTTTTTTCCAGCTGAATCCTGCACTCATAAAAAGGCTAAAACAGGATTAAATTAAGCGTCAGCCTGGCAAAATGTGTTTTTTTCGAGACCCTATCAAATATTGATCAGCATTAATAATCAAGTGGAAAGGGGATAGGCGCATTGGGACAGTTACTGACAGGCGGTTTGGACGGGTTTTCTGCTCTTTACTCTGGGAATTTTTGATTTTTAATTTAATACCGTCCTGTGAGATAAATTCATGGACTCAAAAATGTTCTATAAAACGTACTTGCTTTATGTGGTATTTAATATAAAAATATACATAGTCTTAAGAACGATACAATCAAAATGAATATCGAACGTTTTTACTAATAATTTCAAGGTTTCAAGGAGTCTTAATAAATAAGTTAAAGTTGATCGTGTCTGCATATGCTTCAAATAAAATTGCGCTTGGACTAGGAAGTGTTCTATACAAACCTCGAAATTTGGGAGAATTTTTTAAATAATATTTATATGAATACCAGGTCTGTCTTTATTTTATTGATATATAATACTACCTAAACAATACCCAAGATTTAAAAAAAGCTCTAATTATCGAGCGAAACATCCGAAAATAATTTTTAAATAATATTTATATGCAGGACAGGTGTATTTAAATTTGATTGATATGTTATAAAGCTTATATAACACCTAAGTTTTAAAGAAAATTTTAATAAAAAATTTAAATAATATTTATATTTGATATTAGAATATTTGATTGATATATTATACTGCTTAAACAATACTTAAGATCAAAAAAATGCTTTAATTATCAAGCGAAACAATCGATAGTTGTTCTCGGAGACTTTTAGCTGTTTTACTAAAATTTAATAAATAATAAATAGAAATATAGATACATTTCATTTGATTTCATAAGATAATTCTGACTGAGGTATAAAAAAAAATATAATTGTTGTTCGAGTTTTTATTGTAAAAAATATTTATTGAACGGGTTATTTGATGCGCCATTGATAGAGATACTTAAGCTACAGCTGTGAATTGCTTTTAACAAGGATTCTTACCTGTTTCAAAGCGCCTTTTCATCTTGTCTTTGCTGTCGTCCTTTTGTCAGTTTCCACTTCGAGCACTTCGAGCATTTAATTAGTAAGCAGAGACTGCATAGTTGGCCTTATTAAGGCCAGACTCTTGCGCTTTGTGAGTAAAAATAGCAGCTAGGGCCAAATTGTTGAGAATTTCGGTGGGCGTTTGTCGGACAAACATTGATGATGTCCTGCATTGTTGCCTCTTCTTAATTGCTGCCTAATTGTTACCCTCACTGTCGAGAGCGAAGAGCATTTTTCCAGGAAGAGGAAGGAGCAGCTGGATAACTTAAAGAACCGATGTCAACTTGTTGGAGCAACTTGTGCAGCGATTCGAATTGAACGTTGTCTCGCAAATTGCAGACAAAAGTTGCCTGACAAGGTCTTGGCCCAGCTGCTGCTCGACTTGGTCATATACCGTCTGTATATATACTATATAATCTTTATTGTATTATTTTAATTTAGGAAACTAAGCTTGCTGGAGGCTGTCAAGGGGGCGAGAGGTAGAGTCTGCCCAGGTAAGAGCTGGTTCGAGGCGGATGCTTTAGCCAAGTTCGAATGGAAGTTGCTCCGCCCGGCAGAGATTGTAGTTTGTATTCAATCAAAAGTTTCAATTTTGTTGTAACGTTCATAAAATGTTGCCAGCTTTTCCTGCCTCCCGAGCACCTCCTGCTCTGGCATCAGTTTGTCAAACTATGCGTAGCATTGCTTTAATGACGCTCGTACAGGACTTCCTGTGGCCCTCCTCTGCTCGCCTCACCTCATGGTCTCCGGGTTCAACTTTAATTTGGAAACTATGCGAAGGTCCGAGAACGAGACTTTTCCACTTTTTAGTTGATTTTCATTTTGGTATTTTATTTGTCTTCCGCCCCAGCGTCTGCGTGTGTTTGTTTTTATTCTGTGGCAAATGTAGCAAAGAATTTAATTTGTTTTTTCGAATTTTCAACTCGACAGCAAGCAGCAGGCAGCAAAGTGCACAAGCGATTTCTGTTTGCGCTGCACTTCGCCCAAATAAAGTGAAATACTTAAGCGGGCCGAGAGCGAGGGCGCTGCTTGCTGCGTGCTGCGAGCCGAAAATTGAAATTAAATTCGAATTAAATAAACAATTTAAGGCAATAAAACGAATGTTTTCCACTTTCCACTTGACGGGAAACGCATAAAATCAATGAAATTAAATGAAATATAACGAAACAAGTTGCCGATGCGCTGCAGCTGCGAGAGCACGACTATCCATTGACCTAGCTATAGAAGAACTGTAAAAAAGTAAAGGGAGTCTCATTTCAATTGCATAGAATTTATTATTTAATTAGATAAAAATTATTAAAATAGTAAATTAAATTATTTGTTAATTTTTTATTAACTCATTGGGCATATATTAAACTGTTTGATTTCTAGTGATTTTTCAGAATTAGTCTGTTGTTAGTTTCTTCTTATTTGTATTAAGATTGAATATTTTATTGCTTTTGTGAACATATTAAAAAAAAACTGTGTGGATAATTTATTAATATTATCTTATTTTTTTGTGTACCTATATATAATAATATGTATTTATATCTTATTTTTCGGATTTATTCTGTTGCTAGTTTCAGTTTCAATATATTTATTTATTTTGCAAAATAATTGTATAGTTAATTAATAAACTTAATCATATTTTTTCAGTTTATTCTGATTGTTTTTATATATTTTGTTACAACCTCAAATAATATTATATATATAAATAATATTATTTGCGCCACTAACAAAATAAATAGAAACAAGCAACTGAATATATAAATGAATTACATGTATACTATCTTATTTCTCGTATTTATGCTGTTTTTCGGTTAGATTCATTTTTTTTTTTATTTAATGTATTTTATGTAGACCTTTGTTTAAATATTCTATACTATATAATTTAACATATTTATTATATTTTCAAGTTCTAATTATTTTATTTCTGACTTAATAAAATAATTTATTTTGTGGACATATTAAAAAAATTGTATGGTCCATATATTTTCAAAGTCTGCTCTTTCGTACTTTGTGACAACTTCTATTGACATGACAATGTCCTACAGCGCAGTCGTGCCTTCATTTTGTTTTTCTGCTGACACATTTGCGCGACATACGCAAAATAAAAACTTCGAACTGTCGTCGGCACACTGAACAAGTTGAACAGCTTGAAGCTTGGGCCGGGTCTTCGCACTGCTGTCATATCTGTTGCCACTTAAGTATTGACTACCAGGCTACCGGCTTCATCATATGCCACTCGCTGTGACATGCAGTGTGTCACGAGAGTAGCCAGAGGTAGAGTCCCACCGAGAGCTGTCGTATGTATAATAAATATGACCAATATTGCTTGGCACTGTGATTGTGAGGTTTTGCTTGACATGTAGCTGGATTAGTTTCACTTGAGACTGGGTGCAACTGACAAGTCTACAGGCGGCCTACACCCACAGGGTATAAGCGGGCTATAGACTCGTTGTATGGCAATCGAAAGCGTCTGTGTAAATCACTCGATTAAGCAGCGTGCAGTTGATAAAGCCAAAAAATACAAACGAATATAAAAAATCCTCTCTGATTGTTGACGCTGAAAACAATTAAGGAATTTACGGAGCTTCGCAGTTGTCGGATGACAGCTGCAGTTCAAGACCCAATTCCGATTGCCGATTGCATTTCGGCTGCCGTGGAAAATGTCACAATTAATGTTAATCCATTTAAGTGATTTTTTTTTTGTTTCTCATATTTTCATTGCTCGCAGCGCCAATTGTGCGGAATTTTCCAGCAATAAATATGCGAATTCTGCAGGCTTTATGCTTGCATATTAATCATATCTTTGCGGCAAATTAATTGGTAATTCCCCTGACAATACTTGCAGCTTTTATAAAGTTTCGCAACGATAAGTCGCTTATGCTTTGTTCCCAAAATTCTTTATGAAGTGAATGAACATTTTTTTGTATGCTTCACATAAAATTTCAGTTCAATAGACGATGAAGCCTCTGGTAAATAATAATAATAATATATATAATAAGCGCAGGCCATTTGACTAGCCTATTGTTGGCATAGGCATAGCTCGGTATTAACAGTATTTAAATACACTACAAAATATAAATTTAGAGCTCTGAAACTTGGCATGCAGTTTTCTGTTTATTTAATGAAAATTAAGAATTTTTCATAATTTAATTATATGTTTTATTTTTACAGAAAATCTAAAAACAAATATCAAATAATTTTTAGGGTATGCCATAGTCAAATTCACTGCGCGCTGGCATTTCTAGCTTGTTTTAATTATGTTGAATGAGCGCATAGAAAAGCAGCTTTGTTTTTAATTTTAATTAATTCGTATGTGATTTAAGCATATGTAAAAGGAGCTTTTTCAGAGAGAGGGCGTTGGAGTTTTGTTAGAGTTTCGCTGGCAATGCTTCTAATTAGCCGAGTAAACAATGGAAATTGCACGAATGGCGATTGGGAAATGCGAACATGGTAAAATGGGTGCATGGTGCATGGTGAACGCTGAACGGGCAACTGGTAAGATGAAATTACATTTCGTTGCCTGTGGCTGATGCAGTTGCGCACTTGTGGCAAAGGCAGCCGGAGCGAAATATGACCTTTGGCTGTGCGGGCCACAAAACGCTTGCCAATTGCTATTCATACTTAATGAGCTGGCATCAGGCCGAGCGCACGGGCTCGAGCAGAAGCTGTAACGTTAGCTGGCATTACACAGAGTGCAAGTGTGTGCGAGTGGCTGCAGCTATGGCAACTGTGGCATCCACCTGGAAGCGTGCACCGAAATTTCATATGGCTTCATTTGCTGAGTGCGCGCGAAGCCTGACCTCATTTGCCGAGCTCCACTCGCAATTTAAAGCCAAATCGCTGCTTCACGGGGCGTATGAACAATGTGCGCCAGAGTCTGTCTCTCTCTCTGTCTCTCTCTCTATCTCTCTCATGCTGCATGCTGCCCTTTAAGTAGCTGTTAAACAACTCGTGCAACATCCCAAGCTGCTTTGGCTGCTTAGCGACAATTGCAGCTGCAATTAAACTTAATTGTAGCTAAGCGTTAGTGCTTCTCGCCAACCCTCGCTGCAGCTTCTACTTGCTTTTCCACCTCCCCCCGCCAAGGAGTTTTCCTTGTCTACTGTCTACTGTCTTCTGTCTGCGGGCTATTGTTTTCCTGCTTCTGCCAGCTCATTAAATTTAATGTGCATACTTCAAGTGCAATTAATTTTGCCGCAGCCCCGAAAAATATGCAATAAAAATAGTTCACAGCGCGCGAATGAATGGCAGGCAGCATTGTCCCGGACTCCAGGACTCCAGTACTCCGTTAGTCTGGCCATCTTGCCGTCTGGCAATCTGGCAGCGTGTGCAACTGTCAGTCGTGCAGACAGCTGTTGGCCCCACTGCTTTACTGTTTACGCTGGCAACTTTAAGAGCACTTCGTACGTCATGTCCGCTCTTAAATACGCGACTTGCAGCTCCTCGCGCCAGCCATATTTATTGCCCGTCTGATACCCTGGAACAAGAGTCGTTGCCTTATTGCAGGCGGTTTGAGTGGGAGCAGGAGGAAGAGCTGAAATTGTCTTTTTTTCGATTGAGCTTATCGCAATTTGCTTAAATAAATCTTTTCTTTTTTTTCTTACCATAATAGAAAACTATTTTAAGTCTCCCTGTATTTTTATTATTAGGTATTGTTGAAAAATGTTTAATTAAATAGATTAAACTAACAAATCCTGAATGAGAAATGTGCATATTTTTTAAAATAAAAGTGGAAGAAAGATAATAAAATTCTTTAATAAAAGTTACGACTCCAATGCCTAGGTCTCAGGGGCCCGAAGTAATTATGGGTAGCCCAACATGTAATGCCTTTCGTTATTTGATTTTATTTATTTTACTTATGTTATTTTATTTATTTGTTTTGTTTTATTTATTTGTTTTGTTGTATTTATTTTTTTACTTATTGTATTCATTCTATTTATTTCATTTATTCTATATATTTTTGATTTTAATTTATTATTTAGTTTATTTTATTTATATTAATTAATTTATATATTTTCTTTTTATCATTTAATTCTTTTTAGCTCAGCTATAAATATAATACTTATAAAAAATATTGGAGAAAATATTTACTGTAAGCTAACTACCTTTTCGCTAATGTAACTAATGTAATTAATTAACTGAGTACACAGAGTATTCGAAAGAAACCCATAGAAGCACTCGCCAAATACTCATTAACTAGAAGCACTTTCAATTAATTCAATTACTCGTGCTGCTCCTTCGTTTTTTTCAGGGTATGCAACAGTCGTGAGGCTTTCCCTGGAGCTCCACGGCTACAATTTCAGTATTTTTATCTGCCTGTTGTGCGACTTGCAGTTTCCGCTTTTTTCCCGCCAGCTGCTTATTGAAAATAACTTTGCTTGGCACAACTTTTTGGCCTGTTGCGACCGCAGGGCGAATGCAAAAAAAGAAGAGGCAAAAAAAACCTGCGGAACGTGTGAGTAACCAGTTGGGGATAAACATGGCAGAGAGAGAGAGAGAGGGAGAGATGAGGAGTGAGTGAGACCGAGTGGCAGCAACAGCTACAGTTACAGCCACGGCAGGGCCGCGTCGCAGGGTCCCAAGTGCAGTAATTTCGTGCACAAATGCGCATTTTATTACCTGGCACTTAGGTGCCTCAGCTGCCTCAGCTGCTCCGCTGTCAACCTGCCGCAGCTGGCGCAGCTGCCACGCCCACTCCATCGTCCGGCAATGTGTCAGCTCGCTCAGTACTGTCAGCTCTTCCTTCGCCGGCTGCTAAGTATTTGTTTATTTACACTATGCTGCCACAAAAGCTGCTGTTGACACAAACTAATACACACGCACACACACACACACACACACACACACATACACTTGCATATACACTTACACTTACACAGCTATTGTCAGGAGAGTTTGTGCATGTGTGCGCTGCGCTGAGTGGCAGCTACTTTGCTGATAGCTGAATTAAATCAACTGATTGCGTAGCGCAGATTGGCACTGTGACTGTGGCAAGCTGTTGCAGCATGCCACATGCAACGGCATCAGCAGCACATCAAAATGCAATCATTGACATTGGCACCCTGCGCACAATGCGAATGATTCGTCGAGGGAAACTCGCAGTCAGCGCAAATTAAATCACATGAAAAAAGCGAAAAATCTATTCAACATTTTTATTTTGGGTCGCAGCGAAATTAGCTCAATAGAGTGAAAATATATATATATATAAATATATATAATATATATGTATATTGTGCCAACTTGAGCTGCACTCAGTAGGCACTTGAAAGTTTTGGGGGCCAACACGTGAATACAAAAGTAGACCCGAAAATCGTACACTCAAATTGGCATAAAATATGACGTATACGCCGCGTCGGCCTTGAGGTTTCCTCGAGCGACGAGCTATGGCGCTTACCTTTTAACAGTGGGCGACCTTTTTAAAAATCCATTTCGTTTTATTGTACACATTTCGACTGGCGCTTTGCGCAAATGGCCTGTTTTGTTTGTTCCTTCGTTCGTTTGTTTGTTTGTTTGTTTGTTTGTTTGTTCGTTCGTTCGCTTGGTTCAGTTTTCGGTTCGTTTTCGCTACAACTCGACTGTCGACTCTCGCTCTGGCTGTGCGGAATATTTCTGCATTATTTGACAGGGATTCGAGCAGAAACTTGGCCTGGAAATAATAAGAGCACATAAATAAGCATGGTATTTGTGCCCGGAGAATATAAATTGCCTGTGCCAAAGCCGGCAGATTTTCATGCACAGCCAATAATAACTGAGCGAATGCCCGACTGCCGTACTGCCGTACTGCCAGCCGGCGAGAATGAACGAATGCTTTAAGGCTGCGAAATTGCCAAGAGTTCCCTCGCTGCCTTTTAAATCTGCGAGCTTCAACTGCTGTGTGCAAAGAGGCACAAGGAATAACCGTAATTGCCAGAGAGTTAGAAAGGTCGCACTCTGAATACGCTTCAGTATTCTTGATTGTGTGAGTTGGAATAAAAGTCAGATATATTGAGAAAATTAAATATCGAATACTTACATTAGAAAGGTGCTTCTTTATTCTGACTGACTGTCTGGCCATCTGTCTGCTTTTCTGTCGATCTGTTTTCTTTTATCTGTTTGTTTGTCTGTCGGTCTATCTATCTGTCGGTTTTTCTATTTTCTCTGTTGGCCTGTATATCTCTTATCTTCTGTCTATTTGTCTGTCTGTTGGTTTATCTGTCAGTCTGCTCTTTTGTTTTTCTATTAGTCTGTCTATATGTTATCTTCTGTCTGTTTGTCAGTAAGTCTGGCTGTCTGTCAAGCTATCTGCCTGGCTAAATGAATGTCGGTCTGTTTTTTTGTCAATCTTTCGGTCTACCTGTCTGCTCTTCTGTTGGTCAGTCTATCTGCCATATTCTTTCTGTTTGACTGCAAATCTTTCTGTCGGTCTATCTGTCTGTCTGTTTTTCTTTCGGACTGCCTATATGTGATCTACTGCCTGTTTGTCTGTCTGTTAGTTTATCTGTCTGTCCGTTTTTCTGTCGATTTTCCTATTGGTCTGTTTGAACTTTAGTCTACTTTCTTATCCGTCTGTTGCTCTTTTGGTCTGTCTGATGTCTGTTTTTCTGTATTTTTGTATGTCTGTTGGTCTATTGTCTGTCCATATATCTTTCTACTTGTCAGTTTTTTGTCTGTCAGTTTTTCTAAAACTCGTTTCTTTTGTCTGTCAGCTGTCTGACAACCTTTCTGTATATATGTATGTCTATTTGTCTGTCGGTCTGTTAGTCTGGTTATTAGTCGGTCTGTCTCTCTATCTTTCTGTTGTCTGCTGTATGCTTGTCTCTTGGTTTCTCCGCATGTCTGTCTGTCTGTCCATTTGTATGTTGGTCTGTCTGTCTGCCAGTATTTTTGTATGCTTGCTTGTCAGTCTGACGATCTCGCTGCCGGTTTTTATCTCTGTATATCTGCCGTCTGTTTGCATCTTTCCAAAAGTCCTTTTGCCTGTCTGTATGCTGTCTTTCAGCCTTTCTGCATATGCCGTATGTTTGTTCGTCTGTCTGTTTGTCTGTCTAATTGTTTCTCCATGCGATTGTCTGTTCGTCTATCTGTCAGTCGCTCTGTATGTATGTACGTCAGACTGTCAGTTTCCCTAGTTTTCCGTCTGTTTCTGTGTCAGTTTGTCTGTCTGTGTCGTTCTCGCTCTCTCTCTCTGTATTTCCATTTAAGCAAGTTTCTTGCAAACTACCAAAACTACCAAATTCTCGAGTTGAACCTCTCTGTATTGCGAGTTCAAGAACTTCAGAAGTCAGTTGAAGTCTTCCACATGGCTACGTAGCAACGCTAGCACAGGCAAAACTTGCCCAACTCAGCATTACTGCAGTAAGTTCTCCCACATGCCGCCGACGAAAGTTGTGAGGCCTTACGGCAAGGGCATATAGCATATACCATACTCTATTCGCATATGATGTACGTATATAATGGCAATATGAGAAATGTCTGGCACAAACCGAGAATGAAGCGCATGTGGCGCACACTGACTGATGCATTGCTTGCCACACGGCCAGCAACCCGGTGGCAATGGGGCACCTCGGGCGGAAACGGAAGTGAAAGCTAAGTACGCCAGCAACAAGCTCCCAATTGATTTAACACTCCGGCTGCAGGACGCTGCAGACTGTCTCGAGCAATGCTGCCCTCCGACAGTGTGTGTGTGTGTGTGGGCGTGGCCGTCGCCTGTGTGCAACATGTGTGCGAAACATGCTGAAAATATGCGCAAAAAATTTCAAACTGTCACATACATTGTGAAAAATGCATTTCACTCCAGCTGTTCGCACAGAGGCACTCCTCGCCTCGCCGCTCGACTTGCAGCAAAATTTAGCTTTAAATTGTGTACAGAACACCAGCATGGAGCTAACTGCTCCCTCTGGAGTATCACATAGACCTAATTGGAATTTCTTCGAAAATTAAAACGTATTGTCTTCCGGTTGAGACCGAAGATTTTTGCCTGGTTTTTACTATTTTCAGTAGCTGCAGTTGGTCCGAGTGTCTCTTCGGCAAATGAGCAAATGTGATTTCTGTGAATTTTAGAAAATACTGTTACAGAGCGTTGACAGACCAATTAGTATTTCCATTGCTAGTGCAGTACATGGTAAATTAGCAAGTTTTTGGTTTTTGGAAAGTACCATTGAAATGTGAACTTCAAGCTTTTCGGGGTAAGCTATGTAAGTGGGCTTTGGTTGACCTAACTTTGAGCTTACAATTTCAATTTCGAGCTTTAAATTCTTCATATAAAAATCCAAGCAACATCTTGTTGAAGCAACTTTGCTTTGCGTAATTTCTTTTATTGTCCCAAATAATTTGACATAATTATTTGCAGTTTTGTAGTTTGGAATTTTGAAAGATATATCTTGGAAATTTCCTATTAAAATAAGACTACAAAGGGTAAATTGGGCTAGCTAGTGCTTAATATGTTTAAAAAATATTATGTAATTTTGAAATAAATTCTACAGCTTTTAGGCTTAGATTCAGTTCTGATTAAATATTTTATTACTATACTATACATATTTTTTGCTGTTTTAATTTATTTGTAGTACTATACGTTTTTTAAGTTTACACAAAATATTAAATTAAATATTGTACCCCTTTTATTTTTAGTTTAACGAAATATTAAATTAAATATTATACTTCTTTTATTTCAAGTTTAAACAAAATATTTAATTAAATATAGTACTTATTTTATATCAAGCTTAAACATAATAAAATAATATACTTCTTTTATTTTAAGTTTAAACAAAATATTTAATTAAAAGTTATACTTCTTTTATTTTGAATTTAAAAAAAATTTTAAATTAAATATTATACTTCTTTTATTTTCAGCTTAAGCAAAATATTAAATTAAATATTATGCTTCTTTTATTTCAAGTTAAAACAAAATATAAAATTAAGTACTATACTTCTTTTATTTTTGTTTTAAGCAAAATATTAAATTACTACATTGAAGAGTATTTTTTCTAAATGCCAATATTCAGTTCACGTCAAGAATTGACAAGTGATTATCTCATTATATCATTGACAGTCATTCATAAGCTAAAGTTCAAGGTCAACTCTGCGATTATAATTTGGGAAACGTGTCGGGCTCTTGCCAGCGGGTCAGAGCCGGCAAACCGAATATCATTGCAATCCATTAAATGTGCGATTTGTAACGTCGGCCAAATCCCAAAATGCTGATTCAGCAAACCTGGGAAAATTGCGAATCTTAAGCCATTCAGCGTAAATGTAATCAAGATGAATGCTGCAATTTGTGTGTGTAAGTGTGTGTGTGTGGCAGCAGACAGCGGGCAACGCGCAGCTCGGCTGTCAAATCTAATTTTGCTATTTATCATTTGGTTAACTTTGTTGCCGGGATGCGGCTTTGTGCCACAAGCCTCGACCGAGTCTCCGGCCAACTTAATTTTTAATGAGTCAATTTGAATTTGACAAGCCGCAAGGAGCTTTGCCCACGCTTCTGCCACGCCCACAATGAGTCGCACTTTATCATTGAGCGCGTTGTAATGGCCGTTGACAAATTAGCGCAACATCCGCGAAATCCATCAGCCAAATGTCCCGGCGACATCTAATTTCGATAATGAAATTCGGAAGAGGCTTATAATTTGCATTATGCGCGACAACAACAGCAACAGCAATCGGAGCCAAGAAAATGAAAACTGCGAGTGCCTAATGGCCGCCAGCTATTATTAGCGCTAGACTTGGAAATGCCCAGCGAAATGCCCAGCGAAATGCCCATCGAAATGCTGCCTGCAAATTGGTATTGAAATTTGTTTGGCATTGGGCAAACTCATTAGCCATGGCCAACGCAGGCAAGCGACGCGCTAATCAACAGGAGCAAAGACTTCGTGCAAATGCGCTAATAAATTATATGAACTCTGAACTCGGCACATGTTCATAAAAACCAAAGCCATAAAAAACCAAGCGTGTGTGTGTGGGTGTGTGTGTGTGTGTGTTCGCACAGGCCTTTGTTAATTACAAAGCAGAATTAATTGCGTGTAACTGAAGCGATTAGCAGCATATCAGCATAAGAGCACAACGGCAACCAGCTGCACGGGCAGCGTCCAGACCAAGATCGAGTCTGGATTCTCGTCATGGGCCCAACAATAAATGAAATGTTAAACAATGCCTCGGACTACTCATAATGAATAGAAATGTGCTATAAACCACACGCACACACACACACACTCACACACACTCACACACACACAGCAGAAAAATCCACTTTGCATTTCGTTGGCTCATTTGCACTTGGGCAGTCAATGTCCCGGCTGCCCCAGCTATTTGGCATTTAATGTACGCTGTCAGTATGGGCTGTGCCACGCCTCTGCCAACATTGCCAACTCCCTTGGTAATCTACATTTTATGGCCCGAAGCGTTGAAAACGTGCACACGTGCGCTGCCTGTCAAGAAGGCGCCAAGTCGCATCCAGTCGAGTTGAGTTTGTTCTCAAGCCCCGAAACCCTATGGCGGCGAACTCCAGCCTCAACTTCAACCTCAACCTGCAGCCTGAATAAAGCCCACAACTGATAGTTGAATTTATTTAAATGGCCCGCAGACTGACCAGCCTCATCTTGACATCAGACCGAGAGGGTCGACCAGTTCGCAGGTCTCCGGTCTGTTTATGATTATTGCCCGAGTCGAGCGCGCAGAGCATGTTGCTGTTGGCTGTTGCCTGGTTTGTCTGGCAGCTTGTCTGGCAGCTCTTTATAGCAGCGCACTAGACAAGGCTTACAAAAAGTTGGCCATTTCTTATTGTTGTAAAAATGTTGTTTATGACTCTGAAATTAGTTTAAAAAGGCAAAAGAACGAGAAAATTTAATAATCGGCTTAGAACTGCTTGCAGTGCTAAGTTAAAGCTCAAAAGAGAAAACAGTAAAAGCTGTTTATACCATTTAGCCATTTGAAATTGCACATAATAGTGTATTAACTTTGTGTCTAACAGGCAGACGAAGTCGTGGCAGTCGCTACAAAGTATATTTTGCGCAGCATCACTACTCAATGTCCGTATGCTTGTCCGTTTGTGTGTATGAACGCCTAGATTACAGCTATTACAAAAGCTAGAGATACCAAATTTGGCATGGCAATTGATGTGTACCATACGTTCAGCTGTGTAATTCTAATTTTGAGTGCCACGCCTACCGCCTCCGCAAATCAAAAATTTCTTTTTTTTTATTTATTTTTAAATTCTATTTTAAATTGGGTATATCATAATGGCATATTTATTTTGTACAAAGGTATGAAACAGCCAGAAAAAGGCGTGGCAGACCATGCAAAGTATGTCTTAATCAGCAATAAAAGTCGTGTCCGTTTGCCTGTCCGTTTGTCTGTTTAAACGCCTAGATCACAGCTACTATAGAAGCTAGAGACACCAAATTTGGCATGGTAATTGTTATGTGTCAAACACGTTTTTTGATTTATTTTCAACTTCTGTAGAAACATTATATATATAAAAAAATAGTATTTTTTTGCCGTGCGCACTCGACTGTAGCTTTCTTTACGTGTTCCACTTAGCACTGCTTGCGACTGTAACTTTCAAAATCGTGGGAATATCAAATAGCTAATGGCAAGACTTCATCAAGTTGATTTCCTTGCACCTAAAGCACTCGTAAATCTGCATAGCAAATTTCACAACTCAAACGCTTCATACCTCTGAGAGATCTGCATAAAAAGAGCTGCACAACTTTGTGTGCAGTATGAAAGGCTCTTGTATGCAGTCAATTGGCATGCGCTGGCTTAAAGTTTATTACACGCTGCTAGCGCTTAAAGCTGCTATCGTGGAAAGCATAAACACGTTTTTATGCTGCAGCAAAACTCAATTATTGTAATGCAATCCGAAGCCAAGGAGGACGGAAGCAGCTTCCTCGATCGAGCAGATGTATTGAATCGAAATGCAATAAGTTCGTCGGAATTAGTTAGCTTGTGGTAGTGTAGTATTATGTGTGTGTGTGAGTGTGTGTGTATAACTGTTTGAGCTAAAGCAATTACCGTTGATTACGTTTGCCATTGTTGGCCGACTGCAGTTGAGTTCAGCTGCCTGACCAAGGATAATGTTGACATAGACAGAGGCACAAACAATCTTCCATTGAGGCGGCAACTGCATGCTGTGCGACAGGCTGCATAAACAATGCGGCAACAAAGCGCAGCGATAATGCAACTATATACACACACACACACACACACACATATACAGAGATATAAATTTATAATTCATGGATTATCCCATATGGAATGCGAAATGTGCGTCTGGCAAATTGTGCATGTCAGCGCAGGGCAGAAGTTGTCGCTGCGCCAGGGCTGGGGTAATAACTCAATTAAACTGCAGTTGTCAGCAGCAGCAGCGGCAGCAGTACGAGCAGACATGTCAGGATACAACAGGATCTAACAGGAGACGGCAAAAACTCTCGTGGACATGCAAAGTTTCTGGCCAGAAGCGCATAAACTGAAATTGCGCATAAAATGAAACAAATAAACGCAGCGAGCACATGCAAAATAAATTTGCACGCAATTTACTGTAAAAAGCGTCGAGTTGTTGAGAAATCGAGTGGGCAGAGGGAACCGTTGGGGGCGTGGTTCTGAGCATAGCAGGTAATGCACACACACGTGCAACCGCGCATTTGTTTATTTCCAATTTACTTTCGTGCGGTGCGTCAACGTCAAAGTTTTTTTTTCCTGCTCCCACTTTTTCTCTCTGTCATCGCGCCACGCCCACCAAAAGTCATAGAGTAAACAAAACTTTTGCCGCTGCACTGCAATAAATTATGTTCACCAACTGCAATCAAAACAAAACAGAACTGAAGCGCAAAAGTCCCGGACTACATTTCGGTTGCCTTTGTTTCTCCCTTTTCGCTCGCTTTTTACTGCGCTTAGAGGGAGGAGAGAGAGAGAGCAGTGAGTGCAGCTGAAGCAACCACAGTCTGCGCCAAACATTGTTGCACACTTGAAACTCAATTCATTTGCAGAAAATACGGAAATGGAAATGAAAATCATCAGAGCAACGCAGCAGCCAGCACACACGGCGTATGCGCGATGCGCGAGCCAAGACACTCGAACTTTTTCAATTAAGCGTTAACATCATAAACAGCCACAGTTTTGCGTGTGTGTGAGTGTGAGTGTGTTTGAGTCTGCGTTGACATTGACAGCAGCCTTTCAGTTGCCGTATAGGCCGTGGCTGTTGCTCTAATCCTTCAATTCGAGAGCAATTTATTTCAATATAAAGAGGCGAAGGTTTTCGATGGGTTGATAAAGCTGAGCTTTTATCCAGTATATGTAGCAGCTGTATGTGTATCAGGAATGTATAGCAAAAGTTTACTGAACTTCTAAGTTCTTTAAAAACCTACCTTGTTTTACACTATATTGGGTGCTCGAAATAGTCTATATCTCTAATCAAACTTTAATGCATTTTTTTTTATATTTATAATGAACTTTATCGTTTTTTTTTTACTTTTTTTCCATTAGAGCATTCTTTTTTAGTGTAAAACTTTTTTCGATGAAACTATTTTAACTAAATTCACCATGCATAATATTAAAATAGTGACAGTTTTACTTACATAATTTCAGCTTATTTATTTTCGAATAACTGATCCAAAATTGACCCAAAAGAAGTCTATATTCCATAACAAGAGGTAAGTAAAGTACCATAAAAGAAAATAATAGATATAATATAATAAAAATAATAATTCCAGTTTTATATATTCCCATAGCTTCGAAATGGATCCACAACAAAGTTGCATCAAGGCTGCAAAAGCTGCGAAAATTTAAGTAAATTTGTTCCTTGTATGGTATAGAAAAGCCGATATTTCAAACCAAAAGGTAAGTGCTTAAATAATAAGAGATAGAGATAGATATACTATAAAATAATAACAATTTCCGTATTTTTTTTAAACATTTTTAGAACTGCTTTAAATTGTACTTTCAAGAAAAGCTGTAAAAATTGAAGTAAACCTTTTCATTGTATGCCATACCAAGAGGTAAGTGCTAGTATATGGTAGTAAGAGAAATTAAGAGAGCAGATCTTAAAGTCTAAAACAAATTTGTATATGGTACACTGCCTCACAAGGGCCGTAAATACCACTGCCACCTGTCACATCATACAAAAAAAAAGAACGCTCCCTTACCCAAAACAAATGAACCCCTCGCATATTTTCTCTACAACATCCATGCTAATGCTGCTTCAAGTGCTATTAGGGCTTATCTGAAGGACACTTAACTAAAGACATTTTATATAGTTTAAGTTTATTTAATCGGCTCGACTTTAATAAACTACTTGCTGTAAGCTGCAAAGAAATTTATGACGAGCATGTTGTGCGGGCTTTAATTGGTAACAGCGTGGCCAGGGAGCCAGGCTGACAGTCGGCCTGGCAGTCTGGGCAGATGTGCGGTACGCAACCGAATTCAGGAATTAATAAGAGAAATTTCTTTAGCCCTCACGACGTCCGATTACATTTGCCATTGGCATAACAACAGGCGCAGCCAGGGACAGCACTAAGCACGCAGCAATGTGCGCTGGGGGAGAAAGTGAAGTAGGTTAGGTTAGGATAGGGTAGGGTAGGGTAGGGTAGGGTAGCCTGGTCTAGGCCAGCTGAGATGAGGCCACCTAGCGGAGCCCGCAGGCAGACATAATTGTGAGCTTTTTATGTGGCAGCATTTTCCATGGCTGTCATTTTTGATATTACATAGCTTGTAAGCTGCTCGACAGCTTCCCCCTTGACCGAGTTGTACATTTTTATTTTATTATGCTGCCTGCATAATGCCACTACCCCTCGCCACTGGCCACTGTCTCTCTTGCTCTCTCTTTTAGCCCGCTCTCTGCCCAGTTTTATCTGCTGGCTCATAAAAATAAAGCGCTGCGCATTCTTTCACGCCATTTGCAGTTACTCTGATAAGAGCGAGCTACATTTTTGTTGTTGGCGTTGCCATTGCCGTTGCTGCTGCTCTGGGGGGTTCAAAGGTCAAAACGCAAATGCCTTTGTTTTGATATGCGCCTGTCAATGCTCAATGCGAGCAGCGGCCTGAGACTCCTCTCGATGCGTCATTATCAAGCGCAAATAATAAATCATGACAAGCTCTCGCAACGACGCCCAACAGCAGGGCGCTGCGGTGAAGCAGGAAGTGGGTGGGGGGTGGAAACTGTAGATACAATTTTCCTCTATTGTTTGGCATAAGTGTGTGTGTGTGTGTGGGAGTATGTGTGTGCCTGCTCTGCCTGTCTCTGCGTGTGTGAGTGTGTTTTCTTAGCTATTGTTCGGCATAATTAATCACAATTTGTGTGCGCTTTGCGGCAATTAATAATTCATATGGCATTTGTTAGATATGATACAAGTTTAAACTTGCTATTTAGTTTTGTTTGCAAGTCACGCTCACGCTCACAGTTTAAAAGCTTGTCAAAGTGGTTAACTGTAATGTGCTTCTAATTAGTTGACCCCTCATTAAGTGCGGCTAAATTACAGCCGGGCGACATGACGAAGGACACTCGCTGGAGTAATTACGAGCACATCGAGTGCTTAAGTTGATTAACTAATAGATACTTGATTGACTAACTGACGCCCCGCTGGGCGTGGTCAACAGATGGGAAACGAGGGCCATGGCTGGTGGTTTGTTTCATTAGAGACTATCGCAGTGGTTAAAATCATTGGAAGTTTTATAGCATTATTTCATTATATACTCACTACTATAGCTGTTGTTATCGATAGTTTTATAATATTATTTTTATAAATTTTAATATTAAATTACAATTTTTTATCTAAGCAGTCGGTTTTTGGCATCAATATCATGTATATTTTAAATGCTTCTACAATGATGTGGTTAGAAATATGCGAAGTTGTATTAAGTGAATATTATCGATAATATTGTAATAATATGTGAACCAGTCTTAAGAGAATATTATTAGTAATATTCTTATATTAGCAATATTTGCACTATTTAATAAATAAATTAATTCAAATGCCCCAACGATAGCTTAGCCACAAATGCAGCTAGCGTCAAACTATCGATAGTATAATAAAACTCATTGTAATATTATTTATATTAAAATAATGCGCAATAATCATGACAGAACTAACTATCTTAGCCAAAGCTATTGTTATTGTTGGTTTAGCGATAGCTTAGTCCAAAATGGAGCTAGCGTGAGTATATCGATAGTTTGATAGTACTTATTATATTATTGTTTATTTAAAGTATTCGGCAGTAATCATCGCAACACTAACTAGCGAAGCTTAGTAATTGTTATTGTTGGCTTAGCGAACGTTTTGCTGAAAAGGGAGCTCGCGTCAGTCTATCGATAGTGTGAAATACTTGATAGATTAATATATACTTAAAGTATTTGCACAGTAATCATCGCATTACTAACTAGCGAATCTATAGTTGGTCTTATTGTTGTTTTCCAATAATTTATATTTTATTTACATGCATATAATTTGTATATATTTATTTATTATAATTATTCAATTTATATTATTTGTACAAGCAGTAATTATCGGCTTAAGCGATAGTATTATGGTTACTTTAAATGCCACTTAAATGTAGTCATTAATTTTTGAAGTACCTTGAGAATTTTATCAATAATATAATACTGTTACAAATGAATATAACAATGCATTTCAAAACTGGACCGATAGACAGGACAGCATTATTTTATCGATAGTAGGTGGTTTACAGCTTTTCCTACTATCAATTGCATTTTTTCGAGCTTACTATCAGTATGTTAGTTATGTAGCACCAATGAGACTGAACTCAAGCTTCTATGACTGCACTAACGAAACTCTTCAACTAATCGATATTGTATACTATATCGCAAGTCCTGGCGATAGCTACTCAAAATCACATACAGTTTTACAGTCATTAAATCTGCCAGCATTTGCGCTAATTGAAAAAGTTTTCGCTGCAGGCGCAACGCGCGCTGCGTGCGCTTTAAAGTTTCGCCTGTCGCACTTAAAGTGCGCTACGCATTCTCCATTTGTGCCGATAATTTGTGCACAGTTCCGACTCAGTGGAGTTAGTCGGGAATTAGCTCTCGACGTTTGTGTGCTCCGGCAGTTACACCGCAAATTCAATACTGATTAACGATTGCGACATGCTCATCCCAGACTGAGCATATTAAACTGGAGTTGAGGCGGGTGTGCAGCACTGTGTGTGTGTATGTCGGTATGTGTGTAAGTGGCAAGCAGACACTCTTGAGCACACACACACTCGGAGGGGTTGCTGTGTGTGTGTGTGTGTGTGCTGTGGTTGTGCTGGATATTTGCAGAGAATATGAGAAATGTCACATGACTCGGCAGCAACGGAAGTGCTTGACAAAGTTTATTAATTAATTTTGTTGATTTTGTCACGTGCTCGTAATTTCGGCAAAATCCGCAAAATCACACAGAGATACACACACACGGGGCATAGGGCATAGTTGATGCGTAAGCCAAAACCAAAGCCATGGCTAACAGTTGCTGAAAGCCAGCCAGAGATTCAGCCAGCCGCAGGGGCATAGCAGGCAGTAGGAGTGCGGCAGGCTGCTAGCAGCTCTGAGGTCAAACGGAGTTAGAGCCAGGTCGAGAGAGCGGGGCGAAGCGATAGCGATAGGTGGTCTGTTCATGCTGCTGCAGCAAGGAGAGCATCCATTAGTCAAATGGCTTTCATCTCGGTCCGAGAGAGCTCAGGTGTCCCGGTCCATTCGTATACCATACTTCCGTCTCGATTCGCCCAAGCAGCCGTCGATTCGCTTGTCCGTTATGTTTATGTTTATGTTTATGACGATTATTGTTATTGGATTTGTTTTCCCCAGTTGTTTTGGCGCAAAAGTCAATTAAACGCTTTTGTGGCAACCATTTGCTCATAATTGGATTATGCCACTGTATTTGCCCAAAAAGGCAGCAAACCGGCATAAATTCCCAGCTTGTTTGTCGCAACCACATCTCATCCCATGCGTGTATACAATGTTGTACTTCATATGGCAGCAGCAACAACAACAACAACAACAATCGGCTTATGTTTAAGCCCCATTAGTACGCGAAATGTATGCAAAACACGGCGTAAACATCAAATCGAATTTACATTCTTTTTTTTTTTTAATTACACGCCCAAAAACTCTTTCTAACTGCTCTTATTGAAATTCGAATTGCGCAGTTTTTGCATTAATTAAACATTATTTTAATGAACAGCATAAGGGAATGGGCGGGGATTGCATTAAAGAGTTTTTCTTATGGAAATAGCTAAAAATTGCAGTTTTATATTTTTGAGCAATTTAAACATAAATATATGCAATCTTCACATGCTTCAACAGCTTAGCTTAAAATCTATATTTATTATACCATTTACCCATTGAAAATGGGTAAAAAATGGTATATTAACTTTGTGCAAATGTATGTAACAGGCAGAAGGAGGCGTGGCAGACCATACAAAGTATATATATTCTTGATCAGCATCAATAGCCGAGTCGATTTGGTCATGTCCGTCTGTCTGTCCGTCTGTCCGTCTGTATGAACACACAGATCTTAGCTATTAAAAGAGCTAGAGGCACCAGACTTGGTATGAGTGTGCGTGTATTCAATACACACAAGAAGTTTATTTCAAACTTGATGTGCCACGCCCACCGCCTCCGCAAATCGATAAATGCATATTTCGATTTTTTCCAAATAATTCAATAACGAAAAGAGATAAACGCACCAAATTTGGTAGGAGGGTGTCTTGCAACATTATGCAGAAGTTGGATTTTAGAATTTTGGATGCCACGCCCACCGCCTCTAAAAAACACATTTTTATAGTTTAAAAGAAAACTAGAAAAGCTAGAAGCGCCAAATTTGGAAGTAAGGTGCCTGGTAACATTACGGAGAATGTTTGATTTTCAACTTTTGGATGCCACGCCCACCGCCCCCACACTATTTCATTTTAAGAAAAGTAGGGAAATAACAAAACATTTTTTTAACACTCTTGTAGCTTACCATAGTACAGATCTACCCTATAAATTTCAATCCGATCGGACAATAAACACAGAAGTTATAGGCACGAGAAGTTTCACTCACAGCAGTAGAGGCTCGACGCCGACGCCGACGCCGACTGCGCACGCCGACTGCGCACGCACAGTCGTCGTGTAGTCAGTGTGCAGTCGGCATGTGCCATTAGCGTTAATGCATGTGTATGTCTTCGAAAATATGCGATGCGTTGTTATTCGCCGAATAAAAGTAATTAATATTAAGAATTAGTTCTTAACAGCGAAAGGTAAATGGTATCTTACTGTCGAGTGCACTCGACTGTAGCTTTCTTCACTTGTTTTTCAATATTTACCTGAAAAACTTATATTTTTTTTAAAAGAAAAAAAAATCATACTTTTTTTTTAATTTACAATTTTTATTTTTAATATTCGCTGACCAAGTTAGTTTAGCTAACCTCTTTGTATGTTTTTCAAAATATTTATATTAATTATGGGAAAGAAGTTCAAAAAATACAATTTTATTTGAGTTTACAATTTTGAATAAGCAGAAAAAAATTATGTATAAAAAAAATTTTATCTACCTTAAATTAGTAATACTAATATTTAAACATGGCTCTCCTATATCTCGTGCTTTAATTTGCAGCTCTTCTTTCAACTCGAATTTAAGCATTAAATAAATTTTATAATCCTTAAATTATTGCAATGATTTGCGCAAATCTTGCCTAGACTATTTTACTCATCGTAAGCATTGCGAATATTATTTGATATCACTTTATCTCTGAATATGAATTTCAATAATCATAACAGCTTGATAATCGTGAATTTAAATCGCATTATTCTGGCCATTGATGCCGTTGTTGCTGCTGCTGCTGCAGACATGGCTAAGCTAATGGTCTGTGGCCATCATTAATGGACCTGCGGCGTCGTTTTCTTAGCCACATGTTCAGCATTATTTGGGACCAGTCAAGACAATTGTTGTTGCTGTTGTTGCTGCTGCTGTTGCCTTCGAGATGTCCTTATACCAGTTGCAATCGCTTGGGCATTGAACTGTGCAAATGTGCGTCCACATCTATGTACATGTGTACACATAACGCACACACACATTTATTTATATATATATATATATTTGGCTGTATGTCTGTATTAGCGTGTGAGTAAGGGACTGAAGTTCAGCTACTTTGCCTCAGCCTTTGGCCCCTTTGGCTTGGGCAACTGTTGCAGACATGCGCATGAATACGCCGAGTGTCTTCGAGCTGCTCGCACAATAGAAGAATCAAGCGCAAATAAAAAAAAAAACAAACCAAATATATATATATATATATATGTTTGTGTATGTCTTAGCTGGGGAATCGAAAACTGCAAACTTTTCAATTTGCCAAGCAGCTGCTTTACCCTTGAAGCAAGCGATAAGCAGAACGCAGCGCACTTATCATTTAAACAAACTGGAAAATTATGCTGACGCGTTTAAATTGCAATAAACGTGGGCGTATGAGGGGGCGGAACGAGTGTATGTGTGTGTGTGTGCGGGCCGAGCAATTTATGCTTGTCGTGCAGAATGTCAAACATGTCAATCAAAAGTCATTTGCTCGCCGAGTCGCGTACCACGGGGCGTATGAATTGGCATCGCAGTTTCGCTTTTCGCGTTTCCCTACCTACTTGTCGCCTATCGCAATGCATATATGCACATGTTGCAACCAACTGTGCCACAAACTGTGGCAATAGCAGGACACGTCAATTGCCTGACAATTTCGAGCAACGCTTCGCTGCGTGCGTCCTCTAAACGAGAAACCGCTTTGGGCCCGAGTTTCGAGTTCGACATTGTTTCAGTAGTTCGTCTCCATGTATATTCCCGCAGGAAATTATGCTTTGACTCGGCGCCAAACTTTATTTTCTATATTACATATATATATATATATTTTTTTTTTTGATCGACGCAGTTCAATTTAAAATTTATTTTATTTTTATGCCTTGCCCTTCATTTTCTTTTTCTCTTTTTTTTTCTTTATTGTCATACGCAACCTTTGCAAATATTGACATTTGTTTATATGGCCGAATACAGAAAAAAAGATTTTCTCTTTCTTTCCCCGCTGCTGTTGTTGTTCTTGCTGTTGTTGTGTGAAGTGTGAGCTCTATGCGGAGAGGAGTACAAACACAATCTGTTTGTGTTTGCCGAGCAAACAGGCCTAATATGAGAGCGTATTTATGGTGATTGATGGGTCCGGGATGTGGGCCCACAACTTGTTCGGCGAGTGATAATCTTGTGGTTTTAGCGCGTGAAGCGAAACAGATGAAAGTATTTAGCGGGCGATTTTCGTGAACTATACGAAATTTGTGAAAAGTCTTCTGTGTGCACACTTTGTTGCAGAGGGAATTGCATAGCGATTTGACGAGCTCCATATCAATATTTATTTTTTGTGTAGATTTTTACAAAATTTCTATCGGTCGAGCTGTCCGAAATAGTATAGATAAAAGTGCCTTTGCATACGCAAAATATTTGACACAGTTCTATGCATACGTTTTGCAGTTTGCGCGGCGCCAATGGCAGCAAAATTGTTTGAAAGCTAAAGGAATTTGTTATAAAAGCCATCGATTTTTTTACGTTTTGTAATTGTATTCGGAGCTGAAAATATTTTGTGTAAATAAACTCTTTCTGCAATATAAGTTAGAAAACTTTAAAATGATTTTACTTTAATATAAATACTAAATTATAAATACTATAATAAACAGTCTTCACGATTCAAGCAAGTAGTTTTTCAGAACTCAATAAATTTATGCATAATTAATTTAAAATTTGTAAATAATTTTCATACATATTTAATTTCGAATATTTTAGAAATTTTTTTTTTAATTTTTGAAAGTTCGAGTCTTTTAAAAGCAATTATTATTATTTTTTAATAGTTGGCTTTTATAGTTCAGAACTCGAAGAGAAAATACATTTCATAAGTAGTTAAACATTTTAACAAATTGTTTTTTTGAACATGTTCCAAAAAATAGTGAAAACAATAATAAATTAATTGTTTCTATATAAATAAATTTATGCACTCAAATAAAGCAATTAATATTTATTTTTTATATCTTAGTTGTCTTCTAACTTGAGCAGAAAATATATTTTAAATAATTTAAATTTTAAAAAATATGTTTATTGAATACAAAATAATAATAAACAATAATACTTTTATTTTTGTATTATAAATTAATTAATTTTGATTACTAGACTGCTACCTTTTTTTCAGAAATCATTGCAGACATTTATGAATCCATAATCAATTTATTTCTTAGACAATTTTTTTTTTATTTCCATTCAATTACAAACATCGAAAATTGTTAATTTCAATTTGCCATTGCAAATATGAAGGAAAATAAACATAAAGCGGCAATACTTTGTTTAATTGAAGCTGGCGCTCCCTTTGCCCTTGCCGAGTGTGTGTTGGTGCTGGGAGTTGTGCGTGTAGAGCATGCGTGGTGCTGTGTGGTTGGAGTCAACCTTTTCGCATTGACTTTAATACGTTTCTTGTTTGATTTGTTTGTGAATGCACGTTGCGTATGCTGCGGGCGTTGCTCGGCTTTATCCGGGGGGTTTGGGCGTGTTTGGGGATTTGAAATTTGTGCAAATTGAATTTATTGAAGTCTAATAGTCCCACGTGTAAGCGCCATCGGTTGGGGAACGCCCAACATTGCTGACAGCCGTCAATAAAGCGCTCGCGTGTGTGTGTGTGTGTGCGTATGTGTGTGTGTGCTCGGGTTAGTCGTTGACGTTTGATGTCAAAATTGCTTGTTTTAGAGTTCGCTGTGGGCATGTGTGTATGATTGCGTGTGTGTGTGTATGCTTATCAATTTGTACAATGCACGCCGGCGTATTTGCAGCCATGTGTGTGCTGTACAAGAGTATGTGTGTGTGTGTGTACCATAAGAGTTAGTGTGTGCGGGGGTATTTATAGTCTTCTTAAGGGATTCCGCTGCGTGCGCTCCAAGGCAATTCGAGCGCCTTGACAGTCGAGACGCGGTCGGTGTTGGATTCGGACCAGGCATCTCATTCAGCTTGGCCCCAACTTGGCCAACAACTACAGCAGTAGCAGCAGCAGCAGCAGCAGCGCTAACAACATGCCCTGGCACAGACGTCTGTCTGGCAGGATTTGCGAGCGACCGTGCGCGTCAAGTGAAGGCAAACATTGCGACACAAAGCTAAAGAGGGTTATTGTGCGTTTTGTATGTGTGTGTGTGTGTATGTATGCTCGACTGCTTACTCCTCACTTTCCCTGGCTGTGTGCGGGTGTACGCTTGTGCGTGTGGGTGTTGACAGGCAGCGCACCGCAACCACAACAGGAAAAACGCTGCTGCCAAAGCCGACGACTTCATTACGCATAATTTACATTTTGTGGCATTCACGTTGAAATTTTAATTGGAATTTACTTTGCGAGTTTTCTTCTTTTTTTTTGCCAGAGTCGCGCCAGAGTCGCAGCAACGTTGTTAAAAGTTTTAGCTGCTTTTCCGCCTGTTGACAGCGAAATTTGCCATGTATTTAATGGCTTAGACAGAAGGCTTATTTGTCTGATAATATTTTGGCAGCGATGCCATTAAAAAAAAGTTTACGCGTCGTATACGCAACATTTTAACAGCGCACTGGCGGTTAACAGTGCACAGCACACAGCGCTGCCATGTAAATGTAAATGTAAAAGCGCTTTACAGAACACTGTTAAGTGCTAGCAGCTAACAGCGCGTGAGTGAGCGAGCGAAGCGCGCGCTTTGAGTGCAAGCTGCGCGCCAGTCTGAGTGCTTCTCAGGCGCAGGCGGCGTCGGCGTCGCCGTCGACGTCGACGTTGGCAGCGAGACATGTTCGGTTTCGCTCAATTCGCTTTGATTCTGTGCACATTCTGAGCGCGACTGCGGCGTCGTCGGGCTTTCGGGCTTCGTGTGGCGCTCACGCAAATTCGGCAATTCATTCGTCTGTTAACCGTCTGCGGCGTTGCCACGTCGTCGTCGTGGTCGTCGAGTTGTCGAGTTGTCCGTCTCTGTCGTGGCGTCGTGCTTGTCGTTGTCGCGTTGACGTTCTCATTCGCATTCGCATGTTGAGAGGAAGTGGGCGCGACAGCAGCAGCAGCATCAATAGACGCAGCAGGCGCAATTACTGCAGATTGCAGGCTAACGGTAAAGCAGCCTGACATGCACACACACACACACACACACACACACATAGACATGCATACGTATACGCACACTGAGCACGCCACATGCAAAAAGTTATTGGCGTGCGCGCGTGCCATTGCGTATACGCAGCGTTTGCCGACGCTGGCAACGTTGTACACGCGCTCGGCGAGCGTTCCGCTTCCGCTGCTGGGCCATGAAATGCAAAATCGCGTCGCGCCAATTCTCGAAATACGCCAAACTACTTAAATGCAGTGCAACAAAAAAAAAAAAACAAAAAAAAAACAACAACCAAGCAAAATCAAATGAAAACAGCAGCCGTCGCGCAGCTGCCGCCACGTGAAGCCTTCGCAACGAGAATTCTTTCGGTCGCGGTTGGAAACAAACATTGCTAAATATAAATATATACAAATAAAAAAAATATATATATTTAAATATATTACATAATAACTATAATTTATAACTATATATTTTTATATATATATATAGCTGATCTAATGTATAAAGCATTGAATAAAAAAATCTAAAAAGCGGAAGGGACTTTTTTGACAACTATAATATATTTATATATATTTAGCTGATCCAATATATTTATTTATATATATATATATGTATATCTAATGCATTTCTAATACATTGTCGTGTGCAAATCGTAATTGTGGTCAATATGCAATTAGCCATTTCGCATTTGTGCATTTTTGCATTGCCATAAAAATGTGTTATAAATTTTGTCGCGTAAATATCAAAAGAAACGCCACTTGCCGCACGTTCTCAAGCCGCAAGTATGCAACAATCGCGTCGAGCTATGTGCGACGAGTGCTCAAATGCAGCCAAACACACACACACAGACAGGCTGACACACACACAGACACTCGCACACGCACACGCAGGCGAGTCGTCATTAACACCAGCGATAACATCGATACAAGCAGCAAGTGAAATCAGGCTGCAGCAGCGTCGAAAAGCCATGGCAAGGGGGGGCGGCTCTAGTTATGAGTGCCAAGTGACATTGCTCTACACACACACACACGCACGCATACTCGCACACACACAGTTGTAATGCCAAAACGCCACGGGCGATGCAATCAAAGTTGCTGCGACTAAACGACAAAGCGGAAGTGTTGATATTGCCGCTGCTCAGCCTGGCAGCGACGTCGGCAGCGACGCCGGCAGCGCTGCTGAAATTGTTGTCGCATAACGACTTAAGCCATAGAGCAGCACGCAGCGTCAGCGATTTGCCTTGTGCCTTGCCTACTGCTACTCCCAGCAGCCTCATTTCGCCTAGGGGGTCGCACTTGAAGTCTCACAAACACACACACACACGCGCGCGCAGGCAGTGCCTATACAGTGCCAGCGTCACTGTAGTTGCTTAAAGGTCCTTTGCCTCCATTTTGTTTACTTTTGCTTTTGCCTGCTATTTATTTTCTATTTATTCGATTTGCATTTCAATCTGGCAGCGACGGCGCTTTGAAGCCGATATCGAAACTCTCTAGATTTACCATGCCTCGCTGTATGTGCTAGAGTATGTGTATGTGTGTGTGTGAGTATGGGTGTGTGTGTGTGTGTGCGCCTAGCGCACAATTCCATTAAAGCTTCTCGGGCTCGCGCGCCCTAAACGGGTTTATGTGTGGATATTGCGGCACTCAAACGATTTGTCGCCTCTTGACGTGGCTTTCAAACGTCTCCAGCGCGCGCATCTGTAGACGCCTCGAGCGCATATTGGACTAAATGGTAAGTGACAATGACTAGATTACAAATAAGGTATATATATATACTCATCTATGTCTGGCTTAAGATAAACCAATTTAAAATGAGCGTAAAGTGCCTGCATCGAGCCTGTGGCAGAGTTAAGGTTGAGTGAAATTGTCGGACTAAGGCTTAAGAGTTTCTGTCAGAAATTTGAAATAAATTCAGTAAAATTCAACAGCAAATAAAATAAATTTTGCGAAAATATTGCATTTTTTTTAGCAGTAAAAATATGCAATTTTAAAATATTTTGAGTTTTAAAGAAAATATAAATTTAGCTTGCAACAAATTAATTTGTTCGAATTATGAGATTTATAGCACAAACTGCTGAGAATATATTAAACATTTTTTTCGATAATAATATTTATTTTATAATCAATGAAAGTAACACTTAGCTCTGCTTTATATTGAGATTGAACAAGATTAAAAGTAGATTTAAATTTTCTGGCTATATCTAGTGAAATTAGAGAAAAAAATAAGTAAAAAATGTTAAAACATAAACAAGTAAAACACATAAACATAAACTGCTAAAAGTGAAAGCTTAAAATTGTATAAAAAAACTAATATATAATAATATTAATACGAGATAAATGAGAATTTAAAAAGCTTTATATTTAAAACTCTATCATATAAAATAATAAAGAAATAAAAATAAATAAATAAAAAATCTATCTTAAAGTATGCGCAAAATATTTTATAAAGTACAATAAAATTATAAAACATTAACAATGAGATAAATGGGAATTTTTAAAAAATGTATATTTTATTCCAAAATTCATGCATTCAACATAATCAGCTTAAGACTCATAGAAGATCGCTTTGCGAGTAAAATCTTTATCAGGTTTTTGTGCTATGAGAGTAGAGAAATAAAGCTAGTAGTATCGATGGTATCAGTATTTCAATTATGTATTATCAATCAATCAATCAATCAATCAACAAACAAGCATAAGTGCAGCTGAAATATTGGTAAACTATAAAATAATGTAGACGTAGTATTATTTATAATATAAAGACTTGACAAATTGATGAACAAAATCGAAAACCTTTGCAAAATTCAGATCAAATCGACTAGTCTAGATTATAAACAGTACAAAGTACAAACTCTTAAATAATTTAGTAATAGTGTTAGATATATTGTAGAAACTAGAAAAGCATTAATAAAAAATGCAAAAATACATACCAATTTTTCAACTAGATTTTAAAAGCTGATAGAATATTCCTCTTACAATTGCTCTTAAAGCCTTAATATAATTTGGCGCTTGGGTAAAGCAAAACGGAAACGGAAATGCATGCGGCCGGTAGGCCAAAATGTCGCCTAGTCGAGCGTCATTAATGCAATTGATTTTCTAGCCAAACAATTTGCATATTTGGAAATTCTCCCACGCACTTGCTATCGCTTTTTCTCTCTCTCTCTCTTTTTCTCTCTCTATCTGTCTGTCACTGCCCTTTGCCTTGCTGTACCTACCCAGCCAGTCTGCGTGTCTCTATCAAAGTTTTATTGCAAATGCAATTTAAATGAGATTACGATTACACGCAGCACTACACGCTGTGCCACGCCCACGCGACACGATGCGAGCAAACAAACCAGGCCGCAGGGCGGGCTCATTAATTATGATACTTTGAGTCGCCGCGAGCGATATAATGCCTGGTTGCCACTGTATCGCAGTGTGAGTGTGCAATTGCCATTGTTGTTGCTGCGCGGGTGGGAGGGCGTGCGTTATGTATCGGAAATTCTAGTTAAAGCGGTACCCAACCGCAAGGCCGCCCACATGCGCTCACACACAGACAGGCTAGAGCCAGACGAGCTGCCGCGACAAGTGTTGAGCAGCGCTTCAAAACTGCACGCAGCAACGCGCTGCTTGCGGGCAGCAGGCAGCAGCAGCAGGGGGCGGGGCTGTGCTGCGTCTAGGGCGTTGTCGGCATTTTCTTGCTCAATCAACATCAATGGGCGAGGAATTTTCAATGTAATTTACGAGTACGCCTCGTCCCAGTGTCTCGACCCGCTCCTGGGCCGCTTCCTGGGCCATGTCAAAGGCAGCCTTCGAGTGTGTAGTAGGGCAGAAAATTGTCGAGAGAAACCGCAAAGTAAAGGCAAAGGCGAAGACGATGGCGATGGCAAAGGCAGCGCGCCTTTCTGCAGAACAAATGAAGCAGCGTGAAAATCCTGCACGGTCTTCCTTCCACTTGATTTCATAGCTCCCGGGCGCAAGCCCAATGAGAGCGAGCAGAGAAAGAGAGAGCGGGAGACTGGGTAAAGGGAAATGCTGGCTGCCTTGCAGATAGACGTGGGGAAAGCGGCATTAGGAAATGCGCCCCGTTTGTCCGCTTGATTAGAAAAGCTGCAAGCGATAAGAACGAGCGCAAAAGCAAAGCACAAAAAAAAACAAAAAAAAAAAAAACAAAAAAAAAATAGAAATCTAATTGAATTTTATATGCTGCTTGTTTCGTGCGAAGCTGCCTGCCCTGCCCCACTGTGGCTGCTACATGCTGCACGCTTTTCTTTAATTTTCACTTCACACTCTTTGCATGGCCCGCAGCCAGACATGGGTACGTCTGTGCGTCTCTCCGTTTGATGTCCTTGTCGTGTCCGACTGCGCTGATTTATTGGCCATCGTCGGGCCGCACTGTGCCTTTTTGGGGCCTGCTTGTCTAACGCTTTTAATTGCCTGTCAGCTCGCCTGTCCAGCTGCCCGGTTTTCCCGCCTGTTCAGCATAGCAAACAAAGCAGCAGCACGAGTTCTAGCCAAGCCTGCCAGCCAGCCGCTTCCCTTTCCCCACTTGGCTGACAATGTGTTAAAAATGTGGCAACATTTTTGTAACAACATTCTCCAAACTTGTCAATGACAATTATGTGTTAGACAAAACCACAGTCGCTGCGCTGCCTATGTAGATGTTCCATGTGAATGCCTCTCTTTCTCTCTGTGTGTGTGTGTGTATCTGTGTGTATACTTGTTGTGGCGCTGTTTCAGATTACACAGCAGGAAACCACAAAATCGAATAGAAATACAGTCCCTTCCAGCCAGCGAGCTAAGGAAAAACTTGCAACACACACACACTCCCACTCACACATACAGCGGCGCATATGAAAAACAAATCAAATATTTAAAGCTCATTGAAGCGAAAACTTTGACACATGTTGAAGGCGGCATTTGGAGTGAATGTCAGGGGCAGGCGGAGTGCGGCTTGCTTAGAAAAACTTTCATTGATTTGGCTTATTCAAGTGGTTGCCAGCAGCAAGAGATAAAGAGATAAAGAGAGAGGGAGAAGTGGGAAAATGTAGGTTGGTAGCCAAAGCAAATGCGTAGATTAAATCGATTAAATTCGTGGCTTTTCGAGCGCACAGCCAAACTTTAAATGGCAGACCGCAGGAAAAGTTTTGCAATTCCGTATATCGAAATTGCATATCATATTACATGGCTCCAACGACTGCGCGATGATATAAACAAATTGAACTAACTCGGCCCGCTAATTGCATTCAATTTCTATTTCAATTTCAATTTTCAATTCCGCCTTGAGTTCGCCCCGCGCTGCACTGCGCAAATCGACAGACTGATTAATTAATTGTGGCAAATATGCGGCAATTATTTATTATTCATTTATTTATAGCGCATGCCGAGCATATTCTATATAGATTCAGCGATCGTCTGCATCACAAGTCACGCGTGAAATATTGCAATTTATTTGGATTGCAATTAAAATGCATTAAGAAGAAAAACTGCAGGCCAAAAAAAAAAAAAAATGTAATCGATGAAATCAAATGAAAATCGAGTAATAAAAAAATGTTGTCAAGTGCATTTATTTTGACTAAAAAAAAAAAATTATCAATAATAATATTTGGCAGGAAGGCTGAGGAGAGTGCACTTGTTTTGAGCACTTAAAAAGTGACTGAAAAAAAGAATTTATTAATAACAATAATATTTGCTGGGGGGTCTGCGATAAATGCATTTATTTGAGCCCTAAAAAATTGACTAAAAAATGAATTTATTAATAATAATAATATTTGCTAGGAAGTCTGAGACGAGTGCACTTATTTCAAGCCTCTTTAAGTGACAAAAAAAAAATTAATAGATAATAATATTTGCTAGATAGCCTGAGACGAGTGCACTTAATTTGAGCCTTTCAAAAGATACTTAAAAAAGAATTTGCCAATAATAATATTTGCAAGGGAGTATTGAACCGAATGATGGCCTAAATGGCACCCTTTAAATTTGATATAGTCTTTAAAAAATTGTAGATAATAATAATAAAATAAATTGTTGAAAGTGGGCGTTATTTATTTTGCAACATTACTTAAAGTTCTGGTTATAAATATTTTATTTAGTCATTTAAAAAAAGAATTTGAGCACTGAAACTTAATTAAATTTATTATTAAATGCTTATATACACTTTCTTTTCGATTTATATTTATTTAAATATATTTATTATTATCTTAAAATACTTATATTTTAAATATTTATATTAATTATATTTATATATTATATTTGTATGAATATATACAGTGGGGAGCAAAATTGAGTACATGTTTGCATATTTCACATTTCGGAGCGAATGATAAAGAAAACAGTAAAGCAAATGGAAAAAAAGTTTATTCTCTTTATTCAATATATAATTGACTATACATTAACGAGAAAAGATCAACGAAGAGGTGCACAAAGAAGAAAAGAAAACTTGAAAACAAAAACAACTCGTATGTACTCATTTATGCACCTTTGACATTTTAAACTTCTTATCTGCAAAAGAATCAAAAATTTACCGTTAATTGTCATCTTATTGCTTTTGCTTTGTTTCTTAGACTTATTGTAATGTGCTTATTATGATTTAAAGTGTCAACGTGGTTACATTGAAAGTGAAGAGCAATTTTTATTATTATTTCAAAATTATGCGTAAATTGAGTCAGGACGTGGAAAATTCGATAATAGGTCTTACCGAGAAAGGATGTTCGTCCCGGATAATATCCAGTAAACTCGGAATAAGTCAGTCGGTGGTCATACGTGTCCAAAAAAGACGCAAAGTTTCGGTTGAATCCCCTCTCAGAGGCCGTCCTCGACTTTTAAACGATGCGGATGCTCGTCATATTATGGCTAATATGAGAAAGGACAAGTTCTTAACGCCTAAGGGGGCTTCTTTAGAGATAAATAAAGATGTAAGTCGATGGACAGCTCGAAGAGCACTTCAAAGAATTGGATATGTTGCAGCAGTAAAAAAAAATAAACCTGCGTTGTCGGCCAAAAATGTGAAGGCACGTTTATGTTTTGCCAGACAGCACCGAAATTGGACTATAGATGACTGGAAGCGAGTAATTTGGTCAGATGAAACAAAGTTTAATAGATTCCAATCAGATGGAAAACAATATTGCTGGCGCCGGCCCGGTGAAACAATCCAACGACACCACGTTAAGCAGACTGTAAAGCATGGTGGAGGCAATATAATGGTTTGGAGCTGTTTCAACTGGTGGAACATTGGACCAATGCACAAAATAGAAGGGATTATGAACAAAGAGCAATATCTAAGTATTTTGAGGAACCATCTTCCCGAATTTATTGATCGCAGTGCTTACAACGAAGCTGAAATCGTGTTTCAGCAGGATGGAGACCCGAAGCACACTGCAAAAGTCGTCCAGAAATGGCTAATGGACCAAAATTTTCAGTTGATGCAGTGGCCGGCTCAAAGCCCTGACCTAAACCCAATCGAAAATTTGTGGTCAATAGTCAAAAGACGATTGGGACAATATAATTCAGCTCCATCAAACCTCGCAAATTTATGGGAAAGGGTGCATGAGGAGTGGCGCCGTATACCCAAAGAAATTTTGGAAAACCTTGTGGAGAGTATGCCAGACCGTATTGAAAGCGTCATAAAAAATAAAGGTTTATGGACGAAATATTAATTTTTTACTAAAAATTCCATTTAACGATCTTGTCTGCAGATAAGAAGTTTAAAATGTCAAAGGTGCATAAATGAGTACATACGAGTTGTTTTTGTTTTCAAGTTTTCTTTTCTTCTTTGTGCACCTCTTCGTTGATCTTTTCTCGTTAATGTATAGTCAATTATATATTGAATAAAGAGAATAAACTTTTTTTCCATTTGCTTTACTGTTTTCTTTATCATTCGCTCCGAAATGTGAAATATGCAAACATGTACTCAATTTTGCTCCCCACTGTAATTATTATAATCTTTTTCAAAGTAAGCCATGATAAATTCAGTTGATAAATTCAGCTTCAAAACACGCTTATCGCTTCGCTCTTCTCGCTGTCAGCCTGTGTCAGCTTGAGCTTTAAGATTCTTGGCTACGAAATTTGATAGTTGAGTGTCAAGTTTGGAATATGCGGAACACTCTCGAGTGAATCATACAGGCATAACCTTGATGTGAGATAAGCAAACACTTCAACTACTTTTTTTTACGCCTCAAGCTGATTGAGCAATAGAAGCAGATATATTTTGTTTTTGTTTTTGTTTTTAACAATTGTACAGTGTATAATTGTGGTTGGGTAGAGCTTTAAGGTATGCAAATAACTTGAAATATTTGTACAACTGTGCGAGCGCTGAGATGATTTACAGCGGGGCCGAGCGAAACACAATTATTTGTTCAAACTTATATTGCGGGCGTAGAACTACAGCGCTCGGGCGAAATTGTGCAGCAAATACCCACACACATAGAGAGAGAAAATACGAGTAGATACAGCTAGACATGCTGGCGAATGTATCTGGGTAGCTGCCGGCCACGAAATCGACTCGACTGCGCGCTGCGGTCGCATTCGTCGCACCAGAGAGACATCCCTTTGTTGTGGTCGCCTCTGTTCCAGTTTCTGCGGTCGGCATTGAGCGCGAAAAAGATTATAATCGAGGGGTGCTGGTTGAGGATGGTAGTCCCGCTCAATAGTGCCCAATTTGTGGCCGTACTTAAAGATACGAGCTAAAAAGGGGCGCTGCGAGAGACTAAGCGCAAGACCGATTGAGCCCAGGCACAAGTATTGTCTGCTCATTTAACCCTTCTATTTTTTTTAAGGCCTGCGAAAGTGAAAGCACTCAATGGCAGATAAACAGGCAGCACAGGCATCTGCCTACCCCGAAAAAAAAAGATGCAAAATAGTTGAAAAAGTATGCAAATGAGAGAAAAGCTGGCAAGCGGCTAAAAAGTCTTCGACGGCTGAAGGGTGCGCCAGGTGTGAAACGAGAAATAACAGAAGGAATTTAACAACTGAAGGGGGGAGGAGGTGAAGGGGAAGCAGGAAATGCGCTTTGCCAATTTTTCTTTTTTTTTTTTTTTTTTGAGTGCCTGCGGCTTGTCGATAAAAGAAAAATACTCAGAAACAGTTGGAGAAACTGAAGCAAAGACAAAGAATAACTTAAAAGCCAAGTTGAAAACACTTTTCGTAGCAAAGGATTTGGCAATGGAAATGGAAATGGAAGACAAACAAACGAAAGTCAGAGCTAAAGCGGCGGCAAAGTGACTGCTCGTCAAAGCCAGATTAGTAACAGCAGCTGGACTGATTTCTATGGGCGGCGCACAGTGCGTATGCGTAATGAATTCTCAGCTTAGCTCAACGGAGTTAATTAAAGACACGCTGCACAAATTAAATTCCCAGCCGAATGCCATTGCTCTCCGCACAGTATTTAAATTAAAAAGTTGCTAACCCAAGCGCACCAAAGTATTAAAAGAAATAGAGAGAGACAGGGAGAGAGAGAGAGAGAAAGAGCGAAACAAAAACAGAAATAGAAGCAAACAAACACAAACAAATCGCTGTTGTGGCGCCGGGAAAGCGGAATTAAAAATTAAAGCCAAAGCTGCAGCGCGCCTCGTAATGCAAAAATGAATTAAAAAACTTAAATGAAAGCTATCTGCAACCGAAGAAAATCGCTCAACTTTTAATTAGTTTGCCATGGGCCCAGCCCGAGCAGCGAGGGCAGTTCCGTGACTTGCGCGCCTGCAACACATTCCACTCCTGGGGGTCGGAGTTCAACAAGCTCCAGTAATTGCCAGTTGTAACACTAAATTCTTAATTGACTGCAGCAGCGGCGGCAACAACAACAAATCAAATTAATTGAATATTATGCAATTGTCATGGTCAGCTCTTGCGCTGCTGCACATGATTCACATTTGATTGCAGCGACTTTGTCTGCTTAGATAAAAAGCTGAAGGTCAGCAGGGGCAGCTAAGTCCGTATTTTATTTAAATTAATTACAACACAAGTTACTAGAGTTATTAGAAATACTGCCAAGTGATGCAAGTACTCACTGTAGCTGTTTACTCACTTGTTATTCACATATTCACATATCTGTGCATACAAGCCAAAGTCGCAGCTACACTACCGGCAGCATGTTTATTTGTTTTCATTAAGCCGCAATCGATGACAAAATGCCTCATTATTGGCATTTATGAACTGTGTGTTTGCGAATGAGTGTGAGTGTGTGTGTGAGTGTGAGTACCCAGTGCCAGTGTACTAGCAAATGTTGCCACACGGCACAAGCATATTTTAATATGCTCGGCCAGGCGTAGACACAGATGAGCTTTATGGCCAATTATCTATTCGATGGGCCGCCCGATCCGCATGCGAATTTCGCACTGTAAATTATTATTTTCTCGATTTCTCTCTCTTTCTCTCTCTCTATTCCACCTATTCTCGCTTTGTTGGTTTTTTTGTAACGAGCAGATAATACGACAATTCCAGGCCCATATTCCGTATAGTTATCAGCCATAATTGGAAGTGCAGTTTATGTAGGCAGCGTTTTTACGACTACAACATGCACGTTACATTACTTTTAATTGACACTATCACTGGCCAGCTGAAGTCGTCGTTAAATTTATGCACCACAAACACTTGTACTTTTACGCGTTCTTCTTGTTGTTGTTGTTGTTGTCTCTAAGTAAAACTCAAGTCTCCATCATAATATTTGAACGTGAATGCTGTAATATTTGGCAGCGTCTGCCACGCCTATAATTCGCCCCGTTAACGCAAACAACTTTATGCTGCTCGTCACTTAAATAGTTCCATCTCGCTCAGTATCTCTGACTTCTCGTTCGTTTTTTATTTAATATTTAAACTTTATTTGCGCAAACCGCAAACAATTTTCAATTGACTGCGCGTAATAAAAAAAAACAGCATAAAGTCAAAAAGTAAAAAAAAATAATACCAATAAACTTTTTTTAATACTCTAGCTGAAGGTAACTATCTTTGTGTGAGAATGTTGGGAGTGATACGTTTTGATTGACTATAAAAATTCCAAAATTAGACTCAGTTTTGGGAACGTAAAATATGTGAAGAACCTTTTTTTTTGTTATTTTTTATGATAACTCAACTAAATACCATACATTCTGCGTGACAATTGCTTAGAGAATTTCCCTATAATTTAATGACTTCGATAAAAATTTACTTAAAAGTTGAAAATAGCTTAAGACATTTTTTTTTAATTTATAAATAATATAAAAAGGAAAATAGCTTGTTAAAAAATTATTCCCAAGGATAAAAGGGAAACTTATTTGTTTACAAATTCTTTGCAACAATTTTTAAACAAATAATTATCTTTTGAATATATTTTATAGAATATAGAAACATTTTCTTGAGTAGTTGTCAACATTATAAAATGTATTTATTTATTATTACAAAGTTTTTTTTATTTAAAACATTAAATAGTAGTAAAATTCTTTTTAGTACTTTCTAACATTATTATTAATTTTATTAATTTGAAACAAAATCACTAAATCTGTGTTTTATTCATTTCATATTATTTATTATCATAAGGCTACACTTATAATAATTATTTTACAAATTTTTTTAGCAAGTATTACAACTGCAGAAAGCGTATACAAAGTTCGACAATTTAGTTTTCATTCTGCCCAGCTCGGCTCGAGCTCGAACATGTCATATTTGCGTATGCTTGCAACGCTCTACGGCAGGGGGTGCGCATAACGAGTGGGGGGTGGGGAAGGGGGCCTGTACCGAGCGGCATTTTGCATCAAGTGCAACGGTAATGGCTGCAGACTCCGCACCATGTTCTGCAGCTCTGTTCTGCTCTCAGCTGTGCGCTGCGTTGAGTTCCGTTTGACTGGCTGAAAATGCAATTAAGACGTGATGGAATTTTCATCAATTAATTTCATTTTAATTGACATGGCACATGAGTCATTTGCCGTGCGCCTTATTGACCGGACATTTTGAACAGCAGATCCAAATATATATATACCTATTATATATAAAAGATATACTTTATGTTTGTTGCCAAAAATTGTGCGATAAAAACAAATTAAACAAATTGAGCCACGCATGAACAGTGGCCGCTGTATGTTTGTGTGCGTGTTCACGTAATTGCTGTGCACTCAATGAAATTAATGATACGCCCCCAACGCCCATACATACTCTTTGCGGCACCAATGTCTGTTGATTTGCTTTTATGATTTTTTAATATCGTCCCGCGTCGAGTCAATGGCAAGCACTCACACACACATACACTCACAACGTGTATTCGTATTCGAATTCATTCACAAAAGACGCCGCAACTGCTGGGCTGCGGGTCAGCCCATTGTGACTGGAAGCTTGAATTGCAGACCAGCGCGGCGCAGCTCTATTTATAAGTGCATGTGTAATCAGCAGCGCAGCTCAGCGCAGGCGATGTCAACGTCGGCAGCGACGCCGACTGCAGCGCCGACTGCGACTACGTGCGGTCTGGCAAACGCGAGCCACACATGAGCACGTACTGTAATTGAAATTCATAGATGCCAGTCGCTCTATGCGAGCACTACATACGTATGCATATAGTAGATATACATACTTGTTCACTCATCACTGGCAATATAATAATTCTTTTGTGCTCGTTTTGTAAACAATTATATATTAAGTTGGTAGCGTTTGGTATGCAAAGTGCGAGTGCGTTCTCATGCTTGCGACGTAGGGGGGTGTGTGTGTGTGCGGATCTCGAGATGATATAGTATACTGTGTGCCCGACTCGATTATCAGCAGTGCTCGCTGACCGGGGGACTCAGATTATCGTTATCGCCGGGCTCATTCTTGTTCACACCGACAATTTACTTATTATGAACTTGTTTCCACATTATACTAGTATTATAATGACAGTCGGATCAGCTGTTTTGCCGTGACTTTGATTCAATTGCCCCAACACTCGGCACATTTGTCATATTAAGGCAATGATTAATTTCTGTCGCATTGGGGTCGCATTTTCTAATGGAAGTGCATCACAGCCTGTGAATGTTCAGTACGTCTTATGGTCTGGATATATGCCATACGTCACATACATTATACGTACTCGACATGCTATCAAATTGCATATTGTATATTATCGTGCACGTTGTTTTTTAATAACCCTGTTAAATTGGTCTCTTAGCAACTTTTTATGCCTGCAAATTAATGTGTTGATAAATATGACAACAGGGCAATGCATCGCGATATGACAGCAGCGGGTGTCATATCAACTGACATATGGAAATGCAAGCAATGAAATATTTCATAATAGTAATGGTAGTACGACGAGTATATGATATAAGTTGTCGTACACTTAACATATTACAGCACTAAAAATATGCCAATTTCATATGACACTTTTTATGTCTGGCAATATTTCAAGAATTTCCCGTGGCTTTAATAAAACATTACTTAATAGTGTGGTAAGTGATATAAGTTAACGAATAGTGTTTGGATGATTGGCATATGACACTGTGTATGACACAACCCAGATAAATACTGGAGGTGCTTAAATTTGTTTTCTACTGTTCGTATTTTAAAATTGCATTAGGCATAACATTATATAATAGCGTAGCGTATATGGCATAAAATGAAATTTGTTACCATATACCAAACACACTCGGAACATATGACAGCACTAAATATATTGGCATATGGCAGTATATGTGAGAAATTAGAGTGCAAACGTTGTATATGTCTTCTTAAAATTCCCTCATTCTAAATTTTATCTTACGTAAATTCAATATGTTATGGGCTTAGCTCCAAAGGAAAAAGACTCTACCATATGACGCTCTGTGCTCCATAGAATATTTTAAATTGTAGGTATATGTTATGGGCTTAGTTTCAAATAAAAAACCGACCATATGATACGCTGTACTCCATGGAATATTTTAAATTGTATATGTTATGGGCTTATATTAAAAATAAACGAAAGTACTATATTAAAATTTGTTCTCCATAGAACATTTTAAGCTGTATATGGTATGGGCTTAAATATACAAAAAAAAAGAAATTACCATATGATACTTTGTGGCCCATAGAATATTTTAAATTGTATATGTTACGGGCTTGTATAAAAAAAGAAACTACGAGTATCATAGAAAATTTTAAATTGTATTTGTTATGGGCTAATATAAAAATAGAAACTACCATATAACGCTCTGTATGACACAACTCTACTCGTTCTAATTACCTGCTGAACTTTTGCTGCAATTAGCTAATTTTCTTTCTGTTCGACATGTGCGTCAGATATTTGCTTTGTCTCTGTCACAGTTCGTCTAATTACAGGGCAACCGGCAGCCAGTGTTGCGTAGCCCGAGAGCTCCAAGCGCCCGGCAACATTTCAATGATTTATTTCATTCAAACTGCACATGAAAGTGCCACAAACAGACGCTGCACTAAAAATACTCCCAAAGCTTTTACTTACGTTCTGTGTTTGTGTTTTTATTTCGGTTCGTTTAATTGCTCGTGCAGTTGTTGTCGTTGTTGTTGCTGCCGGTTGCGCTTGTTAAAGTGTTTTTATTTAATTCTGTATGGTTCAAGTTCACGGCCTCAAAAGCACACAAAAAAAAGAAAAGCCAAATACTATAGGAAGCTTCCTCGTGTGTGTGTTTTGTTCTTCGGGCCGCATTCTTTGCGCTTTCAATTAGCCGAAATGTATTTTTGTTAGCGCTTTGCGTCATTTTGGCAACCAGCACACAATAACAACAACAACGATCAGTTGACTTGCCTCTGCTCGCTTTGACAATTGAAATTTACTGTCGAAGCTCTATGAAGAATTAATTGCAGCCTGGAGGCAGCAGCAGCAGTAGCAACGACTTATTGTCTGCTGCTTTATGCCAAATTCACATGCAGCATCGGCAACGGCAAAGGCAACGGAATCGGAATCTGATTTGATTTGGCAGCACTGTAACTGCTATTGACTGCTGCAGTGCAGAAATGCCGGCGGGCGTGGCGCACAACGTGGCGTATGATCAATGTGGCCCGACGTTGTTTGTGCATTTCGCTGGCGTGCAGCATTTTGTCGACAAGTTGCCCCCGTTGTCGACCTACCAGTCTCACATGCCGCTGCTCCCCTGCCTCCTCGCATGCAAATTTGATGCGCATCACAAGTGCATCCCAGCGCCCACGTGCCATTTGCAAGCGCTGCTCAGTCCATGCCAGAGACCCAGGCCCAGACCCAGACCCAGACCGAGAGTGAGCTGATTGCCCAGGAGCGTACGGCACGATAATCGCCGCTTTGTGCTGCCCATCAGTCAACCAATCAATTTAGCTGCCAGACGACGACGACGACGACCACGACGACGTCACGATGAGAACCTTTTCAGCCGGCGCGCTGCAGTGATTTTTATGTCTCCGGTTCTAATTGGAAATAGTACATTGGCTGACATTGAGCGTTGATTTATCTGAACTGCGAACGAGCTGTGCTTTTTGTCTCAACTTTCCCACAGGCATGTGTGTGTCTGTTTGTGTGTGTGTGTGTGTGTGTGATGACTTACTGAGCGCTTTCTTAATTGTTTGTAGCGCAGTTTTCGCCTCGCTCCGGCGAATTGCAATGCAATTAGCATACAAAGCACGTAGCGCATTCAAAGTGCAATGAAATTTGTATTAACACTATTGTTGCTAATGTTTTTTTTCAATTTTTTTTTTTTTTTCGTTTTCCTCGTTTTTGTTGGCAAATTACAAGCAGCAGGTGAGACAGGTGAACGCAAAGATATTGTCCGGCTCGGGGAAACGGCGTGTTGGGCCGGGGCCGGGGTAACCTCTTCACTCTGCGCTCATGACTCAACTGGTTTTAGCTTGCAAATGAATTGAATGTGGCCATTAAATGCGGCTAATCATCAGCCTCGTCAGCGTGACAAATTTCCACAGCCTCGGCGCGCAGTAACCCGCTGCTTCATTGTCCGCTGATGGCGTCGCTGATTGCGCTGCGACGACGCTGTTGCCGTTGGCTCTCGACCGAATTAAGTTCAATAAAAACAAACAAAAAAATGTGTGTATATTTTTTTTTACAATTTTTTATTGGCGTTTAGAGCCTTTTATTTTAACGACACGCACGCGCTGCGGGGGCAGCGCAATTTTTGCAAAGTTTAACGGCAATTTGCTTTGATAGGTGTTAGAATTTCAATTGCGAAGTAGTATTTTTCTGCTAGAATTTCAATTGAGAAAAATTTCTTATATGTATCAATATTTTTTATAATATAAATTTTCATACAATTATTAATATTTTAAATAGAAATCGTCAATTTATATATGCTAATTATAATTAAAGAATTGTTAAAAAGTAAAGATTAAGTTTATCAAAGTTTTTTCAGTTTCAAAATTGTAATACAATTTTAAATTATTATCAAAAACCTTAATAAGATGTATGGAATTTTTGGAATTTTTATATTTAAAAATTCAAAAAATTCCGAGCTATTGTTTGATAGCTGTAATAAAATGTTAAATTATTATCAAAAACTTGTAAAAGAAGTAGGGAATTTATAAATTTTAGTTATTATTTATTATTTCTAGCATTTTTAAATAGTTTGAAAGTTGTAAAAAATGTTCAGTTTTTATCAAGAACATATAAAAGCAGAAAGGAATATGTTATCCAAATTACTAGAATTTTCACAATAATTTTTAAATAATTTTTCTATTAATTAACAATTTACAACACAAAATTTTGAATATATAAATTTCAAATTAAATTGTTTTCAGTTAATTTTTTTTACCAAAATACTGCATAATTGTTACCTATTGTACCTGTTTTAAAACTGTTAAAAATATTAAAATTAGCTTAACAATTTCTGCTTAGCTCTACCAAGTAAAATTTCAATTAGGAAATTATTTTAAGAGCCTCGTTTGTCAGTTTACCAGCTCACCTAGTTCTACAGTCTCTAGTTACGGGCGGCTCAACTTGCGCATTTCGTAATTTACGCTGAGATTATACAAGCTGTTGATTTATTGGAACTGTCGTAATTATGATGTATAGCCGTTTTCAGGCCAGCATCCCATTTCTGTGAGCAGCCAAAAGCCCTTCACTAGTATCTGCAAAGTAGATAATTTGCATAAATTTCTGGGATTCGCCAGCTGCTGTTTGTCAACCCTTGACACGAAAAACTCATTAAGATGCTTGGCCGGGCCTTAAGGCTAATGAATGAATGAATGAATGGATCTTGAAGCCAGTGTGAGTGTGAGTACGAGTGAGTGTTTGAGTTGGAGTGTAAATTATGAAATTTGTACACATCTAACAAGTCATAAATGTTTTGCCCGCCAGCTGACGGTGCCTGCGAGGGCCTACTAGGCCGACACTTTGCCCCATAAACACACACACACCGCAAGCAATTACTCTGTTCGGCACACACACTCTGTGTTTTGGGCTAATCATATTAAAGTTCCCTGTATCCACCTCGAAACTCGTTGATGCTGCAATTAGTTCGATAGTCAAGGGCTAAATGAAAATTGCATTATGCCACGCCTCCCCACGCCAGCACACTTTGTTATTGTTATACGTTAACTGTAACTCGTTAAATTGAATGAATATATCGAGTGCGTGACGTTAATTAGACGCATTCAATTTTAATAATGCCATTAAAATGCACAAATTGTACTTGCATTTCCAGCGAATGCCATTGGCTTTTGCCTTTTCCCTAACATTCTCGACTTAATGATCATCGGTTTGTATTGCCCCCTCCCGGCAGTCAATGTAAATCAATTACATCAGTGTCGAATAGTGTGTGCGTGTGTGTGTACCAGGCGAACCAGTGAACCGTTGAGTCCACAAACGAAAACAATAACAGAAGCAGACACAAAACAAATTCTCTGATTTGTGCTAACAAGTCGAACCGCATAAAAAAGAAAATAAAAATAAAACAATGAATGTAAACAAAAGCTGCGAAAATAGATAAGAACTGCACTATGGGTAGTGACAGCGACTTGGCTATACTCTAGAGAATTTTATTATTTTGTAGTTGATTTTTGCAATAAAAAATTTGGACTTGTAAGTAATTCGTATATATTTAAAAGAAATAATTAAACAGATTAGTTTACAAATTACTTGCTTAAAATATTATATAAATTTTTGTACAGGTTTTTAGCCATATTCACAGCACTCGTCTTTTTTTACTAAAAAAACTATTTGATAAAAATATTTGAATTAAATACTTACTAAATATGCATAAAAATTTAATTGAAATTAATAAATAATTTCCCATAATTCGCAAATATTTAAACAAATTTTATTTGCTTCTCTAAGAAATAACTCTATGAACGTAGCCAATCGAGCCGGCATTATAGGCACATTTCGCACAATTTTACAGCTGGATATATACTATACTAATCAATCTTTATGATGCCTTGATTATTACTCATTCATAGAAGCACATTAAATATGCGCAGAAAAACAAGCAGAAAATCAATTCAAATCGAATCCGATTTCATGTTTAACAACTATAATAAAAACAATACAGAGAGAAATAGGGGAAAACAACTATATTACAAAAAAAAAAAAAACAACAACAACTCGTACTCAATTTCAATTGAAAAAACATTTGTGCGAGAGTAGAGCACCTGTTCATAAGGTGAAACGGGTAAAGGGTAACGGGTAAGCAGCTGTCCATCACAAGCGCAATCGCAATCGCAATCGAATCTGTTAATCCACGGTGAACACTTTGTGTAATTAACGCAAAATTCGCACACATGTACCGATAACACATTAAGCATACGCGATGTGACCCCCATCAGAAATGTGCCGAAAAGCAAAATCAATAAATCAGACAAACGGGCGAAAAGCGAGCAAAAGAAAAGTGGAAAATACAAAAACCGATTCGCTGGCATGTAAGCCAAATGTGATGCGAAAGATAGCTAAAATTAAAGGCCGCAAACACACACACACACACAGTAATTTATTGCATGGCCAAGTTGATGCCCGCAGGCGCGTAAATATGCCAAAATTACATATTTAGAAATGTGCGGTAAATTTAGTTCGGAAAGTGGTTTGCGGCCGAACGAATATTGTTATTGCGAAATTATTTGCTGGCAAAAAACCATACAAAATATGCAACTGTAAAGCGATTCAAATTATTTACATTAAGTGCGCGTACACTGCAATTAGAATGGAAGCGGAAATCGGGCAAGCCCAATGCAATGAGGATTTTCATTTAAAATTTACAGCTTACAGGGTATTTAAAAAAAAAAAAATTAAATTGCAGACAAAAGCGGCAACAAGCCTGTTTTTTCACTTTACAGGGTATACAGCAGTCGCATAGCGTTGGCACAGTGTGCAGCTTAAACGTTATGTCACATTAAATGATGGCACACTCGTAATTTCTGCGGTTGTTTAATTAACGCTGGCAATTTTTAGACGACACAGCGACAACATCAAATTTGACAGTTTTGTCGGTTGAGCGCTTACCGGGCACAAGAGCGTGCAAATTTCTGATGTTGCTCGCTGATGATTTATTGCAATGGCAATTGCTGTTGCTGCTCTGATTATTTGCCATGTACATAGGTATATATATTTTTATATTGTCTGTATAAATTTAGCATGTAGAAATTGCATACATAATCACAGCGCTGTCAGCCTGAGCTACACACCTGCCCATACAGTAGATATGCTGCGATAACATACTCCAGCGCCATACAACACCTACTGCAAATGGCGGCGCCTTTATGTACTCAGTCTCCTCTTTGCTTCCGCTTGACAATGCCGGCGTCTGTGTTTTTTATTTCCTTTATCATTCGCGCCGTGTCGTTGTCGCTGACAGCTCAAAACGCCATCCGCGTCAGCTTAAGCGTTAACAGCTCTTGCCGGCAACACCGGCAACACAACAGCAGCTACAACAGCTCCAGCTCGACTGCAATTGGAGGCTTCTTCTAATACAGCAGTCTGTCTGTCTGTCTGTCACTCGCGGCCTGACGCTGGGCACATTTCACGCGCGAACTTCTTTCACTGCCGTGCGAAAACCGCGAAGTGCGCGCTGCGAAATATTTTCGCCAAACCTCTTGTCAAGAAATTCGCTGCCGTGTTGTCTCCGGCAACAGCAATAACAATGTCAGCTGCAAATGGAACTGTCTATTAAATGTTGCTGCCTCAATACACCGCGGCAGCATATTTGTTTGTTCTCTCTCCCTCTCTTTTTCTGTCTTACTGTCTCCCTCTTGCGTGCCATAAATCTGCTTAGGTGTATTGTCTTCGCCGACAAGGGAATTCCGACTTAATTGAAACCTCTTTGGGGTTTCGCAACTGTCTGCGCATTTGCAACGTTTTCATTGAAATGTTGCAGGAAAAGCTGGATAAATCTAAAAAGTCTCGCTTTTTATGTACTCTATTCAGATACACATCTATTCAGATACTTCTCGGCAGAATATTGGCAAGCAATTTTGTATTTTTCCTATTGATTAACAAAGTTCGCTTTTTTATATTTTATTTACATTTTGCACTTTCTCTGCAAAGTGTAAACTGGCAGCAAAAATATTTTCTACTTCGTTTTTCAATTAAAGTTGACCGTTCCCATCTAAAGAAAATATTTGAAATGTTCTCAATGAATCGAAAAAATTTTTTCAAGTGTCAAGTTTTTAGCTCTTTCATCTATTACTTTATTTTTAACTTGCCCCATATTTTCCACTCATTTTTCTTTTACATTGAAAAGCATTGCTCTTCGATTAAATCAATTATATTTTATTTATATTTTGAGCTTTCTCTGCAAAGTGTAAACTGGCAGCAAAAATATTTTGTACTTCGTTTCTCAAATAAAAATTTCCCGTTCCCCCTCAAAAAAATATTTAAAAAGTTTCCAACAAATCGAAAGTATTTTTTTAGTGCCGACTTTTTAGCCCTTTTACCTTAATTTTATTTTTCACCTGCCCACACATTTTCTTTTGCATTGAAAATTTATCTAGTGTTAAGCTTGATGCGAGCATTCAAGTAGAGTGCTTTATATTTTATTTACATTTTATACTTTCTCTGCAAAGTGTAAATTGGCAGCAAAAATAATTTTATACTTTGTTTTTCAAATAAAATTTCCCGTTTCCAGCCAAAAAAAAATTTTAAGATGTTTTCAATGAATGGCAAATATTTTTTTAAGCTCCAAATTTTTAACTCTTTCATCTTAAACGTTATTTTTCATCTGCCCACACATTTTCTTTTGCATTGAAAAGCATTGCTCTTCGATTAAATCAAAATAACAACATTTATCCAGTCTTAAGCGAGCTCTAAATAATTTCGGAGAATTTTGCGTTTGAATAGCATCCGTGGGGCTCAACTCAAACGTGTGAGATTCGGCCTAATTGCTCAGTTGACAGAGACGAAAAGCTGAAAGCGAGTGAATGAAAATAAATTGCAGTCTTATGCCATGGAATGCGGGGAAATCTGAAACGTGTTGAGTGAATTAATTATAGCTTAACTGATTAGAGACAGTTTCAAGCTAGACTCGGGCTTAAAATGGATTTCAATTTGATGGCTGGAAAATTGTGCAAATTAAATTGGAATATGGAAAATTTTCATTTCGCAAATGCTTTAAATTCGCTTTGGCTGACGGGTCGAGAGGGAGAGAGAGTGAGAGAGGGAGAAAGGGGGGACAGTGGTAGAGCGAAACCGCACTCGTTTGCCGGATTTGATAGCCATGGCCAAGATAGGAGACACTTTGAAAAGTCGCACTGTGAAAAGCAGAGTCTGAGCGACAACGAGCACGAGTTGCCGCTGCAGAAAGACAGAGAGAGAGGAAGAGAATATATGAGAGAGAGAGAGAGAGGGAGAGAGAGAGCGAGAGAGCGCGCAGCCATTGAATGTGCAACGCTTTTCACTAAAATTGAATGCAAATGCGTTCCCCGCTCTGCTCGCTCCCTTGTCCCACTGCCACTAGGGAAGAGCTGAGCCTGCGAGCGCTGAGCTGACGAGGGTGTACATTTTTTGTTGTGCATAAATTGCAACACTAACCGTAGAACGTGGCTGAATGTATCTCTGCTCTGCTCTGCGAAACAGTGTATGTCACTGTATCTGTGCATCGCTGCGTATCTCACAGATACATGCGCGCATTTGTAGGTGTTGCTGAATGCGAAATGTTGTCGCTCCACGTTTCGGCTTCTGCACAATTTTATGTGCGACACGGCGTGCTTGACAACATTTTATGCTCGTCTCCGTTTGCTAAATGGGCGTGGCTTTAATCTGCACGCACACACACACACACACACACACACACTCGCAAGCTCAGCGCACACACTTGGTGTACGCTGCAAGTACTTAGCCTCGTTGCGGGTCTAATTAAAATTAAAATTTGTTACTTTAATGAAAAACTTTTGTGTGCAGGCCTCACAGGCCTCGCTCTGGCCATTAAACAACTCACAGCTAAGCAGACTTTGTTGCGCCTCAGTCACAGCAACAGCATCCACTGAGGTTTTCACCTCAAATGCGGCTGACAAATGGCGGTGGCGAAAAAGTCACGTAGCCGCCCGGTGAGCCCGCTGAAGTATTTACGGTGCAGAGTTAAGTTCAGACTCGAGCCGCACATGCACGTACAACATATACATATACACATATATATATATCTATATATATATATCAAACTGATAAGTGTGAGATATGGCGCTGATTTCGGTTTAAATTCCCGCAGATTATATGCGAGATCGGGGGCAATTCAATTGAGACGGACAGGAAGACAAGACGACAGGTGTTGCCCTCATGTAAATTGGCAACATTCACTGTCTTCAGACATACTTACCCCTTGGTTGTGTTGTTGCCAAATATGAGCGCCAGACAGCAGGCGGAAGGGGCGTGTAAGCAACAACGGGTTTCCTCAATAAATTCTCAGCACGGCAACGAGCGTGGCATGACAGGCGACAGCCATAACGGTGACAGCGATAAATTAAATGTTAATTTGAATTTACCGTTCAGTGACACGAACAGGCAACACACACACACATACGCTCACATTCCAGCCAGACAATGCGCAAAAAGTGGCAAGCGTCGGGTCAAATGAAATGTACAAGAATCGCAATCGCAATCGAAAACGAAAGCGAAACCCAAAAAAGGAGCACAAGAACGTAGAAGACGAAGTCGTTGCGAAAACTTTATGCACGAAAATTTGCTGTTAACGTGACAATAAACAGCAGCAAAAAAAAAAAAAATGGAAAAGCAATAGAATAGTACAGAGAGAGAGGGACCTACATATGACTGTCTGTTAACATGGCAAATTCAAGTTTGGCGACTTTAAATTTCTTTTGTTAATTCGCCCCGGCGAAAGTGAGTGCTGTGCCAAGGCATCCCGTAAAAGTTTTCGCCAAGGACCGAGACTACAAATTTATTGCCAAAGTTTTCCCAGCCAAAGTATGTCCATGTGTGTGCAGGCAACTTGTAAACTTGGCCACATTGCCGGCTTTCTGGCGCGCGTCCCATTTGAAATGGTAAATTTGCTGTGTTAGTGCAACACACTGACCGCATTCCCAGCGCCCGAAAACGCCGCATATTTGTCAACCAGCCGACCGACTGCCAATCCACCCCCCCCCCCCCCTCCTCTCCTCTAGCCAACTTTGATAAACCGGAAATGATACCCACATTCAGGCCAAGACGAGGCCTCGGCCTAGTCCAACGATCGCCTCATAAAACCTGTAAAATTGCCTCGCTGAATAAACCGAAAAACGAGGCAACACAAAAATGAAAAACAAAACGAAAAATCCAAGAAAAATCAGGCAAAGGCAGTGGAAAAACTTTTAAGCCCCTGTAATAAATACTGAGGCCGGCAACCCGTCCCCAGCGAGCGGCCAAAGCCCAAAGCCCAAAGCCGAAAGCTGAAGCTGAAGTTTGGCCCTGTTCAAGTTTGGACCTCTGATTTTTGTTGTTGTTGTTGTACTGCGAGTTTTTGTTTTTGTTGTGGCCCTTGCTAAAACTCGCCTTGATCTACTTTTCTGCCTTGCGGCCGTCAGTCGACAGTCGACAGGCACTGTGCTGTGCTCCAACTCAGCAGGCAAATGAGCCTGCCTGTGTGTGCGGAATGTTGATGTGGTATGATTTGAAAATACTTTTAGTTGCAGCTGCTGCTGCGGCTGCATAATCCGAAATTGAAAATTGCACAGTGGCTCGAACCTAATCGGAAATCTCCAGCTCAATTCTCAAGTCTTCCCTTCCCTTCGCTCTGGCCACGCATTAATTAATATTTGATTCAGAAGTCTTCAGTCGATTTCAATGCACTTGCTGCCGCTGAATAATTCATGAGCCGGCAGCTAATGCTTCCGGTTCCAGTGTTGCTTAGCAGCAGCAGCGGCAAAAAATACCGCTTCAAATTTTAATAATATGCAAACAAGGCTTGACCAGGGACCCGACAGGGACTGGCCCGGGGGAGCAGGATCAGGCCACAGGCCGTTGCATATTTGATGTTCGGCTGGCGCCTTCTTATCGTTGGTTTTTGGCGCTCACCTTTGGGGACTTTGGGCGACGAGCAAATGGAATTAGTTGTGCGAGCGGCAGAGCAACATGCAAATGCTTCGAGCTTTGATTGACAGCAGGCAACAGCAGCGTAACATATTGATATATCAGCTGGAGCATCATGCGCTACACTGCTTGCCTCTCTGTCTGTCTGTTTAAGTGCTTGTCTGCCTGCCTGTCTCTCTAGATGAGTGTCTCTCTGTCTGTCTGCTTCTCTGCCTGTGTGTCTCTCTCTCTGCCTGTGTGTCTCTCTCTCCCAGCCTGTCTCTCTATCTGAGTGTCTCTCTGTCTGCCCGTCTCTCTGTCTGCCCGTCTCTCTGTCTGTCTGCCTCTCTGCCTGTGTGTCTCTCTCCCAGTCTGTCTCTCTGTCTGAGTATCGCTTTGTCCGACTGTCTCTGTCTGTCTCTCTGCCTGCCTGTCTCTCTGTCTGTCTGCCTGTCTTATTGTCTCTCTGCTTCTGTCTCTCAGTAGACTGAGTTTGAGTATCCGCCTCTTAGTACGCCTCTCGATCTGCTTAATTAATTAACTCTCCGTCTGTCTTACCGTCAGGCTGTCTTTTTTCCTGTATATATGCCTGACGGTATGCCTACCTGACAGTCTGTTTAAGTGTCTGTCTGCCTGCCTGTCGGTCTGTTTAACTGTCTGCCTTTCTCTCTGTCTCAGAGTTCGTCTGTCTGACAGTCTCTCTGGCTGACTATCTCTCTGCCTGATTATCTCTCTGCTTTTTTGCCTCTCTCTCTCTGTATACTTTTTTGAGTATCTGGCCATATGACATGCCTCTTGATCTGTTTATTTCTATCTTTTTGCTTTTCTACCTCTCTCTCTGTCCTACCGTCTGTCTGCCTGAGAGTATAATATGTCTGTTTTCTGTCTGCCTGTATGCCTCTATGTCTGTCTGTTTTATTATCTGTCTGCCTGTTGGTCTGTTTAAGTGTCTGTATGTCTGTTTGCCTGCCTACCTTGTCTGTCGATCCTTTTAAGTGCCTGTCTGTCTGTCTGTCTGTCACTCTCTCTGACTGTCTCTTTTCTTTTCTGCTGCTCTCTCAATTTAATTGCATGAGTTTCTGTCCCTTGGAATGTCTCTCGATCTGTTCGTCCCTGTCTCTCTAATTTTCTGCCTATCTCTGTCTCTCTGTCTGTCTATCTGTCTGTTTGCCTGTATGTCTGTATGCCTGTATGCATGTCTGTCTGGCTGTATGTCTGTCTGACTTTGTCTGTCTATCTGATTTTCTCACTGCTTCTCTGTTTGTCTCAGTCTCTATCGTTCCTTTTGCCGTTTTGCTTGTCTGCTTATCTAACTGTCTCTTGCTTATTTTGTCAGTCTCTCTGTCTGCCTGTTTGCTTGTCTGCTGTGTCTCTCATTCATGCATTGTCAGCTCTTTGTCTATATATTTCGTTCTTCCTCCTCTTGCATTTTCCTACTCCTTCTCTCACCTTTTTGAATCTCTGTCTGTCTGCCAATCTCACTGTTTGTCTGCTGTCTCTGTCACCCTAACTGTCTGTTCATCTCTATCTCTCTCTCTCTCTGTCTGTCGCTCTCAAACTCTGCACCTCTGTCTGTCAGTCGAACTGTCAGCTCGCTCGCCCGATTTCTCGCTGTGGGAACATCTAACTTACTTGAGCAGCATAAAAATCGGCACTGACAAGTGAAATAGGCTCATGTAGAGCATGAAATATGGTAATAGCTGCACACACTCCCACAGTCACACGCACGCACACTCAAGCACTCGCGTATCTTGAAGTCACAAGCGAAGCGTGAAATTTCATACATATGCAGAAGGAAGCTGAAGGTGCGTGCGTATGCGTGTGCTTCACTGAGTGCCAGTGCTTGTGACGGGCTGGCAGCACATAAACACTGACATTTAGCACACGCACACAGCAATACAATGCTGTACGCGTGTGTGTGTGTGTGTGTGTGCGCAGAAAAGTAGGCAAAGCTTTCTGCCCAGAAACTTTGCTCAAGTGCTGCGCCACATCCTTTTGCAGCGTCGCCACCTCCAGCTCTTTGTCTCGCTCTGCCTTCTTACCTTCCTTCTCTCTTCCTTCTGTCTTGCGCCTGCCTGTGACCAGTTTTATTGTCGTCTTGTCGTAATGCTGATGCCAATGTCCTTACTGTGTCGCGCCAAATACCTCAGGCGGCCTTTTATTTATTTATGTCTCTCTTATGGATCGAGTGCGAATGGAGGGGAGTATGAGCGACTGCAGACGGTCTGCACTTAAATGCTCTGTTCTATAGCACAAATTGAATTTAACGAGGCTGCTGCACACACACACACCTTTTGGCCAAATCACACTTAATTAACATGCCCTGATGCCGTAATTAATGCACATATTTAATTAACAATTATGCTATAACATTAATTTCGGGCTCGACACATGCTAACGTTTATCGCATTTAACCAGCTGAAATAAGTCGGAGCGGTGTGTGTGTGTGTGCGAGTGTGTGCTCAAGTGTTGCCCTGCGGTGCCTGCTGCCCGCTGCAGTTGCAGCTGCAGGCAGCTTGCCTCACCTCACCCCACGGACATCTCTAGCCGACATTTATGAGGTTTATCGATTATATGCAGGCTGCTTAATGTGCACTAAGTGCGCAATTAATGTGCCAGTTTGCCAGCAACTTGAGCTTCAATTCCAGCAGTCCGAGCGCCCAAATGCAATTGTGGTTTTTGCCCCACACACTGTGAAGCCGCTGCAGCTTGTGGCTTTGCCTGACTTCAAGCCAACATGGCCAGACAGACAGTTCAACTCACGCAACACGCGGCGGCTACTTAATAAGCTCATCAAATGAATGTCGCGCTGGCAATGCTACGCAGCGATTACCTAGATCCAATCAGTGTTACGATTTAGCCACATTTTGCATGCTTTTGCCGGGTCAGCAAAAGCCAAAAAAAATAAAGAAAATGTCTATGTGTGTTTCTGTGTGTGTGCTGGCACATGTTGGCTATTTGCTCGGCACGTCGGATACAGTTATGCTGCAGCGCTGTCATAAAAAGTGGCCAAGCCAAGCAAGCAGCAGCGGCCAAATTGAATAAACACATAACGAACGCATTGCACAGGGCCGGGAACGAAGCGGTAATAAAACTTTTAGCCGCACAAAGCGAAGCAAAAAGAAATCGAGATAACGAGTGAGAGAAGAAGACAGAGTAGCGGGGGAAGCACAAGTAGTCCGGCGGCAGCTGATCTAAGTTCGTTATTCGGCCTGGTGAGGACGCAATAAAATGCTTTTGGGTCACAATAAGCAGCAAGGTGTACGCTGGCGCGCATAAGTATGCTACAGTTGCTTGCGCTCGCTGCGTGTGTGTGAGGGTGAGTGTGTGCGTGTATTTGCTGTCTGTGCGCTTGGCTTTTGAAATTGTTTCACCAAATGAATTTAAATGTGCTGACGGCAGCGAACGCTCATACGCTTTCCAATATGGCCGCCTCGTTTATGGTTATGCGTGTGTGTGTGAGTGTGTGTGTGCTGATTGCTCCCCTAAGTCACATACATTTTATTTCGTTGTATTCCACTAAATTGCATTTCGTTTCGGTTTCGCTTTCGCCCTTTTTTTCAGTCTGATAAGTGGACTTTTTTTTTTTTTTTTTTTTTTTTGATTTGCTGGCAACTTTTTTTCGCGTGAGTTTGGATTTTATGACGGCATTTTATGGCTTTTCAATGGCGCCCCATTATGAGGCATTTTGTTGTTGTTTGTTTTTTATGTCGCTGTCATGGGCGAATTGATTAAGCCTCGCGCCATAATGAATTGCCTACTAATTGGCCTTTACCAAGTCTGGCTCTAACTCGGGCTCCCTCAATCCGTCAATCTGTCAGTCCATCATTGCTGCAATCACAACTGTTTCGGTGGCCATGACAACGCTGTGCCTGTGTCTGTGTCTGTGCCTTCGCCTGTCGCTCCGCACTTCCGTTTTGGCAAGCGGCCAAAACGCCTGCCACCACATGAGCTGCCACTCTGCCCCACAACGACAATCCTAACAGCAGCGGCAACAACTGCACTTTGTTTGCTGCAGTCTCTCTTTCATTTCCATTTGCATTTCGCTTTAATTTGTTGAATATGTTTTGCAGCGCGGCGTTGTTTAACTTTTCATTTCATTATTGCGTTCCAAAAAGCTGACATAGGTGGCCACTCCCGGGGGGCACAGACAGCGCGCGGCGGGGACTGAGCGGGCGACTACATGCTACACTTGAAATCACTTTTGGCCATGTATTGTACATGATTTCTGTCTGTTGTTTTTGCCAGCACTCGCATGTGCGCTCAGGGACATGTTCCACAGAGCAGAAGAGAGTGGAACAGAGAGAGAGAGAGAGAGTGAGAAAGAGCGAAAGAATGTGAGAGAGGGCAAGTGCCACTAGAAGTCATGCTCGTCATATGGCACCACAATGCGATGCAGTTGAATGGAAACGCCCCGATAATTGCCAGCCTCATCGCCTTCAGGAATTGGCCTTTGCCTTTTCGCCTAATGAACTGCAACCGAATCCGTTTAGTCCTCGCTTTCAGCAATTACAGCTTTTTGCTTTACTGACATTTCTTTGCTTTCGTTTTTTTTACCATTTACCCATTGAAAATGGGTATAAAATGGTATATAAACTTTGTGAAAATGAATGTAACAGGCAGAAGGAGGAGGCAGACCAACAATGCGTATATATTATTGATCAGCATCAATAGCCGCGTCGATTTGGTCATGTCTGTCTGTCCGTATGTCTGTCCGTTTGTATGAACACACAGATCTCAGCTGTTAAAAGAGCTAGAGACACCAGACTTGATGGGGAAGTTTGTGTGTACAATACATATAAGAAGTTTGTTTCAAGCTTTATGTGCCACGCCCACCGTCTCTGCAAATCGATAAATGCGTTTTTCGATTTATTGCAAATAACTCAATAACAATAAGAGATAAATGCATCAAATTTGATAGGAGGGTTCCTTGCAACATTATGCAGAAGTTGGACTTCCAAATTTCGGATGCCACGTCCACTGTCCTTATAAAACGATTTTTTTGAATTACAAAAACACTAGAAAAGCTAGAAGCACCAAAATTGGTAGAAAAGTCCTTGGTAACATTACACAGAATGCGGACTTTCAACTTTTGGATCTCACGCTTACCGCCCTCAGAATTTGATTGCGTCGTGTAGGCAGGCTTTGACATATGCGATGTGTTGTTGTTAGTGCGCCGATTAAAAATAGTTAATGTGAGGAATTATTTCTAAGCAGCCAAAGGTAAATGCTATCTAACTGTCGAGTGCACGAGTGACTGTAACTTTCTTCACTTGTTTTTCTTTCTCTTTTGCCATTGCACTTTTAATAAGGCATTCGTTAGTTGTCCCTATTGGTGTGCACAGCAACGTCGCTGTCGGAGTCAGTTTCGCTTTGCCCTGATTCTGGTCGAGCATTTTCTCGCTTCACTTCGCATTGCATTTTTGTTGAAATACTTTTAGTATGATTTGTCTGCCAACATCGTTTACGAGGCGTTTCTCTGCACCTGTGTGTGTGTGTGTACGTGTGCGTGTGTGTGTGTCAGTTAATGCCCATCTGTTGTTCTATTGTAATTGGAATGTCCCTTTGTGTCGTCCCTGTGCCTGTGTGTGCACAACAGCAACGCAAACTGCTTAAACTAATTTTGCGGCATGTCTATTAAATAATTGTTTAAGCCCGTAATTTAATGGCCATTTCATACACACACTCTCACACACACACACACTCTCACACACACGTACCAACTGGCCACACGTTGAACTCTGCAGCAGCTCAACTTTTAAATTGAATTTCAGTCAAGTCTCATTAGACCCGCATACAAATTATGCATGCATGTGTGGGTGTGCGAGTGTGTGTGTTTGTGTGTTAGCCCGTTAGTACGCTCGCCCAGCGTATGGGCTCAGTTGAGTTTATGTTCTGATTCCAGATTCAGGACGTTTGCTCTATTTTAATCGGCTTTAGTTAGAATATGCAGCTCAACTGAAGTCTTGCCATGCATGTCAAAGTAGCTTTTCCTACGGTACTCCCAAAACTCCCAAAAACTGCTGCAAGCGCCAATGTTTTCCCAGCCAATCCGCTTTCGAATTCGGATTGAAACTATGGCTACCGAAAAACTTACCTACTGCCAGTGTGCGAGTGCGTGCATAGACAACTTTGAGTTGAACCCAAAAAACAAAACCAGATGTTTCCAAGGTAGCGCGCCGGTAGAGACATGGGGACGGCGACGGGACTCTATTTTTAAGCCGCTTAGAATTCAAAGTTTTCGGTGATTACAATACCTCGACGGTGCCCGCTCCATTAACAGAGGATTTCCGCAAAGCACTTCGAGTGCACACACGACTCGTTGGAGCAGTTGGCCCATCGAAGTGGATGCGACCTTGCCAGAGAGTCGAGCACTATTGAGCAGGATTGCCATAGCTTACAGTTGCGATTCGCTGCGGCTAGTATCAGTCCATAATCGGAAATATATAACACAGATTAGAGTCTTAAATGCGACAAGCGGGGGAAGTTTTTCCATGTTCCTACATTAAATCCCGAAAGTGTTCTGAAAGCAAAGCAAATTTGTTTTTGAAGTTTTTTACGATTTTTTTAGTACTAAAGTTTCGTATTAAAAATGTAGCGAATTTTAGTGTTCTTACCATGCAAGCATTGAGTGAAGAATGGTATGCCTAGTTTGTGTAAATGTATCTAAGAGACGGGGAATACGGAAAATACTACGTAGTTAAGGAATGAGTTTTGTTTTTTTTTTATAACTAAACTTAAAAAGTGTTTGATTTTTATATTAAATTTTATAAAAAAATTAAATTATATTGCATAAATAAATTCAAAGCTTTTTCAATGGTTTTAAAAATGCAATCTCTAGATTTTCAATTTTTTTTCTAAAATTCTAACTTAGTTTAAAAAAGAAGTAAAGTTTTTAAATCGATTTCCAACTTAAAATGCGAGATTAAGTCAATAAAATCTAGTTATGGTCATGGTATTAAACCGTCGTGCACTGTGTATACTATTTATATGTTGTTCCTTCAATTTTAGGGTTTATTACAGTTTGATTAATCCAAAAATGCTGGAATACAAAGTACATAAAACGGGCTTTGCAAAGTATTTGATATCAATCGCAATGCTATTGAGTTTTTTCTTTGCATTGCGCTACACTGCAAAAAAAAAAAAGCGTTTGGAACTTTATGCAGCACACAGAAAAGGTGCAAAAAAATGAAAAAATGTTTTCTGCAATTTCTTTTCCATTAAAATTGATTAAAAATGATGCGCAAAAATAAATTGCATAGAGCCGGCGCTGTTTGTGATCGATTGCATTGCGAATATGTAATTCGAGTGCACGACAAACACTCGTGAATAAACGGTGAGCAAGCTGCCCTAAAAAATTGCATTTACTGTATGCATGTGAAACCGAAACCGAAAGCTTATTCGATTCAGTGGCAGCGGGCGTGGCTGGAACAGTGGGAAAAGTGCGTTAGGCTGCCAGCGCTTAGCAAATTCAGTCAAAAAATATATTCAAAAAAAATTGGACAAGCAAATAAATAGGACGAGGAGTAGCACAGTAGGGGAGTGGGCTAAAATACGACCCAATGAACGCAATGAAAATGCCAACGCGCACACAAATTTTAATAATCAAACATTGAGCGAGGCGGCAGCCACGCGTGGAATGTGAAAAGCCGGCGTGGAAAATTCGCCCTTGCTGTGTGTGGCCTTTGTCGCTGTGCGACATAAATTATAAAGTCTAAAGCACAAATTCAGATATTTATATATATATATATACGCACACGATATATACGCGTATGATATGTATGCAAAACAACTAAGGCGCACGATGACGAATATATTTTATATCTGTTTTTATTTTATTGCGCTACGCCGAGCGATTATGAGCGCCTCGAGATTTGCATGAGTTTAGTTGGTGCCGCTCCCTCACAATCATTCTACTTCTCTCACTCTCTTCCACAACCTAACCAAAAAAAAAAAAAAAAAAAATGCGTAGCATACTTTGAGGAGGCGGCAACTGCTTGGCCTGCCCTCGCATTCCTTGCGTAGATGAACTTTTTGCGGAGCATTATTGGGTAACCTCCACTCGCAGTGTGTAGGAGCAGGCTCTACTCATAATTTGATGGCCTCACAGCGACATACGCATCCTGATGTCAGCGCACAGGAATTTCAAGCAGCTCAACGATGTTTCATATTTGCGTTTTAATTTCACTTACAAGCCCAAAGTCGAGCCCAAAAGCCTCGACTTGTCTCGTCTGTCGTCTGCAGCCGGCACAGAATTGACAGTCCTACAAAGTGTGGAACACCAAAAGGTGCTCAAGGGGGCGCAGAGAGTGAGTGTGTGTGTGTGTGTGTGCAGCCTACCGGCTGTCAGCTTGCACTTGTCACATGCATTTGCACTCTTCGCTTCGGACCGAACTTTAGCCAGCAACAATGCAGTAGCTTCTCCCTACCCCTGCCGCCCCTTTTGCTTCTACTACAAACTTGGCCGAAAATCGAATTGAAAACTGCTTCAATTTTCGTAAAATGGCGCACAATTTCGGGCGGGCCATGCGAAATTTATGAAGCTCAGACACAGAGTTGCATGCACACAGCTCGGTGTTGGCCGGAAGCGGATGTTGCACACACACACACACACACACACACACAGCAAGCGAGAAAGAGCGATGGCGACATGAATATGCATGAACTCTAGCGGCAAATCCCTTCAAGAAATGCCAGCAGAGTGCTGAATGCCCGTACGTGTCTGTTCTGCGTACTGCACTCTGCTCTTGCCGCTTGCGAGTTGCCATTAAGCACAGCAGGTGTAGCAGTTGCAGTTGCAGCTGCAACGGCAACCGGCGACTGCCACTGCATACGTAAGCTATAAAATGTGCGCTCGCAGTGCTTTATTAATTTGCCTTTGTGCATAAATGTTGCTACGCATAGGGTTGCCAACGTTTTTAACAAGAACAAAAATATATTGCGATCTGATAAATATTTTAAACATTATTTTAGGAAAATAAACAGTCTCATTTTTTTCGTTAATTTAAATACATATTTTTTGTAGAGTTTTACGCACAATTTATTAATTTACAATTTATTGATTAATATTAATTTACAATTTATTAATTTTCAGAGCTTAACGCACAATTTATTAATTTACAATCATTTTTAAAAATTTGAAATGCTTCTGCACAATTAAAATGAAAATGAAAATATATTAGGAGTTAATTTTGTATTACATTTAAATTTTTAATTTCTGTCTTCTCGTCACTTTGCATTCATCCTAATCCTAATTTAGCTTACAACACTGTCATTAACGAAATTTCTAAAGTAAAAAAAAAAATATACATACTTATAGTGTTAAGAATTCTTACGCTAAAAACAGTATTTTGTATACTTATTTTTTTGTTCAACAGTAAAAAATATAATGCAGTCAAAAAAAGTATAATACTGTTTTTAACAGTATGGTTGGCAACCCTAGCTACGCACCTTTTCCAGCTCTTGAGCGCCACACGCAGGAAACATCATAAATTTTGCAATATAGCCTCAGCTTCATGATGATGCAGAGGGAGAGTGCGGAAGAGAGAGAGAGAGCAGCGATTGGCAAACGCTTTGCCAGGCAATTGCCCTCAACTAAGGCTGTAAGCGATACTCATCAGCGTTATAAATGTCCAGCTATCAAATTAAATCTGTATAGTTGGCAAGAAACTGCAAAGTTCAAAGAGAAATAGAGTGAAAGAGATGGAGAGATAAATAGAGAGAGAGAGAGAGCAAGTGAGCGAGCGAGCGTAATAGCCAGTCTGACTGAGAGTGAACGATAAGTCTATTGTTTTGCTGCGACAGAGTTGTACTATCATGGCAACTATTTTCAGGAAATTCTATGGACAAGCATAGAAAATCAATTTCATGCCATACAAATGAATTAGAGCGCGCAAGGGGTACCGCGGGGGAGGGGGGGGGGTAAGTTGGTTGGAGGAAAAGCCACTTAGCTGGCGCTGTCAATGCTAGACAAGCGCTCATTAAGCTTTGACCCATGGCAGCGGCCTGATAGGCTGGCAGCGAACGGTCGCGTTAAGTGCTGGCAAACACATTGAATCAACTGTGTAACAGTCGCTGGCACCCCCCCTTCACTTCACTTCCCCTCCTTTGACAGCTAGTCAGGCATACGTTCGTCAATCAGTCGAGTCGAGCGAGTCACACTAAACTTCTGCCAGTTTGTTGCCAGCGACAGCAGCCAATGCGGATGCGGGCCAAGTGGCAGCTACTTCCTGCCAGCTGTCGCTGCTGCTGCTGCTGCTGCTTCTGCTCCTTGAGCTGCTGTTTGCGATTTCATTTTACTTCAGTGATTGCCAAGCTGCAAACGCGCACTCGCTCCGGGCACACGCCCGCCCCGCGCGCTTGTCTCTAATCAATTAGCAGCTTCAGCTTAATGTGTGTTAGCAGCAGCACTGGAAATGCTTCCCTCTCTGTGTGTGTGTGTGTGTGTGGGAGTGGCAACTCTTTTGTCTGCGCCAACAAATGGCGACATTGTTGGACTTGGCAGCAACAATATTGGCACAAAGCTCCTCGCTCTGCGTGCTGCTGGAGCTGCTCGGGTTTTCCTAAATAATTTAATGCCAGTAAGATAATAATGCTTATTAAGCAATTTTCATTAATCGCTGCGCTACTCGACGTTCATTACAATCTCAAGTAGTCACCAGTTATGCCCCAGCGCGCAGTCCCCCAGCCCCCCTTGGACCGACATCAAGGCCAGACAATGACAATGCCGGCTGCGACATCAGCAGAAGCCATGGGTAGAGCGACCAATCATAGGCAAACAGTCTATACCCTTGAGATTTTGCACACACACACACACAGCCATATACACATATATAGTGCTGTGGGATTTTTAATTGAAACTTGAGGGTTTTTGATATTTGCTAAAAAGGGTTTTCATTTACAGTTGCAAGTGGCTAATTCAAAGACATTTGCTTTGGGTTCTGCAGAGAATTGTTTTGTTTGGAAAGCTTAACTTGTGTAGTTCCCATGGGTTATAGTTAGTATAAAGTGTACAAATCGGGCAGAGTATGGTATAAGTAAGGGTAATTCATGTTGTATACTGAATAAAAAATAAATAAAAATGTAAAGCAGGCAGAATTAGAGCTCTAAGCACGTCTTATATAAATTAACATACATATGTGGAATTAAAAAAAAAAAATCAAAATTTATTAAACCTAAAAAACAATTAAGTAAATGAAAGAAACTTACTTGAAAGCGTAAATTATATATTTTCTATAGTAAAGTGAAATTTAGCTTAGTATGGAGTTAAATAAAATAAAAACAAATAAATTAATAAATTACCTACACAGTAGTTATATATAAATATTCATACATATATAGAATTTTCAAAAATTATAATATTTTTAAATACATTAAAGACAATTTATTGTAAAGCTGAAGTTATATATTTTAAGTTTATATAGTATCCCTAGCAAACTATTTGCTCGCTTCAGAATTAATATATATCGAGTGAAAATATCAAGTTAGGTGTAAAGCTGGATACGATATTATTTCGATATACTTACTACAAAAATTAAAATATAGTTAGCTGAATAAAAGCTGTTATTCAAGTTGGCAATATGTAAATTTTTTATATATCTATAAGCTATATATTCTTGTTCCACATTAGCCAACTTAAACTTCGCTTCAGCATAAAAGTTATGGTGCGCGTTTGTCGCTAGTGTGCAAGCAGCCCGACTGTAAAATATCCAGGCAATCGATCTATGTGTATGCACACACACACACACAGACACCCGCACACACACACTTGCATATTGGTGTACAATCTGTCCTCGTTCTTTATTGCCTTTTATGCTTATTTTGTCGAGCTTCTCGGGCTGCAGCTTAAGTGTGCGCCTATCTTCCACTGGCTCTCGCTCTCCGTCTGTCTCTCTCTCCTTCCCCTTCTTTGCCACTCACTCTTTTCGTCTATGCGTGTGTGTGTGTGTGTGTCTGTATTTGTATTGGTATTGCTTTGGGTGTTGACTTTGACATTTGTTTTGTGTGGCTTATCCTTCACACTGCACCCCACAATGGCATCAATCGCCGCGTATTTTTTTTTTTATCATCTGTTTAGCCAAGTTTTGGTTTTCATTGTGTGGACTTTGTGTGGGGCGCTACAATGGCTTTTAAATGGACGTTCCTGTCTAGCGCCAGTTCGCACTGCCTGCTACTGCTCTGCCCTGCCCCCAGTTCAATTTATCCTCTTGCCACTTGTACCACAGTCTATGGCGACTCCGATTTCATGGCTGCCTACTTTACGGCCAATAAAATCTCAACGCCTTAGGCGTACGCTCCACTTTCTGTAAGCCTGCCCCAGAACGCTCTAAGCTGACTCGAAGAGTCTCCCCCGACTGCCTGGTCCTAATCGCTTTCAGTTGGCAGCGTGGCATGTTTATCTATGTAGTGGAAATTGAAAAGCTCACTCCGGCTCCAGTTCCAGCTCGAGCTCGAGCTGTCTTTTGTGCGAGAGAACGAAAATTAAATATAGCTATATATAAGCTACGAGTATATATAGAGAGCTCTACTCTGCTGGCCTATATACTGCTATATATATAAATATATATATGAAGCAGTTTGTAAGCGCCTTTACTTTTGTGATTTACTTACACGCTGCGTGCGCAAATTGGACTGGGAATACATTTAAAGTTCAAGTGTCTCTCACTGCATGCACAGTGGCCATAATGATGTTCCCTGCAGCCATGATTATGATGAATTTGGGCCTAAGGTGGGCTACAGTTGAGGTGGATTGCCCAACCCAGCATTTGGCACATATGCAAATAAATTGACATTAATCGCACCACAATTTATGTATTAAAAAACCCAGCGGCAATTTTTTCTGACACATCGATGTTTGTTCTCTTTCCTTTGAAGCACGTTGCGAGTATGTAGGTAGGGTATATTAGACTGACAATTGGCGAATATATAAAAAATAAAATAAAATAATAAAAATTATAAAGAACAAAAAAATTAATAAAATGTTTATACAGCGTATTAAGTGCCTGCCATGCAGCTATGACTAAATATCGTAAATAATTTACCGGGTATTTGTAGGTCAGTCACATACTATTGTAAAAATATTACAGATGCCTTAAGCTCAACTATTCCATTAGAGCGCATAATAGACTTTTACAGTATATTTTTAATCTATCTACAGGGTATCGGCTAACCGCTTATGCCTCTTTGTGCTCACTCATTAATGAATTTGCTTTTTTTCACAGCTTTCCACCGACCATTATGCCAGTCAAGCACCTTGTCAACACACATGAATGTGCAAAAACTTTATAATTAAATTTGATTTTCGTTTTCGCCTCGCGCATCAATGAGAGATCTGCGACTATACGAGAATATATACTATATGCTTCTCTATATATATTGTGTATATTTGCGGCATCAATTGGCAGCTGCTGTGCGAGTCCAGCTAAGTGATTACTGACGTCCAACGCGCAAATATAGAAATATGCGCCGGGTTTGAAAAGCTTCAACATAAATAGCACATGGAAAAGCCGAAAGTTGGAAGAACTTAAAGAAGAATTTTTATAGAATTTTTTACTTTTTAAAATACGGTTTAAAGTGGATTTTCCACGACTGCTTTAGGTAGTAGAAAAACCAGAAATTCACTTAGAAATATTTTTTTAGCATTTTCTTGAAAAAAGAAAATAGTTTGCATTCAGCCAGGTTTCGGTTGACGGGCTTAATGAGGTTAGCGGGGGGATGCGCACACTGAAAAACATGATGAACGAGGCAGGGCAAACGGAAAGTTTTGTTTATTAAATAAAAATAAATGCAAGTTAATTAATTAAAAGTTTAAACAAGATAGAGCATGCACAAAGCCGTGCGTCGGCGTGTCTGGCTGTGTGTGTGTGTGTGTGGGTGTGTGTGTGAGCCAAAGACCCATGTGGTTAAGTGCGCTGCAAAGTATGTTAAGCTTAATTAGCAGCGTCTGCTTGCCTTGTTGTTGTTTTTGTTTCTGTTGCTGTTGCTGTTGCATTGTTCGTCAGGCAAGCGCAGCTGTTGACTCGCAGCTTCTCAGTTTTGTGCGGGCCGCAAGTTTCCCCCTGCTGTTAGGCATGTGCGCCATAATTTGGCAACAGTTTCGTCCAACAACAAACAGAGCTAAACGTCGACGAGGACGCACAATGCCAAGAGCAAGAACAACAACAAGAAGAAAACAACGAAATTTCATTTCAAAAACCCAAAGAAATAATCATTTTCATGACATTCACATTGGAAGCAAACGAGAGAGGCAGCTAGAGGGAGAGAGAGAGTGAGAGAGTGAGAGAGAGATAGAAAGTGTAAATGCACAAGTCAAAGCCGTTGGCAGTCGATTGAGGTCTGCGCGCTCTGCGGTCATTCCATGTGCCGTTCGGATCTTCCGCTTTGCCGGCCTTCTGCCATGGACTTCCGCCAAGATAATTAATTCAATTGCAAAACTGCACTCAACTCACACACTCACAGGTTTTGCACTTAAATCAATGGAAATTAGTTTGGCCACAAAAATTAATCATACGCCCACGCCCCACGCCCAGACCGAGGCCCGCCCGCTCGCGCGGCAACTCAGGCGATGCCTCGTTGGGTACAAAATTATAAATATTCAAGTGTATAAAAAAACAAAAGTCGTCGTCGGGCTGACGCTATAGCTCTGCATATATCTTTAGCTATATAATTATATTTTTAAACAAAAATATTAGCGCATTTATTTATTTTCGCTCAGCGCGATTTTCGTGCTGTTTTTCGTACATTTTATGCGCGTTCGATTCTATTTAATAATATTTAATATATATATATATAGCTATAGAAATATATTCTATGTATATAGATATTTATGTTTGCCTTTTTCTTTTTCGATTTCCTTGCAGTTGCTCGATTTGGACTGGCGCCAGGGCGTGGCAACAACCCGATCGCTCGCCATATGCGGCGGCTCAGTGCGCGTAACTTCCTTGCGGACAGTTGCCGTTAATTAACGGTGCCTCGCGCAAATTTCAAAATCGAAAACGTAAAATATCAACTCGCGAAATCTTGCACTGAACATGTGTCAGCCTAAGAGAGGAAAATCTAAAAAAACAAAAACCAAAAATTGAAATAGAAAATAAAATAGAAATAGAAAATATGAGATATACCCCTACGCATCTGGGGCCAAGGGGCCTAATTTAAAGCTCGTGGCCGCCAAAATGCGAGTGGCCAATTTGTTGAGTGTGCGGCAACAACAACAACAACAACAGCTACACATCAAAAATACTGCCACAATACTGCGTGCGTGTGCGAACATGAAAATAAAACATCATCAGGAAATTAATTCACAAAAAAAAAAAAAAAATACGAAAAATCCGGAGACTAATACAAATCCACAAACACAATGACAAATGCAAATGGCAATATACAGATATGAATATAAATAAAATATAAAGACAACTGTAGCACAGTCTATATATCTATATAGATATATGCTTAGCATATCTCTGTCTCACGACAGCACAAATAATAATAATGGCATTAGGGCTTTTTTCCGCAACTTAGTGGGACACAGCGCACAGCACACGGCACACGGCACACGCAGCTGGCTGCACAGTGCTGTGTGTATGACTGTGCACGCACGGCAAATACGTGTGCATAGGATGCGTTAATATTTGTACTGCTCTTGCCAGTAGATTTCTGAAGCGAGCAATAGCGAGAGAAGTGACATTCTTTAGCACAGCTGTCGTCGCATAAATCATTAGGAATATACAGGGTGCTCCCCAGGGTGGTTCAGAGCAGAGATAATGCTCGAGAGAAGTGGAATTTTCAAGGGAAATTAAGTCAGCTGTAATTAATGTGACTGTAGTTTAGATTTCAATATGCCATAAATTATTTAAAGTGCTTTAGGAATTCAGCTGCATATTTAATTTAATTAATTTCAATATATTTCAAAAATACTCCAAAATTTTCCATAAAACACGCTGTATTATGTGATCAATTTAGTTTTTAATATTCGCTGACATTATTTTCCACTAAAATAAAATTTCAATAATTACTTTTATTAATGCTAGCATTGTCATGAACATATAAACATAAACAGCAGTCAATAACCCTTTCGCCACGCACCGCAGACACCCTGTAATTCACCTCGCACATAGAACAAAACTATTTGCAGTGCGTAACAACAAAACCCCGGAAAAAAAAACGATAACGAAAATTTCGACGTCAGCAAATAAACAAATATTGACTAAAATCAATACAAACGCGAGCACAACAACAAATAATACTTATAATACAAAATGAGTGGCAGTCGGGCCAAAGAAGAAAAGCGAAGCCCTGATTTTCCCTACAGTTTTGGCCTCCCGCTAATTTGCTTGTTTTTTTCCCCCCCCTCAGTTTTGATGGCGTGGAAGGCAAACATCAACGAAATACTTTCAGCTAGCGGCAGAGAAATGTTTCGAAGTGAAAACCACTTGCGCGAAAGACTAAACTAAAAATATAAATAAACTCAAGACATCAAATGGTCGAAATAAAAATAAGCGCACAAAAAAAAAAGGCCAGCAAAAAATGAACAAAATTAAAACGGCAAGCAGAAAAAACCCAATCAACGGGCGCCAAATATAAGAAAAAAGCGAGAGAGAGAGCAAGAGCTGAGAAAAACGAAAAAAAAAGAAAAGCTGAAAAACAGAAGCCGTAGCTCTAGCACAACAACAACGACAGCGTCGCGTCCAGCAAAGTCAACGGCGGCGGCTGCGGCAGCGGCAGCGGCAGCGGCGTCTGCGACGTCGTCTCCATAATAACATTATCATTAACAGCAGCGGCAGAGGCAGCAACAGCAGCAGCAGCCAAAGCGAGTGGGCGTTGCGTGCTCGAGCGGGTGGAGAGGCGAGGGGAGACTGGCAAGGACAGTGTCGTGGACGTTGGCGTTGACGTCTCCGTCTCCGTCTCTGTCGCGCGAATCAATTTCCGTTGCGGTGGCCCGTTTTCAGTTTTGGTTTCAACGTCGCAAGCGCCGCGCGTGTCGCGAATCCCTAATGGCGCTGCTTACCGTCTGCGTCGTCGGTGACTACAGTCGAGCAAATTAACGCAAGATCAAGGAGCGAGACCAAGACCAAGACCAAGACCGAGACCGAGAACGAGTCCAAGACCGCGCAGAATACTGAGACCAAGTGCAAACAAGTTAAGCAAAGCGAGCGAAATTTTACAAGCAGTTACAAGCTACAGTGAGCGCGAAAAGTACGCGAGTGTCGGCCAACGTAATGCAGTGCGTGGAGCTGGGCCAACTGCCGGCGCTGCCAGCTGCAGCGGCAACAACACAGATGCGGCATCGCACGAGTGCGACGAGGATACGCAAAAGACACTGCCGTCGCTGCCGGCATTGCGCCACGGCAGCGGAGCCAGCAGCAGCAGCAGCAGCAACAACTTTAACTGCAACTGCAACTGCGAGCAGCAGCAGCAGCAGCCACTACGCCCGCCCGCCTGCCACACTGATCGCTGCAGCGACGGCACTGGCAGCTGCCGCCATGTTGCATACAACGTACGCGGCCAGCGATAATTTAACGCTGCCGCTGCACGGCACTGCCACGCCCCTGCCTGCCACACACGCACTGAACGCAACGCCGCTCGGCAGCACAGCTGCAGCAGCGCTGCTCAATGCGACGCGAGCGCAGCTCAATGCGAGCAGCGCTGCAGCTGCAGCTGGCGACGCCGACGCCGATGCCGACGGCGAGGATTGGCTGGGCTATGTGTTCTGGCTGCTCAAGGCGTTCGTCATGCTGTTCATCATCATTGCGGCCATTTGCGGCAATCTGCTTGTTATTATTTCTGTGATGCGTGTTAGAAAATTAAGGTGCGTATACGTAATGTGCTCACAGAGCTTTGCATGCCCTTACCTTCCCCCTACCCCCTACCCTCTTTGCTGCTTATTATCTGCGAAAAGCAATTAGCGCAGGCTTTTCCCTACCTATTCTGCTCGCTTTTCCTCCACTTCTTCTGCTTTTCTTTCTTTTCCTCTCCTGCTGCTCGCTCCGCTGTTTTGTTGTAATTGCATAAAATTCCTGCTGTAGCAGACTCACTTGATTGCCAATTTGCGCTGGTAGCCACGCCCACTTGCTGCTGTTGCTGCTAACACCTTCTAATTATGCCGCCTCCTTTCTTTTCCTTATTTTTATTTTTTTTTTTCATTTTTCATTTTCATTTTTCATGCACGTTCGTGTCGTCGTTTGTCGTTTGTCGCTTTCTTCTGGCGTTTTATTTGCTGCTTCTCTGCTTATTTATTTGGCTCATAATTGTGCTGGGTGCACAGTGGTATTGGCTGCTACTGGTAAATACGGTGGATCTGTAGTATGGAAAATCAGGGAAATTATTGCTGTTATTAAGTAGTTAGGATTGTGTTCAGATATTGCGCAGAAAGTGTTGTTTACCATAGGAAACAAGAATATATATAGCTGTAGCTATGATATAAACTCAAAAGTATTTATATATATTTGATAATAATAAAAATATTTTTTTTTAACACTAATTTTATTATATTTTTAATACTACAGTAAATATAAAATATATTTATATACAGTTTTTAATATTAAATTAATGAATAGTTTTTTTTAGTTTTGATTGGGTTCAGATATTGAGCAGAAAGTAATTTTTATCATAGCTGTAGCTATAAATTCCGATTTATTTATACATATTTTATTGTAATAAAAATATAGATTTTATAATAAAAATAATATATATTTTATAATAATAAAAATATATATTTAAGAATGTATAAAATACGTATATATATAGTTTTTTAATACTAAAATAATAAATAGTTTTTTGAGTTATGATTGGGTTTAGATTTTGAGCGAAAGTGTTGTTTATCAAAGAAAAATATATATTTGTAGCTTTACATCTTTAAATATTTTTTTATATTTTATATAAATAAAAATATATTTTTTTGAATATAGGAAATATTTTTATATTATTTTTTAATGTATTATTATTTTTTTTAGCCTATTAACACGCAATTGCTAAGTTTTTTCTTTTTGTTTGCTGAATCAGCATAATAGAGTTGTCTCTTGTCTCGCTAGGTAACTGCAAGCATATTTTATATTTATTTTATTTTATATTGAACACGAATATATATAAATATATATATATATATGTTGTTTTCATTTAAAGGTCGTGCTCTATGCCTAGCTTTAGTTTTCGCATTTTTTTCTTTATTGCTTCTGGAAGCATATGAAAATACGTTATTTGATCGATTGCAGACTTGTTTATATTATATATGAAATCTATATATATATTTATATAATTTAAAATAGGCACGCTTATATGTAGAAATATCAAGATTTGTCTAGGCAGAGTTTTGTCAGCAGCTCAGCTGAGTTCCAGCGTGTCCCACTGGGTAATATAATTTCCGATTCACACCTTCCCCAACCCACTGCACTCCTTGCCATCCTCCTTTATTTGCATTTTTTCTTCTTTCGTTGGAAAAGCGTACTGTACTCGCGGAATTCATTAATTTGATGACAAATTAACTTTTATGATTGTATTTGCAAAGCAATTTGCATGCCAAAAAAATAAAGAGCCGGACAGGGGTACAGACACTGCCAGATAAAATACTTAATTGTGCGCTATAAATGCCACTACAAGTCGACTATATGCTAGGTCAAGATCTGAGGCAACTAAGCGATTCATGTCATTTTATGGCCAATTCGTTGCGTTCAATCGCAACGCGCTGTCAATTAAGCCAAAACTGCATAAACAAATCGTGCAATTCGCATTGTTTGTTTACAGTTCGCTGCGCTGCACAGTGATCAACAAGACAGAGCGATAAACCTTCGTTTTATCCATTTGCGAGTGATATATAAATTTAGACACACACACACACACACACGCACACTCGCATGTGTGAGACACTTGTCAACATCGCAGCGGAGGCGACCTCGTCAGGCTGCCGGCTCGAAGCTGACGTCCTTCGCAGAGGCAGCAGGCTGTGGGTGCGGGTGTGGGTGCGACATTACCATAAAAAAGTTTCTAGTGATAAATGATGGGATGTCAGAGCGCTACGCTGTGCTCCGGTTCGGTTCGGTTCGTTAATATTTTTAGTTATGCCTTAATAACTGGCAGGCAAATCAATTTAGCGCTTCATAAAACTCAAGGCGCGAGAGAGAGAGGAGCGTGCGGGGCAGGCGCTTGCCTAATCAAAGTTAACTTCATCACATCATTTTAGCGGGGGGCCCTGCAATCAAAGTTGTTACTTGCAAGATTTACTCAGTCTCCTCAGTCCCTGGCAGCATTTTATAAGTCGCTTAAGTAATGCAAATTTTTCTCGCAGTAATGAAAAACTTTAAATGCTTTTAGCCTGCAAGCGAGAAGGCAAGGGCAAAGGCAGAGGCAAATGAAAATGAAAATGAAAATGAAAGAAAACGAGGCAAACAAACTTTGTTAGATAGCAGGCAGTAGGCAAAGGAGTTGCGTCCGTCTGGGGGCGTGGTCGGAGCACGGGGCACGTAATTAAGGTTGAGCGTCGCTTAATTTCTCTTTTTTGCCGCTTCTAATGAGCAACATTTTATTTTTTAAGTGACTTGCGTGACGTGCCCTTTGCCCCATGCCACGCCTACAACTAATAACGCCAGTAATGCTCATTATCCAACTGATGATAATGAGTAGGGAGGGGAGAGCACCTACGTGCAGCTTAAGGCAGCCACCTTCGAACATAAATCTCATTAGCTGCCACTGGCCGAAAATTAATGCCAGCGACTTACCAAATGCGCAGCTGTTGCCACCTGAAGAGCGCACAGCTAACACCACCAACACACCAACACACCACACAACCACCCAACCATCTATCAGCTCTATAGCTATACGACAAATCTATCTATTGTTCCACCGCGATAAAAAGTGGAATTTGTTCAGCGAAAACAATAATAAAGCATGACAGTTAAGCTCAAAGAGAAGTGGCACAAAAACGACAGGAAGAAGAGTGAGGAGCGGAGAAGAGAAAGTGGCAGCAAGACAGAGTGACACTACAGAAAACCGAAACCGAAACAGCAACGGCAACAGCAACAGCAACCGCCAAGCAACTTTGGCAATTAAGGCGGCTTTTGCTTTTTATGACAGCATAAATTTTAAATTTTACTCTACGAAACGCTCGAAATTATTTTCGCTGCTGCTTTTTTTTTTTTTTTTTTTTTGAAGATGTACCATGAGTCGTGGTGTATGCGTGTGTGTGCGCCATTCTGTACGTGGAGTACATGGAGGCTGCTCATTAACGCGACGCCGCCTTCACTTGAAGGATGCTCGCAAACGGCTTCCGCCTGCTGTTCGGAGTGTTTTTAAATGCGCTGCAATGGGATTTTCTTTGTTTTTCCATTCTATTTTGAAAATTTAATGGCGCCACGCCGTGCTAAGAGAGTAGATTACACTGCTTAACAAAGCAGTTGTTGTGCGTGAAGCTTAAGCTTCACGCTGCGTTCTTAGCGAAGCTTTGGCGGATTTGCAGTCGCGCCTATTTCAATGCAGTTATTCTAAGCTTTAAATACCTTTTTTAGAGTATTTTGATAGGACAATTATTAAACTAAACTTTTAATACTTTTTAACATTATTTTGATTAGACAATAATTTCTTCAAGCTTTTCATTTGAAATAGTTTTATTTATTAGTATTTTAATTCAGTTGTTCTAAACTTCAAATGCACTTAAATTAATTCTTTTATAGTATTTTGACTGGAAAAAAAATACGAAAATTTCTAACAGCTTTTAGTTGACACATATACTTTGAATGTAGTCTACATTATTCGAACCTTTATTTCAAATTAAAACTTGCTTTTTTATAAAATGAGCGTAAGCTTGAAGCTTTTCGACTTTAATATCGCGCAGTTGTTCTAATTTTTAAAACACACAGTTGATTTTATTATATTTATGTGATTAGCAACATTTTTTTAAATTTTTCTTAAAGATTTCAGATTTTTCAGCCATAGCATAATTGGAATATATACAAAGTCTATAAGTAAAACCAGTGCAAAACAGTTGAAAGCGTCGTTTCAGTTTGCTGTTTTCTTTAATAAAAGTGTTTCAAAAAGCAATTTCAGCTCCGAAATCATAGTACACTTTAGTATATTTCAATACAAATATATTTTTTAAATTTAATTCAGAGCTTTAGAAAGTTTACTGAAGTATTGAACTGCACTTCAACTAAATAAATGTGCTTCAAAATATTATAAATTCTAGCAGTGCTAATTCAAAAAGCATTTTCAGCTCAGCTTTTTTGTACACTTCTGTATATTTTAATACAAATATATTTTTTGAAATTTAATTCAGAGCTGTTCACATTTTATTACTCTTACGTACTACTCTTTTTTCATTACTTTTTTTTTAATACTATAATGCATATAATTATTCAAAACTTTAAATACTTCTTGAAACGCAATGAAGTTTAGTTTGCTAAGAGCAACATTGTTAAGCAGTGTTATAGCTAAAGTGCGAGTAGGATAAATAGACAAGGAGTAAAGAACAGTGAGAGCGAGAACAGCTAGCTGGACCGGACCGAACTGGACTGAGTAATGGCAACGCATTTACAAAATGTCGGCGATTTGTTGCAATTAACGACTGAGAACGCTGAAAGTTATTTAGGAGCTGCGAGCGAGCGGCGGCTACGGCCAGATAAACAAGACTAGCCTCGACTTTAAAGCGTTCATAAATAATCAGCAGGCAGGGGGAGGAGATCCTGCAGGCACCTCCAGGCATTAAGCACAATAAAGTGCTTTGTGCGAGTTTGGCGCTTAACTGGAATCGATTTGGCCAACAACAGTTGCAGCTGCTGCGAATTCCACGTGCCACTCCCACAGCAGTGGCTGAGTACACGGCACCATGCTGAGTACTACCATATATGCTAGTTATGCTGGCTTAACCGCAATATTCCGCTTCGATTCTATGCTTTTTGGCTTTTCAATTAATGCAACATACTGACAGCAGAATGCAGAGCCAAATCATTTGCCGAGGCCCAGGCAGCCTTCTGGGCCCCACTTTGTGGGGTGCAATGACACGCAGACCACACAAAGCCTGCACTCACACACACACACAAACATATAGTACACACACAGATACTCAGCTACGAGCTCAGGCCGAGGCTCATGCGATATATGCTGATATACTGATTAGTCATCTGAGGGGGAAGGCCTCGTTACACATTCCCTTTTGATATTGTTTTGCTGTTGTTGTTGCTTTCGCTTTGTTGGCATGATTCGTAATATCTCAATTTCGTTTTGCACTCATGCTGTTCTTCTTTCTCTTTGCAGAGTTATAACGAATTACTTTGTAGTTTCCTTAGCCATGGCTGATATAATGGTCGCTATTATGGCCATGACATTTAACTTTAGTGTGCAAGTAACTGGGCGGTAAGTACAACAACAGCTACTACTACTACTACTACTATTACAATGCACACAAACAGACACACACACACATAGGCCAGTGCACAACACACAGAGAAGGACTCGCGCGCGCGCTGAGAGACAGGCAAAAAAACAGAGCTGCAGCTGCAGCTGCAACAGAAATTACAACTGCAACTGAACGCAGGACCAAACAAAATGCCAGTCGACATGCAAAAGGGTTGCAGGCGGAGGCGTGGCAGAGAAGCTGCGCCAACAAAAGTCAGGGGCGCCGCACAGAAGGGTCTGTCCGAACAAACAAGCCAAAAAATCCATGAAAAAGTACTGAAAGCAACGTTTATTTATGCACTTCTCCGTGTGGGTGTGGCTGCACAGCTATCACTGTGTGTGTGTGTGTATGTGTGTTGGTTTGTGTGTGGCAAATGCAAATGCACAAAGTCATCTCTCGCGCTCGTTGTGAGAGCTCATGTGCGTACGCCTGTGTTCAAGTATTAAAATGTGCAGACAAAAACTACAAAAGAAACGTTAAGCATGGTGGGGGGCGTAAGGGGAGATATTAATTCCGTCACAACGAATTGTAAAATATACTGACTTTTTAAAATACATGATAAACCTAATATTATTTCGTTTTGAGATATAAACGGATATGTTGCAGAGTTATTAAACATATTATCATAGAAAATAATGATAGCGAAATAATATAAATGTATAAAATTGACTAAATATTTTTTTATTTCGCTTAAATATTTTTGAAATATTTGAAAACTATTTTAGTCTATAGTTCGTGCTTTATACGAGGTCTGTCCGAAAAGTATCCGACCTGCAATTATTTCTCCGGGCCAGCGTTAGTCTTAAACTTTTTTAAAATGCCGATTTTGGTGTACCAAGATTTAAAATCAGATCGGATACTTTTCGAACAGACCTCGTATATGCTTAAAAAGTCAGTTACGTTTTTTAGAATTTAACTTATAAAAATTATTTAAGCCTTAGAAGAGTATATTTAATTAATATATATTTTTCAAAATGTATTTTTGAGCAACCATTCCTTAGAAACTCTTTTGAATTATCAACTTAAATTAATAGATTTTTTTTTAAAGCTTTAGAAATTGCAAAAATGTAAAGAAAGAATTAAACCTAAAAGAGCAGATTTTAATATCTTAGCATAGTGAAATAACTTTCTAAAAAACTGAACATTTTATAAACTAAAGATAACACTTTAGAAAGATTAAATTCCAGCAGGTTTTTTTTTATGGTATTTGCATTGTCAAAACTTCTATATTATTATTATTATTGCTTTTAGCATTGTCAATTAAATTTCTAAAAATTCTTTAAGCTAGAAAAAAAGGATATAAATAGTAAAATAGCTTGTATCTTCCATAATATATCTGACATTTTTCTTAGCTCTGACAAATATTTTGAAAGAGTTCCGAAAATATTCTAAGCTTAAGAAAAAACTTTATAAAAAAAAAAAATATTCCTGTGCAACTCAAATAATTTCTATAAATATAATCAATTTTTTCTGCTGCTACTGCTTAAGTACAAACTGATCTAAGCTTTTTCTGGATCTCTCCTAAAAAAAAACTAGTACAGTTGTTGCAAATGCAATTGAGTTGTGCTCGGAATTGAAATGCGCAAGTGTGTGCATACTTATGGCACAGAATGAGCGTGCACAGCCACACGCATGCACAGAGGCACCCACACACGCACACACACACACACACATAAACTTTACACGAGCTGAGGACAAAAACCGTCAGAGTGTGACATGGTCACATCCTTCAAACAGTCTGTCCCTGTGTCTGTTCCTCTATCTGTCTGTCTGTCCAGCTCTCTGTCTTTGTCTGTGCATGTGTGTGTGTAATGTGATATGCACTGCATGCTTGTGAGTGTATGCGTGTGTGTGTGTGATGTCAAGTGTAGATTGCTGGCTCAGTTAATTATGCATGGACGCCGCTTTAAGCCGTCGTCCGCCGAGTTCGGCTTTAAGCTCGAATTGCGATTTAAGTTCGAGGCGCTGAAGTGTTTGCAATGTCATCGTCAGCGTCTGGCAACAACGCCACGCATAATGTGTGCACACTTGCAGCCAGGCCCGAAATGCAGGGCAGCGCGTGGCAGCGAAAGCAAAACTTCAGCCGGCAGCCGCGTGGCACTTGGCCACGAGAGTTGCATATAAATTGCCATTGGCCGCAGCAGTTTGCCGGAATGAGGAGCGACTGAAACTGAGCGCTCGTTACGCTTATAGACCAAAGACCATAGCCGTTGCCGGCGGGCAGGCCGCACTTCGCAGCCCTCCCCCAAAGCCCTTAACCCACTTGGCATTCATTAGCAATTTTACCTTCAGAGTCGCTAGTTGCATAATTGACACTGGCCCCTGGCGGCAACGTTGGTGCCATCGTCGTGCTGGCACCTTCAACATGCGCCCAGCTAAGCGCCAATTCATGGCAGGAACAACAAGCCGCGCCAGAGCAGTTCCAGTTCCAGCTGCAAAATGGACAGCAACAACAACAGCAAGACGGAAAAGTAGCGTGGAGAAATCCTCGCATTCCTCTGCCACTGAATAGTCAAAAAGTTTTGGCCAAACTGATGCCAAACTCGCTGGCCGATAATAAATTTTCCCGCCCGCCGGCCAGCAAAGGTGTAGGCAGAGCAAGAGACAGAGACAGAGACAAACAGAGAGAGAGAGGGAGCTAGTGCCGGAGGTCGGCAGGCAAACCAGAAGCGACAACAACGCGAGTTTTAATGAGTTTTTCATGCAACCCGCTCGTCGTTGGGTTGCTTGCTGCCCCAGGCACACGCCGCATACCATTCACGGCGTGCACTAGTGTGTGTGTGTGCGTGTGCGTGTATCTCTCTCTTGCTGCTGCGAGTGCATTAAAGTCCTTTCCATGGGCAAATGTCACCTGGCAGCGCCCAAAAACTAAGTAAGATGAAATCGATAAAGACATAAATCAGGCAGCGCGACGCGATGCGAAGCAATGCGCCCCACACTGATAAAGACTTTACGACAAATGAACTTGTAGAAAAGTGTAGCATACTCTTTGGGGCGCGCAACAATTGCTTTGCGCAGATAGGAACGCAGGCAAATGCGGGCACTTTTGCCTGTATTTTACTTTGTTTAATACATAATATTTTGGTATATACAATTATACTGAAATTTATGTAGTATGTATATATAAAAATAAATATATATAACATATATTTTAATATAAGCATATGTGCTTATCTTGGAAAGAGCTTAATAAATATGCATTCTGTTAATAAAAATATTTCATAAACAACGAAAGATTAATTAAAACAATAATTCAAGTCTAAACTTTTTGATATTCGTATTTAAAAATTAACACACATTTTTTGTTTTATCAATCTGTATGAAATTTCAAAAGTGTTGGGTGCAACACTTCGGGCTAACGGCTTTATCGAAAAAACAAAAACAACAAGACCTTTCAGTTTTTAATAATTTTTTTTCTAAACTATGCAATATTCATCTGATTTTTAGCTAAAAGCTTTTATGTATCTTATAAGCCAAAATGCTCTAATATACAAAAAATACACTGCAATCTCGAAGGAAAATGCCGTGTTTTGAAGCCCGCATCAGAGAAGTTTGTAATTAAAGTATTTTAAATAATTAAATTTTTATAGTTAAAGCTTTGAATAGTTTAAATATTCATAATGATTAAATTTTAAATAATTCAAAATATTTAAATACCTGCCGAGAGTACTATCAAATCAAACACACACACTTTTGTAATACCAAAAAAGTTATGTTTTTGTCTAGCATACGCCACGCAGGATTATATAACTATATTTAACTATATAACTTCACAATTATAATTAAATATATACAGTATACTTATAAGATTTATTGCCTTTTTTCTCTCCCTATGCAGTTGGAACTTCAGCCCCTTCCTGTGCGATCTGTGGAACAGCCTCGACGTGTACTTCTCAACAGCGAGCATTTTGCATTTATGCTGCATATCTGTGGACAGGTGAGTGCCCAATCAACTGATGATGATGCCCGGCACTTGAGCAGCCAATAATGAAACTCATATTCGCCACTCTTCCCCTTCCCACACCACCGTAACAGATACTATGCCATCGTTAAGCCACTGAAGTATCCGATTAGCATGACGAAACGCGTCGTGGGCATTATGCTGTTGAACACATGGATATCGCCGGCGCTGCTCTCGTTCCTGCCCATCTTCATTGGCTGGTACACGACGGAGGAGCACAAGCGGTACGTGCAGATCCATCCGGAGCAGTGCTTGTTTGTGGTTAACAAGTACTATGCCGTCATATCGAGCTCGATATCGTTCTGGATACCCTGCACCATCATGATATTCACCTATCTGGCCATTTTCCGTGAGGCCAATCGCCAGGAGAAGCAGCTGATGATGCGGCATGGCAATGCCATGCTGATGCATCGTCCCTCCATGCAGCCATCGGGTGAGTAATGGGTGGGCTAAGGGCAGGGCAGGGCAGGGCATGGCAGGACAGACAGCCAGACTCGTATTACCCATACGGCACAAGTGATGCTAAGCCTTCCGCATTAATCATGTGTCTCTGTTCACCTTTTCGTCTCGCACACACAGGTGAGGCGCTCAGCGGTTCGGGCTCATCGAAAACGTTGACACTGCATGAGGTCGAGCAGGAGCACACGCCCACAAAGGACAAACATTTAATCAAAATGAAGCGAGAGCACAAGGCCGCACGCACTCTGGGCATCATCATGGGCACCTTTATACTCTGCTGGCTGCCATTCTTTCTCTGGTGAGTGTCGTCTCTCCCCTGTCATCTTTCGCCTCCTGCTGAGCATTTTCAGCATAATTTATTTAATATCTCGTATGCATAATTAAGTCTTACACACGGCATGACGCGCCCGACTTTGTGTCTAGGCAGTTTGCCCTAACTCCTCCGCCCAGTACACTTTCTCTGCGAACTTTTGCCAGTTTTTACAGGCGAATTTATGTCGTTTTAAAGCGTCAAATTATCGCGCGAAATAATGTCGCTTAGAAATTACTTCAAGAGAACTTGTGTCATTTTAAAGTGACATAAATACGACACTAGTAAAAGTACATAATCCCACACGACATACAATCGCCGTTGTTTTGCCATATTTATAATTTTATTTATTAATTATTATTTTTAATTAATTAATTTAATTTTTTAATTATTATTAATATCTGAAAGCGATATAACTTCGCTGATCATGAAACAGTGGTTAAGGCGAATTTATGTCTTTGAGAAGCGACTTTAGATCGCCAAGCGACATATGTTTAAGCGATCTTATGACGCTCAGCAGCGACATAATTTCGTCGACGGAGAAATTGTGTAATCTTATTTGTGGCGCACTAATGTCGCACTTCAGCGTAATAAAATCGCACGAAATTATGGAATCATTGCGCTCAGCAGCGGCATAAGATCGTCAAGCGACATAAGTTCACGCGATCTTATGACGATCATCAGCGACATAATTTCGCCGACGGAGAAATTATGTTATTTTATTTTTGGCGAACTAATGTCGCTTTTCAGCGCAATAAAATCGCGCGAAATTATGACGCTTAGAAGCGGCGGAAGTACGTCGCTAGTTTTTTTTTTATATTGTTACACCCTTTAAAAACGGCGACACTCATGCATTTGCCCTACGCATTTCTCGCCGACACAGGTACACGCTCTCCATGACCTGCGGACCGTGCCAGGTGCCCGACATTGTCGTCTCGATACTCTTCTGGATCGGTTACTTCAATTCGACACTCAATCCGCTCATCTATGCCTACTTCAATCGCGACTTCCGAGAGGCCTTCCGCAACACGTTGCTCTGCCTGTTCTGCAACTGGTGGAAGGATCACCGCCTGCCGCTCGACATCGACATGCGCCGCTCGAGCCTGCGCTACGATCAGCGCGCGAAGAGCGTCTACTCGGAGAGTTACCTCAACTCGACCACGCCCTCGCATCGCCGGCAGTCGCAGCTAGTCGACAACTTATAATACAGGGACGAGGCGCTGCTGACGCCGATTGCACAGCAGCAGCAGCGTTTAGCAGCCGGCGGTGCGGGCTGTCCGGCTGGCGGCTCTCGTCTCGCAGCCTCTACGGGCAAATCGAATGCGGCAGGCAACCTGTCGGCGGAGGATGTGCAGGAGATACAAATCGAAATACCCATGGAGTACATCAACAAATGGAACAAGAACAACAACGCAGCCGCCGCAACGGCCTCCAGTCATGTGTGAGGCAACGGGGACGGAGACGGAGACGGCGACAACAACGATCTGATGACATCGAAAGACTTCGCAGAATGGCAAAAGTTGCGTCAATCGTCGAATCGAATAAATGCAATTACAATTTTCCATTAATATTTCGCTCTCGTTTCTTATTTTGTGCGTTTTGTTGCTGTTGCTGTTTTCGATTCCACTGTAAATTAATATGCCAACTGCATGCACATTGTACATATTTGAGTGCACGTTATGGCATCACGCGGCGAGCCGTGCTATTTGTTTTGGCCGCCACTGTGCGCACAGTGCGCTCGCCACGCGTTGAACCTGTTGTCTGTTGTTTCCCTACTGCATGCATAATTTGCATAGGTCCATTATTTATTCCCATTGTAAATAGTTCACTTTTTCTTATATATATATATATATATATATATATATATATTTTTTTTTTTTTTTTGGTTTCGTATTTATATATATTCTACAAGTATATTAAGCTCAGGTTGTAAAGCGATTCAGCGATAACAGACATTTCAAACTACTATCCACAACGGAGTCAGCTACATGCATTCACAGGGCAATCAATACATTGAGCTACACAGAACAAAGCGTAGAACTAGGCTTAAGCAACTAACTAAAACTAAATTCAAAACCAAACCCAAACTAAAGCTAAACTTAAACTGTGCCAATTAACTAACAGATAAAGCAAACCAAATGCGAGTGAGTCGCATGAAAAAAAAACCAAAAAAAAAGATTAATAATAAAAGTACAGCATATATATAAATCCATCTGTATTGGCACACAATTACGCAATTAAATTGAGTATACATAGTCGAAATCTAGTGAAAAACTAAGCAACAAAATGCTAATTGAACCGACAATCGCATGCAATAAGAATGCTCAAAAAAATACGTATATATATATAGAGAAATCATAGAGAATTTCATAGTTGAATTGAAAACCAAAAATAGCGAGCGTAAATTTCTAGAAAACCAAAAAGTGGCAGTCAAAATCAAAAGTAAACTAAAAACTAGCGTTAAATTTAAATAACAAATGCGAAAAAGCAAGCAAAACTCTTAATCGGTTATCGGTATCGATATCAAGTGAAAGTGTCATCATTAGTGCGGTAATGCTAGTGTAATCGTGTGCGTGCGTGTGCGTGTGTGTGGAGGCACTTGCGTTGCAGTTCCTGGAATTAAGTTGACTGTGTAGCCCGGAAGTGGGTGGAGGCTTGTGCATTGCTCACAAAGTCAGCAACTTGATTCCAGCAACTGCGGCCCGAGCTCAACGCTCCACCAGAAAAATACCGTTATCGTGCGTTTCTACCTAAGTAAAAATTTAAATATGAATATCTGTGGCAAATGCGAAACGAATTTTCGACCTTTTGTTATTTAAATTTGAAGAAAAGCAAACCGAAACAGAAACATAAACCAAAACCGAGACTAGAGAAAGCCAAGCTGCAGTTCGCCATTGTATTTAGTATTTATGAGCACTATTATTACCGTTATTACCATTGTTGTTGTTACTACGAATATTATGATATTTTTTTTTGAGTTGAACAAAGCGAAACCAAAAACAGAAACGTGCTTGTTAAATTGCAATCATGTAAATTATTTGTTCACTTCGCTCCTTGAAACCACAAAAATGCCAGGCAAAGAAAACTGTAATTGTAACAAGCCAAAGCTCCCTATGTACCATACACACATACTTATACATACACATATATAAATATATATAGCGTATTCGTGTAAATGCATTGTGTACAATAGTTCTATGATTTGGCTTAATAAGCGAAGAATCTACAACTCCAAAGAACTTGTTATATTTTTGTAAGCAAGATAAGAATCTAAACTAATTTATATACACGCGCGATCCAAGGATCTTTATATACTTAGCATATGTATGTACTTTATCTCATTATAATGTGCGTGTGCGTGTGAGTGTTATTTATTTTTCTGCTACGCAATGCGAGAAGATGCGACATCTACTAGAACTAAGCAACTGAAACGAAAAGCAAACTCAAGCAAAAACTTAAGCTCAATGTGAAGTATATTAATACAGCTTAAGCGAAACGTTCAAATTAAATTGGAAAATTACAAAAACAAACCAAACATATATGCAAACAAAAAAAAGATGAAAATAAAAATTTGAAAATACCAAAATATGCCAAAGTCTGCAGTATCTACTGGGCGGGCGGGGTGAGAGCAGTAATCACCGAAGTTCGTGACACAGCAAACACAGCAGCTTTCAGCCGACTTCGCGCTCATCTCCAAGTACATTAACGGTATATTATCAGCAGCACAAAAGTAAAGCTGATTACTGCCGGCGACAGTTGTAAACTTGTACATAACTCCGTGGCCCTGATGGCCCCCGACCTTGTTCTGATAAATTACAGCAGAGTTCGCGTCAACGGAGTCTTGTGCCAGCCGCCGGGTAACGCTAACGCTGACAAAAGCAACGTCGCACACGGCGTATGAGTGATTTTTATTTGGCAGATAATTTAACCGGCGTCATGGCAATACTACCACGCTCTCACTCTCTGTTCTCACTCCACTCGCTCCTCACTTTGGCCAAGTAATTTGTCATATTATTGCCAAAAAGGTAACGAAACTTCCCACATACACGCACACAACGCTGCGTATACGCAATGCATGGCTTAACAGCAATTTTAATACTTTAAATAAGGCCAGCTCGCCGCGGCTTTGAGCAGTTTGATAGCGTGTTATAAGTGAATTTTATTTTCCAAACAGGTGACAGACGCAGCACACCCTACAAAGTTCCAAGTTCCATGAAAGTTTCCCCGGCCAGCGACCTACCAAGTGCCAACTGCAAAACTTTTTTGGCATTTTCAAAAACTCATAAGGCGAAATATTGTAGTCGAGTGTGTGTGCGTGTGTGTGGGTGTGGGTGTCAGTACTTGAGACTCTGCTGCCGTTTATTGAAAATGCCGACAAAATTATGTGTAGCAAAAGCGCTTTAACTTAAACATTTCCTCCAGCCACGCCCACGCCCGGCACGGCGCGTGAAATAATTCTATATATATATATATATATGTAGTATGTTTTATATGCCAAGAAATTATATTCATTTTGAACATGGCAAACTTTTTATACATTCATCAATTTAATAATAATTTTTTGGAAAGCTACGCGACGCTGCACAGTGGTTCGCAAGCGGCTAAAAAAAAGCACGCAGTGAAACCAAAAAAAAAGGCATTGCAAAAATCCGAATTTTTTCTCCCCCCTTTCTACGCTCGAAATAGACGTGATTGCAATGTTCTCGGAATTCATACGTTTTTTTTTTTTGTTGCCCCCAATGCTCTGCAGTTGGACATGGAGTCTCTCGAGCAGACTGTGCATCATGCCGCTGACACAAATATGCGCATAATAAATATAACTCAGAATCAAAGTTCATTCATCAAAGTCGAAATGAAATCATTGCACGCTCGACTACTGCCACTTGACATTCTGCAGGAGTCAAAGTCGCCCCGAGGCCAAGCGATGCTGTCTCTAGGTAGATGTATGTTATGTACTAGATATTGGTGTAGCTCAGCTGAGTGCTGGGAGTGCGCAGTGTGCGCTGCACCCGCCCACAATGGTGATCCATAATATCAGGCAGCCAATCAACGCCCATCGCTCATAAGATGCGCCAATTTGGCCATGTCAAGTGACAGTGACAACGACACGTCGGTGTCAAAAGCTGAGCGCCATTTCAGATGTCTCAGCAGTTGTGACTCCGATACCCTGTAGTCATAATCTGTTGACCAGTGGGAGTGCACTATGGGGAGGGGCTACTGGAACTGTGAGTTGTCGTGGTAAATTAAGCACAGTGGAAAATTTCTCAACTTTTGAAATATATTTTGAATTTTTGAAGCTTTGTAAAAAATCTATGATTTCGCTTTAGAAAAGTATGAGAATTTTAATATGTCTAGTAAGCAATTTGGCGAGCTTGCTAAAAACTTCAACAGAATTGCTTCACAAACAGATTAGGTATCTAAGTGAAGTGCCAGAAAATGGAAAAAATTATTTAAATTATTTCTTAGAACGGTTTTACTGACATTTTAAGTTTTTCTTATTTTTGGCTGTTAAACTAATTTGTAAAAAATTGTTATAAATTACTTAGTTTCTTGTGGAAATGCTTATTAAAAGGAAGTGCTTCTAAATAGAGCTCTACTCTTAAAAATATTACCTCGAAACTGCCAGTCTGAATGAAGAGGAGTACATTTTTGTTTCCCTTTAAGTTAATAATATTCCTAATGGTTTATAAAATGTTGTAACTTTTTTACTTTTCCTATATTTCGATTTATCGATTTTTAAAATGGATTTCTGGAGGCGATGCGCATAGCATCAGAAAATTGAAAATCCGCATTCTGAATAATGTTACCAGGGACCTTCCTACCAAATTTGGTGAGACTAGCTTTTCGGGTTTTCATATAATGCCAAAAATTCTTTTTATAGGAGTGATGGACGTGGCATCCAAAAGTTGAAAATCCAACTTCTGCATAATGTTGCAAGGAGCCTTCCTATCATGCTTTGATGCCTTTAGCTATTAATATAATTGAGTTATGTGCAATAAACTTACTAACGTACACTGATTTCGATTGATTTTAATAAAAATCATGGTTCTAAATTTTATAACTTGGCGCGATCTGCATTTATGAAGGGTATATGCAAGTGCCATACTTTCTACACTCTCGCCTTCATCTCCTTGTATTTGTTGTGCCGAGCTCTTGTTGAATTAATATTTAAATGCACAAGGCACGTCAAATAGACCTGCAGATTTTCAATTTGTGTGCGACTCTCGCTCTTACAACTGTCACCCACACACACACACACGCACAGCGAACTCGAGGCGACAATCGACAAATCAAATTCTCAGCCGTTATTTTTTATGAAATTTTAATAACTTTCACATGCACAGAGCACACGGCGCAGCCCCAAAGGAGCGGGAGACCGACAAGGCTCCGGCATGTTGCCAACATGACTTGATACTGCGAACTGTTGTTGCTGTTGCTGTTGCTAATGTTGTTATGCTCGTATCACTTGGTACATGCGCCCGCCACCGCCCCCACTCCCGGCACGCCCATTTGTTGTTGTTTGCGTCTGCAGTGCGCGACACGAACACGAACACGAGCAATAACAAATCTCTTTTAGATTTACGCACGCATTTCGGGCATGCCATCAAAATATTGTTATTACAAATGCAAATATTGACGCCCTGCATGCAGGGGCAGAAGCGGATGCGGGGGGAGGCGGCGGGGGCGGTTGGTGTCGTCGGGGGAGTGCCATGTCTTCGAGCTGATGGCACTGAGCTGTAGGTGAGCTGCGCCCCCATTGCCTTGGGCAGCACTTGGCGTCTTGATTATGCGCCACGCAGCGACTCCCCTGCGACGCCCCTGCCCAACCCGGGCAGCAGCATGCAGCATGCTTTAAGCGAAATCAAGCAAGCAGCAATTCGCCTTGCTGTTTAAATCGCTACACAGTGGCGCCACACTACGCTCGCATGCAACCCTGCGCGCTGCATTCAAATGCGCCTTGCGCGCCCATTGCCAAGGCGCAGTCGCGCTCTCACGCACGAATTCGCCGCACGAATTCGCTCTCTGTTGTGCTGGGCGCCGGCAAGCAACGACTTGGCACGCTGCCCAAGCGCTCAGTTGCTGTGCAGTGCTCGGCGAGTGCAGACGTTCAGGCGCACGACAACAACAGCAGCAGCAGCAGCGGCAGTAACAGCAGCAGCAGCAGCAGGCGCAACAATAACAACATTAATAACAATTGAAAGCTGTGACCACTTGTCACAGGCAGGCAGCGACACTTGCCGGCGTGCAGCTACAGCGGGGCAAGAGGCGAGAGGCGCGAGGAGTAAGACGCGAGGACAGCTGGCGTGCATGTGCGTGCGTGTTTCGCTTGGGCGCTAAACAAAAAGTGTAGTAGTGTGTGTGTGCGTGTCTGTGCGCGACTGTGCGTGCCCGTGCCTGTGCCTGTGCCTGTGCCTTGTACGTGTTTACGTCCCGCGCTGGCCAGCAGTACGTGCGGCCCACTGCAGCCAGACGGGGAAAATCAGAAGGAAAATTGCGCCCTTACAAATCGATTTCGCTTTTTCGGCTTTTACCCGCGACTGGCCATAAAAATGGCACAAACTTCAGCGTAATGACAAATTAAATCGTTAAAAGAGAAGTTTTCGCATGCCGCTATCAACAGCAACAACAAGAAAAACAGGCAAAACAACAGCAATAATAACAACAACAAAACAAACTGTAATAAAGCGCGATAAAAGCAACAGTCAAACAAAGCAACAACAACAAAAACTTTGCTCTTGCCACACGACCACGCCCCCCGCCCCCGTATGGCGCATAGCTAAACGCAAATCAAGAACGTACAATGACAGCGTCGCGACTTTCGCGCTCATCCATCGCCAGCGCCAACGCCAGCTTCAGCTTCTCCTGCGGAACTAGTTCCAGCGACACCGACGCCGACGCCGACGCCGCAACACGCGCTCAGCAAGTAAGCAAACAATAAAACTTTCTTACTGCCTTCAGCTCCTTCCACTGCTTCGCCTCTGCTCCACTGCTCCGTCCACTGCCCAGAAAAGAGCGCAATCCACTTGATGGTTACGTAAATTGGCACTAGTACTCGACCCGACTTGAGGCTGTTCAGGCCGTGGGCAGGGGCTGAACTGGTTCCATTTAACAAACTTTAAACCGTTAGTGGTCGGACATTTTTAATATGCTGCCAATGAACGCCTCTGACATTGTCGCGGCTCTGGTTTGGCCTCCGGCAACAGAAGGTCCTTGAGAGCGCACAGTGGTGCATAATGCAATGAAAATGTCAAAAAATTCCATGGGAAGCTTGATTAAAAGCTTGATTACGCTTTTATGCATTTATTTTGTGTGAGAAAAAAAGAAGCAAAAAGAAAATAGAAAGTTGAAGAGAGAGAGAGAGAGAGAGAGAGAGAAGCGAGTACTCATTCCTCCCAAAGACATAAGATAATCAGAAATGATCTTTAGATAAAGTAAAGAACAAGAGAGAAAAATGGATTTAAAAAAATTAATAAAGACAGGAACAGATATACAAACTGAAAGTCAAAGAGTAAAAGAACGAACTTGAAGAACGAATAGTGAGACATCATGTAAAAGGTCAGAGAAAAACGAACAGAAAGTTAAACAGAGAGAGAGAGAGAGAGAGATAGCAGTTGCGTAGGAAAGACAGATAATGTAAAACAGACAGAGCTACAAACAGAAAAGATCTTTAGATAAAGTACAAGAGAGAAAAATAAGTTTACAAAAGACAGAAGATTATATAGAACGTAACAAAAAGGCAAAATGTCCATAGAGAAAATTGTTATAGTAAGAGAGAGACAAAATGTCCATAAAGAATAGTTTATTTTAAGCAAAATTAACGCTTAAACAAAGTACAAGCGTCAAAAAGAAGTTGAAAAACAGAAAAAAGACAGATAATTTTCTGTTTTATCATTTTTTTATTCTAGATAATCTGCTACGTTATACAGAGAGGTAAAATATCCAAACAGATAAACAAAATTTAAGAAAACATGTTGAACGTATTTACACTTACAATCTATTCTAAAAGAATTTCCCACATTTAAAATAAATTTAATGGAATTTTGAAAACATGTTGAACATTTCCAAATACTTTTAAAATATTTTCGACATACATTTTAAACAGATTTCCATCGAGAATTCGATGAATTGAAGCGCGAAAACTAAACGTGCACGATTCGATTTGAAATGTAAGCAATTTCCTAATGTTCCTAATTTTTCCAATTTAAATATTTACAATTTCACAATTAACCTACGACAAGTTGGTATTTGGTACAACGTACCAAGAGCCTCAGGCCACTGTGCAGGCTCCAGTGGACCCGCTCACGGGATGGGCTCTTTGCCTGCTGGGCCTTGATGGCAATTGCCACTCGACTCGCTACAGCCTCAGCCTTAGTTTCAGCTGCAGCCTCGTCTCTTCAAGCTGGATTCTTCAGGCTGGGCTCTTCTGGCATTCACCACATTCTACACCCCCTTTGCCACTCAACCACACACCAAGCAGGCAGGCAGGCAGGCTAAAAGTCTACTGACATTTGCCGTTAGTCTGCAATTTTTTCTGCTCGTTTTTCTCTGTGTAATTTTTTGTGTGTGTTTTTTAATAGAGTGGCCTACGGCCGGCAGTTGGGGGCATCGATTTTATTAGCATAGGACCTTAAGGGTGATTTTCACCTAGCTTTGATTGCTTTATTTGTCAAGCTTTTCGAATCAAATTTAGCAAGAGACCGACAGAGTCTTCGGCATGCTGCATGCCTCCATCTGTTTGGCATTCATGGAAAGTCTGTCACGGGTAATGCTAACTTTTCAGCATAAATTGTAAAACTACATGGCCAACAAAACGGGACACACACGCAGCACACACACACACACAGACACACACGCATACCCGCAGACAAATTGAAACTTTTTGAGCTACGTTTGAAAAAGTTTTGCGTATCCACGAGATACACTCGCATTGTGTTGGCTTAGCTAGTTGGAGCTGTCAATGTTTTATCTGCTGGCAACTTTCGACTGCCACTAAATACGTACACAATTCCAACTGAATGCTAGCATTATATGTATCTATGTATCTATGCGTGTGGGCATTGTAATATAATATAATTCAGTTAATGCCTGGCTAATGTCGGGGCTCAATTGTAGCAAATATTTGCCCATAAATGTTTTAAATGTAAATGGCATTATTCATTCTAACGATATTTCATGGGCCCCCATTCCTTCCGGAGAAGAAACCCTGCAGCGTCTCGAATGTCTTCCGATAAATGGCTGGATAAATGATAAATAGAATAAATGCCTGCAGGCATTTTTGTTTGCCATTCTTACAGAGCCGTCGCTGTCTGTGTTTGTGTCTGTGTCTGTATCTGTGTCTGCCTGTCTGTATGTTATTGTGTGCGTGTTGCTGTATGATTGCCGTCTCTGTTAGGGACTTAGCTGTAAGCTTATCAGATTCATTGCCAGCGCATAATGACGCGATGTAGCTGGAAATCAGTGAAAATTCCGTCGCCAGGATTTGAGAATTTAATTAAAGACATTTCCATAATCAACTGGAAATTAAATAAAAGCTGAAAAGAGTTTATTAATTTGATTATGTTTTCAATAAGGTTCTTGATTTGTAAAAAAAATTATTTAACAGCAATTTGGGAGTATTTCAAATTTTTTCAAATAATTCAGTTGAGTTTTAAGCTGCAAAATAATTTCAAACCTTATAAGAATATGGGAATATTCTTAATTACAGAAAATCTAACTGTTTTCAATAGATTCTTTATTTTCCTTAAGAAAAATATTATATATTCCTTTCTTTAATTAATAAAAGCTTAATTTTTATATATTTCATCTTTCGGTCTGTAAAATAAAATAAAAAAACTATAGAAAACTATTAGAAAAAAGAATTTCAATGAAATTTATAGCAAGATTTCAGCAAAATTTACTAAAATTTCCACAGGAATATTAAATTCTAGCAATATTGTAATTTTGCTTGGCAATTGAAATGCATACAAATGCCACATTGAAACTCCATTAAATCGTTTTATTACACACAATATTGATATAGCATTTTATAAGCTGATAATAGTATTTATTATTGAGCCCAGGGTCAGACTAATTTCCAGCATATGCCACAAGGCATACAAGGCAAGCAGCTGGCAAGTGCAACATGCCACAAAGCAAGCACATAATATAAGTCGCATATCGAGTCCAAAAAGCAAAACCAGCAGGCAACACCGAATGCCACTTAGTTAGGCCAAATCCAATCCGTTCAAACGGCAGAATAAATCGAAACAAACGCAGAAATCCGGAAGGCATTTAAATCAGTTTTCCATTTTCCGCTCGCACTCAAGTGAAAATGGAAACGACGGCTTTTCCTGCGATATTATTAGCCACTAAATACCCCGAATTGCTACGAAAGTTACAAATTAATAACAATGTAAGAGAGAGAGAGAGAGGGAGGGCGGTAGATGAAGGCCAAGTCGTTGGCCAAATAAGCGATTCGAGGCTCTCATTAATATGACTTCCGGCGCCGACGTCGGCTTAGGCCGGGGCCGTGTTTATGTCATTAAGTGGCGCTCGGCTGTCTTCGAGAGAGACGGAGCGAGCACAGAAGCCGTGTGTATCCTTGTCAATGGCTCCGAAATTGACTCAGACACTTGGCTTAAACAAATAACCGAATGGCTGGCAGATTCCTGGAAAATGCCACCATAAATACTCGAGCAAAATGTCGAGTAACTCAACTCGAGTCCAACTCGACACAAAAGCTATTTTTGATGATGGAATTGAGGAAGCCCAGCAACTGGGCGAGATAATCGCACTTCATGGCGGGGCGAGAAACATATTGTTGCAACATTAACAATACGAAATTTTGGAGTTTTCTTGAGTTTTCTTTACCATACTGCTTGGGCAGCCCTCGTTTCCGCTCCACAACTTGGCGTGTACTTATGTTTGCTCTGCACTCGTCACATCCTGCTGCTGCTGTACACTCTTTCTCTCACTCTCTCTCTCTCCCTGTGTAGCCGTCGACTTCAACTTGGGAAGTCAAAGGGATAGCCTTTGTACTCCGCCTAGATGTCCGCAATGTTTTCCCTGCGCATGTTTCATTCGTTTGCCAGCAAACGCACACACTCGCACTACACTCACTCGCATTTTTTGCAGGATTTACTTTCGTTTTTGTGTTGTGTCAGGCATATGTAAGCCTCGGTCTATGAGCCTGCCTCTACCACCGACACACCCCCCTTGCGTGTTTGCCTTTGTCCTTTCGTTGGCCCCTGGGCCATGTCGGCCTAGGCCATTGTCTTGTTTCTGGCCGGTTTTCTGTGTGTTCGTTTTTTTTTTTTTTTTTTTTGCCCCATTCGTTTTATATTTCCTCTTTTATTTTTTCGCTGCTGCCGCTTCATACATGCATTATTTATGCTATTATCGATTTTGTGTACGCATTTCAAAGGCGGCAACTCTATTGGCCACAGCGTCCTCCGTCAAGCCGCACATATTACAGAAAAAGCCATCTCGAACGTGTCGCAAGTTTCCGTTTCCGCCGTTTTCCGTTTTGCCCGCACGAAATTAAATCATTCTTCAGCCAAATTTACAGCGAACTTTGCGGAGCTCATCAACTTCGCTTTGAGCCTTGCAATTTGTCTGCCTCAACGGCGAGGAATAAAAAAAAAAAAATTGCTTACATTTACGGGTTTTTCTCTTGCTCCCGCAACACGCGGCGTATACGTAATTCAAACTTAACCAAGTCCGCAGCGCCGTAGACCGCAAAATGTGGTCCGACTACAGCTTTGCTCTCTCCGTTGACTTTTGGCCCGATTTTAATTTTGACTTTTTAACAAAGTTAACCAAATGCTCGGAATTGAATTTGGGGACAATGTCCAGGTCATAAATGGCCAACCAGGCGCTGCTCCTAAGTACACACAAGACTCCCCGCAGTTGCCGCTCCGTCTTGAGTTTGTTTGCACAGCTAAGGCCTAAATTAAATTTTAAGCTGTTGATTTGCATTTTCCGACTTCGGCTCTGGCATCGTGTTTATTGAACCCTGATTAGATTCGCAAGCAGCGCAAAGAGAACGAAAATCGCTGAAGGAATCCCAGGGAGAGATTCGAGTGAAGCCTCATTAGAGTGAACTTATTTTCAGGGTCGCACACGGTCGCGCCGGGTCGAGCGAAACGCGCAAAGAAGCTTCTAATTAAGCAGCTTACACACACACACACAAGCACAACAAATTTATAAATATTTCTGTGTGTGTGTGTGTATTTTTTGCCCATGCATGGCGCAAACAGCAACTCATAAAAAAGGCTGAAGTCAAACAATGCGGCGCGTGTTTTAAAAAATGAGTTGGGCTTCCAGTTTTGTCGTTAATTTTCGTTGCTGTTGCCAAAAATCTGTTGAATATATGCGCTGCTTTTCTTAACTTTATTTCACTGTTGTGGTTGTTGTTGTTGTTGCCTCCTTAATGAAATTAGACGAGGGCGCTGCACGGTTTCGCGGGTAGCTGCCACATCAGTCAGCATTCAGGTCGAGGTCTTGCCAAATGAAATTAGCCGCCATCGACAAAAACCATAATCAAATTTTGTTTTTATTTTTTTATGCCATACGAAAATTGAAAATGCCCCAAAAATGGCATATTAGCTTTGTGGAAATGTATGCAATAGGCAAGAGGACGAGCTTAGGCGATGTTGACCAGCCAGCAGTCTCTCTGTCTGTCTCAAAGCTGAACAATTGTTATTTTATTATATTTATTATAATTATTTTATCGGGAGGGGATTACTTTGAAAGGGATGAAATTGATTTAAAAAAATAAATAAAGAATTTTGACTTTACAAAAATATTCACCCTACTTTTTGCCCACAGTAGTATGCCTACAGGCTTGAAGTGCCACCAATAATTTTTTTTGTTGTTGAATATTAATAAAAGCTTATTAGTTACAATATTATTATGCGGCACACTCGTAGCCAATTTCAATGTCGCCATACGCTACAAATTTCATACAAATTGTGCAGAAAAAACAAAAGTTAAGAGCATCTCAACTCTAGAAATATTTAATATATTAAAAGTGTGTGCATGGTATCCAACGATCGAGAGCGCTACATAATTTTCTTTGCTTGTTTCATCTTGGAAAATATTACACTTAGCTGCAAGTACGGAGGAATCTATGCACAGGCATGTCGAGGCAGAGGCAGGAGCATGGCCTCGGAGCACTGGAGTGACGCCTTTCGCTGTCGCTTTGCTTAATTTACCCAACGAAGTAATTTTAAATGAACGCGCGACTCCTGCCAGATACAAGGATGTCAGCAGTGACAGCGACAGCTCGCAGTGTGCTGGGGGGAGTGCGGCGAAATGGGCTCAAGAATCGCGCTGGGAAAACCAATTTGCAAACAAGTCAACAATGGCAGCCGTGGAATAGCAGAGTGCGCGTACGTAATAAGCCAGAGTGCAGCTCGCGACACACGCACACACACACACACACACACAGCTACGAATTTGATACATATATATGTATATATCTGTCTGTTGGCAGTTACTTAGTTGAGAGTAAACAGCGCCAACTGAAGCCACTATTGATTGGCTACACGAAACGACCTTGATGACATAAGCGACTTACCTAACCCCCAAAGGGCTCACCTGTTGCACTCAGCTCGCTCGATTGATGCTCTCCACACACTCACACACACACACACACATGGCCATAACTCAATAACTCAATTAAGCCTCAGGGCCCGAGTGAGTTGCAACAAAATGAAATGAAAGCAATTTGGCTAAGTAGCAAATTGAACACTTTGATTCGCATACAATTGGGCTGAATGCAATTTGCTGCACATGCATAAGCAGAGCTTGAAGAAAATTGCATTTTCCTAATGAAAGCAATTCATTTTCTTAATGCCTTCACTAAAGTCTCAGGCATGAAATGGAATCAATTGATTTGCTCATGTGTGTTTTCGAATGATTTCAATAATCCATTGAAGAGCTTTGATTTAGTGATAGACTGAATTAAGAGCGTAATGCTATTAAGATTTAGCTGGATATATAGCTTAATATTTAAAGAAGGCTTTAAGAATTCCCATTATTAAATATTTTAATTTAATAGACTTTGCTAATAGAAATAAATTTGCAAAATATATTGAAAACCAATTAATTACATTTTATTTTACATATTACGTATACGTAAAGGGAACGAAATATTAATTATCAAACTGAAAAGTTTAATTTTTTTAATAGTCTGCAAAAATTAAATAAAACGTTTACGCAAGCAAAAGTAAATATTTAAGATACGCACAAATTAAAAACTTAAAAATTATGAATATTCTGCCAGTAATACGATTTTTTGCTCAAATATTACGTATACGCCAGCGAAAATTAAATTAAATTACAGATATATAAAAAATACAGCACAGTATGATTTTCAAGGCTTGCATCGTGCTCATATTTTTGTTCATGTTTATCTTTAATCTGGCGTATTAAAATATTACGTATACGCCACCACAAAGAAGGCGACCATTTCGCATTTATAAATGAATGAAGATAAATATTTTGCAAGTACTTCATATCCGTGTCAATATTTGCTTATCATTCTGTTGTGCAACACGCTGTCCGCATCACTTGGTTTTAATTGAGAAACAACACGAGGCGGCGTACTAACCAGCGGCTGGCTTACCTCACCTCCCCCGCTACTCTGCTCCTCTTTCTCTTGCTGTAAGCTGTGCTGAATCCTTGTACACACTTGCGCGCATAGCGCAATACACTGTTGTTGTGGTTGTTGTTCTTATTGTTGTTGTTGTTGTTGCTGCTGCTGCTTTGCTCGCTTGCCGCTTGTTGTTATTGCCACAATTGTTTGCACAAATCGTTAAAACGTTAATCAAACAGTAAAGAGCACAAATGATGCGCCCGTGGCGCCTGCTGATGCTGCCCCTGCCACTGCCAGCTGCCACCTGCCACCTGCTGTGGCAAACAAAGCGCACACCTGAGCTGCGCTGACGCTTTGTGTGCTCCGTTGGTTAACTCAAGCCGACGGGCAAACACACAGTAACCACAACAACAACAACAAGAACAACAACAAGTGAAACTGGAGCAGGACTATTGGCAAAGTTGGCAGCGACATGTGTCGCAGCCTTTTTTGTGTCCATTTCTCATTCACTTTTTACGCGCTTCATATTCTTTGTGCAATATTGACACAAGCGTCGCTGCGCTGACGGGGATTAGACCGGCCACAGCAACAGCAACAGGGGATGGGGTATCCGTCCGTCCGTCCGTCTGTCCGACATGCAAAGTCACTCAATTGATTTTCAGCTGGCAGTGGCTCGTCGTCAATTATCTGCAGTGGCTTGTGGCACGAACAGACTTTTGTTTTCCTTGCCGCCATTGAGCAAGGAAACGTAACGGCAGCCCAGACAGCATAGACGGCACTGATACTCTAGAGCTGCTGCCCCCGCCATGCGCCTAATGACATTGCCCGACCACAGAGCAGGCTGGCTGTGGGCAGCCGGCGACGGGGGGCGGGGCGACCTTCGCTGCGGCCACGTGGACACACAAATGCACAATGAGACACTTGGCGCACACGATGGGCGTACTTGAAACGTATCAAGGACACCAATCGTTGCCAGCACACGCATTTTCCAAGTGCAAGTGTGTGTGTGTGTGTGTGCGAGTGTGAGTGTGTGCATGCAGGCGCACAGCTCATAAATATAAATCAGCTGTTGTCCATGATTCATTGAGTAAAACGTTGGAGTGCAATACAATTCCAGGCTCTGCCTCGCTCTCACTCGCTCTCTCTCTCTTTCTCACTCTCACTCTCACTCTCTCTCTCTCGCTCTGCAACTATGTTATAGTATGCGTGAAATTCATTGTTGGCCCGCTTCTAGTGAAAACTTTTCAATTCCATGAATGTCGCCAACGGCAAACGCCGCCAGCCGTCGACTACCTTGGCACAGTGCCAGGCATTGTTCGATGTCCTTAAATTTGTTGCACTACAACGCGAACAAAGGCATGCCCGAGCTGTTCCCGCCGCGAGTTCCGACACAATTATGTTAAATTTTCAAAAATTGCCAGCTCCAAAAAGGCATAGCATAGTCGTAGTGCTAACAAAAGCATTAGCTTTGACAACAAGATTGCTTAGAGATATTGGTTCATAGTTGTTGGCACTAGTTTAGCTTATAGCAATAGTTTGAGCTTGGCAAGCACTTAGTACATGACTTCCGGTTAACTTCAGTATTTTATATTTATTGACTAAAAATCAGAAAAATCAAATTTATACCCTAAAGTTCGTTGCAAAAGCTCTGTCTATATAAAGTAATTTATTTTTTTTTTTTTTAAGTATAAGTATTTTTAGTAGCTTATCTTTTTAGAGTTATTCGAATTTTAAACACTTAAAACCAGTTCGGTTTTAATTTTCTGTAGTTATATTGTATTGGTTTTTAGGTTTTTATTTTATACCTTATAATTTTTTTGTTTATTAAATTAAATACTAACTGATTTTAATTTATTTTATACTTTATATTTCTATTGTTTATTAAATTAATTTTTAATTGAATTTTGGAATTAAAATTTTATTCAATTTTTTCGTCTATTAATATCTTAATTTTTACTTCGCCCAACAGAATTTTCTTTTAATTAATTAAATTTAATTTAGTTTTTTTTGCTTCATATTTAATTTTTTCTTTAAATTTATTAATTAAATTTAATTTAGTTTTGTTTCTTCATATTTATTTTTTCTTTTAATAATTAATTAATAAAATTAAATTTCATTTTATTAAAAGAAAATTTTTGCAAAATATTGCGGACTTAGCGAGCCTGGAACCAGTACGGAACTGCTTGGAATTGAAATCCTTAGCTCATTAAAATATACTTGCAGACAAATACTTTGTCTATATACTAATAATTTACTCTGCATTGCCATCAACTTTACAGCTTGCTTTTAAACTAAACTACAATATTATTATATCATTAAATTATCCCTTTGACATAAAGGAAGAGAATTAAAGTACGAATATAGTACAGTTTATTATGCCTTCTGCTCTGCTCTCCTTTCGCAGTACATTAACAAAGTAAGTTTGTTTGCAAACTAAACGGCAATGTTATTACATTGTTAGCTTTGTCGCTGTGTGCAGTATTCTTCGCTTTAAATTAGCGAAATTGCGAGGAAATTCATTTGAGAGACACTGCGAGCAGCTGGCTTTTGGCCCGTTTCTGCATAATAATTGTGGCACTAACTGGGCGCTTGTAGCGCGCGAGTGAAAGTTTCGTGTCGCAGCGAAAGTACTACACAGAGCGAAAGAAAGAGAGAGAGTGAGAGAGAGGGAGACAGAGAGAGAGCGCAAGCAAGGCCTGCCAAATGGCCGGGCACAGGCGAAAAGGACATTACAGCGCACTTGCGAGCCAATTAAAGGTCGTTTCGCTGACCCACATAAATAATGCATAAGCTTTAATCAACGACAGACTGTGCTGGCCAAATGGCCTGTGTGTCCTCTTTGCCGTTAGCCCCCCCTCTACCAACCAAATAGGATCGCAGAGACACTTGTCTAAATTTTTGATAATCCTCTCTTGAGGCGCTCGTCAAGTGCCGAGCAGCGGCACTTCGTTTCAAGGGGGAAGGCAGTGGCGGACGATTAAATTAGAATACGTGTCGGGGGCGCACGCTCTTCATTTCAGCTGACAGCTAACGAGCCGGCATTAGGTTTGATTTGGCCAAAGGACACGGACTCGGACACGGACACAGGGCAAACACGTGACTTTCAGCCACTGGCCAACTGGCTGACTCGTAATTACATTCGCTCGCTTCATAATTCCAGCAATAATTGTTCAAATCTGACAATATATATTATATATGTGGCCCCCTACACTCGAGGGCAAGTGAATGGTGCGCCCGGGGAATTGGTTCACTCGCAGGAGTAGCCTTGACTCTGCGCTTAACGCTTGGCTGCGCTCGCATAAAGTGGTCTTAAGTGTATGTGTGTGAGTGAGAGTGTTCGTGTGTGTGTGTGTGTGTGCGTTTGTGTGGGCAGACACTCTGCTAACACATTTATACTTGGCTGCACGTGAAGGCGCTATCAACACAAAATCCATTAAATCTGCTTAGTTAAACTCGATCTTAACTGTATTTATGAATGAAGCGCAAGAAATCCCACGCCATTTGCAGTATTTGCTTTAAACTAGTTGCATTACTAGACACTTCCTCGGGCAGTTGCTGGCAGCAATGTCATTAATTGTAGTGGCAGTGCTCAATGGAGAGAAATTGCAATTATTTTTATTTTATATAGTTATAACTATATCTGTAACTTTTTAGTAGAGAGAATTAATTGATTCTGGTTGATGGCAATTAAATTCTTAGCAGCATCATTTACATAAAAAAAAATTACTTACATATAATATTAAAATCGGAGCATGTAGTAAATAAAAAAAGATAAAAAAAACACTACCAAAGAAATTTTATTAATTTATGCTGCTTTTCAAGCTACTTTTTTCTGACTACAATTTAAATATTTTAATCTACTCATGGCTCCCAACGTATTTATAGCTATAAAGATAATTATTGTTAAACACTATACTTCGAGGAAAAATACAAAAAAGAGCCTTTGCTTTAATAGTATTAAAATATAAGGTATGAAATACATAAATTAAAATTCGAAACCATTCAAACAATTTTTTTCTTGCTTTAAACAATTTAATTTCTAACATTAACTTATATTTTGTTAAGCTGCAACACTTTCATCAACAGAAAAACTGCATTTTGGGCATCAGAAAATTGTGTTTACATAAAAAAACAGCTGAGTGCCCCATAGTGCCAGGGGCAGAGCTAGAGAGAGCTGAACTTAGAGCAAGTTGCCTTGGCGACCTTGTGGATTCGCTTCGCTTTTGGAGAACAAATCTAATTGCTTTCCTTAAAAACTACCACCAAGTTATTGTGAGCTCATCGAGGCATGCTGTGCTGCTTCTCCTGCTGCTGCCGCCTTGCACGCAAATTAATTAAAAGCAATTTACGCGTCACGCACATGTTTCAGCGCCACGTGTCGTATACGCGATTCTATTATTATTTCAACTTGCTTGCATCAAACTGCAGCACTTTGTTGCCGTAGTTGTTGCTGTTGTTGTTGTCGCGCATTTGTTTTCATAGTGTTTTGGGTCTTTGTTATTTCTTGTAATTAGCGCGTGCCGTTTGGATGCCCGCGCAAAGCGAGTGCAAAGCAAAACCACACGAAAACTTTTCGTAGCATACTTTTCTGCGCCGCTCACAGAAATTTTTTGAAACGCGTTTTATGCTAATGTTTCTGTGTGTATGTGTGTGAGTGTGTATTTTTTTCACATTGAAAAATGCCAAGCAAAGCGAACAGGATGGGAGCAGGGGGAATAGAAAAGCAAAGGCAGAAATAACAAAGCGCCGGCAAAGTAAATGGGCGTGCGCGGTTTAAATTTTGTTGCTCGACATTTTTGCGGTGCCCTTCAAAATTAAGGCAAACAAACACACACATACATATGTATGCTCGCATGCGTGTGTGGCGATGTGTGTGTGTGTGCGAGGTAGTATAAAAATAAAATAAATTTGGTCAGCGCATGCAAATTTTGGTGCTGCTCTGCCAGGGTCGGGCTAACTTGTTGTTGTTGTTGTTGTTGTACCCGGCGCGGACTGAAGCCATGTAGAGCAAAAGTTTGGCCACAACAACAACAACGACAACAAATCAATAAAACTGCCAGCCGAAGTAGTTGGGCGCGCTAAACTAGCTGTGCCAGCGCTTTTGAGCCAAAACTTTGTTTTATGACGATCAAATCGAGGCTTAAAGCCACCCCAAAAAAAAGGTTCGCTACGGTTTGCATGTTTGTCTAGGATGCGTACGAATTTAAAACGTGTTTCTCTCTCTCTCTCTTTTTTCGCTCTATCTCTGTTTATGTACACTTTGCGCATTTTGTTTGTACTTGTCTGTGTCTCGTTGTTGTTGTTGTTGTTTTGTTTTTCGCCTCTGACTTGCGCCTAATTTGCGCAAATAGCTCGCGAAACAGTTCATTTAACTTCAATGGCCTGGCAATTGCACTCGAATGCCTTGTAAATTGCTTCGTTAGGAAGAAGAAAGCCAAGATGAAATATCAGCTCGAGCAGGGAAGGGAAGGGGGCCCCCTCGATTATTGCGTGCAATTAGCTGGCCATTTATAAATTGGCACATCGATTGACAGTTTGCTAACTTGGCTGGACGTTCCACATGTTTCACATGCCACAGAAATAGCCAAACTGCGTGTGGGTGTCCGTGTGGCACGCCCACGCACAGGCAAGCACAGACACGCACTCTCAATATGTTTCGCTTTCCTGCCATTCTTTTTCTCTTCCACTCTCTCTCTCTCTTTCTATTTTGCCTCCTCTCTGCGGAGTAATTAAAAGTCACAAAATGGCCCAAGAGCAACCAAGGTTTATTTGCATCAAACCAGCGTCATAATTACGACATAATTGCCATGCATCAGTGCCACCGGCAGCAAAAGCAATAGCAACAACAACAACAACAAAATTGAAGCGAAAACAAAGCGAGTTAATTGCCAGCACTTGATGTGTCCATCCAGCGCCCGTGTGCCCCCTTCGATTTTATATGATTATTTCAAATATTTCGCACGCAATCGAATTACGCATACGCCACGTTGACTGCTCAAATTGCACTTGACAGTAAAAATAACAACAGCAGCGTGCGTGCGTGTATGTGTGTGTTTATGTGTGTTACGTGTGTGTCCATCGGACGGGCTAACTAAATGGCAGGGCCATTTACCTATACCTATAAATAATGCCGGGGCGCGTTTATTGTTGATGGACAGCGAATGGCGAAGTTCAATGTTATGGCCCAGCACATGTGGGCAACGTATGTTAGTGTGTGTTTTTGTGTGTGTGCTAATGTGTGTGACATTAGCCCAAGCAGCAGCAGCAACAATAACAAGCTGAACTGCGACATTCGAGAGGTTTGGCCTACAATGAGCCATTGTCACGCAGTCCTCGAATGTAACCTTCAGGCTTAAGGATATACTTTTTTTCTTGAGTTTTCCTGCCTTCGGTGTTTTTTTTTTTTTTTTTTGGAAAATTTTCATTCATGAAATGTTCATTTTTAGCTGTGATTAAATTTGACATTTGACAGGCCGACAGGACGACAGGCACGTAACTGAGAGCGAACCTCACCTGAATACTGAGCACAGCGCGCCCCCCGCAGGCCCACAGAAAAAAATACTAAAATTGGTATTGGCTGTCTAACAAATTGTAATTAAGAGTCCAAGTTACTTTGCTGGAAATCGAATACCAAGAGCTTCTATGCACTGTTGTTGCTGCTGAGTGATGGCAAAATTGTGGAAAATATTTGAAAATTCATTTTCAAGTAAAATCGAATTTTTCCCAGAAAATATACAGCCTCAGAGCTGTGTGCTTTTCAACTCTAACGGCAAACTTAATTACACCACAGTTCGCACAGCAGTTAATTGACCCCTTTTATGCATTTTAATGGATACAAAAACGAAAGCCAAAAGGACAGAAAAATGTGAAAAAAGCCAGTGAACTTTTTACCATTTATTGGCAGTGCTATTGGAAGTGTCAAAAACGAATTTTCAATTGATTGATTGCCACATATCGATTGACCGTACAGAAATATAACAGCAGCAAAGGCAGCCCAACGCGCAGATACCCAGTACTAAGCACTTCTTTGAAGCTATATGTATTTAATATATTATTGCTTATAAATTCAGTTTTTACTAAATTTTTTAAACACTACAGAAAAATAAAAAATGTATGATACCCCACTTGCCAGCAGCACTATAGGGTATAGTAACCACACATAAAAATTCTACGAATTTTCGCCTGTAAGCCGGATGTCCGTTAAGCCCGGCATCAAGTATTCAACGTGTAGTACGCGCACCTTTGCGTGCAGTGTTCGATTTGCCTCGCAATGAAAGTTCAATTGTTTGGGCAACTCAAGCAGTTAAAGAGCGCATTTCCAGGTAAATGTCTTGTGCTGTGTGTGTGTGTGTTACAAAAATACTCTATGCTCTATATACAAATTCCGGTTTTGTTTATGGATCGCTTACATCATTTGCCTCCTGCCAGCCTGCCTGCCAGCCTAGCTGTCTCGCGTGCCTGTTTATTTAATTTTTTCATTACGCGCCGCCTCCAAACGTGTTTAGCATGCAATGCAGGGGAAGTCGAGTCTCATGGGCCTCACACACACACACACACACACACGAAACTGATACAATTAATGGTCTTTTGGGGGCCGAATTTGATTTGTATTTGCTTTATTCCACATGTCTGTGCTGGCAGCAGCAGTTAGCAAATGAAATCGAAACAAATATTTATAAGCTCAATCTCGCTCTGTCCCGCCGTCCGAACAGGCGACCGGCTGACTGACTGGATGACTGTGCGCCTTTTGGCGTGTCTCACTCACAGCAAGGACACGCTGGCATAGTTGCCAGTTGCTGTAATTGAAAACGATTTCCGCGCTCAACTTCAGGGGCAACAACTGTTCAGTCACGCTGTCGCTCTGCCGCTCCGACGGCGCCAGCGTATCGATATTCATTGACATTGGCCGATTGCGACTTCGGGTTTATCTGATTGCTGGCACGGCCGGCATTATTTACGGCGCGTAATTTGCTTATTTGCAAGCCTTTCACGGTACCTGCACAATGTTTGCCTAATTGACACTAATTGAACAAGCTGCCAAAGTCGAGAAATTGTAGACGTAGCTGTAGTCACTGCTCCTGCTTCTGCTCCTGCTGCCAAATTGATGATTGATGGGCACGTTAAGAGCAGCAGCAGTTGCCAGGATGAATTGCGAGGACGTCACACTAGCACACACTGATTTTCGGGGTAACTCACTGTACTATAGGCCGTTTCCAATTTTGGAAAATTTCTAAAAATTCATTTCTTAATTTTTACCTTACAAGAAATTATATATATATCTTTTTTTGTAGCTAATGTTACACAAAAAAATATTTTTAATTTTTCAGAACTTGATACTATAAAACTTTTATGGATTAACGTCTTCATTTAAAATTTACCTAAGTATAGATTTATTTTTCAATATACCAATGTGAAAAACTGAAATTAACCTAGGAACCTATGGTAGTTTGGTTTTTATAATTTTATTATTACCTTATCATAAAGTATTTTATTATAATCACTATATTTTTATTTCTATTATTTTTATTATTGTTATTATTTTTATCATTATTATTATTAATATTATTATTATGTAATTTACTTATTATCAGATAGATAGATTGTAAATTAAACAGAAATAAAAAAAATTTTGTTAAAAAAAAAAAAAATTATTATTATTATTTTTAGTTTTATATAGTCATTTATTTTACAGTTTTAAATATATTTTTATAGCTTTTGTTTAACATTTCTTACATTGTTTTCAATTAAAGAAAACTACTAAGTATAAATACCATATTATTAAAAATAAAAATATAATCTACTTTTTTAAACATTTGGTAAAATTTCGTTGAATTGCAATAATTAAAATGTATTCAACGAGTTCCATCATCATTTTCATATCTTGCAAAAAACTGACAAATGTTGCTACAAACCACATGCACAAAAAACCAGAATCAATTATCTCTTTTCGTTGAGAAATATGGGAATATGCCCCACAGTTCAATGCATGTGGATGCAAAGTCATTTGCGAGCAGCACAAAAAGTGTTGCATACTCTGAGGCGCGCGCTGACGCAACGCGACAGCAAACGCTGAAGCGCCGACAGGCGCCACAACAACAACAACAACAAGAGCAATGTATTGCCGGCCTTGTGGGGAATACGAGTACCAGCAGCAGAAGCAGTGGCAGCAGTGGCAGCAGTGACAGCAGCTAGTGCCAATGTCACTGCCATGGCCATTGTCCGCGTTGCCAAAATTCGATTTTCAATCGCTTTTGTTCGCTTTTGTGTAGGACGCGTAGGATGTTACGGCAATCGCCGGAAGTGCCATGTGCAACGGCAGCAGCCGCATTTAAATTTCTCTGTGTGTGAGTGTGTTTGCGTGTGTGTGTGTCTGTGCTGTGTGTGGCAGCTGAATTTGCAATTTCGCTGCGGACTACAACTGCAAATGGAGCCCCCGAAAAGTTTGTTAAAGTTGCATAAAGCCAAGTGCCATGGGCGTCTACCTGTCGATGCCTGCAATCACTATGCGAAGTTGTTTTTGCCTTTCGCTCTTGGCAACAGCTGCGAGTGCTGACTGCACTCTACTTACCGCAATTCTAATTGCAACTGAGCCACAATACTTGCCAGCTTTCGGCAGCTTTTGTTCGACGTGATATTAGACCCGGATATGGTAACCCTAATTAAGCTTATTCCAACAAATATCTTGGATTAAATTTCGAATTTTCAAGCCGGATTTTCGGGCGCTTTTGTTTCGTATCAATTTCCATTGTTTGCCATTCGAGAGGATTGTATTTATTTCGCAAGGAGATGCTTACAATGCACACGTCTATTCCGGTTAAATTGGCCCGAGTGAATTTGATCCACGGCAAAGTTTAATTATTCGCACACAGCACAAACACAAGCCCTTTAATTGGCTGTGAAGACAACAAAAGCTTTCGCAATCTCAGTGTGTCATTTGAGAGGCAGAGGCAACAACAGCGGCGACAAGCCGAAATCAAAGACTGAAGCGCCAGGACATCGCCAGAAGTCAGATATCAAGCGAATCAATCACTGCACCGTGGAATGAAGACGGTAAATATGTGCAGAAAATTAAGTGCCAGAAAAGAAGTTTGCAGTGTTGTTAAACAGTATAAAGATCGGCACAAATTTCAGGATATTATCAAGTATTTTATATTTTCATTATTTTGAATATATAAAAATATAAAAAAAAAATAATAGTAGAATTTTTGCTTGAAATATTTTTCTTTTTTCAGGAAAATTTATAAAAACATTTTATGCTATTATTTTTAATTTTCCTGAAATTCACCAACTTGAGTTCTAGCAGATTAAATTTCCCAGTATTTTTAAATAAGTAAAAGTGCATTTTAATTTAATATATTTTCCTAAAGTTCAAAAATTATCTTATTATTTAATTTCTATAAATAACCCCATTCTAACTGCAAACTCGGCGCTTGCTGCAAAAAGGCTTTGCCAGTTTTGATAAATAATTAATATATATTTATTAATTTACATAATTTTGGCGTGTTTTCTGTGCAGATTATTAGATAATATAATTACTGTAATTTTCAATAATTAAAAAAAAACTTGCCTTACTGTGCTAAAACATTTTTTTAAATAATTTATATATATTTATTAATTTGCATAATTTTAGTGTGTTTTCTGTGGAGATTATTAGATGATGAATTTTCAATAATTAATTAATTACTTTACTTTTGCTGTGCTAAGCCATCAAAGTGGTCCATTGTGCTAGGCTTACCGTTGGCTTTGCAAACACACACACACACACTCACGCACACACATAGAGGGAGACAATCGAGTGGCACAGATCTGCGGTTGAAGCATTGCCCCGGCAGTTGCACTGGCATTAATTAAAATCTGATAATTGCGATAAGGAAGGGACTTTGCCATTATGCGGGTGGCAGGAAGAGCCAGCGAAAAAGAGTGAGAAAGAGAGAGAGAGGGGATAATCAGTGGCAACTGAGCGATGAACGGGGAAAAGTGGCCACAAATGCGCGGCATGTCGCTCGGAATTAAATAAATAAATAACCTCTTTTTACTTTTGTGTGGCGCAGCATACAAAGCCAATTTGAAGGCCTTTTGCAGGCCTGAAAATTTGATTAAGTGAGTGTCTGAGACTCTCTGGCCCGGCAACCTGGCGCTGCCAAATGCGGCCATCAATTTAAATCAGTTGCTTAAATACAATAAATAAGGGTCGACGCGAGGCGGCGGGCGGAGGCAATGCGGGCTGCTGTTTAATATTAGCAGACATTTTTAACAATTCACCGTAATGGCGGGCATCAATTTTCGGCCAAGGTGCATGCTAACTGAATATCTGTTTTTGGCCAGCCTCTGGCACTGGCTCTGCCGGCGTGTCTGTCGCGGTTGCCGCCGCCGCCGCCGCCGCCGCCGCCGCCGCCTTCGTCGTTTGCGGTTTGCGTCATTTAATCAGGCAAAGTGATTTTCACACAGACACAGCACAAAAAACTTATCATTTCACTCAAACAGCAAACAACATATATGAATGTCGGACTCTGTATGTGTGTGTGTGTGTGTGTGATTTCAAGAGTGTTGCTGTGTGTGCGCACGTAGCAGACAGGAAGCCAGCTCAGTGGCAGCTGATGTTGAGCCCGTTTAACCTTACGCAACGACCCGGCTGTAAATTTACGGCTATCATGCAAAGTTCCTGCCAGCCTCGGCTACGGCTCCGGCTACGGCATCGCCTCCGGCACCGCCTGCCAGCGTGCGTGTCTCTGTCGCGGCCTACCGCAGCTCCCCCACCCCCTTGTGGGCGGTCCAAAAATTTATTACCATTTTGCAGTTATAATGTTTCAATATCTCGTGTTTTCTGCCTCTCCCTAGCGCACTCCAGCTCTCTGGCTGCGTGTGTGTGTGTGTGTGTGCGTGTGCGTTTGCGTGCCCATTAGCGCCATTTTAGAAACGATTCGAGCAGATATATGCACATTTATATATATATAAATATATGTGATTACTATGAGGTGCTCCATGGCCTGTTCATTTATCCGGCCGGCCTACGTGACGTATACGTCATTTGTCATACATTTGTCGGACGAGTAAACGGCGACCCGTTAACCTTTTTCCAGCCCGCATTTCGGGTAGCAGCAAAAGGAAGCCTCTAATTGAACTTGACAATGACGAGTTCAACTGATTGCAAGACGAAGCCCCGTACGCCCTGGCCCAACTAATTGGCACGTGCCGAGCTCCCCTAATGACTTGCCCAAACTTTCGTTCACTCAGGCAGCAGCAGCGGCAGCTGAATAAATTCCCCTGCTCTGAGATGAATTGAGCTTTGCATTTGCCAATTTAACTAGTCAAGCGTTGCTGCATTGCAGCTGCGACTTCAACAAGTCTTGCCCCCCTCCCTTTAAGTTTCACTTTAATGAGCAGCTGCAGCTCGCTCTCGAGTCGTGCTAAATCGTGCCACATTTATCTACCCGCTTCACAGTTAAAATCTTCTTGCGAGTGCCATTACCATAAATTGTAAAAGCTCTGTTGGGCAACAGGGCACACCCACAAATACACGTACATTCACACACACAGACACATACGCATAGTAATATTATGCAAATGTTTGTGCGAGGATTTGGGTCTCGTGTTGGGATACTTTGCTTACATGTGAACTGAATCGGTTTGATTGTTCAATAAGGTTGAGGAATTTAGAGGCCGCCCACAAAATCAAGTTACGTTCGCAATACACCGATAAATATATCGAAATAATGCTGCACAAAAATATGCTAATTTTTTTGCAGTTGAATTTTTAGCTAGCAGTAAGTTTCAATTTATTTTACTTTTTATTCAACGCTGCGATAAAATGTACGATCGAAACAATAAGTAGCATAGTCAGTCAACTGTGCTAAATTTATGCAATGATCTCAAAATTTAATTTCCACATATGCATTTGTAAGCGTATGTAAATAACAAACGATATATATGTATTTAGCCGGAACCAAACGATAATGTTTTGCCAGCGCTTAATATAGTCAATTTGCAATTATCGCACGCATGACTAAGCCCACTCGTACTGCCAATACACAACAATATATGGAAATGCCAGCAGTATTTGGTCAAAGAGTGGAAAAATAAACCAAAGATAAATTCCGTGGGAAAATGTAAAACAAAAAGAAGAAGTCTGCAGGCAAACGAACTCCACAATCACATACCCTGCACAGCTTGAAAATCGAAAATAAGTCAAGTAAATAAATACAGTTCAAGTAATGCGAATAAAATATATGCAAAAATATATTCATGTTCTGTTACATACCATTTCATAGAGCAAATATACCCTTTATACCGCAATTTGCATAAATGAAGCGTAAATAAAATATTCTCAGTTAAATTCCTTTTACAACTTTGCTATCAGCCACAGGTATTTAAGCAAAAATCCGATGCGCATTAGCTGCAAAAAGCGAATGTTCAAATATTGATGGAAAACGCACTTTCAAAAAATATATAAAAAATAAAATAAAAGAAAATATATTTAAAAATAAAATAAAAAATTTATATACATATGTACAGTTTATAATTAAAATGCTGCAAACCATGGCAGCATGCTAATGCCATACTTCACTACCAATCACTGCTGCACTCGCTGCCAACTTAAACATGAATGCAGTTGAAACTGTCATAAATTCAATTTCCCGTGCTGAGGTCGCATAATGAACCAGTTTGTAATTAGTTCATGCACCCAAAAACCTGTGCATAATTTACTCGAATGGTTTCTAGTTGCCAATTATAACGACCAACAGCCAACAGTGCAAATGTCATGATAGCTGAATCACAGACACACACACACCCACACGCTCATGCATACACGCATACTGTGACAGAATATTATTCATGCTTGATCGAGTTGAATAAAGCCAGCAGCTTTTGGTAAGCGCAAGTGCAGGAATTATGGAACACCAAACGCGCCACGACCGCAGCCCAAACTGCATTCCCGCACTCCCCCTCAGCGCCCAAAAACCGACAATGCAGCTGGCGCGCATATACAAAATATATATACGAAATATATATGCGAAATAATCCCATGATCTGGTCGTATGTCAGTTGAGAATTTTCATTAATTTACTTTTGACCAGCCAAAAATAAAATACTCGAAAAATTTCCCACTCGGAGGTCAGTTATGGGCTGATAGTCTGTGTGTGCTGCATTAATTCCATTTGTACTATCATTAAATGTTTACACAAAGTTCAAAATTGGATTTTCGAAGGAGCTGCAATTTATTTGAGGAAATATTTATGCGTTTGCAATGAGAATTTCTCTCGAAACTTTGGGCCTAGAGCTATAAGTACAATAGTTTGATACGATTATGTAGGTTATTTTATGCACAGCGTTATGTGAATAGTTTCCGTTAGTTTTTTGTCTTTAGCTTATTTTTTTTTTGTGATTTTCTTTTTGCTTTTCTTCTTCTTCAAGTGGAGCTGGCAACGCGCCAAAGCGCGCTGGCCTCAACCTTGTTCAAGGGCTGCTCGTCCTCCGCTTTCTCGCCTCGTGTTCTCATTCACGTTGCTCTCTCGTTCCGTCTCGTTGTCCAAGTCGCGTTTTTTTTTTTGGTTCAGTTCCTGCTATGACTTAATCCCCGCCACCGCACACTTGAGCACGCTTGCCCAGGCGCGGCTTGAACGGCACCGATTTCTTCATCATGCGCGACACGAACTGCCCGCCAGCTGCGTCTTCCGCACTGCCGCCCGCCGCTCTGCCCTCGAGCAGCTGTTGAAAGTCAATGCTGCGTCCAAGGCGTGGCGTGCGCACGCGATAGGCGGGTTCGCCATTGCTCTGCACTGCACAGCGTTAAGGTAACATTAAAAAAAAAAAACAAAAAAATAAAATGGAGTTAGACACACGGAAAATACTACAGCAGGGAAGAAAGTCGCATAGCTAAGTGAATAAGTACAAATGGAACTGGCTAAATAAAGCTGAAGAGATACAAATATCAAGATCTACTATCGCAAGAACTATCGCTAGGTTATCAAACAATTAACTGATATTTTGGTACATTTTTTGAAAGTATACTAAAAATGTTTATCGACATAATATCGACAAACTAAACAATTAACTGTTATATTGGTACATTTTTTGAGAGTATACTAACAAATGCTTATCGAAATAATATCGATAAATGAAATTAAAAAATATTCCGACATATTTTTATATATAGATATTTTTAGACTAGCTAAAATAAATATTAAATATTATTATTAAATATTAATTAAGCGTTTTTAAGTGCTTTCCTGAGACTTATCCTAACCAGGAACCTATCGATAAATTACGATATATCTTGCTAAGAAAAAATATTTCCTGACCGCCAAATATTCGCTGGAAAATGTTCTAATATTCTCTCTACTCACAGCACTTTATATAGCCATCATGTAATATCTCTGCTCTAAGCTGTCATGCCAAGGCCGTGCTCCCCTGCAAGTGCATAATTTATGATTTTGCCACCCCACTTTTCGGAATTTATTTGCCATGAGAACATTACGAAGCTGTCGAAAAATAAATTACATATTTTTCGTAGAGGAAATTAGGTTGCTACCGAAAGTTGCAAGTTGTTTGGCTTTAAAAGGGATTGCAGTTTGCAACTGCACTCTGCACTGAAGTGCTTCCTGTACTGTGACGCGCATTACACATACGCAGCGTGTGCCCAATAAGTGGTACTTACACTGTCGGAGCTTCTGCAACAGCATGTAGTAGGCCAACGGTGGCATATTATCCAGGTCGAATTCCTGCCCCTGGCCCGAACTGTGCCCGGCCACGGCCATGGCGCTTGCCTTTTGCGCCAAACTGTTCTCTTCCAGCTCGTCAATGATGTCGTTCACATCTTTGTATTCGCCCATGGCGCGTTTGTGGCGTGCTTCCGCTGCCACAGTTGCCGCGCCGCTGCCAACGCCGCTGCCACTGCCGCTGATGCGATTTGGTAAATCCAGTTTGTTTGTGCCCTGCGCAAATGAAGTGCCACAGAGGAAGTGAAATGAGAGCGAGAGCGAGAGCAAGAGACGAAAAACAACACGAAACAAAACAAAAATATTTGAAATATTTCATTGGAGTCCCTCGCGCTTGCGGCGAGCCTTTCAATATCATCGCTGCTGACGGCTTTCAGACTGTCGACACGTGTTAAGTTATTTTTATGCTGCCTATTTATGCGCATACGTGAGCTGCACACACACAGCCCACTCAGGGCGGCTGTTAAAGTGTGTGTGTGCTTGCGGGTGTGAAAGTGTGTGTGAATCAAGCACTTTATTGTTTCAATTTACAGCATGACAGGCTGCGTGTGCCGCTTGATTAGACAACTCAATGTGAATTGAAATGCCAACACCTTAAATCTGCCCGTTACTTGTAACTTGGCCATGAGCCGCAGCTCAATGGCATAACTCACATATACACTCACAGGTACATTGCTTAACTGCGGGAAAATTTAATTAAATCAGTAACGAAAACTATGGCATACACGAAATACTTTTGAGTTTAATTGAAAAGTCAATTATGAGCTGAAGAAACAGATTGAAGGTTGTGCTATCGGCGCATGAAGCGGGTAATGGAAGTGTAAACAGAGTCATAAGGATAATTAACTTATTAGGTCATCAGTTCAGTCGAGGATACTGATGTCTAAAATATGGAAGCTTTAGAAATTCGTTGTTATTATTTATATATTTAAAAAAAAATTAGGTTTCTTTTATCAATGCAGCCAAAGAACTTGAATTTTATCACAATTAATACTGTGATACAAAATAAATAAATATATATTTTTTTTTATATCATTTATAGCAATAATAATATTAATCAGAACAATATTAATATTAATTATTATTATATTAATTATTATATATTAACGATAATAACATTTATAAATAAATATTAGTATTTATTAATAAATATTAATATTTATTTTACTATTAATATTAATTATAATACCCTTTTTTAAGAATTTGTCACAGTTAAAAGTTTCGCTTGGCATAAAATATTATTGTCAACTTGTTGAATGCTCTTGCATTTGTTTACTAATATTAACTATAAAACCATTTTAAGTAATGAATAATTGAAAATTTAGTGCATCATGTATTATTATTACAATATTACTGTCAACTCGCTGAATGCTTTTGCTTGATTTTATTAATATTAACCATAATATAATTTTTAATTCTTCAAAATTGTATTATAGTTATTAAAACAAACTATAATTAAGTTAAGTTAAACATTTAGCGCAGCATGCAAAATTATTGTCAACTTGCTGAATGCATAATATACAAAATATAATATATAAAAAAATATTTTATTTATGCCCACAAATTAAGTGCCAGATCTCGACTTCTATTAAAGTTCTGGCCTTAAAACTTGTTGGGTAGATGCTTCAAGCTCTTAGGTTGCTGTCGAACATTTTTATATTGGTCAAAAAATATTGAATATTTTTATATATAAGACATACTTTAATAGAGTATAGTATATGGAATATCATATGCACCAGACAAAACTCTAATTTTTGAAAACTTTTTTAAAATTTCGATACTATTATTCACTGCTAAAGCATCTGCTATTCGTGCTTTGATTATTACTCCAACTAATGGCAAACTTATAGATATTACGCTAGTCGCAAGCAAATTGTCATTGCCCTGGCAAATAATGAACGTCGCGGCAAATGGCGTCGACGCCGCCGGAAATTGCAGCTAGTTGCAAACTGCAGAAAACTAAAACTGCAGCTGCCAAAAGTCTACGGCGATAGAGAGAAAGAGAGAGAGAGACGCGACTCTGGGCTTGCAAGGGATTACGCAAAGTTTGCGCCAAGACTTTGGCCCTGGCTGGCGACGATAGAGCGGAACTGAAGCTGGATGCGACCGTGGCCGAAAACTTTTAGCCGGCAGTGTGCCACGGCTGGTCTCTTCACAGAGGCTTAGGCAAATAAAACTGATTAAGTGGCGCTCGTTAAGCTCGCTTGTGTCTGACCTTTGCTGCACTGCACTCACCTGCAGGGCCTTGGCCTGGCTGCTGTAGACCAGGTAACACGAGGCTGCGATTAGCAGCAGCGTGCAATAGCTCAGTCTGCACATAACTAGCAGGACACACTCCCAACACACTCAAGACTTTTGCACACACACAAACACACACACACACCAACTCAGACACACGCACACACACAGAGAGATGCACAGAGTTCGAGGGAGTACAGTAAATTGTGTTGCACGTTGAGGCCTGCTGGCAGCGAACTGATGTGCTGGTCAAGAAGCACATGAATTTTTATAGCCAACACTGAGGCTGAGCGCAGCCTTTGACGAGCTGGGATTAAGCCATTGAGTGACAGCCACTAAATGATTTGTTATGCACACAGCCTAATCGGCTGGTAAACAAGCCCGAGGCCCGAAGCCAAAACGGAAGTGCCAGCAATTTGTCTCGCACAATTGCGCACTGTGCGTGCACAGCTGGCAATATTTGAATTTCAGATGCCAGCGTATCCTTTCGCATTTTATTTATATTTTATACTTGTTTCTGCTCTGTGCAAATTTGTCAATTAAACTCTGTCCAAGTTGCCAGCAATTAGCATATTTTGTACCACTGTGCCGGGCAACAGCAGGTGGCCGCTATGCAAATGAGGCAAGCGCGTGAACAACCAGCCACGCCCCATGCCAATGCCAATCGATCAATCTTATTTAAATGCTGACAGTTGTCGTCACAATGTTGCTAAGGGGCCTGGGGGGTCCGGGAGCACTGGGAGCACTGGCAGTATTGGCAGTCCTCGCACTTGTTTGTCATTGCCCGCTGGCTGGAAAGGCTTGGAGCCAGCTCGAGGCTTATGTCTGTGCCGCATTAACTTTAATTTGTTGTGCCAAACACCTGACGCAGAAAAAGCGGGAGAGAGAGGGAGAGTGTAGGGAATAGAAAGCGACAGAGATAGCTGTGCCCGTGCTAACTGGAGTGTCAGCTGTCAGCTGACATTCGAGACAGACACGCCGAGAATTTCCATCAATTGGCAAATCAATGTTAATCTCTGCAACAGCAACAAAATGGATAAAAGTGGCACAAAGTGCGAACTGCTGTGTAATGTCGCCAAGTCGAGCAGAAACTAACTGCAAGTCAACAGGACGCTGGATTTTCAATTAAACACAAGGCGATCCATCAATGGACCCCAGCGCAACAGAGCACACTTGACAGCTTTGTTGTTGCGTTTGTTGTTGTTGTTTGTCACGCCCCTGCTCTGCATTTTATACACACAAACAAACAGACAGAGCGAGAGAGAGTGAGAGCATGACCCAAAACTGACCCTCGCCTGTGATAGATATATCTATTTATGCAGCAGATACTATATACCAGAGAATAGATAGAATCTGTCGTGTTCTGCCCTTTACCCGGCAGTCCTTGTCCTGTGCTGACAAAGGACACTTTTATTTATTGACTTCGCCTTTGCTACGCTGTAAATTCAGTAACAATTTAACGACACATTTATCTAGTCGAAAGATAATAACGCTAGTGTTACAGGGCAAGGCAAAGCTGAAAAAGTGTTATAACTAGTTTCTACTTCAAGCGATTAAGCTGAAATTTGTAGTGAGCATTACAAAGGTAATAAATTGTGTATATACTATAGCATTTGCGTGAATTTTTTAAACTGTCCAAATAATGCAGTAACAAAAGACAAGCTTAAAATGAAAAAAAATAAAAATTTGTTTCTCTAAGCGATTAAGTTTATGGTACTTTGGAATAATTGGTTTATATACTAAAGCCTTAGCTTGAATCTTTTAAACTGTCAGACAAAAAAAAGCTTTAAATTAAAAAAAAGTTTGTAATATTTTGGTAATTGGTGTATAGGTTAAACCTTAAACCGCCAGAATAAATTATTTATAAATTATTTATAAATGTTCTAAAAGCGAATAAACTTAAATTTAGAGAAAGCATTACAAAGGTAATAAATAATATATATACAAAAGCATTTGCTTGAATCTATAAAATTATCCGAATTATGCAGTAACAAAAAACAATTTTAAAATTTGTGGCTTTAAACAACTTAACTAAAATTTTAAGTAAGCATTATAAAATTAATAAATAGTGTATACACCCTAGCATTTGCTTAAAACTCTCAAACTAGCTGAATTATGCAGCAACAAAAACAAGTTTAAAATAAAAAAATTAAAAAAAATATATATTTAAGCGACTCAACTGAAATTTGTAAAAATGTTTGATTTTTTTTAGAGCTCCACACATACAGCTTAAGTCTCATGCATACCCCTTTTCGTCACTTTACAGGGTATGCCTACATATGACCACTATAGTTAGCTGTCAGAGCTGCTGCTCAGTTGACAATTCTGACCATTCTGACCGCATTCTATGACACAAATCCGCATTTCATTTCAAGCATCAGCAAGATTTGCAAATGTCCCTCACAGCGACAAATTTCGAGAGCGAGAGAGAAAGCAACAGTGGGAGTAAGGGAGCGAGGTAGAGAGAGATGAAGGCAGCTGCTTACGAGTTTAAGTCCATTTTGCGGGCAGCCCAACAATTGAGTCCATCGTTTGCAGTTGGCAGTTCATATTTAAGATTGAATTCGATGCGAACTGTTGACTGTTGATAGACTTTGTTCATTACAGTGTTTGCCATAAGTATTTGTACAATGATTTTGCTCTCTTGGGCGCTTCATCACAAGTTAAGCCTCTTAGTTGGGGGCTTAGTGTGCGGCGCTGGGCGTACGGGTTACGCCTACGCGACAGCGTGGGCCACGCCCTCGACCGCTTGTTCGCTTGGATGTGGATTTAATTGAATTAGCAGCGTGTCCTGTGCGCGTCACTTTGAAGTTTGCACTTTGCACCCGCCCAACAGCTTCGACCAGGCTCTAACTGACCCGTGCGCACATTTTTTTTTGTTGACCCACGCAGCAGCAGCAGGCAGTAGACCCTGTAGCAGGCAGGCAACTGGTAGCAATGCCGTCGACGATGTTGATGTTTGCGCTCAGGCGCAACTTTGCTGCCGGAAGAGCGGCGGCTTTATTGAGTTTCCGGCAGCACAACGCACTTCCAGCAAACACAAACAAGCACACGCACACACACACACACACACACAGAGACAGGCAGAGCCCACTTGAAGGCATTAATTATGCCACAATGGCAACCAGCGGATGGGGCAATACACGCGCAGTGCGAGCCGAGTGCCAACTTAGCCAGGATATTAAAAGGAGCCGCTGCAAGAGATTCAAAAGTTGCACTCGGGTGGGGGCAGAGGCGAGAAAGAGACAGCAAAGGGGCTGAGCAGCAAGAGGGGCAGCAGCACTCGCTTAATAAATAAAAGAGCTCGTCGCTGCACGACGATGATGATGACGACGACGATGATGATGATGTCCGCTGTTATCCTCGCGAAATCCGCACATTAAAATATTTAGTTGTCAATCCCAGTGAGTGGAAAGGGCAGAGAGAGACACAGAGAGGGAGAGGGAGAGCAAGCGAGTCGCAGTCGGAGCTGAGCAAACAAGCCAAAGTCAACTGGCGAACGAAGGACGACGCGGCTAACAAGGATAATAGCCTTGTGAAGCGTGCAAGGGTCTGCGGTTGCTTGCTGTTAGCCAAAGTCGCTCCCGCTCTCCCTCTCTCTCTCTCTGTCTGCGCACTTATAAATCCTTAAAAAAATATCGAAATCAAAATACTGAAGGCCAACAGCAGCAGCAGCAACTTATTTTGCCATCTTGCAGCGGGGGCAGACAAAACTTACAACTAACGATTTATGTGGCTGCCAAGGACATTTGAACTGCAATACTTCAATGGCAGACGGACTATGCAGCTGTCTCTGTGTGTGTGCGCGTGTGTGTGCCGCAGTGCTGTCAATGTCAGCCATTAAAAAGCCAAATCAAGTGCTCGACATTTAATTAAAAACTAAAATGCTATAATGAACTCAACTACTAACATGGGAACGGATTATGCTGAACCCGTCAAAAGAAATTACTAAAACTTGCATTATGCTCTACACACACCTGGGAACAGCATGCCCAACTTTTCGCACTCGTATTGTTTGTCCATCAACTTCAAAATCAATTGAGCCAAAGTCAGTCTGCTGTAAAGTTGCCAGGCTTTAGCCAAGATTAACTTAATTAATAAATTATGGCGATAATCGATAAAGCCTTGAAACTTTCTCGGCAAACATCTAAACAAAATCCATCACAACTTTGTTGCATAAATTTGCCAGAAAGAAAACTTTGCTTAGTTTGCATGCGCATCTGCGCATTTTATTTTTATTTTTTATTTTTTTTTTTTTTTGTTTTTTTTTTTGTATTTTTTTTGTATTTTTTTTTTATTTATTTCTAATGGCAGTCGGCAACAGGAGTTTGCCTTCAATCGGCCCCGAGCAGTCGCCACTTGACAGCAGCACTGACGTCCCGTGCTGGGATATATGCAGATATGTCTTTCAGCTTTCCAATAAAATGCATGCCAAGTGCTCACGGGGCGTATACGCAACGTGCATGTGCAGACGAGAATTTCTGTTATTCTAATGGACAGCCGCGGGGGAGGGAGGGGGGAGTAGTACGACATTGCTGACACAGCAATGCGTAGCGAAATTTAAAATGTATACAATTTTCACACAATTTATTGACGATTTCCCCCTATTCTCTACCTTTCTCCAACATTATTTTATTTACAAATTATTTATTTATTCATTTGCAGTCGAGCGTCTGAGCGTTGCGTTGCAATTTCGATTTGCGAGCAACTCAAACAAAAAGTCAACGAAGCGCGCGCAGAGGCGAAGGCGAGCGCAGGCGAACGCAGGCGATGGCAGCAGCGCGTCGTAGTCGGGGCCAAGCACTGGGCAAACACTGAGCACTGAGCAGCCAGTCGAGTGAGTATTGCTAGCAGTTGATGAGGCTGCTGCCTGAATGCCTGCCTGGCTGGCTGGCTGAACTTTGACCCGTTTGTTTGCATTGCAAATTGCAATTATGCGCGCGGGCGTGCGGCGCAAACGAGAGCGAGCAGCAGTACCAGGAGCTCGACGACAACGTTTTAATCAGTGCGGCGATAAATTGAAATAATGTCAACGCTCAACCGTTATCTACGGCCAAGCACTGCCATCAGTTTCACAACGGCGCTGCCGCCCGCTGCAACAACGACAATAGCTCGAAGAAGGCCAAGCAAATCGATGGCAACATTTGTGGTCGGTGGGGCAGCGCTTAATGCAACGGCGACAACAACAACGACAACAACTGCCGCAGCAGCAGCAGCAGCAGCGGCAGCAGGCACATCCATAACTAGCAGCGGCAGCAATTTGCTGCTAACGGCAGCAACGCAAACATTGACAACAGCAGCAGCAACAAAAACAACAACAGCACTGGCAGCAGCAACAACAGCAACAACAACTGCTGCAACGACAATGTCAACAGCAACAACAGCTCTGACAACAGCGATAGCAACGGCAACAGCAGCAACAACAGCAACAACAACAACAACAACAAGAGCAACAAGAACAACAACAACAGGCTTGCCAACAACATCTCAGTTTGTGGACGCCTCGTTGACTTCGCTGTCATTAACGGCATCGGCGTCGTCAGCGTCGTCGTCGTCGTCGTCGTCGGTATCCACGTCCTCGTCCGCCGCGACGAGCACCTTGGACCTGTTCTCAACAGTCGCCAGCAACATAACGGCAAATGCAAATGCCAATTTCAGCAGCATCGGCGGCAGCAGCCTGGGAGACAGCGACCAGCCCGAAGACAGTTGGCTGGATCTGTCGCTGCTGCTGCTCAAGGGCTTCATCTTTTCGTCAATTATCCTTGCCGCTGTCCTGGGCAATGCCTTGGTCATCATTTCGGTGCAGCGCAATCGAAAATTGCGGTGAGTGCAGGACAGACAAGTTGACAGACAGGCAGGCAGACAGATAGGCAGACAGACTGGCAACAGGCACAGACAGGCAAACAGAAAGACAAACTGACAGGCAGACAGATAGACAGACAGTAAAATAACTACTAATATGTTAATAGATAAGCAGACAGACAGACAAACAAACAGAGAGACAGACAGACAGGCAGACGCCTAGCAGACAAGAAGACAGACAAGCAGGCAGACTGGCAGGCAGAGTGTCAGAAACACAGCCAGACAGACTGGCAGGCTAAGAGGCAGAAAAGCAGGCAGACATACAAACAGGATAGCAGACAGATAAACAGACTGACAGGCAGACAGACAGACAGATAGACAGACAGTTAAATAACTACTGATATGATTATAGACAAGCAGACAAACAGAGAGGCAGACAGATAGACAGACGACAGATAGGCATACATACAGACAGACATACGACAGATAGGCATACATACAGACAGACATACGCCAGATAGGCATACATACTGTCAGGCAGACAGACTACAGATAGGCATACAAGCTGTCAGGCAGACAGGCAGTTAGACTGACAGGCAAACTGGAAGGCAGACTGGAAGTCATAAAGACATACGGACATACAGACATACAGACATACAGACATACAGACATACAGACATACAGACATACAGACATACAGACATACAGACATACAGACATACAGACATACAGACATACAGACATACAGACATACAGACATACAGACATACAGACATACAGACATACAGACATACAGACATACAGACATACAGACATACAGACATACAGAAATACAGACATAGAGACATACAGACATACAGACATACAGACATACAGACATACAGACATACAGACATACAGACATACAGACATACAGACATACAGACATACAGACATACAGACATACAGACATACAGACATACAGACATACAGACATACAGACATACAGACATACAGACATACAGACATACAGACATACAGACATACAGACATACAGACATACAGACATACAGACATACAGACATACAGACATACAGACATACAGACATACAGACATACAGACATACAGACATACAGACATACAGACATACAGACATACAGACATACAGACATACAGACATACAGACATACAGACATACAGACATACAGACATACAGACATACAGACATACAGATACACAGACATACAAATAAAAATACAGGCATACAAACAGACACTCAATGAAGGACAGACAGACAGACAGGCAGTTCTAAAAACAATCGCACCGTCGTGCCACGCTCCATTCGCGCGCATCAATTTAATTACCTGTGCGAGCAGGGGCTAAGGGGACTGCAAACTGCAGACATGCTCGCAAATGTAATTTAAATGAGCGACAAGTGGAATAATAAAACACAAAATGAACTTAAATATGACACACGATGGCGCAATGACACGGCACCCCAGACGCACACTCAGCTGCAGAGCTGCAGGGCGCAGCATGAAAAGTGTAGCATACTTTCTAGGGCGATAGAAGAAAAAGCATCGCATACATTTCACTATACGCTTTTTATATGTGTGTGTGACTGTGTGTGTGTGTGCGCACACTCTGTGCAGCACTCATGCAGGCCAAAGTGTCAGGCTCTTGGCTTTTTTACCAACTCGACAGTTTTCAAATTGCAGCAAACTAAACGACGAAATGTGAATGAATTCGCCTCAATTATTCAATAATTTTCTTTCAATTCGATTTAATGGAATTTCAATTAAATCAATTAGCGGAAAAAATATAATTAATCCCAGTTGCCAATTCTCAAATATATTTCATATTCTATGCGCGACGGAAATCGTAGAAGAATTCGCGCTTAATTTGATTTAATTAGAAACAAATTTCGAATAAAAATAAATAAATTAATAATTAATTTCAGTTTTCAATATTGCGAAAAATACCATATTTTATGCATTCAACTGAACGAGTTGACGCAAATAGAGCGACGTAGAGCATTATATTTTCCAATGATTCCCTTTAAAAAAAAATTAAAGGAAAATATATAAATAATCCCAAGGCCCAAACTAATCGCAGTTCACTCTAACTCAAACAATTTGCTTACAATTCGATTAAATTAAATACAAATTAAAAAAAATAATTTGAGAAAAAAAACTTAAATAACTAAATAAAAATTTCCTAATATATTTCATAAATAACATATTAATATTTCGCATTAAGGTCTTAGTGCTTCAGCTATCGCTTTCAGTCAGCTCAACGTCAAGAAATCAGAGGCTAAACTCTACCGTATTTTCACTAGAATTTCAGAGCTATTTTTACAGTTATTTGTAGAGTTATTTGTACAGCTATTTGCGCTGTAGTTCATGGCATAAACGCTGGAATTTGCACCAAGCATTTGCTGCAGGCGCTAAGACGACAGCTGCCTGCTCGAGCGAATGACTTATGACAGCCAAGGAAATTGTAGCATAAAGCTGACCCGGCAGCCGGTGCCAGGCACCTGGTACTGCACAACCGTTTGCCTGTCAGGCTTGGAGCTACCAAATGGAATGCATTGTCGAGCATGGGGCAGCATTTCGCAGCGCGGCAAACAAATGCAATGTCATTCGCCTGACATGACTTCTTTCTGCTTCTGCTGCCTCTGCTGCAGCGTCTGCCTGCGGTTCGCGGTCGGCGGTCGACGGTGGGGCGACGTTGGGGCGTGGTGCGTGGTGCGTGGTGCGCGGTGCGTGGCTCGTGGTTCGCGGTTACACGTTCACTTAATGTGGCGCTTGCCATTGTCTCGTTCGCAGCGTTATAACAAATTACTTTGTTGTCTCACTGGCAATGGCCGACATGCTGGTCGCCCTCTGCGCAATGACATTCAACGCATCCGTGGAGCTGTCCGGCGGCAAGTGGATGTTTGGGCCGTTCATGTGCAACGTGTACAACAGCCTCGATGTTTACTTCTCGACGGCAAGCATATTGCATCTGTGCTGCATATCGGTGGATAGGTGAGTATACCACCAAGTCTTGGAGAGCCAGACACAGCTGCATGTTTTAAATAGAAAGCGAGAAGCTCATCATTAATCTTGCCTCCGGCAGCCGCAATCTCATTCTCATGCTCTCAAGATCCTCTCCTGCTCGCTTTCGCCCGTTCAATACAAAAGCGAGACGCAGAAGAAACAATTAATTACGGTGAAAGGCGCTCACATCAAAAGCAAACATTAAGCCGGGGCGGGCGCGTATGATGAATGCGGCCCAAATGATTTGCACACGGCAGTCTCTGCTGCTGGCCAGTCCTCTGACCAGCCGTCCGTGCGTCCGTCCGTCTGTCCGCTCTCATTCCCCTTGTTAACTGTTAATTGGCGCTGCGGCCTAAACGGAAGCCCCCGAGCAGCTGCGCCGCTCAACAATGCCAGCAGCTCCACACACCCCCCACTGCCCTCCCTCACGGCTCAGCGAATGCCCAGTGGCCATTGGCTGGAGCCTTTGTTTGTCTGTTTTAATTAATTTATATTTCGCACACACCTTTCGATGGGGCATAACACGCAGCGAAAATAGTCAGCAGAAGTTGAGGCAAATTAATTAATGTGCAAATCTTCAAAATTTCCCCCGAAACAAAGGAAACTAAAGCAAACAGCTAAAGCGATTAGAAATAGCTCGCACATGATCGGAGCGGAAACAAACCGATAAGGCGTAAAGAGAAAGGTAGACTAATCGGAAAATAAAGCGTAATCAGCATAAATTATTTTTTTTTAATAATTTAAGATTTTTCACACATTTTTTAGTATAAAAAATACACACATAATATTTATAAAATATTAGGCAAATTATTAAGTCTCCAGTTAAAAAAGTTTTTTAATTAAAAAAAATCCACACATACTATCAATAATAAATTGGAAAAATTTATGGCTCTCAATTGGCCGTTAAAAAATAATACTTAATTTTAAATACTTTTATTTAACAAATCAACAACAATGCATTGCATCAAATATTTAAAATGGGTAAATTGTACAAAAATTCTGTTTTACTACTCTCACGATTGAAAGAAGAAGAACAGCTTCGACACTGCGCTCGCACATTTGCGCTCGCGATTGAAAGAGGAAGAACGCGACTGAAGCCAAAAGAGCGGCTCGGGCTAGTGCTCTCATTAATGATACACGAAGTTCAGTTCGTCTTACTGCTCTCACGATTGAAAGAAGAAGAAAAGTTCGGTTTTACTGTTCTCACGATTGTAAGAAGAAGAACATCTCGGTGTGCTATGCTCACGATTAATAAAAATACCACTGAGGCTGCTGTGCTCACGAATGAAAGAGAAAGAGCAACGCGACTTCGGGTAATGCGCTCACACAATTTCGGAAGGTGCGCTCACGATTGAAAGAGGAAGAACGCGACTGAAGCCGAAACAGCACCTCGGGCTAGTGCTCTCATTAATGATACACGAAGTTCAGTTCGTCTTACTGCTCTCACGATTGAAAGAAGAAGAAAAGTTCGGTTTTTCTGCTCTCACGATTGAAAGAAGAAGAAAAGTTCAGTTTTACTGCTCTCACTATAAATAGAGCCGTGAGTCAAGCATTTTCTTCAGTTGATTTATAAGTGTAGTGCAGTGCAGACGTGTTTTGAATATTCCCCTTCTACCTCGAGATCAGATCGGATACCTACTTAGGACTCTGTTGGAAACGATATTGAACTTTTCGTTGATCTCGTTGCACGATTGAAAGAAATAAACAAGTAAAGAAAGCTACAAAAAGTTGTACTTAAACAAATAATAATAATAATAATACAAATACGCGCTGGATTCGCGAAACCAGTGATTTGTGAACTTAAACTCTAATCACTAGACCACGTAAGAAACAGAGGCACTGGGAAAAATCTAGCTCCTATAACTTTATATTGGAACTTCTCACGCCTATAACTTGTATACTCATTGACCACTCAGGTTGTAATTTATACGTTACTACTTTTCTTATAATTGGAAAAAATCGATTTATGAGAGTATTGGGCGTGGCATCCAAAAGTCGAAAATCCGCATTCTGCGTAATGTTACCAGGGGCCTACCTACCAAATTTGGTGCTTCTAGCGTTTTTTGGTTTTCCTATAATTCGAAAAATCCAATTTAAATTCAATTTCCCATGATATACGAATATTTTATTCACACACATAAATATCAGAAAAAAATTTGTTATGGCTCTCTTGGCCATTACCAATATGCTAAATAAAAATCCAATTAATTAGCAGACTTTGGCAATAACAACAAATTGGCATTCTGACCAAACTTTTTCATGAATTTTCCATTTCCCAATTGTCTTTTTTCCTCGCACAATCCCCTTTCCCCCGGGCAGATACTATGCAATAGTGCGACCACTGGAGTATCCCTTGAATATGACACACAGAACTGTCTGTTTTATGCTGGCCAATGTGTGGATACTGCCCGCCCTCATCTCGTTCACGCCCATCTTCCTGGGCTGGTACACAACTGCGGAGCATTTGCGTGAGGTCTCGCTGCGCCCAGATCAATGCACGTTTGTGGTCAACAAGGCCTACGCGCTCATCTCCAGCTCGGTCAGCTTCTGGATACCAGGCATTGTGATGCTCGTCATGTACTGGCGCATCTTCAAGTAAGTGTTCATTAACCACCACCTGCCTGTCGTGCTGTCCGTCCGTCTCTGTGTCATGCTGCTGCTGCTACTGCTGCTGCCTGAAATTGATTTGTAATCTCGCTCACTGCGGTTTTTCAGAGAGGCTGTACGTCAGCGCAAGGCCCTGAGCCGCACCAGCTCGAATATACTGCTCAATAGCGTCCACATGGGGCACACCCAGCAGCCCACCAGCCTGAGCTATCTGCATCCCAGTGACATCGATCTGAATGCCAAGACGGCGCGGGAGGAGACGAACAGTGCGCTCAGCAATTTGGAAGTAAGTTCCGTAATTACGTGCAACTCTGCAGGCCGACAAATTTGGCCGGTAATACGATTCTTTTGCAAGGGTTTCGAATACCAAATAAAAGGGTCAGGAACGAGAAAACTCGACTATTAATTACCTTGCACCCTTAAAATTGCTTATATTAATAAATTTAAGGAAGTCCTAAAATTGTAGGGTACCTAAATTTTTACTCATTCTTTTTTCAAATATTTAAAATTTTAAAATCGACATTATTTCTATGCCAAATTACAAAAATATGCAAGCTAATTATGAGCGAAAGTTAAATGATTTTTGGCAATATTTGGTTTGCTTGAAGTCTAAATATGAACTCTAAAAAAATACTGGACAGTATTTAAAAAGAAGATACCAATCAAAAATAAAATATTCTAAACAAAAATGCCATAGATAATTTATATAGCCTGCACCATTCCAACTCTTGACTATGAGAAACATTACTTCAAACTGAAAATACCCTTCCGACCTTTTCTAGTGTATGCCGGGTATTAACAATTCGATAATTATAAAAGAGATAATTGGAAAATCAATGATATCAATGATCAATGATCTATAGCGCAGAATGCAGCTGAAAATATTTTATGAAAAATATTCAATTTCACACAGCTTGCATATGGGAGAAAATATGAGCAAGCAATTTCTAGCTATAAATTTATGTTAAAATTTAATAGAAATTTATGTGAAGTTTCATAATTTTTTTCTAATAATTTATTGAACTCATATTGTAGGGACTAATTCGCATAGACCTGACATATTTATGGCAATAGTCTGCTCAATTCAATATAAATTAAAATGAACGTAAATAACTTTGAAAATCTCGTGCCGAGTCTGAATTATTTATTTATTTGCGCTCTGTTTACCCAAACCAAATTTCCTGTTCAGTTTTCCTGAAGTTTTCTTTTTATCGAAAGTGAATAAATATCGTATGTCTATGCCATTGGCGAATTGTAATTTATGTGCTTCCTCCGCGTACGCCAAGAGATAATCACGATGTGCTTGTAACCATATGACTTAATCGACCCCACAGGACATGCTGCAGACGGGGACCGATGAGGACGACGATAAGGACGAGTGCGATGAACTGCGCGTGCCGTCGCCGCCGCCGCGTCGCCTGAGCCGCAGCAGCATCGACTTGCGCGACCTCGAGCAGGAGCGCTACGAGAAGGTCACGCACACGGACAGCGCTCCATCGATGATGGCACTGCAGCAGCAACTGGGCGCGGCACAGCTGCAGCCGCCAGTGCCCGTCTTCAATCCACAGATCTGGGTGGAGACGCTGGCGCACAAGTTGCCAACAGCAGCAACAGCAGCAGCAGCCAAAGCAGATGAAGTGAAGGCAACTGCCACGGCTGCAGTGCCGCAGCAGCTGAGCCTGACGAGCGGCAGTGGCAACAGCGAACAGGAGCCGGAGTCAACGGCCTACCGCGTCTTCGGGCTGAACAGCGACGAGAGCGAGACAACGGATCACTACGACACACACTTGCCGCTGGCCGAGGACAACAGGGAGCTGAAGCGTCTCATCGAGGACAACTACTTGTACTTCAAGCGGCAGACGGGCGCCGGCGCGGGCACGGGCACGGGTTGCGGCAAGTATGCGGCACTCAGTGAATCCGATTTCATACGCCTCAAATCGAGCGCGACGGCAAGTGGCCACAAGGCATTCGCCGCGAGTGACTCGGAGTTTTTGCGCACCATCAGCGAGGCAAGGCCCGCCGAGCAGCAGCAGCAGGGGCAGCAACAGGGGCAGCCACCACTGCCCGGCAAGGAGAAGGGCTTCAATTTCATGTCGCTGCTGGCGAAAACGAAACGCTCCAGCACCGAGTGCTTTGCGCTCGAGAAGAAGCGACAGCAGGCCAACTCCGAGGGTTCGAGTTTCTTTCGCCGCTCGCGTAATCGCAAATTGTCGCAGAGCTACAATGGCGGCGGCACAAAGCCGGAGACGCGTCCGCGGCAACACAGCGATACGGACTCGACGCCCAACAAGCCGGACATACTGCTGGACATCAATGTGCTGAGCGAGCAGAACGCGGCGACGGCGCCGGAGGGTCAACTCATTAAGCAGTTCAGCGACGGCCTGCAGCTCATCGACTTCAGCAGCGATGCTGTTGTGGGCGTGGGTGTGGGCGTCACTGGCGATGAGCTCGCGCAGCTGGCTGATTGCTTTGTGGAATCACCCAATCAGCCGGCCACACCGCCGCCCTCACTGTCGCCGCCGGAGCTGCCCGAGCCGAGCGGCATGCTGATTACGAACAGCTCCGAGCTGGCCGAGATCTTTCGCTCGCTCAGCTTTCCCGTGGGCGAGCAGTCGCGTTCGCGGCGTCTGGCCGCGTCGACGGCAACGCAACGCATGAGCACGCTCAGTGATCAGGTGTGCGCCAATTATCTGATGTCCCCACCGAATACGCCGGCAGCTGTGACCGCTGCGGGCAACTGCTCCTCCTCCGCGGCAACGCAGTCGGCCGCCATCAATGTTTACTTCCTGTCGCCGCCGCCGCATGCGGCCGGCTATACGCCAAGTGACACGTCCACCGTATCGCTGGACGTGGTCACCACACTGCCGGTGCCGCAGTCGACGTCAGCTGCGCAGCAACAGCAACAGCAGCAGCACCAGCACCAGCCACACCCACTGAACATATCACCCAAGCCAGAAATCATACTCGACTCCGAGGGCGAAGCCAAGGATGTCACCTCGCCGCTGTTGAAGCGTAAAGATAGCACCGGCGAGGCGGATGCTAGCGCTTCCGGTAACCCACAGCAGCAGCAGCAGCAGCGCTGCAGCATCCTCACCGGCTACGAGGGCATACAGAACGTGCGCAAGCGGCAGGCATCGGTGGTCACCTACGACGTGAACGTCATTAACTTCTCGCAGGAGCACAGCGACAGTCGCAGTTATATACCCATGGGGCGTGTGTCCACCAGCTCGGCAAGTAAGTAGCCCATAGCGAGTGCCGAGAAAGGTCAGCAGGCAAGCCAAGGGTCAGGGGTCACGTTTGCCACACGCTTGATTCACGCCTTTGAATTGAACCTAATCGACTGCTGCTACGAAACATTTTTGCTCGGTAATTAATGGCAAAAGAAAAGCGGAAAAATTCATTAGCTGCAAGCAAAACATTTTTCCGAGCTGGAAAAAAAAATAAATAGCGGGAATTGAATTTCAATCGATTAGAAAAACAAAATAATATAGCGAAATATTGTGACCGTGACCGTTTGACCCGCACTTGCTTGACCTTTTGGCCAACGTTGCCAGCCTAGTTGGTTCTTTGCTTTTTTTTTTTTTTTTAGTAAGTAGATCTCTAGCTCAGCAGCAAAAGAGATGCGTTCGAAACGCTTTCTTCTAGCACTTTTTATGTATATTACGCATACGCCCAGTTGAACCGAACTTAAGTAAAAACTATAGACTCGCGTCGAGTGTGCTGTGCTATCTTCTCTGTAGTAGTATTAGTAGTTGCTGCAACCTTTCCGTTTCTCAACTGCATGGCACGCATGAGTATCGTTCGAACTGTGCCCCCGACCAACTCCTGACAAGTTAAGCAAATGTGTATGTGCCTTAAGCTATCCTCTAACTCACTCCCTCTCTCTGTACCGCTCTATGTCTCTCTTTCTCACACTCTCCCTCTCTCTTTCTCTCTCTCTCTCTATCTGTCTGTGCCGCTCTCTTCTTGTATGTGCATTGTGTATGTATTTGTTTAATAAACCATCAAAATTGTGTTCAATCCAAAAACGCAACAACTCTTCCAACTCGAACTCCAACAAAAAAAAAAAAAAAAAATTAAAAAAAAAATAAAATAAAACCAACCAAAACAACTTCAAGCAGAGCACGAATTTTCCAATAAATCCTCGCTAATACGACGCGGCGGCATCTGCATTTTTGTGGATGAAGACGAGGCCGAGAGCAGTGAGCAGAAGCCGCGTGGCATTACCTTCGCGCCGGCCGCCAGCCCGCTGCCCAAATGTCCGCTCTGTGGCGTCGAGATCGCGGCAGCAGCAACTGCAACAACCACCAATACCAACACCAACACCAACACAACCACTTCCAACACCAATACCAACACCAACACCAACACCAACACCTCCACCTCAGTCTGTGCCAGTCGCAGCACACGTAGTTCACACGCTCAAGCCACAGTCGAAGAAACGCGCACACGCTCACGCTTCTGGCACCAGCGATTGGCGGCGGTTGCAGCGTTCTGGCAGCAGAGTAAGAACCGGAAGCAGCGCTTCAAAACCGGATGTAGTCACTGTGGTGCGACCGGTGAGTCTTGTCTTGTCATCTCCACAGCAAAAACACAGTCCATTCTCGATCCCTATAAACTCGTACCTAACTCTCCAATCCGCTTCACCACTTTCTCTCTCTTGGCCTACTTTCACTTTTCTCTCTCTCTCTCTCTGTTCCCCTCTCTCTCTTTCTCTCTCTACTCGCATTGCCTGTTGCTCTTACTTTGTCATGCTCATACGCCACGCATATACTCAGCTAAATCTTCCTAAAACTGCATCAACCTTGCGCTCTATACACTAACTGCCCCGCCCCCTGCCCAGCAGCCTACCCACAGCCTCTGTTTCCGCTGCATCAGCTTAAAAAAAAAACTCAAGCACACTTGTAAATATAACTGATATGATCCGGTTTTTGTATATATATATTGTGTGATTGATTTTTGTCGTCTGGCATGTATTTGATAAATGCGAAAAATATCAAGAAAAATTGAAACTATTTTAAAAATTTAAAAATTTCATGCAAAATGCAAGAATCTTGAAGGCCTCCGAATTTTCTAAGTACTACGATTTATAGAAAGATTTATTGAAATCATTTTGACAGCAGTCTAAACTAACAAATATTTAGAAATATTTAAAATTAAAAAAAAATTCCAAATTGTTCCCAAAGTTTTAGCGTTATCCCTGATAAAATAAAAAACTTTAAGTCCAAACAAAGATTAAAAAATTACTGAGAGCATAAACAAAAGTTTTAGCGTTAACCCTGATCAAGAAAAATAATAACATTAGAAACAAACAAAGATTTAAAATTACTGAGAGAACAAACAAAAGCTTTAGCGTTACCCCTGATCAAGAGAAATAATAACTTTAAGTCAAAACAAAGATTTAACATTACTGAGAGCATAAAAAAAAGATTTAGCGTTACTCCTGATAAAAAAAAATAAATAATTTAAAATTACTCTGTGCATAAACAAATTACTTGGATTATAAAAAAAAAAAAACTCTAAAGATTAATTTGCATCTTTAGAATATTTTTTTATAAAAACAATAAGCCAAAAATTCAAAGGACTTCACCTAATCAGCTAATACTAGAGCCACCTACAAACTGCCTGCGCATAACTTGAGCTCAGATTCAATCTCTAAACTAAATAGGTATTTCCATCGAATCGATAAACAAATCTCAATAATCAACGATCCAATCGAATAGATTTCAAGCACTAAGGTCAGCTCGTAAATAAACATTTAAACGGTCAACGCTTGAATTTGAATAAATAACTGAGAAAAAATCCCAATGAAATCCCAACCGAATGCCAAGGCCCTACTTGACTTGCTAAACCGCCCAAATCCCTCCTGCCCCCCACCCCCCCCAAACGAAATACCTTAAAGCGCTTTGCGAACACCTTAGCACGACGCCTGAAGATTTTGGTTACACCCAGCCTTCAGCTCAGCTCGCTCACCTCTCCTCTGTCCCAGCTTCTACTTGACACACTCAGCCCGCGAGCTTAAACCCGCTGCCGAGCCGAACGAACGAACGAACCCGAGAGCAGGCTACTCCAGAGTTCTCCATTTTTTGGGTCGCTCATGCTGTACATAATTGCTTCCGTTTTGCACGTGCATTTGCTTTGCTTTTCAACGTCCACTTTGCTGTGTTTTTTCTTTGCCTTTTGCATTATTATGATTTCAGGGGGGAGGAGAGAGGGAGAGAGACACCGTGGTAGAGTCGAAGGCGCCGAGTGCGGGAAGGTCGAGGACAAATTTGTTCGCCACTTCCTGTTGCTCACTGTTGTCTGTTGTCTGATTTGTTTTTCCTCTTTTTTTTTTATGTACATACTTTTACTTTCAATGTTGTTTATGTTGGCTACGTGTGTGTGTGTGTGTGTGTGTGGGGTGTGGGGTGTCTGTCTGCTTGGTCGCCGTATATCTTTGTGATAACAAGTGTCCTGTGTAAATATTTTCAATTGTTTGCTTCGTTTTTATTACTTTTCCAACACACACACACACGCATACACACGCAACTAGAGCGCGCACTGTGGGCGTTTAAGAGGGGGGCGGGACGGGCGACACTTTGTCATCGATACAACAGCAACGCAAGGGGCAAAAGAGCCACAGCGATATTAATGTCAAAGTTAAACATGCCGAGCACATGACCCGTCACACATGGCATTAAATACTCACACACACACATATATACAGACAGCTCATCACTGCAGCTAAAACTGCTTGCAGGCCTGAGCCAGAGCCTGAGTTCTGTGCCAAAGCTGAAATTGAACTAATCACGCCAGAAATGTATCTCAACGCTAAATTTGTATCTCTAACTCTATTCCCCTGCCTCTGTAACTGTGTAGGCGGCTCAGTGCGTCCGGCCAAGGGCTGGAAGGCCGAGCACAAAGCCGCTCGCACCTTGGGCATCATCATGGGCGTCTTTCTGCTCTGCTGGCTGCCCTTCTTTCTCTGGTAAGAATACCATACTCTTTTGCTCATGGTAATCCGCTCAAGACATGATGTACGCACCCCCCCTTCTTCCTCTGCAGGTATGTCATAACATCGCTGTGCGGCGCCGCCTGCCCCTGCCCGGATGTGCTGGTGCTGGTGCTCTTCTGGATTGGCTACTTCAATTCGACGCTCAATCCGCTGATCTATGCCTACTTCAATCGGGACTTTCGTGACGCCTTCCGCAATACGCTGGAGTGTGTGCTGCCCTGCCTGGAGAAGCGCAATCCCTACAATGCCTACTATGTCTAATGGTAGTAGCAGTTGAAAGCAATACTCAGTGTGTTTGTGTGTGTGCGTGTGTATGTGTTATGTTGTTCTATGTATACGTCTAGCTCTACGATTAATTACTACTACTAGTTTAAACCCCGCTTCGTGGCATATAACTACTAAACTGTTTGTGTGTGTGTGTCTGTGTGTGTATCTGTGTGTGTGTGCGCGTCTATGGTATACTACTACATCATACTACTATATATACGTAATACTCCAAATTGTCCCTAGTCGTAAGGCACTAACGAACGAGTGAACAAAGTTATTAGCCCCAAAAAAAAAAAAAAAAAAAAAAAAAAAAACTACTTGCTCGAAGTGCGTATACTCTTTCCAGTTTTCAGTTCGTTGCGGTGCACAGTGAATTACTTGAAACGCAATCCGATTGTTGTTCAAACTAAATAAGTGTTCAGCCTGGAGATACGATTACACCTATGAGGCTATATATTAAGTGTATCCCGATATGAAATGCAATTTTCAGCCTAGGCTGTAGGCAAATCGTTGGAAAGAGTATATATACGATATACCATATAGCATATAAGCATTAGTCGTAACTCTGTGTGAAACGCATACCTATAGCATTAGCAGTAACCCCCAAGTACTACATATATATATATATAAAACCATAGATTATGTATTCGTGTTGAAGTTGTGCAATCTAAATTCAATTGTGTGCGTCATAAAGAATCTTCTAGCTTAATGACAATCTATCGAATCTTGAGAAAAAAAAAGCAACCATTGGAAACTGTAGCGCTAATCGATTGAGTTCTAGTATTATTATATACATTATATGGTTTCCTTTCCTGAGTTGAGGCTACTTTTGTGATACCTAAGTATGATGCGTGGGGGAGAAGCGAGCGGAACTCGCTACGATTTTAGTTCAATTGTTTAGTGATTTCCGTTCTTGTGTTTTATGTTTTAAGGTTAAGCGACGGAAATGCAATCTCGACTAAAGATATATACGATATACACATGCGCATATACTATACATATATATATATAATATATATGATGATATTTATTTCTATGTATTTACTTGCTGAAAACTAAATTATGGCATATTAAACTGTGTGAAACTAAAACGTATTGCTGTTTACTTTTACAGGGTCTATGTGGGTTGGGTATATGCGTTAATGCCAGCGATTTTTGCTGGGCATTACCAGCAGGTGGACATACCAAATGCTTTACTTTTGTATATACATTTTTACCTATTACTGATCAGCAATAACAGCCGAATCGATCAGTTCGTGTCCGTTTGGATGTCCGTTTGGCTGTCCGTATAGTTATCTTTGAACATATTGTGCAATTTTTGTTATACATAATGAAGATATTTTACCAAACTCGAAAAATATTATTTATACACACTACTTTCTGTGTAAGTTTCAACAAAATTTGACTATATAATCGACAGTTGCCATAGAAGCGATTTAAAGATAATTCAATAACAAAAAGAGATAAAAGTATCAAACTTGGTAGGAGGGTGTCTTGCAACATTATACAGAAGTTGGATTTTAGACTTTTGGATGCCACACCCACCGCCCCTATAAAACGAATTTTTCGAATTATAAGGACACAAGAAAAGCTAGAAGCACCCAATTTGGTATTAAGATCCCTGTTAGTATTACACAGAATGCGGATTTTCAAATTTGGGATACCACGCCCACCGCCCTTTTAAAAATGGTAAGAAGGCTTTGACACCTGTAACGGACAAAATGATGCACAAGCTGACGGACAAAATACGGAAAAAATAGGACAAAATGCGGAAAAATGCTGAAAAAATGCGGACAAAATACAGAAAAAATACAGATAAAATACTACCAAGGAAAAAAGTTTTCTACCAACGTAAAAACTAACTGTAGACCAACAAGCAACAAGACGTTTTATTTTTCTAAATTCATGATTTTAAAGAATTGTAGAATTCTCTGCTTGTAAAGAATAGAATATTTTTAAAATCGAAATATTTTAAATAATTAGGAAATTATCAAAATATAATGAATATTAATAAAATAAATTTAATAAAATATTATAAGAAAAATCAAGAACATACTATATTTCTGAACTGTGACTTACCTGCTGGCAGGCACTGTGGTCGGCGTCGGCGACTATTTATAGCCGGCGAAGAGAGCAGCGGACAAACTATAGATATATACCATATAGACATATAGACGCGTACAACTAGTCAATCTGTGGCTGGCGGACAGTTTTGTTTCGAGTCTCTCGCCAGATGCCCGAGGCCCGCATCGAGTACACGTCCGCGGAGCCGCACGAGGGGGACGCCACTTGTGTGGCGTATTTCAACAATCAGCTGTTCTCTGGCGGTGCCGATGGCAAAATCCGTGTAGGTATTTCCGCCAACCCAAGCGACTGATTAGCTGCTTTATCCAGTGCTCCTCCTACCTTCCCCATATCACCCTCTCAGATCTGGTCGGACTCATTGCAATTGCTGCAGACGGTGAACGCCCACGATGCTTATATTTACTGCATGGCCGTCAACGAGCAGGGCAAGCTCTATTCGAGCAGCTGCGATGGTCACGTTAAGTACATGCTGCCGCCCTACGGCAGCGAGGATGCCGTGCAGGAGCTCTTCCGCTGCGATGACGCCATTCAGGCCATGTACTGCGATGGCGCCGTGCTGTACACGGGCGACGACAAGGGCGTGGTGACCACATGGAGCAATGATCGCATGCTCTTCAAGTACAACCTCGTCGAGGAGGTCAAGTCGCTGGCTGGGGAGCAGAAGCTCATCTACACGGTGCGCGACCTGGACGTGGTCATCTCGGTGATTGTGGAGGGCAAGTCGGGCAAGTACAGCAACAAAGCGGTGCTGCCGGGCAAGTCGCCGCTGACGCTGCTCGGACCACTGGTCGAGGGCAAGCGTAGCTTTCTCGCCTTTCCCGATCGCAGCGGCATGGGCCTGCAGCTGGTCCACAATCTGCCGCAGCACAAGTTCGCGCACGTCTGGCAGCTGCCGGTAAGTCCCAGGCAATCACATAGTAATATTTATAACTAAACTGCTTTTGCTTTGCAGCAATGCCACGAGCTGATCGTGAACAGCATTTGCGGCGACGAGGCGTTCCTCTATGCCGGCGGCTACGACAACAAGGTCAAAGGTTGGACCGATTTGGCGGGCAAGCAGCCGCATGCCCTGGGCGCAGTCGATGTCGGCAGCTGTGTGAATGCCATTTGCTGTGGCGCCAACAACACTGTTTATATTGCCAGCAGCGATGGTTACATACGTTGCGCCAAGTTTGTTTAAGCAAACATTTTCAAAAACGATAAAAAAAAAACTTTTTAAATTAAATTCCAATTGGAGCACTTTTAATTTAGCTTTTTCTGCTGTTTTGCAGCACTGAAAGACAGTGCGGTGCTGCCAGATAGTCATAAATCGCTATGCTTGCAGGCTTGCCGGTAAATGCTAGGCTTGCGGGAGCTGCCATAAGCTGTGACTGCAACCAGCTGCAGACTTGCCGGAAAGTGCTAAGCTTGCGGTTGCTGCCAGACTGCTGCAAAGAGTAACACCATATAAAAAACTGCTTACTGCTGTTAAACTTTTAAATAAATTTGACTGACTGCAAACTTTTACAACACTTGTTACTCTCTGCAGACTGCCAGTTGGCTATTAAATGTTGCCCGCAATTGCAAGCATGGCAACGCTTACAAACTGACTGTGCGGTGCTGCCAGATAGTTATAAATCGCTATTCTTACAGGCTTACCGGAAAATGAACGGTTTGCGGTTGCTGCCAGACTGCTGCAAAGATGGTTGATGTTTGTCAATGTTAAACTATTAAATAAAATTAACTGACACTGCACACTTTCACAATACTTGCAGTTTGTTAACAAATGCTGCCCGCAATTGCCAGCATGGCAACGCTTCCACGCTGTTTATTGCTGCCAGACTGCTGCGCAAAGTTGCCAGCAAATGCAGAAATTGCAACGCTTGCGACCATCTGGCAGCACTACCATATGTTTTTATTAACGATTTAATTGAAATTGTTGATTGAAGCGCCGTCAGAACTCAGCAGGATGACACATCCTGTCCAAGCAAAGTCGCAGCCGCGCAAATACCCGTTCGTGCACATGCGCATCGCTGACCACACGGTGCTGGACACCATCGAGGGGCGCTACATCTGCCAGCAGTGCAATCGCTCGCGCAAGTTCTTCTGCTACAACTGCCTGGTGCCCATGGGGGAGCTGGGCAGGCTGCTGCCGCGCGTGGAGCTGCCCATTCAGATCGACATAATCAAGCACAAGAAGGAGATCGACGGCAAGAGCACGGCGGTGCACGCAGCGGTGCTGGCGCCGGCAAACGTGCGCATTCACACATACCCCGATATACCCGACTACCGCGCGGAGGCCGAAGCCGGCGGCGTGGTGCTCATCTTCCCGAGCGCGACGAGTCTGACGGTGTCACAGCTCTTCGAGCGCAACGTGCAGCTGAAGATCGACGACAACTATGGCCTGCCCAAGGGCTATCACATGGGCACACTGCTGCGCCAGCGCATGGACGAAGTCATCGTGGCCGACGCAGAGCCGGAGGAGGAGCAACAGCCGAAGCACTACACATACGACAACCTGCCCATACGCCGTGCCATATTCATTGACAGCACCTGGAACCAGAGTCGCAGCATCTTTGCGGACGAGCGCGTGCGTCGCCTGCGCACGGTCGTCCTGCAGAATCGCCTGTCGCAATTCTGGCGCCATCAGCGCGGAAGTCCGCGCTGGTACCTCGCCACCATCGAGGCCATCCATCAGTTCCTGCTCGAGCTGCACGTGAACGCGTGGGGACTGAACGCCGCCTATCGCGGCCTCGACAATCTCGAGATTACCGAGGGATTCCATCAGCTGGCCGCACCGCTCACCGTGCAGGCGCCGGCGGAGTGCGTGCAGCGCGAGGATCCCTACAACGGGCAGTACGACAATCTGCTGTACTTCTTCGCCAACATGTACGATCTCATACACAAGTACTACGATCACAACGATCTGATCTCGTACCGGCGTCCCATTTAGCATGTGTGCAAGGCAAGACATTCAAATTGGAAATTATATTTATTCTATGTACACTGCTACTTCTTCTTCTTCTTGCCCTCATCGCCGGAGTCGGCGGACTGCGCCTTCGGCTCCACGTTCACGGGCTTCTGCCACTTGAGCGGGTTGCTGCGGTAGAATGGCCAGGGGGGAATGGTGATCTGCGGGCATGAGCAAGGGATTAGGATAATTACTAATATTACTGCATGTAGCTTGCACTCACCAGCGAGGAGAGCACAAAGCCCACGCCCAGTATGTAGACTGTCTGCGAGAATTGCTGCACAATTCCGCCGTAGATGAGGCCAATTACCCCGAAGAACGTTATGATGAGGCGGGACCAGCGCTCGGCCTTGGCCTGCCCGGCAAAGTCCTGCAAATCGAAAGGGATTATATCTGATTGTACCTTGCTTGCCGTTGCACACACTCACCATATGTGTTTGTATGTCCAGCATATTGAGATTTCTGTTAATTTAACTGGTTTTATGCGTAAACAATTTCGGCAGCGGCACGTCAGCAGTACAATTGACTTGTGTATCGATACTAGTAGTGTTTGTGCATTTTCTATCGATGTGCGCAAAGTGGCGGTTAGTCGATAAGCTTGACTAAGAGCATAAATTATGCTGCATAATAAATAGATAATATAAATTAAGTAATGCATAGTGCAGCTCATAAATATTCGAAAATACTTGTAGTTATAAATATTTAGTTATCAAGTGCTCTAAACATTTATTTTTAAGTAACAACCTGTGTATCGATGCTAGAGTAGTGCTTGTACACTTTCTATCGTTATGCGCAAAGTGGCGGTTGATCGATAAGCGACTGCGAGCATAATAATTTAATAAAACAAATCAAATAATGCAGCTAATAAGTATTTAAAAATACTTGTACTTAAATATATTTTCTTATATTTCCCGCTCTAAACATTTATTTTTAAATAAAAACCAGTTGATTGGCAGCACTATGGCGCTTGTTTGCTTAGTGCTGCCAGTTATCGATAAGAAGTTGGCTGCGAGAAAATAAATTTCAAACAAAACTAAGTAGAAAAAAATATAACAGCAGCTTAAAATGATATAAAAACTATGCTCATTGCAAATACAACTTAAGCTAAGCTTCTTTTTATTGCTTAATAATTTTACAAATAGAAAAGCCGCTTGATTGGCCGCACTTTGCACAGATGCAGCGATTGGCAATTAATCGATACACGCTGGGCGCGAAAAATAATTTTGAAAAGTGATGCGTAAAGTTAAACCTGTTCATACATTTATTTGTACAATCCATACTTCTGTATACTTGTAAAATTAATAAATACGTTGAGTGTTTTTTTGTCGGAATGTGTATGTGATTAGTAGATAACTACTACGTTTTGTTGTCATGTTGTTCTTGTGCGGATTTCAGACGCGAGCGGCGCGTGTGCGTCGCATGTTGACAAAGTTGATGACGCTGACAACGATCCAGGCGAACAGGGCCAACCAGGACAGGATCAGCGTAAAGTACAAGCAGGCCGCGGTATTGATGCGCCCGTAGCGACGTCGCTCGTACGAGATGCTCTCCACCAGATAATCCATGAAGTCGAAGACCGCTGCACAGGACAAGCGACCCTTGATGACCGGTACGATGTTGCCCACACCTTGGATCTCCTTGAGGAAGGACTCTCGATACTGCTTGCAGGTGACCTCAAAGCCGTCGGTGAAGATGGCAGCGTAGATCAGCTGATAAATGGCCATAACGACGGATATGACGGTGGCAGGAAGCCCTAAAATACCAAATGACTCAGTACAGAGCGATAAAGGGAGAGCGAGAGCAACACACTTACAGTAGTATGGCGAGAGACCATCTGTTATCAGCTCCGACTCGGTGGTCACAACGATCATGTCACCGGAACTGCAATGAGAGAGGGGAAGAATACAAATTGTTTGCAAATTTATTATTTTTATAAAGGAATTTTTTTAATATCTAAAAATTTGAATATATATGTTTTGCGTATATCCCCAATTTTTAGGCATGTTCTGCGACTTTAAAACATATTTTCAAGCTGTTTCGCACATATTTTTATTAATTATTGTCGAATTTGGATTGTTTTCTTTTAAATGCTCGGAAACTTGATAGTACACTTCGTGTATGCCAAAAACGTAAGAAGTTTATTTCAAACTTTAGGTGCCAGGACCACCACCTTCGCTAGACGACAAATCGCAAAGGCTTTTTTAGTTAATATTTAGCAAATAACTTATTTATAACAATAGCTAAAAGCATCAAATTTGGTGGAAAGGTTGCTTGCAACATTACGCCGAATGCGTATTTTCAATTTTTGGATGCCACGCCCACCGCCCCTAAAAAACGAATTTTTCGAATTTTAAGAAAATTAGAAAAGCTAGAATCAGCGAATTTGGTTGGAAGAATAAAATAATTTCCTGTAGTTGAAGCAGTAATGACAAAAGTGTATAAATATCTTGTACAGTACAGTAATTGTCCGAAAAACGTCTTGATGAACGAGCGTTAAATTAGAACATTACGCCCACCCCCCTCGCACAGCATGCAAGTGTATTAAAATTGCTTCATCAGTCATTAGCATATGGCTTAATTAGTGAACGCTGTCGATTAACCCCACTGACCCCGTCCGCAATAGAATTGGGCGTCTCAAGACTCACCGCTGCCGGATGGTGGTGGTGCCCGCCTTGCGCTCGCCCTTGCCAATGCACATGCGATAGCCATGGTAGATGCCCAGCACCACGGCGAAGAGCAGCGGCAGCAGCAGCCCGAATGTGGCATAGTAGCAGTAGCCGATCTTGCCGCCCTCGAAGCCGCTGTAGGTGCTGCGGCCGTGCAGCACGCAGCCGCAATTGGTGTCCGGGCAGGCGTTCAGTACGTAGCGCCAGTGCGACCAAGCGACGGCAGACGTGATGCAGCATGTCGCCGACGTCAGTACGATGAAGGGGTAGAAGTAGGAGAGCGTACGCTCCGCGCTGTAGGTCATTTTCGTAGTAGTTGTTGCTCTGGGCTTGGGCTAAGTAGCGTAATTTAAATAGTTTTCATTAATAATAATTAATTAATTTTGTTCTGCAAATTTTTATTTGTTTATGCAGTTAAACGCGCTGCGCTGCGCCTTGCAACACCTGCGCTGCTCCTTGCTCTCCTACGCTCACGGTCTCGCGCTCTCACACTGCAGCGCTCTCTCTCTCTCTCTGGCGCTGACTGCGCTCTTTTTGGGGCGTTGCACACATACAAGTGCAGCTGCTGCACTGTACCAAATATAAACAAACCACTGGCTGCACTGCGTGTAACTTAATATAAGCGCAATTTGTTTGTTTATAAAAATTAATATTAAAATCTTTTATTAGTTAATAATATATTTTGCAGGCTGCTACGCGCGCAGCGTGTGCAGAAAGCACTAAGCAGCGCTGACACATAACGCACACACACACACACGCAAACACTTACTGTACGCACACAACTGCGCGTAGTGGCACTGCGAGAGAGTGAACAAGCGACCGACTGCGTGCGCAGCAGAGAAACGACTGAGCTGTCGACGCTTTCGAGTTTGTTTTGACTCCGATCAGCAAGGCGCAGCGCAGTGAGAGAGCGTCGAAAGAGAGAGAGCGCGTGAGAGCGCCAACACCTTCGCACTGTGTGTATGTGTGTAGGAGCTGCCAGCGTGCGTGTAACTGCAGCAAACAGCTTGGCAGCTCCCCCGCTCGTCTGTTACAGTTCAAATTAACTGCCATAAATAATGAATGAAATACGCGCCTATACACTTACACTCGTACTAGGGCGATCGTACGCTTTTGGCCAGGCGCCATCGGCTGGCACGCTTGCCTTGTCGTGGCAACGGCATCTGCCGGCTACAACAAATGACGCGCGGCACGCCCCTAGCTGCTCTAACCGCCCACAAAACACGATGTACATTGTACACATATTCATTTTGGCAAAAAACCATTTTTCGCGGACGCCTGATCTCAGTTGCATGCGCGTTGTGGAGCTCTCAACTACGCGGAAACCGATTTCTGTGCGAACAAAACTGAAAGCAAGCAAAAAAAGAAAAATACAAAAAAAAAATAGAAAAGATTTCATAAAATTCCTCAAGCACTTGTGTTCGCAATTAGCATCGACGGGCAAGTACAAGTTCTGGCCGATCTGGGACGCCACCCATCACAATTACCAATTACCCAACTCAATCAAGTGCCTTTTATTGAGCGAACGTACGAACGAAATTACGAAAAATTCATGTAATCACAAAATTTGCAGTGACAAAAAACTTTGCATCTGCATTTGCAGACCAACAATTGCCTATAAATAGCCCAAAAGGTAGCGCCGAGAGCATCGAGTCGAGACATTTCCTCCCAGAACATGACAAGATTCGGCGAAATTTGCATAATTGTCTGCATATTGTGTCCGATTGCAGCCAACTGAGATGGATCCCACAACTAATCTATATAATCTGTACTTTTTTAGAGTCTAACTGTACTAAAACCGCCACTAAAATAACTCAAGATGGGTAAATATGTCGTGAGACCCGAGACCCTGTAGCTAGTGCAACTTTATCGATCTTATTTTTCACATTTCTATAGATAAACACAAAATGTGTCACGCTAGAATTATAGTCAAATCCCCAATAGTTAAACTTGATACACCCGATAAGCTTTATAGATCATATTTTTCTTAATTCCAAGACATGTCTACATATTGTAGATCACATTTTTCTCATTTAAAAAGATAATTCCAAAAAATGTCACTTTTTTAATATAGAAAAATCCTCACTAATATGATATAAAACCTTTAGTTAGCCTTAACGATCATTTATTTAGATGATCCTGGTATCCAACTAGTTATAATTAAAATTTTAGTTATTGAAATTTTTTCGATCATATTTTAAAATAGAAAAAATGAATTTAAAAAAATTTGAAAATTTATCGATCATATTTGTTCCTATTTATGATAATAAAACAAAATTATATCCCTTTAAATACATAGGAAATTTCCGACTAGTATAATATAACCCTTTTTATTTGTGAACCTTTTTTATCATATTTATATAAAGAAAAAACTACCACAAGTCCATTTACAAATAATTTAAAAATGAATCAGTAATTTTTTTTTTTTAAATAATTCTAAAAATAAACCCTTTTAATTTTTGTAACCTAATCGATTATATTTTCCATATTTACATGGAAAAAATCACATTTGTTGATGTAAACACAATGTAAATTTTGCGCATATATAATATAGCTAGAGATCAGCGAATTCCGAAACTTTAACGATCACATTTTCCATAATTTCATAGTTTATTTCAAAAATATGTCGCTCTATAAACAAATAATTTTCCATAGAGAATTTCCCACCAGCAAATATAAGCACGCTGTAAGCTCGCGCACATGATATATAGACTGTACAATTATTGGCATAGTTCGCATAACTCATGAATGAATATTGCTATTCCTTATAGCGCTACTTATAGAACCCATAGAGACACGCACAGCGAACACAAACCGGCGCCCCGTTCGACCCAAAACAAACAACAGACAATCGAGCTACACTGTTTAGAATAGAGATCCGTGTAATTGCAAGCATATAGTATGGATAATTGGAACGTTTTGGCAGCGCAAACCTCATCCCAGGCCATTGGACGAGATGATCTCAATGCGGCGGTAAAAACGCGTCTGGTGAGTGGAAGCCAAGAGAGTTCTCCCAAAAAAACAAAAAAAAAAAAAAAAACATAAACAAAACTGATCGATTGCGTAGTGAACTTTACATATACTCGGATATATATGTAGATAAACTACACATACACATGAGTATATACAAAAGACCCAAACAGCTGTTTCGCGGGGGCCCATGCTGTATGGGCTGTCGGTCTGCGCGAGAAATTCCTCTCTGAACATTACTGGCGCTCTGGCGGCTATAAATAGGATCTGCTCTGGCATTGGTACCGTTTCTCTTGAGCAGCCTATGCCGCTCGGCCGTCGTCTTTTTGGAGATTCCTCACAGTAGCGCCAAGTAGTTGTGGCTAATTCAGACGGACGTTGAGGGTGCTCGGCCGCGTATCGCACGTCGTATCGCTCGTCGTTTTACATAAGCGCGCATAGTATAAATATATATATATTTATATATACGATCTAGTAGCTAGTTTTTTACGATCTAACCGAGTATTTAGCATGGATATTTCTACGGATATTTGGGGTCAACTGGCCGTGGAGGCCTCCCAGGTGTACCTGTCCGACGGCACCATGCGTAGTCCCTTCGCCGACACGGTAGATACTCGACTTTTCACTCGATTCGTATTGCCTATATGTATCGCTGATCACCGATCACTGATCGTTCTCTCTTTCACACTCACGCTCTCTTGCAGACCATCGAGAAGCTGCCGGACAAGGTGCTACTGCACATCTTCTCATACCTATCGCATCGCGAGATCTGTCGCCTGGCGCGCATCTGTCGCCGCTGGCGTCAGATCGCCTACGATACGCGCCTGTGGAAGAATGTCTCGTTGCGGCCGGAGGTGTCGGGTCTGCATGTGGGATCGCTGGAGATGCTGCTGTCGCTGATCTCGGTGAGATTTGGGCCAACGCTGCGCTACATCGAACTGCCCATCGAGCTGATCACGCACACCGTGCTGCACGAGCTGTCCGCCAAGTGTCCGAATCTGACGCACATGCTGCTGGACTTCTCCACGGGTAAGTAAGGCGATCATGCTGCGAGCGGGCTTTTAATTCCTACCCGTACTCCCCTCAGCCATGCAGCTGCACGATTTCAGCGAGATGCAGGCCTTCCCCACCAAGCTGCGCTACATGTGCATCTGCCTGTCCGAGGTGATCTTCATGGAGGGTTTCATGCGCAAGATCTACAACTTCATCAACGGCCTGGAGGTGCTGCATCTGGTCGGCACGTACGAGAAGTGCGAGGAGGAAGAGGAGGAGATCTACGAGGTCATCAATGTGCACAAGCTCAAATCGGCCACGCCCAATCTGAGAGTGATCAATTTGTATGGCATCAATTTCATCGATGACTCGCACATCGATGCCTTCAGCTCGAACTGCATCCAGCTGGAGTGCCTGGCGGTCAACTTCTGCAACAAGGTTACCGGCTCCACGTTGAAGACTCTGGTGCAGCGCTCCAAGCGCCTCACCTGTCTGCTTATGAACGGCACCAGCCTCAAGTCGGAGTTCGTCATGCAGGTCGAGTGGGACAAGTGCGCGCTGCAGGAGCTGGACATCACGGCCACCGATCTGACCAGCGAGTGCCTCGTCGACATGCTGAGTCGCATACCCAATCTTAAGTTCCTGTCCGCTGGCCAGATCAACGGCTTCAACGACACAGTGCTGAAGCAGTGGATGGAGCTGGGCAACACCAGGTAATATAACGCACAAGAAACCCTTACCTTTAAGGGACAAAAATCACTAGCTCTATTTCGTATTGTAACGGACAAGAGCCCCAATTTAAATTTCTTATTATAACGGACAAGAATTCCTTGCGATATTTCTTATTGTAACGGACAAAAATTCCTTGCTTTAATTCTTATTATAACGGACAAGGATTCCTTTCAGTATCTTTTATTACAACGAACAAGGATCCCTAGCTCTATTTGCTATTATAAGGGACAAGAATCACTAGCTCTATTTCGTTTTATAATGGACAAGGATCCCAAACTATATTTATTATTATAACGGACAAGAATCCCTTGCTATATATCCTATTATAAGGGACAAGAATTCCTTTCCATCTTAGTACAACGGACAGAATTCCTAATTCTATTTGCTATTATAACGGACAAGAATCACTAGCTCTATTATCGTATTATAATGCACAAGGATTCCTTTCTATATTTCTTATTACAACGGACATGGATACCTAACTGTATTTGCTTGCTGTACCATACTTCTTACTGTAACAGACAAGGGTCCTTGCTCTATTTCTTTAACGGACAAAAATATGTTTCTCTATTTCCTATTATAACGGACAACTATCCCTTACTTTATTAATTACTATAACGGACAAGGATCTTCATTCTTATTAAGCATTAGTAACAGTAACGGACAAAAGTTCTTTACTCTATATCACATTACTAAAAATAAAGGTCCCTTACTAAATTTCTTATTATAACGGACAAGTTTCTTTTGCTTTATTTCCCATAATAATTGTGTTCTCCCACAGATCTCTCATCTCGCTCGATCTGGACTCTTCGGACAACATCACGGACGAGGGCATGCTGAAGTTCCTGCAGCGCCATGGCCATCAGTTGAGTGCCTGCTGCCTGTCCGGCATGCCGCACATCACAGATCAGCTCTGGATGAGCATACTGCCCGTGCTGGGCAACTGCAAGTGAGTAGAGCTCACTGCAATCCATGAGGGCATGCAGAACTCATGCTGTTTTGTCGCGCAGAATTATTGTCATGGGCACCGCGGAGAAGTTGGGCGTCAATATACATGTCGATCAGCTGATGGACACCATCGCCTCCAACTGCGGCAACTTGGAGCGTCTGGAGCTGCGCTGGGATCCCGACAATCTGCGCTTCTCCGACAAGAGCCAGAAGGCCATCGATATCTTGCGTGTGAAGTGTCTCAAGCTGCGCTGCATGGTCTTGAGGTAGGTTTACGAAAGGGTAATAACTACGCTCTAAACTGTATACTCTTTCTCTTGCTCTCTGTAGCGATGGACGCTACTACGAGACCGTCAAGGCGAACTTCGAGCGCGCCGATCGCATCACAGTGGTGCGCACCACGACCTGCTGTCGGGTCTCGCCGTACCATCTCTTGCGCAACTACAACGATCTGGTCTTCAACTAATCCTCTGCCCTTATAGCTGTTGTTCACTGTTGTAATTGTTGTTGTTAGACCCGTTTCGATTATGAACTTTTCCATAATTTGAAGTTGTACATTTTCCCGGCGAGGCAATATCTTTTCAAAGTAAAACTCAATTAATCTGTAAAGTTTTAACGTTTTTTTTGTTTTTGTTTTTATTTTCATGAAAGCTTGACAAGTTCTAGGTGTATGCAATGTTGCAAGAAGAAAACGCTCTCGGATTGTCTTTTCGTCGGTCTACGAGCTGAAGAAACAGAATCTCTCGATTTGCTTTAAGGCAAAGTGTGTATGTGGGTAGCTTCGCAATACAAAGTACTTGACAATATTAAAAGAGTATGTGTGTCTGTGTGCTATATACAAAGTTATATATAATATATGTCATCAGCTGACTTGAAGCTTGCAGAAATCAAGTAGACGATAGAAGAGTCGCTTGCGCATTGCATTGTATTTTTTTTTTTCATTTAATTAAATTAAATTAAATAAGTAATAAGAAAACAAAATTTGCTAAGTTTAGATCTCTGGTACATTAGAAATATTCTCGCGATTTGTTAACTAGTTTTTTTTTTTTTTTTTTTTGTTTGCTTTTACTTTTACTTGGTACTTGATTAAATCATTTTCAGACTTCACCGCAGTTTTTTTTTTTTTGGATTTTCGTATTTTTTTTTCGCTTTTTCTATTTTAACACCATAATTTGTTTCACTGTGTACTTAAGCCTAACCTTTTTCAACATTTTTGGGTCAACTTTTTACCATAAACTTAATGTACAAAGTTTGAATTCACTTCACGCTCGGCACGGTCTATATATACATATAAATATATATATGTCTGTATATGCATGGTTTATATATATATATAGATATATATATAATTTAACTTAGTGCGTGTGTGCTGGGTTGGAATTCAAGCCTTTGGATGAGTGTGTTTTTTTGTGTGTGTGTGCGTGTGCGTATGAGTGATCTAGGAATAGGTTGCTCGAAACGTTCAATAAGCAGATCAATGTTTCGTTTTAGGATTTTCGAATTTTTACATAAGTACACTAACACATAGAACAGTTTACATCTGGTATGCTTAAGAGTAGCGATAACGGTACAGTTCACTGCTGTTCCTGCGACAACCGGAATATGTGCGTCGTATTGCTGGCCGCCGCAGTTGCCACAGCTGCCGCCGATGTTGCCGTCGGCGGCGGCGGTTGTCCAGATGCAGTAATATAGCTGACATTACTGCTGCCACTGCCACTGCCACTCGTTATGTTGCTGCTGCTGCTGCTCGCCGACGTCGTCGCCCCCAACGCCGCAGATCTCGCCTCGGCGGCCAGTGCAGCCGCCTCGCCCGGCGACAGTTCGGCGAACGCAGCTTCATTATGTTGCATGGTGTGCGGAAGCGCATCGGCTGCAGTTTCGGTGGCGCGTTCAGGCGTGCGACGCGGCGCTGCAGCGTTGTTGTCATCCTGCAAAAAAAAAACAAGAAATGCACAATGTTAAAATTCTCACTCCCCCCTTCCACTCCACTGCACTCACATCTCTCGGATAGATGCGTATGGGCTGCTCGGCCGCCTGCGCCGCAGCCGCCGCCGGATCTGCCGGTTCCTGGGCATTGTCCTCCGGCTTGTCTGTGTACATCATGATCTCGTGGCACAGCGGACAGCGATCCTGCACATAGAGCCACTTGCGCAGGCAGACGCCATGGAAGAAGTGACGACAGCGCGTTATCTTCGCCGAGTACATTTCCTGCAAGCAGCATCAGGGTCAATCCCATTCGAATGATGCCAATAAACTCAACTGAACTCACCTGATAACAGATGGCACAGACATCGTCAAAGGCCTGCAGTTGGGCGGGTGTTGCCTCCGGCAGTGCGGAGATCTTGTGCACGGCAGAGCGACGCTTCATGAAGACCGACCAGCCGGCGCGTGCCTCGCACCAGATATTGAAGTAGGCATGGATGCACATCATGATCGCTCTGATGGCGCCGCCTGTAGCATTTTGGGCTATCAAGTTATAGTTATCGGTACACAAAATCAACCAAATAATAAAATTACATGCACACACGGAACAAAAAACAAATAAGCTGGACAGAAGCACAACTACTCGGACATCATGGGATGTCGATGATGTTTTGGGAATGAATCTCGAGCACGGATCGAGGGCGCTCGACTAATGTGTTTGAATGTAATTTGACGAGGACAGCGACAGCGTTAGCGCGCCTGCGCGACTTACCCGACTCGAAGACGAGTATCCAGGCGCCGTTGATGAACAGCAGAATGCCGAAGCAGAACTCCACGGAGTTGCCAAAGGCGCGCACATAGTACAGATAGTCGTCCAGCTTCTCCCAGAAGAACTGTCGGCGGGCGTCGAGCAGAAAAAGCGTGTAGGTGGCCAGCGAGACGCACACCTAAATAATAAAAATATTGGGAATAGTATAATAATAATAAAAATATAAGTAATAATAAATATATATAATATAATATATAATTTTAATAGTAATAATAATTTTAATAATAGTAATAAATCATTTTAATAGTAATTATAATAAATAATGTAAATTATAATAAATACTTTTTATAGTAATTATAATAAATAATTCTAATAATAAAAATAAATACTAATAATAATAAATAATTTAAATTATAATAAATACTTTTAATAGTAATTATAATAAATAATTATAATAAAAAATAAATACTAATAATAATAAATAATTTTAATATTAATAATAATTACTTCTAATAATAATAAAAGGTGGTTTTAATAATAATAATAATAGTACTCATAATAACTAAAGGAAAGTTACCTTCGGCATGCCGAAGTTTGCATACCCTTCGATATGTTCTATTGTTGTTTACTGTTTCTTCAGTTATCTATATAATAGATAACGTTATCAAATTATAACCGTAGCTCAAGTGTTAAAGGTTGCAGACTAAAATATATTTTGTTCATATGCAATATTCAGTGTAATAGTGAAATACTTTGAAAGACTTTAATTACTTCTGATAGTTCCTATAGAAGCTATAGCATATAGTGTAAACAATAGTGGAAACTTATGGAAATTGAAATATATTTTTAAAAATATTGTTATGGCTAGAGCTTGTCTATAATAACATGCCAAATTATTTGTTTGTATGCAAAAACTTATACCTCGATCGATTATGCCTATGGCAGCTATATGTTATAGTAGACCGATTTTGATCAAATTTAAAAGGAATGTTGAGGACACTAATAAAAAAAGATATGATGAGTTTGGTTATAATAGCTTTAAAAGTAATAAAATAAAATACAAAAAAAAATATTATAAAATAATAAAAAGGTTATATGGTAGATATACGATATACCACTTCTAGCTGGTTCGTTGTGACTTATTTAAAGCGGGCTGAAGAACGAAGTATGTGTACCAAGTTTCAACTAGATAGCTTTAAAACTGAGAGACTTGTTTGAGCTGCAACAGAAGAACGGACAGACAAACGGACAAGGCTAGAATAACTAGGCTGTTTATGCTAATCTAGAATATATATATTTTATGGGTTAGGAAATGCTGATCAAGAATATATATATATTTTATAGTGTTCCAAAAATTTTTACTGCGTTGCAAACTGCTAGCAAAAATGAATATACCCTTTGCAAGTCAACAAAAATAAATAACTAGAAGCAAAGTTTCGGCATACCCTATCTTAGGGTATAATAACTGTTAACAGCAGTTCGCCTTAGCGAAATCCAAACTCACCTTGACAATCACCTCCACAGAGAAGGCAGTGACCGCCAGCAGCCAGGTGGAGGGCGAGTGCTGCGCCCACAGGTAGTACAGCAGGCTGACGGGCATGCAGATGAGGAAGGCGCAAACGGACAAGGCGCGCACATGACGCTTGCGGGAGGGATTACGCGCCGCGCTCAGCGACATGAGGATGGGCGAGACGATGTTGTGCAGGAAGTGGAACAGGGCCGTTACCAGCAGGCAGAGATTGCGGCAGAGGCGCACGAAGCGCTTGTCCGGCGACAGGGAGGTAAGACCCGTTTGCAATGCTAGTATATAGAAGAGTACCGCCGAGACGGTGCCCAGCGATTTCTCCTCATCATTGTCGTAGGTCATCAGATACCACTGGAAGCCGCGTCCAATGTAATGGCACACCATCGAAATGACGCCCGTCATGCCGAGCACAGCGGTGAGCGTTTCACAGCCATCCACAAGGAGCTTCTCAATGGCCGGAAAGAGCTGCAGTTGCTGTTCCGTTTCGGCCGTGAGCAGTGCGTAGCTGCCCTGCGCGATTCTGGAGAGGAAGGCGGAGGAGAAACTCAATATAAACTCGAACTCGTTCAGACAGTCACGCACCTGATGGTCCAGAAGAGGCGCAGCACATTGGGCACATTGAGACGTTGCCACTCGTTCTCGATCAGTGCCGAGAGGCCGAAGTTGGAGACGAAATTCATGGCGTACTGATAGCCATTGTAGACCGTTCTGCTGGCCTCCATGGCGCTCTGCATGAGCGTGATTTTGGTCAGCAGTATGGGCGCCAGGCCGGCCACAACGGGCAGCTTCTCGACAATGCTCGACGAGAGCGGCAGCATGGCAAGCAGAATGGGACTAGTAAATATGATGGGCATGGATTTCTGCAGCAGGGCGAAACGCGGTCCCAAATGGATATACGCGAACAGCATGCCCATGAACCACTGGGCGATCAGGTGCGGCGCCAGCGACATGATGACACCGCCCGAATCCAACAGTCTTGTGGCATTCATCGACATCAGATCCTCCAATATGCAGGGACTGCGCTCCATGAGCGCCAAGGCGCTGACACTCGACCAGTAGGAGAGAAACGTCAGGCCCAGCGACGTGAGAAACATGTAGACCATGACCAGGTGCCGCGTCCACAGCATGAAGATGCAGGCGGCCGAAAAGAAACCTACAGTGGTAAAGTAAAGGGTTTAAAGTTCAAGTGCCGCGATAAGCGCATGGACTTACCCAACAGGCAGACGACAAACTTGACCGTGGTCAGACTGAGCACATCCGCCAGCATGCCATCGTGTGCCAGCTCGTCCATGAGCGTGTTGAAGTTGCTGCTCAGCATGCCATTGGCATTGGCCGATTTCGAGGCATCCTCGATGCTCTGCTCGAGCAGCTCATTGCTGCTGTTGGCTATCGCGGCGGAGACGGCGGCGGCAGCGGAGCTGGCGGAGGCGCTTGCACTCTCCTCGCTGCCAATGCCAAAGAATGCCTTGAGGCTGCTAAATGTGTCTGTGCTGCTGCTGCTGCTGTTGTGGTCGGCCGCTTCGACTGTGGTCAGCGAGTCCGCCGCAGTGCCGGACTGCTTGTCCGGATAGAGGCGTGTGGGCAGGCCCATGCCGATCTTGAGTATCTCGTCGATGACCATGATGGGCGGCACACGCATCATGACGTCCACGAGACCGAGCACCTGCGTCCGTATGGACATGGCTCAGCCGTAGTAGTAGCTCGCTTGCTCGCACTCGCTCACACACTCTCGCTCTCTCTCTCTCGCGCGCGCTGTCTGTAGCTGACGCGGCGTGACTTTGCAAATTGCAATTGGCTTTTGCTTTTGCTTTTGGTTCTGGTTTACAATTTTTTTTTTTTTTTTTTTGTGTTTTTTTTCAACTTTTGAGCGTCTCACGCATTTGCCGCTGCTGTTGTTGTTGTAGTTATTATTGTTGTCGTTGCTGTTGTTGTTGCTGTTGTTGTTGTTGCTACTTGTTGTGGTTGTTCTTACGTTTTTTGGTTGCTCGCTCGGCTGCTTGGTTAAAATCGGCTGGCGTTGGCCTTCGTCTTGGATTTCGCAAAGCGAAAAGAATCGTGTGCAAGCGTTTTACTCGTGTGTTTTGCTTTCTTTTTTGTTGTTCTTGCTGTTGTGTCAAAAATACATATATATATAAATATATATATATTAATTTGAAAGTAGGCAGCACGAGGGAGCGGGGAGCGGCGGGGTGCGCTTGTTCGTTTGTCAAGCTGCTGCTGCTGCTGCTGCTACTGCTGGCTGCTAGCTCTGCGCGCTGCTGCTCGCTGCTGCTCGCTGTTGACGCCGCACTCGCTAGCGTTTTGCCAGCCAAAAATGCGTTGACTTTAGACGCGAACTTCAAACTTTTTGCACAATTGTTCGGGTTTTTGTTTTTCCTCTACTTTGCTTCTTTCGTGCGTTTCGCGATTGCGTTGCTCGCTGCGATAACACGATGCGGGGGCGCTATCGCCACCTATCTATCGATAATTGCTGCGTGCCGTTGTCGAACACTGTTACCGGGCGGTATGGTGTTGCCAGTGCGTTGATCAGCTGTTCGCTTCATTTGGCGCGCACACACATGGATAATTTGAAAATTCGGCCCGCAAGGCATTTACAAACACAAGCAATGGCAGCAACACATAAACAACTGTTTCGTTAGTTATTGAATGTTCGGTACTAAAAAATTTTTAATAAAATGCTGTTGAATTTTATATAAAGTGTTATCTAAGAGCAGCCTACTTAAAAACAATCAACACACAACACACACAAAATTCATATTTGCACTGTGCAATCGATTTTCCAGTACTTCCGCTTCAGTGCAGCGCATTCTTGGAGACTCGCCATAAAGTTGCATTTTACTGCCATTGCTTGAAACTCCCCACCAAGAGTTTAATGCGCATTTCTCTATGCATATCTAATGCATACATGCGTGTTCCTGTTTGTATGTAATTCCATATGCATGCGCCAAGTACTACATGATCGACCCGCGAGCATTAACTATACATTGCCGGGTTCAGAAGGTCAGAACTCACGTTTAACAGTCGTTTGCTTATTAACATACGTGTGCATATATGCATGCAACAAAGTTGCGTACAGATTATCGCATAATGATCGTTTTTCAATCAAGCAGTCTGTTTAAAGAGAGCATGGAAAAGTATTCGGTAATGCAGATACATCTGTATTTTATAGCAGAAATATTTCAGATTAACTTTTAAAATAAAAAAATTATTGTATACAGACTGTAGAAAAATAATCTTACCAAGTTCAATTATAGAAAAAAATCCTATGCCGAAAATATTATATATGATTATTATTACTAGCGCTAATTTTTCTTGAATCGCTAGCTAAAACTATACGATACGTCTGTATTATAAAGTAGATATTCTTCAGATTGAAGAAAAATTAATTTTTTTAGATACTTAAAAAGTACATGGACAATTTTACTTATTTTATAGTAGTAGTCGACTAAACTAATTTTAAAAGAAATAAATTTAAACCCTCTGGCAAACAAAATACTTTTTTGGAAGAATATAAGTTGAATTGACCTGTAAACGAGGTCTGTCCGAAAAGTATCTGACCTGCAATTATTTCCCGGCGCCAGCGTTAGTCTTATTTCCCAAACTGTAGATTTAGGTATACCAAGACTTAAAATCAGGTCGGATACTTTTCGGACAGACCTCGTGTTTGAATGATTAAAAAAAATTGAAATTGAAAATCTGGAACTCTGTAATAAATTGAAACTTTTTCTAACAAATGGTATTTTCATAAAAAAAACCTGTATATTCAAATGATTGAAAATAATAAATCTTGAATTCTAAAATAAATTGAAACCCTTAAATAAAAGGTTTTTATAGTAGAAAATAAATTGAATATCTGATTTACAAAAAAAATTGAAGGAACCCTACAAAACTGAATTTTAAATCATTTAAAAAATTGTTTTATAGCAGTATAAATAAAATATAAATAAAAAATAAAATAAGCTAAATATTTAAATGATTGAAGCGGCATTATTTTCTAAAAGCAACTCAATTTTGGAAAAAAAAACTACTATCTTAATTTTTAATTTAATAATTTCATTTTATTGGAAATATACGAGATTTTTGTATTATGTAAAGTAGCCTGTTAGAAACTGTCTTCTAGACATAATATATAAAATATATAGAGCATATTTCAATACATAGACAACTAGATACCCTATAGAACACTGTGATTGTGTAAAAAATATCCCCCTATTTAGATCGTTCGCCTGTCGACATAGTCACAACTTTCCGGCAGCGACTTTGGGTGTGTCCCGCCTGTGAGTTTCCCCAGTTCTGGGGTCGTTCGCTTTTCGCGACTTGAACTTTAATTGTTGTTGTTGTTGGAGTTTTTGTTATTGTTGTTGTTCTTGTTGCTGTTGTTGTTGCTGCTGCTACTGCCTATGCAAATGCACAAATTGAGGCAATGCAGTCGGACCCTGAGCGTAATTATGCGCAATTGTTTAGCGTTTAGCTCAAAAGGTTCGTACGGGCAGGCTTAATTGATTTTTCGTTTGCCGCGCCACATAATTGTGCCCCATGTTGTACGCGGCGGGTCGTTGGAGGCCGCAAAAGATGCATACACGACAACAACAATAGCGACAAGACGGCCGAATGTGTGTGCAGGGCCTAATGCTTTCCGCGTATCGAGTTGCCCGTGTAATTTGCATACTTTTAATGGGTCTCCCTGTCGATGCTCTTGCGTGCTGCATACCTTGCGGGGCAGCAAATTGCACAAATTACAAATTTTCCATGCTGGCACCAAAACTGTTAGGTTAACACACACACACACACACACACACACTCGGCTCGGAGCGACATGTGCATTGGCCCATATATGGGCCTCATATATTTAATGCAATCAGTGTAATTGTCACAGCCGATGAGCTGGGGACCTGTTCGAGCCACCCCTCCACCACCCTGCCCCCCGCTGCCACTGTGCCAGCTCTGCTCTCACGCATGGCAATTGTATAATTTATCGCTCCAGTTCTAATCGCCAGCTGTCAGACGAGAGCCAAGAGCCAAGAGCCCAGTCGAGCCGCTGCCGCGTCGGGCCCGAAGCTGGCCAAGATCTCGGGGGAACGATTTAATTCGCAGGCCATATAAGTAGGAAATTTGTACGTTGATTAACGCGCCAATCGTTTTACACAACACTGCAAAAGTAACGTACAAAGTGTCGATGCTGCCTACCTCCCCCCCCCCCTTTGCTCCCTTCACTATCTTGGGGCCTGTCTATGTGTGATTTCATTACACTTACAGCTATGTGCAGCGATCGGCGACTGCAGTTCGACGAATCGCCAGGACAGCCACACACTCATGTATGGTATACGTATATATTCGCATACATCTGGCTATGTGCTGCAGTGCAGCGCGTTCTCAGCATGATTACCACTCATAGATAGCCCCATGCAAGTCGTATTCGCCTTCGAAGTCGTAGTCGAAGTCGGGCAACCTGCTGGGACGCCAAATGAATTAGCTGCAGCGAGAGCTGCTGCTTCCGCGGATGCTCTAGCTGCAGAAGTGCATATTAGCTGGTCGAGAAAAGTTGTAACATATAAATGGTTAAATGAAAAGCTTTTTGAAAATACTGAAAAAGCGTAAATGCATCAGGAATATTTGAAAAACTGCAAAAAAGTGAAGAACGTTTTGGAAAAAAGATTGAAAAGGTGAAAATGTGTGTTGCAATAGAAATAAGAAATAAGTGGAGCTTCAGTTCGAGGGTATTTGGTTCAGCAGTTTATTTTAAATATATATCTATTATATAGACTTCCTGATGAAATAAAATTAATTAATAAAAAAAAGCTTTGTTGAAATAGTTGAAAAAGAAAAATTGAGGAAGAATTTTATAAAATAATAGAAATCTAGAAATTTAGAAAATAAACGAATAGGTTTTGGGAAAACTGATCTACTCAGTACCGAGTTGGGAAAATGTTGCTGTTATTTTGAAAAAACTGATCAATATGATGATTCGCTATGATAAAATTAATTAATTTCGAAAAAGCTTTGTTGAGATAATTTAATAAGAAAATTTAAGGAAGAATTTAAGAAAACAAAAGAAATTTAGAAATTTATAAAATAAACGTATAGGTTTTCAGGAAAACCGATCTACTCAGTAACGAGTTGAGTTGAGTTGAATATTGCTGTTATTTCGAAAAAAAATTGATCGATATGATCCTGATATGATAAAATGAATTAATTTCGTAAAAAGCTTTGTTGAAGTAATTTAAAAAAAAAAGTTGAGGAAGAAGTTTATAGAACAATAAAAATTATTAATTTAGAAAATAAACGAATAGGTTTTCAAGAAAACTTATCTACTCAGTAACAAGTTGAGCAATTATTATATTATTATTTATTATTATTATTATTATTATTATTATTATTATTATTATTATTATTATTATTATTATTATTATTATTATTATTATTATTATTATTATTATTATTATTATTATTATTATTATTATTATTATTATTATTATTATTATTATTATTATTATTATTATTATTTATTTAAAAAAAATGTATCTATTTTAAAAATATGTAGAAAAATATATTTAAATTATATATCTCAGGTTAACTTACTGAAAAAGACCGAACCAGTACTAATAGCTGTTTAAAATTTTAAAACTGTCTTCTCAATATGTAAGTTTTAAATCCGTTATCGATAAGCAAATAATACATGTAATATTTCAGAGCAAAACTAAGATAAATATTAGTGAAATATATGCATACATTTATTAAACGATATATAAACTGTAGGTATGAGCAATAAAATACAATACAATACAAATACAATAAAAAGTCCAGCTCACACTCGCTTATCGATAAGCAATCGATTAATTGTAGCTTGCTGAGCAGAACTAGTTTATTACACTTAATTAATTAATATATACATATTTAAAACTATACTAGAATAGTAATTATTTTGCCTGTATTTACAATAAATGCTAATTCTCCTTTGCTTTGTTTATAACTTATCGGATAATAATATATTTTGCTGCAAAACTTTCAGCTAAGAGAAATTTGAACGAAAAAATTTATTTTCTTAAGCGTATTACAAGATTTAAATGCATTTTTAATATGCGATCAGATTCCACCCGCTACATCGATAACTAATCGATTACACTTCAATTGCCTGGTCCCACTAGAGCATAGGCGTTTCGTCGCGTTCTGATTGCGGCGATCGTGCGGCTGCTATTGCCATAGATTCGCTGCGTTTGAGCCTTATTGCTGTTTATGGACTTAATTGGATTTTAGTCGTGTTGATTAGGCACCCGGCTACAGCTCCGCTGGGCCCTATTGTTTGTCATAATTGCCACAAAACTGTCAGAGGATCGCGCGAGCGAGCGATCGCGGTGTATGGTGTATTGAAATTGATAGCCAACGTTTGTGTCTCCCAATGTCGCAGTCGAAAACGCCAATTATCTTTTGCATTCGAAGAATAATTAGGAGCTTGATTGACATGCGGGATAAGGAGACATACACTCGGAATGCCGTAGCAAATTATCGAACGGCTACTGTGCTACTGCCAGCCTGATCCACAAAAATCAAAGGCCGCAGCAGCGAAAAGTGGAGGACAATGTCGCGACGCCTTCCACTTATTGGTTGCCATCCACTCGGCTGTGCCGCTGCCTCCTCCTCTACCTCTGGCCTGCTCGCATAGAGTGGTAATCTGATGCTGAGCCCGCGATACTGCGCGACCAGCGCAAACAATGAGCGAGTTGCCGGCTGTCCGCCTGTCCGTTTGTCCGGCTGCCCCTGTCTGCGGCGATGGCACGGCGCAAACTCGTTTCTGGCCAAAATGCCAAAACGGCAGCCGATCAGCCCGGCAATTACAATATGTTTAACTACGTCAGCGCCTTATCTGCTGCGCGGCGTGGCCTGCTTCCAGCCCAGCGCCCGTCTCCCAGCTCCATGTCAGCGATTAATCCAGCGCGGACGCGGCCGCAGCCGCGGCATTTTCGGGGCAGCCTCAAGCTGATCCTCAGCCTTGCTCGCATCATCTTCGTCGTCGTCGTCGTCCTCGATTGTGTTATCGATGGCGTTGCCACCGCCCGCAGCCGCAGCTGCAGGATCGCCGCGTCCGCCACGCTGCTGAATCTCATTTGCGATTAAGTTCTTAGGCGCAGTTCGTGGAAACTTGGCCAGCAGATCTTTATTGTTCGATTGGTTTATTTATAATAATTAGGTGCGCTGTCCCAGCGTTTTCCGCTGCTCCAGCCGCGGCTACTGTGAGTGCAGCACCAGCAGCAGCGGCAGCTTATCGCGTTGAGTCGGCCCATAAATTCTTGAAGCTCGCACCTTTTTATTGTGCGCACTCACACACACACACACAGGCATAGTACACACACAGTCGGGCCAGAGCCTGGCCTGCAACTTGGCTACCGTCAACTGCGTCCATCCACTTGCTGATTGCAATCGCGTCTTGCGCATGCGCGCGAACAGCCCGCAGAGCAGGCCAGGACCGAGCGCAGAGCAGTGTTGCCAACGATTGCAATGGTATAAAAAGCTAAAGCTCAACGAATAAAAAAAGCTGAATGTTTTCATATAGTTGCTATTAAATTTCTAAGCATTTTTTGTAACGTAAATATTTTAGTAAAATAATAATAAATTGTTGGTATACGAATAAAATAATTATATTACTCTGTTTAATTGGAAAATAGTATTAATATAAATTTATTTGCATAAATGTTAATCATTTTCTAAGCATTTGTTGTACCGTTAATATTTTATTAATATGCTTTAACATTATGGCTATGCAAATAGCACAATTTTTTTTTATCAATTTAATCAGTAAATAGTAATAATATACATTTATATATAAAATGTTATTTTTTTCTAAGTATTTGTTTTACATTATTTATTTTAATAATATGCTTCAATATTTTTTGTATGAAAATTACCCGATTGTTTAATAAAATTTAATTATAGAATTATAAAATGTTATTATTTATTTAAAGTAAGTTTGCGCAGCCTTTGTTCTGCACTTAAAATATTAATTATGTGTTTTAAAATGTTTAATATGCAAATATGCAAACAATTCTGTTGTTGCACTCAATTTTTTTTAAATGCTAAATGGTATTATTTTTAATTTATAATATACGAATAAGTGCATTGTTCTATTCAATTGGAATAAAAAATAAATATTTTTCACTTACAAGAAGTTAAATTCTTGGTCATATTTCTATTACTCCATTCTTATTGTCAGATAATATTAATAGACTAAACAAAACAAATAATAATAATAGCAATAAATTATAATAAACAATAAAATTTGGCAAAATTTAAACAAAGTGCATTTTCTACTAAAAAATAAATCAAGGACACACAAAAATTGACTTACATTTTTTTTTTTAATTTTTCCCCGCAATTAAACTGTCAAAAAAGCTAGTTCGGACGGGGAAAATCTAGCTTTCAAAAAAGCTAGTTCTGACGGCAAAAATTTAGACTTGGCAGCACTGGCGCAGCGCCGATCGGGTCGTGGCCAGTCGGTAGCCGGCAGAGCGCGTTCCTTTGGTAAATTGCTCACATTAGCAGGTTGTACGACTTATTAAGTAAGCACAATTTGCGTGGCCGCCGCCCCAAAATAATGGGCAGCCGTTAAGGTGGCGACCGGGAGCCGCCTAGTCGGACAAGTGATTGTTTTATAATTGCAATCGCAATTGCAGTTCGATGCGATCCGCAGCGATGCTTCGTGGCTAAATTGGCTCTGGCATGGGTCCGCCTGTCCGTCCGTCCTGCAGCGTATTGGTGGGTTGGCCAGCGAAATTGGCAATCCATTTGAATGAATAATTGCTCAATTATTGCAGCCGCCGCCGCCTAACGAGTCCCTGCCTGAGTGCTGACTGTGAGTGTTCGCGGTGTGCCCCTAGTGTGCAGCACTGCAGCACTTGCTGCTGGGCGGAAAATTGTGGCAAATTTGTCGTTCGGATCAACAAGAAATTCAAATGCGATTTTCCAATGCGCTGCAATTAAATGGAAAGTTGCTAAAATTTGAAATGCAATAATTAGCAATTAGTGTGTACACACTGTGCTGCTGGGTGTGACCAGTGTAACTATTGAATAATTGTCTTGCTTTATGGCACATAATTAGCACTTGAGGTGTGTAGACACTGTTGGCGCAGAGTACGCAGGTCTCTTAGGCAGTGTTGCCAAGCGTGCAGTACAAAATAAAATAATACTGTTAATTGCATAAAATTGAACATTTTAATTGTTTTTTTTTAAAAAATTGACTTATTTTTGGTTTTTTATACCATTTACCCATTGAAATCGATTATGTAAATCGGTAAATCTAATTATAGAAAATGTAGAAAAGTAAAAAAGTTATTTCGCCAAATAAAAGTAATTAATAGTAAGAATTTTTTTTAACAGCCAAAGGTAAATGGTATGTCACTGTCGAGTGCACATGACTGTAGCTTTTTTCACTTGTTTTAAGTTGCAATTTAGCTTTGCGTGTAGTAAAAAAATATATTTAAGTCACTCTTATGCTTAAAGCAGATAGTCCAAGATTAGCATGTAATACATGTTGCTAAGCTTTAAGGTAGCGAAGCATATACATTAATAATGTCTTATTATATTTAATTTTAGCATATATATTTAGTTATCTGATATTGATTATTTGTTGCAGTAAATTTTAATTGTTAGCACTAACAAAGAAGGCCAGCAATGCACAATAATTATATGTTATAGTTTTTATAATATAATTAGTAATATATAGTAATAATTATAACTGTATGTATGTATGTATGGTTTTATAATATAATTAGTAACAATTTAAATTTTAAGACATATACATTAATTACTATAAAAATTTTAGGCATTTTAGGCTGCAATTTAGTATGCAGCTAAGTATTTATGTGTGTACACACTAAAAGAAAGCTGTAATTGATTTGCCATTGATCGATTAATCGATATGCAAATACTAATTGATTAGTGTGTACACATTGTTATGGCAGAGCACGCAGTGACAAAAGATGCAGTAAGAAATATTAGCTGTTTCGCTTTTTATTTGCGACTGGCGACGATTTGGCCACGCTGATTAGACGCAGAACAGAAGCGCCAAAGCGACGAAAGCGCGACAAAAATGGCGCTAAGGCCGCTCCAGCGCTGGCCCTGGCTCTGGCTCAGGCTCTGGCTGGGACAATGCGAATGCGGACGATCGATCGAGCGGGGCAGGAGTTTATAGCATTAGGGTGAAATCGTGAAATGGAACTGGACCAGTTTTAGCGGAAGCAGAGCGAAGGCTGGGACTGAGAAAAAGACAGCAGCAGTCCGTGTTGGAGCTGGAGCTGGAGCTGAAGCTGGAGCCGCGCTGCTGTCTGCAGGCACGTAAGAAATTTCATACTAATTGGCATAAATACCAAGTGTTGCAAAGCGCAGACAGAGAGAGAGAGAGAGAGAGGGAGACAGCGCTAGGCTGGCGACACTGACAGACTGACGAACTGACTGCATGGCTGACATTGAGCAGTGGGACAAAAACTCCGACACACAGATACACACACACACATGCATGAGCAACTGCCTGGCGATGAGATCTTCACCTTGGCAATCATTAATCGTCTGCCCCGCGACATAATATCGATGATGGAGCTGTGTCTCCGCCCGTCTCTAAGCCAGTTTTCCCCTCTTTGCTTTTATTTATTTATTTATTTATTTTGTTATGTGCTTTTTGCTATGCTGGAATGCTCATCGAACCAATTGAAATTGCTGTGACAACAATAAAAATTCAACTTTGGGGCCTCGTTTTTGCCGCGCACGACTGTCGACTGGCTTGACGGACTGACGGACTGACAGACTGCTTGACTGACTGACAATTAGACGTGGCTAAAACGTTGACTGATCAAGCGATTTGTAGCTGTAAATTCATCTCTATTTCGTTTTGCTGTTGTTCGTTGTTGTTGTTGTTGCTGTTGTTGGGGAATGCTGCTGCTGTTTTTTGTGGCGCTCATTGGCCGTTGTCCTGGCCCGGCGACTACTTGTCGCTGTTAAAATCCAATTAATCGAACAATTTACTTTGCTGCGTTTAGCGATGGTGTTGCACCGCGCGACTCGCCCGGCTTAGGCTTAGTGTCTTGTCTAGTCTAGTCTAGTCCGAGCCATCGCTGGCCTTAAGTATGCGTTGTCCGGATTATGGCTTAACACCGCGTATGGCAGGTGCCAAACAGCTTTTGATATGGCTTAGTGATCACATGATTTTCATATGCAGCCAGTAACAACCTACAGCAACAGGAATTGCAGATTTAGTTAGCTGTGCGTTAGTTGAAGTATTATATGTTAGTAGTATCAATTTTAGTTGAACTTATCTATGATTAGTCAAATTGTTGACGGCGTTTTCGGTTCACAAAAAAACCCATTTCTTAGTAGAATTTTTAATGGCATATTAAACTTTAACTATATTTTGTAGGCACGTTTGAGTTGCTGACTAAAGTTAAAAAATTAAATATTTGATGTAGGATTTTTGCAAATTTTTATTTCATTTATTTTAAATATTAAATATTTTATATAAATAAGTTATTTATTTTTAAAATTAATTTTTATTGCAGATATTCATTTTAACTTTAATTTACAATTTAATTTCAAAATTGCTTTTTTAAATTATTTTAATGTAAAATTATTAACTTTTGTAAGAAAGCTGCAATTTTTTAATTAACTTCTGATTTAAATTTGAATTTACCATTCAAACTTATAGAAAATGTATAAAAATGGCATATTAACTTTGTAAAAATGAATGTAACAGTCAGAAGGGCAGAAGTACATAGTTTCTTAGTAAGTATTAATAGCCAAATCGATTTAGCCATGTCCGTTTGCTTGTCCGTCTGTCTGTGTGAACGCCTAGATCATAGCTAATACAAGAGCTAGAGATACCAAAATTTGGTATGGTGATTCCTGTAAAATATTTTTTCCTAAGTAAACATCAATAGCCGAGTTGTCTTAGCCATGTCCGTTTGCTTGTCCGTCTGTCTGTTTGAACGCCTAAATCACAGCTATTACAAGAGCTAGCGGCACCAAATTTGGCATGCTGATGCCTGTATAACATAGGCAGATCAAGTGTATAGCAAACTTTAAGTGCCACGCCTACCGCCCACACAAATCAAAAATAAGTTCGAGAATAGAATTGAACTCTGACAACTCTTGATAGTTTGCTAAAAATGATCGCTGTTTATCGATAGTTTTTCAGCGATATTTGCTAAAATCTTGTAATAGTATTTAAAATTACATGAAAACAATGTTTTTGGAGCCAAACTTTTCGCTTAATTGACAAAAACGCGTTGGTTTTTGGGGTATTGAGCTATAAATTATCGCTCGACTGATACATGACAGCACTACAAAATGTCGCTGCCAGATTTCCCCACTGTCCCGCCTGCCGAGAGGCCAGCAAATGGGCGGCCACCCTTTTGCTTGGCACTCGAGCATGATTAGTGTCAATTTTTGTCAGTTTAATAGCCTCGCGCTTATGCCAGCCGAACGCGAGTGCATTAAAAAAGGAACCGTGCCCTATAAAACACGAATAGGCCAGCAGGAAAGTGGGCAGGCGAGCGTACCGGGAACGTTTTCATTAATAGACGCTCGAATATCAAAGTGAAACTTCAGAGCGTTGCCGACGTCGCTGCCGCTTCGCAACTGCAACTGCGACTGCAACTGCGACGTCAGCAAACGCCCGCCCCATTAAACCACAAAATTTATTACACCAACTAAAATGAAATCTCGGCGAGAGGCTGCCGTCGCGGCCTGGCAATGGCAATGGATGCCACCAAGTGACATCTGAAAGGCAACGAGAGGCAGCAGCAGCAGCCACAACAACAACAGCAACAACAACGTGCAACGGCGAACAACTTAATTCAAGTGTTGTCACTTTGTCGTGTTCCATAAATGTTGCCCTAAAACGCTGCTCATTAATTTTCAAGTGTAACTTTTATTAGCTATTTAAATGCGTGCGAGCGCGAGAACTTGCCACACCAAGTGGCAAGCGGCAAGCGGCGAGCGGCCAATGGCAACATGCCGCTGCACATAAATTCGACAAGCCACATCAGTCTGCGAGGGAGGCTGCTCTGCAGCTCTCTTTTTATGCCACATGTTGAAGCCTCCCCTCCCCACTCCACTCAGCCTCTCCCCACTCGCGGCATGTCGCACATACTTGAGATTGCATTAGTCAGTTCTGTGTCGCAGGCAGGCGGGAGTGCATGATCAATGCCCCGTCATATGCCCGTGCACAACCCATTACATTAATAATCCATAACACGTAGGCGGCAGCGAGCGCAGGCTGCACGACCCGCAAATACCCTGCATTGAATTTTAAAACTCCCACTAGGCTTCGCTTTGTTTTTGTTATTTTCTAGTTTAATGCTTAGCATGCTTAAAAATTAGCTCTAGTTGCGTGTGCACGGCTAACAGATACCCTGTAACTTATTGGGCATTCATATAACGTTTTATTTTGTGTGTGTTATGAGAATTTTGGCAGGAATATGTGCATATAAGCAGCCTTAAAATTTTAACAAATTACAGGTGACCGACTAGCGAATACCCTGTATGCAGCTATGATACCCTGTACGCAGCTATGTGTTTTTTTCTTATGTTTTTCGTCTAATCCACTGCATAGAAACTGCCTGACTAGCGAATACCCTGTACGCAGCTATGATACCCTGTACGCAGCTATGTGCTTTTTTTCTTACGTTTTTCGTAAACTTAAACTAGTCCACTGCATAACAACTGCCCGACTAGCCATTACCCTGTAAGCTGCTAAGTGCTTTAGGCTTTTATTACGTTTTTCGTAAACTGAAATTAATACGCTGCAAAATATGTGACTGACTACCGAATACCCTGTACCCATCTAAATGCTTTAAGTTATCTTTTTTCTTAATTTGTTACATTAACTGAAATTAAACCACTGCTTTGACTATGTATTACAGTATATGTATTTCAATTACAGGGTATGCCATGCGCTAGAGATGTGCGCGTGATCGCTACTTAAAAACGCATAAGTCTTAGCTAGAATAAATCCCATCATGCCACCACCAACAGCCTAAGTAGCTCGAATATACTTGAGGAAATGCTAATGGATAAGTCACACAGCTAACACATCTCTAGTTGCCACCCAGTAAAAGGCATTTGGCCGATCTGCTAATGCCAATAAATCTTGCACTCGAGCAGGAAGAGCTGCTGCTGCTCCTCCTCCTCCTTCTCGTCATTCTCCGAGCACCTCAAGTGTTGGCGGCATCGTGTCTTCTTCGGCAGCGTCGCTGGCGCGAGTGAAATATGATGGGAGCTAATGCTGTTAATGAAACAACGTAATTATGTGTATTAGGCGAGGGGCGACACCCTACTTAGTAGGCATACCCATCGCACATTAATTATGCGCCCCGAGCGGAGACTGATGTTTGTTTTTTTTTTTTTTTTTGTTCGAATGGGGGAAAACGACGCAAACAAATGCGGAGCCAAGTGAAGTGCATTAAAAGGATTTTGGGTATTTTCAAAATGAGCGCCGCGACGTTTATCAACGAAAAATCATTTGCAAATTATGCGTAACAGCGGGCGGTCGGGCGATCGATCGACACGCCCCCTCCAGACGACAGCGCCACGGTTGAACTCGTCTGAACTCGAGCGGCGCAGCGTTTTGTCAAGCGCTTAGATAACGCCGTCATTAATCGTCTGTCGTTAATTATCGGGCTTCATTTTAAAGTAGTTATTATTCCGGCGAACTGTCAACACCTACTTATGGAGCCAGACCGGTGCCTAAACCACTCTCTGCAGCGAGGGCTACTGGGTGGTCGCCCACCAAGTGCCGCTGCTCAGCGCAGAACCAGTTTTGCTTGACACGTGTGTGGGTCAGCATATGTGTGTGTATGGCTGTGTGTGTGCGCTATGTAAGTTTGTTAATTCGCCGATCGTTAAAGCCAAAACAAAAATTTGTTAATTTTAGTGTTAACTCGTTTTCAGCTAGTTTCGCTCTGTAGTCCAAAACGTGTCTTTACTGCTTTAAACCAATGAGAAATTTGGCTGCTCGATCAAAAATTGTTCAAAATATGAAATTTAAGGAAATAGTGGAAAAATGTAAGCAATTATTATTATATTAATGCTTATCATCCAGCAAAAGAGAAAAGGTTCAAAGGAAACATGGCATATATTTGAGATTTCAAGAAACGAAGACATTTAGTATGAAAGAAACCACCTCAAGATCTTGGTAAGTCCTTACTCCAGCTACTCTAAAAATTATTTAAGAATTCCATGTTTCCCTTTACATATGCTTTAAAAGTCTTGCAGAGGGTATAATAATATATATATTATATATACTATAGAGCAGCCAAGTTGATGTAAACCTGTCCGTTTGTCCGTTTGTTCGTTGCAACGCAGCGTATTCTCTCAGTTTTAAAGCTATCTTGTTGAAACTTGTTCAACATACTTCTTTCTAATGCATGCTGTAAATAAGTCGCAACGAGCCAAATCAGAGCGCTATATCGTATAGCAGGCATAGAACCTATCGGCCGATTTTTGTTATTTTTCAAGATATTTTAACCAAACTTTGCACTATTATTATTTTATTGGTGCTCTTAACATTTTTTACAAGTTGCATCAAAATCGGTTCACTATAACATATAGCTGTCATAGGAATAATCGCTCAAAATATGAGTTTTCGCATGACAACATAACTTTGCATGCAATTAATGAAGATTTTTTAAAGAAAATCAAAATTTCGTTAGGATTTAAAAAATATACATAATCTGCATTCTTTTACAGATAAACTGCGTTATAGTGGGATAACTGTACTATATATAGGATGTTATAATCTTTTATAGCTTTAAGAAATAATTTAAAAATTTGATTAAAGCGCTTTCGATAGTAGTCGAATGACTTCAATCTATCGTATGTACGTTGTTTTTAACTCATCTCGACACTTCGTCTTGTTCTTCTTTATATCTGTGAAAATCTATGCAAATGTTGCAACTTATCGGGTATAGAGATCTATCTCTCTCTCTATCTCTTATGCTCTCTCTGAAACGAACCATAAAAGCCGTTGGGAAGAACAATAATAACCTTCAACTCGTTGCGAAGAATCCAAATGCGCAAGAGCATGAGCTTGAAAATGGGAAGAAGCAACGCAATGAGAATGAGAATGAGAATTGGAATGGAAATGGAAGTCCTGCGCCCAGACGAACATTGGACAATTGGAATTTAATGGAGTCAATTTGGTGTTTGAGATGCATAAAGTGGAGCGCGTTGGTGTGAGTTCCTCAGAATGTGTTGGCCCGGCGATTGTTGAATGTCGCGTATGTTGAATGCAAAGTCAGCTAACAATGCAGATCAAGAGATGAGAGCGTCCATTGCGAAGCTGGCCAGGATCGGCCATTGTTCCTGCTGTTCTGCTGTTGTTTTGGGAGCTCGCTAAAAAGACAAATGTGGTGTGTGGGTGAGGGGCAGGGCAGAGCGCAGAGTGAGTTGAGCTCGAGTTGGAGCTCGAGCGCGTGTTAGTTCCACTCGTTAAGGATTTACGAGCAATTTTTATCACTTTGAGGATCGCTGACAAATCCGGCAACAACAATAACAACAAAAACAATAACAATGTAATGCCAGCATGCGCATAATAATGGCAACTTGTCGTTGCGGCCGGGCAGGAAACTCGACTGTCTCATCGTTGTCGCTGATGTGGCCAAAAGTGGCCAATAAAACGCAAGCGCAGCAACAGCAGCAACAGGCAACAATAACAGCGAATTATAGCAAAGTAATCGCACTGCGACTTGCCATTTCGGCCGTTGTCCATTTTCGTTGTTTTCGCTTTTGATTTCCCTTCCAATTTATGTGACATATTGATGCTCAATTGATGATAGTCTATTTTGTGCTGCTGCTGCTGCTGGGCCCAATTTATTTTGGCCAATTTAAATTGGCCAATGGCTTCATCAGCTGCAGCAGCAGCAGTAGCCTTAGTCGCTGCGTCGCATTTCGATGCTAATTTAATACAATTAATAATGCATTAAACGCTGTGCTATGCCTAATTGCCATGCGATGATCGTGCATCCTGCAGCAGGAGCTGCAGCTGCCTTCTAACAGTTGTCAGTTGCCTGTTGCCAGTTGCCGCTTGTCGTTGGCGTAATTAGACAACGCATTGTGCAAAAGCGTTAATTAAAAGTCACACAAAAAGTTGCAATTGCCATTTGTTGCCAGTTGCCCGTTGCCAGCTGCATGCGGCTTGAGGCATGGCGCAAAGCTCGTAATGAGCTCGCGTCGATTGCGTAAGCTCCATGGATGCATCACTGTGCTCGGCCTATTGCATAGCGGGAGTACTGCTCTACGATCTGGCGCTGCAAACACACACTCACACACATACATAGAGACACACTCCTGTTTTCCTTTGAAACGCTGGCTGCATGAATGGGAATCGCGCTGCTCATGCGTATTTATGAGACAACGTGATTCTGGCTCGATTTCTGTTTGCCTTCCTCTCTCTCTCGCTGTTGACTCTTGACAGCCCTAGCGTGAGCGTATTAATTTTTGCTTGATTTTGACGCCAGGTGTAGACATGGGATGCGCCATCATTAATGCACACATACAGCTGCAAATGCATGTACTTTTATGGCTAAGTATGTGTCAGGCCTGGCGAGAGTTGACTTCATAGTTTGTGACTCATTTTGCGTTGGCCTAAAGCTATTAACATAAAGTTATAGTTGAAATTAAACTGTGCTTAAATTAGTTAAGAAATATTAGCGCTTATTTCTAATTGCAGTATGATAATAATAATAGTAATTAGTTAAAAATTAAGTTTTTTTCACAAATTACATGTATAAATATTTTCTTAAAGTCATATTTTCTTATTTTATACCTCAGTCATGAACGAAAAAAGAATTATTTGTCATAAATTAAAATCTATGTATAAATATTTTACTGCATATTTAAATTTCTTTTATAAAGTTGTTGGAAAAATTATAGATGATCGCTTTTTTACAATCTATGTAAGAATTTATTGACTTAATTATTTTGTATTTCTTTTTTCGGCCATAAGCGAAAAAACATGTGATTTGTCATATTTTACTGCTCATTTGAATTTTTAAATTTATATATATTTTATGCAACAATAATAATATATTTCGTGTGACAAATTTCCATTTATATCGATTATAATTAATACAAAAATGCTATCGAATTGATTGAAACGTGTTACGATCGTTGTATTGACCTAAAAGGAAACTATGTTTAAGAATAAATGTTTTTTTTTCTTTTTGAAAAAAATTGTTTTTTTATTGGTTAGGATTTTTAAACAGTCTAGTATATTTACTATAAAATATATATTATATTCTTATTCATATCTTAAATTAAAACTTGCTGTATTTCTGAAAATTTTCATTTAATAGTTTGGATAATAATATTCTTCTTCATATCTAAAATCGAGACTTGCATTTTTATTCCAGTTTTTTCGCTAATAAAGCATTTAATATTCCAATAAAAGTTGCCTTAATTTCAAATGATCTAACAATTTGCTACTTTATTTTGATGTATGCAATGCAAGCTAATATATTCATATAATTTGCGACTAATTGTGACTGTTTAGGGCTTAGCAGAAACTACATGCCTTTTATAGACCCGCCAGACAGTTATGGCAATGACAAGTCCAATGCTTATGCCGATCATGATATATGACAATGCATAGCTAATATCGTATAATGAATTATTATGGCTGCGCGAAACTGAGCTCATGTCTAGGTATAGTATTTCATTTTATTGATTTCCGATTGTTTTCAACGCATTTGCATAGCCGGAACCCGGTTAGAGACTTCCCTGCAGATCTGCTGACTAATCCGAGTCAAGCAGTTAAGCGCATCGGGCTAATCGGATCGGTGCGGCAGAAAGCGCAAAGTCAGCGCGAGCGGCTCGTGCGAGCACCTGCTCAGCGAGCACTTGACCTGACCAGTACCAGGAGAGGAGGAGGGACGACGGCGGCTCAAGTGCCTGCACTCTCCTGAGAGTCCTGCGGACAATGCGCCTAGACAACAAACACTTGAAGCGACTCAAGTGCCTTTGACTTTGTGACATGAGAAATATGCGGCCATAAATATGTGAGGATCTTCAAAGAACTTGGGCATAATAGAAAGAAAAAAAGAAAGAATGTGCGGAGAAAGGAGAAAGGATTCTCGTGTTGTGGCACCGAGAAAATCCTTTTTGCGAATTTGCGCCGAGCGTGGAGCACTTGAACGTGAAGAGATCATTAAATCCTGCGACGAGTGAGTGCATTAAAATGTTGCACGCATTAGTGTAATCCCGCCGGCCACACCCACACGCTTGAATGGGTGAATAAATGAATGAATGAATGTGCAGCACATGAATGAAGTGAGTGCATTCATTGAGGCAAAAAGGCAGGCGGGCAGGTCGAGAGCAACGATGGATTTTTGGTGTCCTTTTGCAGCGACACACTTGAATCTCGAGGGGTCGAAACAAAAGCGCAGCAGGTCGCCAGGTTGCAAGGTTGCACGGTTGCACAGTTGCAGCAGGGTTGCCGATCGTGCGATCGTGCGGGATCATGGGAATCCTTTGGTAATAAAAATTAATAATAAACCGAGTGCCAACATCTTCGAGCCCTTTGTGAGCCATTAAATAAATTTAACAGCTCAATGACTTGTCGAAAGGTGCAGCCAGGTTGCAGTTGCAACAGTGCAGTACCTTGTGGGAAGGGGGGGCAATGAGCAAGTGCAGCGAAGCGCATCAGCTCAGGCATCCATGTCTTAATTAGCAGACCGGAGCTTACATTAAAGTTAATTTTTGGTTCTTAAGTCTTGCAGTTTTACGATTTCCGCTTAGACGCGGCGCCGCGGCGCTTGCGAAAGCTTCGCATGCAGCAGCAGTCTGAAGCCGCTGCTGACCACCAAGTTGCAGCAGGTAGTGCTACCTGCCCTATCGCAGCCAGTCATAAATCTCGAAAATGTCCTTCCTTTTTTTTTACCACCGAATCGAACCAATTGTGAGGTCCTCCAAGACGGCAAGTAGTTCGATTCATTCATTCATTCATGCATTCAGCTATTCATTAACCGTGTGCGCAGTGCATTCAAACACTCGTTTCGGGCTCATAATGAAATTGTTGCCTGTCCGTGGCTAGAAAGACCGGCCAGATTTATGTTCATGAATGTAAATGCCTTCCTCAAATCTTTTTTATTGCCTCGTATTATGTTCGCTTGATTTGTTGCCCTCGGTTCGCTTTCATAAAATTATTATCACACTTTATTTATCGCACGGCCAGAAATGCTCGGCTATTATGTTCACTATGCCGATCGCATCGTGGCGATCGTGTCGAATCGGGGAAATTATTAAGCTGATTTTAATTGCGCCCCATGATCCATTGATCGGCACTCGTAAATCTCATTTAGAGCCAACAACAATGACGTATAGAAGAAGATACCTGTATATCTATGGCATATAGCCACATATGTGATCGCATCTATGGCTGCTGTCTAATTATGCAACAGGCCCACGACAATTGTTGCCGTTGTTGATTGAAATTTATCGATTTGTCGTTTCTTCTGCTCCAACAACATTGGCGATCGCTAATCTCTATGCTCTCGTACGATCTTACGATCCTACGATCTGTAAACGGGGCCCAATCCCAGCGCATAAATTACAATGCTTTGGCATCCACGATCCCCACTGCCCGCTATTTCCAGCTCACACTCCTCGGCCCTAGGTAACCATCTTTGGTGGCTGCCAATTTCGGAACTCGGGTTATTAAAACTAGCTCGTTGGGCCCCGTTATAGATCGTGAGATCGTGATGTTGTAGTGCGTGTTGGCGTGTATATGTGCGTGTGTGTGTGTGCGACAACAGCTCATTTGTTAAATAAAAGTGAAAATTAGTTTGTTTGTCTAAGCGACATTCATCGTTGATTTATTTATATTGTTTTCTGTTTTACGATAAGATATATAAGATATTTATTGGATTATTATTATTATGGGGCGTGTGAGGAAACAAGATTGTTTCACGCATTCAGAGTATTACCTGTTTATCCACTTGAATTTCAAGCCAATAAACATGGAATTTCACATGACTCGAGGCGCATCAATTGTGCTTAGATATCAAGATAAATAGAGCTGCGAAATGCCGCAGACAAGTTGAGCTGGAACTCCAGCTGGCATTTGCTAGAAAGTTATGGATATAGATTGGACTGCTTCTGTACAAACAAATAGATAAGAAACGCAATTTAAATTGGTCTTGGTTGTATGACAATTTATGGGACATACTTTTGAATTTGCTTGTTGCGCTTTGAGTGCAGATCGCATAGGATTAATTCTGATTTTCAAAGTATACTTTATTAAACATACTATAGGTGTTGAGTAAATACAAAACCTATCTCTGAAAAATATTTGAAATTTAATTTTATTATTAAACATTTTAGTTAATAGAAAATACATTTAGAAAGACTTTCAGTATCAACTTTTGAGTACATAAAATTGAACTATTTGTGTAAAAAACTATATAATGATTAGATTAATATCATGTATCAATATATTATCAGCAATAAAAATTCACATTTCTTAAGTAATTTTTTAAGAAGAGTACAGCAATTCAAAATAAAAATGTTTTTTAAAAATACCTTTAATTTCTTTAGCAAGTCTAATTAATAATATAAATCAATTATAAAACAGATTTATTTATTTTTATGATTTTGTAAAACGAAAAACGTATTTTATCAAAAAAAATCTACAATAAGTTTCTTAAGCAAGTATAAATAATAATAAAAATCTTAAAAAAAAAAAAATAAAAAATCTGTTTTTTAGAAATTATAAAAATAAGACTATAAATCATTTATAAAACAGATTCACTCTTGGAAAATTGGTAATAATTTGGTAATTGGTAATAATTAAAAAAAATCCTACAAAAATTTCTTAAGCAAGTCCAAATAAAAATATAAATCAATTATGACAATAACAATACTTTAGAATTTATTATTATTTATGGGCACACTTAGAAAAAAATCGGAAAGCGTTTATTAAATTAGAAAAAAAAATATCTTTAATATCTTAAGCAATATGCTTTCTTTCATAGCTTAATACATTTTTTGATGTGACATCATTTGCTTGTTTATTTATTTTGCTATAATAAACGAGCTTAAGAAGTTGCGCTAAGTTCACTGCTCAGACGGCAGCTAAACTTGTTCCTCTTTATGCTTTCATCTCTCTGAAGTATTCGATTTGGCGTGCTTTCAACTTTCAATTGACTTGCACACAGTTTGTTATCGATTTCCATTTTCTGCTCATCATTCCGGGCCCAAATTAGTCGGCGAGCTGCCAAACCGTTTAGTACAACGTTGCACCACAGCGCCAATACCCTTGCCGGCGGAGTGCTGCGTCGTCTCCCGTTGCGGAAGGCGGCGCAAAAAAATGTGCTGCTGCAAACATTTGTTCATTTGTCATTCAGGACTGTGTTGCGCCGCCGCTGACATACATTGGGGCGCTGCGCAAGTTGCAAGTAGCCAGTTGCCGGTTGCCGGTTGCCCGTTGCAAGTTGTCGTTGCACATTGCGCAATAAAAAAGCTGCTGCTGCCGGGGGCTGCTGCCGCTGCTGCAATTGAGGAGAATCCATCATTAATAAGCCCTAAAGTGGCCGCTGGAGCTGCCAGTTGGCAGGCGGGCAGTAAAAACAAAAGGCCAAAATGGGCAGACGGCGAGGGAAGCAGTGGCAGCAGTGCGCTTCTGCTGCGCAAAGCACACACACAAACGCACACACACACATGTCCAACATGTTGCTGCTGCAGGTTGCAAACAAGCGATGCAACAGCCACGGCAGCAGCAAAGCTTTAGGCCATTTAAGGCAACGCAATTAATTATTTTTTAACTGTTTTGTCATTTCGGAATGCAGGCAGCAGCCATCGCTGGCCAACATTGGCCATCGTTGGCCATCGATTGGCTCAAAGGACTTTGACATGGCCGGTGCAGCTTTCGCTCGATCGCTCGATCGTTTGCCCGTTCGCCCGTTTGATCGCTTGATCGCTTGATCGATTGATTGCTGTCGTTGCAAGACGACAACGAACAGCAACAGCAACAGCAGCAGCAACAAAAACTGCGCTCCGAGATTGCAACAAGGCGCTGCGTTAATTTGCTGCGCAGCTGCAAAAGAAAGTTTCTGCCTCTCGTTGCCGATCGCGAGATGCAAATAAATGTCACGACGTCGAGCAAAAATTAAACAAGCTGCCACTTGTCGCTTGAATTCATAAATTTGGTTAAAAACAGGCTGCGAGCTGGCTGCGACTGCCTGTCCGTACCGCTGTCCGTGTGCTTATTTGCTTTGTCTGTTTTGATTATAAAAAGCATTCGGCTTTAATTTGTCAATTTCTTAATTGGCGTTTCGTGCGTTCCACTTCATAAGCGCTTGCTGTCTCACTCACTCACTCCCTCCCTCTCTCTCTCTCTTTGTCGCGCTGGCGATCATCGATTTGATCGTCGTCGCTGCTCATTGATAGAAGAATTTTAACAAGCTGCGGTGTTTCGGAATTTCGTACGTGAAGAATCCAAAAATGTTTTACGCAATTAAAGAATCTGATAAAATGTCTACAAGCGGCGGGCGTTTCGACGTCTTTCAAAATCAGGCAAAAAACTGCACGCACGATCATGTCACGGCGCGAGCAGTTGCCGATGCTCCAGCTACATATGTACACTCGCCATACAAACATACATACATATATCGATCACGAGCCGCTGGCAGGCAGCCTTGAGCGCATATGACAAATTTTGCCGTAGCAAAAAGCAAGTTGAAAATAGCACGACTAGCAGCTACCCTGCAGCTGTAAGTCTCAGTAAAATTGCTTTAGCTTGCCTATAAACCTCTCTACTAATTACAGGGTATTAATATATATATATATACACTTGTCTAAATACCTGCGCGCTTGTATCTTACAAGAGAAAATCAGAAGCGCAGGCACATCAATATCGCATCGTCTGGCTCCCAGGCAGAGTGTCGCCTGTCGCTGCCCCCCTCTCTCTCTTCCTCTCTCTCTCTCTCTTGCTCTGCTCGTCGTGTGCGTTGTTGTGGCACAAACCAATTAAGCCGAGATTAATTGGCCATGTCAGGTGGCGTAATCGAGCGCGAACACAAGTTTGACATTTCATAATTATTTCAACTGCTTTCGTATGCGTCTGCCCATTGCCAGATCGATCAATCTCTCGCTGTGTGTGCGTGTGTGTGCGTGTGTGCTATGAAGATGTTATGCTATAGCTGAAATACCAAATTGTTGATCTTGTATGCGATAACCCTCGAGTATGATATTTTTAAATGCTGCGACAATTATGCTGTCAGTCGAGTGAAAGGTAGCTGGGGCTCTAGTAATGATCTGTTCAGTTAGAGATCCGAAAGGTACGATCTCTTCTGTTAGAGATTACACTCTATCCAGTTAAATATCCGATAAGTATGATCTGTTCAGTTAGAGATTTAACTCTATCTAAGTAAATATCCGAAAGGTATGATCACTTAGAGACTTAACTCTATCCACTTCAATATCCGAAAGGTATGATCACTTAGAGATTTAATTCTATTTAGTTAAATATCCGAAAGATATGATCACTTAGAGATTTAACCCTATCCAGATAAAAATCCGAATGGTATGATCACTTAGATATTTAACTCTATCCAGTTAATTATCCAAAAGGTATGATCACTTAGAGATTTAACTCTATCCAGTTAAATATCCGAAAGGCATGATCACTTAGAGATTTAACTCTATTTAGTTAAATATCCGAAAGGTATGATCACTTAGAGATTTAACTCTATCCAGTTAATTATCCGAAAAGTATGATCACTTAGAGATTTACCTATATGCAGTTAAATATCCGAAAGGTATGATCACTTAGAGATTTAACTCTATCCAATTAAATATCCGAATGGTATGATCACTTAAAGATTTAACTCTATCCAGTTAAATATCCGAAAGGTATGATCACTTAGATATTTATCCAGATAAATAAACGAAAGGTGCAGAGTTCTGACTATGCTGCACTCAAGAGTTCAACTTTCTCTCTCACACACACACATACAGCAGCACACCCACTCGATCGTCGCTCATTTTGCGGCTAATTTGACAACAATTTACTGTAATCACAATCGATTCGTGTTTGCCAATTTTTTAATTGTTTTCAATCCTCTTTCCCGTTGCCACAATACACGATCGAGTAATTTACGATGGCCTCTGCGCGATTGTGGAGGCAGGGGCAATGGGGAGTAAGGGGGATCGCTGACACCCAAGCCCAGGCTCGAACCCAAACCCGTAGGTTGTGTATGTGTGTCGCGGTGAGTTCGTGCGAACTTCTAGGAATTATGTTGTTCCAATTAAAATAAAAATTAAAATAAAAGAAAGAGCAGAGAAATAAAAGACTCGCTCGCTCCACAGTCGCTTGTATCGATTTGTGAAATGGTCGTTGACGCTTGCCTCCATTGATTTCAGATGTCCACTGCAGCTGGAGTCGCACTCGGTGCCGGGGATGGGCCTGTAGCTGTGACTGTTGCTGGCGCTGATTTCCATTTAACCTGCTGCACCATCAACGAGGACTGCGGGCGACTGCTGCCAGTCCCTTTCCCATTCGCGCACGATACCATCGTGGTCGTCGCTGGGGCTGCTCGGATGTGGCTGCCTGTGACTGCCTGTGCCTGCTTACCTTAAAACGACTTTAATATGTAAATTCGATTTCGGAAGCCAAAGTAATTAATACCAGAATGCAGCAGGCTGCTGCCAGCGGACTGCATTTAAAATGAATCCAAACAAACGGATAAAAGAGCAAAAGCCAAACACAAATGTTAATTTGCCGGAGCAGCATGGAGCAGCAGGGACAGCGGCAGCAGCAGCAGCAGCACACACTCACACCACTCGCGGACAGGAAGCAACGAGCTAGAGGTGAGAAGATCTCCAACATAGCCGCGATTATGCGAGAAATTTATGTTGAGCAACCTTTTGGCGACCCTTTGCTACGCAGTCGAAAACTCGTTTCCATACCAAAATTATGCTTGACATATTGGTATAACTTTGCTTTTTAATTATGAGCGACAAGGCAGGCTGCAAGGTGGTGCAAGGTGGTGGTGCTGGTGGTGCTGGTGGTGCTCGTGTGGTCTGTCAGAGTGCGCCCGCTGTGAAATCAGAGCTGCAGCCTCGACTCGAAGCACCATAGTCACATTTTGTGATAAAGATCTCGCACACACACACACACACAGACACACACACACTTGGACAGAGAGACATTCTCTGGTTTATCGTGATGATCGTCTTCGTCATCGTGCCTGTGTTCCATAATGAAACTCATTGATGTAGGTAAATTATCGCTCGGTTCTTAACGTCGTGTTTTCGTGTTTTTTAATTGGCCTTTGGGAATTTAGTGAAAAATGCTAATTAGTTGAAGGGCTCAGCGGCTCCGGATCACGGCATTGCATTTCATTGATAATGCCAATGCCCAAGCGAGCCCAAGAGTATTGGGGAAAAATCAACGACAAAATCACTGACATGTACGAGTAACTGGCTCTCACTCTCGCACTCCGCAGGCTCCACTACCACACTATCTACCTATAAAATTAGATTAGCAGTTAATTGGTTAATGTGCAGCCAGCAACGTTTGTTAATTGATTCTCGGAAAAGTCGCCCAGGAATCTGGTATCTAGCATTTAATGAGCAACTACTTAGGCGACCCTCTCTCTCGCACTCTCTCGTGCCTGCGAGGTGCTGTTGCATGTTCGCTTTTTCGAATTGGCAGCATAAAATTATCGTTTGGCTTTTATGATTTGATGTTGGCTCTGTTTTGTCGCTGGCAAGGCTTGTCTCGCCCCTTCTTTCTCTCCCGATCACGCATACGCCCGAGCGCCGCTGCTGGCATCGCGTGCACAGTAGCCAGTTTTTCCGCTTGCCTGTACGCTTTCCCCTCAACAAACTGCTGCTGCCCTTCCCTATACGCCCTCTTCTACTGCCTTGCCTTGCTCTGCTCTGATCGCGCTCATTTGTCGTCCATATCTCAAAT